>OU744276.1:2500000-3750000 GCA_916610125.1 Cheilosia vulpina
ACACCCACCCTCCTATATAACGACAGCTCAAGGTACGTTGGTAACTATCCGTATCTTTACAGAAAAATCCCCTTATTGATTCATTTAATTTATCTCTAAAGCTGGAACGGCACACTAGGAGAGTGTAGAGTCATTTTGCCATTTAAAACGCTGAACTGGATAGGATAGTGTGCTCAGAGCTCCAGAGGACATAGATTTGATTTTGTAACTTTTGCGAAGGAGGGAGATTGTCGTTGCGCGTCCCCCTTTTACTCCACATAAAGGTAACTTTGAACCACGATGCGGCGGCAGAGTGGTGTTATTCCATGGGTGTCGCCTCAATTTGGTATTCGATTCACGTTTTCCAGTTCACCTCCTGGTCGATGGTGGTGACTGGTGAAGGTGGTGGTATAGTACACTGCGATGGCGTTGCGGCTTAAGGGCTTTAACTTTCGTAATAAGGTCAAGTCAGTTGTTGTGTAGCTGTGTGTGTTTTTTTTTTATTATTCACATTCATCGCAGAGTCACATTTCATTCGCGAGTGGATTTTATTTGTTTTTTTTTTTTTTCTTTTTACTTTCGTCATAATCGGTTTCGTCGTCGCCGCAATATATCCAAGTCCAAGAAAGAGAACAGAAACAAAACAACACTGAAAAAACCGGCACATTATTTGTCAGTGTATTGTTTTGATTAATTTCGATTTCGGGGATTACTACAGGTGAAGGGGTTTATTATTTGTTTTATCTGTGCTTTCGATTTTGTTGTTGTTATTGTTGTTGTTGTTGGTTCACCTAAAACAACGTGCGCAAGCGAATTAATTATCGCTGATTTCCTTTCGCCTTGTGACTGCGTTTATGATTGATTGCGATAGTGCTAAGAACATTGGGGTACACTTTACGGAGACAGGGGTATTTGTTTAGTTGATTAAATATACCTATTCCAAAGAATCGTCATAAACATAGAAACTAAGTGAAACTGTTTTAAATCCAATTAAATTTTCCCGCTCAATTATTTGTTTGAGTGGCAGTGCAATCAATTAAATCTTTTTACGTTTCCCAAATTACTTGCATAAACCGTGTATACGATTTTATTCTGAGCGACAATGTGTTCGGACATTTAAGTCAGCTTCGGTCAAGTCCTGTTCCTGTAAAAGTTGGGCAGGAGAGATCTACAAAAAGGGCGAAACACACTTTTACATAAAAGTGCCCGCAAACTTCAGTCCAGGAAAATTAGTTTGTTGTAAATGACAAATGTGAAGGGACATTTAATTCATTTATGTTATTTTTTGTATCGAATTAAGCCAGCACCCAAAAGCGGTTGAATTAAAGTTGTACCGACTTTGTTTCACTGATATCTGCACATTCCCGCCGAAGTAAATTGCGCGTTTTGCAAATTTGTGGTTGAACGCGTGGTAAAAAAAATTGTCTCGTACTGAGAAAAATACGACATCTACTCAAATTGGAAAAGAGGAACTCGAGGAACAGACCTACTTTTTCAAATCTACTACACATTTAAGTACAAATCCATTCAGACAAACAATCGCAAGCAGAAAACTATTGAATGTCTTATAACTGACTTCAAGATGATTCAGTCTTGCTACTTTAAAGAATCAAGTTTGTTGGATTTTCCACTCGCTGAGTAAGTAAGCACTTGTCGAGTGTATGTGGTCTGTTAAAGAGGTTGCAGTATACACAAGTCATTGTTTTTAGTTTCAGGACCGATACATGACGTAAGGAAGGGTTTTGCCGTCAATCGCCTTTTAGGGATTTAAAACAAATTGTTGCGTCCAGACTCTAGAGTAACTAGTCGCTTACAGCTGTACATACATTCACCTCAATTCAATTCGTGTCTCAATTCAATGAAAGCGGTCTGGTCTGACTATTTCTATAAGTTTTTGATGCCTCTATCCACTCTGCAATTGTTTTTATGTTCTACACCAGCAACTAACAGAAGTCGTATTCATTCATTACCATAGCAACCCGTCAGCCTGTCAAACATCTTTCAGAACAGAACCTCAAGACAATTGCAGATTTCACTATTTTATTAGATTACACTGCCAACGAACATTCTAATGAAAAACTACTCAATTCCAGGAACTAATTGGTCAAAATAGCAACGACAGCTCATCGGGTGGTGGCGTAAGTGGCATGGGCTCTGGTCCCCCTGGTACACCAAATCCTCAACAAGTGATGCGACCTACCCCATCGCCAACTGGTTCGTCCGGCTCAAGATCCATGTCCCCTGCTGTGGGTAAGTAAAAAAACAATCAAAGAAAAGGTTAAAAATGCTTTCCGTCTTCTTACTGACTAATGTGTAAAATTTCAGCGCAAAATCTTCCAATATCGCGACCATCGAGTAATCAATCTCAATCGGGCCAACAAATGCCACCAACAACAGCGAGTCACATGTCACATAGTAGTAGTGCATCAATTGCCGCCGCACAACAGCAACAACAACAGCAATCTCAGCCACCCGGGCAGCCGCCAATTACTTCGGTTGGCAGTGCGCAACAGCAACAATCACCCGCGTCGCAACAGCAACAACAAACGCCGCCAAATCAATCTGTGAACAATATGCCAACACAAGGTAGCTATCAAACACAACCGCCACCAATATCTCATATGCATGGTTACAAGATGGGACCGGGTTCGGGGCAAAGCCCTGGGCCAGGTCCACAGAATATGCCTCCATATCCACCACCTCCGCAGTCGCAACAATATTCCCAAGGTAAATGTTTGTGTGTGTGCTTTTCTATAACTAAAAACAATTCATTGCATTTTTACTAAAAAACATCATCACTAACCACGCAATTCGTGGGTGTCGAGAGGACAATCACTAATCGTACGTCTGATCTGTTTTATTATAGGAAACTACCCGCCTCGTCCACAATACCCAAGCAGCTATGCACCAACACCACCCACAAATCAACCGTCATCTGCCAACAGTATGCCACCTGGGCCGAACCAGTATCCCGGTCGACCTTTGCCCAATCACAGTGGCACGCCACACGCACAATTCCCGCCATATCAGCAGAATTGGGTGGCTCCATCGCCGCAGGGTCATGCCGCGATGATGGGCAATCACGTGCAAGGCAAAGGTACTCCACCACCACCTCCACAGGCGAATGTTGTCGGCTCTCCACGACCTCTCAACTACCTGAAGCAGCACTTACAGCACAAGGGCAGCTACGTGGGAGGTTCTAGTCCAACACCGCCCCAGGGTTACGGCAATGGGCCGGCGGGTATGCATTTACCAATGGGTCCGCCACATCATATGGGTCCACCACACGGTCCAACGAACATGGGACCACCAACATCGGGCCCGCAGCAAAGTGTTGGCGGTGTGCCGCCTTCGGCACAAATTCCCACAGACGGCAGCTCGACACCGGATCACGGTGTCATATCACAAGACAATGGCATCACGTCTTCGGGCCCGTCAACGCCCAGCACTCATCCCGTCACTTCTGTTGTGACGACGGGTCCCGATGGTGCACCGATGGACGAAGCCAGTCAACAAAGTACTCTGTCGAATGCGTCAGCAGGTAAATAACCCAACACGCTACAGTCTGCTCTTTAATGCTCCAACGGCAATTTTTTCCCTTTCAGCCTCCGGGGAAGACCCACAATGTACAACGCCGAAATCACGGAAGAATGATCCATACAGCCAAAGTCATTTAGCGCCACCGAGCACATCGCCCGGCGGTCATCCTCACAACGAGGATTTCGAAATGAATTCACCACCAAATTGGTCACGAACGCCAGCTAGTCCGGTTAGTTGCGACACAGCGCTCCTCAACACAAACATTCCCAAACTAACTGCGTTCACATTTTACAGCAGGTTTTCAATAGCCACGTTCCTCAAGAATCCTACCGGACCTCATCGAAGAAATCCGATAGCCTGTGCAAGCTCTACGACATGGACGACAATCCAGATCGTCGCGGTTGGCTGGACAAACTGCTCAGCTTCATGGAGGAACGGCGATCACCGATCACAGCGTGTCCAACCATCTCAAAGCAGCCCTTAGATTTATATAGGTTATATATTTATGTAAAAGAACGAGGAGGATTCGTCGAGGTATGCAAGGTGCCGTAGTAATTCCTTTTACTAACTTTTTTAGAACTCAAACTAGCCAACCAAACAAAAAAAAAACTAAAAACCAAACCACCACTTGCAACCTTTATCAGTAAAACAAAACAAATTCATATTAACTGAGCATTTAAGTAAAATTAAAACGAGATTCTTTGACATAAATTTTCCAAAGTTTATCAAATGCATGCACATTTTCGAAAGAACTCTCTTTTGGACTCTCTTTCGCGTTCTTGCTCTGCTTTTAGTTTTACTTTTCTTCTCTCAAACATATTCATAGCATTTTTATATGGCTTTTCAAAATGTATTCTTGTGTAGAACGTTTTTGTTTATTTTCGTTTCGTTATTGTGATGCAATATGGTTGACAGTGAAAGAGCGATTATGGACGGTCGACAAAGAAAATAAGTAACGTGCGCACATCATGTTTCGTTTTTGCAATATTGCAGTACCGTATTTCTTTCTTATCACTTTGTCTTGCTGAATTCAGCGAATGGAGGCTCCAACTTTGCCTATGCCTGTCCTAAAGTTGTCAAACATGAATAATAAACCTGACTGAAGACGAAAGAGTTAATAGATCGATTTGGACAGGTTACCTGCCACCTAACGTGGCTTAATTGAACTATAATTTATGTTCTGCATTATGATGGTCTACCACCAACACTGTCATCATTTAGTTGCATCACAATCACTGTAGAAGAAATCATTGCAATCCATCATCACCTACCCCGTATTGATCCCATCCTAAACCCCATTATTGTAGAAAATATTTTGTTGTTTTCTTTAAGTGTTGTATGTGTACTTGTGTCTTGTTTAACTAATATATGTTTTCGTACATCAATTTTTTCAATTTTTGAATGCGCGCGTGTGTTCATTAAATGAAAACATTCGCAAAACAGTTTGCATCAATGATTTACTCAGTTCATTGCTTGCTTTTGTTTTAGCAGGTGTTTATATTACATAGGGATAGTTGATGACCGACAACTCTTTCTCTCTAATTGTGTGTTTCAATTCTCCCATCACGCTCGTGTCTAGGTTACCAAAAGTAAAACATGGAAAGATATTGCTGGCCTACTAGGAATCGGAGCGAGTAGTAGTGCAGCATATACCCTGCGCAAACACTACACCAAAAACCTGCTAGCATTCGAGTGTCATTTCGATCGTGGTGATATCGATCCGTTGCCAATCATACAACAAGTGGAGGCCGGCTCAAAGAAGAAATCTGCCAAAGCGACATCAGTCCCTTCACCAGGTAAATGTGAGCACCAAAGAACATTATAATTTTTTTTAATACTGCTACGCTAAATTGATAATGATGAAACATTAAAAATATTTTCCATCTCTCTTCTCTCTTTTTTCCCTTTTCATATACACAAAACACAAAAAAACACGCACACAAAAACACATTTAAACACCACCACCACCATTCATAACATTTTTCTTACAAACAACTGGTTCGGCAACAGCTGGCTCATCGAATTCCCAGGATTCGTTCCCGGCACCAGTGGCGGCGAACACATCCATTGATGGCTATCCGGGTTATCCGAGCGGTTATCCGGCTGGAGCGCAGCCCGACTATAATGCAGGTGCTCAAATCCAAAGGCCACCATCACAAACTAACGCACAAACCCCGCATGCAGGTGACTAATTATGCTTTCAATTCATATTAACTCGCTCATTATCATTTAATTGTTTGTTCTGTTTTAAAAACAAAGGCAATAAAAATACTTTGTACATACATTTCTTATAACAAACAAATTCATAATCATTAGTTTTGAACGTGTAAAGTTTCAGTCACCCCTTAACCCCTATTAACACTTCATAAGAACTTCGCCTCATTTGCCTATTTGTCTCTTCTGTTACTAATTTATTATTGCGTGTCCTTTTGTTTTCTTTTGTTGTTGTTGAATGCGAAGGATCAAACTGTTTATGTTTTTCTTATTGTTTTTGGCTTTTTAATTTTCTTTACCTCGGGAAAAAAAAAAAACCAAATAAAAACAGCAACAATTTGAAGCTTTTCTCGTACATACCCGGCGCGTGCGCGACAAACTTGAAACATACTCGTATTTGCTTCCTTTTTGCTCTTTCTATTTTTGTTGATAAAGAATAAAGTATTCGGTAATTTTTTTTAGTGTTGTTGTATAATTTGTTTAATTATTATTGCTCAAAGAAATTGTATTTGCTCTCTCTCTCTATCTTTGTGATTATTGACTAAGTTAATCGTGTATGTTTGTATATGTTACAATTGTAATAAATAGGAAATACTCAAGCAACAGCTGGTGATAATATTAGTGTCAGCAATCCTTTTGATGACCCGGTAGGTGCACCGCCTCGTGCCCCTTATCAACAGGGTAGTACATATCCTCCGGTGTCTAGATCGCAAGGTATTAATTAATTCTCTTTTTTGTTTTTTGTTTGTTTGTTCTTCTTCTCTCTCTCTCTCTCTCTCTCTCTATCTGTCTTTCGCTCTCTGCCTACATACATAAAATATTGAATTCTAATTTGCAATTTGTTTGTTTTGATTTTTACTTTGTAATTGGTATGCAAAGCAGCCGACATTTCTTTTATGCTTTGCCGAATTCTGTTCATATCAACTACCACTCTTTCATTTTTCATTTCATTTTGTGTGTGCATGCTAAATGTGATTTTTAGTTTTTCTCTCTCCTTTTTTTCTGTACAAATTTTCCTTTTCATATTATGCCTACTGGTGGAGAAAGGGCTTAAAAGCTAGGGATCAATGTTTACTAACACTTTGCATTTGCTCATACATGAATCGTGCTTTTGTTCCTGTCTGCGATGCGTGCATGAATGCGTTTTCAGGTTGTCTATGCTTTTAATAGGTAGGTAGGTGTGTGCATGTAATTTAGGTAGACTGCCAATAATCCAGACTGGCCGCTGGCTAAGGCTGAGCTACAGAGTTCACGCAGTCCTTTATTTCCATTTTAACAACTTTCAGGCTTTCCAGCGTTGTTGGTGGTAGACTAATAATCGCACTTTGGCAGCATGATTCTGGGAGTGTATATGGTTAGAAAAACAGGGCCTGGGCCCTAATCGCGTAACTTTTCCGACGATTAGACCGCCAACACTAGTAACTAGGTGCAATAATTACAAGAGCTTTATTCATTACGAACTTCAGAACAGAAATGTAATAAAAGCTGACAATAACCAACAAACTTCGTGCAGAATATAACTGCTCATCAAAATTTCAAAGACCACATCAAATGGCAATGCTTTGGGCTTGCTAGAGTTAAATCGAATGCAAATCCACAAAATCTCCGCCAAAGACTTGAAATATTCGACTTAGTCTATCATGTTTACAAGATACGATACCTTTATAGTCGCACATTGACGCTCTAGTCATATTCCACGTTGACAAGGGTTAACCATAAAAGTATCGCTTGGGCGTTAGCTTGTGGACCAAATTCATCTATTTGGTAAGTATTTTCGATGAATACTTACGAAATAGATGATTCTGATTGTCCATGGGCCATGGATGGATATACAGGGTGGGCCAAATACAAGTTTCTATTTAAAAATGCAATAAAGTGAAACAAAATTCAATTTTTTCCATTTTATGTAGCTTTATTAGAAAGAGCAAACATTCCCATTAGTTATGGAACACAAAGTCGTTCAAGTGGCTGCCTCGTCACTCCAATTTTCCAAGACCTTGTTGATGGTTTCGGGCTATAGCTCCTGGATTAATAAATAATAAATAAATAGTTGGCGCAACAGGTCCGTAGGGACCTTAGGACATTCGTCTTGTGTGAGTTTTTATTTTTGGGACGAATGGAAGGGATCTACAATTGTATGCCGAGTTCAAACGGCCAATTGAGAAGCTCTTTCATAACAGTTATACTCGCAGATGTTTTTCAGACGTTCACGAGATGCTTAGATGATATTGGCCTTAAATTGAATCGTTTCCGGATCGTTCCTTCACGGTTCCCCACAAAAAAAGTCCAAAGAGGTCAAATGCAGCTCCGAGGCGGTCAATTGACATCGCCAAGACGGCTAAAAACACGATTTGGCAATTTGGTGCGCAGAAGATCGATTGTTGCATGGGCTGTGTGGCATGGCGCGCCATGGGCTACACAACGCTCACTTTGGAAATAAGTTTTCAATATTTTCCAACGTTGTTCAAGCGTAAAGGGACTCATTTCGTTCCGCGGATGTATGATACTGACTTTCTGTCAAGAATTCGAGCGCGAAACAGCTCGCAGTGTCAAAATAACCTATGATTTTAAAGAAAACCAATAGATGGCCCACCATTTAGATCTATAGATGATTCTGATCGAAATCCTTTTATGGTAACCTTTGAGAGCGGAGCGTCTGGGAAATACATCCTAAAACACATGTGCAGAAATTCTGGACGCAGCACAGAACGCTGCAAGTAAAACAGATGTGCAGAAAATTATTTCACATGCATTGCATTGGCTAATATGGCTACTGTCATTCACCGACTAAGCAGCTGATGTGTTTGCAACCAAAAAAATAACAAACACGATAAGCAAATGTCAAAAGCCGATAATGCCAAATACTTGAAATTGCAATTTATTTTCTTTTGTGTTGTGGTACGCTTGAATTTTGCAGCAAATTTAGAAATATAGACATGTTGCAGTGCTGCGGTGTGTTTTGGGCATGGGCATAACTTAGATTCCAAGACGTGCTATGGAAACTGTCTCATCTGGCAGAATTCCTATGGGTAGGCCCAGAAATAGATAGCCCAAGTCCATCTTTGAAGCTAGATTAAGTCCATTAAGTAATAACCTTAAATTATGGCTCAGTCACAATCACATCTTGTTCGTTCGTTACGAATAGAGTCTATTTAGTTTTACTATCATATTTAATATCTGGTATCCATTTTTAAGAAATCGTGACTCGTGAAACTAGGCCCCATAACTAAGATCGAAGTTTGGTAACATTTCTAGTAATTTCTAGGCAGTCGGAGAGGGCCAAACGCTGCATGGTGACGTTGCAAGCCTTACCAAATATTTTGACACCAAGAATGTATGAAAAATAAAAAAAATACAATTCAATTTAATACATCTCTTTTAAACAGCTTTCGAAATAAATATTTAGTACTACTAGCGTTCGCCCAGTGGTACAAATTCTACCATTATAGTGACGTAGCTTATAACGAACATTATAGGAAAACCAATTAAACCCATCATTTCATCTCTGCACACTCTTCCCAGCAAAAAAAACTCAAGCTTCTTAACTTCTTGCCTTCGCCTATTTATATATAAGATGTTTTAGTGAACTACAATTAATAAGACTTGGGTGGATATTACTGCGTTATTTATATTTGTTATGGCTTTTCAAACGATTTTCCCTGTTCCGTTTATTTTATCTTAAGTTTGTTTATTTAATGAAGTTGATCTACCTTCGATGTTAAAGGATCTCTATTGAACAGTAATCAAACTCCGCCTATTGGTAAAAAAAAATCGCCCTCTATACCTTGCTGTTTGATATCAAATTCGATTCATTATCATCAACTGTTTTCCTAGTTCGCAACTTACACGGTGAAACCAAGAACTTTTTGCGCTTCAATATCACCGATGAACCCACAAAGCTGTACTCTGCATTTGGTAAAAAGCTGCAGCATAATATTCCTGAACATCATCCCGTCCTAACCCAATAATTGTTTCCAAGTTGTTAGGAAGTGAATTGCAAATCATTACATGTAGAAGAAACTTACTACAAACGTCTTCGTATGCCATGCCACGCCCGTCGTATTTCACATAAGGAAATATGCAAGTCTAGATTATTTATTAATAACTCTCAAGATTTTTTTTATGTAGCATTAGGTAAGCCGACAGTTTCAGTTTTTCTTTCTTTTTATTTTTGTGTTAAATTTTAACTCTGCTTCTCTGCTTTCATTTTCTCCAAGGAACCGCTTTTTTCGTTATTGCTTACGAATGTGTTGATTTCCGAATTCATATTTTAACTTTTTTCATTCTCATTATACCGAATTTAAGTTGACTTTGTTACTGTTGTTCCCGAAGAATGTTGTTTGCTAATTTTTGATTTAATTTGCTTTTAGGTGCCCCATATCCAGGCCAACCGGGCTACAACCAGTATGGGTCCAGCGATCAATATAATTCATCAGGTCCGCCTGGTCAGTTTACTCAAAGTCAAGGCCAGTTTCCACCGCAAAATCGTCCCATGTATCCTCCCTATGGACCGGAGGGAGAAGCGTGAGTCCAACCACCCACTCATTCACCTATAATTTTCCATTTCGATTTTAATTTCTCATTCTGTTGGCGCGTATTGCGTTTGTTGTCAATTCTTTTGTTAATTTTGGGATTCATTTCGCCGACCAAATTTTATAGCGTTTCATTTTTTGTGTTTTAACAGCCCTCCACCGGCGACAAATACCTACGGTCCATATGGCAGTCGGCCCTATACTCAACCACCACCTGGTGCTACACAAGCGACGGCACCACCTGGCGGTGGACCTGCAACAACACCCGCCGGTCCGCCAACGGGACCAGCTGGAGCGACTCCGAATACATATCCTCCGACGGCCCCACAACAGCCCGACTATTATCGGCCACCCGAACAGGTAGGGATTTGCAACAGCAGTTCACTTGGATGGGTTTTCAATTTTGTAAACGTTTTCCAGAGTCCGCAGCCAAGGAGGCACCCAGATTTTGTAAAAGATTCTCAAGGCTATGCTGGCTACAATCAGCGACCGCAGATGTATGGTAAGTATCACAGACGGTAAAACGTGGCCAGGTGTTAATAAAACTTTCCCTCGCTTGTAGGTGGATGGCAAGGTGGTGCCGGCCAGTATCGTGGCCAATATCCTTCGTCGCCGACGCCGCAAGGATGGTGCAATGCCCCGCGAACCTCAGGTCCACCACCGCCTCCCAATCAGCAAGGCGCGGCGCAGTGGGATCAACATCGTTACACCCCACAGTCTCAGCCTCCGTATCCATCTAATCAGCAGCAGCCGTGGACGAACATGTCCTCGCCACAACAAAATCCCGGTTCACCACTACGTCCACCGCCACAACGAATGCCAGGCGGCAATGTTGTTGGACCTTCGGGTGTGCCCACCAGTGGAGGTAAACCACCATTCAGTATGCCACCACCGCAGCCGAACGCCGGCGGGGGTATTCCTCCGCCCGGCCCTCCAGCTGGCGCTCCACCCGGAGTAGTTGTCACCGGACCATCTGTGTTGCCAGGCCCAAATGTGATGGCTGTCGGCAGTAAAGCGACGCCTCCGCCACCTCAACCAGGGCCATTCCCGCCCACAGCCCAAATGCAGAAGAAAGACATTGTGTTCCCTCCGGATAGCGTAGAGTCCACCACCCCAGTCCTATACCGACGAAAACGTTTGATCAAAAGCGACGTTTGCCCTATCGACCCCTGGCGGATTTTCATGTCGCTACGCTCTGGTTTGCTCTCCGAGAGCACATGGGCGCTGGACATACTTAACATTCTATTGTACGACGATTCCACGATTCAGTACTTTGGCCTCGCTCATTTGCCTGGTCTGCTGAGTCTGCTGTTGGAGCATTTCCAAAAGAACCTCGCCGAGATGTTTGACAACGAGAACACCGCCTGCGTCACTAGTATCAGTAGTCATAGCAAGTCGCGGCACTATGAGAACAACGCCGACGTGGACTGCAACTACACCGTGGACTTGGGCCAATTGATGGCGCCCACGAATCCCGAAGAGAAGGTGCTCCTACTGTCGAACACACCCAACTACACGATGGTGTCGCGCAAAAACATGCCCGTGCGGATACAAAACGCCGAAGATGACATCTTCGTGTCGGAGCAGCTGAAGCCATGGGACTACGACTCGAACAGGAACTACCAGCTGACGGTGCCAATTGGTAGTGATGCCTGGACGTATGGTCACATCGAACGTGATCCGCATGACAGCGTTATCGACGTATTTAAGTCTGAGATTATTGACATTCCATTTGCTCGATATATTGGCGGCGGCGGCGGAAGAGTTAATAGCAGAAAAGACAAAACCAATCGCGTGGACGAACCCCTCGAGCACGATGAAGACGAAGCTGAAGCTGTCGGTGGAGCCGACGAGGACGACGAGAACAGCAGCAACAAAGTGCTAGCGTTCAACAAAAAACGAAGACACATCAGCATGTCCAGCAACACAAGCAGCAATAATAACAAGAACGGACTCAACAGCAGCCTAGCCGGGGCTAAGAAGTCGAAAATGAATTTCCTCGAGGTTGCCGCCGCCGCTTCGGCAACAACTATCATAACCCCCGTCAAGAAGGAAGAGCCCGACGAATTGATCTCTGAACAGAGCAGTGATAGTCTTACCAAACCGAAGGAGAACCTCTTGCTGGACAGCGATTGTCGCGAAGTCGACATGGACATTGAGCACCCGCGAGTCCTGCCGAATGGGGCCGGCACACGTGTGCTTTTCGATCCAAAATCAAGTGTCCGCGATCCAGCAATGGTGCTGCAGCGACGTCGTATGAGCGGCTTTGAGGACGAGTGCTATACCCGCGATGAGGCCAGTCTCTATCTGGTGAACGAAAGTCAGGACTCGCTGGCTCGTCGGTGCATCTGCCTCTCGAACATATTCCGCAACTTGACCTTTGTTCCTGGCAACGAGACAATTCTTGCAAAATCTTCGAAATTCCTTGCCCTCCTCGGCAAGTTGCTGCTGCTCAACCACGAGCATTTGTTGCGTACGCCCAAAACCCGCAACTACGATCGCGAGGAGGACACCGATTTCTCGGACTCGTGCAGCTCCCTGCATGGCGAGAAGGAATGGTGGTGGGACTATCTCATTACAATACGCGAGAATATGCTGGTAGCTGTGGCCAATATTGCCGGCCATCTGGAGTTGTCGCGTTACGAAGAGATTATTACACGGCCCGTTCTCGATGGGCTGCTGCATTGGGCCGTCTGCCCTTCGGCACATGGTCAGGATCCGTTCCCGTCGTGTGGTCCCAATTCGGCGCTGTCACCTCAGCGTCTCGCCTTGGAGGCTCTCTGCAAACTGTGCGTAACTGACGCGAACGTTGATTTGGTCATTGCCACGCCGCCTCATTCGCGATTGGAAAAGCTGTGCGCTGTGCTGACACGTCACTTGTGTCGAAACGAAGATCAAGTGTTGCGCGAGTTTTCCGTTAATTTGTTGCATTACCTCGCAGCGGCCGATAGCGCTATGGCACGCACAGTTGCCCTGCAATCGCCCTGCATCTCCTATCTGGTGGCTTTCATTGAGCAGGCCGAACAGACCGCCCTCGGCGTGGCCAACCAACACGGCATCAATTACCTCCGTGAAAATCCAGATTCCATGGGCACAAGTTTGGATATGTTGCGGCGTGCCGCCGGAACTTTGTTGCATCTCTCTAGGCATCCGGATAATAGGTCGCTGTTCATGCAGCAGGAACAAAGACTGCTCGGCCTCGTTATGAGTCACATACTCGATCAGCAGGTAGCCTTGATTATATCGAGGGTGTTGTTTCAAGTCTCTCGTGGTCCAGGTCCCATGCCCTCGATGGAGTACCGCCTCCAACAGCGCCAACAGCATCAGCAGCAACAGCAGGACAACAAAGCGGGCGAAGTCAGAAGTCAGCAACTACAGTTACAGCAGCAACAACAGCAACAACAGCAAACACAACAACAGCAGCTGCATCAGCCACCACCTGCGATAGTTGTCGACGATGTGGCCGCAACAACAGCCGGAATTGGTGATTCAAGTACAAATGCAACCCAAGCAGCAGCAAACTTCTCATCATCCAATGTTCATAGTAGTAATAGTAACAGCAGCAGCAGCAGTAGCAGCAACAGCAGTCTCACCTGCAACAAATCCGAAGAAATACTAGTACCACCATCGGCAACACTCAACGATATTAGCAACAGCAGCAACAGCAGTTGTGGCAGCAGCAACAGCAGCAACATCACTGCCCCAATCGGCGTCACCGTTGCGTCCTCCTCCGTAGCATCACCATCGTCATCATCCACAGCCTCCTCCTCAGCTGGTGCCACAGCTGCAACGACACCGGCCACAACAGCGCCCAACAGCATTGAGAATCTAACAGCAACACAGCCACAGGCGCAACAGACTGCTGCCGGTGGCAATAATAATAAAAATAGTAATATTAGTACAACAACAGCAACAATAACAGGAAATAGTAGTAGTAGCAGTAGCAATAATAATAATAGTAGTAATCTAACGGCGACAACTACAACTACGGCCGCTGTTGCGTAGTAGACAAGATGTCGACGTGGTCGTTCCCAGAACAGAATCTGGGAATGAATTTGTATAAAAATCCAGGGGAAAATCCGTTTTAAAAAATGTAGTGCTAGTAGATTTTGTTTATTTAGTTTTTCTTTCTTATTTGTTTTGTGTATATACAATGGAGTCAACCAACAGCAGCAGCAGAAATAAGATTCGTCGTTTATTGTGTTTTTGTCTTTGAGTATCATTTTTTTTTTTATTTTTCCTGTTTAACTTTATTTTCTTTGTTAACGATGCTGTGATTGATAATGATGATGATGATGATAATGGTGATGATGATGATGGTGAAAAAGAAAGAGAGAGAAACGGAAAACGATCGGGGATATGTTGTTTTCTTTTTCTACATAAAAAAAAAAAACATTTGAGACTGCGCCAGCGATGTATACGTGACGCAACAATAAGAAATAACACTTAATTTGCACTCTATATAATAAATAATAATAATAAAACAAAAACAATTTAATATAGAAACTATATATAGTATATATAATAAAACCAATTGTATGTACATGAAAAATAAGTATTTTTCTATTTGTTATAATAAAATAAAACAAACACAACTCGATTAAATGATGCAGAAATCAGCCAAAAAATAAACATTTGATTAGGGTGTTTAATCAATGATTAACGACTGATTAACAAACAAAAATAACCCCAACAAACAAAACAATTGTATAAAGAACAAACAATGATGATTGCATGCAAAGTTTAAACCGCAAAGAGTTTAGCAGCAGATTGTAACTTAATTAGCGTTTAAGTAAGCATTAAACCACAATTTAAACACACTTTAAATATTTAAACTATATATTACAACTTTCCTTAATTCTATTTATATAAGATGTTTAAACACAATGCGCTCGCTGATGGTGGATTTTTGCGGATGACTGTCTGTTTTTGTCTTGTACTTTCTTTTTCCTGTGTAATTATATATATATATATATATCCATATAAATTTAATTTTTGTTTAATATTAAATCGTTTTCTTTATATAACAAATGTTTCTCTTTAGTGTTTAGAAATTCTTAATATAGACGTACGTATATACAAAATAGAAATAAATGTAAAACACTTCTGCTGTACGACGACGGGTTTGTTTAAATGGAACCACAAACAATTTAGGAAACCTCTTAGTTTCTCTTTAATTTTAGCGAAAACAACTAGTAAGGTAACTGTAAGAACTTTCAAGTTTTGACATACATAATATTGAAGTGTGATGTCACATTGCAATTAATGTTATTCTTATTATAAACAAAAAAAACAAACAAGAACAACTTAAGGTAAACATGCATATTTCGTTTTACATTTTTATATAATATAATAATTATTAAATAAATAAACAAACAACAACTATATATATATATATAAATAATGACGATGATGAATATATTTTAAATATATAAATGTATGTATATTGTAATGTATATGAATAGATATTTTTTTAATTTGCGAAACAAGAATGAAATCATTGAATATAGAAACACAACAAACTATATAAATATTTAAACATACAGAAGAAAAGTCTATACACACTCATACACCATAAACAACACACATTTTGTAGCTGTAGAGTTGTACATTTCGATTTTGTTGTTTTGTTTCTACTTACGCGCTCCTCCCTCTTACAGAGTTAATAAACAAGACTCACACAAATGGTGACATTAAAGTTAAAAAAAGGAACAAACCTTTTGCAAACTAATGAGAACTTCTTGTTTTTGGTTGACTACATTCATTTTTTACCTTTCAATTCAATTTTCTATTGAGTAAATAAAATAAATGCATGAGGTACATTCAAAAAAAAGTATTCATTAACAAACAAGGAATAGAAACAAAACGACAAACCGACGATAAAAACAAAAAAAAACTGCGACAGAACCTTGATCACAGTTGATAAAATGATCATAAGAAGGCAACAACTCACTTTCAAGACAAAAGATTGAATTAAATTATGAACAACAAACCATGATGTGTAATTTATTAAGGAGTAGTAAACATACAAAAAGAAAAAAAATTCAAGCTAAAATTAAGAGGAAAATAAAACATGAAACAAAAATAAAAATTTTAAATGGATGCGTAAATTAATTAAACAAAAATTAAATCCCTTAAAAAAATGAATATTCTAGCAAATAAATGGTGGATACTATTATTATTATTATTAATAAATAATAAACAAAAAAAATATATATAATTAAGAAGTAATATTTAAAAACAAAAAAAAACATGATGCACGAGAAATAATAATATGAAAGCAAAAAAACAAACAAAATATTAAATACAAAAAGAAAACTTATTAAGGAAAAAACAAAATGAATGATTGTAGTAATATATATAATATACATATAAATAAATTATGTAAAAACAAAAAAAGGAATGAAAAACCATATTTAAGAATAAATATAAAAATAAAAATTACAAAAAATATATATAAAAAAAACGGCTCTTTGTGTTGTTTTTTCATATGGTACTCGGATCCAACAGTAATCTTCGCCAAAACGGTTGTGTTAACAACCACCCGCCATACGACGGAGTAAATTCAATCAGGGCTAATGTTCCATTCTTCTAAAACAGGTTTCGGCAATAAATTTCGAAAAAGGGAAAAAAAATTCGCCCCTAAATAAATTGGTATCGTGAACAAAAATTCCACACGGAAGTTGATGGGATTCCCCTCAGAATATTTCCTTTGTAAATATGTAGGTGGAAATTCAGAATGTAAGCAGTTTGTTATGGGAGTTTGAAGTCTTATGGGCTTTTTTTTTAATTTGGTTGAATGAAATCGAAAAAAGTAAAGTGGCATATGATTGGTATATATGTACTTTAAACAACGGAGATCAACAATTTCTAATCATACATGTATTTTGTTTAATGTTTTGAACCGCAGGCATGCCCTCAGCTTGACGATGGCAGGAGTTTTTTGGATTTGGATTTTCGTTGTTCATGTTTTTCTTGCCTGCCTTGTTCTTCGGCTAGCAATCTAATGTGGTATTCGATTGGGCCATCTCAGAGCAATTTTTATGTTCGTTTGGTACAAAATAAGCAACCTTTTTCATATTTTGGATCTGGATTTTTCCTCAGATTTGCTTTGAAAACTAGTGGAGTTTGTTTACATTTTCGTGAAAATATTCAACTGCAAATTAATGCTTTGCATCGGAAGGATCTATTTTTGTTAATTATTTATGTACAAATAATTGCTGAATTAAAAAAATTCCGTGTGAAATATAATTCCCTATAGATTACCAAAATCTCCTTAAATATGAGCTTAAATTATAATTGAATTAATTCCGATTGACAACTACTGTCAACGCCTTCGAAAATTCCGGTGGATATAAATTCCGATGGGATTCACGATACGAGGAATATTTTCCATGGAACAACAAATTTTCGGGGGAATTTTTTTTCCCTCGGAATTGCCGATAGCCGAGATTGATTGGTAGTTCCGGACCTGTATAGTTCCTTGAATTATATCCTATGTCGAAATCATTTCCTCTCTTTCCGTAACCATGTTAAATATAGTTCCGATTTCACAAAAATAAGTGAACGTGAACGAAAGGGCAGAAGCAGTGTCTATACGCAAATACAGAAATAGCACACATGTATACTTCGAGTATCAGTATAAACACATAGCCAAATTCACGCGTGAATGGACAAGAACCGTGTGTGCGTGTTTCTGGTAATAAAGAAATTGATGGAACTATTTCGCACAACTCTAGATTGATTGATACTCGCCACCTCTTGAATGATTTAAAGGCAAAGGGACGGAAGGCAAGTCACCAGGACGGAAGTCTGTATCTCGTGTCGAAAGTAACATTTTTCGAAAATGAACGTTTTTTTTATTTCGAAAGCCAAATGAAATGTACTACTACTCCGATTTAGAATTTCAAAAGTATTACTGAGTACCAACTTAAAAACGGATCGGAAAATAATTTCAAATAGGATTGACTTTCGGAACGAAATGGTGAGTAGTGCCTCTGGGTTCTGGAATTCGTACAAGGTTGTTCAAATTGAACGCTGCTACCCTATACCAATATATTGTTCAAGGCCCGCTAGCAAATTTCTATTGAAGGAGAACAAAGATAAAAAATGCGGATCCGCTTAGGTTAGGTAGGCCCTATATGTTCAATTAACAAAAAAAGGAACACTTTCTCTGAACTCCCTGTATGTTGCTTGAAGTTAAAAATGGACAGTTGGGGCAACAGGTCCGTAGGGACCACAACCATCCGTTTTGTGTTGCCATTTTTGGGACGAATGGAAGGGAACTTCAATCTTATGCCGAGTCCAAACGGCTAATTGAGAAGCTCTTTCATGACAGCTATACCCTCGGATGTTTGTCAGATGTTCGCAGTGGAGAAAAGCCTTAATTTGGAATTTGTATTTTTTCGGGAATGGAACCTGGGACTCCTCGCATAGTAGTCCAACACACTAACCGCTAAGCCACTGCGCCTAGTTTGAAGTTGATCTATCCAATCAAGCTTGGGGCTAGCGGAGTTTGTTGAGGTTTTCTTGAAATTTGTCAACAGCGTCAAGTGGATCTATTTTATTTTAGTTCTTTAATCTTATATAATAGCAAATAGGTGAAGGCGAATAAGTAAAAAAACACTTTCACTGCCTTAAACACAACATATTCGCTTTTTTTTTTTAAAACTGTTCAGAGATGCAATGCTGTGTGCAATTTGGTTTCCAATATGTTGTGTATATAAGCCAGGTCGAATTTCTATCCTTGGGCGAACTCTACTTATGTTTAAAAGCGTGTCCTTGCTAGCTTAGCCCCGAGTCTACAGATGCGCATCATATTCAGCAAGCATTGACAAACGGCTCACAGTGTGGTGGCGTACTGGAGCAACACCCAAGTACTTATGTTCAATTTAAAAGGTATAACAACCAACTTCAAATATTAATTATAACAATTATTTCGGCAACCCTTTATTAAACCATTTATTAATTTTATTTGAGTGGAACCGTATGTACGTTTAGCCTCACGACCACCGTCTTTGGATAAGCAGTGCAAGAAGTTCGTCTTTCTGAAAATTGTCATTGTACGAAAATAGCTGTCGATGTTTAACCTCTTAGAGCGTAAACTGGCACCGGCTTCAACGTCCATCTCTTATCCTTATGTGTACGTTCAGTAGAATCCGGATATGGGATGTTCATGAATGGCAATTTATATGCAAACTACGTCGCGATGAATGGTTAGTCGTTATAAACGAATTTCAACTGTCGGTTTTCTTTGCATACAGCTAATACAACAAAGCTGTTTTTAGGTCCTTTCCCTAGGTGTATCTTTTAGGAAAATATAGACCAATAATCTGGTGCGTCGCAATGCTACCAAGCCACGTCCGCTAACAGGAAACTACACCATATAATATATACTGCATTTCAAAAAACAACAATAGATTTCTTATAAAAAGAGTTATTTTATTGAAATGCATAATAAAGCGCTTTGAGATTATAATTAAAAGCAGTTACAGAGATTTCTACTTCCGATTGATTATTTGTTCTTTCGGCCTCCGGCTTTACGCGATGATACTTGTTCTACTATCGATGCAGCTCCGCCTGTGCTGTGAAACTTCTGGGAGATTTTGTTCAAGAAAAACAATCCAATAATTGAAAAGAGTATGCTTAAGAGGAAATGAGAAACTAATTGTAAAATATGTGGCTATACATATTATAAAGTAAGTACTTACCAAGTCGTTGCACAAACTCGATGTACAACACCACATGCTATTACTGAGGTTACCAAGCAAAAGGAAATCTCTGGGATGAATTTCGCTTGGAAATTACTACCAAAGACAACCATTTCTACATTCGATACCGATGTTAGGGTGAATATGAACAGCCAGGATCCCAGGAAACCACCGACGACAGTGTTTTGCGGAGCAGCATTGAACCAAGAGTTATAAAAGCGCAACGTGGCCAGTAATACAATAACAATTATGGATGAAACAACAAAAGAAACAATCGATCCTTGGGCAACTGCAAAAAATAAAACAAAACGAAGTGTCTTTTAAGCGATTTCTTTAGAAGTGTAATGCTGAGGTTGGAAATGTGCACCCTCGCACGAAATAAAATATGTGTCATGTCAAATTAGAACCGCCTTAAATACATCCTCTTTGTAGTTTTTCTTGCATGCAATCATAAAGAATGTTTATTCTTATTTAAGTGTTTCTTTTATTGAAATTATGCATATCTTCCCATTTCTGTTTTAAAGCCGGTTAACGTTAACACTTTAGTCATTTTTCGAGTACAATCAATGGACTGGGTGTTGGACTGGCCGCGTATTTGTATGTTAGAACTCCTTTTATTAAATCGCATTGAAATGGTTCACATTTCTCAGATTAAACTTACCCATGTTCGAATTAATTAGATTTTACAAAATAAATATAAACTACAACTCTTGCCGACACAACAAAATTGCATGCTACTGTCAAAATGACACAAACAAAATAGCCAGTCAAAGGCAGGGATGGTACATCGTACTCGCCCATGGCTGCGTTACGTTCTGCTAAGTTAGGGTATTATAGTGGTATAGACCACAGACAAATCATATATAGACCACTTATGTTAAGTGGTATTCCATTGGGCGATCTCCGAGCACTTTTTTTGCTCTCAGAGTACTTTTTATCAGAGACAAATGATTGTGTCTGCTTTTTATATTCGTTTGGTAAAAAAAGCAATCTTTATCAGATTTCTGAGCAGTTTTGCGAAACTAGATTTTTTCTCAGATTTGCTTCAGATTTACCATTTCGTTTGAGTTTGACAACTAGTGGAGTTTGTTTAAGTTTTCGTGAAATTTTTCAACTGCAAAGAAACGCATTGCATTGGGTAGTTCTATTTTTGTTAATTATTTATGTACCAAAATGTTAAGAAATCAATCTGGGCGCAAATTTAGAATGTAATACAAAATTTAAGCAGTGAATGCAAAATCTAAGAAAAGTGTCGAGGGCTACACATATTCGAACCGCACTAAATCAACACAAAAAAAGTGACGTTTTTATGTTCGATTAGGCACACGAATTCTGAAATCTGTGAGCAAATCTGAAGAAGCCCAATCGAAAACCACATTAATATATGCGCTAGATAGATTAAGTTCGTTCAGTACACAAGTTTATATACATAAGTCTTATGAAAAAATATTTGCATCAGCGCTGTCATGCAGCAGGTAGTTTTGCGCTAGATTGAGAATTTTCCCTGAAAGGGATATTTCAAAAAAAAGTGCTATTCGACTAGCACAAATGGTGAAATGTCAAATTTTTTTATATGGAGTTTGACATGCCGCTAGTTATCTAGCGGGAAGTGGAAAGCAGCCAATGTCTTGCGTTATAAAATCTGTACTATAAAAAGTTTTGAAGTTTAAGGAACTGAGGCACATATAAAGATCAACCAATGGCTAAACATTTTGAATTTATACTGCATCCTGCACCGGTAAGAAATACTCATGCGTTAACATAGCTATGAACAAATATTTAATTAATATTTAACGGTAACAACGAGTCTGTCGTCTCATCCCATTTGCTCTCAAGCGCAGCAAACTAACTGAAAGTGTGTTGCTGTCGCACTCTGCGCACGCACTTATATTCGACGATTAGCAGTGGCAGTGGCACCAAAGTTGCCAGTTTGGGAGTTCTTAGACGACGAGGGGAAAATTGTTTAGGGGCAAATCTGTGTTTTTTTTCAATTTTAATGTATTTGTATTTTGTTATCATATCCATTTTGTTAACCTTAAATGTGCGTTATTTTCAAATGCTGTTAAATAATCGATCGGTCCTCCAAAGTAATATTTGACAATGAAAATCATGTCTGCTAATATCTTTGAACTATTTTTGTTTACAAAACAAGTCTTTTAAAAACAGCTAATGCAAGTTTCATTAGGAAAAAGTTATAGTTTTTTTTTTATAATAGTTCCGGATTTTAAGCAACAAGCTCATCTGGGCTCTAATCGCGTAAGCACAAAACGATAGAACGATAGGCCCGTTTTTTTTTAGCTTCGTTCTCAGCAAAGCAAAGTTAAGTGGGATTTTCAGCACGCAATTACAACAACTACGCTCTACTTCGAGACTCGCAGTAGTTATTAGGCCTGTTTTTTTAGCTTCGTTATCAGCAAAGCAAAGTAAAGTAGGATTTTCCAGCACGCAATTACAACAACTACGCTCACTTGACACTTCGAGACTCGCAGTAGTTGTGTGCTAAAAATCTTACTTTACTTTGCTTTGCTGAGAACGAAGCTAAAAAAAAACACGCCTATTGTAATTTGTGTGCTGAGAATCTTACTTTACTTTGCTTTGCTGAGAACGACGCTCAAAAAAACACGCCTGATATCGTCTCGACGATGCTGTGTAACAACGAAAAAACGATAATCGTTGAAACGATTGAACGATCATCGTTTCTTGTTGCTTCACTTATTCAAATGTCAAATACTATCGTCGAAACGATTCGATTGAACGATGGCTATTTTGCAATCGTTTCGTCGTTTTTGGTGCATTTTTTTTTAGTTTTAGGTCTGAGAGAAGCATACAAATAATAATTAAAGGAAGACACTTATGTTCTTTGAAGGCGACTCGCTCCGATCCAAATTGTAAAAGAATTCATTCTTTGCAAAAAATAAATAAATGGTAATTGCACTTTTTTGGAATATCAAATGAATTTTTTGTTTGTTTTATGATTCCATACGTAGATTTTTAATGAAATCAGAAAAAAAAAGAATCATTGCATTAATTTTTTTTTTACAACTAGCCCCTTACCAAACAAATTCTACTAACAAAGCAGCTGTCTATTTTTGCATGTCAATCAATGACAACGAAGAAAAATAAACAATTTCCATACATTTTTAAATTTTTTCGGTGTCAGAGTTTGTTTACAGTCATGTTCAAACTGTTGAAAATAAAAACGATGAACGATTCGATTGAACGTTCCGACGATGATGTTATATGCAGCAAACTAAAAACGATATCGTTTTGTTCAATCGTTTCGACGGTAATCGTTCCAATAATTACGCGATTAGAGCCCTGTAAATTTTTATAAGCAACAAGTTCATCAAAGTTGCGTAAGGGCTTTTCAAATTGCAACATGCGTTGACATTTTGCGTTATATTTATTTGGCGCACACTTTTGCACTCGGAAAACCTAACTTGAATGTTCTCGTTTCAAATTCGAAATTCCTTCTTTTAAGGCGTCCAAAAACATGTTAAAAATATTAAGACAAAATGTTTCGTTTTTTTTTGTTTTTTTGAAAAAGTAGCATGAGATTTTCAAATTCATCTGGGGGAAAACATTTCAACCGTCTGGCAACGCTGCTATAGCTGTAGTAGAGCGATAAAATTCTCGAATAATAAATTCAATTTCATTGCTTTCATGAGAGTGGAGTGGAAAATTCGTTGCCCAGTTTCAGTTAAAGAAAGGTAGTGCGCAACGCAGGAAAGACAATCCGATTTGAGTGGCTATCTTCTTCGCCGTCGTATTTCGTATATCGTCGGGGTGCATTTTCTTTTCAAATCATTCTCTCAGTGGAGTTTCTGATCGAATTCGGGCAACAGTGCGAAGTGCGAAATAAAATTTCTCAATAGTGTGCGTGTGTGGAAAAATCATTAAAATCGAAAAGAAAATTTATAATCAAAAGCAGTTTGTGTCTTAATAAAAAAAAAGAGTTTCCATTACCTAAGCTCTACACTGAAGTGCAATATTAGTGGACGGTGATATACCGACAACAAATTAAGAAAATTGTTTATTAATTAGGTAAGTACTAGCTGAAGAAAAATCGAAAGAAAAATGTATACAACGTTAACTTTGTGGTGTAACGAACACACCCCTTTTATGGTGGAGTGAAAAAACGGTTAACACGAACTCCATTTGGTGTTCCTATTGCCAACGGCGGATGTTGTTCTATCCATATTAAATTAAAAAATGCACAAGTGCTCCAAAATGTTAGTGACAGATATATTCTTCGCTGAAATGACAGGCGGAAAATTAGAAAACTTTCAGGTTGACCTGTCGTTTTTTGCGTTTTTTGTTAGCGGTACCGCTGCTTTTAGCCGCCCGCTAACAGATGGCATGTTTATATTTAGTCGCATTGTGAAAATCGTCGAATCAGTCGTTTAATTTTTTCTTTCGAAAATTGTGTCTAAAATTAGAAAATATTTAGCGCACCTACTAGACAAAAAGTGCCGCATAGTAGAAGAACCAAATTGTACTTGCTTGGGAATAAATCAATATTTTCGGCGATAATCCGGTATACCTACCGACAATATTGATAAAATTCAAAATTGGAACTGATAAAGTAGAGAAGACCGCTCCCAACAACTGTGCCAAAGCTAACTCATTTTTACGACACGAGCACGATAATGATCATGATTTATTAACTGGAATCATTTTGCGCATTCGAACCTCTTGAATAGTTGAGGTTAGCAATTGATCCATTCCAGTTGACAAGGGGGAGGGAATTCCGAAATTGGGGCAACTATTCTCACTGCGCTGCACCAATGTAGTATAGACACTGAGACGATTCGTTTTGTTGTTGTTACTGGTGGTGGGTTTTTGTTTTTATTGATTTATATTATGGGGATTATGCCGACCCGACGACACATACTTAACTGAACCTATGAATTTAGAATTAAGTTTTTTTCTTGCGAATGAGGGTTTAAGGCTGTGAGCATCCTTAAGAGTGAGGGATGATATCTTACCCGTTGGCTTGGCGCTGACTGCGTTATGTAAGGGGTTAGGTAAGGTCATTCAGGGAGTGTAGTTGCTGTCTGGTGATTATTGGAACGTGACTTGCTTCACTATTAGGTTCTTATTGTATTTTTCGTTTTGTTATCTCTGCAGTAAAAAAGCATTATGAGCACATTCACTTGTTCTTTTGGGTGTTCTTGCGCACGAATCTTTCTTTGGAGTGTTATGTCGAATAGATGCCTATTGGACATATCCCGTGATTGTTATGTATAATTAGGTAGATCCTGATGTGTAAACTGGCAACAGACTGAAGTTTTAACTTTAAAAAAGTGTATTGCAAAATTTGGGGGCAGATGATCCAATTGGATCAGCGTTACAATTACAAGCATTTTGTAAGTGGATTTTTTAAGTTTTATTTTTGAAAAGTTTGTGATTTAAGGGCAATAAGTGCAATTGCTAATAAAATACTTTTTTTTAGAGCTCGTTTCCAACTATAACAAGTGCCATTTTTCGATCAGTATCTACTATTCCACTAGTTGATTAAGCAAGTGAAACCTTTTAATATTGAATACCAATGTTCCACCTCTGGCGATAGTCTTACAAGAATCCAAAAGCGTAGCACTGTTCTGATAATAAAAAAGTCGCTACTTAATTCAGCAGAATACTATTTGGGAACTATTTCGTTATAAGTTTGGTACGGTGTTCGGCCTAAAATTAAGGTTGCCTCCAAATACGTCTTGAAACTATTACTGTCTATTCTTCAAGTACGATCATGACTGCACTATCTTAAAGCGCACCTAAATCTATACCTAACTCAGATAGCTCCATCTGTTGCAATCTTCTTGAACTTGATTAAATTGATAGATAGATAATATTTGTGATATTGGTAGCAAAACAGGGCAATAATTCCGTAACTTTTAAGACAATTATCGTTCAAACGATAGACCTCCAACTCTAGCGACTAAGTGGAAAAATTACAAGTTTAAGAGCTTTATCCAGTTCATTTTCCACAAATGTAATTAAAGTTGAAGACAGTGTTAAAAATTCGGGCAGAATATTACTTATTATGGTCATCAAAGTTTCAAAAGCGATATCGTCCAAACGATTATTGTCATAGGGAATCTGCCCCCAGGTTCTCTGGAAGTGCTCACCTTTCTTAAGACACCGACCAAAAGAATGCGCCG
Organism: Cheilosia vulpina; assembly: GCA_916610125.1. Classification (NCBI taxonomy): domain Eukaryota; kingdom Metazoa; phylum Arthropoda; class Insecta; order Diptera; family Syrphidae; genus Cheilosia; species Cheilosia vulpina. The sequence continues at coordinate 2,526,137 of OU744276.1, forward strand.
AATTCGTATGCCACTGAATTAGGTGCGCGTCTGCTTTTGAGTTATTCACGATCTCTTGTATTTTGGCCAGGCACGCATTTACAGTCAGTACACATAAATATTCTAATCAGCAGCCATTCTATTTGCAGTTGAATAAACAAAATATATATTTGACGAAGAGTTTCACACCTCAAATGAATTGGCATGAAATATATTTTTTTAAATAATTTATGAATTTCTTCTAACAAACGTGCGCACGATATCAACAATCAGCTAAAGGCCACTATATTGGTAATCAATTGTCGGATGAACTTCCGGATGAATCAACCCATCAATGCTGAAATATATTTATAAATTCGACGCTGAGATCTCCATCAGTGAAGTGTGAATTAGAATTAAGAGCCAAAAAAAAAGCGCCAACCGTATTCCCATTTCGTTTATTCATTTTATTTGTACCTAGATCCCGGCTCAAAAAAAAGAACTGTGTATAATTTGTGTTTCTTAATTATCAAGTCGTTCGTTATATGTATGGGTTAATTGACCCCCATGCCCCATAACTTCAAAGAGCGTGCAATTTTCTTTATCTGGTGTGCCGCCTGCCTTCGGACTGTATCTGTCGAATAATTGCGCGTCACTTTTCATTCAGGTTAATTTAACTTCACTTAATTCTTTCTATTTTTTGAATGCGAATTTGCAGCTTAAGTGTGTTTGTACTTGTAATACGAGTACCTATACCTATGTCAAGATGTAAACAAAATATCGCTGGATGGAATAAGACGGTTTTTTGTTTATTTAACCTGTTTTGATCTGTATCGGCAATTAAATGTCACTTTGAGTTTGTTCGCATTATGCATGTAATTCCATTTGCGTCTATTTTCCACTTGCTCCCATTTGCGGAGGGCAAAGTCAAAGTTACGTCTGGGAGAGGGTGCAAAATTCGCGGTCAGTTGTCAGTCGGTCTTGAGTCGAGTCATAATAATGAAACAGTAATCGTTGTTTGTAGTGCGCTCATTGATTTTTTGTTCTATTTGGGTATTTGTTCGGTGCCAACAAATGGTGAAAATGTATCGTTCATAAATCAGTTGGAAATGCCTTGCCCTTGGAGGTTTCTTCTCTCTGACTAAACCCTTAACTGCGAATGTGTTTTATAATAATTACGCTTCAACTTATACCTAGGTACCTACCTTGAATTTCTTCGTCAATATTCTTCTGTTTTGCTACGTTATAGGAACATAGATGTGATTAATCCGCGTGTCAATTACATAGGAAAATTAATTTTCAATCAAATTTCTGAACTGTCCAAAAATAATTAATAATAAAATAAAAATAAAAATCGAGTCGTGTCATCGCGCAAGAGTTTTTGGTTTACCAAACAACATTCTTAGACATGGATATTTGTTTAACTTTGCTCCAAACGTTCAACTGTCAAAATTAAGCAAACTTTTAGCGTGTAGGTTGAAAGAAACATTGGAGAGGGGCTTAAATATGTACATATATACAAATTTTGACATCACAATACGTATGATGTCAATTTTGGACAGGTGGAGTGTTCTGGGAGACGGATTTTATTTCATTTTGACGCCTGCGAATGTGTCACTTATGAAATAATAGGCAACTTGATGTTTTTTCTAATATAAGCTGTTGGAGTAAGGCCTTTTGCGCACGAAGTTATACAGATTTGTGATTTGAGTCAATATTAAGAAGTTTAAATATAAAATTCACATCAAAACAACAAATTTTACAGTGGAGTAGGTAGGTATACACACACTTTTTTCCTTCTGCGAATATTTATACCTATAGTTTAAGGCGAACCTCAACTGGTCTGTACACTATTAGTCCTGATCCTAGCATAGCCTCTCGTGGAGATTTTTTTCCAGTGAGGTTCCTCTACCTTATAACAATTGTTCGACCCTAGATATAAAACGTACAAGGCAATATTCGGGCCCAAATATACTCATCGGCAGTGTTCCCAGACTTTGAAGACTTTTTTCTCCCTTTTTTATCATCAAAAGCATTAGTTTTCTCCTAAATTCGAAAAAAATCCCCTCTGAAAAAAATTAAAAAATTTAAACCGTTTTTATTAATAAGCTGAAAATAACCATGTAACATAAAAATATACATATAATACAACAATTTCCTTTTTCATTAGACATAATAGGTTCGTTCCTGTACTTTCAGCATAGAAAAATTAACGTCAAATATCAGAAATCTCTCAATTTCAAGGGAAGTAAAGTACATGACAGGGTTTCCTACAAAAAGTTTAAGTAATGTCATTTTGACATTATCGTAAAATGCAGCATCTACAAAATAAGTTGGAATTGAATTTTTTATAAGCTAGATACCTATTAAACTTAGCATTTTGAATGAGCTGATATGTTCTAAAAGAACTTTCAATTACAACTTCTTCCTTCGCATCGTTGAAGACGAAAATAAATAGAGTTTTACTTGTCAAACATTTGAGCTGTCACATAGTTGTCAGTTTTCATTATTTAGTAAGTCGAAATACGGCGAGTAGAAAATTACGATCAAGTGAAAAGAGGGAAAATGGATTTCTCTCTTTAATTTTTTCCATTTTTCTCACTATTCGCACAGTTTCTTAGCAAATTTTTAATAATTTTACGTTTGCAAAAAAGTACCTACCCGAACGAACCTAATATCAAAACGAGTGAATGCATTCAGATGCTTAAAAATTCATACGTAGACGTTCGATGGGCTTGATTTTTTTTCATGAACAATTCATTCTTTTAAATTTGTTCGTAATGAACATACTCTTTAATTTTATTTTTCAAATAATTCACGTTTCAGAGATTTTTCCCCTTTTTTAAGCTTGTCTCTCGTTTTCCCCTTTTTCATTCAAAAGCGCCGAAATTGGCGCTTTTCCCCTCAATCTGGGACCACTGCTCATCGCCATTTTGTAAGCGTTCAATCTACATGTAGACTGAGGAGGAGATAAATGGTGCACAAGAAACACCAACATATTTTTTTTTTTGGGTCTAGCCACTGGTTTCAGAATGGGTTTTTTTCTAGCAACAAAAAAATAACAGAAAAAAACTTTCTTTGTTGCTAAGAGTAACTCACCACAACTTATCATATTTGAATTGCTTGTTCAGTTGCGCCCCAAAACTAAATTGGTGCCGGCAATTGCAACCAAGTAAAGAGCCACCCCTGTGCAGAACTGACGTGTCAAGCAAATCAGAAACTTTTAAGAAGCGAACCGCTTTTACTGACAAGTCAGCGCGTCTCTTTTTTGACATTGCATCATGTTTTACAACAAGTTCTGCAAGTCCCATGGCAGCTTACAGAACAAAAAATGTATTGGTAACAACTTGCAGGAACAGTTCCATGTTCCGCCTAAGTCGCTAGCCTAGACATGGCAAATAGAAACATACGTGTCTGAGTCTGACCAAGAGGAAAATGGAGAAAGAGTGAGAGTCGTGTTTTTTTTTTGTTGTTGTGCCGGTCCCGGGGGATAACGTCTACATTATAGTAGGTGGGGAAATGGTAGCTGCTTTGGCTGGAAATGGCATTGCCCTCTCGCTGCGGCATTGATTTTGATGTTGTGTACGAAACGAGAATCCATCACTCGTATGTGTGTAAATATGAAATTAAATTTCATGAAGGCATTGAACCCGCTTATGTGAACCTTTTTTAATGTGAGACGGAAATGGAAATAATTAAACCTAGTTTCTAGGTATAGTTGTATGTATACAAGTGTGTGTGCAGGAGAGTTTTAATTTCTTGATTGAAACAAAAGTATGTACATTCATATAATAGGGAAGAAAAATTAATGTGTGACAACCAAGCAGATAATGTTCCAAAATAAATAACAGAAGGTTGATGAAGCAATTCTAAATTTAATGGCGGGAGGTATCTCGTATATCACTTTGATGGGTGAAACCCTTTTTATCAGTGAAAAAGATATCAGATCAAAGTGGAGCACTTGCTATGTGGAGGAAGATAAGATAAGATTGGGTGATTTTTTTTGTGTAGTTCTAACACCATGCGAGTCTTCCGTTTAACTACAAAAATGGCTCTACAGGTAAAATTTCGACCATGGATTTGAACTCGAGCAAAAAATAAAGCTCTGCCAACGACCCCTTTCGTGAGGAGGGCTTTAAGACATGAAAACTAAGAAATTCTTCAAGTGTCGCAGTTTTCTTCTGTTTTCTATATAACATGCAGGCTGTGCCTACCATTACAGGTCCGTATTTTTCAACGTATCAGCCCTCCAATAAGCAGTATTTTTATGAGCTGAACATGCCACAGTATAGTGCTCAGGCACACTTTGAGCTCTCGCATAATAAAGGGTTCACCCCGACAGACGACATTTATGTTATTTTCGTATGTTCTCAATTTTTTTTCTGTATAAAATTGTAAAATTGTTTTTATAACGCAAAATAAAGAACTTATTATTATTAATAAAGGGTTCATCTGCATACTCTCGTTTGTTAAATACTCGCTCTCTCAAGATTCAAACGAAGTGGTTTGATCTTTGCTGGATTCATACTTCCTACCATCTGCCACCTAAAGCAATATGGGAATTACTTCCCCCGACTCTCGCGTCAAATGCCACGAGTAACCTATCAAAGGGACTGGTTACCTATATCCAATTACGAGACTGTAGACATCCAGCTGACACCAAGAATGGCAAACGCAGGTACGTCTATTATAACTTACAAAAGAAGAGCAAAGTGAAACTCTGTCTTTAGCTGATTGCCATTTGTATCCTCTCTGGAATTTCTACTCTCGATACCAAAGTTGCTTAAGGAGTTTAAGTGTCGATTTTTACCTTCGTCATGTGTTTCGCTATATCTTTGCGTCGCCTTAACTGAAGTAGACAATTTCTATCCGCCATATAAGTAAAAACAGTTAAAAAAAAACTCGTTGAAAACTACATCAACTTGTATTCATAGTAGAAGTCTTTGCGCAATGCTCACACAAAAACAGCCGGGTGAATAAACCCCAACACACTTGAGCTTAGTGCAACTGAGCGCGTTTCCCAACCTATCTGCCCGCATACAGTACATACCTACCTTAAGATAGTCGAAGTCAACATTTTTATGTTTATTATCTAGAAAGTAAAAATGCATTTGTTGTTTCAGGCAGTCGCCACACTGACTAGATACACTTCTTCCACATGCATGATGTACTCAAAATGTACATTTCACGCAACTCGTCGCGGTTCCATAGCGCTTTCAACAAACAGTCCATATGGCTTCAATCGATCACCATTAAATGGAGAACAATACTGTATAACGTTAATGATTGTCTGCGTTTACCTTTCAAGGGAATCTTCTTCCACTTAGTACGCGCTATATGAAAATGATGCTTTCCCCGCAAAGACACAGCCGCCCTGACGCTGTGCGTCTTAATGGTTCCCCCTCGGTGACTTTGACGCTTGAAAAACGATTCATTATTCCTCGCTCGGCGTCCTCATGCATATGGTTACACCACATGTACCTAGTTCCCATTAAATTTAAAATGCAAATAAAGCTGAGAAAATGGGAAAAAAAGTATCTAGGAACACCGCAAGTGACCTACTCCGCGAGCAATTGTTCGTTAATATCTTGTTGGCGCTTCAAGAGCGATGGGGAGTGGATCCATTGCCATTGCCACACTCGTCAGTGTTGACGCTCCACTGCTGCTGGTAGTTTGTTTTCAATTTACGCGCGCGTACCGGGGATACTGTGCAAGACACACAAGTAGATATCTGGCACATTTTGTTTTGTTATCGTTTTGTTTTTTGAACAAAAATAAAGAAATTTTGTGAAATTTGTATCTCGTAAACTTTTGGCTGACACATTGCATTTAATTAGTTGTGAACTCGAACTCGCACAGTGCGACTGCATCTGCCTCCGAGTGACGCTATTAATGAGAACATCCGCAGGCGCAGTGAATTCTTTAATTGCAATAGAAACTGACTCAGTTCTCAGTTGACAGAAACAGAATGTGCACTGATGAGAGACGTGCTTTGGGTTACTGAATTACACAACGCGAGCTGTACTAAATAAATTAGTTGGACTGGTATGTGTCGGTTAATTTTAAATTAAGTTTATCTGGTATTCGTATTGTTGCCTGCTGATGGACTTGCCAGACGAGATGGGGTTACGTCAACGTCAGTCAAACTCTTACAGTTGTGTGGATGGACAGTAGTTTCACTTTCAGTACCTAACTATGACGTGGGTGCGAAATCAAATGAGTTCATCTGGTTGGAGTTTATGGTGGTTTCCAATTTTCCATATTCGAAACTGCATAAATTAGTTAACTTTGTCGGGCAAATAACAAATGTGGTTTATGTAAATGGATCTGTATGAAGTTAAGTTAAACATAGGTACACTTGACGTGAAGGGGTTTCCAAGATTCCGTGGTGTTAGATTAGGCAATTCTTTTTACATGTGCCCGGGTACTTAACAGTTTAAGCACTGAGCTGACGCTAATCACAGCAAAAGCCCACAAATGTAGTTAAAGGCAATGTAATGTAAAAATGAATATAGTTGTCAACTCATAGTATGACCATTTTGTTATTTAATTGCAACAAAGCAATGCAGGCAGGTGTGGCGAAGTAAGGAAAACTGTAAGATCATCAACTCGTAAAAGCTATATTATGTTACCCAACTGTTTTGCCGACGTTAGTACATGTTGGTGCAGAAGTAATGATTCAATTTGATTATAGCTTTTGTAGAAGTAATATGCATCCCTTTTGAATCTGTTACGGAACTGTCGATCATCGCGATGACATGAACTCATAAAAATCCTACACTTTATAGGTAGTTATATCTTTTTCGTCCTCTCGTATAATGTTCGCTCTCTTGGAAACGTAGTTCGATTTGAAAGCCTATCCCGTTTTTTCTTAAACTGACAAAAGTCGCTTATATTTGACTGATATGGGTGAACATTTTAGAACTCATAGCAAAGCATAATGCTTTCGAGATTTTAATACGTGCCAGAATCACCAACCAGTTTTATAACAATTGAAATAGCTACTATGGTAAGAATTTATATTTTGACATATCCACAATAATTGTCTGCTTTATAGAATTATCCTTCAAATTTGTATAAAACATTTGTTTACGTGATAGTTAAAGCTTACAAATTGTATACAATTTTGCAATTACCTATTTCTGAAATAATATTGACATGCAATTGAGGTTTGGTCAAGAAGTGTTCATATTAGTGACAAATTGTTACTCCAAACTTTGTTATTTTCTGATTTTCTTTTGTAAACGTTTCTCCTTCCACTTTCTGTTCAACCTTTACCATGGTCGTTTTTGTGATTAAGATATAATTCACCGTTGTTTAGATATCGCTCCATCTGTCAAACTTCTGATGGCTTTAAAATTACCCTGCTAAAACCAATAATTTTTAAATTTTCTTTATGACCTTTATGCGGAATTTTCAATTAATAAGCCATAATCTATGCTGACAGTTCGCTGCTTTCATAAACATCGAAATCTATTTCTAATACCAAACTGATCAATTACCTAATTATTATCAAAAAAAAAAAAAAACGCTAAGCTCTTCCAGATGTTCAGCAGATTGAGGCACCCACTAATAGAATTAACAAAGCCATTTAATTTTCCATCACCGTCACCCCCTTTAATTTCTCTAAAACCATAATTCACACATAATCATCAAAAAGCCTGAGTTATTGAGGAGCACTCTTCATTCTCCAATCGGTCGCCGCCATTCATAGCCACATCACACACAAACACATCACTAATTACAAAAATGACTTTAATGAGACTACCTACCTACAGATGGGTAAAAGCTGGACAGAAATAGCAACAACAGAGAATACACTAACACGGTTTTGTTTATTCAATTATTATTTTGTGTATTAAATACAGTGTCATCGTTTCCTGTGCAAGAGTATGGCTCTTCCGGTAGTGGCGATGGCGGTTGTTGTTTTGCGGACATTTTAAATTACGCAATATGTGCTAAACGTAGGTACAGGCACACCCAAGTATAATGCCATCAAGAAGAACAGACGGGAAAGCAGAACGACGCTGAAGTGGGCTCCATTTTGGGGCGCATTGTGGTGTATTTGTAATCATTTTCTCAAAGTCGACGTTTTGTTTTTGAGGTTATTGTGAATGGGGTTTTGACAAAACCGATAGATCGTTGCAATTATAATAGCAACCATACCGTACGGAGTTTATTGGATTGTGGTAGAAAGTTCACTTATGCGATACTATAGGTAGATAGGAGTTTGCTTGCTCCTATCTATTGAAACGCTATATGGCCGGCGCTAAACTTGCGTCATGGCCTTAAGGAAGAACGATGGATAGTAATATGATAACATCGAAATAATTGAATATTTAATGAGTGGTCCTGTTTAAACGTTTGACAGAATGTACAATTTTTTGACACTGACTTAAGACAATTATTTCGGACCCCTAAGACTCAATTCACATATCAGAGGTAAGCTGTGAGATTAATAAGGGGAGTACATATCTACTTAAATGCGTAAAAAACTCTTAAACTGATGTCGTTTTCCATTGGAACAAAAAATCAATCATTTTTTTTTATCAAAATCACTTTTCGTGTTCCATTGGGAACAAAAATCAATCTTTTTTTTGATTCGGATCACTTTTTGCAGATCTCGATATTTTTTAAGATTATATACCACAAATACAGCACAGCTGTTTTACGTCATTTAAAGAAGTTATTTTTAAAACAAATGTGCAAAGTTTCGTGAAAACCAAAGTAAAGAAATAAATAAACAGCAATGGACATAGTTTAGGAGGAATTATTATCTTCATTGTTTTCCTCATCATCCGGAAACTACGAATCACCAAAACTACTCAATTTGTATCTACAACAGAGGAAACATTTTTCAAGCCGATTTCCCTGGTTGATTTTACCAGTTGATATTGTTGTCAAATAACGCACTAATCCACTTACAAAAGCAGATCAATTTCATTGCATGTTCCATGAGCAGCATAAAATCTGAGATCTGAAAAAGATTTTTGGTGGTCCCAATGGAAAACGACATGAGTAAACGTCAAAAATTGACCACCTCGTAAATGAAATGTCAGATTTTGTACATACAGAATAGTCTTTGCAGTTATCATTATTTTTCGTGATAGTTTAGGCTTACGAAAAAATATTTCACATTTGTATAGGTGCCTAATGCTCTCTGATTGAACGTCATTCTCTTGCAACTCTGTTTAAAATGTATATGTGCAATCATTGCGGTGCCAAATAAAACTTCTTCTCAATTTTGTAATCTCTTACTTGAAGTAAGCTGCACATGGATGTATATTGTCATTGTAAAGGCTGCGTTGTAGTTGCGTTGAGACATATGAGAGACAATACTGAGACCACCAACTTCGGCCGATTTCCCGTTACTTGCCTACAAGCTATATTTTTATGGGGTGGCAAATGCTAAGTGCGCTAGCATTGTTACATAGAAATTTACACATGAAATCGAAGTTGAAGATATTCAAAAGCAGAAAATACACAAACATGTTTGTCCTAATAAGTTTCTAGTATTTCGAACATCTCCATTAGATTGTTTTATTGACCAACAAAATCGAATTATTCGCCTTTGAACAATTTATAATAACTAACCAATGGCATTCAGTAATGTAAAAATGTGGTATTCCCCAACTCTAGCACATTTTCCCACGGTTGCCGAGGTTGGCAGCATTTATTTTTGAATTTTTTGTATGTTTTTGCATGTCACACGGATTCTTAATTCACATAACACCGATAGGAAAACAAACGGCAAGAGGATTGCGAGTTGGGGGTCTCAGTATGATTTGTCTGTGATATCCATGGTAATATATGACAGATGTCACTTCTGTCATCTCCGAAAGAAAGCCTGGACCATAAAGCCCGTAATTACTTCAACATCGGCTGCTAAATAGAGTGAAATTAAGGACAACTGTTAGTTCAAACTCGCATCAATGCTTCGTTTGCCATCACTTTAGTGTCCAAATCTAAAGCATATTACTTCACTTAAGCTTCTACACATTTAATAAAAAACAATTCCAGGCACAACAATGACTCATCGCACAAAACGTATAATGATGACGCAATAAAGCATTGCTTTAACTACACTTCACAAATTATTACAGCCGAGGGTGGAGGGTTGGTTACGGTTTTTTTTTATTTCTGGGGATGAATGGCACGTTGTTTCCCTTCTCAGAAGGGGAATAAAATTGATTTCTACATGGCGACAGGCGAGTTGTTGTCGAAAAGAAAACAAGCCAAATTGCTAGGGGTGTCTCGACAATACAAGCACTTGACTCTTTCGTTCTACCTCAATTTGCATGCATATAACAGACATCCCCTTTTATCTGACCAATAAAGGAATTATCTCTGTGGTTTGTTAGTCACCCACACGCTGAGTGCGAAAAATTCCTTAGGGTAAAAAGCTAGACCGGAAATCCTGAAACAATTAGGAACAAATTTAAAAAGGAAAATCGATGCAACGTCCGCGTAGATTCAGTAGTATCCATCTACACATCTAACACACGACATGCAAGGCACTAAAGAAAGAATATGAAAATTAAATAACCTACGGCATTGAGGTCGTTTTAAGAGCGTTAGAGAGGCTCTTTGCATGGGTAAAAAAAACAGCAGCATTCGTAGACATATCCTGTGGGGGTTGTTTGACGATTTATATTTGGATCAGATAAACGAGTTTGTTGAAGGGGGAGTAGCATTCGCTGTGTCTTTAATAGTTCAGACTGCAAAATACTAGAACAGCACATGTACTAATTGTGGATCTAACTTTAAAAACCAATACCAACGTCAAACGAACAATTCGCAATGTGATAGGAAAAATATATTGATTGTCCACAAAATTTTTGATCGCCACAAAAATAATAATTACCACATTAACCTAACCTCACATTATAAGTAAACGATATTTAATCAGAGCTAAAGTACGTCGGTATAGGTACAGGTACTTGTGTAATTCGTCAGTTATCTGTCATATCACTTTCGTGTTAAATTCAACAAAAATCGGAAAAGTTTGCATGATAATCCCAGAACACGAAATATAGGGACGCGGCAAGTCTACTTATTTCCATTTATCAAGTTCGAGGTCGAGTTTATTGACGCGAATGAATGTATACCTACACTGCGCCAAGATTGATGACTGCCAAATCAGGTCACGCAACTGTATTTACAGTCTGTCAACTGAAAAATTGCCTGAATTGTAGTTGTGCTATAGCGCTAATTTATATCTTACACAGCTGCACTAATCACGATCTCATATTTATTCATGGTATAGCGTGTCATGCACGTTGGAATCTAAATATAAACTGTTCTACATATTCGGCGGGTTAATAAGAATTCATTTGTTGGTGTAATGTTTCTGATGAATTAGTCTCGTTGCATTAGGCGTTTTTCTTTTTCAGGGCAGAACCTGAACTGTTATACAAAAAGTTCGTGTTTCTTTTTTAGCTCAGATACATCAGAGCTCAGCGCTCTCTATGAGCTCAGAATAAATTGACTAAGCAGGCTGAGTATAAAGCTAATCACATACTTACAGGCACATTTGACAGAAAAAAAACAGGATAAACAAAATAATTGAAATGGCGGACGAACCTTGTTGCTGTGGAACTGAATGTTAACCAATTTAATAAATAAAAATTAATAAATATTCAAATTATACATATATTTAATAAAAATGTCAGATACGTGCTCAAGTGTGTTTCATAAATACATCAGAACGATCTGAGCACGCTCGGCTCAGAGCGCGCTCATAATGCTCGAGCTCGGTTCAGAGCTCAGCTCTGAACTAAAAAAGAAAAACGCCTATTATGCATTTTTCTTTTTTAGTTCAGAGCAAAACCTAAACTGTTATACAAAAAGTTAGTGTTTTTTTTTAGCATAGGCACATCAGAGCTCAAAATTTGTGTTTCTTTTTTCGTTCAGAGCATGATCAGAGTGCGCTCTATAAGCTCAGAATAAATTGACTGAGCAGGCTGAGTGAAAAGCTGATTACACACTCAAGTCGTTTTCCATTGGTTTCAGTCGGGGATCCACTCATTCTGTGATCCAATGGAACAACAAAACTGCTTCTGATTGAACCCACAAAATGAAATGCCAAAAATAATCTACGGCGGCTGTCAGCTGACTTGTATAAAATACATAAATTACACTTGTGTGAATGCTGCTTGAGTGACTTCTTCAAATCGAGAAGCGAAATTCTTTTCCAGAAGAGAATTTTTTTTGTGCCAATGGAACGGTTGCCCAATGGAAAACGACATTACTCTCACATTTAACAGAAGAAAAAGGATGGACAAAAAAGTTGAAATGGCGGACGAACCTTGCTGTTATGGAACTGAAGGTTAATAATTTAATAAATAACAATTAATAGGTAAATATTCAATTTATACATGTTTTGTATAATGTAAGCTATATGTTCAAGTGTGTTTCATAAATACATCAGAACGATCTGAGCCCCTAATGCTTGAGCTCAGTTCAGTATCAGTGCTCGGCTCTGAACTAAGAAAGAAAATCGCCTATTTTGTTTATATGTCTAGGCTGAGAAACATCGAACATTTCGATTATAGCATTCAGATTTAGGCTATCGTTCAAAATACAGTACCTATGTGTACAATATATATTATATTGCTTTTGCATGAGAGACAAGTTTGTAAACGCAAAAACTATGGTGTTACCTGAGCTGAGAGACACAAAGCTTAGTGCCGAGGAAGAATAATACTCCTACTGCAATACGATGGCAACATTGGGCAGTCATTTTCTTAAAATTCAAAAAATCGCTCATAAGTAACATGAATAACAAGAAAATTTCTCTCACTCTGCATGTGTCGTGAGAGAAGATTTGCTTAAAATTTATTTCAAGTGCTATTGATAAAATGGAAAGCTCGAACAAGTTTTAAATTATCCCCTTGGTGAAAGGAATTTTCATTGTGTCTTTGAGACACATTGGAGTCTAATTAGTGGGCAGGTCACAATCTAGTATGTAATCAAATTCTTATTTCAACAGTCGCTCACGGTGATGTCAAACTTGTTCATAGTAATGATTATATTCTATGTATTCGTGTTTGCTAGTATTTCTATGAAACTTAAGTGATTCGTCCAACTCTCTTAAAGCAACAGGAAATACATCCAATTTACATAAATATGCCTATATATGTAATTATTTATATAGACAATGACGCCGTACTTATAACAAACTTTAGTTTGAACTTTAAATTTACAGAAGCCCACAATTGCAAAATTTGTATGGAAAATATTGCCATGTTGAACTATACTAAAATTTAAAGTCGAAGCTAAAAATGTTTATTGGTAAGGGTGAATGGGAATAATCATTTTTAGTCTTCAAATTAAATATTTTGTAGGTCACAATGGGTAGGTAAGTTTTTATAAAACGAGTTTTACGAGTTCTTGAAATCTACATACCCTGGGCACACATTCCGTAACTATGTTCTGGCAACTAAGTGCCAAAATTACGAGTTTGAGACCTAAATCCATTTATATTCAATTTAATATATATCTATACATGAAAAATGTATTTAGTTCCTTTGCATACCCTGGCTACAATTTAACTTAAAATTTTTTTAAGCACACCCAGTCATACAAAAACTTAACGAGCTGTCAAACTCCAATCAACTCTGATAATAAATAATGAAATTCGGAAGATTGCTTCAATTCGGACAAGATTTTATTTGCTCCCAATAATAAACTACAATAATCCGAATAACCTGTTATTTTTCGGCAGGTATTCCAACAAAAACAACTACACTAATTAATCCAAACTGCTCTCAAAAGGCTCTTGGTGAAAGAAGCCCTTAGTATATATTTATTTTGACTTTTGTGTATATTTCGGTCCACTACGAATACTCGTAATCTTCGTTGTTTATTTTTATTTTACCCAACAAAATTAAGTATACCTACATACAATAACAATATATAATTTATACTTTTTATTGACACATTTGCGATAAGAATCGTGCCTACGATGTGTTGCACGCGAACGAACATCATTATCTTGACTTTAAATTTGAGGCAAACCTCAGTTTAGGCGGCAGTCAAGCACAAACCATTTGATCAGCAACAGGTATTACGGTGTACTAATATTTACCCAGTAAAATTAAAACAAAATTAGTGTAAACAGAGTTTTCTTTTCGTGTAACTATTTGCAGTAAACGATGTTTAATCTTTAAATGTTTTTCTTTTCAGATTATCGTTAAACCTCAACTTATTTATAAAACAGTATTAACTAATTGAAAAGCATAGATAAAATGGCAACCAGCCCCAAACCAGTCAAGAAGGTGCCCATTCATTTGCAGGTGAGTTGAGTATATTTTCTTTTTAATTATAAGCTTATAATCGAAAGTGATATCGGTACTGTTCAGACAATTCAATCCAATTAGAAGTCACTATTCGAACTCATTCATCAATTGAATGACATATAGCTGTCTGCTCAGAGAGTTTTTTTTTTATCTGATGGCACAGTGGAACAAAAGCGAGCCTATACATCAGCAGCTGGCATGATTTTATCTATATATATTCGTGGAAGCACCTGGAAGCTGTCAATAAACAGATCGAAAACATCGGCTTTTCAAAGTCCAAAATTGAATATCTTTTCGTTTGGTCAAGTTCAAAATTTCTATACACAGATTAGCATTAGTCAGTGAAATAGTTATAAACAGAAACACTTGTTGTAACTATCAGGAAAACAAATAGGCAAACTATGTAGGTACTTAGTTGATTTTTTATGTTTGGCATTTCGATCGAAAAAATTACGATAATTTGAATTTGACTGTTTCTTGTGGCTTATGAAAAATCATATTAAAGAAACAAAAGAAGTACCTATGTTTGTCAATTAAGCATAAACTTCGAATTTTTCTTAATCATTTCAAGAGCGGTTTTTTGTGTATTCTGTTTCCAGTCGAACTATACCACGTTTTAATTGCAAAAGTACCATTTACCGTAATCCGCAAGCGTTTGTTTGCTTTCGTACTGAAAGTGGTAATAAAAAATAAAACTTTGCCATAAACGATCACGCTCGAGTGGAATTTTATTTTCCATATAAAAATTCCACCGAGCTGGAAATTGGCTTAATCAATGGAGACAAAATGTGTTGTCCTTTAAAAAGCCGTCGAAAATATTTTTCAATTTATTTTTTCCGATCTGAAATTTGACAAGTTGGTATTATTTAAAAAAAAATTATCTTTAGAAATTTCAGCTGGACGTTAATTTTCGTTTACTAATTTATAGATATATATAAGTGAGTTTTATTTTTCTTAAAACGGAACCTTGTTATGGCACTCCGTGGCACAAACACAAATATATTGTATGTGTAATTCACTGTTACGGACGCCTTAAACAAACTTCTAGAAGCCAGTTTAGAGAAAAGCTAATGTCAATCGAGAAAGTAGAAAGCCTTTTCCAGGTACTTCGTTTATGTCACAAACTAATCATTTTTTTTAAGTGCTATAAGAAAAATGTCGGAGCAAGCCATTATAAGGATTCAATTAAGAAATGCAGTTTAAGTAAATCTTAATGTCACTAATGTCACTTTCAAGAAAACATTAAGCTCTGCTGCTAATGTTTTTTTAACAGATGATATTTATCGTGGCACTGTTAATTTTGAGAAGCCACACCCGATTTGTTAGAATAATCTACTCGTATTTTACACAACTATCGATCTGACAATTATTGCAATAAATCGCTGCATATTTATAGGATTCAAAATACTACGTATTATTGACAGTTGATAATTTCGGTTTATTCTTCCATTTGAAATAACCAATCTTCAATTATATTTTCAGAGCGCTCAAAACCGGGTATACATAAAAAATGGCCAAGTGGTCAATCATGACAAAACCTTTAAAGCTGACGTCTACATCGAAGATGGCATCATCAAGTGAGTTTTAAATCAACTTCCATTCCGCCCGCCACAAATCACTAAATTTAAATTAATTATAGGTTTGTTGGTCCGGCCTCTGAAATTGGTGTGCCCGGCGGAGTTCGCATCATTGACGCTACCGGCAAATTAATCATTCCCGGTGGCATTGATCCACATACTCACTTCCAACTAAAATTTGGTGGCGCGGTGGCTGTCGATGATTTCTATCATGGGACGAAAGCAGCTGTTGCCGGTGGCACAACCACTATTAGTAAGATATAACCGACTACGTGTTATGCTGCCAATCTATTTCTATATTTTTTACGTGTAGTCGACTTCGTTTTACCCGATAAAGGCGAATCCCTTGTGGAGGCATACGACAAGTGGCGTGCATGGGCCGATCCAAAAGTTTGCTGTGATTACGGTCTGCATGTGGGTATTACTTGGTGGTCGAAATCTGTTTCCGATGAAATGAAAATCATGTGCGATGAACTGGGGGTGAATTCATTCAAAATGTTCATGGCCTATAAGGGATTGTATCAATTGAGTGACACGGAGTTGTTGGAGGCGTTCGAGAGGATCCGCTCGTTGGGCGCTATTGCACAAGTTTGTTTAGAATTTATTTTTGTCTCCAATTTTTAATTCTTTGTATTGTTTTAAAGGTGCATGCGGAGAATGGTGATATAATAGCGAAAAATGTGACGAAACTTCTTGCGGCAGGGGTCACGGGACCAGAGGGACATGAACTCTCCCGCCAAGAGGAAGTAGAGGCTGAGGCTGTTAATCGTGCCTGCATTTTAGCTCATCAGGTAATTTTTTCGCTTTCACTTCTGAATAAGTGACGTTCTGTGTAAATAAGTTTACTGTACATCCTAGGTTTTAATTAATTGTACAAATTTTTGTTTTGATATTTAGTAGTTTGCTGTATAGGGTTTTTTTGTATACGTTTTTATTTAGTTTTTCCTTCAAGATGGATGTACCCACAAATTGTATCAATCTAGATGGTGCTCCTTTTAAATGCTCCTTCAGGATTTATTGTACCCACATACTTCACGATTTTAAGGTGAAAGAGCAAAGGATCAGGTTTCTTCAAGACCGCACTGTGGAAAACTATCCAAATCTATAACCAAAATGTGCTTGGTGCAGTGAAAGTCGTACAACTTTTCTAGTTGAGGAGTAGTATTTTTTTTCTCCTTGCAAAGGCAATCCTTTTGAATGCCGCAATTATATTCATTCCAGATTGAACAATAGTGTCGTTTGTTAGATGAAAATCAATAACGCCTCGTTTTCATGGAATTTATGTATGCTCTACCTTCACATAGGTACATATCTTGTGCTTGCGTCTTTTCCTTTATAAAGTCATCACTGATGAGTAATATAACTAAGTTGTTTTTGGTTTCCCGTTCTTTATTGTATGTGTATGGTAGGTAATGCAATAATATCGCAACAGCCATCTTGCTATAGTTCTCTCACTGTTCCTTAAGTTAATCTTGTTTGCTTTATTGGTTCTGTCCGATGGGCTGGTTGAACAATTTAAAATGTTACTTTTAACAAAAAGTGTTTTATTTACCTCACTTCAAATTTTCAAAAATACACCCCCAAAAAGGCAGTATTGTTTCTTGAGAGGTTTCACTTTTTTATCGCATTCAAATTTGAGGTACACATCTTCGTCATGGTTAGAATTTTGCCATCCTTTTCTAATTTCTGTTACGTAGGGTTAAACAATTTTTGTTTTAAAGTACATCCTGTCTTATTATTTCAATATTTATGTTAGTGCGCGTTCTACACTCCAAAATTTTCGTCTGTTTTGTTATTTTTTTTAAATATTTTTAATTTAATTTTAACAGATTTTATTTTCCCTTATGTTTTTATTTTTATTTGTTATATATTGTTTCTGCACCATATGTAAATACAAACAAGGTCGATTGCCCACTGTACGTGGTGCATGTGATGAGTAAAGCTGCTGGCATTGAGCTAGCACGAGCTAGATTCCGCTACAAAAATCGCGGCATCTATGGTGAGACACTAGCAGCAACACTTGGTACAGATGGCACACATTGCCAACACGAATGTTGGCATCATGCGGCAGCTCATATAATGAGTCCGCCATTGCGGTCTGATCCAAGCACTCCTGAATATATGATGAAACTGTTGGCGAAGTAAGTATTCAAGAACGAGACTTGATCGAGGCTATGCGTCAGACCATTTTTTTGTAGTTGGTATTGTTTTTGTATTTGTTCGTCCTGTAGAATAACCCAGAAAGGCATCACACACCATATTAGTGTTTTTAATTGTAATATTTACTAATTTTCACTGCTATTAACCATTCAATTGGCTTTTACCATCAATGTTCCATTTTTCTTGGTTTTTTTCTTCTTTATATTTCTAACCTAAAAAAAAATAAAAACAGATGAAAGCTCCGCTTTACGTAACCTGTGTCACTTGCAAATCATCGGCCGAAATAATTGGTCGTGCTCGTCGTAGTGGATACTGTGTGTTCGGTGAGACTTTGGCCAGTTCGATGGGACGATCTATGCATGGTGTGAAAAAGACCGAAAGGCCTTACTATGTAACAAGTCCACCGATTCGAGAGCCGGCCGAAACGCCAAGGCAACTGATGAAGTCATTGGCGTAGTAAGTACATTGTTTTGCCCTTCTATATCATACATAAAAGTGCTATATAATATATTGCTGCATTCGGTCGTTTGTTATTGTCTTATGTCTTGTCCTCGTAATGTCATATACGATGGGAATGTAATACGTCGTTGACATTATGCAATGCTAGTTGCCATAATGGAAAAGTTGTCGAAAATGAGAATTTGGTTGTTAAATTTAGTATGGCCAATTACATTTTGCTAAGTACAGTTCTACGAACAAACTAAAACGTCAAAATTTTACTTCATTCATTCGGTTACTTTTTTTTTAGGAAAATAATTATCAAAACAAAAATCTATTTAAAGTAAAAATAATTACAATTCAAAGTTCATTCATTCGGCTTGGAAGTGCCGCAATTAAACTGTGGTCACAAACCATAACCGCTAAAGTCGACTTTAGACGAAATTGAGATTTTGATGCCATTGGATTCAGTGTACTCAAATCTATTTCGTAATTTTTTTTCAGCTTTATATCTTTAAAAATGTGGCCACAATTAAAAAAAAAAAACAGCTTACGTCACTGGAGTAAAAAAACTTTAAAATGCTATCCTGAACAATGAGTAAAACAGACCTTAGCTGTTTTGCTTTGTGACCACAGAAATGTCATCTGAACTGAGCAATCACTTAAAGTCAAGAAATTCTTAACAAGATTTGTCGATTACACCATCGAATAATGCGAACTGGAAAACAGCTCGAACTCAGAAAAAACGCGTTACCTATCTGTCGGAGTCAGATTTACTAACCGAGTGTTTTAACGTATATATGCTTTCAAACTTTCAAGAAAAAGTTTTTTTTGTATAAATTTTTCATACGTTAAATTATTTAAACTTTGCTAAGAAACAAACAGGCTATACTTCCTGGTAGCCATTTTGTCTAATTTGCGCCTCTTTTAGCGTCAAGACCACTGACCCCCACTTTTTTTTAAAAATTGTCAAAATGGCCCCTTTTTCAGATTAAGTAAGATTTTGTTCTTTATTGAACGAAAGTGTTTCGTAATGAATACAGTTTTTTTTGTTATAAATAAATATCTTTATGTGGAGGCCCCTTTTTTGACTCGGGCCTCGGGGAATAAAACCCTTTTGAAGGCAACACTGAGTACCTACATATACTGGGCCTTACTAATAATCATTTTTAATCTTCACAGTAAATAGTTTGTTCGTTAAATCTAGCCTGGAGTGGACACTAATTATGATTATTAGTACTGCGCACTGAGTAAATTGGAGGTACTAAGAGAGAACCATATATTCCCTATATTTTCTTTTGTTGTAATTTCCTTGAAGCTAATATTCGATTAAAAAACACTTTAAAATGGCTTACATACAGCTCAAGTCCTAGATATTACTTACTAAATATAAATTTAAAGAAAACAGGTATTTTTCGTAACTCACCCTTCATAAAACAGTGGAAGTCGCTTATAACGACGTCGCTTATTACGATTAGGCGGTTACAACGTCCACTTTCCTTTCAGTTGGTTGGTTTCTTTACATTTTTAGCTCTACCGTCGGATATAACCTCATCGTATATAACGACGTTTTGGATATAACGACCAATTTCCGAAAGAAAATCAATCGTTGTCGTAATTTATAACGACGGAATGAGAGAAAATTAAAGACACACCTGCAAATTTTTGTGATTTTACAAAGTGACAATCCGGCTTGTTGCTTCGCCGATAAACATGAACATTCTACGTTGTGCAGCTGCATATTTATTATTGTTTTCATAAACTTGAAATAAAACAAAACGTAATTTCCTCCTGAATAATTTAAAAATAAAATTAATTCTCTTTGTTCGCCATATCGTTTTTATTTTTTTTCCGAAATTCATGTGGAGGGAAGTCGGATATACAGACCACCGGTTATAACGACCGTCTTTCCTCGGTCCCAAACACCATCGTTATAAGCGACTTCCACTGTATATGCAAATGTGATACAATCGATAAAGTATACACAATCGTTTTGAAAAAAAAGCAAGCATTCGACGTTATTAAAAACAAACGCAAAACTGTTGGCCTCAGATTCATAACTTGATTTTGAGACTAGGCATTGGGTTGGTTGGATTGGTCCCGTCTTCCGTGAGTTGTGGTCTCAAAGCGTTATTTGTGTTTTGCGAGGGCAAAACGTAAAATACAGCCACTTAAACCAACCAGATATTGGGTACATTCGGATCTAGTTTATGTAGAATGTCAGCAGGATTTTCTGGACTAGGTATATGAATAAATGAACTGTCAAAGATGTCAACTTGAATTGGTAACTAGGGTAACATTCCAGGTTGTTTTATATTAACTTGAAGAAAAAATAACCCCCGGATTAATAAACACTGCCGAAAGGTTATTAACTCGTACCTCAGAAGTAACGTCAAATATTTGTATGCTATCTGACGTCTACTATAGCTACATTTTTTGCACATTTCTTTATTAATACGGGGGTTATTCTTCATTTAGTTATTTAAAGACTTGTCCATTTAATAGAGCTATCAAATATGATAACGAAAAGTTGCACAACACCGTAACGTTGTTAGGTAAAATTTGTAATGAAAGTAAACTTGGTCGTTTGAGGTTTAGTTTGTTTTCCGCTGTAATAAAATGGCGCGTCTGTATATTTGGAACATGCGTGAAGTTGGCCACTAGTACTCCATATACAATCCGCGATAGCAATAATCATTTTTAGGCTTAATTTTTACAACTCATGATGGCGAAGTATTCCATAAAAAATTGCATATTGTGACATAATAAGTGCGAACGTTAAAATTTATTATCAGTAAGGCCCAATAAGTCCTGCTTTAACTGTCCAGTCCTAGCAATTAATTTATTTACAAAGAGCATTTGGAACGGCGCATAATTATATGAAATTTGAAATGTCAGCTGAATAGTAAGGCAGGATTTGACTATAGATTAGTCGGTTAACCCTCCGTGAATTTGTCATGTGGTCAATCTAGACTGACAAAAAAGAGAGACAAACGCTGTCAGACTGCCGTCAGACCTACTGAACTACAAATCTCATTTTTCATACTTCTATCATACTTCTATTCGAATCGGCTT
Organism: Cheilosia vulpina; assembly: GCA_916610125.1. NCBI lineage: Eukaryota > Metazoa > Arthropoda > Insecta > Diptera > Syrphidae > Cheilosia > Cheilosia vulpina. The sequence goes on from OU744276.1 coordinate 2,547,645, forward strand.
GCTGTATTAATTATAAGTTTTCTGTAGAAACTAGAAGCTAAACCCGAAAAATCTTTGCAACAAAGACAAACTAATTTCTGAGGTGCAGCTATGAAGGAGCAAATGTTGCTATTCCTTGTTCTGGGGGTAAAATTTAGAACATATAGCGTTCAGTAGTTCACCAAACCGTTATAGCAAGCCCTTATAGCATTTTCGACCGAGTTAAAATGTTGACGAATTGTCCAAAATCGTATTCGGATGGAGGGGCAAGGAATATTTCAGTTTATTGGGATAGACATTTTTAACACTTGTTTCATTTCACATACTAACTTTAGATATAGACACATAAGCTTTACAAATTGGAAAAGTCATAGTAGGTTTTCGGGCAATTATTGTAAAGATGGTGTGACGTAAAACAAAAAATACACACAAACTTCATACTAAGCATTCTTTTTATGTATATATCACCAAATCAGTGACTATCTCCAAACGACAGCAACAGACAATTGCACATTTAATCGTGATCAGAAGGCTCTCGGCAAAGGCGATTTCACAAAAATTCCAAACGGTGTTAATGGCGTCGAGGATCGCATGTCAATTTGCTGGGAACGTGGCGTACATGCTGGCATATTGGACGCCTGTCGATTTGTAGCCATAACCAGTACAAATGCAGCAAAAATCTTCAATCTCTATCCGAAGAAAGGTGTCATTGCTGTTGGTTCAGATGCGGATGTTGTCGTTTGGAATCCCGAGGCAACGAGAACCATATCGAAGGACACCCATCATCATGCTTGTGATTTTAACATTTTCGAAGGTTTAGTTTGTCATGGAGTGCCAGAAGTTGTAATGGTTCGCGGTAGAGTTTGCTATGAGAGTGGCATCTTACAGGTCGACCGGGGATTTGGTGAATTTATACCAACTCCTGCGAATTGTGGGTACGTTTATGATGCGTTGAATGCTGAGCCGCCGACTGAGATGAACATAGCCTTCCAAGAGATGGAATTGGAACTACCCGCCGGCGAGGCATTGTGTCGTGCGTTGAAGAATGGAAATGTTAAAAAATCGAGGGATTACAAATATTTGGTTTAAAAATAAATGTAAACTGATTATTAAAGGGGGATGTTTGCGTTGTTGTTATTATTATTAGCGATTGTTGCACATCACTTCAAGGGTACCGTATAAAATATGATGACTTTCAAGATGCTGCTAGTAGTTATTTGTATAACAACTCCTCTACCAGGAGTTACCAACATAAAGTTTAAGTGACAGCTAAGATATACTTGAAAGTTATTAGGTAGAAAAAGTCTACTAAATCCATTTAAAATTCATTATGCAGGCAATTTCAGCACCGCTTAATACAATAACCGTCCCATCACAAACTTGTATACAGATCATTTTATCTAGTGGAGGAATACTAGAGACTTATGTCGTTTTCCATTGGTTTCAGTCGGGGATCCACTCATTCTGTGATCCAATGGAAGAAAAAAACTGCTTCTGATTGAACCCACAAAAGTATTGGTGAACTGCCTAAAAATAATCTACGAAGGCTGTCAGCTGACTTGTATAAAATACATAAATTATATTTGTGTAAGTGCTTCTTGAGTGGATTCTGACTTCAAATCGAAAAGCGAAATTCTCTTCTCAGAATCACCAGAAGAGTATTTTTTGTGACTCTCCCGGACGCTTCTTTTTGCCCAATGGAAGACGACATAAGCTTCAAGTGGAGATTAACACCCACACGGCAACAAAAACACGCAGTGGGTACAAACTTTTAAAGCCAGGTAGATGTTGCCTGTACAAAGCTGGTAAAGTTTCTTTTTGAATCTCCATACCCATACCCATATGTATCCAGAACGTCGGAAACGTTCAACGATCTGATATTGAAAAGCTCCAGGATTGGTGACGGTCTTATAATATGTCCTTTTAGAAAATGGAGTAAAGGGGAAGTTTTATTTATTAGCTGAAAAAAACACAGCGTGAAGGTTTCACATTTTATAGCTGTGTCCACGCTTTATAATTTGAAGTAGTCAGCTTAGGATCGGGTGGATTGGAAAGCCGTTTTTCACGTGTTACGTTTGAATTTCAATAAAATAATACAGTCAAAGACAAATCATTGTATTTGGAAAAAGGCTTTATATCATAAAAGTACATTTCTCTTAACTGAACGTACCTATTCATGAAAGATGCAACCTATTCATAAAAGCTGCAAGACCTTAATCAATCAATGAGCCTTTGAGACACAATATTTCGGTTATCTACTTATTCACGTATATTGTTTGGTAGACTATAAGAAAGAGTTGTTTTAACTAACAAAACAACACTATGCGCGATACTAATAATCATATTTAGTGTCCAGGTTGAATTTTACGAACTAACAATGGCGGAACTTATTGTGGCCTGCAAAATATTTAGTGTGAAGACTAAAAATGCTTATTAGTAAGGTCCAATGATACAAAACACAAAAGTTCACGATGCCACCCCACAAAGTCCCTCAGGGTCGTTTGTTGATGCGACTCATAGTGAATTTAAGTGCCACATATACTCTTATGTGACAGTTTATGCCCTGAAAAAAGTAGCCCATAAGTATTTAAGTAGAACTTAAATCGTTAAGAGTCGTATGAGCAAACGGCCTTCGGATTTTGTATTACATATTCCAAGGTAGCACCCCGTTTTCAAACGAATTCCCAAGGCACTGACCAGTCACTTATCCGGTCCGCTGAGCTTCACACCTAGTTTTGTTTTGTGTTTCCTATAAATAACCGAACCAATTGCAGTCCCATAACAAATATTTGTTCAAAGCTTTATTTACCAACATTAGTAAAGATTAACAAATTTCAAATTTCTCCCTTTCTGCAGTGACGACCTCCAGACCACTGGCAGTGATAACTGCACTTTCAATAAGAGCCAAAAAGAAATCGGCAAAGGTGACTTCTCGAAAATTCCCAACGGCGTTAATGGCGTCGAAGATCGTATGTCCATTGTTTGGGAAAAAGGTGTCCATGCTGGTCTGCTCGATCCGTGTCGATTTGTCGCCGTCACCAGTACCAATGCAGCGAAAATATTCAACTTGTATCCGCAGAAGGGTCGCATTGCCGCCGGTTCAGATGCTGACGTTGTCATCTGGGATCCAAATATGACACGTAAAATCTCCAAAGACACTCACCACCAGGCGTGTGATTTCAATATCTTCGAAGGCATGGTCTGTCATGGTGTGCCCGAGGTGGTTATTGTTCGTGGCCGGGTTTGCGTCGAAAACGACAATGTCCGAGTGGCTGAAGGCTACGGCAAGTACCTCAACACAGATACACGTCCCGCATTTGTTTACGACATCCTCGACGGCAAGGTAAAGCCCGAAGAAGTCGAACACGAAGAGGAAATGGTCAATGGAACCAAAAAGATGAATCTGTGCGATGCTCTAGAGATTGAGATTCCATATCAAGAACCGATTACCCGGGCAATGATATCGGCTAACGTGCAGATGCCTGGCGAAGGCTCGTTAGCCAGCACTCCATCGTGCCGTGGACAGCGTGTCGAGGGCCAGAGAAACATGCAAGAGTCTACCTTCTCCATTAGTGGTGAGTGCGGTTTGTTGCTAAAATTTCATAAAATCGTATATTTAATCGCACATTTGTTTGTTTTGATTTACAGAGGAATTGGACAAAATGGGTCAACGAGCATGCATCAAAGTACGAAATCCTCCAGGTGGCAAATCGTCGGGCTTCTGGTAAACGCTAAACCATAGCACACCGCACAACATAGCAACATAGATGCTTCTGATTTGTAACCATTAAATTTAATAATTATTAACTAACTTAAAAGTTTAAATGAATTATATACCCAAAATCTAAGAAATACAAGATTTTTTCATATTTATAAACAAATGAATACCAAAATCCCCGTAATACCTGCGCAAAGAGCATTAAATTCTTAAAGATGCTAGTACGAGTAAGAGTATATACATTATTTATTTATATATGTTTAATGAATAGTTTCTCAAAAGATCGTCATTTTAATTGTTATTAAAAACAAAAGTAATTAACTAGACGTATAGGAGAATTTGTAAGTCATTTTGAGACGTATTTATTTAAATAAAAACGATTACCGTTGTACGCTAAATCAAAACACATATATGCCTCTTGGTTAATGTTTATTTGTTTATACAAGTTTCTTTCAGGGTTCATAAAAATTTACTGGGGTGGTGCGAAGCAATAAGGAATTTGTTGAGGTTATTTCGAACGCAGAGGACTCAATCATCGGCAAATTAAAAATGCAGGCATGCATTGTTTGACATTTTAGCAGCGAGGTAACACATATGAATTTCGTGAGAGGAGTTGTGAGGGAAATCAGTAGGCACGGTTATATGAGATATTTGTAATACGAATTTCTTGACTAGATTCGACGGCTACTCATATCCATAAACGTCAACTGAAAAAGCTGTGACTTATCTAGGCCAATCAAAACTGAGACACAGCAAGTCAACCAGCTGTCAGACTTATTAAAATAGATACTTGAACGTCCCCATGATAAACCGCCCAAGGATAAACCAATATAAACACTTAAAATCAGTGCGAAGTGTCTATCAAGGTTCTCGAAAAGAGTGCCAAATTGTTGCAAAACGGCCACCCTGGTCACGGTGCGCGGCTTATGTGGTAATATATTGGACTTCTTCAGATTCGTTCTCTGATTTCAGATTTCGTGTGTCTACTGTCTAATCAATCGTCACATTTTCCGTTTTAAATTTTATACAAAAACATTTGAAATTTGAGCCCCTATGGATTTCTAAATATTTTACAAAAATAGATTCTCCTAGTCAAACTAAAACGCACTTGTATTGGTAAATCTGAAGCAACTCTGAGGAAAAATCCAGATTTGCAAAAGTGATCTGAAATCTAAAAAAGATTGTTTTTTTTCTGTACCAAACGAACATAAAAAGTGTTCTGAGAGCGCCCAATCGAATACCACGTCACTCTCAAATTCAAATCCCATTCGAAACATTCATTGGAGAAACCGCACAAAATCAAGGCACAGTTGGATGGAAAGACTATTGAGAGTGGATGCACTTGCACTTCTGGCCTGACAATGTAGCCAAACCTAACCTAACCAAATAGTTCATTTTCGACTCTGTAAATAACTGCTAGATTTACAATTCTGATTTTAAAATTATTGTTGTTTTATTAAGATACTGTCGTATATAATTTTGCTATCTATACCTTACGGAGTTCACAATGCGTTCATTTTCGCGTTTATCTAAAACAACTAAATTATATTTATATAACAACCTTAAGCTATATATTTACAAGAGTTGTTTGTTTATCTACTGTAAAAGTGCATAATAGCAATATCACAATAACAACCAAACCAAACAATAATATTTTTGAGGTACCTAAGCAAACCGAAGTGCCTTTGTGACATGCACTATTTAATTATATTCAAATAAGTCAAAATTACACATGAGGCAATTTGATATTTTGCACGCTGCGATTACGAATATGCCTTTTGTTCCTGAACTAAGTACATAGGTAGGTATAGGTACCCATAAATAATTCAGAGTATTGGTTAACATTACATGAGATGCATGTATGTAATTCATTTAATAAATAATAACTGACAGAGAACTGAGCAGAACAGAAAATGTTAGTGGAAACTGTCAGTATCAGAATGTAAAAGTATATTTTATTATTTTATTTTATTTCTTGGGGCGAATACAAGACGTTTCTTTTTGGATTTGATGTATTGATGTACTGTATTTGAATTTAGTTTCCTGGAAAGTTTCCTTCCGAAATTAAATTATCTAAACTGGCATGTTTGTAAAGTGGTTAATGATGCGGCGGTGAAAGAATCATTGCTGACATCACCAGCCAGACTTCAACACCCTGACGTCAACCCAGACAGCGAAGTAAACTTACGGTGACCATATTTTCGAATTTTCGAATAATGAACAAGAGAAAAAGAAATAAATTTCAATACAATTTTCAATTTCCTTAATTTCCTTTGATAAATAGGTACTTTTTTAAAAATAAAACTTTAAAAATGTAAAAATGTTGGCCATCACGCAGATGTGAAACATCTATGTTACTATTACAATAAATAATAATTAATATAAATCTATAGCGAAAGATAGAATAAAATTAAGAAAAAAAATAGATTTTTTCGTAAATAAAATCAACAATTTATTTTTATTTATTAATAATTAAAGAATATATATATGCACAAATAGAATATAAAATAAATAATAATAATCTTTCTTTATTACATTATTAAGAAACTTAAATATTTACTACAATGTATTCCAATTTAAACTAATGTCGTTTTCGATTTGGCAAAAAGATCAATTTTTTATGAGCAAAAATCAATTTTTTTTTTGATTGAGATTGCTTTTCATGTTCGATTTGCCAAAAAAATCATTTTTTTTCTATCTGACTCTCTTTTGAGAAATCTCGATGTTTTTGTCAGATTTCACACATACTTTCACTAATAGCAATGCGTATGACACACAGCTGGCGGTTACCAATTGTTTACCGTTTGCTTTTTTAAATGAATTATTGCTTTTTTAAATGAATTATTCATTTTTCGAGTATGGAAACTATTTTTTATATTGAATTATTTCGAAATGAAATATTATAAATGTGTAAAAATCAATTGAAATGGATTTGCAGTGCAAGTGAAAAAAAATTTTTTTTGCGGCCAACTCAATACATACAAGAACCAATAAAATTCGGATTTTATGTTCGATTTGGCAGCAGAAATCTGAAATCTCAGATCAAAATCTGAAAAGCCAAATCGAAAACGACATAAGCTTTACGTTTTTTGAAAGAAAGAGCTTACAATCTACTGTCTAATAAATGGTAAGTGGCGAAACGTTTTGTTAAAGCGATTGAATCGTTAATTAAAAAAATAATATTGAAATACTCTGATAAAATCATCGGAAGTTCATCTAAATTATCTTCTCGAACCTTCGTAATTGTAATTGATGTAATTGACGGTGTTAGAACCTTATAATTTTTGTGACTTTTTAATGTGATATACACAATGACCATAAGGAAATCTCTCCCATCATTCATTTTAACTGAGAAGCACTATATCACCAATAGCTGCTGGGGTAACATTAAGTTAACGTGCATCACGGCATGACGCTGTTTGCCGTCACGAATGCCATGTTGATTTTACTGCCAAGACACGCCAATAGGGTAGTTCGTGACAACGTCAGTGTCAAATAAAAAGAAGTAAAAACCAAGTGAAAATGTTTAAAAGTTTAAAAGTGGAAAAAAAACAGGATAAAAATATTCTAAAATTGAAAAATGATGTTTAGCAAATGTATTTGGTAAAAGCTGAGAGGTTAAGATAATGGAAATTGTGCACTTTTGACAATAGTTAAGCAAAAAACTACCCTGGACATTATAAATCGGCTTTATTATCCTACAAGTTTCTCCGACGTTTGATGGGCTTCGCGGAACACTCTATAGATGCTTCTCATCAAAAAACTTAAAAAGAACATATTTTTTAGTACTAGATTACTCGTTTAATCGTTCATCAAATTAGGGCACATTAATAAATTATTTTTTTAATGTTTACGTTATTGGTTTAAAGTAATAAACAATTTCAAAAAATCATAATGAACATTGTCTTCAAATAATGAACGGATGGCCACCGTATCCAAACTACGAGTATGAATCCGAGAAGATAATTTATTTGAATAGAAAAACAAACATTGGTGAGCCCCTGCTGTTGAGCTAAATCATATAAATATTAATTATTCACCACCATTTGTTATCTAAGCGCATTAAGTCAAATTGTAAATATTTATAATAAAAATGTAAAGTAAATTCGACTTCATAATCTATGTCATAGTGTTTGAGTTTGACGTCACTGCGTCGTATAGTGACACAATATTTATAGCAGTGGTCTATCAAAGTAATGTTAAAGTTAAAAACAAAACGGTTCGTTTCAAATTAAGACTAATTATATGTTATTAAATATTTACAATACTTTAACGAAAAATTGCCTCAAATATGAAAATAGTATATCTCTCATAACAATCTTTTAATCTATCTTAAAATCGCGTTCAAATTTACGTTTACAAATATGGAAGACAATTTAAGTTAAGCAAAACACAGCGTTAGCCACCAGTCAAATCTAGAACACCTTAACGGCAACAAGTGCCCCCAAATATCTTCAACCTCCTGTAATGGCACCTATGTCGTATGTAAGTTAACGATTCTATTTGACAAGTGATTCCTGAAGTGTAAAGAGCGAACAATGTGTAGATAATATCGTGAGAGTATTGTGAAAGGGTGAATCTGACTTTTGGCACACCTATAGATTTTTGTGTGATGTTTTTATTTGTTTCTGCCATAAGTTTATATTCGATGGTGACGATGATTTTACAATGTCCAAATGTCCGAATGTCAGAAACAAAGGTCTCGTACGAAAACGCTAGTTCTTATATAATCTTGTATTCCTAAGTTTGACAATAATTTATGGAGTTTATATGATGGTCCTATATTCATTTATAAGGTCTGCCATTTTATTTTTGGTTGTTATCTCTTTCATGACAATTATACTCTCGGATGTTTGTCAGACGTTCGCGAGAGGTGGCGCAGTGGAAAAAGACCTTAAGTTGAAATTTGGGTTTTCTTTCGGGATTCGAACCTGGGACCCCTCGCCTAGTCTAACACACTAACCACTAAGCCACTGCGATTTAAGTATTCTATAGAATAAACAAGGCTGATTCATCAATTCAAAATTTCCACCAAAGCTTTTGAAGAAGAGCTCGACTGTTCATTTCCTGCTGAGAGGAAAATCACTAAACCGAATACCGATTTCCTTTTCCAGAAAGCTCCCCAAAACACAGTCTACATAGCGAATGGCCAAGTTGTCAATCATGATCGACAGTTTAAAGCTGACGTTTATGTTGAGGATGGAATTATCAAGTAAGCTCTTTCAACTGGAATGCAATAAAACGCTGATAGTAATAAATGAAAATCAATTCAAGGTTCGTTGGTCAAGCTTCACAGATCAGTATCCCCGATGGAGTGCGGATCATTGATGCTACTGGTAAATTGATCATTCCCGGTGGAATTGATCCACACACTCACTTTCAACTGATATTCAACGGAAGTGTTACCGTTGATGATTTCTATCACGGAACAAAGGCAGCAGTTGCCGGTGGCACAACAACTATAAGTAAGTACTTACACTTTGCAGACAGTTTTTCATCTGTGATATTTCTGTCAATGGCGTAAAATTACTAATTGTTAAATTTGCTGACGTTTTTGTCTGGATTTGAAGGAGCATGAAATTAAAAAAAAAAAGCAATCTGTAAATCTGGAAAATGACAAATTGGGATAATTATCTAACAATTTGACACATGGCCGAAGGTTAACTTAATTGTTTACTTATGTCGTTCTCCATTGGTTTCACTCGGGGATCCACTCATTCTGTGATCCAATGGAACAACATAACAGCTTCTGAAAGAATCCACAATAATATTGGTGAAATGCCAAAAAATAATCTACGGCGGCTGTCAGCTGACTTGTATAAAATACATAAATTACATTTGTGTGAGTGCTTCTTGAGTGGATTCTGACTTCAAATCGAGAAGCGAATTTCTCTTCTCAGAATCACCAGAAGAGTATTTTTTGTGCCAATGGAACGGTTTCAGAAGTGATTTTTTCGATTACGGACTCTCCCGGACGCTTCTTTTTGCCCAATGGAAAACGACATTACACCTCAACGCAGATCGATGTAAATCGAAACCGGTTTTCATTTATTAAACCCTGTTTGTTTTTAATATTTATAGTCGACTTTTGTCTACCTGGCAAAGGTGAATCCCTTGTCGACGCCTACAACAAATATCGTTCCTGGGCTGATCCCAAAGTTTGCTGTGACTATGGTCTGCATATGGGCTTAACTTGGTGGTCGAAATCGGTTTCCGAAGAGATGAAAATCATTTGTGATGAGATGGGTGTGAATTCTTTCAAAATCTACATGGCTTACAAGGGAATCTGTCAATTGAATGATACAGAAATGTTGGACGCATTTGAGAGGATACGTTCACTGGGCGCTTTGGCACAAGTTCGTTGAAAATTATTTCTAAAATCGATAGAAATTTAAACTAATGTCCTATTATTTTATGTAGGTACATGCCGAAAATGGTGACATAATTGCGAGAAATGAGGAAAAGCTACTTGCAGCTGGGGTCACGGGACCAGAAGGTCATGAACTTTCCCGTCAAGAGGAAGTTGAGGCAGAGGCTGTCAATCGAGCATGCATATTAGCTCATCAGGTATGTGTTTAGTACGAAATTTACACAATTGGAATATAAATGAAACGGTTTAAAAAAAATGACTAAAGTTTGAGACACGAACGTAATGTACTTAACAAAATGATATTTTCACCAAAAATTGTTTTTATTACAATCGTCAGCTAAATCCAGGAAAATTCAACCATTTCTATTGATCTTAACACATATGCATAAATTCTGGACGTAGCACAGAATGCAGTACTGCAAGTAAAACAGATGTGCAGAAAATTATTTGACATGCATTGTATCCGCTAATATGGCTACTGTCATTCACCGATTATGCTGATGTGTTTGCAACCAAAACAAACACAAACACGATTAGGAAATGTCAAAAGCCGATGATGCCAAATGCTTGAAATTACAGTTCATTTTCTTTTGTGTTGTAGTACGCTTGAATTTTGCAGCAGATTTAGAAATAGAGACATGTTGCAGTGCTGCGGTGAGTGCAGAATTTACGTATGCCTATATACATATAAATAAGTGTATTCTAATCTTGCTGTGAAGTGAATTCTGCACATGTGTTTTGCATTAGTCAGCCCCAATTTTTCCATTCAACTAACTTCGTATATTTTATACAACTGGAGCAATTACACTCTTAAACTTTGTCTTTCCGTTTTCCTTTGATCTAATAGGCTGATTGTCCTCTGTATGTTGTACATATTATGAGTAAAGCCGCTGGCATTGAACTAACACGAGCCAGATTCCGCTACAAGAACCGCGGCATCTATGGGGAAACTCTAGCAGCAGCACTTGGGACAGATGGCAGAAACTATCAACATCAATGTTTCCATCATGCGGCAGCTCATGTTATGAGTCCACCGCTACGTTCCGACTTTACTACACCTGCGTTTATGATGAAATTACTGGCAAAGTAAGTAGGCATACACTGAAACAATAAGATCAATTTGGCTTAGAAAATATAAAGACACAAATTTGTATTGCGCTTTTGGTGTAGGTTCAAAATATAATGCTCTCATGAATATAATTATTCTACAGCGATTATCTGCAAACCACAGGCAGCGACAACTGCACGTTTAGTCGCGAGGACAAGGCCCTCGGCAAAGGCGATTTCACCAAGATACCGAACGGTGTTAATGGCGTCGAGGATCGTATGTCTGTTTGCTGGGAGCGTGGTGTTCATGCAGGAGTCATTGATCCGTGTCGATTTGTGGCTATAACCAGCACAAATGCAGCAAAAATCTTCAATCTTTACCCGAGGAAGGGTGTAATTGCTGTTGGTTCGGATGCGGATATTGTAGTCTGGAATCCAAATGCAACGAGGAAAATCTCTAAGGACACCCATCATCATGCCTGTGATTTTAACATTTTCGAAGGCATGGTATGTCACGGAGTACCCGAAATTGTAATGGTTCGCGGAAGAATTTCTTATGAGAATGGAAATTTGCAAGTCCAGCGGGGTTATGGTGAATTCTTACCAACTCCTGTTAATTGTGGTCATGTTTATGATACGTTAAACTCTGAGTTACCGTGTGAGCTGAATACTTATTTTCAAGAGATGGAGCTGGAAGTACCAGCCTGTGAAGCAATATCGCGCGCATTGAAAAATGGAAACATTAAAAAGTCCAAGGAGTATAAATATTTGATATAAGCTAATTAGTTATTTTTAGAATTTGGTTGCACTGAAAATAAGTGCAAATGGACTAGCAACTAACTTGGAAGAATGTATTACATGGATATAAACTTATCAAATACCTTTATTAATTTAATAAATAAATAGACAACTAGAGAAATATAGTTGTTGTTTTAGCAATCCAAATAATGATGGACCATGATTTTTAACTAAAAGCGAATTGAAACAAATTTTACGGAGGTGCGAAACAATTTTACCACTTTAACCTATAAATCTGGTTTATTATATAAGGCCAAGAAGGAGGTAATAAGCTTTTTTCACTGTTTTTTTTTTTTTGTTTTCATCTGACCAACGACCCATTGAAACGACAATACCAACAGAGAGAGAAAAAGATACATATGCGGCCAACGGCATCGTACCGCGGCATTAACGAAAGTACAGTCGAAGAACGTCGTAATTTCTGACGATAAATAAAAATATAATAAAATATACATAAAGAAAGATTCTAGATTTTTTTTTACTTTTAAACTATGTTTTATAATTGTAATAAATGCTGTGAGAAAGCTTCTAAATACAGCCGTTTGGGTTCGTCATTACTTTGAGAGCAGATCTGCATTTTTTGGATAGAAGAAAGAAATCAAAATCGTTGCGAACGAGTAAGAAACTGTTTGATTTTGGAAACGTAAACAAACTCCAAACATGAAGTCACACAGGGGCGTGAAAAACTTACCATGTTCTGACCCCTAGATCGTGTAAGAGGAAGATCTAATTGATATGTCATTAGAATCGAAGCACCAGATCTCATATATGCATGAACTTCTGATCGCAATCAATCTATGCAAGATTGCTTAAATTTGCAAACAAATCTTCCACTGCAATAACAAAAATCAGAAACAAGTAAAAGTGTTATCATCGGCCTGGCCGATGCTTGGAAGCTCTCCACTGCATACAAGTCATGCAAAATTGGTTTTGTGTAGGAGGTACCGGAACTACTTGACCGACATAGCCCATTTTTAATACCAACTTGACGACAATAATAATAAGTCTTGTCACAAAATTTCACTTGCCTAGGTGGATTCTCTTCGGCGCTATCGTGTTTTCACCATATGTTTTCTAATATTGGTTTTGTACGGGACGTACCAGAACTACTTGACCGACATAGCCCTTTTTGAATACCAACCTAACGACAATAAAAAGAAGTCCTTTCACCAAATTCCATTCGTCTATGTCAATTCCTTTGGGCGCTATCGTGCTTTCAACAGACAGACGGTCAGACGGACATGACTAAATCGATTCAGAACTATGAGGTCTCCGGTGACTCCTTCTTGGCGTTACAAATGTAATGACAAAGTGAATATACCTTCCTGTTGAGGGTTAAAAAAAAATTCCCCTGAGTTCTGAAACAGTCAGTTCTACACTCTGTTAGCATGAAAAATTCCTTGGCAACAAAACGCGTGGCCAAACAAATAAAACAACATACAAGGAGACTTTTATTAGTGTACATAAAAGAGTTTAACTTGATGTTATAATAAAATGCTTCATCAGGGAATTATTCTCCGAGAAGGACACGTTACCAGAACAATCTACAATTTGGTAAATAAGTTCTCATTTCATGAACAAATCTAAAACACTTGATTCCTCTATAAAATAGATAAAAGATAAACGATTCGACGACGTAATCGAATGCATTATCAACTTTAATGAAGCGTCCACAACTAGAGCCGGCCTATCCACCCTTGGCTACTGCTACTACCACTCACAGAAGTACGAGGAATCTGCAACGTGTTATGAGCAACTGTGTGCCTTGATTCCAAAAGAACCCAAGTACAAGTAAGTCGTCTATTCTAACGCTGAAAAGAATGTTAGATAATCCATAACTGCTATTCAATAGGTTCTATTACGCGCAGTCCTTGTATCAAGCTGGCATTTTTCCGGATGCATTGAAAGCACTCAAACAGATTATTGATAACGACGAGCTAAGGGAACAAATCCTGCAGTTACAGAGTGCAATTTTGTATTCAAGTGAGGACTTTGCGGGAGCACAAGGTGTTCTAAACCAACGATTGAGCGGAAATGCTGAAACTCTGAATGATGAAGGATGTTTGCTGTATCAAGCAGACCAGTACGAGAATGGAGTTCAACGATTTAATTCCGCTCTTCAAATTGGAGGATTCAATCCATTGGTGGCGTACAATTTAGCGTTGTGCCACTTTCGCAAGAAGGAGAAGGCACAGGCTTTGGATTTTACAGGTAGCTATATTCGGGGGACAGTTCTAGGGACCATTTTCAGAACGTTTAAACAGATTGAGTACATTTTGTACAATTATTGTTAAGAAACGTCTATCAACTCATTTACTGTGGTGAGTGACAAAAGTGACAGAGACACTGAGGACCTTCAAGTAATGGAACAAGAAAACTGCTTTTGGTTCAATCCACAAATGTATATTGCTGAAATGCAAAAAAATGTCAGCTGTCAGCTTACAGTTCGCGTATGTAGAAAAAGTGTCATTAACTTCCAATCCAGTTTTTCCGTTCCGGTTGCATCTAGTCCAGACTAATGCAGTTAACTGAGGTGGATATCCTCATTGATTTGTGAATGTGTCCGCCCACTGTTCTATAACAGGAATATTGAATTTTGAAAATGCACAGTATACCACTGTCACTTCAACATTTCAACATCAGCCGTTAACATTTTTCCAAAACCCAAAATGTTAAAAGCTAGTCAGCTGAATTAAAACCTGCCAAATAATCTCGTATTTAATTCCAGCTGAGATAATAGAACGTGGAATCCGAAACCACCCGGAGCTGGGAATCGGAGCCCAAATGGAAACCGAGGGCAATGCTCGCAGCGTCGGTAACCCAGTTAATATGGCTCTTTCTGGAATAACTCAGGCATTGAACCTTAAGGCTGCCATTGAGTATCAGGACAGAAATATAGAAGCAGCTCGTGAAGCACTTTTAGATCTACCTCCAAGGGCTGAGAGCGAACTAGATCCAGTGACTTTACACAATATGGCTCTAACCGAACCCAGCGGTCCAGTAGCTGGCTTCAGAAAGTTGGTATTTCTCTTGGAACTGGGGCCACCTGCCTGTCCTAAAGAGACATTTGCAAATATCTTGTTGCTGTGTTGTAAGCACGAGATGTACGATACCGCAGCGGACATTTTGGCTCAGCACACTGATCTAACCTATAAGTACTTATCGCAGGTAGGCTTCCAGCAAACCGTTACAAATCCATATGTAGAATAAACTTTTTTTTCCAGTACCTATATGAACTGTTGGATGCTTTGATAACAGCTCAGACATCGTCCGAGCTGGCTGAGAAAAAACTTGGCACGTTAGCTTCAAGTTTAGCTGCTAAACTGAGGGGGCTTGCAGCAAAAGTACAAGAAGTTCGAACAACTACGGATCAGAATGCCCTGAGGCAGGCTTTGAAGGATTACGAGAGCTCTTTGGAGTAGTAAGTTGAAATTATTTGAATGTGTTCCATTATTGACTTTGTGAACTATTTTCCTTTCAGCTATCTCCCAGTGGTGATGTCAAGAGCTTGGCTGTCATGGCGAGATGACGATTTCGTTGGAGCTGAACGTGAATTCCGCTCAAGCGCAGAGTTTTGTTCAGAGAATCCAGTGTGGCGATTGAATGCCGGACATGTCCTGTTCATGCAAGGCGACAAGTACAAGGAAGCGGCAGCGTTTTATGAGCCTATTGTAAGGCAGCACTCGGAAGATGTAAGCTATTCTTTTTTTATATTTTGTATTGATCAATTTCTGAAGAAGTATGGTTTCTGGGCAAAACGGCCCATCCACCTTCGCACAAATTAAGCACTTTTACCAACGAGTTGGTATCTTAAATAAATTTAAATGTGAATTCAACGGTGCTTATAAATGCTCCACTTGTTCCGACAGATAATGACCGTATCGGCTGCGGTTTTGGCGAACTTATGCGCCTCCTACATTATGACCTTTCAAAATGACGAAGCTGAAGAACTGATGCGTAAAGTGGAAAAGGCCGAAGAACAAAAGGAGAATTTGGGCAAACAATATCATCATCTGTGCATCGTTAATCTTGTTGTTGGGTACATTTTTAAATCAACCAAAGAAAACTTTTACAAACAAAAATTCCATTTTTATGATCTATTGCAGCACCCTCTATTGTGCAAAGTCTAACTACGAATTTGGGCTATCACGCATTGCCCATGCGCTTGAAGGTGGGTCTGGATCGAGATTGTACGCAGATACATGGTTACATGTGAAACGCTGTGTTTTAGGACTACTAACTGGCATGGCTAAGCAGAATATAATATTAAAATATCCAGCTGTACAGGAGGTTTTAAACTTTTTAAAGTCATGTGAAGGTGGTGGTTGCATAGGAGGTTGTTTGAATGGTTGCTATAATGAACTGATTTTACTTTTAGTCTATGGACTCTTAACACCAGCTAATATCTATGCAGCAGGAGAAGAGGTTCCTGAAAAGCCCTTAACAATTGGACTGGAAGCTCGAAAATTAAGGGTTCTCCTGATTAAGTTAAGTGAATATGAAAATTAGAGAATTTAATAAACACAGATTTGGTAACATGAGAATACGAATTCACTAAGTCTTACTTTCATTTCATTTTAAGCCTTTTGTGAGACTACTGAGCAAGGGGTGTCAGTTGAAAGAACAGAAATTATATGATAAGTTTTTTTTTCACTGCGCATCCTCTCACAAACTTCTGGCACACTTCCGAGAGCATGATTATCCGGAGAAAGCTTCTTCATTGAACCGTTCCCGTACTTTGGTCTGTTTGTAAAATGTGAAAGCCTAATTAATTTTAAACCGATTCAAGATAACAACTTAAAGCAAATTTATTTGTTGCATGTAAAATATCATAACAACTTGGCAAAGTTAATCTGTTGGTACAAGTTATCTCGAAATACATTTTAGAGAAATATTTTCAAAACGTTTCGCAGATCTCTGCGGTTTTTTTAACTTGTTTGGAATTGTGCATAGGATTTAGTTGTGCAGAATTCAGTTTGACACATCAAACAGATATGGCTGTCTATTATATGTAGAGACACCATTACCATGGTATGAATACCACAGCATTGTCAACACCTTGATAGGTGATATACTCTGCACAACCTAGCATATTTTGACAGCTGCCATGCCCTGGCCAACAACAAAGACCGTGATATACATCTAGTATGCATACTAAGAAATGAATTGCCTTAACATTTTTTCAATAAAAATGACAAGTAGTTTAGTATATTGCTAGTTTGGTATTATCGTAGTATACCCTGAGCCTGAAATTTTCATATATTTTCCAAAATGACATAATAAATATATTTTTTGAATCAGAAATCAACTCCATAACCTTATTTTTTTTGGCGAGAAAATGGATTTGGTCACACTTTTTGTTTTAACAAGCCCGACAAAAAAAAGTTATCCAATCGAACAGCCCCGAAAGTAAATGTCAACAATTAATCCAAGAGCTCAGAACTCAGAAGCACCCCTAAGGACTTAACTCAAAAAAGCCTTTTCTGCATAAATATTTCCACAAACATTTCATAAACATCATGTCAACGTTTTATCTAAAAAACGAACAACGAGAGCATCTGAAACTAGTACGTGATAAATCCCCTGAGGATGTAGTAGAACTCTGCAAATCGGCTTTTGATTATCTCACCAATGGACCTAACAGCTCGAAATACGATCTATTGGCCAAGAAATACGCCTCAAGTCCAGATAAAATTCGTTCCGCCATTGAAGCACTTATATGCCTCTTAATCGATGCAACCAAAGCCAATGTGACCGATGAAGATTTCGAGAACTTGAAAAAGGATGGATTCTCGTCGGACCATATATCTATACTTACGCAGTTTGTTATGAGTAAACGAACATTTGTCGAGGGATCTATCAAATGGGCCAACATCAAGGCGTATCGTTTGATTAACTTAGAATGGAGACTAGAAGTAAAAATTGCTTCGAGAAGCCTACTGAGCCAAACGACAGTATTGGTAACGATGAAGTTGAACCTACATACGGAGCCGAAAAGCGAAAACCGAGAATTAATAAATTTTGGCAACAGTAAGCAAGTGCATGAGAACGAGGCAAAGAATCGAAAGGATATTCTAGTTCAGACAGATGTTAACAATCTTATACACATTATTGATGTACTGGAACAGGCAATGTTGGAATCAAAAAGCAGACGCATTAGAAATCTAGTTGGAGCAATTCATTAGGTAGTACATAGACATACACTACGTAGTTTGTTAGAAGAAATTAGTGCGAATATATATGTATGATATAGTAGCTAATAAAATGTATTCCATTAGTAATAAGAATTGGGAATTGTTACTTAACTACACTTTAAACCACTTGCCATAGGTATGAAGGATTCAATTCCCGAATTTCCCGTTTCTTAAGTTCATAAGAGTAAGGTTGCCTCATCTGTTGTACAATGAACTTGAGCTTTTATCAGACTACGATTCTTAGTTTTCTGTGCGAATTGGAATGCGATAAAATCCAAATTCTGGATCAGTGCTGAGGACTCCACAATTATAAGCGTATCTTTTCCAATAACAAAAAAACATGTTTCCGAATAGTCCTCTCACGAACTTGATACATTGTCAAACATCCGGCCTTGGCAGGATAAAAAGCAAAACAACTTTTGGTTGTAAAAGTATATTCATATATTTAGCTCGTCGTTATAGCCCCCTTATATACATAGAAATCATAATCCTACTCTTCTGCCGACGCTGACGCCGCTGCTTTAGCCTTTGCCGTGATCTTCTTTTTCTGACGATCCGCCTTCCTCTCCTCGGCGGTCTTCTTGAGACCTTTCACGCGACGTGTCTGAATCTTTGTCACATTTTGGCGACCTAGATGCACACGTCCATGTGTATTACCCAGCCCATCTCTAGTAATATTCTTCTTCTTGGTGACTTTCAATTCCTTGGGCTGCCTTCTCGCCTGTTTGTACAAGTCTTCAGACGCAATTCTAGTTCGCCGTATAGAGAAATCAGCTGACGGCCCAATCTCTACCAGTTCAATGCGAGGTGTCTTCTGTCCCGATTTTTTCAGTAAAATCTTGTACGATCGCAAAAGTATGGTGAGATCTTCTGTGCACGTAAAACTCATTACGTGTTCAATACCTTGAAGACGGATCGCATCCACTTTGTCCTTGTGGTAAGTATCAATCAAAAGGTTCCTCAGCCGCCGCAACTCTTCTGTTTGATTCCATTTGGGACCGTTGAAAACAAGGCACGGCTTCACGCAGGTACCTATCTTTTCATTTTTGAACTCAGACATACTCATGTATCGTTTGATTCCCAGCTCAATCATGTCAAGAACCTCGTTTTCGAAGATACGACCCAAAACCAAATTGTTTGGACGTTTCTTCGATGTCGACCCAAACACAAAGAGCGAACAATCGTTTTTCATTGTTAAACTGTAAGAAAGAACACATGTTAAGTGAGTATCAATGATCGCTTCAAAGATGATCTATTGGCATAGCATTCACGAATAATTCCTACCATTGTGAAGTCAGTATGCAACAACAAAAGAAGTTTTAGGTGAGGCTAACTTGTGTGGAACTTCAATAACTAACTACACACGCTACGGAGTCAAACGTGAATGGCAATTTCAGTTGCCCAATGAAGTGAAATTTACACACTAGGTACTTACAATTCCAGTGATGATGGATCTTCAAAAGGTGTAATGTCATTGTTACGGTTTAGAACTTTAACAAGCGGCTTCTTTAGTTGATGCAAATCCTTCATCGCCAGTTTTACATCACCGGTACACTTGCGTCCATCCACAAACAGCATGCTGCGAGCGGCTTCGATAAGCTGCGGTTCCCTCGCAAGGAGTACCTTTTTTCCCTTGCGAGTTTTTGGTTTTCTAGTATAGTATAATCAATTTTTAATGTCGCAAATAGTTAATTGCTTGCACAAATTACCTTATTCTCATTAGCGACATGATTGGTTTTGATATTCCTTAAAATAAAATTAATAATTTCCGAAACACGAATTGCTGCTGTCTATTAAAATCAGAGACAAATGATACTTGTCTCTGGTTAAAATATCACACGTGCGTTCCGCCGCTGTCAAAACACTGAATTCTTAGTTCTGTTAGTTTCAAGTGAAATGTCCTTTAGAAAGGCGCGTTCATCTTTTTATTGAAAAGTATCAACTTTTGTCAAGCTAAAAAATTATAAATGGCCGCGATCCATTGCCCGCTAGACATCTGGCACAAAATCCCCCAGATGAAGGAACGTCCGCGCTAGAATTCTAGCGCCAGCGGCAAATTGAATTTTGACAACAATTATTTCGACACTACACTAAAGAAATGATACAATATATTATAAAAACAATATCCGAATGGCTATTTTACTGACTTTATTAACAATTTTCTCACAATTATACTTGCTCGGCTTCGTATTTATTTTTACTTTGTAAACGATTGAACGATTTCCTTTGACAGGTCGTTTTTTTGTTTTTTCTCTCAATGCAGCGGGTATTTTTGCGCTAGATGGAGAAACTTCTCTGATTATCCCTTATTTCACAAAAAGTGCTAGACGTCTAGCGCAAATGGTAAAATGTCAATTTTTTTATATGGAGTTTGTCATCTAGCGGGCATTGGAACGCGGCCAATGTCAACTCTTCAATAATTTACATGGATCTATGCCTATGGTAAGGATATAAAATCCGATTTTGTGTTTGACGAACGATAAACGGATTAGTTCGATATCGGTGTAGATAAATTCGGGATCTCTGAATAGTTATGAACATAGTTACTTATCGAGATGTGTGAGCATTTTTTGGTCGTTGATTTGAATTTGTCTGTTAAAGAGCCTGGGTTTAACATGGAAAAACAGGCCACTATATTTTGCAGAAAAAAAAAAAAATACGAAGTGGCTTTTTACATGTCGGTCGGGACACGGCTACGTATTTGAAGTAACATAATAATAAAAAATAGTATTTTAAGGAATAAGTTGGGCCTTAAAACGTACAGGCTCGTGCCCGAAATTGAAATACTGGAGTTTAGATCCCTTTAAGCGAGCGAAGCGAGCCAAATTACCCCTATTTGCCGCGTTTAACCGTAGCCGTGTCCCTAACGACGTGCGAATAGCTTCAGACAAAAAAAAACTATGTACAGCGAAACGCAATAGTTTGGGGCCCGCTTATAATCAATTGAATTTTAATGTATTATTTCCTTCTGAACACTTCCTTGTATAACAAATCCCAAGGAAAAACGAGTTATACAATTTACCAGCTATATTGTTTATTACCGAACTCCAGAGCACGATACTCATTTGATAGTCTACTCACTCAGAGTGCTAAAAAAGTAGAGAAAGATTCAAAGTACCTACCTTCAATTATTGACAAAGAGCTTTAGCGAATACAATTCACTGGAGGTGTGTTACAGTTCCTTGGTTCTTAAATGAAACAGCACTTCCACCGCATTTAACAATTACGGCCAAACCAACAAACCCCGTGGCCGTGCTCGTGCATTCTGCATACACAATTTTCACTTCTTAAAAATCCAAAGTATATTTTCAAGCGATTTCTATTAAATTCTTTATAAAGATGGGAAAAACTTCTAAAGATAAACGTGATATCTACTATCGACTTGCCAAGGAAGAAGGTTGGCGTGCACGAAGCGCATTTAAGCTGTTACACATCGACGAAAAGTTTCACATACTTAAAGGTAGGTGCAAGTGGAATTTACCTATCCTCAAACCACAATATGCGATATGGTCTTTTACCCCTACCGCTGTAGATGTGACTAGGGCTGTTGACCTTTGTGCAGCACCAGGCAGCTGGAGTCAGGTTCTCTCAAAACGTCTCTACGAAGACGGCAACAAGGAAGATGTAAAAATCATTGCCGTGGACTTGCAGGCTATGGCTCCGTTGCCAGGGGTAATTCAGATTCAAGGCGACATCACGAAACTCAGTACCGCCAATGCTATAATTGAACATTTCGGAGAAAACAAAGCTCAGCTAGTTGTATGCGATGGAGCTCCCGATGTCACTGGTCTGCATGACATCGATGAATACATACAATCTCAACTGTTGCTCGCCGCTTTAAGCATAACAACCCACGTCCTTATGCCGGGAGGTAATTTCGTGGCAAAAATATTTCGCGGAAAGGACACGAGCTTACTTTATTCTCAATTGAGAATATTTTTCGAAACGGTCTCTATTGCTAAGCCTCACAGTTCGAGAAACTCGAGCATTGAAGCCTTTGTTGTTTGTCAGAATTACAAATGCCCAGATGGGTATATCCCGCAGATGATCAACCCAATGGTGGACGACGTGAAGCTAATTGCAAGCGCAACCGAATCTGAGGTTAACAAGCAGATCATTCCGTTCGTTGTGTGTGGTGACCTCAGGGGATTCGATTCGGACATGTCCTATAGCTTAAATGTAAGTTGTCCCACACAATGTGTTTACTTGGTTCAAATCAATTCTTCCCCACAGCTGGATCCTGACAGTACTTACACATACCGCGAGGTTGTACAGAAACCAATTTCACCTGCTTATAAGGAGATCCTGGAAAAATTAAAATCATGCTCAATTAAACATTCGGCTATTACTGTCGACCATCAGGCACCAGAAAGCTAAACACCCGACTTAAACAAGACTATCTGAATTTTATTACCCATAATCTAAAATAATAACCATTCTCTAACTATTTACATGAGAAGGGACTGACTTGTGGTTTTACTCTTGGGCGAGGGTATTTTGGACATTTTGACACCATAGCGATGAACTTTGCCGCCTTCTGGGAAGTCGGGTAAAATATTATGGAAGTTTTCCACCTGTACCGTATGTTGCTCCGTCCATATGCCATCACCGGTGAAGTGAAACTCGCTTTCAATGAGATACAGGATTAAGGCCAGCATTTCACTGCTGGTAATCTCGTCTACTTTTCGCTTAACATTCAACTCCTGTAATGTCGCCGGCCTGTGAATAATCAAAAACTTCTCCTCTATGCGTTTGCTGCAATCGGACCAAAATATAATGAATTTGGTGCAAATATGCGAGGATAGCAACTTACATTGGGTACAAGAGAATGTACAAATTCTTGTAAATGTCTTCTTTGGAAAATTTGTTTGCTGTTAAGTGCTCGTAACACTGTTTGACTTGTACGAGTGGTATGTGACACCAGTTTGGATGACGGCTTAGTACTGCACGGGTTTCATTTTCGTCTTGGTTCAAAACGTTTGCGAGGAAAATGACAACATCTCTACCCTTTGTTCGATCTGAACCTTCACGTGCAAATCTATGAGCGAAAGGTTTCGTGGAGGCTACTCATATAATCAAAACATAGATTTATTTACCTGGCAAAAGCCACTGATCCACATGACAAAACATGCAAAGACGCACATCGTACCTTCAGCTGATTCAAGTAGTCCAGTCTTAGCCGCGCCTTATTCTGATAGTGTACCAGCCGCAGAACTCTCGGGTTCGTGCATAGTACCTGAAACTCTTCGACCTCTTGCAAGTCCTTTAGTCTCGTTAGCACTGTGTCTGGACTCAAGGTGAATATTTCCAAACATCTCAGTATCGCATCTTCCTTTATATTAAACGACTTTATGTGGCTCATAATCTTGACCAAATTTTCGGTTGGGGACATAAGAATTTTTGGCATTTTATAGAGGACTTCGCGAAAGTGCTGCCCATTGATGGTCTTTATTTCCTTAAGCATCCGCTTCACATTATCCGGATCACCATACAGCACAAATGCATTCTTTGTAATACGTTCAGTGCTGAATTGCAAATCATTCTGTAAAACGTCGACCATTCGCTGAATGGAATGAAAACTTCTGTGTCGAATACGAGAGTAGACCTTCCACACTTTGGTCAATTCTTTGTCGTCCATTCCTAAACGCTGCGTTAGGTACAAGTTCAGTATATGCATCCGCAATGCTTTTAATTTAAGCTCTTCTCCGTACTTAGTTGATGAGTTGAGATCAATGTCTGTAAACCTTGTGCGAAGATATTCTTCCACATCAACAGCAAAGGGGATATAGCCGTGACCTTTGAGTGTGGTAACATTCTTATTCATCACAGTCACAAACTTGACGAGAACCGACACCGAAATTGATTCACAGCCGCATTCCTTGAGAACATTGTAGCGATTCTGTATTGTCAATGGGTTAAGATATAGAAGCATTGGTTTCTCAAGAATTTCATCAATGCTGTAGTCTAAGGATTTGAGGGTATTCGCAGAATTGATAAGCTCTTCACGTTTGACATAATGTAGTTCCTTATGATTATTTAGCGCGGCCGTCCAATGACGATGAGTTGAACCTATGGAATGAGCAGTTACAATTTGCTGAACGTGGTAGCATGAGCACCTACCGAGTACTTTTGATAGGTAGCCAGCAGTAAGCGGATGATCGGTGGTGTAAATTTCATCGCCTTTTGAGCCACTCATAAAACGTACCAGAACATTTATTTGATTCCGGTTAAGGAGAAAAGTCTTGCGGCTCCATAGCATGGTTTATTTGTTTTTCTTTTGCAAGCTCAAAATTGATAATGTATTGACACTGACAAGGATTATGACAAAACACCGGCCATAGCGTTTTTTTCTAGAGATCTTGAACTATCTAGGTACAAAAATGTGTTGATTATTCGAAATTGGGATTATCACTGCGTTCAGATTTTCAGGTAACAACCATCATAATTTTATATGGCACACATTTGTTGGCCCTTGGCACTCATGCGATTTATTTGGGAGTTGCTCTAGATTACCAATTATTTTGGGTTGCAAATGTTCATAAATCAATTCGGTTGCACATCTTTCATAATTAAATATAAAATTCAATTAACTATAAATTGAAGTGAATACCAACAATAAAAAGAACAATTTGAGTGTATAAAACTGTATTTACACCATCACACATTCCTATCACGGAAGATTAAAGGGATGCTAAATACTAAATAGCCATGTGACTGAAAGAGACGGCATTACCTAACACGAAAAAAACGTGACACGTTTTTTGGTCGGCCATCTTATTCACGTGATAGGAATTACAGGAAAGCTATTGTCGTTTTCCATTGGTTTCACTCGGGGATCCACTCATTCTGAAATCCAATGGAATAACAAAACAGCTTCTGAAAGAATCCGCAATAGTATTGGTGAAATGCCAAAAAATAATCCACGGCGGCTGTCAGCTGACTTGTATAAAATACATAAATTACATTTGTGTGAGTGCTTCTTGAGTGGATTCTGACTTCAAATCGAGAAGCGAAATTCTCTCCTCAGAATCAGCAGACGAGTATTTTTTGTGCCAATGGAACGGTTTCAGAAGTGATTTTTTCGATTCCGGACTCTCCCGGACGCTTCTTTTTGCTCAATGGAAAACGACATATGCATGCCGATATTTTCATAGCTATGATTTACGAAATTTCGATTTCCTATAAAACAGAATGACTTTCGGAAGTAATGAACGGAGAATTATTTTTTTATTTCGTATAACTGATTAATGAATTGTTGGTTTAATTTACTGAAACTAATTACCAATCTCATTTCACATTGCAGAAATGTTGTTCGCCGGAACTTGGGTTTGTTTCCGTTTTAGGTATAATTATATACATATATATTTTTATATATATATATATAATTATGGGTAGAACATCCATGACACATTAAGCGTCTGATTTGTTATCTCATTCTTACGCCTTTATTAGCAAATGGATCTCTCTGTCCCGTTTCGTGCAAAAACGCTCGTGCGTGATGTTGTAAATGCGGCATAATTTCGAATGGAGTTATTTTTTGAACACATTTGAGCACAAGCTCCCAAAATGATGAGCAACAGTTGAGTGAATAGTAGATTTTCTACATTTAGGCCGTTCTTAGCCACATTTTTTTAATTTTCTTAATTTCAATGAGTATTTTTGAACTTTTTGAATGACATTCCTGAAACTTATCATGAAATGAACATCCTATAACATTTAATTTTATATTAGTTCTCTGTTGTGGTTCTGTCTCCTTTTATCACAGATACAGTATATGTTCCTATTCCCAGTGGGCAGCTTGATCTTTATTAGTTTTAAGGAAACTTATGTAGGGACATGGTTAATTATTGCGCTGGTACAAATTTGTACAAGTTAGCTAACTAGTAGACGTTACAGAGCATAAAAATATTGAGGTAACTTTGATGTTTCAATTGAATTGATTTACGCAGCCTTTATTAAACGAAAAAAGAGAGAGACGAACGTTTTAGACAGATCTGCCATTAACTATTTGTGTCGTTTTCGACTTGGCTTTGCAGATTTTGATCTGAGATTTCAGGTTTTTGCTGCCAAATCCAAATCGATTTTTTTTGGTTTTTGTGTGTATTAAGTTAAAAAAAAATAAATAATTGGCGCAACAGGTCCGTATGGACCCAAGCCTAGCTTCTCACAACCATTCGTCTTGTGTGAGTTTTTATTTTTGGGACGAATGGAAGGGATCTACAATTTTATGCCGAGTCCAAACGGCCAATTGAGAAGCTCTTTCATGACAGTTATACTCTCGGATGTTTGTCAGACGTTCGCGAGAGGTGGCGCAGTGAAAAAAACCTTAAGTTGGAATTTGGGTTTTTTCTCGGGATTCGAACCTGGGACCCCTCGCTTAGTAGTCCAACACACTAACCACTGCGCCGACCGCAAAAAATATTTTTTCACTTGCACTGGAAATCCATTTGAATTGATTCCACATTTATAATAACGCATTACTAATCAATTTAATATAAAAAATCATTTCCATATAGGAAAAATTGATAATTAATTAAAAAAAAGCAATCCTCCCTACGATAAACAATTCGTAACTGACAGCATGACAAATACACATTGATAATAGTGAAAGTATGTGTAAACTGAGAAAAAATCGATATTTCTCAAAAGTGCCTCAGATCAAAAAACTAAATATTAATTTTTGCAGATCGAACATGAAAAGAAATATCGATAAAAAAAATTGATTTTTTTTTGCCAATTTGAGAACGACATTCGGAAATATATTCTACTACAATATTTCTGTATGAAACTTCGAACTCGGACCCGATTTTTTCATCGATTGGCTAGTTGATTGGGCTTCTCAAGTTGATACGTCAACGTCAGACAAACTGACAGCAACGTTTTAAGTTTTTCCTAAAAAATATTTACAGACCTAATGCAAATGCATTAGAAATCCGATTCTAATTTTAAGTAAAAAAAGTAATAATTAAAAAATGTTTAAAAAAAACACTTGAGTGTTTGATCGTGAACTTGCCGTTTAATAATTCTAGTTATTAACTGGATCTACATTAATTTATATTTCCACATCTGCCATAACGATACATAATTTATTTCTGAAACCTCGAATAAACGACGGTTATTTGTTTATAATTTTATATATGCCTATCATCAGTCAGTGAGCTTTTATATAGCAATTGCGACCGAGAACACTTTAATGCTGATTAGTTAAATTGATTGCAAACATACTTACTTGAGTTTGAACAATTTTGCATTTATTTGCTCGATTCTAAGGAGAGTCTATCGTGTGTTTTCCAACTAGTAGTCGTTAATTACAGGTGGGCTGTTGCGTGTAAAGTTTACCCACCCAAAGTTCATATTATTACGTTGTTATACGTTACCTATAATTTCATAGCTCTATTTTCGTGCTATCTTAGTTCCGCTTCACCAGTAGTCTTACTTGTATCGCACCCATTGCTTTATGCCTTCAATTATGACTAGTACGGCGACAAAAACCAGTTGCGAAGAATCCGATACTCTGTCTTATATGAGGAACTTCCAAAATATCTTAGAGAAAGGCAAAGAGCCGGATATGACAAAAGCGTACAATCCCAAGGTGGCCCAACAGTTCGAGAGATACCTTGAACCAACATCCCTGAAGCGTCATGTGTGTCAAAGTGAAAAGATACAGAAATTGATTGATTTATATGCAAAAGCTGAGGATCGACCACGATCTGATGTTGAGCGTCAGGTAAAACGTATTCTAGATGAGATCGGTTTGGATCGAAATATGGCTGTTATACGATGGTGCGGGATTGCTATTACTGCGATTGGAAAACGAATTACATCGGGCATTTACGTAAATGAGAAGAACCTGGGTAGAGTTAAGGACGGCCTTGGACAGAATCCGGTGCTGTATTTACCCAGTCATCGAAGTTACTGTGATTTTATCCTTATGTCATACATATGCTTTCACTACGACATTGAAATACCAGGAATAGCTGCTGGAATGGGTAAGTGTAACATAATTTTGATTGTTCCATTGACATTTTTTGTATAGTCCTGCATCAGCCTATGGTTAGTGCTAATATACAACCAAGAATCAACGTAATCATTCATGAGTTTTAACTAACGATAACAGGGTATAAGCAACCCCCTTAATAGTAACAAATTATTCAGTTTTGCGTTTCAAAAATGCCATCCTATTCATTACAGGGGTCTCCGCTTAATATGAATTTAATTGAATACACGTGCTTATTACGAATGTATAGACAAAAACTACCTCAAATCTCTGGACATAGCTATTAATTTTTCCTTATAATGCACGTATATTCAAGAGCTTCAGTCACTGACTTGAATCACAACTTAGCTTACAAATAATTCTTGTATCTTTTCATGGAGCTGCGTTGCTTAAGCCAAACATTTTTGATTTGATTAACTGGATGCAGACGATTCCTGTTGAGTTATTGTGGAACTCCCTTGCAGCCAATGATTTAAAATTGCGCCTTGCCCTTGAACTATTGAAAAAAATAAATCATATTAGTAAGAACAGAAGTATGATAATATGTGTATTTAAATGTTGTTCAAGTCCATACTGCTTATTATCATTCTCCTCGTCCTTGTCATGATATGTTTTCTCTCAAGATCTCTTGTTTTCCATTCCAGATTTCCACGAAATGTTCGGCATGGGTAAAATGTTGCGGAAGACCGGCGCATTCTTTATGCGACGCTCATTTTCTGGTGATGAACTGTACTGGGACGTGTTTCGCGAGTACATGTACGCCCTCGTGTCATCCTATCATATAGGAGCTGAGTTCTTTATCGAAGGAACACGTAGTAGAAATTTTAAAGCGCTTGTTCCTAAGGTAGGCCTTTTGTCGATGGCTTTGTTGCCGTTCTTCACTGGTGAAGTGGCCGACATTACAATTGTGCCCGTAAGTGTGTCATATGATAGAGTGCTCGAAGAACAGCTCTTTGTGTATGAGTTGCTGGGCGTGCCAAAACCAAAGGAGACGACGAGAGGATTTTTCAAAGCTCTCAAAATAATAGAAGAACGTTTCGGTCGAATGTACGTGGATTTTGGTGAACCTATATCGGCGAAGGAATTCTTCGGCGATGATACAGTTCGAATTCAACGCGCAAGCCTTGCCGGCCATTTACAAAAGCTGAATAAAGACGAAGTTCGACTCATCAAAGAGCTGGCAAATGAAGTTGTCTACGAACAGCAAAGAAGGGTAGTCATAACCACATTCAATCTAGTTGCTCTGTTCTACACGTATTGTTTGAATTGTGAACGACCGGTAAATCTAGACGAACTCTCCAGAGGTGTACTTACATTAAAGTCCATATTCGAGAAGCTTGGTGCTCATGTAGACACCAACGAAAATGCCATTAAATTAGAAATCATTAAGACTGTTGAAATCCATTCCAATGTCGTGACATTCCACAAGGCCAACTTGAAACTGGTCCCACCAACCGGTGTCGACATGAAAAACATCGATGTTAAAAGACTAAAGGGGCATGCACTGTCTCAACAAACTATGACCTTAGCCGTTCCTGTCTTGCACATGCAGATCTATATTAATCCTTGCATGTTCTGGCTGGCTAAACCATCGTTTGCTGTTCTGGCGGCAATGAAAATGAACGCGAATGGTTGTCAAAGTTCTTCGTCTGTGGAGCAACTGGAAGAGAACTTTGCTGAATTGTGCAATATATTTAAACACGAGTTTATCACAGAACGGAGAACAAACGAAAATGCAAGTACAGCGACGCAGCAATCTGTGGTGGAGATGAGTTATAAAGAGATTTTTGTTTGCAGGAACTTTTGCAGATTCTCACTATGTTACGGAGTGTGGGCGTTCTCAATAGAATGGACTTCTCAACGAATGATTCATCGCGGTTGCTACTCAGTGCGATCGCGCCATTCCTCTGCATATACTATCAACTGGCTGTGACGCTCATTGAAGTAAGCTTGACTTTGTCCTTTTGTTTTGATCCGGTTTATTATGATATATTCGAACCGAACCCTACTTATACTTTTCTCTTTTTTTTCAGCATTCCTCTGAGGAGTTTACAGCTAAGGACGCCCTAGTGCAGACCCAAAAGCGAATTGAAGATCTTCTTACGTCGAAAAGTGAGCTGTACGTGCATCCATATTGCCTGGCATTGGATAATTTAAATATCGCTCTGCAATCCTTTGTCCAAGGGGGCTATTTGGCAAAAACGAAAGACGCCACAACTTTTAGTAAAGTACCAGACAGTCTGCAACATTTGCGGACAACCCTGCAACGATATTGTGAGCTGTTACCATTTAGAAGACTCTACGAAGATACTCCAGATAGATTTCCATCGAAATTGTAGTATAGTCGGAAGAAAACGATTGCGCGGCTATCTGCGTATATCTCGATTGTATTTGGTGTGTGTTCGTTTGTGTTTTCTAATCGGATTAGGCATCTGGTAGTTCAATTACCTTCTAGGCTGACTTGCTTTTGGATAACAAAGCTTTTCCTAAAAGGATAAGCAGCAGTGCAAGATTTATCTTTGTTTATATTCTTTTGTATTACGGCTATAAAGCCGATGACCGGGTATTGATTCATCGCTCTGTATGTGTAATTTTTAAGATAATAAAATTAATTTAAACTCAATATGGAGTTTTGTTGTTGTTCTAGCTGGCGGATAAGATTAGGAGCTTTATGATGTACCAGGTGGCAGATAGGCATTTTTTAAAGTGAGATTTCAACCTTATGCGCGATGAGATACGAATGCGAATGATCAGACTTTGTTTGCAGGTGTTGATGACTTGTTGTTAGGCCAAAAGGATGTATGTACGCCCGTGATATCGTACACATTTCATAATAATTTATTATTATAAATACATTTACACATTTTATTCAAATACTACACACTCATAATAAATTCAAATAGAATTGATTCCGTTCTCAGCCTGATGCTCCCAGTTGGTACCCCTAAAAAATGCGTGGGCAGCTATTTGATCGTAATCAAATCTCGAATCAGGTGCTACTTGTAGAAGTCCTTCCAGTAGGTCGACAGCTTCGTTGGATATCTCCACATTGGGATACTGGATTGCGCTGTAGAGATCCATGTTGCCCGGATGACACAGTTTGAAGGGCTACGAGAGAAATATTGTGAAAATCGTAGTCAACCCAATAATGACCGTGAAAACTCACCACACCCAAAAGTAATTGAAATAATACGACACCACAGCTCCACCAGTCCGATTTGTTGGTTAACGGTCGCTCGGCAGCAACAAAATGTCCAGCTAATGCCCTTGGATTGCAAACCACCTGAACGCCATCGGTGATGGCTTCATTTTGATAGAAGTACGACAGCAGCAATTGACCTTTTGAGCCTAGAAGCAGATTATCTGCATACAGATCGCTGAAAATGAATTTCAGGTGTTAAATTTTAAGCGAAATACAGATGCGACTGTGTGACTCACCCCAAAATCACTCCTTTGGAATGTAAACCATGCACAGCGGTTATTAGTTCCCTAGCCCATTGTTTGACACTTGCTTCGGGCAGGGATTGTTTTTTCTTTGGTGACTTTGGGAATTTCGACGGCGTTATTGGCAATTGATTGAAAGTGTCCACAGTTAACACATCCTCTGACTTGGCCTGAACCACTTTAAGAGTGTTGGACACGGATTCGAGGAGTTTTTGAGAACAGACAACAATTTCGGCGAAGTCCATGTTCTCGGTTGGAATGTCGGGAGGCTCAACGAATCCCGAATCGTGTGTAGTCGATTTAGCCAAGTCGTCTATTAAGCTGCTTTTATCGGGATCCACATCGGTGAAGATTTGATTTAGAGAAACACTCTTCACAGATGTTGGCGTGTAGGTCTTTACGTAGTCGAAAAGCTTTCCGCCCTTGGCTTGTTGAAGTAGAAGGAATATTTTCTGTTCCGATTGAAAGAATGCCATCAAGTTGACCATGTAGGGTATACCCTGTGGTAAGAATACTGATTGCGCTGGTGAATTACTTGATGGTTTTTCAATGCCCTTCATGACGAAGACAGTCTTATCGGTGACATTTTGTACTAGCATAACGGTGTCGATGATACGAAGAACTTTATATTTGGCTAGATGATTCCATGGACGTTCCAGATATAGAGCAATTGATTTCGAGTCTGGATTATCTGTCATATCGACAGAGAGTTGGAAGTTGATCTGTGGGTATGCAATGAGATCGTTATTAAGGGAGCTTGTGTAAAGCTGAAGGAAATCAATTTTACTACGCCTTAAGTACAACTTTCAGGGTCAGGAGCCTAGATAATTGTGATTCCCTACAAGAGTCTGATATGCGATACAAGTTCCTTATTGCGAGGCCTACCTCTGGTTTACTTTGACACCAAAATCATTTAAGTAAATTGTCAAAGAAATACCGTACACGCCTCCCGATCGTACATAGACCAAATTCATGTACATACATCGTAGACTCTTGCTCTGCTACACATACAATCGTATTTATGCAGATATAAAGGCACACCCTTACGTCAATGAATATTGCGATGGTAAATACATAAAATAAGTAAGTGAAAACAAAAAAAAAAAGACAGCTAATTACAGTGCATATGTTAATCCAGGATTGAAAGGGTTTACTCCAAAAGACTCGTCGATATCTCGGATTAAACTTACTTTGCTGTTATCCTCGAGATTCCGCAAAAACTTTTCATAAATGTCCTCTGCTCTGGCCATGTACTTGTTTACCTTAGCTTTGGCGATGAATTTGCGTTCATCATTACAGTCATCTGTCGACACCAATTACTCCAATAAACAATATGAACAAACAAGCTATGAGTCAACTTTACCTTTGGCTCCAGATAAGAGCGCATCAACGCCCTTCTTATACCCCTTGTACGCCTCCTCATATTCCATGTTAACCTCCGCCTGGACGGCTCGACTAAACTCTAGCGCTGCTTCGTATATATAATCATTATCTTCCCCCTCGAATGACACCATAGGCGTAAGGATCTTTGAAAAATCTCTCACACCTGGCTTAGGCTCATATTTGGATTTGTCCACTACATCAGGCACCACCTCCATTTGCGGCAGTATGATCTCTTCAGCGAATGACTGAACGATGTTATTATCTTTTTTCGGGTCAACCAGACTAAGATTATCATCATATAGAAGATCGAGGTTATCACAGATCGCCTGTATGTTGCCTTTCGGATTGAGATTATGATGTGGCGAATTGTCCACTGAATGGCCATCATCAAAAAAATGCATAAATGCATGAGATTTATATAATGCTGGGTGTTGGGCCACAAAATCAAGCAGTTGCAAGATGTACTCTTTCCGGCTTTGTATAATTTTGGCATCGAAACGTTTGAAGTAGCTGTGATCAGATGGCTCGGGAATTGCACCGCTCAGGTGCATAGACTTGTGACGACGAGATATCTCTCGATGGAGACGCTTTACGTCGTGAAATCTTTTCCATACTGTGATGCAAGTCAAAGCTTCAGGAACAGACCGTGGAAAGACCTAGAAGGTTTGGAAAAATCTATTTTCAACATCTGCTGGGAGGTGAATTTATTTTCAATTTTACTCACGATTGATGTAATTTTGTAGACGGTGTAGCCCTTTTTGTGGGTTATTGTATCAGTTACAGTAAAACTGTGTATCCAGCCTCCAAGATTTTGGGTCATGTTTGCTGGAAAATATTTACATTTTCTGTGGAAAAAATCGTTTGTTTTGTAAATAACTCAAAAATCGAATGAAAACATTTTGACATTCTGTTGATGGGTCACAATAATACGTTCACAATGGTTATTTTCATCAGTGGTAATGCAGGGTTGTTCTAAAAAGCATTGTTCGCTTCGAATTAATGTCGTTTTGCGAGAGAGTCCGGAATCGAAAGAAAATACTTATGAAACCATTCCATTGGCACTAAAAGTATTCTTCTGCTGATTCTGAGAAGAAAATTTCGCTTCTTGATTTGAAGTCACAGTCCATTCGAGAAGCACTTCGCACAAGTGTATTTCATGTATTTGTCAGCTGACAGCAGCCGTAGATATTTTTTTTAGCATTTCACCAATACTTTTCAGAAGTAGTTTTCTGTTTCCACAGAATGAGTTAATCAAACCAATGGAAAACGACATAATATTCCTGAATTTAGGGCTTGTGAGCAATAAAAATAAATAGCATCCATTATAATGTTGGCATTTAAAAAAAAAAACAAAACTGTTCTCAGCTTAAGGGGTCTACCTTTCAGATTCCAACCCAGATATATTCAGATATTTAGATCACAAATTGTTATACAGCGCGCAGGTGACATTGCTCTGTTTTATAAACTTTTTATGTTTGAAAAACATTCAATTTAAATTCTGTAAAATTTTGCTTTCCTCCAGGTTTGAAAGTACCTTATCGATATTGGCTGAATGTGTTCGCTGAATAGGAAAGACGTCAAAATCTGCGATATGTCAAAATTTCATAATATTTTTATATTTATCGTATGTACAAGTCCATGTGAATTTATATTGCGCTGTTATTCACTGCCGGTTTCCAACGTGTACTTAGCATGAATGATATAAAACGCCTCAAGGATCAGCAGAGAGAAGCCCACCCAGGATTTGATTCGTATATGGAGTGCATGACAAGATCTCTGTTTTCCGGTTTGGCTACGTTTTGTTTGGGTAACGCCGGTGCATTTCCTTTTGTTTGTCAAATTATATAACAGTTTGGTCTTTGTTTAGGATTTTCCGGTCTATATTTTGCGCAAAAGATTGTGCAATCAAAATTAGCATACCCTCGGCAGTGGAATATCCTAGTGTCATCACTTGGTGCTGTTGCTCTTTCCTATAAAATCACTACTGAACGAACAAAGTCGTGCCAAGCTGCCTGGATGGCCGCTGAAGATAAGCATACAATTCTTAAAACAGACTCATACTAGTGTTTTTTTTTTGGCGTATTTTAAGTAGAACGTAGATAGCGTAATTATGTTTAGCTGTAGGCGGTTTGTGTGTTTCGGTGTGCTGGCGGTTCGGCAGAGGTGGGCTCCAGTAATGAGCAGTAATGTTTTTGCGGCACGATCTAAGTACACGCAATTTACTGGAGTTAAAGGTATCCGAAGTCGAAAGAGTATGTTTGAATCGCATCCGGCCGATGGCGATGATGAGGACGGTGAACGAAAGCTAGATTTCGGATTAAATTTAGAGGACAGAGATTACGAAGAGGTGGCTAACAGCGCAATGAACATCTCCCGAGACCATAACATAGAACAGAATGTTTTTGTGCTACAACCGTACATCAAGTGGGGCGCTAAAAAATCAGGTGTTAAGCCAGAGTTGCAGCTGAAAGAGGCCGAAGCACTGGTACATTCTCTACCCAATTGGAACGTTCAGCTTAGTATGAAAGTTCCACTTGAATCGCTGGAGAGGCGTTCTCTGTTTGGTACCGGCAAGCTCGAAGAACTTAAAAAAATCATCAACAATGCCCGTTCAGGACCGAAGCCACTTACGTGCCTCTTCATCAGCAAAGGAACTATCAGCTTTGCTCAGAAGCGTACACTGGAAGCTGAATTTGGAATTCCAATATTAGATCGCTACTCAGTGGTTATTCAGATCCTTAGACTGCATGCTACCACCGCCGAAGCAAAGCTGCAGGTTGCAATGGCAGAGATTCCATACATTTGGGGACAGATGAAAGATTCGAATATGACGACATCGCGTAAGCAGGGATACTCGCTATCGGACATCCAGAGGGAGATGCTTAAAACGCGTGAGCGCAAGCTCAAGGATCAATTGGACAGCATTCGAGCGCACAGAAAGCTCCTCCGCAGCAAGAGGAAACAAAAGAACTTTCCCATTATCGCAGTGGTGGGATACACAAACGCTGGTAAAACGTCTCTAATCAAAGCATTGACCAACGAACAGACAATGCAGCCACGTGATCAACTTTTTGCTACTCTCGATGTAACTGCACATGCTGGTATGCTACCATGCAATCTCGAGGTCATTTACATGGACACTGTGGGATTTATGTCAGATTTGCCAACGGGGCTAATCGAGTGCTTTATTGCTACGCTTGAGGATGCAATGATGGCGGTGAGTTTTCATTTTGAGTGATTCTATAGAAGCAACTAACTCGCATTTGCTTTCAGGATGTTATCATTCATGTGCAGGATTTGTCGCACGAAAGCTGGCTGGAGCAACGACTTCATGTGGAGAAAACATTGGAATCTTTGGCAGCAAATCTATCGCATATCGAAAATCTGGAACTTCCCCCGATTGTCAATGTAGGCAACAAGATTGACCTCGTTCCGGACGTCACTGAGTTTGTTAGTAACGATCTAAAGCTGGTTTCTTCCAAGAAATTTAGTGGGATTCACGATTTGGTTGAAGATGTAGAGAGTAAAGTTCTGGAGACAACCGGACGAAAGAAGATTACAATGAGGGTAAAGAATGGAGGTTCCGAAATGCCATGGTTATACAAAAATGCCGCTGTGGTTCGGGCCAGAGCTGATCCCAAAGACGACGAGAGCATCCTTATCGATGTGATCATAACGGATAGCAAGATGCAGCAGTTCAAGCACATTTTTTGTAAAAGATAAGATTTGGTTAAGTCTTTTAATAAATGTTAATTCCTAATTACGTGTTCGATGACTGGTTCTATGCTTCCCACAGGTTAAATCTTTTTAGTTTTTCTGTACGCTGTGTCCAAACCTAGGCAAAAGATGCCTTTTCAAGCAAGGTAAATAATATCTTCGTTATTAATCATTCCTTTTCCTTTATTTTGGCTTTAATAATACCTAGGGTGATATGTTTTGTCGTTGAATTGGTTAGTATGTGCAATGTCACGTAACTAGTTCCGTTTGGCTATTCCTTTGAAGAATCAGTTTAAGGGAAGCATAAAGCACTGGTATGATATGATGGCTTCGCTTTAATAAATCGATCCACTGTTGTTGAACGGTAGGAGTATATCGATGGGTTGCATTAAATATACCACTATAGCATTGGGCCTTACTAATAATCATTTTTAATCCTCACTCACTTTCTTATAATCCCTTCCACGTAAAAAAGATGACCAAACAAAATACGTATCAAAATTGCGTTGGTATTTATATAGAGTGCTTTCCCTTTAGTCTAGAAATCTAGTTATCTTAACAGAGACAAATCATATATATTATATATCAATGTATTGTCTTTGATCTTAAGTCCACTGGAATGGTCTGTATTAGATGCACCCTGAGTCCCTGAACGCACAAATTGTGGCATTTTCCATTGAAGAAAAGATAGAGCAAATTTAGAAGTTTCATTAAGAAAATGCACTTCATTTATAAATATTTCTCTCGGGAACTGCTCTTCAGTTCTGCCACAGTTCTTTTGTTTGTTTGTAAATAGCCTAAGGAGTGTTCTAAGTCCCTTAGAATACCTGCAATGGTAGTAATCTTTTTTATTGTCCCATGCGTGGTCTGATTCGAATATCTCTCGAAATCTATATTGTCCCATGCCCAATTGGCTGACACTCCGACCTGTAAGATCTATTGTATAAATGGGAAATGGTTAATCTAAGAGACGTTCGACCTCCCTAACGCAGCTCAATAAGTCCTTAAGCGTAGTATGCTGCTCGAGCTTAACTAAATTTTATCTGGTCTCTAACTTTTCTCTCCACACATCAGCTAAAGTCGTAGCTAAATTTTGACATAGAGTACGCCGTGGATAATGTCGTTTTCCATTGGGACAAAAAATCAATCTTTTTTTGATTCGGATCACTTTTTGCAGATCTCGATATTTTTTCAGATTTACACATATTTAGATAAAGAAAAGTCTAAAATCTTTCTGTAGCTATATTTTATTATATTTAATTAACGTCAGGAATTGCGACTTAGTTCTTCGACTGTGCTTTTGTTAATGCCGCAGGACGATGCCGCTGCCCGCATCGTCTGTATGTTTTTCTCCCTCTGTTGGTATTGTCGTTTCAGTTCGACCATCCTGACTTTCTTCGTCGTCCTCGTCGAAGTCGAGATCTAGCTCGATCCAGCGTTTCATTCTATCCGCCGACCATATCGCGCAGTAGGGCTTCTGGGTTCTAGGTGCGAACGGCATATCGGTCACCTGATATCTGTCATGTGGCAGTACAGCAGTAATACAGTAGGGTCCTCGATATCTTGCTTCAAGCTTTCGTGAAGCTCCGGTTGCTGCAACTCCATCGTTCACAGACATCACTAGTTCGCCGACTTTGTAACTTTTTGCTTTGCGGTGTTTCTGGTCGTGAGGTTGTTTTTGATATGCTTGTTTCCTTTCCGTTGATTCTGCTCCTTCCTTACGGGTATCCTCGAGGTTGGTGACTCTTTGATTCAGCTCCACACCATGGGCTAGATCGTCCCGTAGGGGATCGCGAGGAATGTAGCCCATTAGAAGCTGATGAGCTGTCTTTCCGGTAGTTCCATTATAGGTATTATTAATTCCCCTCTGTACAAATTTAACTTTCTGGTCCCATTTGCTTTCTTCTTCCACAGTTGCTAATAGGGCATGTAGGATGGTCCGATTATACCGCTCAACTTGTCCGTTTGCCCTAGGGGTTTTCGTCGCATTCTGTATATGTTGGATAGAGTGATTTTTCATGAAGTCTTCAAATGCATGTGACGTGAATGAAGATCCTTTATCAGATATCAGACGTCGAGGCGAGCCAAAAGTAAAGAAAATATCGGTAAGAAAATTAAGAACAGGTTTCGTTTGCGTGCTTGGGAGGGCTTTCATGATTATGTATTTGGTGAAGGCATCCACGAGTGTTTCCCTTTGTAGACCTCACAAAAGGGCCCAGATGGTCTAAATGCAGGGTATCGAAAGGCACAATCCCTTTATCGATTGTATGCAATTCCCCGCGTGGTTGGACTTCTCTTTTGTTGTAGGCACACTCAACACATGCCCTTAGGTATTTTTTTACGAATTGGGTCATCCTTGGAAACCAGTATCGGCCCGTAGATGCAGTATGCAACTCCCTTACCACTAGCATCAGTGTGCAATTCATGTTCAGCCTCTGGGTCATATAACGTGAGAACTGGGTTGCTTGCTAGCCAGTCTTTCAATTTATCGAATGCAGCTTGTTCCACTGGGCCCCATACAAATTCCTGACTCAGTTCGGTGAGTGGTGAGGCGATCAGTGGGTAATCTTTGATGAACTTTCTGAAGTAGCTGGTGAGGCCAATAAATTGCCTTACTTGGTGCTCATTTACTGGTCTTTGGAATTCCTCTACTGGTACCGTTTTGGCTCTTCCAGGTTGAATGGTACCGTTCGTGACGACATGCCCAAGAAACTCAATTTCACGTTTTAGAAACTCACATTTTTTCAAATTCAATGTCAGATTTGCTTCTTTTAGTATCGTCAGGAACCTTTCCAGTTTGATCATTCCGTCGTTTAATGATTTTGCAGGTATAACAAAGTCATCCATATAGCATACTATTCGGTCGGGTAGCATTCCTTGTTTTATGGTTCTCATCAACTTCTTAAAGTATGCCGGTGCATTTACTAACCCGAATGGCATAACTTTGAACTCGAACAATCCATCCGGAGTAATAAAAGCTGTGAAATGTGTGCGTTCTTTTTTAATCGGTATCTGGTAGTATTCCGACGCCAGGTCGAGTACTATGTAATAGTCGAACCCTACTAGGTTGTTAAGCTGCTCTTCGACTAATGGCGCAGGAGACTTCACCGTTTTTGTGACCCGATTGAGCTTGCGAAAATCTACACACATACGGTCATCCCCATTTTTCTTTTTAACCAGTACAACAGGGGCGGCGAAATCAGACTCAGATTCCTGTATGATGTCAGACTCTAACAACGTCCTTATCATAGAGGTAAGTACTTCTCGTTTGGCGTAGGTACCTTGTATGGGTGTTGCGAAATCGGTTGAGGTTTGCTAAGCTCTATTTCCATTTCGCCCTAGTTCGTTTTGATTCATTGCAATACATTTTCGGAATCTATTCAGCAACGAAATAAGATCTCTTGAATCAAACTCATCATTAAATGAAAGATCGGCTGCGGTTATTATTGAGTAGACGTCGTTTGTAGCTGCATTTGTATCTCTTTTCTGAACAGTTAGGACGTTTCCTTCCTTAGATACCACACACTCCGGATCGTTAAGGACATCTTTGCCTATCAGAATCGGCTTGGAGAGGCTTTCGTCTAATACCACTACGGCACTGATTGAAAAACAAGCGTCGTCGATCATTATGTCACAGGTTATTTGGCCTAGGGCATAGCATTTTCCGCCTCCGAATCCATGTAGCGTAACGTTGCATGGTCTGACTATGAGTCCGGTCTCCTCGACGACAGTTTGTGCGACTACGGTTTGCTCGCTACCGGAGTCAATAATTGCAGAGTAGTCCTTGCCGTTGATTGACACTTTTTTATCGTAACAGTCTGATGTCTTTTGCTGTTGGATGATATTTATACGAACGTGTTTGTCTGACTGCTTTTCTATTTTTGTCGGAATGCGATAGTTGTGTTCTTTACCAGTCGCCCAAGACCTCTTCCATTGCCGGGAAATATGTCCAGTCCTATTGCAGTTGTAGCAGATCGTCGGGTTACTCCGTGGGGGCGGTGGTCGATTATGCCAGCCTACCGGTTCGTTGGGTTGCTGCCGTCTTGGCCGATATTGTTGTCCACTGAATGTAGTTTGGTTGAAGCGACCCGTAGGCTTCCACGAATGTTCTCACACCATTTTATTTTTTCGACGAGTTCTGCAATATCGCTGAAAGTTCCTGCCCATAAGCTTGAACTGAGTTGTGGATCGTTCAAACCGGTGAGTATGTACTGCATAATTGTTTTGTCTGGTAATTGGATTCTCTTTCCCAACATATTTACTTCAAAGCAGAAATTTTCTACAGACTCGCTCGACTGCCTAATCCTTCTTGCCAGCTGCTGGTGGACCTCAATTTCATTGAGCTGTTGTGGGAAACTAGTCTTAAGTCCCCTTGCTAACTGAACCCACGATATCGATACTGCTTGTGTAGTATCATACCAGTGTCGAGCCGGACCATGCATTCTGAACCCTGCTGCCATTAAGAGAGCCTTCTCATCCCAGTCGTAAAGTTTTGTCAACACCTCCACTCGACTCACCCAGCATTCTGCTGACATTGACGACATGTCCTCCGGCGAAAATATTGGTATTGTATCAGCAATTTCTCTGACAGTATAGTTTCGTCTCTGTCTGTGCATCCCTTCCTGAGTTGAGCTAGCGGTGGCTTCCAATCTTTTTAATTTTTCAGCGATTTCTCGTTCCTTTTGAATAAGCTTTCTTTCGGTTTCTAGGACGCTTTTCTCCCGTCTGATGATGTCCCATTCTCTCTCTCTTAACATTTGATCGTCCACCGGTTCTAGGTCAGATATCGTTGATGCTACATTATCGCCTTCCACGGTTTCGGGTAAAACTATACGTATCTCGCTTGACTCAGATTCCGAACGTTGCGAACCGTTACCGTCTACTCTTTTGTCGTGTGTTGCTATCCGATTGAGTAAAACCCTCTTGGACCCTGTAATTGGTAACTTGTTCTTCAGCTCGCTCTGGAGTTGTTTCACACTGAGCTTGTCCATTACAATCTATGAAACAATTAAACATATTTATTAGAACATAAATTGGTAAGCGTTTCAGGTAGATGGTAACACATTCGGCTGGCTACCCTGACCAAGCAAGGAAATCACATTTTTATAACCTACTATTTACCGTCTCGACTCAATGGTCTACAAAAATATCTTGATACAACTTAATTTATTTCCAGGAGAAGTACTCTCCGTTTCGCCCAGCGTAGTCGGTGAACCCTGTTCGGAAGCGACCAAGCTTAATATCGCATACACAGAGTCTGTTTCAAGGATATTAGGTAACATGGTAACTCTGCAAAGCTCACCCTAGAAATGCTGAATTAAAGCTATCTCTCAATTGCCGTCGCAGTCAACAACCATATTGGTGTCCTTTACTATCTTATTACTTCCCACCCCTGTCACGTTACCCACATGAAGCACAATTTCGTTTACCGAAAATGTACTAGCTATATGCTTGTCACCCATCATACCACCATTAGTAGCATTCCCTTCGCACCAATTCAAACCAATTATTTATGTTTATTCAATTTCTCTAGCACTTAACATGAAGTAACGCATTTTTCATATTCTCTTTTCTCCTACGACGACGCATTGCGTTCACAAACAGGAACTGAGCAAACACCTTTTCGTATGCCGAAAATGTGTTATCTCTCTCGTGTACACTGTAAGCTATGGGTTGCCGCCGCTATTCCCATCGTGTTCTCCCATACTAACAAATGCGCTTACTTAAAAGCCATTGTTATATGCGCGTCTGTCTAGTCGTAGCCATACGCCTTCATATATATATATTAGAAATTCATAAATTGTATACCATCTTCTGCTTATTCGAGTAATATTATGTCCCGTACTCACTATTTCGTAAGTCAAAATATCTAGCCAAGGATATTTATCCCGCCCCACCAACTTTAACAAAACTGAACACTTTTTAATCGTCACTTTTAATTTATTATACTTAACTTCAATAGCCACGTGTGATCCCACTTCTGAACTTTAGATAAAGAAAAGTCTAAAATCTTTCTGTAGGTATATTTTATTATACTTAATTAACGTCAGGAATTGCGACTTAGTTCTTCGACTGTGCTTTCGTTAATGCCGCAGGACGATGCCGCTGCCCGCATCGTCTGTATGTTTTTCTCCCTCTTTTGTCGTTTCACATACTACCGCAAATACAGCACAGCTGTTTTACGTCAGTTAAAGAAGTTCGTTTTAAAACAAATGTGCAAAGTTTCGTGAAAACCAAAATAAAGAAATACATACACAGCAATGGACGTAGTTTTGATTATTATCTTCATTGTATTTCTCATCATCTGGAAACTACGATTCACCAAAACTACTCCATTTGTACCTACACCAGAGGAATCATTTTTCAAGCCGATTTCCGTGGTTGATTTTACCAAAAACAAATGCAATTTGAACCGCTGATATTGTTGTCAAATAACGCACTAATCCATTTACAAAAGCATATCAATGTTATTGCATGTTCTATGAGCCGCATAAAATCTGAGATCTGAAAAAGATTTTTGGTGGTCCCAATGGAAAACGACATAAGTGTCACAGAAAACAGCTGTTCTTTGAGAAAACTTCCTTCAAAAATTTAATTCTCTCTTATTATTTCTGATTCTAGGTACTTCTCGTCCATGTAATAATTAAAAAAGTTCATCCTTGCATACTTTTCCGCAACAGAACAACAAATACACAACGATCTGCCACAATTTAGCTTCAGAAAATGTGTCGACCCATTAAATGGGCACGCTAAATTTTGAAGTACATTCTGAAACAAAAGTTTGATTATTTAGCTCGAGCTGCGTACCATTCAGCTAAATGGGTTCGCTTAAGTTTAAATAAATAAATAAATAATTGGGGCAACAGGTCCGTATGGACCCAAGCCTAGCTTCTCACAACCATTCGTCTTGTGTGAGTTTTTATTTTTGGGACGAATGGAAGGGATCTACAATTTTATGCCGAGTCCAAACGGCCAATTGAGAAGCTCTTTCATGACAGTTATACTCTCGGATGTTTGCCAGACGTTCGCGAGAGGTGGCGCAGTGAAAAAAACCTTAAGTTGGAATTTGGGTTTTTCTCGCTTAAGTTTAGCTCAGCTAAATTTTGGAGAGAATTTTTTATGGGAGCGAAAATTTAGCTCGAGCAGC
Source organism: Cheilosia vulpina (assembly GCA_916610125.1). NCBI lineage: Eukaryota > Metazoa > Arthropoda > Insecta > Diptera > Syrphidae > Cheilosia > Cheilosia vulpina. The sequence continues at coordinate 2,591,439 of OU744276.1, forward strand.
GTACTAACCTTTAGTAGCAGAGTGCTCTATATCTGCTGGCGTACGAGTCTCTCTATTAAAGACACGTTTTGTTAACCAATGAAAAGCCGGGCAGTCACAGAAAATGTGTTCAGAGGATTCGACATCTTCCAGACAGAATCTGCAGTCTGTTTCCGGACAAAGGTTCATTTTATTGAGGTGATTTATCTAAGGCCACAATGACCTGTGAGGAAGCCCGTTAGCTTTCTTATATAAACCTTACTGAGCCTAAGGATTTCCTTATAGGAGTAAGGCTTAATTAATCGTTTGGATTGTCTTAGACCAGGGACATGTTCCCAGTGATCAAGACGAAGTTGTTTTTCTCAATCATTAAATTGCCTTAGCGCAGTAGTCAGTTGACTGTGCAGTAGGGTTCTGGTCCAAAGAGAAAGGATTCTGAACCAGCCCTAGCTAATTTATCTGCATGTTCGTTGCCTGCAGTACTTTGATGACCCGGCACCCAACCAAGCCTTACCTTGTTGTATTTGGCAAGGGCTTGCAAAGCACCGTAACAACACTTAACTGTCTTGGAGTCCATTGTATTGGATGCTAATGCTTGTAAAGCTGACTGACTGTCTGAAAAGATTTAAATGATTGCGCCTTTCATACCTTTTTTGGAGATTAGATCAGCGCAAGTTTCGATCGCATGGATTTCCGCTTGAAAAACCGTGGGACATGTTCCCATGGGTATCGAGACTTTGGTGTTGGGTCCAAAGACACCATTTCCAACTCCGGAATCCATTTTTGATCCGTCGGTGTATAACTAAAATTTTTGGATTCAGTGTCGTAGCTCTACCTCGTATAATTTACCGAAACTGTACTTCCTAACCATAACGTCAGGGACGGAGCGGAACATGTCCAAGTTTGGTATTAGGTTAAGTATTTTCAGATGATCCATATGATCAACTTATTTAAACCTATTTTCTAGCTGCAGTTTAATGGCGCATCTAGCAGCAGTCTTCATAATGAAGAACAGCAGTGGTGAGAGCCCAATAATGGCCGCAAGCGCTGTTGTTGGGCAAGTGCGCATAGCAACTATGATGCCGAGGCAGGCAATTCGTTGAAGCTTCTGAAGCTTGTTTGCCGTAGTCCGTTCAAGTACTTTCGGTAACGAGATAATGGGTCTTACCATCATAGTATATAACCAGTATATCATTCTGGGATTTAGACCCCAAGTTCTGCCGTACAGATATCTACAGGCCCACATGGCTCTAGAGGCACGGTATACTATACCTCTTCCTGTAGGCATAGGTCAGCGTCTGTGTACCCAGCTCAAATACGGGTCCAATGTCCAAGCGCTGGTCGAACGTGTGCTTTCATTGAAGACATTTCGACATAGAAGAGGTACCTATATTGCTTTCCTCTTGGTGGCGCTAAATTTTGTTCATAAACAAAGTGCAACTTGAATTTCATTGTTGAAAATAAAACACAAAATTTCTTTTTAAAAAATAGTTTTATTTATATTTGTTCTATAACTGTACATAATAGCATTAAATATTTTAATATTTCGGTAAGCAACGATTTAGAAGAGATTAAATTAAATACAAAAAAAAAATTACAATATTCACAATCGCAACTTAACAATATTTTATAACAATAACTAAATAGTAACGAAAATGTAAATCCGAAAAGATTTTTTTTTAATTATTGTCGCATTTCACAACAGTTATTTGGACATTGCAATTTAAATGTAAAACTATAATACAAATTTTATAATTTATAAAAAAAATACTTCTCAAATTATAAACTTACTTTCTAAATAAGGCACATTTGGAATGCGGTCATTTGTTGTTCTATTACTTTCTTGTATTTACAATAAACAACTAAATATCTTCTCTTTTCAAATTTGGCTTAATCTGTATTCAAAACACATCGATGTGGTGAAGGAATGAAACTAAATAGGATCCTAAAAACTAATGTAAAAAGTTACACGACAACTTAAACGATATTTTTTGGCAAGACATGGATTTTGTTGTTTTCAACACGGAGAAAGTTCCTCCTACTATTCAGTTGTTTCGATATATGTATGTATATGCATTTTTTTATTATTATTATTATTCTACGAGACTAAAGTAAAAAAAAAAAACAGATACTACTTAATAAAATAATCCTGTGAATTCCTGTGCCACAGTGAGAATGAGCAAACCACACGACTTAATATACACTCGGAAACCAAACCGAACCATAAATGAACGAAACGGAAGAGGTTTGTATAGCTGATGCTGAACGTAAAAATAACAAAACGAAGAACTCACTTGAAAGTATGTCAGTTTGGTTTTTCTTTCCTGACAAAAAATTGGTACAGCAGCGGCTGCTATAGGTTAGGTACTCCTATTGCGGCGTCAAGAAAGCAGAGTATAATCAGGGGGGTATTTCAGGGTCAAAATAAGGCGATAAAGGGCGCCATTTAAAGCCTGTTCATATGAGAGCGGCTAACTGTGTACCTACGAACGACAGGATATTTGAAAGTTTTAGCAGTTTATTTACATCTTTATATCTACCCGCTAATCCAATGACAGTTGGTTTATTTTGTTTTTGGACAAGTGCGAAAATGGGAGAAAGACGCAATATGCGAGGGAAAAATCAACTCTTGGTGGAACAACATTTTGTCGTTTAACAAATATAGTGCAAAGACATTCCCATTTTTAGGTAAAGCTTAGTACACTGCTCGAGCTAAATTTTCGCTCCCATACAAAGTTCTCTCCAAAATTTAGCTGAGCTAAGTCTAAGCGAACCCATTTAGCTGAGTGGTACGCAGCTCGAGCTAATTCATCAAACTTTTGTTTCAGAATGTATTTTACGTGTCTGTCAAAATTTAGCGGAAAGGTTGTTGCGGAAAGGTATGCAAGGATGAGATTTTTTAATTAGTACATTGACGAGAAGTACCTACAATCAGAAATAGTTGAAATAAGAGAGATTTAAATTTTTGATGAAAGTTTTTGCAAAGAACAGCTGTTTTCATTTAGCTAGGACTTTAGCTGACTTTTGGAGAGATAAGTGGGAGACCAGATAAAATGTAGTTTAGCTCGAGAAAATATTACAGTTAGAAACATCTTTCTACGGCAAGTTATGAGACAGACACAGACGTAAGATAACGCAAGTGATATTCATTTATTTAATGTATCTGCCATAATAACGTTTGATTTTGTATTATTATTTTGTTGTGGAATGTATCGTAGAACCTAAAATGGTGAACTGTAAACAACTCTGTGTCACCAAACATGTTCCACTTCTAATTGGAGACTTGAATCAGTCAAATCAGTGGAGAGTTAAGTGAGCTAATTCTAGAACCATCGATTTTGTTCGGGACGAACCAGAAGTAACTAGAAGTTTCTGGTAGATGGCGAGTCGGATGTAAAAAGGCAGGTTTGAGAACAGGGAGACACAGTTGATTTTTAAAAAGTGATTGGTAATATTCGAAAGCGTAATCGATTGTGAAGATAAATAAGTGTAAAGGAATAAGGTGAATTCAGTGAATGTTTGAAATCGTTCAAGAATTGTTTTAAGTAATATTGCTTTGGTACTTTATAAGTGAATTATTAGAATAGTTCACAAAAGTGAATAAAAGTAATTTTATTAGAAAAGAATAGTGTTTTATCTTTTCGAATCCCAGCCTGATGTAACATTATGTTGAATGTAAACTCTTTAACTAAAAAAAAAACTTGCTATACCTATGGGCTATTTATAAGTTCAAAGACACGTCAAGTATTACCAAAACTACTAATAAGGCGCACACATATCAAAATCCATCCACGTAGCAGCGTCCTAATGACTCAATTAGAAACGTATACTAGTTATGCAGTGCGACTATGCACACTGTTTTCTCAAACGGGGAAACCAAGTAAGTACAAAGTAACAAACCGAGAAAACGGATAATAGTGCAAAACAAAATAAAAGAAAAATGTTTCCTTCGGATTTGGATTCTGTTGCGATAGATGCTTTTCTTTTCTCCCACTGCCTCATCTCTTTGGTTTGGCTTTTATTTTTTGCTAATGTGTTCCTACCTTTACTCGTAGTTGTAAAAATTCTTGTTTTTGTTAAAAAGAAAGAGGAAACTTTAACGAAACCAGGAATTAACAACTCCTCGTAGAAATGTAAGACATCTAAAAAAAAAGAATCTAGTTTGAAGGAAACGAATCTGCCTGCAATTAGAAGAGAAAACATAGGTGTACTCTCGCAAGTTAAACCCATTACCACAAAAGGAGAAGGGGGCGCCACCGTGTACATTCCTTCATTTTCAGTAGGGAACGTTGAAACTACCCGCCAACTAACTGAATGGCAACAAACAGTAATGAAAAAGGTGATTCAGAAAATAAGAGTATATCCTTATAATAGGTCGAAAGAGCGAACATATCTAGTAACTACAAATACATTATCTACACAGCATGTACGATTGTTAGGACTCGGGATGGAGGAAGTTGTAACCGAGCCATCATACCGACGGAATACCAGTAGCTTATTTTGGTTCTGCTGACTCTGTTTTTACTTCTGTTTCCGTTATTTCTTTCGTCCTATGTCTGACACAGTTTGTCGGATGATCCCTTAAGCTTATTAAGTAGTAGAGTCTCAGGAATTAGGAGAGACTTCAGAAAAAAGGTACCTCAGAGAGCTTTTTTTCTTTACTTTTTGTTCGTGGCTTTAATGTACTTTTCTTGTGCATGTTGCGGTTTATGCATTTTAAATTGTGTTGTGAGATTGTGCAGTGTAATCCCTGTCATAATTGTGTCAGGCAGAGACAATCTGTGTTGGCAGTTGGGAGGAAGTTTTACAATTTTTATTTTCTGGTACTTACTCCTTGTGACACGACGGATGACAGATGCCAGATATAATTTATTGTGGTCGTTTGCCACACATGATTTCTTTCGGTAGGTATAGACTGAAAAAAGATTTCTAAAGTCGTAGAGCCAGACAAATATTTAAAAAAAATTATACAATAGGCTGAAAAAAGCAACTAAATTGCGATTTAAAAACGCGCCCTGTCGTTAGCAAGTGTCAAAAAATAACAATTGGACAAAATATATTTATTTAGAGATATAATTAGGTGTGGATGCAAATGGAAATCACAGCAGTGCTACTGAAGTTTCTGTCAACTCGTTGATCAAGTTGTATTACACAAAATAAAAAGCTTATCCAGATGGGACGTTCAAAGCTCTAATTTACTACGTATGACAGCTGGCGACATTTGTGTGTCTGCCTAGATCGACTACTTGAAAAGTCTTATCACAAATCTAGTCACGAATTTCCCGACTGAGTACTAAGTTGACATGTCACACGTGTGACTGACGAAGTTAAAGTTACCCACCGACCTAGTTTTTATATTCAGTAAAAAGCTTGTACAAAAGATTTTAATTGACTGAAGACGACTAGAGTTTTAAATGTCCCAAATGACAGTTACAGTAGCTTGCCTGCTAATAACTCCCAATCACTTTCCACAAGGGAATATTCACGGTTGCTTTCACTTTTATGCTAAATAAGTACGGGGATAAGCTTTGAATATTAAAGACAACCCTGATATAACGTCAAAAGCAAAACCCACATCGCGTTATAACTGTCAAAACAATTCATGGTTCGGTTCTTCCCTGACAGCAATTGGTTTAACTACATATAATCAATAAAGGGTGAAAATTAGAAACGGAAAATTAGTATTAGCACGTAACAAATATGCCAATTAATTTAAAATGGAATTTCTTGGAAACAATTCCCTCAAAGTACATGACGTGAAAATACTTCATTTACAGGTTCCTCTTAAGCATCAGCAATCCAACTTACGGTGACATTTAAAATTCGAAATTGACTTGACTTGACAGAATTTTAAATTTAAATAACATCTATCTATCTTACAAATAAAGTTGACCCTCGCTCTTGCTTCATTCCATTTCATTCCAGACTCAGAATTTAATAATAGAAATGCTCTCCGCCCACTCTCTGCTTTGGCGTTCTTGGTGTTGCTCCTGTTTTTGTTTTGTTACTGACTGATGATGATCGCCACTGGCGACCAACTACTTCACTTCCAATACCACGAGCTCTAGTTAAACCAACGCCAGGCATCATCGCTTTCTTTCTTCGGCAGAGCATCTCTTTCAATGCAGAAAAGGGGGCAACACATAGCTATGGGTGACAGTGGTGGAATCCTCGCTCTTAATTACCGTTGACATAGCATCTGTGGGATCATCGTTGCCCGTCGCACCGGCAGCGTTTGTTGGATGACATCCCGATGGGGGTCCTTGTTGCTGATGCTGTTGTTGCTGCTGCTGAGATGATGATTGCGATTGTTGCGGTTGGTGTGATGATGGTGGCGGCGGTGCACCTCCACCACCAACGTAGTGAGTTTGTTGATGCTGCTGCTTAAGGTCCTGGTGCTGTTGTTGCTGTTGTTGGTTGTGCGGATCCATGTGACAACTGCCCGGGTATTTAGCTGACTCGTCTAAACTGCTAATTGAATGTACGTACTTTGGTTCATCGAGATACTTTCCATTCTGTTGCTGTTGATGGGATACACTGCAAGAAGAGACGCAAATATAGTGAGTTTGCTGGCGAGCAATAGAGACAGCTATAGAAGTTAGAAAGAAAGATGTTTTAACTAACAAACAATGAAGTGCAAAGATGTTATTGTTGGGATGGGGCGGTAGTAATGATGATGATGATGATGACCAATTAGCATCCGAGTAGAAAGATTTAACTGTCATTTGTCTATAAGAACAATGGGGTGGGGTGACAAACTATTGCTGAAAGTATTTGTGGGTCAACCCTCTATCGCACTTGGGACAGAGAATAGGGCGGTGGTATTATGTAATTTGTAATAATTGAGTGAGAAAGAACAAAAAAAGGGTTAAGGGACTGGATTTTCACTATATCTTGCATTTCCTGCGAAGAGCTTTAAAAGTTTCGCAAAACTTTTGAGGACCCAATCTTAATGGTATTGCAGAAATGGTTTCTGGGGAAAATGATGGATTAGGGTTATTTCCGAAGAAACTGTTTAATAGGTTTTGCGGAAATAGCATTCTCACTTAGTAGTTTCCGTTATGATTAATAATCTGAGTGGATGGAGTATTCGTTGTGTATAGATTGTTTGTGCTTATAAACAGAGACAGTCATATTGAAGCTGACAACTATACTTGCAGTGTGACAGGCGACTTCTCTGGAAGTTTTGGGAAGGTGCATCTAAAATATAAAAGCATGAAAATCAGTTATAGTGAGATATGTGTGATTGCTTGTTCAATAAAAGCCGTAAATCATATAGCTCACCAATTTCTTTAGCAAAGAAGTGGCCGAGCATTGGGCGCCACTTAATTGCGAATAGTGTCTGGCTTCACCACAAAGCGGATGGACATCGATGTCGTCGATTCTAGGCCTATAGCGTCAACCAAGTGCGCATAACTGGAGGCAGTTTTTCAATTTGCGACTTTCAGCAGACATAAAGCAGAGGGTGGTAACGAGAGGGAAAGAAACACTCCAGGGAAGTGCATTTACTTGGTTGTTTTTAATTGAACCAGTTACGCCCTAAGCAAGCATATTGCATTTCCAAATATTGCTCCCCCCATTCCGTCAAACGAGGGTGATTTCAACTACTCTTCAAATATTTAATACAAAACAGGACAGGTTAAACCTAACTTATTCACAAGTCAAAGCAGCGACGCCAACTACAACTAATCCTTTTATACTCATGTATTCATTGCTAATTGGAAATAGGATAGGCACAAAGGAGAGGTATGGTTTTTGTTCTGTGACTCACCTCTCACTCAAATGTCCACCGTCGTCCAGATTGCCATAGCTTTCGACAACCTTATGATGCACGACACCGCCATCATCGCCGCCCATCTCTATCCGTGGCGGACTGCCATACTCGAAATGCTGTCGCGATACGGGAAACAATTGGCTCTCATGCACATAAGTTCCATATTGACCGGTGCTAAATGTACCATAAGGACTAGCCGCTGGTGATAGTAAATTAAAATGCGGACTTAACTCATACGGCGGCTGGTAACTGGTCCAACTGTCGACACTACCAGGTGGCGTTACCGTTGTCGTTTGCGGGAATGTCGCGAATGGCGGTCCCAATGTTGCAGTACCACCCAACGCACCCGTCGACGGGCTGCTCGTATTGATGTAGCCCGTCTTTCGTGGCGGCTCACGTTTACGCCACTTTGCACGACGATTCTGGAACCAAACCTGCACTCGCGATTCGCTCAAATTCAATTTCAATGCTAATTCCTCTCGTGCAAACACATCGGGATATGGGGCACGTTCGAATGCACGTTCCAGCTCCTCCAGTTGGTACGCAGTGAAGGTGGTTCTGCAAAAAAACAAGAAATGGCGCCAATTAAATGGAAATGTCCTCACCAAATTGACACATATCAATAATTGTTCGTGAACCAACAAGAAAATACAAATGAAAAAAAGAAATACAATTTAAATTCGCACCGTTTGTGTGCAGGTATATTTGGTGAAAGGACAACAAGGATGATGTTCTTGGACTGCGAGGCCCCAAAATATTCACGTGCCCACGCACATTCACCGATGACATGCAGATTTAAATTAAATTTAACAGAACGTATTTGCATTCGTTCGTTCGTTTCGCAAAAAAAAAAAAAAAAAACAAACATGGGCCAGGATCTGGTGCAGCAAAAGGACAAACCAGAACCAAACTCACGTAGCTGTGAGCAACCTCCTTTGTGTATATTAATGGTTTTTCGGTTACGAACATAATGTATTGGTAAGTAATTGGGTTTTAATATTTAAAACAGTGACCCGGGCCACTACACTGCTCAAGGACACACGCCAATCAAGGGGTATATTCCGGACGAGGTCATAATTAATTACTGATTAATGCTATACATTCCGAAGGGACATAACAATGCAAGCCGACAACAAAAGCAGCTTTAAAAATTACTTTTCGTTCATCGAAATAGTATTGAAACTTTTCTGTGTAAATAGGAAAACAAATTTTTTAAGCAATCGACAGTTTAGAGGAAAAAATAGGAAACTGTCGAAAGCGGAAAAGCTGTTAACTGACTGTTACTTTTTGCGTCCCAAAATTCCACACTTCATGGTGGTTATAGTGTGGGTGACTTGATGTCAAATCATGTGTGCTTGAAAGGGGAGGGGGCTGAAACAAGGAACAAGACACATTATATAGAACGGAAATGAATGTGTGCATAGGAAGTGGGCGTTTTTTGACAGCCTTTCTAATGGACACATGGTTCAGATAAACGCAATACTTTAAATGGGCTGGCAGAACAAAAACTTTAGGGGGTTAAAGGGAGTTAATTGGGCAGTATTTTCATAGCTACAAAAAAAGCTTATTGATTCGGCACATTGAACTATAAAGTGCTTACATACAACGTTGGGTGGGTCATCTATTGGATTTCTTTTAAATTACATACCCACTTGACACTGACAGGACAACAGTTGAAAAATGAATAGAGACACACAATCCAGTTATTAGCAGTAAGAAATGAATTGCTTTTCGCTTAAACGGTATTCGAAATCTGTCAACTTGTTTAAAAAAGTCAATGACGTGTTTCCGAGACAGTTGACATTTTCAAAATAAGTTTTCGGTCAAAATAGTGCACCAACTGAGACAAATGTATTCGCCTATGTAAATAATATTTCTGAGATTGGCACGTTTGCCTCTTATACTTATTTATGCTTCTTTGTAAAGCTGAGCTTGCTTTCCTCTTGTCGTTTTATTATTTGTGAATCAGGTACTTAGAAAAATGGAAAGAGAAAAGAGCAAAATGGGCTGTTTTTGAATTGTCTGACAGCGGAATTTCATATAATGACAATTTGCATGAAGCCAAATTCGTCAAACATGTAAGCAATTCCTGTGAAAGTGTGAAGTGCCTTTGCTTAGTAAATGATGAAGGTATAGCCATTTTATTTTCACCGTCGGAAAACTACGAAGCAGGAGAGGTAGGTTCAGGGTAGATGTATGAAGCATTATTTGAGTACAATCCTCTGTTGCTCATTTGCTTGACTTTGTAACTCTAGAAGACAACTGACAGATCGCAGATATCGAGTTAGAAAACAAACTCAACTCAACGACTCTCCCTTTTTAACACAAACCACGAAGATTACTCGTCTTCATTACATTTAATTTATATAACTAATCTAGTTTATTGGAAGTTAGATTTCAGTTACAAACTGACAGGTTCTCAATAAACTGGCAGACAGTTTACACTCACTTGGTATCGGGTGCTGTAAAACTGTTGTGGATTTTTAGAACTTAAAGGCAACACTGACAAAACATGCATAGTAAACACGCACTCAAACAGTAGTTGTAATTACAAAACAATTTGTTAATAAGAATTCAAACTTCAAATTTAAGGCGATCCTTACATTATTTGCCATTAATATTTTAGAATTGTAACTGCGAACTTTTTCTAATTGTCATTCCATATTCCATATCCTAATAATCATTTTTAGTTTCCAGGCTAAATTTTTAGAACTCACATTGGAGAAATTTTCCATTCAAAATTGCATATTGTGATCTAAAAAATATATAAACTTAAGTTTAAAATTATTATTGGTAATGCCCAAGGTTGCCGCCTTTCCATCCAACTGTCGATGGAAATAAATTGCACATTTATTGATTTATTTCCTTTGGGATGAAATCTGACAGTTTATCATCATTTATATTGTCAAAATGACAAATGCTGCGGGTAAAAGTATTCATGCACAAATATAGGCGTGATTTTGCTACTGTTAAGTATTCGTAAACAAACCCATTTACATAAGTGAAAATGATATGGCAAAATCTAGACTTGTCAAATTTTGTCAATTTAATGACTAGTGGAAATTCAGCTTTATCTACCTGTTTAAGATCTTCCCGAAGTCCTGAAATAAGATATGTGTAAGAGGGTAATCTTAAAAATAAGATTATATTACCTATTAATCTTATTTTTACTTAATTGAGTGACAGCTGTCACTTCACTGAGGCTTTACGGTTCACAATAAAAATGTTCTGAATCTGGTTCAATTTAGTGTGATATTCTTGGCGAAAACTAAACGTATTCTGTAAATTGGTATTTACTGCAGCTAAACGTCGCGGAACAAGGTCTAATTCATTTGTCCAAATTTTAATACAAAAGCGGCTGGCATTGTCAAGCAATCTCCATATCTCACACCAATAGTCCGCAAGATAAAAAATAATTAAACTTCATTAGACTGACAAAATATTCAGATAAGTAAAAGCACTTTATAGGTACATAAATGTGCAAATGATCCCACCTAAAAGCCATACACATCTGACATCTGCCAAATGTGCTATTGAACGTATACTCCCAACGATAAAAGTCTTCCAATGTTTCTTCTCTTTCGTAGCTTACCCTCCAAAGGTCTGCTTCTATAGCTGCATGACCAAAACTCGACATAGTGCTCTTACTTAAGTAAGATTAATTACAGTATTTAACAGACACTTAGGTCCCTCTATAACATTGTCCCACCATTAAGTTGTGTTTCTTCTTTTTCTTTTATATAAATTTACTGCTGCCGTTTGTTGTAAAACTTTAGAAAACATTTCAGCAAAAAAAGAAAAAAAATCAAAGCAGAATCCACAACTAACATCACAGAAAATAAGAAACCGAAAAACGTGCAACGCATTCCGTTCAACGTTAAATCCTTGAAAACGTGGCGGCTCACCAAAAAGGCAATGAGAATAAAATGGAGCCCGAAGAAACGTCAAATGAACAAAACACTAACTGTACAGAAAAAAAGCTGAAACTGAGCAGCACCAGTTTAGCTGTATTTTTTTTCGTCTTATTTCTCTGCCGGAAGGACATTCACACACATGACTGCTAGTCACCGTTAGAATTTTTATTACCGCCATATTATGGCATATTCAAAAACTACCTTGAGATGTGAGGGCTCGGCAAGGCGAAGCGTCAGAAAGAGGCCATTGTCGGCAAGCAATAATTTTTGCTTTTGTTGTGCGCGCACATAAAACATGAAGTACAACGACAACGACGAATACGATTGTAGGAGGACGACTATGAGAGCATCAACATGTAGGCGAAGAACGTAAATAACAGTAAACACAACAATACACTAAACATGAACATACACTTAGAGAGGACAACACTAGACGAAGGCCATACACCAGAGTTTGAGAAAAGAATAAGAAAAACCGTCGAAGGATAATGGCTACATGTGTACGCGCCTTGTATAAGTTGTGAAGTAGTTGCTTTGGCTGGAACGTGAGTAGAAAATGAATGAATGAGTGGCGCGGTGTGAGTATCGAAAAGTCAAGTAGCGTGGGGAGATTTTAACTTGTTGTTTGGTAGTTTGACTTAAATTATTACACCCAACAACAATAGGGTGTCTTACTTTTGCCAGACAATTTCAGTTTGTTGAGCAGGAAAACTATTGAAATGGGATTTAGTATGAGTAATAAAAATGTGTATATTTTTCATATAAGTTATATAGGCGGCGTCTTCTTAAGATTTTCCGGAACTAAACTTGGAGTAAATAAAATAATGGTATAATGAAAATGGTCACAGAATTATGAATGGTCACAGATTGTGGTTAAGTGAATGGCGCCCAGTGCAAGGCCTCTGATGGGCGCGAACTCCACGTGTTTCGTGAACATTTTTAAATAAATTTTACTCTATCAAGAAATGGTAGTAAAAATCCGGAGACATTTTATTGCCTTCTGAAGGATTTCGTAAAACGTGCGTTCTATATTCTGTAGTAGATTAGGCGAGAAAACTTTTTGAATTACCCATCAAAGCAGACGGACAGATGAGTGTATGATTTTATAAAGTTTGCTTAGGACTTTAAAGAAGAATATTTGTCGAAGGCATGTAAATGGCGCCCAACAAAGGTCCAATTTACAACTGGTTCCACCTCCTGACACGTATCGGCGGAATCAATTGTTTTTTTTTTACTTCTGTGTGTATATTCCCCGTATGTTTTATTTTCTATTATACTTTATTTTGTAGCCCGATCCACATCTATACATAAATAATTCAAAAGGACGCTATAAGTTCGTAAATCGATGGTATTCCTTGATTGAGTTGAAGATAACTTTATTTTGCACAACACAATAGAACTGGAAAAAAACAACGTACTAAATAAGACGACGCTGCGAAGATGAACGCGAAAAGAATCGAGGGCAGAGAGTAAAAATAAAAACAAATTCAACTGAGCTTAACTTTTTACAAATGTTCTGTCCTTTGTTGTGAATGAATCGCTGTGCGATAGACAGGACCCGAACGGAAGTGGATTGTAAAAGGATTTTCCTTCACCCAATCACAATAGTCCATAAATAAGATTTTTACACTCAAAGACGAATAAAAATGGTCGAATACAGTTGAAAAGTGAAATGTCAGAATAAAAAAAGAGAAAAAGAAAGTAATTTAACCAATGAGGCATGAAATAAGGGTCTACAAGGTTGTCAACCGTTTAGGAGGTAATTTCAAAAGGTTCTTACAAATTAATAAATTATTTTCAAATCGGACCGAGTTAAATAACGTCCTTTGATTACATAAAGGGATGGCTTGGTAACGATAGTTTTGGGCTTAATGGCTGGTTTCACTTTGTCTCCCTTCGAAATTGGAAGGTTATACAACTGAATCTGTGACATGATGTCTTAAAATTCAATATAATTCAAATAATTCTGTTTTTCGTTAATTCGTAGAACAAAACAAAATGCCATCGCTGCCTTGGAAGCGGTTTTCAACCAATATGATTACAGAACTACGCAATTGGTTGCATTCAGACAAATGGTATATTTTAATTGTAATAAACTTATTTCTTAGTAAAGCTATTGTTCGTAAAACTGCATCTATTTTACGGTAAATAATGTAAGGACTTATGAATGAATGTTAACGATAGTTAAATATGCAACTAAATTCTGAAGAACATTAGGTCAATATTTTCGTTTCTAAAATAATATGTTTGAGTGAAAAAGTGACGTTTGCGGAACTGACAGCCAATCGATAAAAAAAGGACGACTCTACTTTTGGGAGTGTGTAGAGAGGTCCAAAGACAGAGAACTCTAAGAGCCTATACAAGCTTAGCTTTGTGCTCAGAAGCTCAGAAACATCAGCGATCGGTACTCTGATTTTGTGTTTTTTTTTTCGTTCACAGCGTGATCAGAGCGCATATGTGATCAGAACAAGCTGTTTGATCAAAAATCTGTTTACTTTGACATGATTGCTGATCTAAAATGCAAAGCCTTGCGGACAAAGGAAAATAGATTATAAGAAAATGTACTAGATCGACAAAAAGTGTATCAGAATAATGAAATAAATTTATAGCATATTTAAATTTAGTGCTCTACTCTGAACGAGAATAGAAAATGGCTATTGTTCTATGTCAAAATCGTAGATATCATTGGGCACATTCAAAGATCTAACTGAACGAACAAATCTCAGTCGGCGACATATACGAAATGTAAAGTGGGTATTAATTTACAAAATTGTATGTCGGTTACACTCCTATAAACGTCAAAAAAAAAACTGATCACGAGCTGAATAAAAACGGAAACAGAAGTTCGTTTAGTAAGTCAACGAGTTGTCCGACTAAAAAAACTACATTGTTGAATGTCCCCATTGCATTTTAAGTATTGCAAATTACAATCACAAATTTTGTACGCTCTAAATTTTCAGTCAAGAGGTGGAGCCATCAAACTGACATCAGATAGAAGCAATAACCCTGTTAAAGTGATCTTTGAATTTATCGCCAACTACGCAATGAATCGATATTCTCAATGTACATTGCCCACTTTTTCTTCTTTATCGAAGTTATGGCTTGAAAGTATTATACTGTCGAAAGTTGTACCGTATTCAAAGATAAGTAGCGGTGATTTTCCAAAAGCTGACTGCAGAGTATGCGTGAATGCACCCATTTTGATAACAACTTTCATTTCACTTTTTCTTTGTTTACCTCCGCGTAAAACCAAGCACAGCTGTGTCGCCTGTCAAATATCACAATAGTCTGTTAGTGAGACGGTTTATACTCCATTTAAACTAAACAACATTTCATCACTAAACTTTCACCCAGTCCACTATGTAAATAAAAACAGTCAATCACCCCTACTGCCATAAATCGGTGAACGACAACTGCGTTCCTAAAAATAAAAAAAAATATAAAAAATTTATATCCAATTTTGGGCTAAAATGTTATTGGAAACCTCTAAAATCCTCCAGAGAGTAAATCATGCAAATTTGAAAAGGAATGTAAAAACTAGGCCCCCTTTATTGAAACCAATTCATAGATATGTCAGATTGATGTGTACCTATTCCCCAACTCATTCCAAGATGAAAATCACAATTTTTACGATGATTTATACACCCGAGGATAACTCTTCCAGTGATAGATACAAATGTGCGAATATATATTATGTATTACGAAAACAAATCGATAAACCCATTCTCATATGCATATCTCGGCAGATATTTACCACAGACACCCACTCCAAAATGTTAGTCCAAAGCACTCGACAATTTGCTCGTGAATATACGCAAATACAAAACAAAACGCTGCTGCCAAGAAAACTCATATGTTTCAGGGACACTGCCGTTTACAGGGGATTTACTACCCCAACAAATGCCGTCGTCGTCTTTCTAGCCTTGCTGTCGCTGTGGTGCTTGTCACAGTTTATTACACAACGACTGCGGGTGTTTTATGTAGCAGAAATATTGATTTATAACTGTTAACACTACATATACTCTCAATAGCGTAGCAACAAAAACAGCAGCACCAGCAAAAAAAAAAAAAACAGAAAATGTATGAAGCGAGCGAGAAGGTTTTGAATTGAACTCCCTCCCTTTGTAGGAAAAAAAATAAAATCCTCCTACAATAGGGAATTACACAAAAAGAAGGAAAACAAAATAAACTAAAGTATCCTTCGAGTATGTGTCAGTTGGCAAAATGTGTGCGGTAAAACGTGTGAGGGATAATAATTATACTTGTGCTTTGCGCCACTATTGCTATATTGCTACTATCGTTCTCTGACGTATTTTCTCCTTGTTGGCTCATAAATCTTCACAAACGTCATTATCATTTCTAATTCCATTAACAAGTTGCAGTGCAGTCGTCGTCGTCGTCGTCGTCGTTCTTCTAAATGGCAGTCACATACATCACATCAGTAACAGATGGTGTATATGATTGTGAACGCCTCCCGAAACCCCAGCCTCATATAGGTACATATGGGGATGCATTTGTGTCCTTAAATGTGACATTCGACGCTTCCGGGTGAAATTAAATAGATTTCAAAGTTTAAATTCGAGCAAATGTCGCACAGGTGATGTAATTTGTTTTACCGGAGGGAAGATGTGCTTAAATTAGCAAATTGGCTGGAATTACAAGTTGAGTTACGAAGATTACACTGAAAGCTTATATAATAGGTCCAGGTATAAGCACTTGCATTCTAATAGGAGTAGGAGCTTCGTTAATGGAGATTGAACTTGCAAATCTGATGCTACATGTTTATTCCATCTTAATCGGTCAACTTCAACTCAAGCAGAAGATATAAATTGGTCGCCAACGGATCATACGTCAGTCTCTTTTCAATTACAAAAATTGTCATTAGTGGATACCACGTCCTTCTTTATATATAGGATATAGGAACCTAGGCCTAGCTTTCAAACAATCGTTTATTTGATATTTTATTTTTTGGATGAGTGGAAGCGACCAACAATTTGATGGCAATTCCGTCAGAGCTAAGAACGTTTCGATTATTATACTGTCATGCGTTTTTCTGGGAGTTTAACCCCTCGAGACCCCTCGCTCTGAACCACTAGCACCCAATAATTTCTATAGTGATTCCAATATTTCGAGGAGACATTTATCACTAGATTATTGTAGTAAATGTGCGTTTGGAATGTATTTGGCATATTTGACACTTGACACATGAGACTTGACGTATTGCCACTTGGAAAAGGAATTATATTTTGACATTTAGTTCCATCCGTTTCTATCAGCAATTCATAGAGGTTAAGTTCGAAGGAATGTTTTGATTCTCCAATTTTTGGATTGTAATTATATTGCGACGTTCGGATACCTATAGTTCATGAAAAACGTCAAATAGATTTGTCTGGAGTGGGTATACGAACGCCTTGACTAGTTAACTTGAATTGTTGTTTATTTTAAATTTAGAAACGTTTCGAAATCAACTGAGTGTTCAGGCAGAATTTTCTTGTCTAGATTTGTCGGCTACCCCTTCATAAACGTCAAGTGGAAAAACTATTCACGTGAGCAATCTAGGTCAATAAGAACTGAAATACACAGCACGTCAGTCAGCTGTCAGACTTGCCAAATTAGAAATGCAAACGTCCCCATTTCGCATAAAGTCTGACAGTTCGTGGCACTAGAATATGTGTTTAGTTAGTAGAAATGCTGTCTGAAACTTTTCTATGTTTTGTTGCATAAAAAAATTTGTCTAGCACACGATCAAGGTGGAACAGATTCGCGAAAAGTATCAAATTCAAATTTTTGCCTCATATTCCATTTACTTTTTAAAAGCAATTAAAGCTGAATTTATTATATACTTCTAAAATGAATGCCAAGCAATTTTTCTGGTAATGAAAACCTTATTTAATTTATTTTTCTTACTAGCAATTGAAAAACTTCAGTGCTACACAGATGAATGTGTCATGCCGAAACACATGTGCAGAAATCGTATGATTATATGGATATAGGCACACGTAAATTCTGCACTCACCGCAGCACTGCAATATGTCTCTATTTCTAAATTTGCTGCAAAATTCAAGCGTACCACAACACAAAGGAAAATAAATTGCAATTTCAAGTATTTGGCATCATCGGCTTTTGACATTTGGTGATCGTGTTTGTTTTTGTTTTGGATACAAACACATCCGCTGGTTAGTCGGTGAATGACATTAGCCATATTAGCCGATGCAAGGCATGTCAAATAATTTTCTGCACTTCTGTTTTACTTGTAGCACTGCGTTCTGTGCTGCGTCCAGAATTTCTGTACATGTGTTTTGAGCATAACGCATCTGTGTCATGCAATAAAAGCTGTGCTTTTCTGTTCTGACAGTTTTTACTAGCTTGTTCCGTTTCTGTTTTCTTCATATTCTTGATGACCGTCTTCTCCGAAAGCGTCGGTATTTGTTTCTTCGATTACAAAACCACAACTCAAGTTCCTAGCAGTTAGTTACGTCAAAAATGTTCGCCAGTTTATGCTACCTAATTTTATTTATCAAAACCAAGCTATACATTTTGGCAGATAGACAATTTGCTCACTCGTTTGTTTTACGTAATCAAAACACCATCGTTTATCATATAAAAGTCAGATTTTGGCTTAATAACAATACCGACAAATAAGCTGCAATAATTACTATAGCCATTGGTTTCTATTCAACTGTTGTCATTGATTAATTAAAGTATCAATATCCAACACGAAATCAGTAGTTAATCTGTCAAATTACTGACCACTTGGTCGTTAATGCCAGTAAAACACACCAAACAACTATTCAACAATAGGTAATCAAAATAATCCACATAAATAATCCTCCCCCCCAATAAAGAAAACAATTGAAAACAAATAATTAAAACCAATACTTTTTAATTACAAAAACATATTAAGCACTAATCTCCAATTATAAAAAAATTAGCATTACAAATTCATCCACAGAGTATGGACTGGTCAACTTTACCCGTGGAATAAATCTAGGAGGACTTAAAAAAAATCACAATCAATTGAAACTCCTCTTTGTAACAGAACCAGGCTACAGCCTAACGGTAAAGCACCAACAAGTTGACATAAAAAAACAACAACATGTGGCTGGTATCATTTATCACAAACAAACGGGGTAACTGTGATAATGTTAATCATTCTTCTCTCCCATCCGAGGACTACACAACGCATACTGAACAAAAAAAAAAAAAACCCTTGCTTATTATTATTATTGCTGGCAGTTTCCACTCAATTAATTAAACCAAAACAAATGTGTATTACAGTTTCGTTTTATTATATAGCCTCACTGACATTTCATTGGGATACATTTTAAATCGTTTCACTGGAGGTGTAGCAAGTTGGCCAAAAATGTTCAATTGCTATGTTTGGACCAGTCCCGCTATCCGAGAAGGCCTTCAAATTTGTTGCAACGACAGTGCTAAGTTTTGCTGTCATTTCGCTTGCTGTCATTCATTTTCAAACTCATCATCTGTATTGCGAACACTTTTATCAACTATTTGCATTATGGCAAACCCAAGTTCAGAATTCATTTTTAACAATAAACGGAAAAAAGTGTTACCAAAAGATAAATATTTGTCAATTTTAAAAACTGATAGACTTCAGGGCAACATTTTGCATTTGATATAAAAGGGTTTTTGACAGACGTGAAAATTATCTGTCATTTCTTAGTGCGCAAAAGTGCGCACTAGTGATAGCCACGTGAAACAAATCTACAAGGAAATTTTCTGGATGACAACCGACATCAAAAAAAAAAAAATTTACTGTCAATTCGACATAACATTACAGCTTTTGGAAGTTCTCTATGTCAAAAGGAATTCAGTCCGTCGAACTCCGAGAACAATCTGTCAATCCTGAGAGTTCCCACTTTAGCTCGATACTCTTATTGCATGCATTGAAAAATTTGCAAATTCAAAGAGTTGACAGATTAAATTCAAAGAAATTCAAAACCCTTGTGTAAAGATCATGATTATAACTGAAACAACTAAAGAAAATCTAAAAAAAAAACTATATATAAACAAATTTTAAATTTTACCAAATTTTAATTCAAAGTGCAACAATATTTTCGAACGAACTGTTATTGTCTCACTTACTACACTTGGTCAGTGGAATGAAAAATTGCAACAGCAATGTGCCATGTTCATCAGTGAAAAGGTATGCCCCCGGCCATGGATTGTAGATGGCTTGTAAACCAATGAGCAAATTAAAATCCGTATCCGAAAAGGGTGATAAATAAATTCCCGATTCGATTGTTTTTAATAATAAATCAGTTAAGGTGATGTTGGCAAAAAAAAAAAAAAAAAACAACAACAACAAAATGGTCACAAGTTGTTTGTTGCTTTTACATTAATTGCAGGATTTGTATATTTGTGCCTAAATATTTGTGGGTTCACTGTGTTTGATTTAAATTCTTTTTGTTTTATTTGTCGAATTAAAATCCGAACAAAATGTGCGGGCGAACACGTATCCTGTGGTTTTCACGGTTCGATTGTCAACCATAGAACGTGTGAATATAGTAATTTATTCATAAATTACCTGTGTTAAAAAAAAGGATTTGTTTTATGATTACCACAAAATTTATCATGTCCTTTTGAGCTGCGTAATTTATTTTTAAAAATTTTAAATTTGCCATTTAATTTTATAATAAAAGCTGAGCGAATTTTTGGGATTAAGAGAGAGAGAAAGAGAGAGAGAGAGTTATCGGTGAGATAATCCCAGTATTTTGTAGATACTATGTTATAGTCGCAATAAGTTTATGGTACGAAATCCGAAAAAGCAGAATCTAATAAGCTCTAAACCAAAACTATCAATCTTCGTTGTCCTTACCCAAAGACGCTCTGTTTTTATTTTCTAGTTTTAGTGTCAAGGTTGTAAAAAAATTAAAAGAAGCCCAAGTTGTTGCATTAAGAATACGTCGTCGATGGTTCGATTAATGGATTAATTGGATTTTTCAGAATATTAGGTCGATCTCGACGTTAATCCATTCACAAATTAAAGTTTCTGACAGTTGGTAAAATCAAATCAGACTCCACACAAACATTACACAGCTAAACTTATGTCAACTGCTGGTAGTTGTCAGCAGCTTAGTAAACTTAGTAGGGAGAAGGCGATCTATCTGGGGTAATCATTTAATCTACCGATACCGCTGCTTGTACAACGATTCTCTCTCAATACACTTGTTTACTAAAGGAACTACATAATCGCACCTCCTTCCCCGGGGATAAGCGATTGTCCTTTTGAGTCGCATCGGCAAGTACGAGCACACACCACTTGTTATCACAAAAACCTGCAGCTACCGTTCACAATGCTCGGCCATAAACCACTTAAAAAAAAACCTCAACACATTACAGTCTTCTCTCCATTTTTTTTTGTTTGTACATCCCAATCCTTAACCTCTTTTCATCCTTGCTATTCTTGCAGAGGAAATATATCATAAACTTCCCACAAAGACACCGTTTGCCTTTTCAACTTTTCCCATTCACTACCGCTGGCCGCAGTTAATCTCTTTTCGAAACGAGCAAGGACTGCACACATTCAATACAAATGTATACACACACAAACACAGAAAAAATAAGAAGGATAAAATGCGGCTTCATAGACTTGCACTCACCTTGTTTTCTTCTTTTTAATCCCGTTCGGATCGCCTTTTTTCTTATCAGACTTTTTGTTCGCTCCCCCAGATGTCCCGTTACCATTGCCACTGGAACCAGCGCCACCGCCAGCTCCTCCTGCCGACGCATTACCACCACCGTTACCGTTATCGTTGGCTGATGATGAATGGCCGCCGCCACCATTCGTTCCTGTAGTTGTCGTCGGCGTTGCCGTTGTTGTCGTCGATCCGGTGTCGTCATTTTTCTTTTTGCCCATAACTCCGTTCATGTTCGAAACGATTGTAGAACCGGCGCTGCCATCCATGCCGGACATAGTGGGTGTCGAAGGACCTCCCTGTGGAGAGCCCATCGTCGATGCGGACTGCACTTGGATTGTCTGACTTTGGTTCGGTGGTCCCGTGTTGAACATTTGCATATGATGATCGTATTCCAATTTTGAGTGTGGCGACGGGCTGGAGTAGTCCATTTTGCCATTCGTATGATATTCCATTGGCTTTCCGTAATCTCGGACAATGAGACCATTGGAACTGTTGCCACCAGGCGGTGAATACTGATCCAGTTTGGTGGAAATGTACTCGTATTTTGGCGTCGGTGAGTAGCAGCCCATTTTATTGACCGTCACATAGTCAAGCTTTTGGCCGTAGTCCATTGTCTTGTAAGGGTCCATTTTGGGGGAGCCTCCCGGCAAGAGGGTGTTACAGTCTGGCAGGCGAGTACACATTTCTACAACGCCTCCTGGCGATGGGTGCTGCACGACAGACGGCATGCCGAGCATAACGTGAATGCTATGACCGGACTGCGGTTGTAGCGGCTTAACGCCTAAGGGACTGAGCGGCCCTGAGAAGTCACCGAAAATCTGATCGTCGAAGGTTGTGTGCTCCATTATACGGGCTGCGATTCAGAATTGATTGACTGAAAAAATGGCACGATGTTCAAGTTTGTAGCACTGTTTCACTTAATTTGCATTGTTTGTTAAGAAAATACAGAGAACACATTTCCTGCACTTTAATTTGTCAAATATTGTGTCACTCGCGTATTGTTTGACTTTTAGAAAGGAGCTTGTGGCTTACCAAAGAACTTATTTGCTTCTAACGAGTTTACCTATTCCATTCACCATTTTCGTGTCAAAATGTTAAAAAAGTATCATCAGCTTATAAAATTATGAAGTTTATTACTAATGATTTATTCTCCACGTTCCTATCAAAATGTAAATGGTGTATAACTTCTCAAAATGTTTTCTTTCCATGTCGGGAAATAAAGCGATGCCTTATTTGAGATGTTGCTTAACAGAGTTCTCAAAAGTTAATTTTTCAAGACGTAAACGTAGGGTCGAATTTATTCACCACGTTCCTGAGGATAATACACATAAATGAGTAGCAGAATATATCACAACAAGTTTTCGATTTTTTTTTTGTAAGTAAATTAATGTTAAGAAGATAATTTATTTATTTACTTTTCAGTTTTCAAGAAAATTAACACAGTGGTGAGTTTGTTATATATGTCAAAATTTGCTTAAATGAGTGTTGTCATTTTTGAATTTCTTATGTTTGGATTTAAATTTATTCACACTTCAGTTTTCACAAAAATGTATCTTCACCGTGGTGAGTTTGTTTGTAATAAACGCGGAAATGCTGAATTGATATTGTCACTTCCGCCTGTGGATTTGCAACCGTTAAAATAATAGAGTTCCAATTAAACCGATGGACTGAACGTCACTTCAAGCGAATTTGTAGCACAATTCTTATCTTAACATACCGCAAACTAAATCGACTCTTTATTTTTAGACCTACAGTACCGTAAAAATTGAAGATTTTCGAAGACAAATATCACCAAATTCCAGTTGATAGCTAGCGCTTATGGAACTTGAACACTTCCCTACACTCAATGTAGCTGTTATTCAACAGGTGATGCACCGATTAATTGTTCAGAGATTGGGTTTATAAATTGATTCAATTTTAATAGGTGTTCAATTTCAATACACGCAAAGTTATTGCCACCAAGCCAGAGCGGGACAGAGAACCGAATCAGTGTCAATTAATTGGAAATCACGTAAGTTCTGCACCATGGAATATATGGATGAATTGACTTGGTCCGTTCCACCGTTGCGTTGGTCAAAATGAAATGAAATGAAATTGTTGTAAATTAATTAATTGCAATTACTGGTGGTGGCTTGCACACCCATCATTTTGTCGTCACTTGTTGCCGCCGCGAGCCAGATAAATGTAGAGGTACCGAGTTTCGAGGATGCAATATTGTTTTTTGTTTGTTTTTTTTTTTAAATACTTTTTTATTTTCTTTAATTAAAACAAATTAGTGAAATTTAAACTTTTTTATCGGCAAAGAGATTCCTCGATAGAATCAAAACACTGGGCTCAGTCGTGATGCTTCTATCGTTGGTTTCGTTGGCGCGCGAACAAAACTAACCGAGGTTATATCCATAGAAAGTCTGTACGATTAATTGAGCTCACAAACGGCGATGATTGCCTTTTTATAGTCAATTTAGCTACCAATTGATCGGGATGGTCTGTGGACCAATCAGCGCACAGCTATGGCTGACCGCCTGTGGATTTTTTATTTCACCCCGAATGACAGTTGAATGCGAGTGACAGAGAGACGAACGGTTAAATCGCGACATGAGCTCGAAATTGTTGCATCAAGGGGTGTGGTTATGTAGCAAAACGAACTGTTCGAAACCACCCCTGCATTGACTGTATGCGATCAGAGAAAAACCGTGACGAACAATGAAAGAAAAAAATCCCAGATCGCCTGTTGAGCAGTGGAACGATCAAAGTCACCAGAAGTTCACATAAGGGTCACGTGCGGTACGGTTACTCTTACGTATGGGACTCGGGGGGATGATGTTTTCCAAAGTTGGTGGTAGCCCGTATATCCCATACTGTCCCGGGATGAGTCCCAATTTGAATTCCACGACTGCTATCGCTCTCCAATTGGGATTGCCATTCCCAGCGTTTGGTTTGGTTTGGTGTATCCTTTCTCGCGTGTCCTCTGGCATTATGCTGGTATGGTAGGTACAATTGATGTTCAGAGATATCCTCATCCGTCAGCGATCTTGAGAATGTACTTCGGTTTTATGGGTGATTTATGGAAACTTGTGGCACCATGAGGGTTGGCTTGCGTCAGTTCGCGAGTGGCGTATATGGGAAATAATTTCGCGTGGTATATATATTTTTTGTTTTATTAAGCGACCTTAATGCCCACACGTATTTTATGATTTTTTTTTGCAAGTAAAACTCATGGAAATCATATTGTCGTCATAAATGTGTGTACATGTATGTTTATGAAGAATTTTCAATTAAGTGGCAGTTACGAGTAGAATGCGCTCGTGTAGAAATGTCGCAGAGTTCAAAACAGACAGCGAACTTGTTCGTGGACAGTGTGTGTCCGATGGCACTCGATGAAGAACTGGCAATAAATGTTTTGGTTTCAGTGCATCGTTGTACAAATTAAGGAACTCTGCCAATGATCAGGATTAATTAATTAATAATTGAAATCAATAAGTTGTTGAAAGAGAAAGAGAGCATACGCGAGGCAGGCATACCAGTCCAGCATCAGTATAATTTGGATCCTTAGTGTCTGCATTGGGTGTTCAAGGTCGATTAATTAATTCGTTAAACCATTTGATGATTAAAATTGCAAATTGATTGGAATTGATTTAATTTTTTGGAGCAGTGTTATCGGTTGTTAAGTAACTGGTTGCACTGATTCAATAAATACGTGGAGGAAGCTTCTTTCTTCCTTTATCTGATTTCCAATGCAAAATTAAGGGGAATTTTAGAAAAAATGGCTAATAAATGCCGTTTAACCTAAACCAGGTCAAGGTTGATGTATTATAAGGGCTATCTCCCGAAACTTTTTAAAGGTCCTTCGCTTTATACGTGATGTCTGAAGATAACAAAGCTTCAAGGGTAAAAGACGCCATTGACAGTGCTTTTACGTCACACCGGAGCGATGACCGGTAGGCGAACAAAATTAACATCCATTAGGTACATTTAGTATGGAGGTATATTCATACTGTCGAATGTATCCTCTATGTAGACAAAGTCATAGCAAATTCTTTTCTGCGGCTAATATCATCAAGCCTACCAACCTGGTTTTTAAGCGCAGTCTCCTAGGATAGTGCTCAGTAGTAACCCGTGCAAAGCCGTGGCTTTAACAAGTCGGGGGTTCTATACAAGAACTCAAATCTTGAACATATCAAGCACCGTGCATATTTTACTCCAGTGGGCTCGGTAACAGTTTTTTTTCCAATATACCGTTCAGGAGAGATGTCACACTTTATCTGACCTTTTAATTGTGGGCCTATAGCTAGGCGCGCTTATGCCTGTTGAATAGCACGTTCATACGGTTCCCAGATTTCGAAATGTCCTTCGCCGAGGCTCTGCTCTGCTCGGCAATATTTTGGTTTGACTTCCTCACTGTTAATTCACTTTCTTTCTGTCATATGGCGCATTTAGTATTGCTGGGCTTCAACAGGAACAATAAGTTCACTTCGTTATAGCTGTGTGTATCTGTTATTACTGTTTTCATTATTCTTAGCATGGAGTATTTTTTGTTCAGGAATAGGGATTACCGCTAGGACAAACAAGGTTGGCCTTTGTTTGTCGCATTCAAAGTCGAAACCGTCAGGCCTCGTTTGCAAGTGCCTTAAGATTGTTCTCCAATTTGTTGATCGTTTTTTTGTTGCAATAAATCTGGACCAGTTCTGAAATTAATTTCCATACCAACTTAGGAAGTTGCAAAATACTTGATTTTTGCAAAAAAAAAATGTAATCATATTCGCACGTTCTACACGTAAATATCATTAAAGTGCATGTTTATAACTTATATTCTTAAGAACCCCCAATAAAGCCGAACGAACATTTACTCCACATTTGTTTCAAATGTTATGAATTAGGTAACAATACATTTCCTTATATGTGCGGTTGCCATTTTTTTATGCATTTTAATTAGGCAACATTTTATGTTGGTACTTCCGACTATAAAAATTGGACCAAGAACGAACTATTTTAGACGTCAGACGTAAATTTTACTCTAACCATGGGTCCAGGGGTGGAATCCCTCATGTTGATAGTTGTTTGGGGAGACCGGGGCTAGTTGGCCTCAGGGGCAAGTTGACTCACTGCGATTTATTTTAAAGAGAAGAGATGAATTTGATGTTCATTATTGTTTTTGCATTCAATACCGATACCTCTTTATCTTTAGTCTCATTTTGTATCTTCGCGAGTGCATGTCATCCAGGAAATATTAAGAAAAAACGATTTTCTGCTTTCCTCTTTCCGGCCGTTTTTAAGCATCTGGCTCAGATTTTTTTTTTGGAATTTAGTGCATATATGTATGCGTGTATTTTATTTTTAGTTATTTTCTGTTTTTGTTTCTGAAAAATCTTGTTATTTGCCAGATGGTCGGGAGGGGTTAGTTGACTCATTTTTTTCGGGGCTAGTTGACTAGTGGTTTTACGACAGGAAGTGGCTTTTAATTTATGTATTTCACTTAATTTGAAATCATAGATTTTTTTCTAAGCTCTAGAAGTATTTTTAACTCTTTATTTTACTATTTTGCCTTATTTTGGTTTATGGACACTAAGTGCCTTTTTGTTTCCACCACAGGAAGTGTTTTTTTTTTGTTAACATAACCTAATATTGAAAATATTGTTCCTATCTGGTGATACGTGTTTGTTAAGTAGGTAGAAAATTCATTAATGTTATTTAAAAAAAATAAAATAAACTAAAACAAATAAAATAATCTTAATCTTAAAATTTTTTGTAAGAATTCAGTTTCGCACGGCGTGGGTCAACTCACGCCATAACGTAAGTCAACTTACCCCGGTACCTCGCAGGCTTAGTTCAAGAGAAAAAGAAAAAAATGTAAATTTCGAGCAAACTAGCCCCGGTCTCCCCTAGCCATTTTAGTGATTGTCAAATATACTATCATCTACATCCATAGAAATTTTGCAGAAATGATCGTCAAAAAGATTGCCCAGGTGGGTCCAGTCGGGTAAAAAGACGGCTATCACAGTGATGATCATTGATCACATTATATATGTAGAGATAAAAATTTGATTGTGACTAAATCAACTTAGGTACCCCATTATTACTACGTTAAGAATGCGTTAGGTTTTAAACAGGAACACCAGAGTTTGCTCTTAAATAGACTACCATACCCTCTTTTTAAAAACAGTTCTGTCCAGCCTTTGCTAAACAGGATAGGTGGAATCTCAAATTTACAGTTTTTTTAACCTAAACAATTTCTTGTGGAACATAGGATAAGATAAGTTAACGTATATACAAAGATGAAGATCCAGGACGCTTTTGATTTAGCTAGCTCGTCAAATGAAGGCGAACTATTGACAGAATGGCAATTTAAAATTGATGTTGATTCATTTCTTTTTATTTTTTAACGAATACCCTGCTATTTTTCATTATATTTGTCGAATATATCGGACAAATAATACCGATCAATTGGAACAGTAAAAGCAAGCGTCTCGGATTTTATTCAGACATTTCTCTTAAGACTGCCAGCACATTTAAGAAACCTCTTTAATTTTCCGTGTAATCAGTAGAATAGTTTTTGAGTCCTTACGCCACACATATATTTACCAACATTTCTTTTATCTTAATATATACGAGTATCCTGAGAAAAAACAAATTCCAAATATCTGACAAACGTCCGACAGTATAACTGTCATGAAAGAGCTTCTCAATTGGTCGTTTGGACTCGACATACAATTGTAGATCCCATTCGACCCAAAAATAAAAACTCACACATGTCGAATGGTTGTGAAAAGCTAGGCCTATCGTCCCTACCCCTACGGGCCTGTTGCGCCAGCTATTTATTTATTATACGAGTTTTCTAAAAAAAGTAGGCAAAACATAATGAAAAAAAGATATATTTATTTATTTTTGTTCTTGCTTATTTTAAAAGTAGAAAATTCCCCCAAAGTGGTAAAAGTGCCACGACCTGGTACAACTGAGTCGTATACATTCTCAAATAAAGTGCACGACTTGGTCGTACGCAACTTTCTCATTCATATCAATGGTTGGTTGCTTTTTATTTTATTTATTTAGGTTTTTAAGATATGAGCAGTTTTAAAATTTAGCGTTTTCGGTTATTCGAATTGGAGATCAAGGATGCAATCATTTTGATAACATAATTTTAACTTTAAGAATGTATTTTGCAGTTTTCAGGTAAGCTAAAGAAAACCAAATTTAAAAAAATATCTTTTTTCAAAAATCCATTTTACGATAATATAGAAAAAAACTGAGTTTGCTATCAAGTTAGAAATGACCATATTACCTTAGGAATGCATTTCTGTTACGATCGAATGGACCGTTTCAATATAAAATGTCTTTCATTAGCGACTTGACTTCAAATTTTCAGTGTGAACGCACCCTTAAACTGGTTACCGAACTGTCAATGTCAAAATATTCAGTAAAATAAACATGTTGATCATGGTGAGGCACACAAATGGACAACGTTTACAAATAAATTTACTACCGAAATTCCGAGTCGGTGGTCGCAACTTTAAGACCGTTAACGCCAATTTTCATCGTAAAATCATCTTCAGCGATGAAGCGGATTTTTTGTAAACCGGCTTCGTCAATTAGCAAAATATGCATTACTGGACAGGTGAGAACCCTGATTTGATTTATGCATCAGTACTTCATCCGCAAAGAGTATCTGCTTTTTTGCGGTCTTTTTTCGTCGATGAAAATGACCGTCTCGTTACGGTAAATGGTATTCGCTGCAGAGACATGTTGGAAAGTTATTTCCTTAAGCAATTGCATGAAGACGGTGCCACAAGCCAAACAGCGGGTGCAACAATCGATTTATTGAATTGTCAGTTCGGTGAACGTGTTATCTCCACGGACCCCTTATTGGCCGCCTAAATTGTGTGATTTATCACCCCTAGACTTTTTGAAGTAAAACTTCTTTAGCCACGCTTGATTTGGGGGGTAAGCTGGTGAATGCGTCACGAAAGCGTTACGGAAATTGCGAGCGGATGTTGAGAGGGAGTTATAAGTTAGTGATATAAAAGGAGAGAGAGAGTTACATTTCGTTTCAAATATAACTGTAGCGGCAAGAGAGATAGATGCGAGCACACATTTTCGTTCTCTCTTTCTCTCAGCCAGTAACGTTTCATTATCTAAGGCACATCATACAGTGCAGCAGTGATACCAGATCGGGGGATTTATCACTTTTTTACTGGAATTTTCCCACTAATAATAAGCTAAAAGGGACAAAGGGATTTTCCAGACCTCATAGTACAAAATTAAAGGGAAAGATTTTACTTTTTGGTCAAATTTTGTCCCTAATTGCTCATTTCGTTAAGAATAAAAAAAATTATTCAACCTACGATCAAATTAAATATTTTCATGTTTAGAAAAAAGTCATTCGAAATATCTAAATGCTTTCATTTTTTTTTTTTTTTTTTATTTCCATAAACTGTTTCATAAAATGGCATATGTGTCTGTGAATGAATCACGAGTATTTTTTTAAAATAATAGTAATTTGTAAACATAAAAGAGATATTTTGAGTATAACCGTGGGATAACCTGCCTCTAAAGTCTGGTATCACTGCAGTGCAGGCATATTGCCTGTATCACACTGTAGGAGCAACAGAGAGAGGTGCGAGCACACAGTTTGTTTTCTTTCTCTCATAGCCAGTTACGTTTCGTATATCTAAAACACGCCTATTGCAAGGTTGCCACTTTGGTTAATTTTTTTTTCCTTATTGAGTTTTGGTTATTTTTATCTGGTTATGGTAAATTTTTGAGCAGATGTACCAAGAATGCGAACTCGATATCACCTCATTTAAATGCTACCTTACTGCTTCTGAGTGAACGCATTGCATTATTTGCATATTATTCGCTGTTCAACAAATTACAGAATGCACTCATTTTCTTCTTTTGACAGATGGTGAACGTCGAAATAGTTTCTGTTCCTCTTTATAGCTATATTGAGAAATGGATAGGTTAATTAATCATATTTATAAGTAGAAAATAAGTAGATGATCTCCCATGTCTTCTAGCAGCTGATAATTTTGTGCAAAATCAAATTAAATAGTTTGAGTTTTTTTTGCAAGTGGCAACCGTGGCCTATTGACTGTCTCATACTGAAGGAGCAAGAGAAAGCAGTGCACGCATTCATTTGCTTGCTCTCTTCCTTCTATAGCCAGTAAATTATTGAAGAAAATTGATATATTAATATGTTTAAACTAAACATGTATATATAGATGGGGCTAAAGAAGTTTTACTTCAGTCGTGTGGTCTAAAGCACACTCATTTTATTTATTTTTTATTAAATCATTGGTCTATGCTAATAAGCCGGCGACGTTAGAGGAGCTCAAAGCCAATATTGAACGAGAAATAGCGGTCGTTTCAATTGAAATGTGCCGCTGAGTCATCAAAAATTTGGTTCAACGTATCGACCGCTGCATACTTTCCCGTGGCGGACATATGAACGAAGGTGAATTCCATTTGTTAACGTTTTGGAAGTAATTCAAGGCAATAACATTTTTTTTGAGATATCTAAAGTACTTTGCATTCTATTCAAAAAAAAGTTGTCAAGTCCTTAAAGAAAGACCATTGATGTGTCCAAATTTTAAAAATACAATTATTTGATCTCTAAGCTGAAAACTGATTATACAGTCACGTTAAACTCACCTACCTCAGCTCAAACAGCAATTTTGGTTAAAATCGTTAAAGCCGTTTAAAAAAAAATCTAACTTGGTCTGAAATTGTATATGGCAAGTATCAATGAGGTTACAGCGCAATAAAAAAAAAAGCATCCGAACAGTAGGTCCACAAACTCCAAATTCGAAGAATGAACCAAATTCAGGCAGCCGTTTTGGCTGCAGCCAAACACAGGATTGAGGAGTAAGCGGACAGACAAACAGGCGGACAGCGGACATGTCCGAATTGATTAAAATCTCGAGTTCGAAAATTTCAACTACAACAATATCTTCCTCTGACTACGTAAACGAGAAAGTTAAAAATTTTACATCTATAGCCAAATCAAATATTTGCGTTGCCTCAAGTTTTCCAATATAATTATTCCCATCTAATTTAGAACTCCAGACTACAATATCAACTTAATCTACACCTTTCGTCACTTTATTTCCATTATTAATCCAAGTTCTTGTTGCTCTATTATGCTGTGCCATTCTGTGGATGTCATAATATAACCGTATAAAAAAAGTGACTCTCCGAATTAGGTTATCACATTGTCAATATTTAACTCGCACATATATAACACAGCGCATATATTCAACGTTTTAATAAAAATGATGTGCTCCTCACGTGATCCAAGTTTCAGTTAAAAAAGGAAAAAAAAAAATTCTAAATTAACAATGATTGTGTGGCCTCCTTTTTGTGCCTGAACCTAATCCCTTTTATATACTGTTCGTGCATTTTTGGCATACGAATTCTTTGGCTTCTATTCTCTACATAACAATACAGTCTCTGTGTAGCCCATCAACGACAATGCACTCTGACTCCCGGTCCCGATGGAGTCCATATAGATCCAGGCTGCTCCATCTTCGAAATTCATTCGCCCCCTCTCTCCCTCGCCCAATGTTTGCCCTAACATCTGCTATTTAGCATTATTTATTAATTTCTTCCCTTTGCGAGGGCGCCTAGAGAGGGAGCTCAAACCACCCTCCGCATACTCGTAACGTACAGTGCAGAGCACATGGTGCAAGAGTAAAAGCACAGAATAATGCACCATATGCGACCTAACATCTATATGTACGGTATGTACCTTGTGCATGGGGAGAAGTATGCAATCATAATTACTATTATTCCAGTTCTTTGTTTTTTCTTCCGAATCATAAGTGGAATGTTACTTTGGTCGGGGTTAGATATATATGAAAGGGACTATAGCTTCCACCAATGGATGTGAGAGTATTCATTATTCGCCGCATTGTAAAGGAAGAGGATTTTGTGTGCTGCAAAAATCGTTCGTTTTTTAATTGGAACCATGGGGAGGTTAGGTTTAACTGCATAGGTAGTTAAGCAATGGTGACATTTTTTTGTTGTGGATAATAATGAACCGTAGACAGCTTTGGTGTGGGTGCTTTTGTAATAACTATACGTTTAAAATATGGGTATGGGTACCCTTTATCTTGTAGGGAAACCTTAGCTACTTTTAGCATTTATAAGGTCACGTTATCGTCAGGTAAGCAGTGGGGTTGTTTTTCCTTTAAATTAAATACATGACGAAGTTATACGTTGTGAATATCAGCTGAACCAACGGTACAACAACTACCATTCGGTTGTTATAGTTCCGTGGTATCTATTGGATTCATTTTTTTTGCTCTAAGAAGCCTTCGTCTTTGGTTCTACTGCTTTTTTTAAAAAGTTGCTGCAACAGGTTCAAGTAGGACCCTTCGTCTAGCTACTTACACAACTATTTGTTGGACTGAGTTTTCAATTTTGGGAAAGGTGGAAGGGAGCTACAATTTGAGATGAAAGCTGATTTTTTGGGACAGGTACGAGAAGCGTTGCCCACCAATTTTGACGAAAAAATGTTTAAAGACACTTAAAATATATTTTTTTAGGTAAACTAAACAAAAATTAAACACAAATATAAAAAATAAACAAAAGCTTTTATTTCAAAAAGAAAACAAAATTTATTCTTAATAGGAACAAATTTATGACGTTTTAGTTTCATGAGTAGCTAAAAAGGATTAAACAAACCAAACTTAGTTTTAAGTCCATCAGATCGTCTTCGTCCTTGAAATTATACATTGATTTTCGAAGCAAGGATATGTGCAGCCGAATCAAAGTACCGAACAAAAAACAAACAACAAATAGCTTTCAATTTATTTCCACTTACGGGAAGTGGAAGCTGGAATTATTTTTAAAGAATGACAGATAAAGTGTTTGGAAAATGGGCAGAGTTTGAAGGTGGAAACACATTCCTTAATCGAGGTTACATCCAAAATTGGCCAAGATTTTTAAACAATGTTTAAAAAAATAAAAAAGTCAGTATGTTGATTCAAAAACAAAAAAAAAATTAGAAAAATATTTGAAAGCAAAAAAAAGATGCCTTTTTGTAAAAAAAAAAAAACAATTTTTAAAGCCTTAGCCAATGAAATAATGCGTAAAAGGCATGAAAAAAGCCTTAGTTGGCATCACTGGGTACGAGTACTTCTGGATGCTTGTGAAACATGGAAGAGCGAAAAATAAGCTTGAAAAAGAAAACTACCGGACCTCTTGCTAAGAATTCCAATCCATTAATCCGATTCCTTCACTTTTATATTTTTTTGCCAGTAGGGGTTCAAATTTACTGTCATTTTGTGTTGCCTATTAATTTTCTAATGTGGGCGCAGCGGCTCAGTGGTTAGTGTGCTGGACTACTCGGCGTATGGGCTTATGGTTTTTTCCACTGCCCCATGATCTTTCAATTAGCCGTTCGCACTCGGCATATATTTGTAAGTCTTTTCCTAACACAAAACGAATGGTTGTGAGAAGCTTGGCATAGGGTACACGAACCTGCTTTATTTTTGTCTAAAAGCCTTCGCAGATTCACGAACCCTATTGTCGACTTTTTGCACGAAGGCTTCTCAAACTTACCTCCACGTTAAAAGGACAGCGTCAGTGATTTTGTTTCATAGCCAAGTGTTCCTATTTGACAACCTGATAATTGTTTACTGGAAAAATAAATAGTTGGCCAATAGTCAGGGCATTAAACCTTCTAGCACTTTTTACAACATTATGATAAGAAGTCTATACCATTAAGTCTTGGCAGCAAAGCAGGGCATTTCACAGCAGAACTTCTCTCGTTTAAGATTATTCAGTTTTGCTCTAATAATGCTTTTTTGAATTCCATTCATTTCCCATATGAAAAATAGGCTGGCTTCGGATCTTGAGTCTTGCGGTATCCTTTAGGGTTTCGACAAATTTTCCAAACTCTGCCTTCGTCTGTGTTTCGGATGATGTCCATAATTTTTTGTTAAAATTTGGACAGTTATTATTGGCAGAAGATCTGCCTAGTCAGACCCCTAGGTCTTCGTTTAATCAAGGCAGTACGATAACTTAAAAGCTATACATCGCTTGCTATCGTTCCCAGATGTTTGTTGGCTATTTTGCTATTTTGTAAAATTTAAACTTAGGTTCAGATTTAGAGGTTAGACCTAGGGCTTGAGGCTAAGGATGCTTAAATGGATCGAAATGTTGGGAGTAATTGCCCGAAAACAGTGAGGTTTGAGTTAACCTCTCGCAGCATATGAGAGACTGCTTTGAAGAGACGGGGGCAATGTGAGCTCAGAGGTTCAAAGTTAAAGCAAAAAAAGTTATAAAAAGACCGCGATACATTTTTCGAACTCACAATGGCGACATTTTCCATCCAAATTGCAAATTGTGACCTACAAAATATTTTGTGTGAAGGTTAAAAATGATTATTGGTAAGGCCCTGAGTCGGTGAGTGAAAATAATGCCTGCGTTCCTCAATTGTATTTATAGGTTCGAGACGGTTCCAATTAGAGGATCGTTAGACGCTCTTCATTCTCGATAGATAAACAACCCTTCCCAGCGAAAGAGGTCGTCCGTTACTTTTCAAAATCATTAATCAGCATTTAAAAAAAAATATTTGCGTTTTTCCAAGCTGCCCCACAGATTTTATGTCTCGCAAAATCCTATAAGCAGGATGCTTTAATCGCTCCTGATGTTCTTTCGGCGCAGATGGTCTGTCGGGAATGGTTTATTTGTGACTTCCCTCATTCGAACTCCATGACAGGTAGTGAGAAAAAAATCTAAATCTGATTAATGTATTTTTGCCACAGCAATCTGAATATTCCTCAAGTCATTATGCATCAAATTGCCCATCTCGCTCTTAATACAAAATGAGTTCCGAATCCATGCCACCAAAATCTGATCACAATCTAAATCTGATCGAAAACTCTGCGGCCCCTACGGCGCATTTGAATAATTTCAGCTCTCACCAAGCGCTGGGCGATTACTTGATTTACTTCCAACTGCAGAACCGACCCGCACTTGTGTGCCACCAGAAGCTCTTAAAGGGTGGTCCTGCATTTACATTGCTCCCTGATGATCTGGGAGCCAGGGTATGAAAATTCGTAGGAATGGGCCCAATTCCGAAACCCATTGTTTCTTCTTGCGGCTTTCCAAGTATAAAAGGAAACACTTTGCCCTAGAGCCCATTTCGCCTCCTAACAGTCCCAGTTCCCCCTCCCGCTACCCATTTTATTTTTTGATGTGTGAACAGGCTTATATTCATATCGCTCTGGGGAGTCCCTGTTCCTGCTCGACACATGGAGTGAAAGTTCTGCAATGGATGTCAGTGGGACTGGTAGTGGTCGGCCTGGGTCTTGTCGTGTGTGTGTGTGTGTGTGTCGGTGGACCGCTTTCCTCTTGTTGTTGCAGTTATTATTCCAACAGAGCTGACTTTAAATATTTTTTTTCATTTCGTTTTTCTTTGGTCCTTGTTCTTGTTTCATATACACATGCAGGAGGCAAAGTTCTTCCCCGCAGTCCTCGCTCTTAGTTCGTGCCAAGTGGATAATAGTTTTCTATGCCATGGCATAGAAGTCGTGTTGTGCATGGGAAAGTAACAATTTCAACTTCCTTTCGCCCATGTTTCGGGTCGCCTCGCCTCGTCGTCCTTCTGAAACTCGTCGGCGATTTTTAAAGGATTGCATGTAAAATTTTTAATTTCGGATGCTTTTCATTGTTCAGGCTGAACTCCCTCTGTGTGCGTGTCTTCGTTTCTTTTGTTTTTCGTTTTTTTTTGTGGGCTGTGGGGGACCTTAATTTAATTAAAACTGAATCGCATATCTGCGCTTTTCTTATTCAGTTGTTCTTCGTTTGTGTTTCGTTCCGTTTTTTGGGTTGTATGCCTTTTTGTTGGCTTTCATTGGTTTTTTTTTTTTTTTTTTTGTTTTATTGAATTGTAAATGCATGTATTAGAGAAACAATTAAGAGCCCGGAAAACGTGGAGCCTTTGTCGTGGGGCGGTTGCAAGGACTCTTGGAGCTCTGAGTCGAATGTTCTTCATTAAAAAGTTTTGAAAAATCGGAAACCCAACGTGGTGGGTTGGATACTTTGCATAGTTTGGTAGATTGTTTTTTGCGCGCGCGCGTGTGTGTGTGTGTGTGTGTAAGGGGGAAAAATAACACAGATCCTGTGGCATAGTTTTGTGGACCAGAAATGGAGGTCAGGTTTCGTTTTCATGTAAAATTGATTGGGGTCAGGGAAGACGAGTTTTTTTCTTACAATTTTGATGTTTTGTGTTTTTCGAGTCAAATAAGGTACCTACCTTCATATTTACAAGTGAGTAATGCATACTTGCTGGTATAACACACTGAGCTTTGGTTTGTTGTTGAAAATAAAAGCTGCATAGCGTTGAGAGTGAGATACTTAATTTTGGTATACGTGAACGATTTTTTTCAAGTCCAATTACACATATGGCATCTTATGCCTTTTTTTCTACAGCGCCACCTCTCGCTCACGTCTGCAAACATCTGGGAGTATAACGTGTCATGAAAGAGCCTGGCAAGTTTCCAATTTAAAATATTTAGGTACAGTTGTACGTTTCTCATGCACTGAACAAACTAAAAATAAATTTGTGAGTTTAAATGCGCGCTCATTTCTATGCGCCAATTTGAGCTGTTGATTTCACGACTGTATTGCCAAAAAGATGACTCTTAGTCCAGGAAATTGAAGTTCATTTCCGAGTAATATGTCTGACAACACGAGCTAGAAATAGTTTAATACTGTTAGCTACGTTACCCATAACTAGGGTTCCCAGATTTTCCTCGCAGCTCGACAGGACAAATGTAAAAAGTATGAACAAAAAAACCGGGATTTTCAAGTTTCGTCCGGCACAAAATAAAAACTAATTTATATAAGATACCTATTTAAATATATTTTTATTTGTTGTTTATTTAAATGATTGTTAGCTAGAAACGATTTTTTTTTAATTTGCAATAGATTTTTTTGGATCCGCGAAATAAACCCCCAGTAAATAAGAAATAACCCAAGTAAAAATGAAATAACGCCCCAAAAATGCCCATAATAAAAATTGTCTAAATTTGGGGTGCAATTTCATTTTTTGGGGTCTTAAGTAATTTTCATATTGAAATATTTATTTCATATTTCATAATGAAATCAAGCCCCGATGAAAACATAATTTTTGAAATCCAATTTAATTTTTGTTTCAAAAATTACATATTTTTGAAAAAAATGCGTAACTGATACTTTAAAAGCTAAAAAACGCGATTTTTTCAGCGATGATTGTTTTCAACGGGAGACTTAATTTTTAAATTAATGTAAGTGAGTAATAAAATAGCTGAACAAATCGAGCGATTTTTTTAAATTGTAAAACTCACTGTAACAAATCGATGGATTTTCAAAGTGAAGAGTAGTGGAATGACTGAAAAAATCGAGCGTTGGAAACCATTAATAGAAAATATTAACCTCATTTCCGTGGGGCCTAATTTCCGTTTTAAAAATGGGGCATAGTCTTGTTATAAAAATTCATCCGAATTTTGGGCCCATATTTCATATTTACTTTTGGGGCCTTACTTTCTGGGATCCTATTTCGCGAAGTGGTTTTTTTTTTTCTGAATTTGAGTCGCAACCCGGGGCAATTGCTGTACCGGCGAGACAACCGAAAATATGCCTTAAATCAACACTATCCATATCCATAACAGAGGTATGTTACAACAAAATCTTTGGAAAAACAAAATCTTACTGTTTTTAAAAGTTATCATAGATTCTTAGCTGTTATTACCTCTTCAAAGATGCAGTGAGCCTTCGTTAGACGTTGTCACAGCCTTTTAAAAGAGTTATTGTACCAAAATACCTATTTTCAATACACTCGATGTAGTGAGCCTTCGTTAAAGGTTGTCGCACAGCCTCAGTTTTTATACTCAAAATCGGAGAAATTATAACTTGTGAGATCCCTGTCACTTACACAGAAGCTTGTCATAGTCTGTAATGGATTGCGATGCCATCTCTAAAAACATCAGATTAAGTATTGGGTGTCAGTGTCGCAGAATTATTAGTAGCCTTGCACGTATTTCAGAACAACCAGGCTCAAAAGTTGGTCAATTTACTCTAAGATACATACTTATCCTTTTTTTTAAATACTTTTTTTTTTTGGGAA
Source organism: Cheilosia vulpina (assembly GCA_916610125.1). Lineage (NCBI taxonomy): Eukaryota > Metazoa > Arthropoda > Insecta > Diptera > Syrphidae > Cheilosia > Cheilosia vulpina. Next base: position 2,629,878 of record OU744276.1, read on the forward strand.
AGACCAACCTTTAACACTTCAACAGCTACTCGATATATTGTTGCAGATGCAGAAAGGTTTTAGCTTTGCACTTGAATTCTTGCAAGTCGAAGTACTTTGAGTTGTGGGTTCAAGAGCCTCTATAATCAGCACAACTATACCCCTTTACTTGACTTGACAACCATAATTTATAGAAAAAATGATTGGAAGACAACTTTATAATTAATGATTTTGTTTTCTTTCGATAGCAATATTTGCTTTCTTTAATGTTTTTGTAATATGTTCCTTAAATGTTAGTTTAGGGTCAAGATGTATGCCAAGATATTTTACAGAAGAAGAAAGCAATGTTTTCTTTTCCTGGTAAAAAAGATAACCTGTATCTTCTCCATGTTAATTTTCCACTTTGTGTAATACCGCCCTAATATTTTCACCGCATTTTTTAAATTCGTCTCAATGTTGAGACCGAATTGATGTGCCGAAAAAATTGCAGTATCATCCGCATAAATTGCAGCCTTACATTCCGGTAGATTTTGGAAGTCAGATGTACATATATAGATTTGGTCCAGGAACAGAACCTTGCGGGACTCCGAAATGGAAACGTTCCTTCATTTATCGTTTCCAGCAATAATCCCTATGCTCGTTCCAATTTAATTTACCTCAACTCTGCCCGGTAGACCGGCTATTCTTCGATCTCGTGTTACTGGGTTCCACTGCTTTGAATGGTTGGACTTGCAACTTAATCCGATTTTATAAAATAAAAAATATAAGACCAGTTAACTGATACTTTTGTCGTTGGTCAGTTAGCTCCCTAATAGCCATACATGGCTTCAACGTTTGACCCAGCTGTGAGCTTAAGCTAATTTGTTCGACTTGTTGTAGACAACACCCTGAAAGCAGCCCCTACCTTGCCAAATTCTCTGGCAATTTCGTCTTTAAAATCTACTTTTTGTTTTAGCTTCGCGCCAATTTTTGCCTTTTATTTTCTTGAATTTTCTGACGCTTAGTCAATTTATTTTCTCATACGACTTATTGTTTTGGCTTCAGAAAATTTGAGATAATGAAAGATCACCCAAGAAAATATTTGGCTTTGGGCGATTATAACCCAAATTTAAGATTTCAAAAAACAGTCCAAGCTTAAATGGACCATCGGCCAAACTACACTGGGCGCCGCTGGTTGCTTAAGAGTCTGGCATGGCAGCTCTGCTATTAATTTCAATTAACTTAAGCAACAGGTATAGCATTTTTTTTTTTAAATCAAAATATGTAAGAAGGGACATAATTCCATAAATGTTTTTATTTTTTAATGGACTAATGTCTCACTTGGGTAGGACATAAGTCCATAAACAAATTTTGAACTAATGTCCCACTTCAGTGAGACAAAAGTCCATAATGGATTTATGTCTCGTGGACTTGTGGACCCTGCTCAATGATTGTATACTCGAGCGGCTGAACAAGCCAAGGCTCCTCTGAGGTATTATAAAAATTTACTTGCGATGCATGAATCAATGGAATTCCCTCGATTTCTGTCAACAACTCATTAGACCTGTTTGTTTAATATTGTCGAAGAGGAGAGTTTAGATCCAGCCTGGGGAATTGAAGCGGTTATCTACCTAATGCTACTCTTCGAGTCCTTGTTAGCATGTTCGTTTCCATAAACGTTGCTATAACCTGGAACCCAAATTTTAAATATTTAAAGGCCAGACCTTGGATTGACCCCATACGTCTTCCGTTTCTCTGGAGCTTTTGCGAATAAATAGTTGGTGTCTATCGTCCATTTGAGTGCAACTCCAGTTGTACAGTGTTCCGTAAATACACAAGTCATAATGGCAATAGATCAATTTGGTCTTAATACTGACAGAAGGGTTTTTTTTTGTATAATTTCTGTCAGATGTACGGAAGGTGGCACAGGCACGGTCCTCCTGAGTATTTTATCTAAAAGAGCAATAATTTTATATTTATTTAGTAAATTTTTCGAACCTAGAAACTGGGACAGCTTTTGTCACCAACGTCAGAGTTTTGGTTCAATGGCAACAAATTGTGAAGAAATGACAAATGTCACATTGACAGATAAATGTCACCTTGACAGCGAGGCATTTTTAGTTAGATCTCCCGTCCTTGCATTGTCACAACCATCATTACTGTATAGTTTACAACGACAAATGTCACATTGACAGATAAATGTCACCTTGACAGCGAAGTATTTTTAGTTAGATCTCCCGTCTTTGCATTGTCACAACCATCATTACTGTATAGTTTACAACGACAAATGTCATATTGACAGATAAATGTCACCTTGACAGCGAGGCATTTTTAGTTAAATCTCCCGTCCTTGCATTGTCACAACCATCATTACTGTATAGTTTACAACGACAAATGTCACATTGACAGATAAATGTCACCTTGACAGCGAAGTATTTTTAGTCAGATCTCCCGTCTTTGCATTGTCACAACCATCATTAGTGTATAGTTTACAACGGACTCGACTCTTTCTCTATTACGTTGGCGACTATGCTATACAATTTTTAAATTGGTGGCAATATCATATTTATTCCGTCAGCGTTCTTGTCAAAGCCTACGCCATTTCGTTACATTCAAATGTGCAAAAATCCAATAAAGTTTAAACGATCGGTCCCTAATGGTGATCAGTGCCGATAACTGCTTTAGAATCTCTCTTTGATAAACCGGACATGTAGTCTTTCTAAAGAGGTGTTTTCTAAGAGTCAATGTCATTGAGGGCAGTAGTTTAACAATTTTTTTTTTATAAATTCCAAAGATCAAGTTGGTAATCGATTCGGCACCAGAGGCAAGTAAATACTGGACCTAAACATTTGGTAAACCGAGATCGGCCTTTCCCGATCAAGAACTCTTTTCATTGGTAAAAAAATGAAAGAATACCGTTCAATCACTTTATGTTTCGAAAAGATTTGCCTGCAACTATCAACTCGCATGAGTCATTTCGAACCGTCTTAATGAAGTCGTTTCTGCTTATAAACATAAAATAAGCTTCAAATAAAACGTATCTTCAGCTGAATATATCTTTTCTGCACAAGTCGCCTATCTGATTCAGTCGCATGAATGACATAGAAACAGCCCCCCACTTGTCGGCGGCAAAAATACGCTAAAGTGAACCAGAAAACAAAAAATCAAACTGAACCCCTATATCTATTATACACGCCACTGGCACTGCATCATCATCATCATCGTGATGGCTATCAAGGGGTCTTAAGGGATCACGCATCACAAAGAATTTGGATCGAGAGTTTCGTGCCGGAGCCCGAGTCGCACACTATTCTCAACTGTCAGTGGCGGTTTCTGGTGGCTGGTGGTGGTTTTTGATGGTCGGCGCGCGGTATAGATGACGGCAAATTTTTCGTTGGTTCCGTGAGAGCGGGAGTCGCGTATCGGGCACAGAGAACATTTTATGCGGGACTCTAAATTGATCTTAACGAGGCTTAATTGATTGCGATTGTATAGGAGGCTTGACAGTGGCCACTGTTGCTTGTGTATACTTGTTTGTGTTGCAATAGAGGAATATATTCTCATCCGTGCATGCACAAAGCTTGTGCGGTACCCCATTTTGAAAAAAAAAAAAAACACAACAGAAATAGCGGCGACTACTACCGTTGTTGCTCAACAGCACAGTAACACAGAAGTCATCTCCATCATCATCATCATCATCATCATCATCGTCGTTGTCGTGAGGAGAACAATAGTTGAATCTACACTTGGGGCAACGGGGTATTGTTCATGGAACGCAAATCGTCAACGACGTTTGCCTGCCATTGTTCTGTTGCCTTGTTTTGTACAGAGTACAGTATCTGTATCTTTTTTCCATCCAGTGGCGTAAATGATGCCACATACTCCGCCGATGTGGTTATTATTTTTTTTTTCTTTTCCATTTTTGAATAGGAAGCAGATTTTTCATCTCTGACACTGAGCTGTATTTAAATTGATATTTTCTGATTAAATGAAAACGCAAATAAAGCAATTTGTCATGCCGCGCCGCACCCCGCTTTTGGAATTCGGTTTGGAAAATAAAACTCACAAAGGCTGTTATTGTTTTGTGTGAAAAAGTTGTTAACGTTGACAAAAGAGTTTGAGTAAATGGCCCACGCGCGGTATGTCTACTTGCTAGCATGGCATCCACCCGTGTGGTGGTGTCGTCCCTTTGAAGTGGAGGAGGTCCTAGTGCGTTACCTTTTTAGGCGATGGTTTCCAAACAGTTTTATGAAAAACCTACATTTGATGGGGGTTGCGGGTTGCTATTCGGACTAAATCTTGGGGACTCACTTGACAATAGTTCTTAGGGAGCTGAATTTTAAACTACCTTGCGTCTACCCTACGTAGCGCTTAACATTTAATCAACTTGCAATCACTTGTACCTTCGTTCTTGTAATTATTTGTTACCCAACTGTTGGTGAGTAAGACTCTTCTAAAAGGGTGGAAGGGTAATTTTGAAACTCCTTAAATACCAACATTTCACTTTAAACAAGATCAAGACAAAAAAATTATTAAAGTCCCCCTTAAAACGGTAAAGATAATATTGCACCATCTTAGGGCCAGAATTTTGGAAAATACAGAGATAGCTACCCCTTATTGGCTGCCCCCTTAAAAAAAGCTAATTGGCCGAATATTAAAATTTCTTGAAATACATGTCGAAATATATTCTATTCGCTACCAATAAGTAAAATTACATAACCCTGTCATAAGCGGTTTAGAAGTTAAAGACTTTGAGAACATTTCAGAATATTAACTTAAAAAGCGGTAGGTACTTTGTTTGGTGTTAACTCATTTCAAATTTGCCGCCATTTATAGCTTTTCAAAAGAAAACCAATTTTTAAAAATAACTAAGACGCGTTGATTAACCGTGTAGTACATTTAAATATTACTACTTGGCAGCTATTAGAGCTATTAGAAACTTTTCACACGATTGGCTTCCAGAGCTAAAGCAACTTCGTGATAAGCTTTAAAAGCCGCACCCAGTTTAGTCTCGCTAAATGGAATAAAAACTTCGGATGAGAGATATCATTTGAATATCCTAAAAAGCCAAAAAAATCCGTAACACCTAGCATACCTAATCTAGAGCATTTATTTTCAAGCGGGAAATTCAAAATGAAACCTCGGATTCAAATACAATTCGAACAAGGAAAAACAGGGCCAACGTTTTAAAGGCCCACTGTTCAAAACCGAAAAAGTAGAAATTATACAAAATTCACTATATTATTTTAAGTATCAACTGTTTCGACAAATATGTTTTCCAAATCATTTTTTTTATAATTATGAGATATATCCTGAGTTTTCAAAAAAAATGGGAAATAAAAAAATTATAAAGAAATATTGAAGCGCTCAGGAGTAGTATACAGTCCACCAGTTATTGAAACACACACCCACCCAGCATGATAATAGATAACGGGTGCCGAATAATCAATTTATTAGCCCCTCTTAATACGGTGGTTAGAAGCACGAGGTGTATTAGGCTATACGGTTCCTACCGGATGGTCAAGTAGGCAACCAATACGAGGCACGATTCCAACTTCCTTAATTTAAGATGTGCTCACTTGCATACAGTTTTGAAAAACAAACGTCGATATCTTGCAGTCTTTGATTTTATGCCTTGACTGTCTAAAAAGAGGGGAAGCTACTTACTATGAATCGGTCAGAAGGACAAATTCGACAGCATTGACAGTTTTGAAAGTTCAAATAGGGGAAATCAAACTAAAAGAATAAAAGAGGAAACCGCTGTTAACGACTGCCAACGCAAGGAACCTGATTGTCATTTATCTTTCTTTTAAAAGGTTGAGCCCCTCCGCATACATGAATTTTAACTCTGACAATAGTCGGCGCAGTGGCTTAGTGGTTAGTGTGTTGGACTACTAAGCGAAGGGTCACAGGATCGAATCTCGAAAAAACTCCAATTCCAACTTAAGGTCTTTTTTTCACGGTGCCACGTCTGACAAACATCCGAAAGTATAACTGTCATGAAAGAGCGTCTCAATTGGCCGTTTGGACTCGGCATAAAATTGTAGATCTCTTCCATTCGTCCCAAAAATGAAAAACTCACACAAAACGAATGGTTGTGAGAAGCTAGGTCCCTACGGGATTGTTGCGCCAACTATTTCTTTTTTAATAGTGACAAAAGCTAGCTCAGGTCTAAAAGGGTAACAAAATCTGTAAACAGTCGTTGCTCCTTCGATTAAAATAGAAGTCAGAGTCTACCGGGACCGAATATGTGGGCACATCTTCAAAGTGCATTCTTCATCTTCAACAGCCTTTAGTTCCAGTATGGTGACATTATTAAATAGGTAGGCGAAGCTACCTAGCTATCAGCTAATCAATGAAAAAGCCTTTGGAATGACTTGAAATATTGCCAGAATAACTTGTCAAGATAAATTTTATTGCCTGATGAGTCGCAATGTTGGAGTAACTCTGACCCAAACATACTTTATGAGACAGAGCTGTATCCAGCTAGAGCAGATACAATTTTAAAAGCTCCATAGTAGGGCTGTAGTTTTTATAAGAAAACGGTCGCACTGTGACGGCTAATAGAGACTGTAAAAATCGTCTATCCAGACTTTCCACGCATAGCCATTTTTTATCTTGACTGCGAGAGACATTTTTTGTAAAGAGAAAGCCTAAAAAACTGAAACCTGCAATTTATAGCAATGCTTTCAGACCGTAAAAGGGACATATTTTCGCTTGAACAATTTGTTAATAAGGTGCAGCAATAAGTGTCGCATGTGTGGCACCTTATTATGAGAGGTACCAGAACTACCATTTTTAATACCAACCTAACGACGATAAATTGAAGTCCTTCCACCAAATTTTATTCGCCTATGTCAATTCCTTTGGGCGCTATCGCGCTTTAAACAGATAGACGGACATGGCTAAATCAGAATGTGATCCTGATTCAGAATATATATACTTTATTAGGTCTCCGGTGACTCCTTCTTGGCGTTAAAAATGTAATGACAAAGTGAACATACCTTCCTGTGGAGGGTATACAAAATGATAGACAAGACACAATCCAGGCCCTGTACCACAAAACTACAAATTTTCAACTGCCGAATTTTAACTATTAACAATATTGTTTTATATTAAGGCAAAGCTACAAGAGAATAAATCAATTGAAAACTGTACAAGCGAACTTGAATGGAAATTCTAAATATTTGAAATTTCTGTACCACAAAGCTACAAATGTAGAGAAAATTGAACCAACATTTCTTATAAAGTTTCCAACAATCGGAAGTACTTGTACAAATTGCTTTTATATATAGAAGGGAAATTTGGATTTTCAACAAGAGTAAATGTTTTCTTTTAGAATTGTTTAATAATTGTAGTTTTGTGGTGCAGTTTTCTGGTTGTAGTGAGAAGCAATTTTGTTCAGTGAGATATGGTTTTGTGAGCAAAAATCGTTCGTTATTAAAGCAAATTTTTAAAGTTTGCATTTTCAACAAGTGTAAATGTTTTTTGTAGAATTGTTCAATTGTAGTTTTGTGGTGCAATCCTCTGGTTGTAGTTAGAAGCAATTTTGTTCAGTGAGATATGGTTTTGTGAGCAAAAACAGTTCGTTATTAAAGAACATTTTTAAAGTTTGTATTTTCAACAAGTGTAAATGTTTTTTGTAGAATTGTTCAATTGTAGTTTTGTGGTGCAGTCCTCTGGTTGTAGTTAGAAGCAATTTTGTTCAGTGAGAATTGGTTTTGTGAGCAAAAATCTTTCGTTATTAAAGAAAATTTTTTAAGTTTGGATTTTCCACAAGAGCAAATTTTGTTTTTTAATTTTTCAATTGTAGTTTTGTGGTGCAATCCTCTGGTTGTAGTTAGAAGCAATTTTGTTCAGAGAGATATGGTTTTGTGAGCAAAAATCGTTCGTTATTAAACCAAATTTTTAAAGTTTGCATTTTCAACAAGTGTAAATGTTTTTTGTAGAATTGTTCAATTGTAGTTTTGTGGTGCAATCCTCTGGTTGTAGTTAGAAGCAATTTTGTTCAGTGAGATATGGTTTTGTGAGCAAAAATAGTTGGTTATTAAAGAACATTTTTAAAGTTTGTATTTTCAACAAGTGTAAATGTTTTTTGTACAATTGTTCAATTGTAGTTTTGTGGTGTAGTCCTTTGGTTGTAGTTAGAAGCAATTTTGTTCAGTGAGAATTGGTTTTGTGAGCAAAAATCTTTCGTTATTAAAGAAAATTTTTTAAGTTTGAATTTTCCACAAGAGCAAATTTTGTTTTTTAATTTTTCAATTGTAGTTTTGTGGTGCAGTCCTCTTGATGTACTAAAAAACATATTTGTTCTTTATCAATCTCAAAAGATAAAGAAAAATTGTAGCAATTAAATCCACACATGATCTTTCTCTCAAAATCGTGAAAATTCAATACCATCTCTGTAACAGGGAGGAAAGAAGGAGCCTTCCCATATCCTTTTTGATGCTATTCTCTTGCATATTGAGATATCGTTTTAAGTAAGGTCCACTTCATGAATACCTCTATATCTGTGTCTCTGCCTTTTTTGCACACTTGCCATTTCAAAAACTTGATTCAAATTAAAATAAATTTCTTTTAGTTTCGGAAATGAGAACCTTTTTCCTCCTAATTCACATACTACATCGTTAACATAAAGTGCTGTGGACTTTTCGTGTAAATTAATGCAAAATATTCACCCTTCCTTGCCCTTTGGGGAAAAAAAACAGAAAAAAGAAACAAAAGGAACAAGGATGGTTCGCTTGACTAATGTCCACATAATCTTGGCAACGTCCTCTTCTTCCTGGCAAAAACCTCCACCGCCAATTAGATAAAAGGGAAAAAAATCTCTTCACTCTTTTAATTAATTCCATCAAAATGGAGAAAACAAAAAAGAGGGGGGCAAAAACAATTCAAGTCCTTGAAGAAAACTGAGAGCAGCTTTATGAGGGATATGGTGGCGGAAGCTGTCATTTTTTGTCCTCCCTCTACGACCAGCCTGCTGCTTGGCTAAAGTAATTATAACATCGCCTAAGACTTCTTGAGCAATATTGCTAATAAGCCTTTAGGAGTATTTGTCTTCTTTTGCTTGCTTGTCTCCGCACTAACGCTAAACTCGTCGCCCGGTTTGACCCACCAAACCCGTGGTGGCGGCGTTGTCGACCGCCTCCTTTTCGCGTTCTTCATTAAAATGTAATTATTCCACTTCGGGCGGACACAGAAGAATCGGAAGCAGGCAGCGGCAATAGCAAATATTATTATTGTGCTTTTGCGTTTTCTTCGGGCGGGTATTTTTTTTTTTATTTTTAGTTGAAAATTAATTACGATAACAGGAGACGCCGCTCGACCACTCAGCAACTGCAACCCCGACCGCTGCGTGCCTCTGTTACCTACTACGTATCTAACCGGAGGCGGTTATGAAAATTGGGTCACCATTGGTAATCGAAGAGATAAAGATGCACTCTTCTATCTAACCTCCAACCGGTAAAGTGCTTTGAGCTCCGACCGGTCTGACCTATTAAGGGATCAACCCTCGACCCGCGTTGCGTCACAGTAACAACATCTTTGTGGTATCGACCCGCATATCGAAGTGAAGTGAGTTTCCTTGCGAATTTTCTTCCATTGATTGGGAAAATATTGGAAAATCCAACGCTGGGTGTGTGAGAAATTTCCATTTGAATGGGACCCGTGTGCGAGCACGAGTATATTTGCTTGCAGTCTGAGGTCTGAAGTGGTGATTGAACCCATAAATCGGTTGTTTGTTGATGCGGGTTGCCCTGTAAACAATATGTATTCGTGTGTGAATCATCCCCTATTCGACGCCCCTAATGCAATCATTCCGGCAATAGAGTTGTAAATGCATGGAAATTGAATAAAATGATGTCACGATAAAAGTGAAAAGTGCCTCAATCTGTTTGACTGATAAGTCAAATTATTTATAACACAGGTAATAAGGACTGGTACTGTGACACGATGAAATCGAAAATGCTAGTTTAGGGGAGGTTACTGTGTGACTGACTGGGAATGGATTAGGATTTGGGAAGGAGACAGTCGCAAGGTCAAGGAATTCATAGCAAATGTGTGTTTCTAAATAGATATGAAAGTGGGACAGGGTCAGGTTTACACCTTGTTCGTACATATCATATCCACACAACTTACCGATAAAAAATCGGAACACAAGTACGACTCACATTTGATATATTTGATGCAATTTAAATTTATGGCTGGGTAGCTAGTTTTGTTTTGATCCACGTCCACTTTGGACTGAAGAACCACCTAAAACCCAAACACAAAGACTTAAAGCCGGTTTAAGCCTTCAAAATGTAAAATCCACTTTGAAAAGAATAACTTGGTGGATGAGTTGGTCACCAATTACGGGCGAAGTCAAAGCCATCGCACTTTTCGCAATTTATCTACAACCATTCGTGGATGAAATGTCAAATAGATGTGTTGGGCCGAGGCTAAGTTGTCATGGCGGTTGATTGTTAAAACCAGAGACAATACTGAGACCACCAACTTCGGCCGATTTCCCGTTACATGCCTACAAGCTATATTTTTATGGGATGGCAAATGCTAAGTGAGCTTGTATTGTTACATAGAAATTTGTAGTGACAAATGTCACATATCTAACTTCAAAAATTCCGGCTCACAACCACACTCGCACTTTGCATATGCCACTTCCGCTGTGGGCAAAGTTGCTGACAGCGTTCATAAAATTTTATCCGTTGAATTTGTAATTATTCTTTACGTGTGGTAATACTTTTTTTAGGAATACGTGTACATTTGCTTAAAATATTAATAATAAATAAACAACGTAGATTGGTTGAAGTAAAATAACAACATTTTGAGCAAATTTTCTTCAGTTATCTAAGAAAAACTTACACATGAAATCGAAGTTAAAGATATTCAAAGCAGAAAATACGCAACCATGTTTGTCCTAATAAGTTTATAGTATATAGAACATCTCCATTATATAATTGATCAACAAAATCGAATTATTCGCCTTTTAATTTTATATAATTTTTGTAATTTATAATAACTAACCAATGGCATTCAGTAATGAAAAATTGTGGTGTTCCCGAACTCTAGCACATTTCCCCACGATTGCCGAGGTTGGCATAATTTATTTTTGTATGTTTTTGCATGTCACACGGATTCTAAATTGACATTTCACCCATTGGAAAACAAAATGGCGAATTTGAATACAAATTGAGGGGGCCAGCGGCAAGAGGATTGCGAGTTGGGGGTCTCAGTACGATGTGTATATGAAGAAGACATTCGAAAAGAATCTAAGGAGAGTATTCAATTTTATTTTTCCGGCTGTTGCTACCATTTTAATATATATGTACATAAAAAATCAAAACAAATGCACTCATATGTCAAATAGGACAACAAATTTCAAATCAGCCGTTGTACGTTGACTGACAGCTTTTTCAATTCTTACACCAAGAAATTTGTTGAGTAAAAATTCGTAAGATTCTCAGTGGAGGGGTAATATCTTGCTCTCTCGATGACGCTGTCTTTTACGAATTTTTCGAGTTAAGCAACGGCATTGAGTAAAAATTCGTAAAAATTCGTAAGATATAAAAGTAAAGGAACAGACCTATTATTTCTAGCTAATGCATTCCGTAACCGAATCGCATTTATAAAGAACTGCCGCTCTGAAGTCAAGGAAGTATGACGAGGAGATCTGTCAGAGGCTGAAAACCAAATTTTTTCGTAGAGATATGTATATGTGCTGGTGGGTAAAGAGAATATCCGAGAGAAGGCAAATCGTACGAAATTCAAGAAGTTTCTTGAATAGACTGTTGGCATAGTTCGATACCCATGAGAATCTTCGCAGTCCAAAGACATAGCGAACAATTCTATTGAAGGCAACTGTTGACCTACGTTCAGAGATATAGCTACATTTACAATATATCTCACACCCATGGGTCAGGATCTCAGAATAGGCACCACTAAAGTTTTGGCAAGCAGTGCTCGAGTTTGCAATGGGGTGAAAGACCTGGAAGCCCAAAGAGTACGAAGCATACCATATGTCCTTACTACAGCTTTGTTAATGTGGTTATCCCATGTTAAGCTACGATTAAAAGTTAAGCCAAGATTTTAAGCAGAGTCTACATATTCAATAGGGACCCGATTAAGTTCGATTGAAGAGCAATATGACAAATCAAATCGAGATAACCATAGACGTCGTTTTATTGGGATTGACGCGCACACCGTTTATTTTAGACCAGCGTGCTACTTGAGCAAGGTCATCATTTATGCAACTCACAGCATTCTCCATGAAGCCTAATGGGCAGCTGAACACAAACTGTGAGTCGCAATCATAAATGTGAAAATAGCAATGTTGTATGACTGAAGGAATATCATTTACATAAAATGAAAATAATAGTGGTCCGAATATTGATCCCTGAGGGACACCATTTATGACATCAAGTAGTCCGGAAAAAACATTATTCATCACTACGTCTTGCTTTCTGTTGTAAATATGGAATAAATTATAACATAAGAAAGAGTGGTCAACAGTGTCAAACGCTTTAGAAAAATCAATGAGCACCAAGAAGAAGACCCATAGCTTCGGGTATTGCCTCGGTAATACCCAAGACTGCAGCAGTGCAGCTGTGTTTCGGTCGGAAGCCAGACTGCTTGGGAGTCAGGATATTATGAGCTGAAAGAAAACTAAAAATTTGTTTTTGAATGATTTTCTCAAATACCTTGGATAGAAATGAGAGGATATCGGTCTAAAGTCGTCCTCCTTGGGTGTCTTAGGTGCAGGTATAACTTCACTTAATTTCCATTGATCAGTAAAAACTCCAGTAGTAAGTATGGTGTTAAGGGAGTATGTGATGTGTGGTAGAACTATAGGGAAGATCATTTTTAAAAAAGATGGATGGATTTCATCAAGACCTACGGCTTTAGATTTGACGGATAGTATGCTCTCGACTACATCTGCATATACCAATCCAGTGAAGCAGAAACTCGGGCATTCAACGGGAGGTGGGTTTCCTAATTGAGGTATAAATGAGAAATTTAGCCTGAGGGTGTGCGATGACACAAGCATTTGGTTCTGCAGGTTAGGGTATTTTTCATGCGTTAAGCAGGCTTTACTCTTACCCATACCAATCTTTCGGAGATACTTCCACAGAAGTTTACTCACTCCCTAATGAAGCACTTAGTTTGGTGGAGTAGATATTTATTTTTGCAGACCGAATCTCCTGAACTACTCTATTGCGATGCGAACAATATTCCCGTCGATGTTCTTCGGTGCGATAGCGTTTCCAACATTAGCAGGCGTATATGATTTGAAAACCAGGTTCTAGTATCTGCTTAGACAAGTTTGGTTCTTACTGGAACATGTCTATGGTAAATACTCAAAATATTGGAGTTAAGAAGCTCGACTTGGTCATTGGGAGAAGCCAAGCAATATACAAGGTCCCAGTTTACACTACAAACATGATCCTCTAACAGAGAGTCATCAATATTTTTGATGTCACGGTATACAAAGGAACAAGAGGCAGATACAACATTAAAGTCAAACGTGAGAAAGATAATGTCATGCTTGGAGAATCCAGATGTAGAAAGTTGATCATATAATAGCACTTTGGTTAAGTCACTAACCAGAAATAAGTCCAAAAGTGTTGGAGGCTCAACAGCAAAGTGGTTCGGTGCAGTAGTATTAACAGAGGCTAAGTTGAGAGTATTTAATTCTTCCAGAAGAGGAACTCCGCTTAGCAACAGATGCACCTGGCAATTGGTCAGAATAGCAAGCCCTGTTTTCTTTCGTTAAAAAAATCAATAAGCAGGTTGCTTGCCCTGCCTAGAAACGCTAGACTCGAAAGTTTAAGCCAACATTCTATAGTTGCCCGGTACCCACCAAGGATAAACTTGCACGCAGCACTGCTTTGACTAAAGGTAGCTTCAATCGCCATCGAGGATCTGAAAAAAAAATGTGTGTACCTATGAAAAACATCGAGCTCCGTCCTCAAATGCGGCTATATCCGAATATGAGGTGTTGGCTATTCCCCTTGAGCATACTTTAATTGTTTCCCTTTTTGTTTCCCAGGGGCGAAACACTTTGCCGCTGCAACCACTGTCAACAAACACCCGCACAACTACCGACGGTCGGTGTGCATATTCGTGGAATATGAAATACACATTATGGATGCTCCGAAAACAATTATATCCGAATCTGTTATTCAGTTGTTGTTCCTTTTTTCGCTCTTCTGCCTGTGAGTCGGCGTTTGTGGGAGCCAAATTCCTCTTGTTCCCGTGCACACATTCGTACAAACTGCAACCAGCACCCGCAATCCATCGCAAGAACTTTTAGGTGAAAACATCAAAAAGACTCGTAAATCTTGCAGAAACAGCAGCAGTTGAAGCTCGTTCGCCCTACCGTGTGTGTGTGTGTGTAAATGTCGATGCTTGGTATCTTATCGTAGCGGAACAGCGCTGGCAGGAAAAAGAAGCAAACGCAGATAAAAGAATGCACTGCATTCTGTTATGAGGCATTTTTTGGTGGATCCCCGTATCCCCATCCCCAGGGCTGCGACCATCATCATCATTGGTGCTTCCTTCTCACCATACACCCTATCTCGGTTCTTCTGATCCAATTTTCCTGCAAACACAATCGCATTTTCGTCTGCATCTCTGCCTATCTGTCTGCCTGTCGCGTCGGTCGGTTGGTTTTAATAGTTCCGAAATGCGCTACGTAGAGAACTATACGTTGGAGTGGAGTAGTGCAATGTACGGGCATGGCAAGTCCCGGTTTGTTGCAGCTGCAGGTGGCATTGCAATTCAGCGAAATTGTTCCTGGATCTCCTCGCAACGGTATATATGGAGGAGATGCCTTTTTGTCGTTTCTGAAGTGCGGATTTCATATTTTTGCAATTGGGCAATTTATCAATTCTCTATCAGATAATAAAATTTGTTCTCTCTTTCTCGCTTGCCCTTTTGGGAGATTTCTTGTTTTCCTGTTTTCCTGTTCTCTGTGTGCATATGCACCTTCTTGTGGGCCGAATTTTCCATGCGAAGAGGGTCGTCTATATTCGACAGAGAAAGCGTTGCAATCAATTTATTTCTGCAGGGAGGAGGCTCATTGAGCCCTACGCCGCTGTGCCTTTCAACTGGGTCGTTCCATGTGGAACGTTCAGCTAGAAGCGATTGGAAATTGATTTCCAATTGACTTCAAAGGATGGTTTTATTTCATAGCAACCTAAGTCGCAGATAGGTTTAACTTGGGAGTAACAGATTTTGACGTCGGATTGGGGACGCAGTTCATTCTTTATCAGGACTTTTATAAAGGGTTTCCCATAATTCACGCAAAATGTAATTTTGATAGAAAATTCAGATTTTTAATTAGAAAGCTTACAATTTTTGTTGATTCGTAGAGTACACGGATTGGGGTTATGTCTGGAATAGCACATCGGATAAATGACAGTCACAGCTTTGCTGGCAAGTACGTACTCTAATCTTGAAATTTTCCATGACCGGTTCGCATAAATGTGGCTGAATTTCATTAATACACCTGCCAATTTCCTCTTTCAAGGCGTTGGTGGTCGTGGGCTTGTTTGCATAGACCTTCGACTTAAAAAGAAAACACAAAGAAAAAAGTCAAATCACAGGATGTGGATGGCCAATTCTGATCGCAAAAACGGCCGATTACACAATTAGGAAATGACTCATGCGGTAATTGAATTGTACCTCTGGCTGTATGGCATTTGGAACCGTCTTGGTGAAACCACAAGTTGGTCACATACATATTTAGGCACTAAAAACTGCGTTATCACGATAACGAACACAATTCATTGTTACTGCCTGCCGAATTTTCGAAGACGAATGGCCCGATACTGCCTCCAGCCCAAATTCCCCATCAAACAGTCACGCGTTGTGGATGCATTTGTTTTTCAACACTCGTGGGTTTTCCGAACCCCAAATGCGACAATTTGGACGAAGCCATCAAGATGAATATGAGCTTCAACACTGAAGATGATTTTGTTGGAAAAAAAAACTTCATTATTTTTAAAATATCGCTCAACAATTAAAATGCTTTGTTCTTTCATATAGCGCTCCATTGTTACTAATATTTATGATCAATTTTTTCGTCGTGAAAGGAATATCTACCAACCACATTAAAGTTGAGCGTAAAACTAGTCTATAACCTAGAGCCAGCGAGATTAACTGGTAAAACATCTAATTGGGCAGACTTTACGAACGAAATTGAAGAGAATGTTGAACTGAGCGTTCCACTTACAACACCTTATGAACTTGAGGTTGAAGTTGATCGCTTCGTCGAGGTCATTCAGCTCGCCTCCTGGAATAATACGCCCAACCCAAGAAAAACGCCGGCCAAATACGGTTTACGATATCCTCCCGAAATAAAAGAATTGCTCAACGAAAAAAGGAAATCGCGTAAAAAATGGCAACAGAGTCGCGCTCCGCAACATAAAGCACATTTGAATTATTTGTGCAATTTGTTGAAGACGGCTATTAAGGATTTTAAAAATCGTGCGATAGGTTCTTACCTTGAAAGTTTAACAGCGAAAACAAATTCCAATTATTCACTTTGGAAAGCTGTAAAAGGCACCAAAAGGCCAAAATCCCCGCGCCGCCAAGAAAAATAAATCAAAATGAATGGGCAAGGGAAGATAAAGAAAAAGCGGACGTTTTTGCCGCCCATCTAGCGTCAAGCGGCTCACGGCAGTACCAATGGTAGGACGGAATTACTATCTGACGATTTTACGCTCACAAATGCAACACAATGGGAACTAAAATGTGAAATCGAATCTCTAAAACCTAAGAAAGCTCCGGATTATGATTCGATCACCGGAGAATTTCTTAAAGTTCTACCTAGAAAAGCATTAATTAAGCTTCTACATATTATAAATGCACAGATTAAAACACGTGCAGAGCCAATGGAAAGTTGCGGAAGTCATTATGGTTTTAAAACCAGGAAAACCACCAAAAGAAGTAAAATCGTATAGACCAATTTCGCTTCTTCCAGTCATAGGATAGTTTTCGAGAGGATATTACTAAGGCTAGACGCCTTACACACCCAACCGGTTATAGAAGGTAATAATTTCATCCCTGACCACCAGTTTGGGTTCAGATCCAAGCATTCGACGATCGACATTGAAAAGTAGATTGACATTGACAAGTAGATTGACAAGTGCATAGAATTACTGACGTAATCGAGAAAGCATTTGAAGAAAAAAAGATATGCTCAAGCGTATTCCTTGACGTTTCACAAGCCTTTGTTAAGGTGTGGCATGATGGCTTAAAATTTAAATTACGACAAGTTCTCCATGTAAGCCTATATAATATTTTAGAATTATATCTCTGGAATAGACTCTTCCGTGTTAGGCATGGAAACGAATACTCGGAGTTTAAAGAAATATCGGCCGGCGTATCGCAAGGGAGCGTACTTGAGCCGCTTCTCTATCTGTTATATACTCGCGATATTATTATTTTTATTATTATACCAAGCTACTTTCGCCGACGACACCGCTATCTTTACAGTAGGTAATACAATCGAAGAATCGACTGCAAAACTCTTAACCGCATTGGATAAAGTAAATAAATGGACGAGGCACTGGCGCATCGCCCTCAACAAAACTAAATCTGTTCACGTGAATTTCACGTATAAGAAAACTAATGACTTGCCAATTTTTCTAAGCTTGGCCCAAATACCCTTTGCAAACGAGGCCAAATAACTGGGAATGACACTCGACGCAAAGCTGAAATGGAATTCGCACGTTAAGAACTCGATATAAAATATAGAGAAATGTACTGGTTATCCGGAAAACATTCCCAGCTCAGTACCGAGAACAAACTGCTTTTACACAAGCAAGTGCTAAAGCCGGTGTGGACCTATGGTATACAACTTTGGGGTTGTACCAAGAAAACCAATGCCAATATTTTACAAACTTTTCAAAATTAAATAACAGTCTACTCCGCTTATCTGAAACTGCAATTTGCCACAAATTTTATTTCACTTATGCGGTATTTTCACTTATACGGACTTCGGATAACTGAAAAATTGTTGTACTTAACCGAAGTTCGAAGTTTTGTTAGCAATTCAACGAAGAATTAGGGTATGTAGTAAAGCCGAAGGAAGGAGAATTAAAAACACAACTGAAATCGTGCTGTCAAAATTGACACACAATGAAGTTAGTGTCATAAGTTCAATGGACAAGTTCAGTTGACGAAATAAAAAATTTGGACGCGTT
Source organism: Cheilosia vulpina (assembly GCA_916610125.1). Taxonomy (NCBI): domain Eukaryota; kingdom Metazoa; phylum Arthropoda; class Insecta; order Diptera; family Syrphidae; genus Cheilosia; species Cheilosia vulpina. The sequence goes on from OU744276.1 coordinate 2,648,042, forward strand.
CAATAACTTTGTTTTAGTAATGCGGAGCTGAATTAGTATAATTTATTAATTTCTGACGTATTAGTTTGTTCAGTTAACCGGGTTTTTCAGTTAAGCGGGTTTCAGTTAAGCTAGCTCCGCTTTTGAAAAAAAAAAATGCTGCGTGCTAAATTCGGTTATTCAATTAACCGATGTTTAGATAAGCGGAGTCGACTGCATTAGAGAAATTATCCAAGCACCGTGTTATACTAGAAACGACGATATCCTCAGGGAGCTCGGAATTCCTACAATCGAAGCTGAAACTAGAAGCTTCGCGCGTAAGCATAGAAACCGACTAGTCGGACATATCAACAATGCAGTCCGACAAATTTTATATGAGAGTAATTTTTTGCGCCGACTACAAAGAACGAAACCTTTCGACTTGGCAAGATAAGGGTTAACCGCGTCTTAATTGCGGAACATGCAGGATCTTTCAGTGGAAAGTAACCTGTCAAAAGTTTTCTTTTTTATTTCGTGATAGAAAAATTGCTTGCTAAGTTATTTCTTAGTTGCAGTATCGAAGGGTGGTGTTTTTAGTCAGTAAAAATCTGAGCAGGAGCACGCGCTTGCTATTCTCATAGTGTCTTTGGAAGATTTGCACCTAAAAAAAAAAAAATAATTGGCGCAACAGGTCCGTATGGACCCAAGGCTAGCTTCTCACAACCATTCGTCTTGTGTGAGTTTTTATTTTTTGGGACGAATGGAAGGGATCTACAATTTTATGCCGAGTCCAAACGGTCAATTGAGAAGCTCTTTCATGACAGTTATACTCTCGGATGTTTGTCAGACGTTCGCGAGAGGTGGCGCAGTGAAAAAAACCTTAAGTTGGAATTTGGGTTTTTCTCGGGATTCGAACCTGGGACGCCTCGCTTAGTAGTCCAACACACTAACCACTAAGCCACTGCGCCGCGATTTGCACCTAACCTCGGTAAAAAAAAATGTTTACTAACCCCGAAATGTCAGCTGTCACATTGCTATTTTGTTTGCGTTGGCATCACTGTACTATTAAATGGCGCACAATTCAAATTTTGCGTGAATTATGGGGCACCCTTTATAACCGCGTTACAAGCAGCGCTGCCCACCAAGAGGTTGAAAATGTAGTACGGAGGCTTTTAAAATGTACTACAATGTAGTACAATTTCAAAAAAAAAAAACAAACACGAATAATTACTTTATAATGATTTTTTTAAGTAAATAAACATGAATTCATAACTAAACAATTAAGAAAAAAATTAAAATCAGAATAAATTTAATATGTGATAATAATACGTCTCTTTTGGCACTGTTCTAAAATATCTTTTCATTGTTGCATAAATTGTCCTCTTCCACTCACTCGCTTGCAGCTTTTTGTATAGTATTTCGATTTATCATCCATCTTCCTGCTCCATTCAGAAGCTCAGCTGGAATAAATGCAAAACAGATCTTATTTCATCAATTGCGAAAATATATAATAATCAATTGTTGTCGATTGTAGCTCTGTTTTTGGAGCTGATAAGCGCCAATCGTTTTAAACCTGCATTTCCTGTTCTAAATCAGAAAAGATAAATAAACGAAGAAATGGGCCCTGAAGATATGCTTTTGAAAGCAAAGTTCTTTGACCGACTTTTGGTTCCATTTTCGTTGACAGAATTTGCAGAAACGGATATCGAATGGAACGAGCTATTGCACAGCGACATCAACTTGGTCAGGAAAGTGCTAATAAGTCGAACCACCACATATTGAGACAAAACGAATTTGGAGACCCAGCCAATACAATTTTGATCCAGTCAACGTTTAAAGTCAAATTGAATTGGTAAGCGATTTAGTTCCGGTGTAGAATGGTCGCAATTTTAATTTTTTTTTTACTGCACTTCACTTTTGCCCAGATTCAACTTCTTCTTGTAGCTGTCCTTGGAATTCGACATCTGGATAATGCGGTCAATTCGATAAGACCTATTCCAAACAGTGTTGTTAGCGTTGAAATTGGTATTTTTAAGTTGACTTTGAAGCCAGCTTTTGTCCATAGAGAGCATTACTGGACATTTTGAACGAAATTTAATAATACAGTCCCTTTTACGGGGAGAATGCTAAGGGAAATGTGAATAACTTTATCCAAAGGACAACCATGAAGAAGAGTTATATAGTCGTGCCATCGCTGCATAATCTCTATATCTGAGTTTGTTATTGGATTAAGTTAAAACTGGATTTTTCATATCTAACATAGGGTTCCATGGAGCAAACATAATTCTTATTTCATCGCAATCGACCAACTCCATCAGGAGATTTACCATTTTAAAGTTTCCGGAGGCAGTTTTGACTTTGCCGTTCCTGGTCGCGGACACTCGAAAAGCGTGTACAGCGAGTACAATTCAAAATCCATATATCCGAAGCAAACAGCCACAAATCGAATAGATCTGCCTTTGCAAGGTGAAATGAAGCAGTCTATCAGAGTATCAGACTCAGAGTAGAGCGATCTTTTAGATCGCAGTGTCAGCCAGGGAATTTAATAAAAAAAAAATAAAAATAGGTAACTCGAAAACAGGGCAGCCATTTAAACGCAGTTGTGCAAGTCACTTTCAATATATCGAACAGTCTGCCGGGCAAAAATGAAAAAAATAAAAGCCCTAGTGAAAGGGGCTTAGCTTTCACTTACTCCAATTAATTTTTTCCCTTTTTTCAACAATATTTTCCTTTTTTTCCTTGAAAAGTAAACCAACCTTCACCTATAAAATCAGGATAAACAGCAGCAATAACTTTTGCATACAAATAGAACTTCTATGCATGGAATTCAAGTCCCCACTCGAAAAGTCAGTATAGTAATTGAAAACTTTTAGCACAGCCGTAGTTTCATCGGACGAGAATCCTTTTTCCAATGCTGAACATGGTATACGGATAATTTTGGCAGAAACGTATAGTAACATGAGCTTTATGGCATGACTACACATCCCTGTGCGCTTTTCATTTCACTGGTTTTGTGAAGTTCATTTCATAATTGGAGATGTTAGTTGCGAACAAAAGAACCGCAACTGCACAACAAATGCGGACGAACAAAATAAAGGAAATTTGAAATGCGCTGTGTTTATGGACAAGTTTGTATCTCGGCTTTGGATTACTTGTTTTGTTTAGTTTATTTGTGTAGAGCTAAAAGGACCGCTATACAACAAATCTCTCCTATAGAACTATAGATCTTTTTAAATGCGTTCAAAAGTTGTGTGAGTTCATACAGTTCGCAAAAGCTGGTATCTTTAAAGGCGCGATTTACTTTTCAATCAGCTGATTCGTTTCAGAGATTTTCCGAGTCCTTAGACTACTTTAAACGGAAACAGGGAGAAGGTGTAGCATTGCGTCTAAAGCGGCCGAAGTAGTGAGCATAATAGCCTCTGTGATGCATAAATGCTTGCTGTTTTTTGTACATGCATTTAATGGATTTTATACTTCAGCGGAACCCCGCCTGTTTTTCTTGGCGTTTTAAATGAAAAATGCATTTTTAAAACAAAAGTAACATAAAACCTGCACATATCTATTACATATACAGGGTGGGCCATATAGTGGTTTCTTTTTAAACCATAGGTTATTTTGACACTGACAGCTGTTTCCCGTTCTTTTGCGCACCAAATTCCCAATTGGAGTTATCAGCCGTCATGGCGATGTCAATTGGCCGCTCCGGTGCTGTGATTTGACCCCTTTGGATTTTTTTTTGTGCGAAACCGTGGAGGACCGATGTTATGCCAATAATCCGGAAGTGATTCAAGCACTTAAGGCCAATATCATTCAAGCAATCCGTGAGCAACAGCCCGAAACCATCAACAAGGTCTTGGAAAATCGGAATGACAGAATGCGCTACTGCGAAGCCAGCCGATGCAGCCACTTGAATGACGTTGTGTTCCATATAATCAATGTGAATGTTTGCTCTTACTAATAAAGCCATAATACATGGAAAAAAAATAATTTTGATCATTTTATTGCGTTTTGTATCTGGCCCACCCTGTATTTAAAAGAAGGAAGGCGACGAGTTTCTTGTCCCTTTCTCGTTTCACCAAATTTCAAAATTACTAACGACCTGTCGACCTGTTTCATTGGACTTCAAAATTACTTCGCAGCTGCCATTTCAAAGTGTTTGCTTCATCGTTTTCCTGTTATCACCGTACGTATTGAGCCTGGCGGTCAATTCCCGTTCTGTGATACTGTGAAATGATAAATAATTTATCATTTCAGTTTTCACAGCAGCTTTTCATTTTATCACTTCACGATCACACCTAATGCGATTCTCGAACTCATCATGATAAACAGTTGTCTAAGTGTGTACTAAAATGTACTAAATGATAAATGCTGTCACCTGTCTGTCACTTGTGCGCTTGTTGCTTTCATTCAGTTTGTTGAGTTTTCTTTTTATATATTTTATAATTATAATGTCGGCAATAATCATACGAGTAATGATTAATAATAGGCGTCGTATTGAACAAAGGTGATTTATCAATTTGTTGTTTTGTTTTCAACAAAAATAATGTGTTTTTTTTTTCCTAGAAATAAAGTGGGAATTTTGCGACGTTCGCTTCGGGATTGTCATAACCCGTTCGAGGTCACTACTGAGGAGCACTTTATTCAACTGTATAGATTTCCAAAACATCTTTGCATGGATCTAATAAATGAATTGAAGTCATTCATGGATTCAGCTCACCGGAGAAACGCGCTTCCATTTCATGTCAAGGTGTTGAGTGCTTTGCGTTTTTTTGCCACTGGTAGTTTTCAACGTGCTATTGGTCAAGATGCTTTGTCTTCATTGTTTCAGACATCTGTGAGTCGCTGTGTTTCTGAGGTTTCAATTGCGTTGAACAGAATAGCGCATAGATATGTGAAGTTTCCTACAAAAGAAGAATTTCCAGCAATCAAGTCAAAATTCTTTGAAAAATTTGGCTTTCCGGGTGTGATCGGATTAGTTGACGGGACTCACATCAAAGTGTCCAGTGTCAGCTCCAAGGAGAGAAATAGAGCATGTGTTTTATTGTCGAAAAGGGGGGCATTCAATGAATGTTCAAATAGTATGTGGTGCAGATTTTAACATTTACAGCACTAATGCACAATACGGTGGAACAGCACATGATGCATACGTATGGCGACGTTCAAGAGTAAAGTCAACACTGGAAAATCTGTACAACGAAGGAGACCGAAATTTTTGGCTACTTGGGGATAGTGGTTATGCATTGCAGCCGTGGCTTATGACTCCAATTCTTACAGCCGCTTCCGAAGCAGAGAACAGATACAACGCAACGCACAAGCAAACAAGATGTATTGCAGACTTCGCTGCCTGGCAAAAGAAAGAGTCCTATTTTATAATCCAGCTAAAGCAGGAATAATAATCAATGCCTGTGTTGTACTTCACGATGTATTAATTAAAGCAGGAATCACATATTTGGAGGCTATCGAATTGCAATATGATTACGAAGTGGATATAGCTGGAGAGGATCTGCACTCTTTATGGAATCAAATTTTGCAAGAAGGCAGACACATCCGAAACAGAATAGTTAGCCAGGCATTTGATATTTAAATAAAGCTTAAGTAAAAATTTTAAAAATAAAAGAACAATAAACATTAATGTATTTCATTTAGTCAAAATTATTTTTTATTTTACAGTGCTTGGAGCAACTCATCCAGTTTTTTATTAATGTTATTTTGGATTTTATTGTTTTCCTCCATTAACATGATTTTCTTTTCCTTCAGTTTCATTTTCTTTTCTTCTATTTGTCTATACGCAGCCAAGGCGTCGTCAGTGGCGTTATTTAATGTGGACCTGGACGTTGATGGAATTTCTTCTCTTTCATTTTCAGCTGAAGGATACAGCACGTCGGATCTGAAAAAAGAGTATAATAATTTATTTTTAATTGACAGAAGTTTTAAGTGCACCTCTAAACTAACTATTATTGGCTCAAATGGCTGATGGCTGAGACCCCTTCCACAGCTTCTGGGGTAATAATATTTATTACCCTTCTGTCTAGATCCGTAAGATCTTTTATGGGAATGGGTCCATTAACGCCGCTTTTCTGACGCTGTCCTTTAATGGCGCTGTCACGGCTTCGCACACTTATTCTGTGTAAACATGAAAATGTTATGAATTTATTATTGTTTCATTCACAGTATTATCTATTAAACTTACGTTAAATCTTACCAATACTTCCTCCATTTCCTCCCATCTTTGAAGGTACCACCTAAACTGTCCAGAAGGAATCTTAGTTCCTTCCACTCATTATCACGGGTATGAGCACCGTCAGCTGTTGTAAATCTGTTAATTTGATTTTTTTAAGTTTAAATATTTTCAACGCAGAATATATGTATGTAATATTTATGTTAATTAAAGATTACTTACTTGTCATTGGCCAAATCGGGCCTGTTCTCAAGAAAGTCTATTAAATATTTTTTTTGGGTTTCTGAAGCCCTTTGTCCCCGTTTATTTTTTGTATCCATTCACGTTTCTTCTTATCATATGAAAAAAATTCTGACATTTGTTTTCATGTTTTCTTAGATCAAGAATCGAATTCAGTGTGAACTTGTGAAAACTCTTTTCATTTCACGGCAAATCTCGAGAAATTTGAAACTGAAAGTCAAAACAACAACAGAGTATAGGTACCTACCAGTTCATTGCACTTTATAACAAAACTGTTTTTTTTTTTGCGATTTTCTCTTTACTTACTTTGACAAATATTCAATAAAACAGGTCTAAATCAAATTAGTTTGTATTCAATGTGAAGCGTGTTTTTTGAGCTTCGAAAGTTAGATTTTCCGCATGCGATTACAACGCCTCGATCCTCGAGTCGCGAAGTGTCAAGTAGAGCGTAGTTATAACTTTGCTTTGCTGAGATCGAAGCTGAAAAAAACCCTCCTATATTCGGCCCTAACGAGGTATCCGTCGGAACGGACATTTTTCCGCAGCACCTCAAATCACATCCGTTTTCTAAAAAAAAACAAAAAAAAAGGAAATTCGTTGATGCGTTGACTTCAAGTCCTCGTGTTGTTTGGTGCTTGTTTTTTTACTTGACCAATTGAAGCAATAAATGCATCGGTATATTGGGCCTTTTCAATAATCTTAACCTAACCTTCACACTAAATAATTTTTAGGTCACAATATGCAATTTTGTATGGTAAATTTTGCCAATGTGAGTATTTAGCGTGGACACTAAAAATGATTATTAGTAGCGCGGATTGGTTTTCCTTCTTCTTGCTCACATATATCACTTCACTGCAAATCGTAAATAAATTCCGGGACTAATTGTTGTCGGAGGATATCGGAAACAATTCTTTTGAACCTGTCAAAAATGTAACTCAAAAACAAACTTGAACGCATTGCAACGTAAAACACTAGAGTGTTTGACATTTGTATCGCAACAATTCTCCGAACAGCTGTTGGAAGAAATACCTCGCAGCAAAAATCCTCAGAATCGAATAAAATCGGAGAATTTTTTGTTCCTAGCGAGGTATCCTCCACAATTTTTTACGAAATTTGGAACATGACGGACCTACTCGGTTTTAGCGAACAAAGGTTTAAAAATGATACATTCACGAAAACGGGACGCATTTAAAAGTAAATACATTTCGAAAAAAAAAACAATACATAACTATGTACCTAGTTTTCGACTTAAGAATAGGTTACCTTTTCTTCAAAGAACCAACCATAAACTAAGTACAAATTTACTGACACCTGACAGCTTTCCTACGTCTCCCCGATTTCCCCCGCAATTGTTTCAATATTACCCCCTTCCTCCCGCTCTCAATTGTACTGTCCTTGAATACTTGTGAAGCAGCAAAAAAAAAAAAATCAAAATATGGCGGGAAGTGTAATAATCGACTGACACTCACCTGTGATGGATGCGTTCTGAGAGTTTAAATTCGTTGTTTTATTTCACCACGAAAACATATATTCTACAAAATGTATTGACGAGTGGAAAAGTTTTCCTGCGACACCTGGTGGATTAAAAAGGAATATGTAGAGACCTACAGAATTTTGATGTATCTTTGTTTAGCAAAGGACTTGGATAAGGAATATGTGTATATGTGTATTTATCTATTAAAAAGTTAACCAACTAATTGGAAACAAACTTTATTTGAAAGTCGAAGTACTACTTGTTCGAAATTTGTATAGCGTGAGTCAATTCATCTAGTAAAACCAGCACAAAAGTCTGTTCAAAGTAGTATTGAATGTAATGTAAACAAAAAATAAATTTGCTTTTGTGTATATATTTTGGTTGCTTTTTACCTTATGAAATGTGTGGCAATTATAATTCTTACAGATTTGCTTGCTTTGAAGATGGAGGATCAAGTCTGCTTAGAAGTTTCTATAAGTTATTTCGCTCTGTGAAATAATTGACTATTTCAGTGGTGTAAAAGGTCTATCTGGGAAGGCGAATAAATATAGTGAAAGCTGGATGCATACACAAGATTCTCCGACAAACTTGTGGGTTGATTTGTCATATATTCTTGATTAGATCTCGAGGATAAATTAAAAGTGTATCATTAAGTTAAAGGGGAAACGAAATGTAGCAACTTGTAGTACCTTCTTCTCATTAAAGCAGCTGAAAGTGATAGTAACCACCTTGAACGTATAATGCCTGGTTTCTTCGAAGGAATTACTGAATTTTGAAGGTTTAGCCTGGGAAAGGCTCCTTTCACAAGTTTGGTTCTATACTGAAAGCGATCCCTTGTATTCCGTCGCAAAATGTCTTTATCTTTAAAGTTAAGACTGCAAATGGAAAAACATTTGGGATTTTTTTTCCCATCCTAAGCATTTAATAAAAAAAACTTTAGATTTCCGAACTTCTTTTGGAAGATGGTACAATGTAATTTCTTCTTTACGATATGAATTGCATTGAGGAACGCCATAATGCTGAGCTCTAATTGTTTTCTGCATTTTCTACAAAAAAAAAAATAAAAATAGTATTCACTTTTATATCAACACTTTTCGCACTCACTTTTAAGATATTATTTCTCTGTTATAAAATGAGTCTTTTTCTTATTGTTAAATGTTTATTTTGAAATTAAATACACATAACTCCTTAGTTTTTCATGGAAATACATACCAGCTATCAAAATTTATAGCAACCTACCGATGCGAAAATTTAGCGCCAGGGGTAAGCATCCATTCGTCAATATCAATATAAATAAATAAAGCAAAAAACTGTGAAAAATTCATTCGTTGAAATAAAATAAAATATTTTTTCCTATAATAATAATTATTGAGTGTGTTTTCATTTGTTGTTTTTGGCCGAAAAATATTTCGCCGGGAATGTGAACAGAAAAACGGAAAAAAATTTCAAGAGAAGAATTGATTATGAATATTAAAGGGCTCAACCCATAGAATCTGTTGCGTCGACGGATCCGTCAATATTGACGTATTCGACGGAACGAGGGAAATTACAAATAAGTGTTATAATATAACAAGACATTTTGTGTTTTTGTTTGGTAAACAATATCATTCAAATGGCCGCTTTGGGAAGATTCGCAGCATGCGATTCAGTAATGATGGTTTTTAATGCGTCTAAAGTTACGGGGAATTAGTAGCCCGAAGGAAAAAATTTTAACGGTGTCAAATCGCATGATCTTGGTGGCCAATTGACGTCGCCAAAACGTGAAATAACGCTACCAGAAAACTTCTCACGCAATAAAGCCATAATTGGTCGTGTTGTGTGGGTTGTTGCCCCGCCTTGTAGTAAGTTATAATGGCAAACATTCAACTAACATGATGACACTTCAAAGTTTGACAGATGTCAAATGCCATCGTTGCCAATTTGAAACCACGAAATGAATGACCCTGTTTACGGCTTTTTTTTATGCTTCAGTTGGATTTTTTTAAATGCAAGTCTTTTTTGGTTCTCAGCTTTATCAAAAAATCGCCAATACGAGGTATAGCTTTTCGTTTGTAGCTCTCGCTCTCCGGTCATTTGCAATAGCCAACATAAACCAGAACCGGATCAGAACAATGTTCGTGAACTGCATCACGCACGACCGGACCAGCTGACCTCTACTTCACCCTTGATGTAATTCAAAAATAAAATTGATTTTGCAACGGAACAAAATAAGATGTATCCTTTATGAAATTCTCTACTCATACTACTCTACATATACGAATGGGTATCCGTATCCCTGTTTCATAGTTACATATTATGCAATATGCCCTCCTTTTGGAGAATTTCTCTATTTGTCTGCATGTTGAATGTTTATTTTTACAACACACTGCAATAGCTGTGCTCCCGCTGGAGCTTGTGTTGAGTTCTGTTTGTGCGACACATGAGGCGGAAGATAAAGCAGAGAACGGTGAACAATTTGACGCAGCAGTAGACAAGGTACACACAATCTTCACATACAGCTACTACTGTTGATGTAACTGTAATATAAACGGTATTTCTTGAATATGATACATCAGTTCAAGGATCCTCATCATTAATTTACAAAGATTTGATTGATTTTTTCTTCAATTTCATTTTCCTAGAACGAAGAGCAGAATAAATAGAATCGTATCTGCTTAATGTATATGCGAAAGTTGATTTCTGATTTTTCTATTTGCACTTCCTGATTGAAAATGACAAAACAGAGGGAAGATTGTAGGAGACTTGATTTCTGGGTTTCGCTTCGGATGTCCTTAGGGTTTTCCAGTGTGTATACACCCGCAGAATTGTGTATATACACAAAATATTCTGTGGGAAAAGGGAATTTGTAATAAAATGCATTCGTCATGGAGACATCGTTGAACCCCTTAATTGTGTCCTTTACATCGGGAGGACATTCTATTGCGGTTGTGGATTGAGGATGCATGCGAAAGGGTGAAGATAAAGCAGAGGGGGCAAGTATTCTCTTAATTAACTTATCGGAGGTTTTATGATATCCTTTTCTCGTCATGGGTCTTAAGACGCCAATAAAAATCGGAATTCCGATCGTAAAGAGATTTTTTCTGGATGATAAAAATTGCATCGTAGTCGTAGCCCTGCGGGGTACGCATGTTAACCGGGTTGCTAAATATCGATGACGAAGGATATGTATTTTGTTCGTGTTGACGGTGTGACATTTCGAACTTGATGCGATTAGCTGCGTTCTTTGACATTGAAGAAGTCAACATTTTCGACCTTTGCAAGGGTCGATGATGGGAGGAAGATGCGGGTAGCGACGAATTACAAAAATTACTCAAACAAAGGAACGTCAGGAAGCGGAAGATTTTCTTACAAAAAGTATCAATAACATGTACGAAGGAAACGAGGTACTGATTTCATGTGGTGGCATAGCTATTGGATTCGAGGTCGCCGCTTCCACTGTCTAGCTTTCATAGATATCAATCTTTCTGGCATCCATCGAAGTAAAACAAGTTCGGCTTTCTTGCCGACTCGAATCTGTAATCTTGTATTCAAAGCACCTCGACCGATTCCGTAACTTTTCAGACGATTATGTCCAAACGATAGACCTCCAAAACTAGCAACCAAGTGCTAAAATTCCAAGTTTGAGAGCTTAATCCAGTTCATTTTCCAAAAACATAATGAAAGCTGACGTTTGTCAAAAGACTTCGAGCAGAATATAACTTATTTTGGTGATCAAAGTTTCAAAAACGTTATCGTTTAGACGATCGTTGATATACGGAATCTGCCCTCAGTATATAGCGTTTCGGATTTACGGACTTCACACACATTTTGATACAGCTAATTGAACTCGCTTTTTGCCGCCTTGAAAATCTCTCGCAGAGTTTTGTGCTTTAGAAGGATCTCCCGCTTCCAATTTTGAGCTCCTTTAATGTCCGCAACTGAAGTACCAGCGGTTTTCTAACGTGTAATAGTGGAGTCCGAGGTAAATGAACTCCATCGACCGAATCTTTTGATTCCGAAAAATGTTAGTGTCAGATGGACTCTAAATGGCATCAAGTTGGCGACGGTCTTTCTTTAATTCTTTTTTGTCAACGAACTGATCGACCTCTACAAGTGCGGTGTTAGGGCCGGTATAAGTCCACAACCACAATAATAATCACATCAAGAGAGATACCCTAAAAGTCCAGATGCTAGTAAAGGACTTACGGCTGTTAAGAAACTTAGGATAGGCTGGCAGTTACAAAGCAATTAACCGTCTAAGCTGGGTGGCTTTTACTTCTATAGACCCTGGATCGATGGACAAGCCATCTGATGCAGGATACAACAAAACTTCGACTGGACATTTAAAATTTACTTCAATACTGGTTTAAATCAGAGCCTGGATCTTTAAGACTGCGGTGTAGTCAAATGTTAAACATTTTAATATTTCAAGGGAGAATGAAATTCAATTAATTGACACGTTGCTTGCTACGAACTTCCGTCAATTGAATGATTTTCCGAACGCTATGGGTAATGTGCTGGATTTAGTCTTTATTAGCGAAAAGCTTGAAGTGTCTGTTAGCCGGGCTGATTTTCCATTATTAAATAATAGTATTTTCCACGATGCGCTAGAAGTATCGTTCAATTTGTAAATATTAAATTTATTATGTGCGGGAATTAATAGTGACAAGTTGGATTTTTCTAAGGCAGATTATAATGCCATAAACAATTTTTTAAGCTCTATAAATTGCCAAATAACTCTGGACCCTGATAATTTAAACCTTGCATTTACAGAGTTCGGAGAAATTATTGATAATACGATTTTCACATTTATACCAACAAAACGAATAATACGTTCTAATAAACCTATTTGCTTGAATAAAGTTTATCTAGATTGAAGAATGCCGTGAATAAAGCCAATAAATTAAGTAAACTTAATTCAACTACGCGCAATAATTTTTTGCGATTGCGAAAAGAATATGAATTCTTAAAGAAATTTGTATATATGAAATGCGTTGCATCTAACATTAAACGCGATGCTAAAGCCTTTTGGTCTTTCATAAACACCATTCCATTCTAATATTTTAAATTGGATTGGAAGTTATCTGCAAAATCGTAAACAGTATGTGAAGATAGGATCCTCACTGTCTAAAGAAATTTTAAATCGCTCAGGTGTCCCACAGGGAAGCCATATAGGTCCGCTCCTCTTCCCTATTTTTACTAACCACCTACCATCTTTTATATCCTCGTCTAAGTCTCTCTTATATGCAGATGATTTAAAAATATTTAGATTCGTTAATTCTCTTTCTGATGCATTCCTACTGCAAACTGATCTTAACAAAGTTAATTACTGATGTACTTTAGGTTAGGTCAGGTTAGGTTGACGGGGGTTGTGAGATCTTCACAAACGACCAGGTACCAAGACGGGCCTGGGAACCCTTACGGTCAAAACCCAAAACAAAATCACCCAAACAGTCAATTTCCCTTCAGAATCTAATTATTGTTCCAATATTGTTTGAGGAACCAACCTCTTCTAAGTTGTTAAAGAAGTAACTGCCTAGGTGCTAGCTCTTTATTACCAAGCCTCTCAGCGATAGGTTTCCTCTGGAGACCACTCGGGCCCGGCTTGTTGTCGGTCTCCCGATGTTCCTTCTTTGGTACCCTTTTCGCTGAGAAGCTACGGTGGGCTTTGGGGTCTGTCTTAGCGACATCGTCCCTCGGCCTTTTTGCGCCGTATGGTGTGCTATTTGAGCCTGACCTGCTGGTCGACACTATTGCGGCAGACGGTCTTTTAGGCTCAGGCCTCGTAAGAGCGTCTTTCACAATGGTTTCCTGGGCCCATTCCAAGGAGGCCCGCACCTCTTCTGTAAGGAAACCTTTTTCTTTGGCGACGGGAATGCCATATATGTGCTTGGCCTTTAGGCATTCCCTTTTCCTTAACAGGCCTGGGGGCACCTTCTTCTTCCTCGTCTTTCCTTCGCCGGATTTCTCATCTGAGGGTTCGGCCAGAAGCTTCTCCTCCTCCTCTTTCGAGATCTCTTCCTCAGTTGAACCGGCTTCTAGAGCCTCTTGAATTTTGGTGAGATCGTATGGCTCCACGATTAATGTGTCGGCCACCGTTTCACTCTCGGTATTTATTGTACCCTCCCCTCTTTCATCCTTAGTTTGGTCTCTCTCGTTTTCAATCTTGATCCCACGAGTAGGGCCGGAAAGTATGGTCCTTCTTAGGTGCCTTAGAGACCCTGTGCCCTTCTAGCTTCGACCATCTTGTGGCTGCTTTATTAGAGGTTTTCTCGAAGACAACCTTTTTAGCAACGGCCATAGGTGGTCTGATTCCTTCAATCATTGTATTAAGTGGGAGCTCCGCTCCTTCCTTAGCCAGAACGTCGGCTTTTTCGTTGCCCTCAATATCGCAATGTACAGGTACCCAACACAATTTCACACGGTTCTGCAAGCATAATGCCTGAAGCACTGCGCGGCAATTCCTGACTAGTTCAGATTTAGTGGTATGTGATTCTAGCGCTTTGAGCGCAGCCTGGCTATCAATGTAGATGGCGATATACTGGTGTACTTTAAATGGGTTACATTTTAATATATGTAAATGCTCGGTTATGACTTTCAATAGAAATAAGTCTCCGATAACCTCTGATTATAGTATTCAAAGTAAAGTTCTCAAAAGAGTTACCGACCTTAAAGATTTAGGAGTTATCTTTGACCCAGAGATAAATATTGCCCTTCATATTGATTATATCATTCACAAGGCTAATTGCATGTTGGGTTTTCTTTGTCGAAATTCTAAGGACCTTTATAATTCATTAATTCGTTCTATATTCGAATGGTTGCGTTATTTGGAGTCCTTACTGCCGGAATGGTGAGGTTCGGATTGACAAAAAATCAAAAACGGTTCACAAAATACGCTCTCAGAAGAATAAACTGGAATAATAATTTCCCTCCTTATGAAGCAAGATGTGTGCTTATGAACTTAAAACCTCTTGCTAAAAGAAGAACATAATACTCTGTACTATGTGCAAAAAACATGTTCGATTGTTCGCCTTTATTATCAATGTTTAGTATATATACTCCATAACGCATATTTGGACCTAGAGAACAGTGTTTTTTTTTTATGTCTCCCGGCACAGAACAAACTACAGTGGAATCCGGATATAGCGACGGTCAAGGGACCGGCGACATTAAGTCGTTCTAACCGGACGACGCACAAAACGAGCTGAAAATTTTATATGTTAATATTAACATATCTGTATGTACGGAAGTAACGTCAATGAAAACCAAATAAGCCTTTAAATCAGAAACATTTTTCTTTTAATTTCACCCAGAATAGCTATTAGTACATGCCAATTACAAGAAAAACAATATTTTAATATAATTAAAGATATATATATGTATGTACCTGAATATGTATTATGTATCTAACTTAAAAAGTCTGCTTTTGATTAGTTTTTAATCGGTAGTAATTACTACGTACAGCATTGTGTAGGCGAGACATCGTACTTTTCACGGCATCATCATTGAATGTAGTATGCACAAACACATTCAGGGTTTTGCAGCTTTCAAAGCCTCGGATGCACTGGGGATAGAACACGTTTCCTCCAATTCGTCATCATTTTCGTCGCTATCTTGGTTGTTGATAATAACATTTTGCACAATATTCTCCTCGGAGGGTTCTTCACAACTTGCTACGGCATCATCAATAGCAGCATATTCTTCAAGCTCCTTGTTTTGTATAGGTATCTGATGATTTAAAGCTTTCATCCAAACTGAGAGCGGAACTTCATCTTCGTCGTCGAAATCAGCCGATACCGTGGAATTCGGGCGCATGACAATTTATTGGGCAAATCCAGCATGTCTGAAGCAGTTAAAAATTGTGTTTTGTGTATTTTTATTCCAGGCATCGTAAATCATAAGTATAACATCGAGAATCGTAATCTTTGTTTCTTTGGCGCTGGCGTCTTTATTTATATCAAGATAGTCGATAATTTTTAGAACAAGATTTTTACGGAAGTGTGATTTAAGAGCTCGGATAATACCTTGATCCATGGGCTGCAATACCGAAGTGGTATTGGGGGGCAGAAATCTCATAGTTACGCTTTTTAAATCACTGATTTTCGGATGTGCTGGACAATTGTCAATCAAAAGCAGAATTTTTTGTTTCTTGCTAGTTAGTTCACGGTCCCAATCACGTACCCACTTGATGAAAGTCTCAGATGTCAACCAGGCTCTCCGATTGCTCTCATAATCTACTGGCAATGACCGTACATTTTTAAAACATCTTGGGCGTCGGGCTTTGCCAATTATCAACAGCTTCTTATTAACCGTGCCACTCATGTTTGCTGCAACCATCACAGTTATTCTCTCTTTGGACAGTTTTCCTCCAAGGTATTTTTCACCTTTGAACTTTAATGTTTTATCTGGTGTTTTGTAAAACAAACCCGTCTCGTCCGCATTAAAAATTTCATCGTCGCTAAATTGCGCCCGCAGGTTAGGCCAAACTTTTGCTTGCCACTCCCTCACATCTTTTTGTTGGACGGACAATACCTTGATTGACTCTCCAGCTATCTTACCAGCGACCATATTGTGTCTTACCTTAAAACGATTAATCCAGCTTGCAGAGCAATGCAAATTAGGAATTCTCAACTCCTTAGCGAAAAAATTGGCCTTTTCCTGAAGTATAGGCCCGCTTACGGGTATTCCCCGATTACGCTGCAGCTTAAACCACCGTAATAGTGCTACCGCAACTAGTTCTTGAGTGGAAGCCCTCACTCGTTTCGGTTTCAAAACATTTGCATTGAACAGAGGTTCTATCTTATTCTTATTTTTCTTGGTTGTAGATATTGTTGAATGACTTACACCAAATTCCTTTGCAAGATTGACACTACTTTCACCAGCTTCCAAACTTTTTTCTTCAATTGAGAAACTTTTCTTTTTAATCGAACTCATTTTAATTTACAAAAAACTTTCACCGTCGCGTAACTCTGTTGCGTAAAAACTGTCGCCTGTCGCGCTAATTGTGCTACCTACTGCTATTGCATAGAGAACAGAAAATTCAAAGAGTGGCATACTACGATTGCTTTATATTTTTTAAACGACAACCACTCGTCGCTGTAACCGAACGATTTATTGGAAAATTACGTCGTTAAAAGCAGTTGGTCGCTCAAACCGAAGTCGCTCTAAACGGATGCTCGTTCATAGGAATTAGTATGCAAACCTAATAAGTTGTTTTGTCTACGTCGCTTAAAACGGTTCCTCGTTATAAACGAAGTCGTACTAAACGGATTCCACTGTATGTCGAAATGATCCTATAACTAAGGCTTGTGACAATTACAATTTATACAGTAACGCAATTGACTTCAACATGAGTAGAATATTATGCAGAACTGCTATTATGAACTCGATGTAATTTTAGATTTATATAATTTACTACTATAATTTATTAATTTTAAATCATATTTTTTTTGTAATGTATCAGAAGTAGTCTAAATTAAGATTGTAAACTAATAAGGCGAAATAAGTAATAAATAAATAAATAAATAATAAATATTCATGGACGACTATAAAAGTAAGTGTCAGGTTTTAATGTCTTCGATGATACAATACTAGCCATGCAAGCCTTTGTTTTTCAAGCAGCGATAGCAAATTAGGCTAGGAACAGGTGGCGGGATCGGATATCAGATTGTCTGTGTCTGTAGCGACAATCAGAGACTTAGTTAATTTTAACCAATGTTTTTTCAACCGAACAAACATCGCACTTGGTTAGAGCGAATTTTTGAGCGTGTCATTGAAATCGTCAAGTAATCCTTTCAACAAGGGCCATATATCTCCTTGCGCACCTCCTCACATTATGTCAACTGAAATAGTAAGCTTTATGGTAGCCGGATTTCCCAATGACATCCAGTCATCGACGAGTGGAAAACCACTCTCTACCCTAAAGCACCAATTAGCTATTCCTAAATCGTTACAGGTTTACTCATAACGAGGTTAAACATAAGTGCTTTTCGATAAGTACCTTTACATTGTGTACCGACTAACTCAACTCATCCCAGCTGACAGTCCTTTTAAGCGGTGCCCACAGGGGAGAAGAGCATTTATTTTAAACCGCCAAAAATCGCCACCAAAAGACATCATTAACACAAGAACACACAATTGACTGATATTTTCAACAACAAAATTCCAATGCAATAATTGCAATCCGTTCACACTATGTCCCTGCCTATCTCTAGCGTATAGCAGCCTCAAAAACTATTACAATCCCTCATTACGAGATCGGGTGGAAATACGGTTCCATTGTCAACATTTTCCTGGGACAGGACTGGGATTCATGCGGAAATAATTACCACAGTGTCAACAATGTGAACTGTTTCCAATTCTATTACAAAATTATTACAATTTGGGTCCCATTGATGTTGGGGGTTGGTACACCACAGCCAGCCTCACATCCCCATGGCCAAAAAACACATCACACAAGTAAATGCTCCCGCAGGGAGTGTTCACTGTTGTTTTCTATCACCAGAGTCCCCTCCAGAGGCATCCCCCTTTGAATGCTGTCGCTGTCTGATGTGTGGTGCTGCTAAGAGCACCATGTGTATTCTGTGGCCTTCAACAATAGTGTTGGCTAATGTGCGCAGCTGAGAGTGTGTGTGTGTGTGCACGAAAATGTAGGACAATGATAAACAAAATTCTTTGCCGACGGTTGAATAATACATATAAATTCATAACAATAGTGTCGAGCAATAATGGTGGCGGCGAACCTAACTAACGTTGGGCCTCCATTGCAGTCATTGAAGAAGGACGAGCGGCGGTTGAAGGTCTTTTGTTGCCGGTTAGCTGGTAATTGTGCTTTTAGGGGCTGAACCGCGTGCTGATTAATTAATTTTGCTAATTTTCCTTCGATTTTTGCCGCAAAGGGTCTGTCTCCTTTGAAAAGCCTTGAGTTTCAATTATTATTTTATGAATGGCAGCGGCGGGATATAAGGATCGCCAATTGGCAGCAGCTTCTAATGGTAGGAGCTTCAACCGAGGGCGAGGCACTTGTGGCCCAGCGATGCCAAAGTACTTGGCAGCGCCGTATTGATTGTTGTACACGTAATTGTTTTCGTTTTTGTGTGAAGGTTTTCGGTCTGGCCATAGACAAGACTGCCAAGAATGTTTACACACTCTGACACCTTCAAAACACATTTCTCATTTCGGTTCGGCGTCGAATATAACTATATTCCGTTAGCATGTACAGTTGTACATACCCGTTTATATAGCCTACGTACTTCAAGTGCAGGGTATAGTTTTGGTTGTTCATTGTCGACGGGGCGAAATGTTTTCCATTGTTCTTGGATTTGGTAGAAGTGGCCACGTGTACCTAAATGTGATTAGATTCCACTGCATGTGTGATGAATTGATAAATGAGATAATAGAAGTGGGTGTGATGGAATACAAATGGGTTTTGCTGGTGACAGATGCGTAATTGGACTTAGCGATATGTATGTGTATTGTTTATGCTTGACTCGATTGGAGGACAATGTACGCAACTGGCTTTAGTCGCTAAAATTTGGTTTAATAATTGATTAACCGTGCTTAGTTGGCGTCCAGGATGCAGAGGACTACAGAGCGAGGTGTCGAACTTGATGCATCGAAACTTGTAAGCCAGAGTCTCATTTGTAACCAACCCTAAATAAAAAAGCATCTACGTTTCTCGGACTATAACGAAAGAACCCCCTTGTCCTTCCTTTCGACGAGGCGGCGCAAAAGCCATCGCCCTATCGGAAGGTGTCATACCTAATTTTGGCAAATGGCGGCAAATGTCAATTCTTATTTCACAGTTGTCAAGTAAACAGATACACTTCAACCAGACATTAATCGCAATAGTCCTTAGGAACGTGGAATATTGTTTGAACTTTTTTTAGGAATAATTCATCGGTCGAGTTGGCGCAGGGTTAATTTTGGCGCAGATTTCCATTTCCCGGTCTTAAAACACCAACTGGGCAACACTACGACGTTCAGCCGCTCGCCTAGAAGAGTTTGGAACATCATGAGACTGACAGCATCCCGGTCTGGCCGGCTTGAGCAGCAGTTCTGCTGAGAATATCGCTGCTGTGGCAGAAAATATCACAGAGGACCCTGGTGTATCGACCAGACGATGTGCGACGCAAATGGACATCAATAGGCGGTCTCTACAGAAGATTTTGATAAAAAGACTTGAAACAAAAAATAAAAAAAATAAAATACCAGGTAATATTGACAAAATTCGATTGAAAAATTTCAACAAAAAAATGTTTTGTAGAACTGAACAAAAAAAAAAAAATGAAAATGAAATTTATCATAGAACTCAATTTGAACGATATTTTGTCAAACGGATAAAACATTTACTACAAAACTACTTTGTCACATTAACAAAAGACAAGTAAAATCGATGTTGTATCAATTGAACAATTTTATTGTTGATTTCAAAAAGTTTTTGTTATATCCATAAAAACAGCAACAAAAACCCACTTTTGTAAATGTTTGTGAAATTGACAAAACTTATGCAAAATGTTTGATAAAAAAAATCAGATTATAAATACTGCAAACATTCTGTTGAAATTAACATTTTTGTTTGCAGATTTGACATAAATTTTGTTGAATTAATAACACAAGTGTTGAATTGAAAAATATACATTTCAATACAATGTTTCTTATGGCGTCATTTATTATTTGACAAGCGAAGTAAAGTAGTTTGTTAATGTGCAATTTGGTAATATAAATTGTTTAATATTTAATTTAAGAGATCAAATTTGACTTCAGCGCTGTGTTCCCGGATTCTTTAACGGCAACTAAAAGACGCAACTTTAAATAGTGAAGGAGGTGGCTACATCTACATCGTTGTCGGTATTTAAGGTACCTGTAGAGGATCTTTTTATCTTCAAGTTAAATAAAGGCATTCTGTATCATTTGGTCTTTAAAGAAATACCCTTTTTAAAATTTGTAATTTTATATAAATGCATATTTTGATATTTTCTGTGTTGTGAAGTAAATATAATGTTATGTAATTTCTATAGTTCCTGCTTTTAAATAAATCTAATTAATAAAATTATTTATCCATATAACAATTTATTTGTTGAATCAAAAAATTAAAATTATGGAACTAAGATAATAATTTCATATAACCAACAATATTCTTTTATATTTAACAAAAGACAACTGTAGTACTGACAGATTATTTCTGTAATATCAAAAATATTTGCTTTTGATTTTTAAGAAAATGACAAACAAATTTGTTGGTATCATCAATTTTGTTTGTTAATTTAAATTTCTTTGCAAAATTATAAGCATTTTGGTAAATTTCCCTAAAAGTGTATGAAACGCATAAATAAACAATTTCTGTTACCATAGCATTTTTTTTTCTGTTATCACAACAAAAGTTTTAAGACATGATGAAACTTATTAAAATTTTGTCAATTTGATAGAAACGTTTTGGTGGACGTTTATTGGCAAAAATAAATTGACAATGTCAATAACCCTCAGACTTTTAAAGCCATCAACGAGAATATACGTCAAAAATGCGAGGATGAAACTTTCATAAATCGGGCACGAGTGGCCATCAGTTCAATTTTCGAATAGATTTAAGATAGGTATCAAATGAAAAAATTCAAAAAGCGCTAACAACGTTTTCATTGATACAAAAAAAATTGGATGACAGCTTTTTTTTGATGAGTTATTTGTTTTTCCAACTGCAAGGTGTTTGAGAACTACTTCATGAAATTGACTCCGATCTACATAATTGAGTTGCAAAATGTTGCATATGAAAGATAGGATATATTTCATCGCTATACGATGTCCAGAAGCAGAGCTATATCCAAGCAGAGATTGTGTTTCACGATTACCTTCTAGCTTTTAGTTTCGGAATGTCTCGGCCAGTTGAAGTTAAATTTATTTCAAGAATAGTTGTAATTCAGTAAACCATGGCCATTACAACTAGACCCTCTTATACCATGTTCCCACCAACGTGATTTAGCTAAATCAACTTGATTTAGCTAAATCATCTCATAAATTACGTTATTTATCATACATTTTCGTGATTTATAATTACGTGATTTATACGTGTTTAAATTTTAATTACGTATCTGTCATCGCAAATCCACACAAAATAAAATCGAACATACCTGTTCTTAACTTCAGCAAACAAAAAAGAAAGAAAAACTGTCAAAAAAATTATTTCAAATTCAATTTTCTAATTTTGTTCGTGTTTCGGTGAGTTTTTGATATTTTTATTAAATTTATGCAATGAAAAATTGTTTTATTGTTGGCAGGTATGGCAAAAAAACAAAAAGAATTACAATGGTGTTGGACACCCAAAGTCGACAAAAATGTCAAACTAAATCACTTAAAGTTCGGTGGAGACGCCTTTCGAGATTTATAAATCACTTTAGCTAAATTACGTTGGTGGGAATATAGTATAACCTATAACAACTTACAATACATCGAAAAAAAATCACAGAGAAATAAATGCACAAGAAATAGCTCAGTATTTAAGTGATAGTACAGGCTTTGAGACAGTCAAGGAGATCTGTTCCGGATACAAATTTATAAAACCATTATAATTTATTTGCTTTTAATATAAAGTAAAAATGTTAAAATAATATTGTGAATAAACCATAGTATTTCATTTGACACTTGTCAAATAACTGTACACTTTTTTAAGGTATAAATAAAGCAACGTCATTAACTCGTAAATTAGTTTTGTAATAAAAACCCGATTGTTATAACGTTGTTAGAAAATTACCGTGTGTTTTCTTTAAACTTTTAACCGTTTCAGCAGAGTAATAATTATTTCAACGGGAAGTTTATTCACATTTGCACAGTTTCCCTTTGTTTAAATATAATATAGTTTTCTTTTGGACGAAATAAGCTCATCTACCAATCAAAAGAGCTCATCGCGTTTGACTTTGACCAAACTGCCGAATTCTTTTTAACTTTGTTTTTAACTCAGCCACTAAGTTGAGAAAACGTAGTCAGAATTTCCGAATACCTCTGGTGAGAAGATTGCCGATTCCGTTCTTATTCTGTGCGGTTCCGTAGTAGGATAGATTGTAAATTGTTGCCTAAGAAATTAGCCCCAAAAGATGGCAATCGCTAACTAACCAACATCACTTCAAGTTCGTATTAGGGCTCCTTCGCAATTCTTTCAATGTTCCATTGCCGCATTTACAACATCACACATTCCTAACATGAAAGTTTAAAGGGATGCCCAATACAGCCGTCTGACAGAAAGGGACAGCATTACCTATCACGCGAAAATACGTGACACTTATTTTGGTCGGCCATCTTGTTAACGTGGTAGTTATTATTGGAAAGTTCTGCATTTTGATATTTTTATAGCGATGGCTTACGAAATTTCGCTTTCCTATAAAACAAAATGGCTTCCAGTTATTTATTTATTTCGTATAACTGTTGATGAATTGTAGGTTTAATTTACGGACACCAATTGCCACTCTCATTTCACATGTTTTAAATCAGAAATAGAATTGCTTTCAAGCGATTGCAGAAATGTTGGTCGCCGGAACTTGTGTTTATTTCCGTTTTACGTATCTATAATCACGAGTAGGACACCCATGCGTGATGTCGTAAATGCAGTATTAAGCTATTTAATTTTGTCTCTAGGTAAACTGAGTTGTTTTAAATTGTTTTGTTAATATTTGCCCCTATTCGTCCCCGATGAACTGATGGCAAATCCTACACAAATTTAATAAAATAAATACCTCAATTGCCGGCTGCTGCTTATTGCGTCAATATCAACACAAACAATATCCTAAAATCGGAACTGCAATCAAAATAGCGCAGCCCTATACCAATACCATCAGCATGGACTAATCATTCCGTTGCATTAATAATGGCTCTCCCAAACTATAACAAACAAATACTCGCAATAATCGCATTCAAATAAATATCAACTATCGAGCATTTTCCAATTCAGCCACCGTCTGCCACAAATCACAATTTAATTAAATTGCTGGCCAATATCCAAACAAATAGGTTTTTCTCTGGTTAGCAACATAACCAAACGCGGTAACCCGATTTAGTTTATATTTGTTTTGATGGCTATTTCAACAAAACACCACGACCTGCACCACGAATTTTAATTAAGATCGCCCCTTAGGGGTTTTTTTTTTTCTCAACTATGATATCCCGAATCAATCAGATGTCGGTTGTGGGAAAAAATTGAAATCAATTAAAAATAAAAATATGGTTTCGCAACTTAAAAATACTCAATCGATTATTCGGCAGAGAATTGCCCTGCGACAATTTCTTGAGGTATAGAGCGGAAGAGCAGAAAAAGAGTGATTACGTATACTTCTGCCAGACTGTATTGAAGCTGACCCCCCTGTTCTCTACAGCAGAAACAGATCGACTCCTCTCCGCTGTTTCGTACTCTCAATCAGTTTCAATTGCAATTATATGGAACTCGTTTTCGTGTTATCTTCGCCGTGCACATCTATTGCTGGTCGCGCCACTCCATTCTTTTGTTCGATTAATTGCTTAATGAAATCTCTACAATCAAAGTCTTCGGGTAGATAAAATTGTGTAGAGCAATGAATGGATGCGATGCAATGGAAACAGATCTCTCTCTCGACATTCAATGATAATTGCAAAGTGGCACAACCATAATCATTGAATTATTGCTGGAGCGGTGACCGACGAGCGGTCCGCTATCATGACCACCATCATTCTATTGCATTGTAGTCATCAGTTAGCTACCCTTGGTAGGCGGAGAGTTTTGTCGTTTCCTCCATGGTTGCCAACATCAAGGAGTTGTTGATGGTGAGACTACTTTTAGAAGATGGCAGGAAGAATTAGAGCGATAACTTGATCTTGTGACGATCGATCAAGGGTGCGAAGTACCTTAAATACAATTTCTGGCTTCAGCATAAAGTCTGCCCCGATGAACAGAAACGTTAAGAGCCTAAAGTAGGGCAAACAGAACAGTTGCATTGTCTTGCAGATCATTTACATCATTAGGTACACATGCAATGGCCACATTCAAAATCTAGATTAGTCTAGATTAGATTAGTAGATGCACTCTGAACGCAAGAACTAGATTGATCATTTACGTCACTTTTCATATGTCAGTCATATATGCGAACTGTCAACTTAGTAGGGGAATTCTGCTTAAGATGACATACCCGACAAGATGACATACTTGCAATTACTCTTTAACCATAAGCGCCACTGTTCTGCCTGACACGTTTAGACGTGTAGTTTAACAGTGTTGTTTACCCCCATAGTAATGCAGCTGCCAGTTTACAACGTGCTTTCATTGTGATTGGAAATAAGGAAAAAGTGAAATTTTTGTTTTTGTATTAAGTGTTTGCTCCAGAATTTCTGATAAGGTAGGTATTGTGTTGTGTCTGCAGTGTTTTGTGGCTACAGTTATTGGTATATTTAGTGATTTCTGTGCGATATTTTCGTCTGTTCGGAAAATGTTGGTGCCAACAATCTGCTTAATATTTGCGAACCAATCGGGCAAGATGACATAGTACCCGACTGTCCAAGGTAACTCAGTATGTCATCTTACCAAAGGTATTGCATTTTATTTTAATTTATATATCTTTTTATTTCAGTATGCCAAATAATTACAAAAGATGTCAAACAAGCATTCTTGGGCGAAAGAGGATATGGCTAAGGCTACTCAAGACGTTAGGGAAAATAAATGTGGTTGGCTACTGGCATATGTCATCTTATACCAAACTATGTCATCTTGAACTCTCTTTTCAGCTCATTTAAAAATTCTTTTAAAAGTACTATTTATTGTTTTACTGAATTCTTTTAAAATTTATTTTGTTTACCAATAAATTGACTGAACTCACTTTGTATTCATCCCTATGTTTACTAAATATTTTTATTTTTCACTTTCAAGAAAAAGTATGTGTATGTCATCTTGAGCACAATTCCCCTACTCAGTTAGTAAATTCTTGATTTCTAGATTCGTCGGCTATCCCTCCACAAACGTCAACTGAAAAAGCTGTACACGTGACGAAACTGACACAACTGACGAAAGTCACCTGTCAGGCTTACTAATTAAGATACCTGAACGCCCCCATTCTTTCGCCAAATATAAATGGCAAAGGAACTGCAAAGATAGATAACTAAACCATTTTGAACTCTCAAAAGAAAGAGGAATGGAGTTGTTAGTCAAACCAGTTGACGTATGCCTCAATTTCATTGCAGTGTTAACACTTTGCTGCTATTACATGAGATCTACTGCGGAAAAAATAAATCTACTACATTTTTGTAGTAGGCTAGCTTGCATGCACATGGATCGAGAAAATTTATCCCTTTTAACAGAAGTGAGTATGTCAAGTAGACAATGGGAAATTGAAAGTGAAAGTTATTGATACGACTTTGATCAAAGAATGCACCAGATTTCTATTTGTAATTGATTGTAAAAACAATTCATTTAAAACTAAGCATTTTTAAAATAAAAATTATTCCTTAATGTCTAAAGAATCGGAATCATGCCTAAAAGGCACAATTATACCTCAATTGGCATGACTGGTTGCCTGTGAGTTGAATACGTTGTCGTAAGGCGCCGACCGTGTTAAACATGCATTGATTAATAAGAACGTCGATTTTCCCATTTATTTCAAAACTCCTTTAGTTGTCGAGATAAAGGTCATCGTTTGTTTGAGGGGTCCCAGGTTCGAATCCTGGGAAAATTCAAATTCCAACTTAAGGTTTTTTTCACTGCGCCACCTCACGCGAGCGTCTGACAAACATCCGAGAGTATAACTGTCATAAAAGAGCTTTTCAATCGGCCTTTTGGACTCGGCATAAAATTGAAGATCCCTTCCATTCGTCCCAAAAATAAAAAAACTCACACACGACGAATGGTTGTCAGAAGCTAGGCCTAGGGTCCCTACGGGCCTGTTGCGCCAATTATTTTTTTTTAGCCTTTTACATATCACATATTTAAAAATATACGTCAAACGATTCAAAGTGTTATAGGCTACGTCTTTAAACGTACTAGAAACGGAAGATGAATATTTATTAATTGCGGGAATAAGCAGCTATAAAAAAAACTCCTAAATCCAGTCCGGCTACAACACAGAAAAAATACCTTGCAAGAGTAGACATTCCAAACAATCAATTTACGACTTTTACGTAACCTTTTGCAAGCTTATTAGTACGACCTCTAGCTTTTGATATTTTTTCAAAAGAAACCATTTACCTACTGTACTTTTGGACAAAAAACACCGTCGTTTGCACTCTACTTGTATTAAACAAGTGAACCAGAAAGGAAAGGACAAATGCAAACACGTGAAACGATACTTTGATCTGGAATTCCTATATTTTTCCAAAGATTTACGTGAGTGTTGGCAGCATCGACAGTAAATCTAATAGCGGAATATGCTTAAAATAAACTAACTTTCGGTTAAAAGCTATTCAGTACCTAATACTGTTAATATATCCCCAACAGAGTTAGTGTATTAAAAGTGACCGAGTCAATTTGTTCAGGAAACTCGGATAAAACTAATCGATTTATTAATTTCCCCTCAAAATGTTCTCGGTCGTTAAAACTTAAATAAAACTGTTTGGTTGATATAAATCTAGAAACTTGGCTTAAAACAACTGTTAAAATGTGCTTTTTTAACAGTAACCTTTTCAATTCGGTAGTTTTTAACAACGAATACTCTATTTTTTTTTATGGAGATTTAGTTTATTTTAACCGAGCAAAATTTCCAGTCGGTTGGGGCTAAATTTTGAGCGTGTAGCCTTCCGAAGATCGTTTGCCCTCTCTGGGTAGATCAAACTTTCAAACTTGTGAATCGGGGTTGCCACTTTAGGACTATTTTTTCGCAGTAGATTTTCGAAAAAAAAATTTCTAGATTTTTTTTTTCAAACAAAAGCAAGGTAAATAAAATAAAATAGCATAAACAACGCAAAATTATTTAATACAAGTATTTAAACAGAACTGAAAAATTTATTAATGTTGTTAAATTTTTTGCTAAAAGGGATATGAATATTCTCGTTCTATGTGCATACGAGCGTACCACAAAAATGTAGTAGATTATTTTTTTTTGGCAGTAGATTTAGATTTCGAAAAAAATCCAGCAACGCTGCTCTGAAATTGACACATCCGTCAACTGATTCGACCAACAACTCCATTCTTCCTCTTTCTTTTTCCATCTGAGAAGTCAATGGGCTTTACTAATAATAATTTTTAACCTTCATACTAAATATTTTGTAGGTCACAATATGCAATTTTGTAGGGTAAATTTCCCCATTTTGAGTTCGTAAAATTAAGCCTGGACACTAAAAAAGATTATTGGTCTCCCGGAATGTCACTTTGGCTCACGTGCAGTAACCTGAATGTGGTCTGCAGCAAGGATCTACCGGCATGCACCCGTCACCGTCGGTAGTTCTCAATACCCTCTGTGATAAGGTCATTTCTCCTGGCTTACAAACTACGCAAATTTCACCAGTGGATGAGGAGTGCAAGTTGAAACTTGTCATCAACTGATTATATTTACTTACGGTGGCAACCCTGCACCGTATTGGAGTATCCATTCATAGCAGATACCACAATGAACAACAAAGCAATTTACGATTTTAATGAACTTCTAACAAACTGCTCATTAAGTGGTAGCAACTCTCCTATTATATATAGACACGGCTACCGTTGGGGCAAGTTGTCCTCAATAAATTCATTATGAGTTGTGGCAAATGTCCGATGCGGTGCACATCAATCCTCACTACTGCACCACACTTTCGAATGTCGAACGCATCCCCTGCATTATGACTGCTGTTGTCATTCACAGTAATATCCACACCGACCTTCCTCAATTTATCCAACAACACACATCATCACTCTCAAGTCTCAAACAATAACCCACTTACCCTGCAGTTCGGCGGAGCCATGAAACAATCAAAACTGGCCCGAGAGTTACATTCCGTAAGGCAATTGCCAAAATGAGCCACGGTCCTACCCTCATATGACGACGTGTGTACCGTGCATTAGATATTCTCGAACTCGGGTTGTTGACCCACACAGCGTCAGAGCTGAAGGAAATCCTCTTCGACAATTGCATCCAGCACTCAGTCCGCAGCGTTCAGGGCTACCTCGTTTCTGGCCGGTGGTAGTTGTTGCAGCTCGGGGTTGTTTATTGTTTCGTATTGATGCCGTTTAATAAACGTCGATTACCTAATCTAGCTTCGAGAGGCGGCTCGTTCGCCGGTCGGCCGGCCGGCTATATGCTGACCACGGCGCGATCTTCATGGTGGTGCGCTAAACTGGGTTAGTGGGTTTCGCGCCACTCGCCGCCGCCGGCCGTCTGGATATGTGTACAGATCAGCGAGCACATGTGCTCGGCTCGGCGGCCGTGTCCCTGCCCTTAAGTGGGTTAATTAGGGTGGTCGAAATTATTGAACATGTCCGCAAACGAAAGAGCAATGGACAGACAAACGGAAAATTTAATTTCTCTGTCAGTCATTTGTGTTTGGGTCCGCTGATTATTATTGAGTAATGCAATCAAGCGGAATTGGTAGTACATGTGGTGAGTGATACTCTGCTGTAGTCGCACTTGGCGGAGCTAATTTGCGTCAGCTCTCTCAATTGAGATATCTACAGTCGAGCAGAGAAGTGTAGTGAAAGGCAAATTGATTTGCAGACATGGCTGGCCCACTGATTAATCGAGATTTGTGTAAACACATGTGAGTGCGGTTTGAGATTGAGACCTGGGGTAAGCTGATGCGTGGTATTGTCCTTTTAATGGATTTTCGGTCAGGCATATGTTACAGTGATCGGCTTGAAATATAGACAAGTTGTGAAAGCATTCTTCTAAGATCAGGCCAACGAATTCCAACCAAAGTCTTTCTTGAAACGTTCTTTGGGCGCTGGGCTGTTCGTGGGCTTATATTGGAACAGATTCCGCATAAAAATGATCGTCTGGACGGTATAAAAAAAAATATGTCCGTAGTAGGTTATATTCTGGTCGAAGCTAATTTGACAATCATCATTACATTTGTGGAAAATAACCTGAATTAAGCTCTTAAACCTGGTAATTTTTTCACTTAGTTGCTAGTTTTACAGGTCTATAAAACCGTCGGAAAACAATTACAGAATGAGTGCCCTGGTTCTTCCGTGTGCCAAAACTATTCCTATGGACTCTTTCCGACAGAACTTGTCCAGTCCGCTCTCCTACCACCAATTAGCGAACCAAACAAAGTACTGGGTGGGCCAAATACAAGTTTCTTTCTCAAAACGCAATAAAATTAACAAAATTAATTTTTTATGGCTTTATTAGTAAGAGCAAACATTCCCATTAATTATGGACCCAAACGTCGTTCAAGTGGCTGCTTCGGCTGACTTCGCAGTAGCGCATTCTGTCACTCCAATTTTCCAAGACCTTGTTGATGGTTTTGGGCTGTTGCTCATGGATTGCTTGGATGATATTGGCCTTAATTGCTTGAATCGTTCCCGGATTGTTGGCATAACATCGGTCCTTTACGGTTCCCTATAAAAAAAGTCCAAAGGGGTCAAATCGCAGCTCCGAGGCGATCAATTGATATCGCCGAGACGGCTGATGACACGATTTGGGAATTTGGTGCGCAAAAGTTCGATTGTGGCATGGGCTGTGTGACAAGGCGCGCCATCCTGCATGAACCAGAGGTCGTCCAAATTCATGTATTCAATTTCAGTAGAAAAAGTCGGGTAACATGGCTCTGTAACGCCCACCGAACTACACCGTCCCAGCCTCATTTTCGATGAAAAATGGTCCAATGATGTCACCACTCCAAAATCTGCACCAAACTGTCACTCTCGTTGGCTTCTCGACAATAACGTGAGGGTTTTCCGAGCCCCAGATGCGGCAATCTTGTTTGTTAACGTAGCCGCCGAGATGAAAATGCGCCTCGTCAGAAATGATGATTTTTCGCCCAAAATCGTTGTCCAATTCAAGCTGCTCTAAGGCCCAAACTGCGAAGAGATAACAAAGCGGATGGTCGTGCGCCTTTAATTGCTGAGTCAGTTGGACCTTGTAAGCGAATAATCCGAGATTTTTGTGCAGAGTTCTCCCCAGGCTAATGCGTGAAATGTTGAGCTGTTGAGATGGATGGCGAGTTGAGTCTCAGACTCTCGACTACAGCAGCCACATTCTTGTCTGTGCGCACCGTACGACGACAGGGACCATGAATGTTGTCCACTAGCATACCAATTTCACGAACTTTTTGCACAAACTCGCTTACAGCAGGCGCGGTGAGTGCCAAAACTTCTTTTCAAAGTCCACTGTTTGGGCTACACAGCACTCACTTCGGAAATAAGTTTTCAATATTTCCCAACGTTGTTCAAGCGTAAAGCGACTAATTTCATCCCGCGGAGGTATGATACTGACTTTCTGTCAAGATTTCGAGCGGGAAACAGCTGTCAGTTTCAAAATAACCTATGATTTAAAAAGAAACCACCAGATGGCCCACCCTAAGGTTTACGGGTTGGTAGAGAAGGGTAAACCCTAGTATAACACACTTAGGTCCTTGTGATGCCCTTTGGGGGTTAGCCGTTGAAGTTGTAGGTGGTTAGCCCACCCTTTACATCCATGCTTTCGACCAACCTCTCTATAACTCTGGTGAAACGAAGATAATTCCGCTTGATATTTTGAAGGACTTGACGAAGTTTGGTATGAAGCTCTTTTGTCAAATATGCGTGGTAAAAAAGTCGATCTCAGAATTGGCTATGCAAGGGCATTTCCCCATTGAAGTATTCCCCTCTTTAGCAACACCAAATAGCTCTACTCTACTTCAGGCCATTTAGGGAAGCTCATGTCTTTCCAGCTTCGCCTTGCCATATGTGTTCCTTTCTGATTGAGCACTTAATATGTCAAATAACAATCACAATTTAAATATTTACATCCTACACCACCAAACGGAACAATGTAAATGATGAACGCAAACACTGTCCCAACATCTATTACTCGAAATCCGTCCACGTAGATGTGCGGTGAGTTCCTAATTTCCGTACAGTCACCCAATTTCAAATATCCCCAATCATTCGATTGAAATCAAGTGTTATTCCATTTAATTTAAACCAGCTCCGATACGACTCCGACGAGTCCACCACAAATCCCTGCAAAACCCCATTCCCACATACCTTCCATAATCCTTCGAATATTTATTGCTCCAATGACATCTGAAAAATTGCAATCTCATCACTTTGTGCGCTCCGGAAGTTAAGTCCTTAGCATATATGCAATTGAACCGAAAAAAAAGGATCAACACTCCCAACACAATTCCTCGCTCTATATCGAACTGTTTCCGCTGCTAAAGTCCTACATCTTGGGTATAGTGAAATGCGAAATCCTGGCTAAACCACCAATTGACTACAACGGCAAGAGCCGGACACGACCTACATACTGGCGAGCGAGTATTCGGGGGACACACAGAAAGGAGCACAAACTAGAAGCCCCAATTGTGGTCAGATTTGGTTGGCAATTTGTGTGGTATGCCTGTGGAGACCATAAGTTGCAGCCAGAAATAGCACGAGTGGTCCTGTCCAGTGCAGTTTTTGGGGTTTTATGGCAAGAGTACTCGTAAAGTTTGCCAGCGCGCCCGCGCCAGACCCCAATGAACTTGGCATTGGATGATGCTATGTGGGGTCAGTCGGACGGGGTGGTTGTGAGGCTCTCTTTTGCAGGAAATAGCTTTGGGTTGCAATAATTTTGATTTTCAGTCAGTGCCATGTGCCCGAGCAGCGCTGCAACATTTCGAAGGAAGTTACTTAATTTTTTAATGGACACAATTGTGAAAGTTGCGACAAACTCTTAACTTTATGTTTCCAGGGCGTAGTAAGTGTACAATCTA
This sequence comes from Cheilosia vulpina, assembly GCA_916610125.1. NCBI lineage: Eukaryota > Metazoa > Arthropoda > Insecta > Diptera > Syrphidae > Cheilosia > Cheilosia vulpina. Next base: position 2,680,681 of record OU744276.1, read on the forward strand.
GAATTGGTGCACTCCGTTTATGGCTTACTTTATGCGGTAGGGTGAGGTTAACAATTTGCAAATAACTTGTTGGCTTGTTTTAAGTGATGATTTGTGGTATTTTTGGGGGATATAATTACGAATGGGTGCAATTATCATCAGGCGAGGAAATTGTTGTCGATTTGATTTGAGTTTGAGTTAAAAACGAAAAAATGCAAGCCCGGCTTTGGAGGAATAAATGTTCGACTGGGTGGTTTTGTGCGAAACTATTTCTGCAGGGAAATAATACATCCAACCTTTGCGTATAAGGAACTTTATAGGATATCTTAAAATTTCACAACTGTTTCGAGAAGATTTTTCATCAAAGTAGTCCGTCTGCCAACGCCACCAACTTGGGAAACCCACAATTTGTGTGGTTCTTAGTTCATATTCCAGTTTTGGAGTGTAAAAATAAGCTTCGCTTGGTTTTGACGCCTTCGAAGATGAGGATGCGCAGTGGTCTGAACAGGATAAAAACTTGCTATAGGAAAAAATTCCACGGAGTACCACCCCTTTTATATTTTCATACATCGCGCCGCTTTTATTTTTCTACCACAGTTCGGTTCAGGCCCAGCAATGCCAAAGTGAGACTTTTCCCGAAAAAAGAACCTAAGGTTCTTAATTGGATACAAAACGGAACACTGGCCGCTATAAGATATCATCTGAAGATTAATTAACATCGTGGTAACGACTCCTGCCGAACTTGCGGATAGGAGTCTGTCATTCTCTGTGCAAAAAAGCAGACTATAGTCACAATGACCATTAAATCACAGAAAGGAGGACAGTTTTTTTTTCAGTATAAATATAATCAAAAATGGTTAGAGGATGATTTTTATTTTCAAAATTTTTAAGTTGGATGCCTCACTTGGCGAGTTGATCAATTTGATACTCAATGGCCGAATTATCAACTCAAGTGTGGGTGAGATATCTGCCAGAAAATCTGTCGGTAGAAGAACCCCCACAAGGTGGCGTAATTTCTCCCTTCTCTGGAATTTGGTGGTGAATGAAGCGGTGATTTGCCTGGAAGTGGGAGGTAACACTATGATGTGCGGACGACGTTGCTATTGCTGTGGTATGAAAGTATCTTCACACTTTAAAAGAACTCCTACAAGTCGCTCTGGAAAAGCTAATAAAATGGGCGAACAGATGTGGGTTTGGCGTAAACCCCTTACAAAACTGAACTTGTGCTCTTCTCTAGGAAATGCAAGATTCCATACTTTGACCCTCCATCTATAAATGGCACTAGTTTGACTTTCTCAAATGAAACTAAATACTTGGGTCTTACTTTTGATAGAAAGTTCACCTGGAAGCCTAGTATTCAAGAAAGAGTTAAAAAGGCCGCAGCAGCACTTTTCTCTTGCAAAAAAGCTATAGGAAACAAATGGGGCTTACAGCGTCGTGTGTGTCTTAGTATGTGCTGGCCGACAGCCACCTTAAAATTACATAACCTAACCTAGGTTTGACAAGAAAAATTGACTTGGTCTCTGAAAACAATAAACCAAAATTGCCATCTAATTCCAGCTTTGGAAGAATTGAGAAACTAAATACTTTCATATTTCTTATCGTAAAAACATGAACTTTAGGAGAAAAGAGGACATTTGGAGGTCAGCTTAGTAAACAAAAAGGACAATGTATTTTTTTTTTTTTTTTAGTAAAAAATTCAGAGAGTAGCGAAAAAGAGGGCTGTCCTCTTGAAAAGAGGACGAATGGTTACCATAAGAATACTCTACATAAAACAGGGTGTCGCAAAATTTATGATCCAATTTTGTTTTTGAATTACTTTTTTACTAAATAAAAAGAAATGATATTGGGTGATTGAAGTGGCTGCCGACAGTGACCTTATTTTCGCATTTTCCATGACTTTCCGCAAGATTTCCGGTGATAACTGTTTGCATTCCTTCGTGCATAACGCGCGGGTTTTCAGTGCCCCAGAGACGAAGATTTTGCTTATATCGACGTAACCGCTTAAGAGGAAATCCGCCTCGTCGCTCATGATGATTCGATTCAATGATTCATGCTGCGCTAACCCCACCGACCGATTATAGGTCAAACAAATCGACACAATTATTCCACGCTCTTGTGGAGCATAGCGCTCCATTGCTTGTCAGTTTTATACTGCCGCTGTCTAGTTCACAAATGTTAAATATGATTGACGTACGACGCCATTTGCAAAACTTAATACGTCTTCCGATAGGGTGATACATTTTGCGCCACCTTGTATAAAGAATATTTCTAAGCTTGGAATTTCAAAAATGAAATCAAATGAATAGAACTTTCTAAATCAGCTGTTTGACATTTTGATTTTCTATAGAGTGACCATTGATTTTTGTTTTTTAATGGTGGCTCTTTTTTTATTGTTTTATTAAAACTATATAATTATTTTAAAATATTCACGACTTATTGACAAATATACATATAGGTATGCTAAGATCTACATAAATGTTAAGTAGTAGTCTTATATCAAATATGACCAAGTGGAAAAATATTAAAATAAATATAAATATAAACCACATAAATATTGCGACCGGTTAGAACTTTATGGGCAACCAAAGCCTTCACCCCTTTGAAAATACGTCTCATGCTGGCCAAAACGCTGGTCAAACCAACATTATTATACGGTCGCTAAGTGTTTGCTAAGTGCAGCTTCGAAAGTAACAGAAAACTGCAGGTTGCTTTCAATAACACCGTTCGGTATGGCATTGGACTAAGAAGGTACGATAGGATATCACACTTCTCTACGCGACTTCTTAATATGACGTTCAACAGCTTTGTGCCATAGACAAATCATACTGGGAATTTTTTCAAATTTGCCATTTTGTTTTCCAATGGGTGTTAGGTTAGGTTAGGTTAGAGTGGCAGACCGCCTCAGGTGCAGCCTCACATAGGCCAAAGAAGACCCATTGTGATACCACAGGATCAGTGTTCTCACACTACCCGTTGAACCAGCCGGAGCTAAGAATGAGGTGTAGAGCAAATAATTCCTATATATGCAATTTCGCTGAGATTGTCGAAGAAGTATTCTCCGAGGTACAGTTTTCTACGGACTGACAATGCTGGGCACGTGCAAAGAAGGTGAAGAATAGTCTCCTCCTCCTCCTTGTCCCTACAGCTTCTGCAGAAATCATTTGAAGGGAGGCCCAACCTGAGGGCATGTCGCCCTATGATGCAGTGTCCCGTGATGACACCTACCAAAGTGCCTACCATGGGTCTTTTCAGTGAAATAAGATTCTTGGAGCGCTTGAGATCCAGTTGAGGCCAGATCTGTCTCGAGGTGCGGCACGTTGTGCAGTTAGACCACCTGAGATTTGTGGCGTTTTGTTTAATGAGGAGCTTACAAGTAGCAAAAGGCATGTGGGGATTCTCTTTTTCCGGTAGAATCGACATAGTAGTGCCTTGTCTGGAGAGTTCGTCGGCCATACAATTACCTGGAATGTCTCTATGACCCGGCACCCATATAAGGTGAATTTTGAATTGTTCCGCCATCTCGTTAAGAGATAATCGGCAATTGAGGGCAGTTGTCGAATTGAAGATGACCGAATTCAGTGATTTAATCGCGGCCTGACTGTCGCTAAAGATGGTGATATCCTTTACAGATATGACATTATACCGAAGCCACGATAAGGCCTCTTTGATCGCCATGAATACACTACAGTGATTAGGAAGGCTGAATGAGATTTTGCAATTTAGATCAGAGGAGAAAATTCATAGGTAAAAAAAGGAACCTATATTTAGGTACATATTTAAGTTTTATGCTTCCTTTTGCCGACACATATTGAATCGGTGCAGTTCGGCATGCATACCATCCGTTTTCGAAGACATGGCAGAAAAGAAAGCTTCCTGGGCTTGATTTTGCCTCTTGACGGTTTGTCAAGGTGTGTCCTTTTTAGCTCTGTTTTTTACAGGTTTATACTGTTCTCCCTGAACTTCACTTACTACTAAATCTTGATCATCATAATCGTGAGAGTCCGCAGAGGATTCCATGGATACATCTCTTAAGGATAGTAATTTCTCTGGTCTTCCAATCTCCACTGCCTCAGATCTCACTTTCCGTGGAATGCCATAAACGTTGGTACTTACTCCAGGGACGGACTGGCTCAGGCATGGGAACTTGGAACAGCCTGCTCGAGTTGGGAAAGAACGATTTTTGTTTTGTTTGTTGTCATTGTAACCTGACTTATTTTTTCTTTTCGTTTTCCACCAGCTTCTTTTTAGTTTCAGCCCAAACCTGAAAATTGAAAAAAATGATTAAATCTTAATCAAATATATATTTGAATTTAATACTTTTTTAAACGTAGCTCGTCTTTACTTGGAGGTCCGTGGCTATTTAATTTGTTGACAGCATCCTTTCAAAATCGTTCTGAATTTATGCGGTTCATTGAGAAACCCTTTGCGATTTCAGGATTTTTCTCCATGAGTCTGACCAACATTCCTTTTTATTCCCGATTCGTCCAATTCGAATGCGTCAACAGAAGTCAAATGTTTTTTTACTTCAAGAAGTTTAACATTTTTGTTCGAATGTCAAAATACAAATTCTTCGAATTCGACACTCTTTCGAAGAAATCAAATCGCAAAATAAGCATGACTAATTGACACGTGACGAAGCAGTGTGGTTTTTGCGCCGACAAATCGATTATGCCTCAAACTGAGGCAGATCCTGCAGAAGGTCAAATAATTCAAAACACAGAAAGACACTGTTTATGAAATATTAAGGCTAAAATCTCAGAGGCGACTTTTGACTGCAATAAATCGCCACGCATATCCAATTCGACTGAACAGTTCTCCCACAAAAACTATACAGATGTACACCCGCCTTTGGCAATCTTAGCAGATTCCAAGCAAAAAAACATATGCGCACATAAATCCTAATTTATGTGACATAAATAATCAGATTATCAAGTGTAATAGGCTAAGACACTAACATCACCATCCAGGGATACAAATACAACAATTGCTCAATTGAACAGCCTATCGGCAAATAGATGATATTCATTTAAACCGACTATTTACTGTAAAGAATCAAGTTCAAATCAAACAGAATATCGATTTCGTTCACAGGACCACCGCTGCTAGAAATAAATAAGCAAACATCAAATCCTAACCATGAATAGGACCTTGCATAGGATATCCAAATTGAAAAACATCATCAATCGGATATCGATGATGGCCACAAAAAAAAAACACCTCCCCTCCCCCCACCACTTGGCAACGGTCGAGTGTGTGAAGACACACCTGAGGTCGACATACACACATCACCCATCACCATCGCTATCATTCATGAATCAAGTGATTGTTCCCCACTCGAAGCAAAAGTGGCAACAGCTTACTAGAGCGAGGATTCAGATATAATACCTGTGCAGACAAAGCCACCGGTTTTTTTGGTCCCCTTCGCAGAAAAACACCAAAAGAGGATAACTTTCAGCAGCTTGCCTATGAACAAAAATAAAAATGCCCTGGCCAACTTCATGGCTGCATGTATACAGACACACCATCAGCGAAAGTATAAGCCTCCTTTCCGATACGCCTTACCTCCAATGAAACGAATGATTTAGGACTCTGCGATATCACAAGTCGGTCGGTCGTGTCTTTTAGCTGCCTCATCCTTCGATTTACGGCTGGATAAGCGAACGCGTACTTGGTTTGGGTATAATAAAACGTATACTCCTTTTGTGGGCACAGAAAAAGAAAAGAAAAAAAAAATACGATACCACAGAAAAAGAAAAGCGAAAGAAAAACATCTTTTTTCCTCTCTTCTGTCCGAGGATAATACCTTTTCGATTTGGATGTGGGATCTTCTGGGTGCTGTTCACGTTGAGCGGTATCTGTTTTTCCAACATAACGGTAGATTGGTGGAAGGAACCGACCGACGCGACGCTAAAAGGAATTATGAGGGATTTGTAATAAAATGAGTAAATCGCAAATAAAACATTCTCAATTGGCAAGGCAGGGAAAGCGACGAGCAAAAAATAAGAAACAAGGTAGAGAGATATGTACTTTATGCTCACAATAACTGCGAGGCAATTCGGGGGATAAGCAGATGTTTTACAGCTCATCCAGAGTCCCTTTTCAAGACTAAACGACTTACTTTGCCATGCCAGAGATCGCTTATGGGCGCATAGGATTTTGAAATATGAATCTGTAATGAAAGTCTCTCAAGCAGGGACATGAAAAATCGGGGTCAGAGATTGCGTCTTTGGGATCGGAAGACTCTCGCAATAAGGCTTACGTTTGAGGCAATAAAAAACCTTTTCAACGAAATTGACATGCAATTGAGGTCGGGCCATTTTGACTCGTTACATTAAGTGCTGGGTGAATTTGAATCAGAAATCTGAGAAAAGGACATCATTTCTACGAAAATTACAAATGACGATGAGAACAAATATTGGCTGAGTGTAAGATCGAATCAACCGACAAGAAGTGACACACGAAAAAAATTTAAGACAAATGAAGGTTGGATATAAACTTGAACTTGGAATACCAACTGAAGCATTATGGTGGAGACTATAAAGTTGTGATGTGCTTTTGTCGATGGCTAACCTCAGCCGGATTGGCAAGATTCTTCCCAAAGAATCGCCAACTTAGGGTAGAGAAGTTTCCTTTTATTACCTTTTTCTCTTAAATATACGGTGTAATTTACAATTCCAAGTTATAATCTTATATATAAATAGGCGAAGGGAAATAGTTAAGAACCATGTTCACTGCCTTAAACACAATAGATAGATAGATAGATATATCATCATATAAATAAAATTGGTGGTTCTGTTCGACTAAGATTGAATTTGACTTTAAATGCAAACATTTTAGAAACTGTTTAATATAATCTGGTGCATTTTTCACAGGCCTATAGAGGATACCTAGGTCTACAATCTCTACTTTGATTCAAGTCTATATTTTTATAAATTTTGGAAAAAAATTGGACAAGAGTAATTTATTTTTTCGTTTTGTTTCGCTTTGTTCCTTTGTAACGGTTTGCGGTTGAAAATACTGAGAGCATTTAAGTATAGAGGACATCTGCAGGTACAACTTAGGATATCCAATAACTCGATAACTTAAAAGGTTTCTAGATAAATAGACAACATTTTAAATATTTCTACGATTTTCACCTGACTGCACTTCATTCTCAAATCAAACATACTAACTGCGCAATATATTGACATCTCTTTTAACCCTATTTTACTACTGTGACGGAGAGGGAGACAAACAGAGGCAGTACTCTGTGTGGTTTGCTAAGAAAATAAAAAAACAAAAGAAATGGCAGGAAAGGTTTGTTTATCTCTGTTTTACTTACAAAAAAAAGTGTCTAGAAAGAAATGTCAAATAGGTACAGGTACCAGTGATACCAGATCGTGGTATTATTACATTAGGGGGAAAATTCCTGGTGATACACGTCGTACTTGTTTATAAATGCTATTTGCAATCAAGATGAGGCAGTAAATTATCGCGGTGGAGTTTTTAAATGGTATTACAGCTAATGGCCTTCTTGCTGAAAAAATTGAATTAAAAGTTGGAGTTCCCATTCAGTGCTGTCGTTGTAGAAACGACGAAAATTTTATTTTGCATAATTTTGGGGAAAAAGCAATACACATATATTTTATTTTTATTTATTTAACTCTTTCTTAATAAAAAAATCAATTGCATTTAGTGGTATTTTTTTTAAGCTACAATTGAACATAAATGTATTGAGTGACATCCCATCACACATAAATTGGGTTCAATGTTTTTGAAAAGTGTCTTAACAACTCCTTTTCCCCCCATCATAACTGACGCATTGTAATGTAATGGGACATTGACATTTTCAAAATATTTAATTATTTCCTCAAATATTGTTTTAGCATCAGAATTTATTAATTTAATTAGACCGAAGGGCCTGTCGGTGACCTTACCCAACAAGCTCTCGATATACCTGACCACAAGTAGGTACCAAACATTTTGTATAGTACTAACATCAGTTTATCTATAATAATGGAATATTTTTGAGATATTAGTACCTTAGTTATCTCTTCTTGACCTTCTTTAAGAAATAAGTGGTTTCTTGTTTTGCCAAATTTTAAATCTTTTATTATTTCAGAGTCTGGAGCAATTGCCTTATTCAATAAAATAAGAGGATTTATTAATGTAAAGGGTAAATTGAATTCAAGAAGAAATTAAAATATTTTCAACTTTGCCGACTCTATAGATAAATTTCTTATGTGTTCTTGTTAGTTTTGTTGAAGGGACGTTGGAACAGTCAAGCAACAGTAGCTCCAGTTTGGTTCGTAAATACATCAGAACGATCTGAGTTCAGTTCAGTACTCAACTATGCATTAAAAAAAGAAAAACGACTTATCTTACTTTTACACAGGGCAAGCGAGACAAATGAGATATGACATATGACACTGCAATCATTTCAAATAGTTTTTGAATGACAAATGCAGCAATAGTGCTGCAACTACTACTAATAAGAAGAAAGCTGTATAAAGAAAGTGATGCCATCTCTACTGTTTTCTGCGATACATTTATGAAAACAACGAACAAAAAAACAATACAAAAAGGAAAATGCAGTACAAAAGAAAAGTGAGCAGTACGGCAGTACGCACCGCCCGAAAGCAATACAAATATTGCTTTTGCAGTACTTTCGACAGCACTGCTTCCATTATGTTGCTTCGCAACTTGAATCCCCCAAGCTTTGTAATGGAACCAGACTGAGAGTGATTTCGTTGCAGAAAAACGTTATAGAGGCTTTCATTTTAACTGGGTGTGGTAAAGGAGATACGGTATTTATACCAAGAATACAAATAATTCCCAGCAATTATCCATTTCAGTTTAAACGGATTCAATTTCCTATTAATGTTTGTCTGCCATGAGAATCAATAAGTTACAGGGTCAAACTTTATAAAAAACGGGAGTTTAATTAAGCAAGAATTGCTTCAGGCACGGGCAGTTATAAGGTAGATGTAATGCAGCAAATATCGCTATCTTAGCCGATAGAAACAAAACAGCTAAAATGGGATACAAAGAAGCGTTACATTAATAAAAAAAGTGAGTTAAATATTATAAAATTATTTTCTTTCATTTTCATTGTCAAAATAATATTAAATTATTGCCGATTAGTCCAACGACCAGGTGGCTATGCCATGAAGATGAAGGATGAGTACCCCCAGTCTTCGGGAGGATTTTTAATACGGGTTCAAGTCCCTCACTATTGCAGAACGCTCCCTCGCTATATACCTAAATCTATCTTTGATTTGTCCTTAAAGCTATTATCAAGAAAAAAAAAATTGTGTCCCCTACAAGACAGCAAATTTATAATTTTTTTTTTCCCATCAATTGTTCTGAAACCACATTTTGCAGTGGCGAAGCCGGCTGGGTACAGCTAGCAGATAATATATTTATTCTTATGATTTATAGTAGCAATAACAATTTACTAGTTATACAATGTATTCAATACCTAGGGAAATATATGAAAAAGTTAATTACATATTTTATTTGTGTATAATTGGCTGATACAACAAAATTTAAATTCTGCGTGGGGTGACCCAATAGATAAAACTTAAATGAATTGTATGAGTTGGGAGCATATACAGAGGCAATATATAAGATACGGCATAAGATACGAAAATACAAAATAAATAAATCAATACATAAAAAAAATTAACAAGAAAAAAATAAACATGAGCTCAAATTAAAATAAATAATTAAACTAAAAGTTGAACCATAATATCAGAAAATCGTCAGAACATCGTCAAGTTGGTGGGAACATGGTATTAGTTGAGCATTCATCTAAGTGTACATCGCAAATACTTTTTCAATGTAACTGTATGATAAGCAAAACTCGTTCAAGAATCAAGGCAGAGTCCCAAGTACTTAAAGTTATCTACTGTTTCAATCAATAAGCATTTGTCACTAAAGATTAGACTACTACAGTAAGTTTTAGTCCTGCCGGATTGCAGCTGGTCAGTTTGTATCTTAGACATTCTGGTAAATGAAAGTATACATTCGTTTCAAATTCTGACGATTGAGATAAATCGAAGAGCTAAAAATCGAAGAGTTTTAGAGCTAATAACTAAGTGATGTTCAGCAAATCAGTGTCTCAAAAGATTAAGATCCCAATTTAAATCAGCAATCGATAAATAAGCCCGCCGTGTATTTTTCTGCGCCTAGGTGTGACATTATTTGTGAACAAAACTGTAACAATGATTCTTCCTTCGACTTTCCTTTCCTTTTTGAAAGCCAAATGGAGCTGGATTAAAGAACTTGGTTTTAGTTAACAAACGCACTATCCTATTTTTCATTAGCTTTTCAAATATTTTGCTGAAAACTGGATGAAGTGAAATGGGTCTATAGTTACTGATTTCAGCGGAAGAACCTTGTTTGAGCAATGGAATGACATCATCATTGAAACGGTTCAGCACATTCACAAATACCCGGACAGAGAGAACAGATTGATTGGACTGGACAAGGTTGTAAACTGCAGCCTATATTTGCAAAATAGCAATTAAATGCATCTGCAATAGCAAGTTTCTCAGACACGACAGAGACACCAACACGTATAATAGAGGGTATTTTCGACAGATACTCTTTATTTAAAATGTTGTTAACTATTTTCCATTCGTTCTTTAAATTCTCATTTGTAGATCTTAATTGTGACTGGTAAAAGTAAAAGGAATCTCCTTCTTAAGTTCAGAGCATACACCCAGAGAAAAAACAACGTAAAATAAAAGAAAACCACTTCGATTTAAATATTTTTCGGAATGATTTAGCATTGACTACGAACATTTTTAAATCAACGTGGCATAACATTAATTCAAAGGGTTTCCCTACTCTAAAAGCATATATTTTTAATTTGAGCTAACTACGTTTGCACCTTGATTTGACATGGAATCATGCTTAAATCAAATTTATCTACCTTTAAAACAAAGTTTATAAACTTCATTTCAACCATAATGCATCGTAGATCTAAATACGATCAACTTTGAAAATACTATGCTTTAACTTTAATTTGACAGTGACTCATAGCACAATCAAATGTATTTGACCTTAGACCTTGACCTTTTAAACAAATACATTTTGAAGTAATCACTGTGCATTGTGAATTCAAACAAATCCAACTTTGGAAATACTATGTTTAAGCTTTAATTTAACTTCTTTAAACTATTGATTCAAAGTGAAACCATTTTGAATAAGCATTTTTAAACTTTAATCTTACCATGATGCTTCGTAGACATAACCTCCTTAGACTTTGAAAATGTCAAGTTTATTATTTATTTGATACAACAATAGTTCGTTGTAGAATCAAATGCTTTTAACTTTAAGAGCTGTATATGTTACCTTGATTTTATTTAATATTTTGTATTTCCAAAATAAATTCACCGTCAAATTTAAAATTTGAGTACATTATGTACATCTTTGTTTTTTGTTTTTTTTTTTTTAATAAAAACCAATACCAATTTGAAATTCATACATTTTATTTTCAATGTAATAGTAATAGCACAAAATTCTTAAATTATTCATTATTAACCTTTATATAAAATAAGTTAATTTTTTTCTAAATAAAATTATTTGTATTATATTATTATATTATCGGAATCGAAATCGTCTTCAGTTGGATACTATAATGCATTTGATTTAATATGCAGTAATAATTTGAATTTTCTTTAATAATTCTTACCTTCGTTTTTCTCCACTTAAAAAGATCAGCCCTAAACTCTGCTCTCTGGCCGATACTAGTTATTGTATTAGTAATATCCTCATTTGTCAAATATACCAGTCTCTTAACCCTTATGTCATTGGCTGAAATAAAATTCTTTTTTCAATAAGCAAAAAGCTTTTAAAAACAAAAAGGTAATAAAGTTAAGTGCAATCTTTTGACAACTAATATGAAAATAAATTTTGTTTGTCTAGGTATTGTTGTTGACTGCTTGACAAAAATTTACTTAAATAGTTGAAATTTTGAGAAAATTAAGAAAAACAACGATTTTTATAAAAAGCAATGTATGCTAAATTTTGTGTAAATATGTATACGTACACTATTTAACCCTTTTGTTAAATAATAGATATGTGCATATTTAGAAATGAATTAATTTCTAATCGAACACTTAAAACTGGATGTGTTTTTTTTTTCGGCTCGTGATTTAATTCTGAGGTCCTAATTTCTTCACTTTCAAATTGCACAATATGCTTCTTAATAAAATTATTTCAATACATGTTTAACTTTACGCTTCATTTGTAGGTTTCGTTTACGATTAAATGCACTTAATTTTATTTCTAATACCTACCATGAATTAAATTTTATTACACAAAACTCGCATTTTAACACTGGAAACAGGCTTTCCATTTCAAATACCTTCAATAGTTTTTTTTAATTTTTCGTCATCTTCAGACAACTGACACTGAATTTCATTAGATGGAGTCAAATAAAAAATATTAAGTATCTGTCCATTTTCGTCGACTATGCTGATTTTTTCCATCTCTATACCATTGAAGGAGAAACAAGAATAACAACGAAAACGAGCTCACCTTTGAGTCGCAACACTTAGCGGGACTTACGAATAAATATGTGTCCCTTTGAATCTATTTTTGAAAAGAGTAACATCAATGCAATAATGAACATGTTCTACTTGACACTTTAAAATTAATATGCAACACTTTAAATTGACTTTCATCCAAGTTGGAAACTATGTTGTGTGTGTTGAGAAAATGCATGTAAGCATTATTTGTACTGTTAAATTTCGTCATAAAAAACGTAGCTTTTTGAAGTGGATATCGACTTAAAACAACGTTAAATTAACTATGCCACACTTTGAACGTACGTAGATGTAATTTCGAAACTTAATATTGGAAAAAAATATTATCATGTTACACTTTAAAGTCACGTTGAGAGTAGTTGCAATTTTTCAAAACACGGTCTTAATGTAAAACTGAATACGTTTCACTTTGAATCTAGGTTGACTTAATTTAAAATTACAATGCGTATTTAAATCAAATATGTTTTAATGTGAAAAGGATAGAACATATTACATTTAAGTTTGCATTTTTGCCCTGAGCGTAGTTTTTTTTATATTTCCTTCTTAAGCCCAAATTATCAGGAAAGTTTTTTGCATTTTATTCTAAGTTTATTTTTACCTATAACTTTGTTTAATAAATGTCTAGATATCCAAGGTTTAAGTCTTTTTACCAACATTTTGAGATGAGGAACAACTTAAAATGTGATTCGTAGGTGAGCCGATAAAGAGAGTATAAGCTGTAGAAGCATCATAACAAGTGTAAACCTCATTCCGGAACTCATAAAATATATTCCGTTTAAGTTTACAAAAGTTAATTTTTACTTTTCTTTGGGATGTGTTAGGATTATTATAAGCCTTTGAAACATTAACTATGAGTCCAGTCATAGAGTGATCATTTATCATCAAATCAAAGACACATTTTTCGAAACGCCTATAGATATGATCTAGATATGATATAGCTGTTTAAGCTATTCAAAACAGTCCTGGTGGGTTCATTGATAAAGCAGGTTAGACCATGTGATGCTAGTAATGACAGGTAACTAGAAACGGTTTCATTATCATCCACATTGTTTACATATATTAAAGTCACCTACAAAAATTAAGTTTATCGATTTTTTCTGGGACAAAAGATCCGAAAATTCTTTTATAAACATCAAAACATTGCACATATGCAATCTACAGACACGTAATAAAACAAACACTTCGTTATCAATTTCAATAGAGATCCTCAGCACATCTAACAAAATTAACACATAAAATATCAAGAATCTTACAGTTCTCTTTCACGAAACGCCCAACTCCACCTGCAGCGTAATTTTCATTCGTATGAGGAATAGATTTCAACCCGGGAATAGAGTAGTAATTTATTTCAAAGTTGTATATCCAAATTTCTGACACAAAAACAATATCTGGAACACGCGCAGAGTCATCAATCAATATAATCGCTTGATATTTTTTCCGTTCGGAAGATTGTGCAGAAATGCTGTGCAATGTGTGTAATCTGTTTTCCAATATGTTGCGCGTGAGCCAGGTTTGGTAGAATGGTATAATTTCTACCACCGGGCGAACTCTAGTTTAGCCCTTGTCCGGGCAAAAAATATTGCAAGCGGACTTACGTGTCCAATAGACAAATTGCTGAAATTATTAAATGAAACATAAATGATACTCACTGTTATATTTTTTATTAGAGATAATTTAACTTTATTTAGCTACAAAAAAAAAAAAATAGTTGGCGCAACAGGTCCGTAGGGACCCTAGGCCTCGATTCTCATAACCATTCGTTTTGTGTGAGTTTTTTATTTTTGGGACGAATGAAAGGGATCTAAAATTCTATGCCGAGTCCAAACGGCCAATTGAGAAGCTCTTTCATGACAGTTATACTCACGGATGTTTGTCAGACGTTCGCGAGAGGTGGCGCAGTGAAACAAACCTTAAGTTGGAATTTAATTTTCTTTTCGGGATTTGAATGTACCACTCCTTTTAGATGCGAAAGAACTTCTTTCGGCAGAAGTCATTTATTTCACATATGGAATGCCGTTCAGAGGATAAACGATTTCTGAGTCGCCGGCCCATCAAATTTGTCTGGTTTATAAGGCACATATTGTCTGACAATTCACATAGTACTTGAAATGGCACAATCAATTGCAAGAGTATTGTTGTTCAATTCCTAGTCAGATCCGGAGTCGGAGCCAACATCGCCAACATTGTCATCATCGGATAAATTTACTTAAATAACGTATAAGTAATTCTTTTGTCAAATAGTGCTTCACTATTCTACATTTTAAGAATTTTCTGAAATATAAAAGTCATCCCTATCCGAGGTATCCGATCGGAACGAGATTCCAGTCGAGATATCCGTTCCGATACAGCTTTCGAAAATATTCTCCGATTGTAACACCACCGTATTTTATTAAATTTTATTCACCATTATATTATATTGTTCAATTTTTTTACTATACATTCATTTCTTTTGTATAAAACATTAATTTAAATTTCCAAAAAAATAAATAAAATGTTCCTAAACACAATAACGTAAATTGGCACCACTGACTGACACTGGAGTATTTTGAAAAAAATAGTAGTACAGACATTTTTTAGTATTCAAAAATAAATGTGGGCACTAGCATTTTTTTAACTTTATTTAAAAAAAAAAATCAGTTAAAAAAAAAAACACTTTATTAGGTATAAAAAATCTGTCTTTGGTGGGTCCAAACTGAAGTCGCGAGGTTTCGACGTACTTTTACCGAAACCTTGTAAGTCGTTCCCACCGAGTTGAAGTGAGTTCAAAAGCCATAGGCTGTCTATTTTGAAGTGGCTGGCAAAAGGGCTGCTTGCTGACGCAAACTAATAATGTTGGAAAGAGAAATTACTAAAAATGATTTCTGAAAAAATTAAGGAAACAATTGCAGCATTTGTAAATATTTCTCATAAAAATATTACTTACCTAGGTACCTCTATTTTTGATTTATATTCTTTACTTCTTTTATTGTTTGTTTGATTTTCAAATTTGTTTTGGCGTTTAATATTTCGACATCCATAAATGAATACAAAATATACTAAAATTCACGCTGTAGACTTGTTCGGTACGATAACCTCTCACGGACGGCTGAACTCTGAGGGGTTTCAAATAGGTTTCGCTGAAAACCCGAGGTTTCAAAAATGTAGGGCAAAAAATCGGATGATTTGAAAATTTTTACGAGACCCCGCGGTTTTGTTTGGTGGGAACATGGCATTATGGCAGATAGATTTTTGATTTCTCATGTTTTTCTATATGCTGTTTGTTTTTTTTTTGTAAATTTCATAAAACATAATGGCTTTTTGGCAAAATAACTGACGAAACATTTGCGTGCGCTTTTGGCTTCTTTTGAAGTGGTAGGTGTATCAACTTCATCAGTATCAGAAATGTTAACACCGTCGGTTCTTTCGGCAGCGGATTCAGGTAATTATTTCACCAAATTTGCATGAACAGCAGCACACTCATTTGGCTTACTACCAGCAACAAAAGACATTTTATTGAACGACATAAACATAAAAACTCACGGAGTTCAAACAAAAAAGCAAAATCACCAAACCACATTCTTAGTTAACAATAAAATAAGTATCGAACTGAAAGATGAAAATTGCATGAAGCCAACGAAAATCAAAAACAAACTATAGAGAGGGAAATTAACTTTTTGCCGATAATTTGCAAGATAAAAGTGCTACCAAATTTACATTAAATTTAAAGTGAATTTAATTTATTAAGGTCTTACAAAAGTACAGAATTACAGAAGTACAAATGAGAAAGGAAGAGTACGGTGGTGTTGAAAGTAGTATAATACTCCTACGGCAGTACTTTCGCATTTGGTATTTCGCCTCGATCAAAGGTTACGCAACCGTCATTTGGAAAAGTCCACAATTGAGTTCTTGCTTCTGCTTACTTTTTTTTTTCTCGCCAAACATTTGCCTACTGCGGTTCGCAGACTGCAATGTAGAGTTTAAACAACCTTAGCCAGAGCTGCCACAATTTCTTTTTTTTTTTCAATTTCTTAGCTTATTTATAATTTATTGTTCTTAAATTTTGTGTTCCTCTTTTCTTGAATAAAGAATTTATTTACTTTATTATAACAAAGTAAATAAATTAAGTCGGCGCATTGGCTTAGTGGTTAGTGTGTTGGACTACTAAGCGGTCCCAGGTTCGAATCCAGAGAAAACCTAAATTCCAACTTAAGTTTTTTTTTCACTGCGCCACCTCTCGAACGTCTGACAAACATCGGAGAAAGAGCTTCTCAATTGGCTGTTTGGACTCGGCATAAAATTGTAGATCCCTTATATTCGTCCCAAAAATGAAAACTCACACAAGACGATAGACGAATGGTTGTGAGAATTATAATTATTAATTTTTTTTTATTTATTATAACAATCCGTGACTATTAATTTTTCCGTAAAGACTAATTTTCACTTTTTACGCTTGTTGTTGTTATTATACAACTTTGCTTCGATGTTATTTATTTTCCTTTGTTCGTCTGCCTGTTCAACGTTTACTGCGGTCTTCGGACAGCATAAGCGAGCCAGAGAGGCAAACATAGCTACAGAGCTGGCGGATGGAAGACGCTGATGCCGACGTCGAGGAATACTAATACTACGACGTGGCAAAAACACAATTCGACCCGAATCGAACCAGGCGAAGGAGGAAGTGCTGTTTCATGAAGCACATCAGGGTTATCACCTGTCCAGTAATGCATATTTTGCTTATTGACAAAGCCGTTTAACAAAAAATGCGCCTCATCGCTGAAGATGATTTTGCGATGGAAATTTTTGCCCTTAAAGTAGCGACCACCGACTCCGAATTTCGGTATTAAATTTGAGTTATTTGTAAACGTTGTCCATTCGTATAATGCACCATGATGAAAATGTTGATTTTTCTGAATATTTTGACATCGACAGTTCGGTAATCGGTTTAAGGGTGCGGTCACACTGAAAGTTTGAAGTATTCAAGTCGATAGTAAACGACCCTTTATTACCCTTACCTAGGAACCACGAGGGCTGCGTTTTAAAGTAAGGCTGCTTTCTGACAACCCTTAGAATGAATTTAGTCCAAAGTCTTGGCTTTAAGTGGCCCATAAAAATTGTGCCGTTTCTCTGGGTAGACCTGCAAATTGCACCTCAGCCTTATATAAAACGGAACACAGCAAACTCACATCCGATTCTTTCCTCCCCCAGAGCCTTCCGGTCCTTTGCTTTTTGCCACATCAGGGAGCTCTATTGTCTCATCAGTTTGGTAAATTGGTCGTTCCAAAGAACAACATCTCACACAAAGTGGTTTTAAATCAATTGGAAAATACTGTACTAACACTTTTTGGTGCCTACTCAACGTATCCCCCAATTTGCTGGTCCAGACAAAAGTCCGCAGCCAGCCTGTTTCTAATTAAGCAGATATTATTAAATTGCTCTCACTTGTCAGCGAATTCCACTGAACGTAACATTTTGAATAAAACAACTTTCCAATTGAATTTCTACCTGATCACCTATTATCGTTAACTGAATCAATATTCATCAACTACATTTAATTACGGCATTTATAATTGTCCCGTACAATTGTCAGCAATATCAAACTGCCCATTTTGAAATAATGTCCTCTGGCGGGACACGCATATCATCGCGTTATTTTGCGACCAGCTATAGCACTGAGTTGACTTTTATGTTCCGCACGTCCCGTCGCCGGTATAATAACGTTTTCCACTAACGGATCCTGCTTACAATGTGATTATTATTATTTTTGTGGCATCCAAACTGTAAAATCTGTAAACCTCTCATCTGGCACAGAAACAACAAAATCCTAATTGACAATTTTGCTGATGGTTATCTGGCGAGATACGTTCATCCGTTAATTTTCAATTCAACCCGAAATACCACTGCAATCCGATATAGAGTTCCAGCTCGTATGAAAGTGAGAGGTGTAGTGCAGAAAATGTATACACAGCCAAACAACAACTAACGTCCCCAATCAGCATGCATGCGGTCCATCTTCTATTCCCTGTTTGTCATTGATATTTAATTAAATGGCTCTCCTCGGGGAATGTGGCTGTGGAACGGTGGAACCGTCGACTCAGAGTTCCACCGGCCGGTCGGCTGGTATACACACATTAGTACATATATAGCAAGGATAAAAGAGACAAATGAACTGAAACACAGTAAAAAAGTCCTGTGGTGCTGGGCTGATACGACCATTTTGCTGTGTTTTGACCGCCGCCGCCTGTTGCCATTTTGATGATGTTTACGAGCATTTTTGAGGTTCGTCTGGGGAGCGGGAAAGCTATATAGTTTCAAGCAGTAGATTTTTCCTGGCATCTGATGTCATTAGTGCATACTTTGAGGTATGGATCGGAACGAGATGGTGTGGTGTGACAAATGGAATACATAATTTGGTTAACCTTGATGTTTGCCAATCGACCGCGGCTAAGTATAAAGCAAACCCCAACAAGGGCATCACAATTGGCTCACTTGGACCTAAGTGGGCTAGCGCAGGGTTCTTCTCGCTTTACCTACCCGTTTACCTAATCTAACCTAAGCATGCTTCTACTCTTTGTCGCTGCAGCCTGGAGTACAGAATATTGGACTTAGAAGTACTGTCACTAAGAATAATAGAAATTTGCACTGATGTGAGCCCCCATTTTGAAGTAAGAGTAGGCCTTCTAGGGGTAAACGCTACAATATGACACCTATTATAGGGGCGGTCTTAAAGGCGAATATTTCATCGATTTTTGAAGACAAAAACGAGAGGAAGTCCACTTTATCTGTCGGTGCGATATATGCCCGGCTCCACCTGGGAGTTTTTTATAAAAACAATCTGAATGACCTTAAAAATGTAGTCACCAGAAGTTTCCTAAGCTTCATTACAAGCTCAAACTGGTTCTACCTATGAGTTGGGTAAAACACTTTTTCCCAGATTTACGTGGTTTCACAAGGGACCTTACGGGTATAATGGTCTTAGTGAGTCGCCTCCTTTTAACAGCCACTTCAACCTTAACAAAGCCTTGAGATAATTTAGGACTTATCTTGAGTCAAATTAATTTAGAAATAAAATTTAAAAATGGACACATTGATCCTGTAGCTCCTCCTTGGCCAAGACTTTTAGAGTTGTAATGGCGAAGTTAGGTGGCAGATTCCGTATATCAACGATCGTCTAAATGATATCGTTTTTGAAATTTTGGTCGCCAAAATAAGTTATATTCTGCTCAAATTTTTTTAACAAACGTTAGCTTTATTAGAAAATGAACTGGATTTAGCTCTCAAACTTGTAATTTGAGCACTTGGATGCTAGTTTTTGAGGTCTATCGTTTCGACGATAATCCTGTGAAAAGTTACGGAATGAGTGCCCAGAATTAAGAGGAGTACCCTGTTCGACATGTTAGATGGGATAGGTTAGGTCATCACATTAGGACCAGAGTTAGAGGTCCATTTTGATATCACATCAGCGAGGAAACGAATGACAGCCAGCAATTACGAGCTCTGCTGATCCTGACTAACTTAGGTTTCGCTAACGCAAGACTCTAAGGGCCTTGGAATAGCCTGTCTATCAATGTGGATGGTGATAACCTTGATATTGACCACATCTCAAGTAGTTCCAAATCTTTGAGTACGAACAAAACCTTTGTCTGAAAAACACTGCGTGTGTTCAAAAGTCTCACTTTTGATTTTAAGCCCCACTTTCCCCAACGCTTTCCTTTGGTAAATGAAAGAGCCTGATGTACGTTAAGTTCGCCGCTGAGCTTTGTTTCTCATATACCTTTTATACCCATCTTGATCTATGAGAAAATGGAAGGAACACTTCAGAAAGCTTTGGCAAGTGTGATCAAGTTTTTTAAAGAGGTCGCTGAATTTTTCGATCTTATTGAAGTTTGATTCCATCATTTCCTACCTGGGAATTTTGCCTGAATTTAAATGGCAGCGCTTACTCCTAATGGTGGAGGCTCCTTTCTCATTTAACTACTGCCTCGTGTAAAGCAGTTTTCACCGATTGACCCATGCCGAGCGATACACAAAACTCCGTTGCAATACCTGCTTGTATAAGAGTGCCTTGGGGAAAAAAAGGGAGTCTTGTGAGTCTTGGTTTACCAGCTTTGGGTATAAATACTAAGCGGCCTTCCATCCAAACTATTGGTAAATATTTTTGTGTGTTTGTAGCCGTTGCAGAAGTTCAGTATTGTTGCATCGGAATTCGTTCCCCATCTAGATAGTGGGTATAAGGCTTTGTTGGGTAGAGAAATTTCGGACAAAGATCCGTAGTGAAGTCAATTACATTGCGGGCAATTTTTTTCGATTGTATTACCAAATATGTCGTCCGTGTCTGTTTTTACCTTTAGACATTTTAACGAATCTCCTGAGTTTAAAAATATCAGCATCGATGTACACGCTGTCTCTGATCTTGGATTGCAGTCCGCCTCGTAAATGTCACAATTTGAAATGTTTATTTTGTCCAGTCCAACCGCACCTTTTGTATAGCGGTGGTGATATTTGTTTTGCAACAATCGAAAGCCTCAGCTAATTGGTTGCAGCCTGTTTAGGTTTAAAAAACTAAAGCTCGTTCTAAGAAGCATGACTCCGTCAAAAATAACTCACTGATAACTCCATGTAGGTCTGTAGAAGTAGCTGTTTAAAAGTGCATAGGACTGTCTTGATTGCCGTTAAATTTTTCCCGGAAGTTCAGTTTTTTTCTTAAATTTGGGAGACTCACACAAGGTACCGGAATAAATGCCATCCCGAATGTTGCCTCGTTTTAAGCAGCAAAACAGCCAGCGACAGTTTAGAAAATTTAGACACATATACCACGCATGCTTTTAAAGAAGGCTTAGTTGTTAACTGCTCCACTACTGAGCGAGTGGTCTCCGGTTCAACCCCCAAAAAACACATATTACAGGCGCGACTATAATAGGAATCTTCCCAAATCTGTCATTTGGGTAAAAATTATAGATCCCTTAAGTTTTTTCTTAAGGTTTTAAAATGGTAGGCCTACGGTCTCGCATAAAAGTTCTTGGCTGCGGTCACCGCGCTCCAAGTTGAAACAACATCTTGTCAGGACTTTGGACATCCATATTTTCAAATGAGAGCCCTAAACAATTTCGTCGTGCCAAAATCCATTGACTATGCAACGCGAAAAACCGGCCTTAATTTTAAAGATATAAGGCGGCACCAATACGAGCTTTTTTGATGTGTTGGAGGAGTCTGTAGGATCTCTTGAGAAAATAAATATCAAAGGTGACCTGAAATACCAACCCCATTCTAACCCTTAAATATTGTATTACACAAACTTGACCCTAAAAGAAAAATAAATACTTAGCGAACTCGACCGAGCGCCCTGCCGGTCAGATATTGAAAATAATCTTCACTCCATCCATCTGCCTCACTCGTCGAGCTGCATGTGCAGCCTACACTAACACTAACTAATAATGAGTAGAAGGGATTTGCCACTCATATGGAATAGAGGCCACTATAGGTTAACAATTGTCTCTTAATTGGTCCTTATAGCGGCATAAAAAGAGTCTCCAATCGCACCTTTTACAACCTATCTCCATGTCTGAGATTGTCAGCAAAAACAAATTAGCAAATTTTCATTGCTAAACATTTTAATAAGCATCCTGTTCCAGTCGCTTTCAATTAGCGACCTCCTTCCTACAACAAAAAAGTAGGGAAAACCAGAAACGAGAAACGAGCAAACTAAAGGCGACAACGCCAGCGCCAATATAAAAGGATCCTACAAAGTCGATAATCAAATCCCATTAAAAGTGCTTCCCGACAAAAGAGTACATTAAAAAGACAAGCCAGCTCGAGATGCACAAATTAACTGAACATCTGTTCAATTAGTGCACAAAAAGGAAGCGGAAGTCGAGTCAAAGGTCTTCTCAACGAACAGAGAGAGGTCCTGACACACTATACAGAGCACAGACTCGATGTCAGATTAAATTCTAATTAAATTCAAATTAAAGACTTTGCCCAACTAAAATGGACTTTCGATGTGCACCCCCACTACAACTACGTAGGTACGTGCGACTCTCTGTGAGACAGGCGCATTCAAATTAAACAGCCAAAGGCACTTGAATCGGAGCGACAAACATTTTCCCGCTTCGCTCCTTCCTCTAACTTTGCAAATTTGCATGCAAATATACCCACCAAGCTGATTACCGTTTTGTGTTCGTATATATGTCCAGTGAATAACAACACAAAACATTCGATCCTGTGCAACGCGCGCCCAATAAATTCATTAAACTTTCCCCCAAATTCTGTGCAATTAATTTTCCAGCACATGGCGTATATACGTACAGACGGAGGAAGGGATGGCAGCAGATAGTAACAATAGTTTAGTTGCCGATATTCGATACAGCAAGGATAATGGAATGGAGGTAAAAAGCCGGCCATTGTTATCGAGTAAGTCATTTCCTATTCAGAGTACGAGTGATCATGTTATCCGGGGCACGACTGAATTTCCGGTTGCATTTAACGAGAATTTGTGGATTTTTGCGTCTGAAAGTCAGTGTGCGGAGTTCCGAAATTTTGCCAGAGCGGAAGTGCACCTTTGTTTCGTATACGAATATACTCTATATGCCGAAACCGACCCTAAACGGGGGCTAGGGGTAGTGAACTTTTGTTGATGGTAATGTTGCCTCAGAAGGGTCACAATGCACTGGGGGCATTCTGCAAATTTTGTTCGGTTCACAGGAGAGAGTTGGTTCAATTAGCACTCTATTATTACGATGAAGGGATGAGTACATAGATATGTAAAATTAACTATGCATGCTTTTATTATAGAACACGGTGATACGACGCTTAAATATGTGATGGTAGTATTGGTAAGTACAGCATCCATTGGAACGTGCAACTTTACCAGAGTTATTCTTAAAGGGAGGCCACGATTTTAGAGCTGCACACTGTTTGGAGGACTTGGTTTGATCTAATTCATTTGCACCGCTTCATAATTGACTGTCAACTATGAAGTTACAATTATACGCTTGCTTAAAAAGATTGTTGGTGATGAATAGTTTGAAGATGTTATTGTGCTTCCCTTAACAAAGGCTTTAGGACAGAATTTGACAGTAATTTTATACAACAAAAGTTGTTAGGAGAAACTATAAGCTCAAGAGAGTCATGTGTTTCTACTCACTTTCCATTCCATCAGTTATTACATAATAACCTTGCGTTCAAACTCTGTCTGCTATAACTGGTTGGGTCAGCCGGAGAGAAATATTATTAGGCAGTACTGCAGCCACAAAAGGGGAGTATTTAAAAAAAATAGGAGTACAGACATTTTTATTTTTATTCAGTTAAAAGAAAAAAAAACATAAATAAATAAATTATTAATTCTTAGTAAGTTAATTGTTAATATTAATTTTAATATTATTAAAATTAGGAACTTATTGAATCACAAGATAATAGGTAATATTTAATACACATAATACATTAAATATTAATTGCAAAAAGTAAAGAATCAAAATTCATTCTGTTGAGGATGTTTATAAAATTAATTAATATAAAGTAAAAATGTCAAGTTTAAGTAATAGCCATTGTATTTAGAGCCTAAAGCTTATAATTGACATTTGTCATAAAGTCTACACTAATTTGTACATAAGGAAAAAGTATAAATGTCAATCATTTTTTCAAAACATTTCATATTCGTAATAAACCCGTAATTATAACGTTGACGAAAATTATTGTGCGTTATTTTTCATTTCAACTGTTTTAAAATAAGGTTGCAACGGGAAGACTCTTTCTTTTTATATTTTGAACAGTTCGACACGGTTTTAAACAAAACACATTCATATGGAAAAAGTGTAACAAAAATACACAAAAAGAAACAAACATTATTTTTTATACGAGAACAAACGTTTTTTTTTGAAGGATTCCATTTACTAGAATCAACTCCATTTAATAATTCCTTGCAACTCGTGATTGCATTCAATGTAATGACCTCCAATCTGTTCCGTTTTTTATCTTTAATGAGAAACAGGTAGAATAAAACTCTTTCTGCTGCTGCGCTGCTGTGCGGAAGGCTTAACAAAGTACTTACAAAACCTCTTGTCAGAGAAGAAAGTGTTTTATTGAGGGCATTATTTAAGAAAAATATCTCTGACCAAAATTCTTCTATTTCTAAAGAATTAGAAACCATAGTTTGATTTGGCGAACACTACGCCACTCCATGTGAAGATTTTCAATTTCACTTTCATTAATCAAATCAGGAATGGAAGAAATTATTTCAGTTATTTTATTTATTTATTTATTTGAAATAGAGTGGCTTCGTACAATTAAGAATTGAGAAGATACGGGCGAATATAAATGCATACATTATAAATAATAATAATAACATTTAGGAAAAACAGAATACAATAAGAATTTAAACATAGATTTCGAATTTTTGAAAAGACTAACAACTATAGGTATTTTTAAATTTTTAAATTTTACAATAAAAAATTTGAGAGCAACAAGTGTGTTTTGTTTAATTTTAAATCTATATACTTAGTAAATTTACTTTATTTATGACTATTTTTGTGTCCAGTCTGCTTAAGCAATTTTTAAAATGATTGAATAGAGAAGCACTGAAATTTCGTGACCCTACCTTACGTCTAATTACATATGGCAGTGAATTCCATAACCTTATAGCATGTACAAAAAACAAACGGCTACTTTATAAATAGCAATGAATTTGGGGAATTATATTTCCAGTTCTGGAAGAACAAGGAAACTGCAGCTTTTGGTATAAGTAATTTCGTTTATGCCGTGATATTAAGTTACCTAGGTATAGACAGTTAGATAGACCTATTAAACATTGAAATATGATCAAACTTTCTTAAATGATAAACATATCTAATCACAGCGTTGAAGGCGAGTTCTAATTTTCTATACGATGTCGAAGCAAGGTTACTATGTGTAACGTACACACAGCCAACAAGGCATTTCTGACTATCGTCAGAGATTTCAACTAACAAAAACTCGATGCCGGTTGAAGACGCATTCTTTTAAATAATGCATTTAAACGAACACCTATAATAAATTGCTACCCCACCACCCCTACTGGATCTATCACTCCGATGAATTTTATAGCCAAAAAGTTCTACAAGCTTATCACTATCGCCATCATTGTTTTCGCTTCTAGGAATCTACCACGTTTCAGAAACACATATTACGTCTACTTGCTGCGAAGAAAATAATTCTCTAAATTCATCTATGCTGGGTTTGAGGCTCTGCACATTGGCGTGACAAACCTTCAACCCAGAACAATAGTTTGCAAAAATGTTAAGCATAATCCGACCGTCGCTTATATTGTTCATGCCATCTATCATGTTACTATCATCCATACAATTGAATGAAACAGAAAGTATAAAAGACGAATGATCTCAATGATTCTCTCCACAAACCATGCATAAACATCGCGGACACAAATAATACAAACAAACAAGAACAAAGCTAACAAAATTAGACTAGAAACGATAAAACCGACAAAAAATAACACACTTGTTGATCTAATTTTACGATATAAACAAATTAAATAAAGAAAAAATAAAACATGCAAATTTAAAAGATTAAACATACTTAATTTCACTAACATAATAATTTCATAGCTCGAACAAATGCTCCAGCATAAATCGGTGATAAAGTTGGATATTCTTGACTTCTATAGACATCAAAGCTTTCAAGAGAGTTGTGTTGGTAAAACGATTTTCGTCTCGATGTCATCTCGGCTCTTCTTAATGTAGACCAAACCATCACGAGTTCTCTCAGAAAAATGATGCCCTCTTTCCGCAACCGAAGAGCATGATATAGCAAAGAACTATTTTCCAGTGTTAAGCTCTCGTTGATGTAGATCCGTTTAGAGAGATTTTTGCTGACATCAGGCGCTTGAGAGTTTGCATTGATCTGCTCTAGTGTTAGACCACCGTTGTCGTGAAAAGCTGCTAGCAGTGCAACCTCTCAGTCCCAAAATTGATCAACCTATCGGAAGATGTCATAACTTCTGCAAATGGCGGCAACTGTCAGACTTGGTGAAATATTTGTGAACCAAATAGATGGAGAATACACGTGGACTAGCCATTAAAAGTTATACCTCCTCAAGACCGCGAATGACTCGTGCCGCAACTCGAAGTTCAGTACAAATTTCCTATCCGTCCTACAGCTTCTGGTCAAACAATAAGGCGCTCCCCTTGAAGACTCTGGAGCAACAATTTTAAAGAAGAGGCGCCGCAACGCCTCGTAGTGCTCGCTGACGAGAATATCGTCAATGTAGCTGAAGAGCTGAGACTAGCGGATGAGCCATTTATGTCGACCAGGCTATATAGCACCATGATCAATGAGTTTTCATTGCCGCTGATAATAACATGTGGTTCCTTTAATATTTGGTTGCAACCGCATACACAGCTCTCATGATAATGAACAATGATGCGTTTCGAGGAAGCCTATAATATCTCGTTTTGGTCATTAACACTGGACGCCCGATTTTTGTTGGAGTCACAAGTTTTTGAGAACAAGCCGCTGAACACAGACTCTCGAAGCTCTGAAATAGAACTGAAGAGGGACTCGTTTTATCAGGGTCCACTCGGAACGTAGGTGACAAAAATTGGTCTTAAAAAATACTGTTTTTGAAAATTGGCCCTAAAAAATGCGGTTACAAGAAAATGGGTTAAAATTAACTACCTAAGTCTCTGATGAAAAAACGAGTATCTACCTATTCATTTTAAAAAGGTTTAAAAAAAACGCATCACTTGTTGTTAACCAATTTTCTAGATTTAGATTTAGATTTTTGAAAATTTTGAGGGGGAATTGGTTCAAATTGGGTCAACTTGTTTCCCTTAACAGGTTGACTGGGTTTTCATTAATCCACTCTATAGGAGCTTTATGAATAGTATTACCTGGTAGTCTTCAACCGAAAGTTTGTTTTATTTAAATAAATAATTTCTGCTACTATCGTCATCCACGAATTTTCAGGAGATTGGCAGTTATACCAACATAGCAAACCAATTCAACCATTAAAGAGTTGAAGTACGTTTATAGCATCAGTAGTGCCCGGGGTTATAGGGATTACTCCTTCGCAAACCTCTTCTCATGGGCAAACCGATTATAATCCACCAGACATAGGCAACCCACTCGATAAGATGCCTTATCCCGAAATTAATTTGAATCGCCCGCGAGCCATTAATTAATCAAAATAGATTTCATTCCTCCCGCCGACCCATCACACCCAAAGGAGAGGGTAATTTTACACATTGGGGATTGGGCTCTTGCCCATCCATCGTTTCGTAGACCACCAGAAGCCGAAAAAAAGTCATAATAATATTTTCTCTCTCAAAATGTTTGCACGCTCAATTTATGCAAATCCAATAGCGAAAGCAGTGTTATAAATTATTAACAATATATTACAGTCGCCCATGCCAACCATACTGGCTGGAGGGAGTTTATAGGTACATCCAACGGAAGCCGCTCGCCCTCGCTCCCCAAATTCCACGAGGAAATCCGATTATGACTCTGTTCGTCTCTGCAGCTCTTCTTGTTTTAAATATTTATTAATCCAACATGAAAAAATCACAATAAAAAGGCTCCCTCTCTGCACAAACGGGACACGGGAGTACGAAAACTACAACAGACCCGCCAGCCGACACACAAAAAAGCGGGATGAAGCGGAGCCAAACGGAACACAAACCGTCCACACACGTGTTGAGTTAATAGTGTGTTTAAAATTTAAATGCAAATCCTGTTGAGGAAGGAAAATCCAAAGTCCTCCTACCTCCCACCGCCGCATGGTTCGGGGATAAATTATTATTCAAGTTGCGAAGTTAACTAATCTCGGCGCACGATTAGGAAGGATGTGACGGCAAGGACGACGCCAGCTACGACTACGACGTGAACTGGACATACAACAGAGCGTGGGTATAGGTAGGAAAGAGCGTTTGGTTTTCTGCGTTAGTGTGGCAACAAATCACATTTCGTTTGCCGGACCGGGACACCAAACCCGGAAAGTTTATGTAGTTTTTATCGTCGTCATACTCCACTATACGAGTGTGCGTGTGTCTTTCGGCATAACGTGCATAGAGGAAATATTCCAGATTTTATTAGGGAAAAATGTTTTTTTATAGCCTTGCGCGGTACCATTACATATCTTATTTATACGCCGAAGGTATATATACTTTAATAGGGGCAGCTTGTGGCAGTATTTTCAGCTCATGGTAAAGGTCAGGCAGTAGTTCATATTGCATGCTCTGCTCGTAGCTAGGGAGAGCTTAGAGTTGTTAAAAATTGAGTTCCGTTGTTTTGTGTATATTTATAGAGCTAGACGTGAGTTAATTTGGCAAGCATCTTTATGAAAGTGTGTCTGTACATATCTGCAGCTTAGGGGTTAGGTTATTCGGAGATTTTGACAGATTGTCTGGCTTTAAGTGCCCCTAATCAAACATTCATTTCAATTCAACCCGAGTTGGTAGCAGTGATTAGGGTAAGCGAAGGTGTACAAGTTGTACAGGTGGATTTTGGTATGCAGAGTTCCTAAGCTATCAAACTTAACTAAGGTTGACCTTTATGCGAAGTGGATTTCACTGGGTATTGTAAAATTTGGTTGCGTGGGCTTGGTGTTAACTACATTTTGGGAGGTATTCACTGGACGGCACATACGACGGGATTTTGTTCAATCCCTGAATAGGCCCTT
Source organism: Cheilosia vulpina (assembly GCA_916610125.1). Taxonomy (NCBI): domain Eukaryota; kingdom Metazoa; phylum Arthropoda; class Insecta; order Diptera; family Syrphidae; genus Cheilosia; species Cheilosia vulpina. The sequence goes on from OU744276.1 coordinate 2,709,838, forward strand.
CATTGGTTACAATTTGTATTTTTGCACCTGGAGTTAGGAGCTTAATGGACATGATTTTTGGACTAAACTGGAAGCGCTCTAATAAAAGTATGAACGTGAATTGGGCAAAGGTGGATCATTGGATTTGAATGCTTGGTTTAATGTGACGAACTGGCGGAAAAGCCGATTACAAGATACGACAACTTAAATAATATGAAAAGTGCACACAATGCTGAACGGGCTGAAAAACCTGGCGAATGATCAACTTGTCTGACTGTGGCCCGTTTCGTGAAATATGTTGGGAACCGCATTAAATTTGTTTGCACTTTCATAGCCTACGGTATGGGTCATATAGCCCACGGTATGAGTCATAGAAACGTTTATACTGACTGAATGAAATGGTCGTAAGTAAAGGGTGGGCTAACCACCTACAACACCAACGGTTAACCCCCAAAGTGCATCACATGGACCTAAGTGTGGTATAGTAGGGTTTACCCTGTTCTACCAACCCGTAAACCTAAAGGGTGAGCCATCAGGTGGTTTCTTTTTAAATCATAGGTTATTTTGAAACTGACAGCTGTTTCCCGCTCGAAATCTTGACAGAAAGTCAGTATCATACTGAAATGAGTCGCTTTACGCTTAAACAACGTTGGGAAGTATTGAAAACCTATTTCCAAAGTGAGTGCTGTGTAGCCCAAACAGTGGGTCTTTTGAAAATAAGTTTTTGCCGAAATGAATCACCCACCGCGCCTGCTGTAAGCAAGTTTGTGCGAAAAGTTCGTGAGACTGCTATGCTAGCATGGTCCCCGCCGTCGTACGGAAGATCGAGAGTGACCCTTGCAATGGGTGGGTGAGGTATCAAAACAAAATGGATAGTTGGCGCCCCAGGCCCGTATAAGTACCCTAGACATAGCATCTCAGAACCAGTCGTTTGTCTAAGTTTTTATTTTTGGGACTTTGAATCCGAGTGAGAAACTCTTTCATAGCTGCGTCATTCTCTCGAATGTCTGTCAGAGGTGGCGCAGTGGAAAAATGAATAAGATGTATTTTGGGTTGTTTCCGGGGAACAAATCTGAGACCAATCGGGCAGTAGTTCATCACAATCACCACTAAATATAGGTACTTGAAGAAATACTGAAAATAAAAACCATACGTACCGCTTAGAAAGATCCAACATAGCTCTTTTCAATAAACAAAAGAAAAAGGCTTCCACTTTGGATATTTTTTTTTTCTCTTTCAATATTTGGACTTGCGAAGTCATTGTAAACATATGAATACAAATTGTTATACAAACTTTCACAACTGAATACATCCATTTAACGAATAATTACCTAACTAAAACACCTGAAAATATTTCGCTATTTTTATTATTTAAATCTGAACCTTAAAGATAACAGCCCGATTCTGCCGTTGTGAGGCCTCACAAGTCACAAGCTTTTGTGAGGTTGATTCCTTGTGAGGTTTGTTGTGATTCGATAACATTTTTCGTATTCTGCGATAATGCTCACAACAAATTCCACAAAATTCTTCTTTATTGAAACCGAGTTTATAACACAATTTTTTAGTAATGTAAAACAATGCTTTCTAGACAAAATATGCGAATTTCCGACCACAAATATGTTTTTCAAGAACGCAAAACGACATCTGACAGACATTAAATTCCCCGCTTTCCTTAGTTCTTGTTATAGAAATATCTATTTTTTCCGAAATAACCGCATTTAATAATGTGGAAATATGGAAATAGGGAAACAGTGCATCATCACATGCAATATCATCATCACTTTTTGTCAACCTCTATGAATTATGACTGATTTTGAGTGTTGTTACCTGTGATTGATTCGATTGTTTTTGTGAGCCTAACAAAAATAAATTTCACCTCACCTTGTGAGGATTTTGTGACTAGTGATATATAGATTTCGAGAGATATTCGAATCAGACCACCATTGTCCGGTCTCTTTTCGTCTCTCTTGTGACTAGTGAGGTATCAGTGAGGTTTTCCAGAATCGGGCTGTAAAAATTGTCCCCGTGAAAAAGTACAAAGTCCGCCATTTGTCGTTTTCAAATCTGTTAACCCTAATCGCGGATCAGATTAAGAGCTGAAATTTCGGAGGTAACCTTAAGTAATTAAATAAAGGGTCTTTCATTAGCGACGTGACAACTTTAAATTTTCAGTGTGAACGCACCCTTAAACCGATCAATGTCAAAATATTCAGTAAAATAAACATTTTCATCATAGTGAATTACACGAAGGAAGAACTTTTAAAAATAATTCAAATTTAATACCGAAATTCGGAGCCGGTGGTCGCTTCTTTAAGTGCGTTGACGCCAATTTTCACCGCAAATCATCTTCAGCGCGTTTTTTGTTAAACGGCTTCGTCAATAATCAAAATATGCGTCACTATGGACAGGTGAGAACCAGTGATGGGACTTGAGAAAAACGAAACGGTGTTAGATAGCCTTAAAAAAATGTGTTCGAAAAAGAAAATCTTGATGTATAGTGAGCAATTGCACTAAAATAATGCAAGCAATTAGATACAGCACAATTAAAACCAAGAACTTACGCATTTTCACTTTCTATAGCTCTTGATATTATTTAAAAATTAAAAGTTTTTGAGGTAAATGCGTCAATTTAAAAAAAAAACTCCATAGATTCAACGCATCATTAAACGCAAAAAGTTAAAATATAGCAAAACACACTCGCCCAAATTCATTCAAATAATGAAATATTAACGCAGTAAATGGTGTACTGGACTGGAAGTTTTAGCTAATGCAATTCGCAGAGAAAAAGTACTGATAGCTGAGTGTGTATAAGGCTAGTATGTATCTATACGTATAATTTTCAATTTAATACAGTGATGAAAAAAATATATTTTTAGTGAATAGCGATGAGTAAAAGGTGGTAGATTTTGAGGTCAGGTTGGTAGAATCTCCGAAAGTGTAAAAAGTGGTAGAAGTCCCATCACTGGTGGGAACCCCCATGAGCTTCATGAAACAACACTTCAACCGCAAAAAGACACATTTTATGCGGTTTTCAATCGGGTGGCGTTATTGGGCCGTTTTATTTCGTCGATGAAAATGATCGTCAAAATACGGTAAATGGTATTCGCTACAGTGACATGTTGGAACGTTATTTCTTTGAACAATTGCATGAATTGGACATTAGTGATATATGTGGTTCCAACAAGATGGTGCCACAAGCTACACAGCGGGTATAACAATCGAGTTATTGAAGTCTTAGTTCGGTGAACGTATTATCTCCAGAAACGGATGACGGACCCGTCTATTGGCCGCCTAAATCGTTTGATTTAACGAACCTAGACTTTTTTTATGGTGCTCCATTAAATCATTGATCTATGCTCTATGCTAATAAGGTGGCGCTGGCGACGTTACAGAGCTCAAACCCAATGTTGAACGAGAAATAACAGCAAATATCGGTCGAAATCATCAAAAATTGGGTTCTACGTATCGACTGCTGTGTGCGTTCCCGTTGTGGACATATGAACGAAGTCGAATTCTATTCATAAAAATGTTTTGATAGCAATTCAAGCCAATCATTTTTTTTTTGAGTTTGCATAGTGAGTGATGTGCTTTTTCTCAGGCCGGGGTTTCGCTAGCCGGATCCAAGGTTCACCCAAAAACACACCTAACTTTGGTTAAGAGGTACTCTTTAATGGCAGTACTTTACTCAATACTACGAGCCCAAACGCAAAATAGTTGGTCTATGCTATTTGATTACAAATACTTTCTGTTGAGGAATTCAAACTTGCTTTGTTTCTTCAAATAAAAAGTTTTGTTAGTGAAAAAAAAAAAAATATATATTTATATTTCTGCTACAATTAAAAAGAAAGTTTAATGAACAAGTTGTAAGCACTTGAAGGTTTTACTGAAAACAAATGAGTAGAACATTTGGACATCTTTCGTTTGAACGCAAAATAGTTGGTCTAAGATTTCAAAATGTCTTTTTACCACTGCGTCACATCACCTCTCTTCGATAAAACTGCTTGCATTCGCTGTGGCATTGTATCCACGAGTTTTTGGCAGTCATGGGTTGTAAATGATTGCCAAATATCATTGATTGTCTGTCGTAGATCTTTGCGGGTCCTTGCTGGTTGCTGTCTTAACTTCTGTTTCATTTTGTGCCATAGAGTTTCGATGGGCGAAAGATCAGGGCTACTGGATGGCCATTCCATTAATGGCCAGGCTTTAGTTGACTTTGCTGTATGACAAGATGCACTGTCTTACTGAAATACGTAGATCCCCTCGGTTGACTGAAGCTGTGTTATTGATGACAGCAGATGTTCTTGCAAGATGTCGCGATATTTCGCTGAATTCACAAGGCCGCCAACAAAACATAAACTACCAACACCACGCCCAGACCACCCCCATATCATTTGTGATGCTGGAAACTTGATTGGTCGTTTCAGACAATCTTTATAAAAAGCTTCTATGGAGGTGCGAAGTACACGCTTTCGCTCATCGCCAACACAAACCTCAAATCTTGTTTCATCGCTGCAAATTACCTCCCGCCACTGCTGTAAGGTCCAATTCTTGTGCTCTTTAGCCCATTCAAGTCGCCTTTTCTTTTGCTTTGGTGTAAGTAGGGGCTTTTCTTTGGCCTATTAGATTGGGTTGAAAAAATGACAATACAAAATTAACAAAAGGTTTTTAAACAAACCTTGCAAAATTTATAACCCATTTTGTTCATGTTGCGTTTACAAGTGTCGACAGACATTTCTTTTTTGATTCGGCTTTTCCACTCTACAGTTACCCCAGCACCAGTTTGACGACGATTTTCTTTAATTATTTTTTTTAATACCCTACAATCGCGGGCTGTAGCTATTGGCGGCCGCCCAGTTTTCTTCCGGGTTTTAATGTTACCCATCTTATTGAATAGCGAAATAATATTTTATACTGATGAACGAGGGAGATTGAAATTTTTGTCAATTTTGTAGCTCGAAAAAACATTTTCAAATGCTTTTATAATCGATTCTCTGAGATCTTTAGATAGGGGAACACCACGCGCCATGATCAGCCAACAACTGAATAAGAACTAATTGCACAAGTACACTAATAAGCTGTCAAAGCAAGAGTACGTTTGTTTTTGCTTAATTTTTGGTAGCAGTTAACTTAATCATACGATTATGTGGGGTAGACCAACTCTTTTGCATCACGAATGACGTAGGCCAACTAAAGGGTCCGCCAAATAACTTTTTTTTTTTTTTTTTTCTCAAATTTCTTTTTTTATTTGAAAGTATAATCCTTCCGGTTAATAATGGAAAATAATTTCATTCAAATGGCTGCCTCGGGTGGCCATGCAGTAGCCTACACGATCGGTCCAATTTTAAAGCACATTATCGATTGTGTGCAGCTGTATTTCACCAATGGCTTCACGAATATTGTCCTTTAAAGTGTCAATTGTCGGCGTAACACTTATCTTTTACGGCACCCCACAAATAATAGTCCAACGGTGTCAAATCGCAGCTCCGCGGTGGCCAAACGACATCAGCTCTGCGGCTGATAATGCGATCTTCAAAAACAGGGCGCAAAACATCGAGTGTAGCTTCGGCTGTGTGGCACGTAGCGCCGTCCTGTTGAAACCAAATGTTGCCAATATCCTCCTCTTCAATTTTTGTGAATAAAAGTTCGTTCAACATGGCCCGATAACGATCGCCATTGACTGTAACGGCCACTCCTTGCTCATTTTCGAAGAAAAATGGCCCAATTTTGCCTCTGGACCAAAATTTCAATTTTCTCGGGTGTACGCACTGTTTTTGGCTTTTCACGCTTTGGTTTATCGATGAGGATGCCAGTTTCTTTTACTTTTTTCACAAGATAACGAACATACGGAGCTGACGGTGCTTCTCTTCTTCCAAAATCCGTACGCAATTTTCGCATACATTCTGCAACATTACCATGATTTTCAAAGTAATGTCGCAATATTTCCCAGCCAACCATATTCGTTCAGCGGAAGGATAAAACTAATTATCTGTCAAATCAGACATTAGCTAAGTATTGCCATTCGCGAAATAAGGACTAGTTGAAAAAAAAAGTTAGATGGCGGACCCTTTATTTTGCACTCATAAACAAATGAGAAAGCAGACAGTTTTAACGGTTCGGTTTTGATTTTGCTTATTTGTATCATTAATTCAATTAGAAAAGCATATTGTCTATGATATGTTTTTGTTAATTTTGTAAAAAATAAGTATGTATGTATGACAAACTAATAATATAGAAGTTTCCAAGTGCAAAAAAGTGGGTGGACCAACTATTTTCCGTGTGGAGAATTTTCCGTTCTGACGGATGCCTCGCTAGGCCTAATACAACTGAATAAATTAACTGTTCAAAATGAGCCATTAAATGCGGCAATAATGGGCGTATCGCCTTAGCGGAACACTAAATTTGGTACAATTTTCGAATGCATGACTGGGTCGCACCTCGCACGAGGCTCTTATGGCTGAACGGAAAATTCAAAAAATGAGTCGTGCATTTTGTTAATGGCACCTGTTACTGTTCCCCCAGCTGTCACACACTTTAACTTAACCTACCGCCTTAAATTAAATGTGTTGGAAGGTTTTTGGCTTAGCAGCATCAACCTTCGAAAAGTATTCGTGTCGGGAAGAGAAGGTCTAAAATATAGCTATGGGGATTTCCCCTGCAATTATAAAAATCAGATTTGTCCTCTGTATGGTGTATGCATTCCTCTGGGCCTGGGTTGGCAAAACCACATGATTTTCTGTCAAAAATATGTATCCCCATTTTAAACAAAGTCAAGGCAGTTTGAAGAAGATTTCAAGAAGTCGAAATATTGAAGTTCCTTTGAAGAATGCTAATACGAGCTCCCCTAATGCACTCAAATCATTCATCGACAATTTACCATTCATGAAAAGAATGGTAGAGTAGCAGACGATTAGGATGCGAACTCGGAAAAACCTGATCCAAATGTGACCCATACCTACTCTTCGACGCAAGATTTGTACAGTTAGCTCCAAAAATAAATTAAACTATGCATCCAATCGAAAAACTCATCCAATCGTGCCAAAAAAGTGTATCTTTCGATGCTGACACCGGTGAAGAATGGCCTGATTTACTGGACAAACCAGCTGACTAGCTTCGGGCGCTTGTTCAAACTCGCTACAAGTAACTTCTCAATTTTATAATGGGAGCGTATTTTTGCACCAAATTTATCGGGATACAAAGTTGAGCGATCGGCAGAAAGGTGACTAACCTTTTGAGTTACTCGTATAACAGGGATTTGAACTTGAAAAATCCAAACATTCAACATTGCGGGACCCACTTCTCCAAATCCCTCTTTCATCGCAGTAACAGATTTGAACCAAAACACAGCCACAATTGCTGTATTTTGAAAAAAAGCCACGGCGGCTTTACGAGAAAACCAAGTTCACAACTAGATAAATCCAAATGTCCTCGTTCATTGCAAGTACGTCTTAAGATTAAAACCACAGAATTGCGAGACCCACTTCTCCGATTCCCTCTATCGTCGCAATAACAGATTTGGACCAAGACACAGCCATATTTGCTGTATTTAAAAAAAAATTTAATTCGGCGTCTTCATATACTCTTATAACTATGTACCTTAACAATATTTCGATACAATCTAAGCTACCTATTAGCTATGTGGCCCAACTACAGCGTAGTTTCAGAGACGGGGGAGGGAAAGCAAGTCAGTGAAGATTGCTGATATGCTAATATTTAAGGCCGATTCCCAAAAAGGGATTCAGCCGCCAAAATTTAGAACATACACCGAGTCACTTTCTAAAAGGGGAGTCTTATCTGGTACACACGATTGGTACAAATCAAACGCAGACAAGTCTCCCGTCTCCTTGAATGGCACTTTCATTCGGGTATTCATGGTTTCCCAGACAAAAAGAGAGTATGACTTGTAAGTGGCGAATGCAAATTCTCAATGCCACGAATGGGGTCGGTGCAGTAGCAGCTAGTGGAATATTTGCAGCTGCGTAGTGACCATAGGACATGTATAGTAGCGGCCATGAATTTGTGACGAAAGGAGCGTTTCGTTAAACCATTTTATTTAAAAAAAAAAAAAATGTCAAGTCCTTAATGAAGGACCCTTTAGAGCAAAAGCATCTGGAAGCTTACATTCAAGCCAGCGACACAGACTTGCAATAGGATGTGACTTACATCCTACGTCATCGAGCAGTCGTTTGTGTTACTGAAAAAGTTGTTCTTTCAGTGCACTAGTCCGCAACAGGTCAGTTGTTATCTACCATTGTATCACGGCAGAATTTGTACCAGCAACCAGCGGTGATTAATTGAATACCTACTTTGGTTTCAAAGTTGCAAAACAACGATTTCGAATAGATGCTACTCCAAGAGGGTTTGTGTCACTGCCTCTCAACAATTTTTAGTTTTGAAGCTTGCTGGATAAAAACTGCTCGACACACGCCATTCAAATGCGAATTCCATACAACCGAGTTCTACATAAATACCTTTTGTGGTGCATTTTGTGTGGCATCCACTGTCACATAATATTTTATGTCGAATTGCTCAAAGTCGTATAAGCAAATGCCCCTTAGACTGTTTGTACTATTTATAAAATCAGATGAGGGTCTTATTTATTATTTGTCTTTGTATTTTGTAGAAAAGTGCCAGAACTCGACCAACTGCATGGTAAAAAGGACGGATGCGGAAGCTATAACCATCGACACAGTTTGACTTGACATCAAATCGTATAAGTTTTCAAGTGCACATGATGCCCTACGGCTATCAAAACCTGAAAGTTGTAAAACTCTTATTGTTGCAGCATGTTTACTAATTGGAAAACAGCATAACAACTCGTACATCTATAAATCTTCGATTGACTTCTTTGTCACGCATTCCAAAGTCGTCCATTCTCTGCTGGCTTTTCATCGGGATCGAGAACTTCATCCGGATGTTTTCTTCTTTTCACCTCCATACCTCCTTCGGCAACATAATTGCCCCACATTGATGGCTATCTTTATTGACAATCGAGAGTATCTACTGGAATGCTCTTGCCATCTAGTTCGTCGTCATCATCATTCTGCTTTTGCACAGCTACATAGTACAAGCGAAAAGTCAAAAGCAGTCTTGGAACTTGGATACAAAAATATTTTCACATCTTGTCAATTGAGGCACTGCAGGGGCATGAAAAAAAGACTCGAAAGTCAGACTATGTGGCAGGGCGTAACGAAGGAATGAGCAGCGCCCTCTCTGGGCCGGAAGTTTTTCAACTTTTCGCCCACAAACAAAATAAATAAATAAAAAAAAGGAGAAATCCATTCCCTTGATAAACCATTGAAATGTTAGATTCGATGGGAGTGGGCCAGGGGACCGGGCAACAAGGTAAATTGTATTACAAGTTAGTTTGGCAAGGAACTCACGTTCATATCTCGATCTGGTATTACACACAGAATCCAAGAGAAGTGAATTATTGCGACTCGAACGTGAGGAATAAGTTTGGATTCCTTTTTTGCACCATCTTGGCAGAGAGAAATAAAAGTTTTTATTTGAGGGCCTCTCCCAGGTGGAGCCACCCGAACCGCATAGCTCATTCATTGCAATCTGTCAGGCATTGACAGTGGCACAGACGGAGAGGGCAGGGGGTGGGTATTTTTTTTTTTTTTTGCCGAAAAAACGCGCTGGCCGCCATGTGATTTGTTTGGCATTTATGATTAATTTATTAGCTGCGTGGAGAACCCTTTTCATGTTCGTGCGAACTTGTTAACGAAAAGAGAACCTCCACCATAAATCGAATATGCTACTTTGACAGACAAATTAATCGGAATGAAGAGTTTTGCCAACTGAGAAATTTTTGCTAATGCACAGACGACCATGGAGGTTTTTTTTTTCTGTGACTTAAGTCCGGCACTGACTCGACTTCTAAGTGGATAAATGTTATATCGATCAAGGACACAGTGGATGGCGAACTTGTTGCTTGGCAAAGGGTGACTGAAGTGCGATTAATGTGTACGCAGGAATCATCACAACAATGGCTATAATACTGTGAAGATATTTCCAAATTGTGGTTTTCAAGAGAACAGTGATGTTGTACAGAACTTGGGTTAGAGGTTAGACCATTACGTTCGTTATACCTTAAACCTGGGTGGAGACAGACGTGGCAAAAGAACAATTAGCGAGTGACTTCACTGCAAATATCGATCGAAGCTGGGAAATCAAATACCTATAGTCACTTCAAAGTGGGCACGACATTTATGTCGTTTTCCATTGGGCAAAAAGAAGCGAAGAAGAAGAAGTTATGTTGTTCCATTGGATCACAGAATGAGTGGATCCTAGAGTGAAACCATTGGAAAACGACAGTAGAGTCGACTAAGCTGCGATATGTCAAAAAAAAACAAGTAAAAGTGTTATCATCGGCCTGGCCGGTGCTTTGATACCCTCCACTGTATACAAATCATGCAAAATTGGTTTTGTATGGGAGGTACCAGAGCTACTTGACCGACATAGTCCAAATTTAATATAAACCTGACGACGATAAAAAGAAGTCCTTTCACCAAATTTCATTCGTCTATATCAATTCCTTTGGGCGCTATCGTGCTTTCAACAGACAGACAGACAGACGGACATGGCTAAATCGATTCAGGATGTGATCCCGATTCAGAATATACATAATATACTTTATGAGGTCTCCGGTGACTCCTTCTTGGCGTTACAAATGTAATGACAAAGTGAATATACCTTCCTGTGGAGGGTATAACAAGTCGGTAGGTATATTATTGGGACTGTAGGCGCAGTGGCTTAGAGGTAGGTGTATTGGCTAATAAGCGAGAAGAACTAGGTACGATCCCCGGAAAGCACAAATCGCATCTAAAGTTTTTTTTCCAACTGCAACACCTCTCGCGGACGTCTGACAAACATTCGAGAGTATAACTGTCATGAAAGAGCTTCTCAATTGACCGTTTGGACCCGGCATACAATTTTAGATCCTTTCCAATTGTCAGAAAAATGAAAAACTCACACAAAACGAATGGTTATGCGAATCGATTCCTACTTACTTTATTCGGACTGCAGACGGTCGTGCAGCACAAGAAGCTGCGAAATGTCCAAACAAAACCAAGTCGGGCGTTTTAGAATTATTGCTACTTTAGGTACTCGGAATGCAGACGGTCTTAGAAAAATAAAAAAAATCAAAAGTGACAGGCATAAAAATCGATCAAATTCCTGTGCCGATGCCACAGGAAAATATTTCCAATATTTCCTCATATCCCATCGTCTGCGTTTGTTATTGTAGTGATCTATCTACGTTCGAGCGACTCAAGGACAGACCCAAGTCCGCGTAAACGAACTAGAACGCAGTCTCTCAGTTCAAGGAGATCGAAGACTCTCGCGATCGAAACGCAATACCCCTGGAAATTGTGTATAGTAGTTTGAGTTATTGCTTGTGTCGCTCGACCACCGACCATAAGGAGAAACATATTATACCCGAGAGACGAAAAGCGACCCGAAAAATCGCAGTGAATGACACCTTATCAACACTGAAAATAAAATACCAGGTAATATTGACATAAATTCAATTGTAAAATTTCAACTAAAATAGTTTTGTTGAACTGAACAAAAAAAAATGAAAATTAAATTTATCATACAACTTAAGTTTTATCAATTTGAAAGATATTTTGTCAAGCGGATAAAACATTTACTACAAAACTACTTTGTCAGATTAACAAAACACAATTTTATGTTTAATAAATCGATGTTGTATCAATTGAACAATTTTATTGTTGGTTTAACAAAGCTTTTGTTATATCCATAAAAACAGAAACAAAACCGCACTTTTGTAAATATTTGTTAAATTGACAAAACTTATGCAAAATGTTTGATAAACAAAATACAGATTATAAATACTGCAAACATTCTGTTGAAATTAACATTTTTGTTTGCAGATTTGACATAAATTTTGTTGAATTAATAACACAAGAGTTGTATTGAAAAATATACATTTCAATAAAATGTTTCTTATGGCGTCATTTATTATTTGACAAGCGAAGTAAAGTAGTTTGTTAATGTGCATAATAATTCCCTAAAAAGGTGAGTTCAACATTTTAGAAGTAAATAAATAACATACAGATGAGGACAGAAAAATTGGTAAGAATTGCAATTTGGTAATATAGATTGTTTAATATGCATTTTATTATCTTAAATTTAAGAGATCAAATTTGACTTCAGCGCTGTGTTCCCGGATTCTTTAACGGAAACTAAAAGACGCATCTTTAAATAGTGAAGGAGGTGGCTACATCTACATCGTTGTCGGTATTTAAGGTTCTTTTTATCTTCAAGTTAAATAAAGGAATTCTGTATCATTTTGTCTTTAAAGAAATACCCTTTTTAAAATTTTTAATTTTATATAAATGCATATTTTGATATTTTCTCTGCTGTCCAGTAAAAATATTGTAATGTAATTTCTATAGATCCTACTTTTAAATAAATCTAATTACTATACTTATTTATCCATATAACAATTTATTTGTTGAATCAAAAAATTAAAATTATGGAACTAAGATAATAATTTTATATAACCAGCAATATTCTTTTATATTTAACAAAAGACAACTGTAGTACTGACAGATTATTTTTGTAATATCAAAAATATTTGCTGTTGATTTTTAACAAAATGGCAAACAATTTTGATGGTATTACCAACTTTTAATTTAACAAAAAGATTAGGGTAGTATTGATAAATTTCTTCGCAAAATTAACAGCATTTTGGTAAATATTTTAAAAAAAATTCATAAGTACGGACAAATGAACAAATTTTGTAACAATTTTTTGTTTTCACAACAAAAGTTTTAAGACAAGATAAAACAAATAAAAATTGTTTGTTGGACGTTTAATGGCAAACAAAATTGTTGAATCAACCTAATTTTTATCAAATATACCAGGGTTTTATTTTCAGTGAACAAAGCACAGAGAATAGTTTAAGAATCATTTTTAGCAGCTGTCAGAAGTACATCGCGAAGATAGAAAGAAAATCCAATTCTAATCAGTGAATAACCATTTCAATCACACGTTAAACAGAAGAGGTTGGCTTAGAGGTCAAAAAGAGCCCAAAAACAAAACAGCTGCTTGTTCAAAGTCTTCAAGTATGGAGGCGATTCCTTGGAAAGGCGGATACAACCAGGTAAGTGTGGATGAAAGAGGATGCCAGAGGATTGAATATCAGCTCTATGTCTGACATACCAAAAAGGTGAACTGTTGAGGTCAACGTGGGCTTCGAAAGGGACTTTCAGGGCCATTGAAGTACAGGCAAAACAAAGTTTAGCTTTAAAGTAAACGGTGGCAATTCCAAATACACGCTTTTAGCAAACAAGCAGGCGTTAAAAATTGATAAATTGATAAAGCACGCTTTCATTTAAAAGCAACAAGTTGTTGGATTTGTTGGCATAGGACAATAAGTCAACACAATTCCTTGGCAGGGCAATCAATGTAGAGAGGAAATCAAATCCCATTCCCTAGATCGGAGAAGGAAGACCGAATCTATGTTTCATAGACCAACTAGAAGTAAAGCGAGTGCAGAGGATGCCTAGCGCTACGATTTTTCACAGGCCGAAATTCCGTTTAGTAAGTAGGTAGGTTTCAGCACTACCCAATGACCATCATTGTTACGCAAACACTTTAGCCGCTTAAGATGTCACTCTCAATGAAATTTCCAATTTCGAAACAAGACGAACGCCATTCGCTCAAATAAAAGTGTTGTTAACTATTATGGAGGCCTATTGTGATCCAAAAAACAGGGCGACAGAAACAGCACAAGCTGTGCAAACCGAGGAATGTCATTTGAAGTGAATAACAGAAAAAACAACGCAGAGCAGTTGAGTAGCATCTATTTGTACACTCCCACTTGTCACTTTTCGAAGCGGTTTTTCTACGCTGCTGTATACGTGCAGGGTGGTCGTGTTCGTAAACTAAAAAATAAAGAATTAAACTAAGTTCACGACTGGTTGTACAGAATTTTTGTCTATGTATCTTTTCGGTTAGTTGGCATGTACCTATAAATATCTGAGTGACACTGTTCTCACGACAAAACATCTGAAAGTCTGAACGAAACGTAATGCTTTTTGGCAAAGGGATAGTTTGGTCAAAATTTAACAAAATGGCTTGATTGACAATCGGCCGCATGAATGTGACTTCAGCCACGGAGAACGTGCAGCCATAGTAGCAAGAGAATCGGCACATGTACAGTTCTTGAACTCGTGCCCTAATATTTATTTCATCGAACTCATCTAAACTCATGCGCCACATGGATTTAACAAAGTAGCTTAACGCACGCTATATTTGCTATGTGCAGAGTGCAACGCATTTCTTAAAAGTCCGCTGCTGCTACATTTGGTAAGCAATGCGTTGAGCAGTATCGTGTAACCTTTTGTCTTCTTTGTTTAGACAGAGTTGAGGCTGAGATCATAGTTGATTAGGAATGAATTGCTTACGAAGTCTATGGCTGGCCCAAACTGTCTTTAGAGCTCTCAATACAGCTGTTGCGAGAAAATTCACATCATTTCCGTAAAAAAAAAGAAACGAATGTCCTTTTTGCGCCATTATTATTTCTTATTGCGCTTCAGTCCGTGGTACGACTCTCGCGTTAGTGCGATCTTTGACAAACTGCCTTTAGTTGGGTTATGGTCTTTTTCAACACGTGAGCGAAGGCGAGATCTTCCGTTTTTGCCTAAAGGTTTGGGACGATGAATATATTTCTGATCAGTTTTTTTGTCGCTCTAGATCCCGTAGAGTTCGCTTTTATATCTCGTCCTTCAAGGTCCGACAACGCAAAAAAGCCGCAAATCACTCGACGAATTTTGCGTTCGAAAAAATCAACAAAATCTCCATTCGACTTTTACGTGTTTTATAAGCTTATTGGTCGTTACTTTTCAAATGCGAATAATAAAACTAGTATTACATCCCCTCGGCGCAGTGGCTTAGTGATTGGTGTGTTGGACTACTAAGCGAGGGGTCCCAGGTTCGAATCCCATTCCTACTTAAGGTTTTTTTCACTGCGTCACCTCTCGCGAACGTCTGACCAACATCCGAGAGTATAACTGTCATGAAAGAGCTTCTCAATTGGACTCG
The DNA here is from genome assembly GCA_916610125.1 of Cheilosia vulpina. Taxonomy (NCBI): domain Eukaryota; kingdom Metazoa; phylum Arthropoda; class Insecta; order Diptera; family Syrphidae; genus Cheilosia; species Cheilosia vulpina. The sequence goes on from OU744276.1 coordinate 2,724,892, forward strand.
GCATAAAATAGTAGATCCCTTCCATTTGTCCGAAAAATGAAAAACTCACACACAACGAATGTTTGTGAGAAGCTAGGCTGCGGGGTCTCTACGGACCTGTTGTGCCAACTATTTATTTTTTATTTTTTATTGCATACACTCCTCTCGTTGATATTTTCACAGTTCTTCTTTGGATCAAATTTTCACAACCACCCTGTATTCAAAGAATAAGCTGTGGGGATAACAGTTCTGATTTGAAAATGATAATCGCTTGCTGCACCCCCATTGGTGTGACACAGAGTGAAACGAATTTTTACAGCGGTTTTAGTTTTGTAGCTACGTACCTAATTCGCTGACGACAGCAGCGTCCCCGTCCACTGTGCGACACTGAGTGCGGAACATATACGAGTATACTTCACACAAACCCGCACGGTTTCTCGACAGAAAAAAAATTCTTTTCATATTTTTTTTTATTGTTTTTCGACCCATTAAACAATCAGCTTCAATTAAATTCAATTAAAGAAAATATGCGCGCATAGCTGGTGCTCCTCCGGCCAGAGAGAGACAAAAAGTATGATGTACGACATCCACCGCTGGAAGATGACGATGACGACGACAACGACAACGACGATGGCGACAATGCCTCCGATGGCAATAACAATTGTATGTGTACGGCCACCACAGCCGGTGCCCAGAGCTCTCTGTCCCAGGCACACTCAGCAGCAGCAGTGTATCTATGTGGGCCTGGACTTGGACATCCAGTCCGAGCCGAGGGCGAGGGATAGTTTCCGCTATTACACACGAGTACTCGTGCATCGTAGAATATGAAATACCGAACCAGGAAGACCCGTCCGTCTAGAACGGCAATAAAAATGCAGTAAAATGCTCGCAGCTCCAGAGATTACCGATGCTACCACAGAAAACATTTTATTTACTTAATAATATTTCGGTGGACGAACGCCAGCCGATGTATCTCTCGCTCGCCGCTCTGTGACAGCAACTTCACCGACAACGACACCGACTCCGGTGAATAGCGCTGGAAGCCGGGGAAAAAAAAAAAAGAACTGTGAAATTTAATTTTGGAAATAAGCACGGATGGATGGACAAATGGACAGTTGGATGGATAGATGTAAGTTTATGTATATGGATTTCTGCGGGCTCGCTCTGGAATGATGCCATCAACGTGTGGCATCATCAAGAACATCACATGGGAATGGTATTTATATGGACTTAGTTGAAGGAATGCAAGTGTGGGCGCTTGTACGACCTCGATTGCAATGCAAATGAAATATGAATGGATTTGAATATGGTCGAGGAGCTTCAGAACGGATTATCACTATTATTTTACCTGCATATGTAACAACTACGACTGTATATAACAATGGCAAAGGAGAAGTTGTCTTAATTTGATTACATTTCCAGGAAATATCGATGTCCGTAAATCAGCTGGAGAGATTTTTAATGTCAGATTCATGAATGTGTTGTATAATCAAACCCTTAATTAGCAAAACATGAGAGAGCATTGTATAATGGAACCTAATAATTAGTTGCAAGTAGTCAAGTGGATTTAGGTAGAGATGTGCTTGCAAGGCGATGAGGATAGAATAATGGATTCGATTGCTACTACAGGGCTGAACATATTCACAGAATTAACGCCAGGACATCAAGGTTTCAGAAACAGAACCAAACAGAAATTTGCAAGTTTGCCTGTGATTAGAAATTTGTGTTTTCTTGTGTCATTTTAAATAAGCTTTTGTTGGTTTATTTTGAATTAAGAAAAAATGTGATAAAAATGAAGTTTTTAAATACTTTTTCTTAAAATGTATTAGTATTAGGCAGCGGACAACAGAGCAACAACAACAATAAATTTAGAACCAGAGATAGACACACCAGTGAAAACGAGATGGCATGGACATTTTCTTTTAAAATATATTGTAATAGATTGCAGAATCAATAAACAATGCTTCAAGTAACCGATTATTTGCAATGGGCTCTAAAAAACATTCTAAGACACGAAAATGTGTAAATATATTCAATTTTGATATAAGATTTCCGAAATTCACATAAATTGTAGTAGATTGTCAGTGTAGCGCATCGGTGCAGTAGATTTAATTTTTTTTCCTAAAATTACAGTAGATCTACTGCAATTGCAGTAAAGTCCGAACCCTGTTGACAGAAGTGAAAACTTGAACAATTGCTTGTGTATTTCTTGAATCGTCAGGAAATATTTTATTGTGTAGGAAATTCTTTTATATAAAGTGTTTTTTTATTCATTATTATAAACCACAATGCCAACTAAGGCTATTCATGCCTTTAAGGCATTATTTCATTAGCTAAGGCTTTAAGGCTTTTTTTATTTTAAATATGTTACTAATTCTTTTTTTTATTCTTTTTTTTTGGACATTCTTTATAAATCTTTGCCAAAAAATAAATGTGTACCCTCGGTCTTAAAGAATGCGTTTCCACCTTCAAACTCTATCCATTTTCCAAACACTTTATCTGTCATTCTTTGAAAATAATTCCAGCGTCTACTTCCAATAAGTGGAATGCAATTGAAACAAATTTGAAATTTTTGCATAAATAAAAATTGTTTTTATTTATTTTTTTATATTTGTGTTGAATTTTTTTTACTAACAAAAAATATTTTAGGCATTAAATATTGCAAAGGCATCCTTCATTTCAAGTTGGGCATTTTTTCGCCAAAAGTGGTTGGCAACGCTAACACTGGTATCGGAACATTGGTAACAGAACATTGGTGTCGCTAGTTTAATGGTTTTGTCCCATCGCAAAAATGCCCAACACGCCTAAAGACGTTTTCACTTCGGAAAAAGATTGTTAAGCGAAGAGTTTTGATAACAAGATAACAAGAATTCGTTTTTAAGTTTTCAAGAATCAAGTACCTCCTTATCCTTACTCTCGATATCTAATATCGAAAGAGCATATTTCAAATTTGTACGGTTTTACCCTTCCTTTTTTTTCATTGTTCAACTCTTAGAAGTTTAGAGTCAATTGAATGTGATTCAGAATCAATTTTGAGCCCTGTAGACCCCCCAAGTTATTTTATTTCCTATTCTAAGCTGGTTGTAGACGAGATTGTTGACTGCAGCAGGCAGATTGGAGATGAGGGCAGATGGATACACTTAAGGTATTCTCTCTTTTGACATATGTATTCAATAGGCCAACGTACTTTATTATGCAGTTGGAAAAACACCTCCATATGCGTAAACGCTTTCACAAATTGCATTTATAGTCTTAGTGCAGCAACCGAAAATGTAGAAGGCATCTTGCTTTACAGGTACATAACAGACATCACATATTATCACACCCTTTTAGGCGGCCATAAAAAATGAATTTTATCAGCGTACACGGAAAGAATTGAAAATCACCAATTGCAAAATTTTGAGTTGCAATTCACGAATTATATCTTTGTCGCAAATTACAACGATTTTTTCTTGGATTGATATAGAAATTCGTAATTCGACATTGAAAACGGCGTAGAATACAAAATTCTGCTTGTACAATTCTGCGATTAGAAGTATTAATTCGAACTTCTTTTATTTGTAGTGATTTGCGATATTGTTTGGCGCAATTTACCACTTCAATGGGTCAATTTCTCAAGCACACTAATCGCAAATTGCAAAAAGTATTTGCTAATTTACAAACACTGAGTGTTGAATCAATGAAATCTTATAATAATTTAACACGTGTAAATTGAAAACGTAAAATGAAGTAGAGAAATCGTGAATTACAAAATATTTTTTGTTATTTCCATGGAATTAACTACCCGATGTGTGGAATTTTTGTGCGCACAGGCAGCCGACAAAAACAAAACGTCATAGCATGTCCATGGTCCTTTTAAGTCCTTTCATTTTCTGCATGTACAGCTCCAACCATGCGCATTTGGCTTCATTAGAGTCAGACAGTCGGTATTCAATCTTTGCTTAAAGCAGTTCGTGTCGGGTCAACGTTATTTATAAGTATAACTCATTCGTACTGATCGTGAGTGTACTAACCAACAAATTGTAAAGACTTTTGCAATATATCTTGTAAGTACATATTGAATAATACAAAAAAAAAAATTAAGTAGGTAGGGCTATTAGAAGTTTAAATTGGAATGGAATCTAAAATATGATATGTAATTGAAAACGATTGTAAATGTTCGTATCAATGGCAAGTTCTTCTAAATAATTTGTTTGTATTTTAAATTTTAGCATAGACCGAAAAACCACCCCAGACAAATCCCGTTGTCTCCGGACGATATGGCGCCGTATGCTTTTCATGTATATCAGGAGGAATCAAATTATGAAATGTGACTTTAAATATGTATTTGAAAATAACCTAAATAATTAAACTACGAATTTTGATTTGTAAATCATAGGACATAAGTTGTAAATTGAGAATAAGGTTTTCTAATTTCACGATAAAACAATTTCAATTTAATACGGTGATGCCTCAAATCACTACTCAAGAATCGTAAATTGCAAAATATGAAATGCAAATTGACAAAAAAAAAGATTCAATTTACCATTACGCATTCGTAAATTTCAACTACTGAAATGGTAAATCTACCCCTTTTGTTCGCAAATCAACACTTTTGAGTTGCAATTCAAGACTAAATGGTTGTAATTTGTTAAGGGAGGAAATCCGAATTTACAACACAAAAGTGGTAATTTACGAATTATTTTTGCAATTCACAATCCATAGTAATAGCAAATTAATAACTATTTGTGTCAAATTGCGATTGGTTATTGCAATATGTATTCCTCATTTGATCACATCATTGACAATAAAAAGTAGCGATTCGCGACTTTTGAGGGTCAATAACTTCACTTCGTACAATTTATAGAATTGCGAATAAAAAGTCGTGAATTAGTAAATCCTGAGCTAAGCTCTAAAACTGGACAAACTTTTCGTGACTCTGCGCTCATTTTTCTTGATTTGATCTTAAAATTGTTTCCATTTACTCTGGTGTACCTCCGACCCCATATGAGTGCAAACGATATTTGTTCTATCGACCTACTCGTAAGCAAACTTCCTCTTTGTAGATCCCCAGAAAAGAAATTGTCAATAGTGTTCAAAACAGCTTTCGTATAGAGTGATGCTGCCTTCGCCTGAACTATGTAAAGGCCAACCCTACGACTTCTAAAACTAACATCGTGCAAACACCGCCAGTTTTCAACCACCCTAACCCCATTTCTCAAAGAGAAGTCGGTCGCATTTTCAAATCTCTATATACCCATAACGACGAGCTCATTTACTTTTCACACCGAAGGGTGTCACAGAAATCAATCGGATCTCGTTGATGATACCAGACACACTTGCCTTGCGGCTAAACAACGTTTCACTTCAACAGCCGTCTACGCGATACCCTATTGATTATAGAAATATACCCCAGCCTATTCAGATTTGTCGAAATCTAAACTATGTCACAGCTTGACACAAATTTGTAAAACTATTTCCAATCGATAGCACCCCTACTTTTAGTTCATGACATCTCACATCCAATGCCAGTGGCACAAGGGGCACTCATCACTCAACCATCGCTCTCCGTCTCATCAATCGTACACATCGATGATTCTGAACGAAGGATACTCTATCTTGCCATCGTTGTGTGGCTGCTCTATCCTAGATTGCCGCTGTCGACCAGTTAAGTGTATACCACTTCCCACAGCCACTCATTCATCATAAGTATTTTGTGGAGGACGCCAAACTATAACAGTGCCATTCAGCACCTACTTATGGTTCTATCCCAAGGCGCTCAAGTGCGAGCTGTGTACCACACTGTAAAGGATGTCACTTGCGTTGTATTGCATCCTTGATCTGAATTATGAAACAAAAAAGACACCACAATCGATGTAGAGAATGACCCCAACTCGGCCAGCCATCCATTAAGCGGATAATTATCCCCAACGGAAATTCCGACAGTCGATATAATTTTGCACGTCTGACATATGTAACCAACATAATCCGCTACTTATGCCCTCAAGTATGTGTGCTGGCGTTATTTTTAAATAATTACAAGCGTCTATTAGTACATGTGACGAATCCCAAACATATTTACCCGCAAATTCCGAAACTCAAGTGATACACATTCTGAAGGAACCGAAACCGAGTTATTAAAACTTTCACACTTGAGTGATCCAACCCATCGCACATTTGCATAATGAACACCGGCAAGGTGTCGTCCTTGTCGTCGTCATATCGTTCTCGGCCTCGTCGTCGACGTGCCGTAATCAGAATTTGAATCATTTTCTCTCGTGCTGTTGACACCGCCGACCGAAGCCGCCGCGCCGCCTGTGGTAAACATTGAAATGGAACACTTTTGCCTAACTATATACTGCAATCTACAACGGTGCGGTGTGATGATGATGATGGTGATGCTGATGACGAAGGCGGACATGGAATGTAAATCTGAATCCTTGATACAAGTTATCAAAATAATTATTACTGTTGAGGGCTGTCGAGCTTTTAAGTGAAAAGTTGGTGGCAAACACGCACTATACGAGTATATGTGGAGCGTATATGCAAGGTCGTCCTCTTGACTACCTAGTTCGTCGGAGTCCTCCCTCTTTGGCCTGACATACCTTCCATTTTGTTTACCGCAAGCGTCGAATTGAATGAATGAGTTTAAGTGGTGTGCATGCGGTGTGGGTTAGGATAGCGCAGTGGGGTCGGGTCATTGGTTAATGGTTAGGTTAAATTTTCCCAAACTATGTGGAACTTTTCATCGCAGAGTTCTAGCTTGCTATACAAATGGACATGAGGGCAAGGATGGAGTAGAGGTGTGCACACGTTTATGAACTATTAGAAAAGAAAAACTTTCATATACAGCAAAATTGTGTATTTTTAGGTTTTTACAAATGTGGCAGTTACTACATGCAAGTTGCACCTTATGTGCATATAAATACACAACGATATCTCTCGAAAGGGGGCCTTCTTTTCAATACTTTGTCTCTTGCGGATAATATACACAGCAGTTATGCAAATCGACTTTTCCCGATTGTAATCCGAAAAGAAGTAGTACTGAAACGTACAAGATAATATGTAATTTTTTTTAACGTCATAGTATATCTCTGTGCCTACATCGTAAAACATCTTAAGTCGACTTAAGTTGCTTAAGCTGTTTAACGTTATTTGAATTGTGTTCTTCTTACTCTACTACTTAATCCAAACAAGGTGAAAAAATGCCAAATATTGAGGAAGTTATAACAGTTTGTAAAATTGATGTAAAATATTTGATGACGTATCAACTGTAGTGCCTTGCATAAAGTAAAACAGCATATGTTTATTATGTGAAAAGGCAAAGTAGCTTAAGTACCGATATTTCCCTTATTTTGAAAAATATTGTGGAAAAATTTGTAGTAAAACATCTTATGTCTGCATTAATTCCCTGATTGAGGTTACAGAGAAAAGTGACGTCTTCGTTGTTCTTAAGTCGACTTAAGTTTTCAAAACAATTAGTTATTGAATTTTTAGAGTATTTTAAGTGACTTATAAAACAAAAGCATGCAATACGAATTTTATGTAAAGTAAATCGCAGATCTCCAAATTTTTATTTGTTCAAAAACCTGGAAATTCTTCCGTTAAGGCAGCTATACTAAGTCCTTAAAATATTCTTCGAAAACTCGGGTTTTTACTGTGTAAGAAATATAGAAAATTATAATTTACGGGTTAATACTAGAAATTTGGTAACCGGTCCAACAATTTAAAAAGCACATTTTGAACGATTCTACCTTGCTCCCCGTTGTTTAATTCACTTCCAGATTCCATTAGGTATGAGAAGGCTAAAAATGTATATTTAAAAGGTATTACAAATTGGTTATTTTCTTTTGATTACTCAGCCATAAATAGATTTTTTACCAATTAATATTGTTCATTTAGTGTCATAGTTTAAATGCATATTTTTCGTCTTTTCTTTGTATTGTTAAATAATTGGTTTTTATATTTTTCTGCTTTCGACTCTTGTCACTTTGACAAAAGATTGTACGTAACTATTTTATATCCACTTTTTAATGAACTTGTATTGAAAAATTGTAATCTCAACTCATTGTATGTATGAAATAAGGTATTAATCAATCAATCCATCATAATCAATCACTTAAGATGCAAAATGTACTTATATTTGATTGGGTAAAACGACTTGTTGACCTAAGCCCTCAATCTATTAAAAATAATAATTTTGATTATATTCTTAAATAAAGTTGCTATACTTTTTTCGAAAGAATGTTCTGTGTGCAAGCCATAATTTTTTTCAGAGCACCGTTTCAAGTTTAAAATTGCTCTCCTGAAAAGTATAAAAAATTGATATAAGATTTTTTGCCTTTTAGGCACAGATCTTTTGCATTAAAGCAAAAAAGATCATACACCCAAAAAAAAAAAACAACGTAAAACCAAAGAAAACCACTTCGATTTAAATATTTTTCGAAATGATTTAGCATCGATTACGAAAATTTTTAAATCAAAGTGGCGTGACATTAATTCCATGGTTTTCCCTACTCTAAAAAGTTTATATTTTGAATTTGATCGCACCACGTATGTAAAGTACCTTAATCTGAAGTCGAATCATGCTTAAATCAGATTCATCTATCTTTAAAACCAATCTTATACGTTTCGATCCAACCATTAAAAATACATTCAACTTTGAAAATACTATGCTTTAATTTTAATTTGACAATGACTCATTGTGAAATTAAATCTATATTTGACTTTAAAAACACTACAAATACATTTTGAAGTAATCACTGTGCATTTTGTATTTAAGCAAATCCAGCTCTGAAAATACTATAATTAAACTTCATTCAAGTATTGATTCAAAGTACACCCATTTTGAATAAGCATTTTTGAACTTAAATTTCACAATGATAGACAAACGACTCACCTTCCCGTCGCGACACTTGGCGGGACTAACAGATAAATATTGTTACATCCGAGCAGGGATTCGAAAGGATAAAACGCTATTCTGTTGAACTATTCTAATAAAATCATTTTTATTTCATTATTCTTGTAATTCACTTTAAAACAATATTTCTTTAAACAATTCTTATCCCACTCAAACAAACAACTTAATTCACTGCATACTATACACTTCTTTATCTTCACAACCGATTGCTATTTCGAACTTTACCAATCACTGTTTAAATGTCAACTGTCCGCCTTGTTCTCAAATCTGTCCTTTTATATCCGCTCCGCCATCTGTCGGGAACTTTCTAGTGAATTCCTTTTCGTCCCGAACAAACTCGATGGTTCTAGAATTAGCTCATTTAACTCTGCAATTATTTGACAGATTCGAGTCTCCAATTGGAAGTGGAACATGTTTGATGACTAATGGGTTGCTTACATTTTAGGTTCCATATGTTTCCCTTTGAAAATACGTTGATCGTTACTGAAAAGAGTGATATCAATGTAAGAAAGAACATATTCTACTTTGATTCTCGATTTCCATCACTTAAAAATAAATAAGTAACACTTTAAATTAACGTTCATCCAAGTTTGAAACTACATTGTTTGAAGAAAATGCATGTAAGCCCCATTTGACCGCTGAATTTCAAAATAAAAAAAAATGCTATGTTGTTAAGTTAACACTGCAACACTTTGAATGTACGTAGATGTCATTTCGAAAATTAATATAGGACAAATATTATCATGTTGTACTTTAAAACTAAGTTGACAAAAAACGGTCTTAATAAAAGTGAATACGTTTTAATTTGAATCTAAGGTGACTTAATTTAAAATTACATTGCGTATTTAAATCAAATATATTTAAACGTGAAAGAAATATTCTTTAGGAAGTTTTAGTCAATGTAAAATCCAATCGCAAACATTACATTTTAATTTACATTTTTTCCCTGAGTGTTTGTTATTATCTAAAGGCTATATTATTCAATCCTAAGGTAAACTAGGTTAAAGTCATTTTACACCCGACCATTCAATCCGCATTTTTTAAACCCGATGATTTTAATTTACATTTATTATATTCGCTCAAAAACCACTGGATAAAGACGCATTTAAACGCGGAGTTTAAACCGATTTAAGCCCGATTTAAACCTAAATAATGTTAAATTTCACTCACATGAAATAAAATTTATTTTATGCTGTTTGTCACTTGGATATTAATTTGATTTGGTGTGTGCTGAGTTTAATTTTTACTGTGTTAATTTTGAATGTAGCATCCAAAATGAATCTGGAAATATTTCCAAAAATCCACGACATCGTAATCATTGACTCAAGCCCTAAAAACCAGTTGTGCATTCAATATTAGGCGTGTTTTTTTGAGCTCCGTTCTCAGCAAAGCAAAGTAAATAACTACTGCGAGTCTCGAAGTGTCAAGTAGAGCGTAGTTGTTGTAATTGCGTGCTGAAAATCTTACTTTACTCTCCTTTGCTGAGATCGAAGCTCAAAAAAACAGGCCTATTATCGAAGACGAGGAAGACGTTAATTTATCATCTGCTGTTCTATCACCTCCTCTCTTAAATTCGTCTTCTGACGACGAAGCCATCAAAATTTCATCCACTTCACAAATGAAATTATTTTTGGGTACTTTTTATATTATATTTCACTTTTACTTATTTCCTGAAAAAAGAAATCTCAATATGTATTATGAAGTCGCATTTTAACCCGAGTTAAAATAGGTCCTTATACTGGTGTCCAGAGTGCAGTTTAAATTTAATCGGATTAAGCGTTGACAAGTTAAAAAACACTGAGTTTATGTTCGGGTTTAGTTACTGAATTTTATGAAATTGGGTCTAATTTTCGGAGTGAATAATATGACCAAAAGTGAAAAAACCACATTATGTTCGATTAATTTAAAAAAATAAGAGTAGCACAAATAATACCTACTCAAAATTGGGAAGTGGTAGTTGCGTATTCGGAAAAGTCAAATAGTACTGAGATCAGTACAATAGTAAGCCTTTTTTTGAACAGTGATACACAACACTTGACCAACCCCAAGTGACTTTAAGCTGTAAAATTTGCTCGAATCCAGAGTGTATTGAAATTTTTTCAAAAGAGATTTAAAAACCGTCCTCTGAGATTCCGTGTTTATTTTTAAATACAGCCTCTTAAAAGCTTGCTTATATAAAACACCGTGGTACCTTTTATAGTTCAGATTCCTCCTTACGCCTTTAATTTCGTCCATATTTCATAAAAGTTGGGTTTGAAATAACACTGTAATCGGCATAACAGTATCTGAATGGTAATAAATAATGATGTGCGTAATACATTTAAATAAAATCAAGCGCATAAAGAAATTTCCTTAATCCAGAACGGAAAAGTTCCCTAAATAAATTGACAGTTTTTGCGGCCATAATATTCCCTGAGCTGACGAAAGCTACAAGTCGTCATGGGTACTCTTTATTACTTATTCCTAGTACAAAGGCGGAAATAATTTGTGACTCAGTCGTGCATATTTCCATATTTTTCTCAGCTTGATGCGGACGGTTTTTAGCCCTCGATGTCTTCGGGCACCTACAAAGAGGGTCTGCCAGCACGATTAAGCTGCCGCCGTTGGACAACTCAACCGAAAGCTACTTCAAAATTGAAGCGATTTGAACAAAAGTCGACAGATTTGTTTAAATAACGAGTCTAACACAGGATATTTGCTTACACCAATGCAAAAGGCGTTTTTCTTTTTTAGTTCAGAGCAGAACCTGAACTGTTATACAAAAAGTTTGTGTTTCTTTTTTAGCTCAGACACATCAGAGCTCAGAATTTGTGTTTCTTTTTTCGTTTAGAACATGATCAAAGCTCAGCTCTAAGCTTAAAAAAACGCCTAAAGTGGCGAACTCTGACCATTGAAATGAATTTTGGTAACTGTCAAAGATAATGGAACCGGAAGACTTGGTTATGTGAGCGCTTTATGACGATGTTGTGGAAAAGTGTAAACTTAGTCCTAAGCAGGTTCCGAATACAGACCGGTTTTGGCTGCATTTATCCAAGTCAACAACCTATGGAAACTTAACTTTTTGTTTAACCAAAAGTTACTTAAATTTGTAGTTCACAAGTTACAAAAAATGACTTATTTGTAAGTTGAAATTTAGTTTTGTTTGTACCTCCTACTTTCGATTCTTATTGAGGGTAGTCTAAGGACTAGGTTCCGCAATTTGAAATTTTAAATGGCAAAATATTTGTAGTTCCTAGTTTGATTAGCAGACTGTCAATGTCGGCCGGCGAAGATGCTACAGGTAAATGAAATGGATGAGGTGGCGCTTGTGGAAATGCCATAGGGGACAGAAAACTTTGAACGAATGCTTGGAAAGGGAACTCTTCGTGAGGCACTGGCATTTGGCTTGGCAATAAAAAGTGCTGACAAAGAACCGAAGTGCTGACAAAGAACCGAAGTGCTGAACCGGATCCCGGCTCGCATTGAACCAATCCGTTGCAAAAACTGACACCTTCAGTGCTAAGATCGACCCAAAGCAGGGTCGTAACGCTGATGCATCTAAACGGGGTTACAACCGTCTTCAGATGGAACTTTAAAAAAATCATCATTTTATAAAACAAGTATCATATTCGTATCAGCTACTGTCTAACATCATCAAATGGTGCCCAATATTTGTGACGGATGCGTCAAGGAAATCGACTTTATGAAATAAAATTTATAGTTCTCGACCAAGTTTTGCAAGTACCAAAGCGCGGGAGCATCGAACGTCACAATATTAAGGGCAGCTGTGACTGAGAACCATAAATATTTTCATCTTCCTTGATGACACTTATTGAGCCAAATACAGAAAAGTATTATCAAAAATACATCGCATGTTTTATGCTTGTTAAATAACTAAGTTCTCGGACAAGCCCTAATAATGTTCCACTCAAGCTGAATATCAAAATGAAAAGAGTCTTTTTTTCATGATTCTGAAGCTGGGATTGAATTTTAGCCTGAACGTGAGCAGCAATATTTTCGACTGATCTGGGCACAAATGAGGATACATTTCACATAATTATTGTCACAGCCATAGATCCCAAAAACAAAAATGTTGTTGATAAAGTTATGAGAGTCTTGAGAGCAGCTTCCAGTACGGTCCCCATAAAAATATAATATAAAAAAAGTAGCGGTTAAATTTCGAAAACTTTCAGCCGTGACTGTTTAAGCAAACGTTTCTTATAGTAGTGACCACAAAAGTATGACATTTACGAAAATTGGCTGCTAAATATTCACCAAAAAATACTCTCGCAGTTACGTTACTTTTGGTTCAATTCAATGTTTTCTGGAATATTTAATCAACCCAAATAAAATATATTTTTGATCAAACACTTTCACCTTTGTGCACAAAAACCCCCCTGTCCGACAATTGGCAGCACACTTAGCCAACTTCATCCAACGTAACATGTGTGTGTTTGCGAAATGCGTTATAAAACGCGTACCTTACCGTACGTCACAACTCAAGTGACAGTCTTCCGCAAATTAAAACACTTCCAAGCCGATTTTCAGTTTGAAAACCGGTCCTCGTGTAACGCTTTAAAACAATCCCCAGATCAAAACACACGCATACACAATTCTTGACACTGACGGCAGCATGTTTTTGTATGCCCCGAATACCCACCTATAGGCAAATGCCTTAAGGAAGAATAACTCCTCTACCCGAGGATAAAAACCAATGACAACAACGTCGAGCGTGCAGGGGATAGGGGATGTGCGTAGAGATTCCATTACACCGTGGTAATCTCATTGAATATTTTATTCGAAACCACTTCCGTGTGTTCCCCAGAAGCCCGTTTACGCCACGAACGAAGTCGGCCGCATACGCCTGCATATGTAAAATTCGATTTGCATTTTAGTATGCCGAAGGGATGCATAAATGGTGGAAGGATGTTCGCCTTCTTTGGTTGCGCTAGCTTGCGTATAGAGATTGACAATGAATTTGAGATGACCTAGAATTGAGTTTCGAAAGTATATAACAAACGCTCGCCCTATAGCCGAAGTTCTAGGCAGTCATTGGATATGGATTGGACTGGTCCAAGGAAGAATCTGAGGGCGTAGCCTTGTTAAAGGTGCAAAAATGTAAGGGAGGATGACAGAATTGACCTTTGATTGAGGCAGTTAATATGGTAGCTTGATGAAAAATTCATCGAACTTTAACAAAGTCTATGAGAGTGCAGTGAAAGGTGCCCCAGGGTAGAACTCTGACCTCTGGGGGTATATCTACCTAAAGGAGTTGGGTGATTAAAGTTATAAAACAAAAGTCAGGGTTCATTAAGAGGGGCTCTGAAAATGACAGTTCAACTTGCTTAAAGTAAGAGAGAACTCTTTAATATACTGCTTTAGGCTTGTGGCGAATTTCATGATATATGCTGTCCCGTCCGTTGATTAGTGCTTATCGTGCAACAAACTACTTGTGACTTTTCTGCTTTATGGCGCTGAAGCTGGCACTCGATCTTAAATTTGGGCTGCATCTAAAGGGGTCGCTTCGACAGGACTATTCTACGCAAACGTTTCGGTCCCGTTGGCATTGATGCGCCTTTGGAGAAGGAGATTCAACGACGAAGTAATTGTACAAAAATAGCTTGGGCATATAAAACTGATGGACACAAATGCTCCGGCCAATAAAGCCTTCAAGATTCAAGTCTAAGCCAGTGGGACAACGCCTTAGAGGAGAAGCTGGCCTTAGGTAGGAACGTAACTGAATCGGTTTGCGCAGATGTAGGCAGATAGATAAGGATCGGGAGAGGCTTGTAAGTAAAGACCCAGGCTTACACCGAACTGTGGCGCATTCTAAGGTCATATAGGTCCATGTCCGGCTAGCTTCCCATAACCAAATGTCGCCTCTGTGAGTCTTTTTTATTTTGTATTTTTAGGACCTTGAATTTAACAATTAGGTCGCATTTATGCTATGTTCTTGAAAAGCGAATTTACAAGAAGGCGTTGGTCCTGATTATCTGAATGCAAGTCAGTGGCAAGCATGGTTGTTGGGTGTCAGAAAGCGGTCCAACAAGAAATTAAATTCCCTAAGGGCCTACCATACAGCATGGTTCCGTGTTATACGAAAACGGGCCAATAAAAGCGGTACGACGGACCTATAGCAAATCAGTCTGGTTAGCAGAAAGCGGCCCAACTGCAAAGCATAGTTCATCGGTGTCAGAGAGCGGCCTAATGGTGGACTTCGTTCTACAAACCGTGATTCTTGATGGGAGAAAAGCGGGTAAATGAAAGGCGTAGTTCCGTAAGGCCCTATGCGACAAAACGTAAGGAAGGCTCAGTGACTAACATAATCCGTGGGGACTTACAACAGACGTTGACTTCTCAGTGGCATTAACCCTAGAAAGATAATCATAAAATAAAGAGCGTAAAAGATAATCATACGTCTCATACGCCAATTAGTGTATTTAATTAAACATATGAACTTCTTATTATTTATAATTAATTTAAATAATTATATAGATACTATTCAAAAAAAATAAATTAATGATTTTTTTATATATAGTGGAGACAGTCAACGCGCTGCGGTTTAGAATTTAAAAGTTATCACACAATTGTCCCGCGCCATACGTCTCGTGGACGTGGATTATCTTTCTAGGGTTAAGCGGTCCAATTGCAAGCGTTGCCTTACGGGCAAAGGCATTGTTCGTGTAAAGGATGTTGTTTCTTTAACCCTCAAGCGAATGAACCTGGACCTTAAGAAGCTGAACAATTCCTTAGGCTTGGAAGATATAATATGCTTTCGATGCTCCAGCTCTGCAATCGGAAATCTACAAAGGGTTCATCAGGTAATTGCGTTAAGGCATTTTAAACGGGTTTTCTTTAGTTCCGCTTGGTATGACGGGCGGAGATGGCACTAGTTGGAGTAGGGAAAAGTGTTGTCTGAAAATGGATTATAAGACTCAGGATCGCGTTGGTTGTGGTTCTCCTAAGCTCTCTTTTGCAGTTTGACTTTTGGAGTATGGTCCTCTGCCCGTCTTGCATGAGTTGAAGAGCCAATATAAGAGGCTTCCTTAAGACCGTTCAGATGTTGTATAAAGTCGGAGTCTTTTTATGTGTATCGAGTACGCATTGACTCAGGCAAAGACCCTACAGTCAGTTAAGAGGACGAGAAAGTGTGACGACACTGGGGACATTCCTTGACAACATGACCTACGTAATATCTAATAAAATAAATTACCACCGCCACAATAAAGATAATCCCTCACAGCCTGACAGCCTTTGGCCTCCGGGGCAGTCATTCCAATTTTTAAGGTTCGCAAACAAAACATCCTTCCACCTTTTCCTTGATGATTATCCTCCTAATCTTATTCCGCCAACTTAACCCTGTAACAAACAACATCCATCAGATCAGTCCTAAATTTTTCAAACACAATTCAAGCCTTGATAGCTTTGCATACGTAGGTACCAACACCCATAATAAACCACTTGGATGGTTTACGAACCATAGCCATACAGACCGCACATGATTCACAATGATTGCTCTGTTGACGTTCAGCAGTGTGAAAAATATTCACCTCTCGCAAATTTACAGTTCGTCCATCGGGTATAGAGCCTCAACAGGCGCACAATGTATGGGTCCGTCTGGCCGTAATAACATCAAAAAAAAAAATGGTTGATGTAAAATACCATGTCCTTCATTTAGCACCTGCAAAGTATAACGGCGTCGAAATAAAAACGAAAACACCAAAGCTGTAATTGATGTCCTGGCTAAAAAGCATATTTATGGTCCGCAACAACGCTCAAAACGTTAAAATGGTCTTAAAGCGACTCTGCCACCATAACTCTCTCCTCCCCCCCCCCAGGCACACTCCTCTATTCCACCCCCACTCTGGTCCTTTTCATAAATTATTCACTTTACATGCGGAAAATTTTGTTTATACCCTTTTTTTGATAGCTGCGATGAAGGCTCCTCGTCGAGAACGAAAGCGACACTAACACCACTCCACGGAGACTGCTGCTGCTGTCGGTGATGGTGATGGTGATGATAAGAGGTTTTTCGGCCAAAAGAAAGGATCACTCGCAGCTCACACTTGGGAAGAGCCAAAAAAAAAAAAACCAAACACTAAAAAGAAAAACGCAAGGCGCAACATTCAAAGGACCTCGCTCCCCTGTTTCTTTTGGTCGAGAAGTAAGAAGGCGTGAAATTGTTTTAGTGCCGCTGAAAAATGAACCAAAGTGAGGTATGTCTGAATGTGTGTGAATGTGTGTTGCAATAAAAACGGAAGAAATGTTAAGCCGGCCGAGGGGGTATGGGGATGCTGTTGGTGGGCGATAAATTAAAAATGCGGTGGCAGGGGGTGTTTTAATAACTTACGGGGTGCTTACATCCCTAGTCGGGGTAAAAATCCTTTGGCACGGCTGGCTGGTAGTGCGCTGGCAATGATGATGATGTTGGCGTAGGGTGTTTTGCAAAGTTATTATGTATCCCATTCTCTTGCATGGTCTTCTCTCTCTCTCTCGCTCTCTTCACTTGAGAGGAAAATTGTCTTCAACAAAAGGTGGGCGAGAGGCTTTTTGACACAAATTCTTTATTTTGCTGGGAAGTCTTAGCTGCGGCTGTTTCCTTTAAGAAGGGTACGGAATGTCAGAATATATTGCGGCTCACCTAAATGTGCTAACCCTTTTTTTGTTGCTGTTAACAAATTATCTCAGCTCCATGTGCAAAAGGTACGAATTTACGGTAGCAAGTAGCCTGTTTATTTATATGTAGCTATTGCATATATTTTTGGGGAATTATTTTCCGTGATTATGGTTTAGTTTGGCTGTCACATTAAAGGGATGAGTTGAAGGGGGGTATTTTTTTAATGGAAAGCTGGGAGAGGAAAATGAAATGGTGGTGTGATTTAAAAGAGACTGCTTTGAACGTGGTGGATTAAACGTCTTTTCAAAAGAAAGTGTAGTGCAACTACACGAAATAGAATAGTGGCAAGGGGAACAATTGAATGAACGTTATACTTTCACCATCGGTAATCGATAATATTATTCAATGCTGACTTTAACTCTGACAGTAGTCCTCCTCTTGAAAAGCTACCTATTTACTGAGACTGCCCAAACCTAAAATGTTAAAAAGCATAATCAGTTCACTTCATCTTGTTGCAGGCGGTGAATGAATGAAAAACCTATCAACAGGACTGCGGACATCAAGAGGACGTTAAAAAAATGGACAACATTGCGACCGGCTGTCCATTTGGACTAACACTATCTCTGATGCCTGCACTAGCACGAATAGAATAACATGGGCTCTTCAATCCTTCCAACCTTCCTCTGCACAAACTTGAGGAGTCAGGTTCATCACAGTTTCAAACAAACTGGGTTAAGAATATGCTTAACACCAGCGTAGGGGACTGTGCGATTAAGAAACGCGCTAATCGTGGAACACCACAAGGTGGAGTCCTATCTCCTCTACCGTGGAACATCTCGATTAACAAAATTCTTATATCCCTTGTCAGCAGAGGTATTAAGATAGTCGCTTATGCGGATGACATAGTTGTACTAATAAGAGGAAAATACCTTTCCACCAATAGAGATATTATGGAATCTGCGTTATCAGAACTATTCAAATGGACGGAACACAACGGTCTTGCGGTTAATCCGGAAAAGACCGAACTCATTCTGTTCACCAGGAAATATAAGGTACCAAAATGGGACCCACCGAAGCTTAAAGGTGTCCGACTTAATCTCTCGACCGAGGCCAAGTATACCTGGGTGTGGTATTGACCTCCAAATTGAACTGGAAACGGAATACTGAAGAAAGAATGAAAAAAAGGATCTAATGCCTTTTATGCATGTAGAAAAACCTTTGGGAAAAACTGGGGCTTACAGCCGCACATTGTGCACTGGCTGTACATCGCGATTGTGAGACCCATTCTTACCTACGGTTCAGTTGTTTGGTGGGAGGCGGTTAAAACCAAATCCCATCTTAAGAACCTGAACAAGGTGCAGAGAATTGCTTATAACATGCGCAATTAAATCCACACCACAACTAGGTCTGGAAACGCTATTGAACCTGCTACGCATTGAGCTATTCACTAAGAACGTGGCAGCCAAAGCCGCTCTCAGATTAAGAGAGAACAAAACTTGACTTGGAAGCCTGGTTACTGCGGACACTCAAGCATACTTGAAATCTTTGACCGGAAGCGACTCATGTCACTCACCGATTACGAGAAACCCAGATATGACTTCGAGAAAAATTTCAGAATCACTATACCCAAAAGACAGGACTCAGAACTCACCCAGTACCATCATTAAAGGTATATCCGTCTATACGGATGGTTCAAAAACAGAAAATGGTACAGGAGCCGGCGTATTCTCAGAAAGACTTTCTATTAGCCAGTCGTTTCGACTGACTGATCACTGTAGTGTCTTTCAAGCTGACATCTATGCGGTTAAGAAAGCAGCACAGACTATCTTATCGATGGGACTACCAGCAATGGAAATAACCATCTGTGTGGACAGTCAAGCGGCACTTAAAGCTATCGGCTCTAACCTTGTTAATGCGAAATGTGTTTCAGATTGCCTCTTGGTGCTCAGGGCTATACGTCATCACTCAGTTCTACTCTGCTGGGTTCCGGGACACGTTGGGGTGGAAGGGAACGAAAAAGCGGACGAATTGGCCAGATACGGCTCTGATATGAACCCTCAACTAGCGGACGGAGAGGTTCTACCGCCTTTCAAAACTGCTAAGACTTTTGTTGAAATAGTTAATAATACTTACACTACACGTTTTGCGCCAAATAAGTTACCTTCTTGATCTCACTGTTGTTTCGTGTCCATCGCTTGTTCTTCTGTTTGATCAATTATCATTTGATATTTCAGATCATGATCTACTTTTCTGTACTTATGACATCAATTTGTTGGAAACTGTCATCTCTGACACTTTCTCATTTAAAGATTTCAATTCCATCGATCTCAATGGCCTTCAAATCGCAACTTTTTCGGCTCCCTGGGAACAATGTCGATTAACTACCGATCCAAATGAAAAAGTAAGACTTTCTCAATCAATATTAGTAGAATTGTATGATGAATATGTTCCGACCAAAACAGTTAAAATTCAGAGCAATTCATGTCCGTGGTTTACGTCCGTGGTTATTAGCTCTATAAAAACTAGGAACAAATTATACAGCAAATGGAAGCGTAGACCGTCTGATGTGAATTGGTCTGCATACAAAGCAGCGCGCAATTCCTCAACGTTCATCCTGCGTACATCTAAGAAAAACTATTATGCCTCTAAATTTAATACTTCTCTTCCTGTGAAGAAACTTTTGAGTAACTTGCGAAAAATTGGTATATCCAGTGTATGTACTCAATAGTTATTTTCTAGGCAACTATCTCACTGCTGGTTGTTTTGCTTCTGATCACTCGGTAGACTCTATTAGCTCTGAGCCAATATTTGAGGATTTTGTAGTAGCCACTGAAGTCGAAATTGCTGAATGTGTAGCAGCTATATAGTCTAATTCCATAGGTGAGGATGGCCTTCCGATACGTTTCATTAAACTTATCTTACATCAAATTATCTCTCCTCTCACGCATGTGATTAACTGGTGCATAACAACATCGACTTTTCCTCAGTTCTGGAAAATTGCAAGAGTGCTGCCAATTGCAAAGAAAGCTAATCCATCTTCTCCTGCTGACTTCAGGCCGGTTAGTATTCTTCCATGCATTTGAGAAAATGTTGGCTAAGCAGATAACGAAGCATTTAACACTCACCAGGCTGCTGTATGCTCAGCAATCAGGTTTCAGGGCTAACCACAGCTGTTCTACAGCTATGGTTAATTTATTTAAAGAGATAAGGCAAGACTACGATAGGGGTTATGTTTCGTTGCTTTGCTTGTTAGACTTCTCGAAGGCCTTTGATAATGTAATTCCTGTGTTGGAAGCTTAAGAATAATTTTGGTTTCAGTGAAAGGGCAGTGAAATTAATTTATAGTTTTCTTTCTGGCAGATCGCAAAGGGTTTTCTCTGGTGAACGTCTTTCATTTTCAAAAGACATTAAGCAGGGAGTGCCTCAAGGTTCAATATTAGGACCGATACTCTTCTGTATGTTCATAAATGACCTCCCATCAGTATGTAAATATGCTTCTGTACATTTATATGCTGATGATGTCCAATTACACCAAGCGAAACCCTTCAGCAACCTAAATGAACTTGCCCTTTGTTTAAACGAGGAGCTACGACATATTCACACTTGGTCAATAGCTAATGGGTTACTACTTAATCCATCAAAATCAAAAGTAATCCCCATTTCCAAAAGTATTTTTAATTTGTGCCTTTTACCTGATATATATCTGAATAACAATAAAATTAAAGCTGTCGAGTCAGTCACTAGTCTAGGCTACACAATTAATCGAAACTTGTCCGGTTATAATCATACAAACGTGATCATTGGTCGTATTTACGGATGTCTACGCAAATTATGGATTAGTGCTTATTTTACTCCACAGGAAACGCGACGAAAGCTGGTATTGGCATTAATCATACCACTCATAACATATGCTGAGGTGCTCTACCGCAGTCTAGATTCATTATCCCAGCGTAAACTTCAAGTTGCCTTCAACGACGCAGTGCGTTATGTTTACGGCGTTCGTAGATATGACCATATCTCTGTGTTTGCTAGGGGTTTAATTGGTTGCACCCTGCAAAAATATATCAACGCCAGGAATTGTATCTTGTAGCGTAACACTTCCAACAATAATCAAAACATGGCTACATTTATTTATTTTGTTTGCTTGATTCTTTCCCTAAATTTAAAATTTAACTGACAAACTGCTTTATCATCGCGTATATGGCGCATTCCTACAGGAAACGCCACTGCACCGAAGTAAAACCCAACCCATCCATAGTGGGAGAGTTGTCTGCTATGGAACCGTCTATGCCTACGTCTATAAAAAAAACCGCGTGTACGCGTGCTAGATCTTTTTATTTGACAAAAACTTAGCGAGAGTGTGAGCGCAACAAATCCCGCGAATTAAAGCGAGTGTGAATAATTTCCGAAAAAGTATTTAAAAAAAAAAAAAAGTTAATTTAAGAAAAGGGCATTAATTGTTTGCGATACCCCAACTTTAAAAGTATATTCACTTAGACTTTCATTATTTAATAAATATCATTTTAAATTTGTCAAGGTGTTTGCAAGGCTATCATTGCACTTTAGCGTGCTATTCTTCCGACGTATATTACCAGTCGCGAAGCGCTCCGCTCTACATGCACCCCATCACCCACAATCTCAGAGGTTGCCACGTTTTTCACGACTTCGGGTGTGTTAAGTCCAGTTCGCCTAACCTCCAACTAACCTCTTAAGGTCAACCACGGTTCACGAGAAAAATCAAACCAGATTGCCGAGAAACGTCTTGGAACCTGCATTTCGCGTTTGCCTCCTGGTAGCGGAATAAACCATCTTCAAGAATTTGTGCGCAGGAGTAAACGAAAAGATCTTTCATTTCCCAGCGTGCCGACAAGTTACGGATTGGAGCATCAAAATCACGTCTATACCGCAACCACGTGTCACGCTAGGACACATTCATTCCACCCCGAAAAGCATTGGTATTGACCTCCAGAGTCTATGCGTCAAATCGTTTAGACAGTAATGGGAATCAAGCCACAATTCCTCCATAAACCTGCAATAGTGCGACCATCAAGCGGTGTTACGAAAATAAGAAACCGTAGCCAATCCATCTCTCGAGTAACCCGTTAGCACATGAGGCACACTGGCAGTGACAACACAACGAATCACCAGCTAGACAACCGGCACTACCCGACACACCGTCTGCTTCAGAATCCAGTGAACCACGAGGACACCGCGACATTCCGTCGATGCATGGGATTATTGTCAATAAATTAGGTTAATTAGTTTTAGTTAGTTTAGATGTAGGTTAGTAGATTTAACTTTAGCTTTATTTTAAATTAAGGTGAGCTTAAGAACGAATTATCTTAGGTAATGTCAAACCAAAAGATCATACAATTTTATTTTTATCTAATCAACTCTACTCCTGTTTTCTACAGCTTATCACCAACATACATACAGTAAAAGAAAAAAAAAGGAAAAAACTATGAACATACATCCAATACCCGACAACCAATTGTGCGCACATGCGGAGTCTGCTGCTTAGAACATCTTTTATTTCAAAACCTTTCATCGCTATACATCAAAAAATTTCAAACGTCCGTAAGTCAATCTTAAGTTGTATTATCTTTTGGCAAAACAAATTATACGTAGATCCTTTATTATTGTTTATCTTATCTAACATATTTACTGAATTATAACTCACCGTTTCCTGAACTATACCTTACATTTCATACACTAAAATCGGAATTGAAGCCTACCACATCATTAATCCTAATAATATGTCTTATATACATACATAATATGTAACCACTTGGTATACGAGTTCCTGTAAGTTCTCAATAATTAACTCATAATGATAACAGGGGTAGGCAGATTGCAATTGCACAAGTTAATGACTTCGTTCTTCTATTCAATATTATATAGCGCTTTCTGTCTAAATCGTTAAGCGGGAAATGATATCCCTCCGTCTTAGGTTTCCTCTTTATTTTAATGAATAAATATTGTATCGCATTTGAATTTAATTTAGACCTTTTTTTATTTTGAGTTAAGATGAGTGGTTAGTAGCAATATTGTGTGATACAGAGGTGTGAAAGGGGAACTAACATGACATAGGCGAGACGTAACATACACCTCACGGGGCTACTTATACATATATTCGGCGTAAAGTAGCCATGGAGCTGCTGAGTAAATTCTGCAGTAGGGCGGGTAGAGCCGAGGTTACGGTAGCGCATAGGAGCATTTTCCTATCACATCACCGTATGATCATTGACAGCTGATCATTCTCTTCTTCTCTCTCCATTCACTTTTCTTTCCCTAATAACCCTTTCATTTTCTCTATTTATGTAGAATTACCTTTCTCTGAGGCTGATTAAAGAGATTTTTTTTCCTCTTTAAATGTTTTTTTGTAGCTTGTATTTCGCGGTACTGCCTAAAGTACGAAACGGTAATCCTAGTGGTTACAATCCCTCCTTCGGACAGGCCCCAATAGATGCTTTGTCACTAACAGATCTACCTCGTAGGGATATTCTAACTTAGTTTGGTAGCTATTAGCTGCCGTGGCACGATGTTTTATTTGTAGTAGGTTTAGTAGCAGGAAGAACCCCCCCGATCCGACGAGCTTATGCCCGGCCTTCCGCAGGCGTGCCACCCTCTGCTACACGGGATAACAACACCTCCAAACCCGCCTCTTATCCTACAATCTTTTTACATAAAATTATAAATACTCAATGTCCGTCTTATTTGTATAACAGACATCATTTCACTCGCTCCTCAAGAACTATCAGCCTTATTCCCTCGCGTTGTAACTACCCTAATTCTTCACGTTTATTTTTCATATATACTGTCAGACTTCGGAACTCTTTACCCTCTCAAATTAAAAATATTTCAAATCCATCATATTTTAAAAGTGCAATCCTACAACATTTTTCCAACCCATCCCACCAAATCTGAACCTTCATTATAACATCACTCCATAAACTCAACCTCTCATCCCATATCTCATCTCTTAGATTAAGATCTATTTTGTAATTAGATTTAAGAATTTTCAATTTTCCTGAAGCAAACATACTAAGTACTAATAACCCTTTCCTTTTCATTACATAAATTCTTGCATCCTTTGTGAAGTGAGAACAAATTGATATCATGTTAAATGAATTAAATCGGCTAAAAATTGTTTTTTCTATCATTTCTATTTTTGTTTTGTTTAATACCCTATATAATTGTCTTGTTCCTTTTGAAGTGGCATTCAACACTATTTGAACTCAATCTGAATAAAATATCGAATGCCACAAGATTTTTTCTTACTTTACTTTGCAATTTCTAACATATTGAATTTTTTATATGGATTTGTATTTCATATTATATTTATAAGTACTTTAAGAGAAATAAATATTATACATACATACATACATACATACATACTATGAAAGATTATATCTTAATGTACAAACCAAGTAATTGAAATAAATGAAAATGAAATAAAAAAGGCGTCACCGCCCAACTGGCTAAGGAACAATGGAGCAACACCATCGGTTGCGTCATAACCCGAAGTCTGTGGCCAAGAGATCAAAGTTCCTAGTCTCCCTTAATAGAAGTCAGATCCGGATGCTCGTTGGGGTTTTAACCGGACACTGCACCATAGGAAACGTGGCTAAAAGGCTAGGACTTTTTGCAAATGACTTCTGCAGAAGCTGCAGACACGAAGAGGAAATAGAGTCGGTGAAACATCTTCAATGCCACTGCCCAACTTTACAGGAACGCCGCTCATCCTGTTTGGGAGCAAGGTTCTTCGAAAGTTTGGACGACTTGGCGGGGGTACCTCTATCAGACATAAAACTATTCCTAAACAGATCGAAGTGGTTTTGTTAGCCACATGTCCTTACATGTACAAACAGGGTACTCACAATGGGCCTTCACGGCTTCCGTGCAGCTGATGCAAAACTGCCCTCCCAACCTAACCAAGCTAACCTATCTCTGCCTGCTCTCGAAGTTACATATGTTCACTTTTCCCAAGAGAAGACTTTCAAAAATGAATACTGGGTAGTAGACAAGGAACGGATGTGTATATCCCTCACACCTAGAAGACGATTCTAGGTCGCAATTGCAAAACTACAAACGCAAGAGGCAGCTATAACTGTTAAATATTTCAATCATCCATATACTTTCTAAAAACGCTGCAAACTCATCGCTATGAAGATCATAGCGTACTCTACTGTACCTTCTTGTCGCTGTAATGTAATGACAACAACACATCCGAGTGTGAATTTCTATTAAAAAAGGAGTTCAGCATAGCACTACGTGGATGGAGAAAAGTAGTTACACAGTTACACCCAAATCTGCAATACGTCAGCAGGACACACAGAGAAAAGGATTTGAACAATTTGCATTATTTTTCTTTTATCCCTGTATCCATTGCCTGCCCCTTTTCCTGATACGGTTCTACTTCCTTTCAGATGATGTTGAATATATTACAAAGAAGTCGAGGACACGTATAGACTAGCGCAGAGTAGTGGCGGGCCTGCGACGGGTGACAACGCCTCTTAATAACAATGTCGACTTGCACTAATCCCCAAACGTTACAAAAGTATATTCAAGCTATTATTGGGGCTTTATGCCAAGTCGGCTTCCACAAAGGGTGAAAGAACTTAATTCTTTCTTCTGTTGTGCTTCGTCATCCGAACCACGTATCTCCGTGTATTGTGGGCTGTGTGTTGTGGGAAATGGAACTAATACCCTGCGATTAATGTCCTTCATTTGTGTAAATGAAGAAATGATTATTTTCTGGGGAAAACGTTATATACGTATCCTTTTTTAGACGAACATGCATGTAGGCATTGAGCTTTCACTAATTAAGATTGGCGCCTCAACGAATTGCTGTTTTTTTGTTGTGCCTCTGATGACCTTCAAACGATCAAAGACAAACGTCTTCGTGTTTCGGCTTGCTCATCCAACAAAACACATATCTGCGAATATATAAAGCAATTTCGGTTGGCTTATGTTTTATGAGCAGCTTGCCGGATTAATGAAGACGAAGAAGGTTTTACCTGCAAGCATTTCGGGTCGCAGTAAATCTATATAGGGAATACGTGGCCATATCCTTGCTGGGCGGGCGGACATATTACGCATATACATATATTGTCCTGGACAGAGATTTAAATTGAGTGAGGTGTGTGCGACCCCCCATTGTCTTGTCTGGAGGTCTGGAAAGGGAGAGTAAAGCCTGTAGACGGTCATGAATAAAATAGATGAAAATTGCTGCCGTTGATTTAGGTGCGTGATGTTTTAGTGTAGGTAGCGCCAACGTGGCTGCGGATAGATTTTAATTTGTTTACGAAAGATTATGAATAAATGTGAACCAATTTAGGACGTAATTAGGGCACACAGAGCGCCTGTTCTGAATTCGAATCCGATTTCGTTTGCTATCATATCGCGGCTTGTATTTTGGCAAACAAAATGGAAAACGATAGTCTAATGAGAAGCGAAGGTAAGGTCGCAGTATTTATGTGTGTACCTTTGGTGGGTAATTCAAACATTCCGACAGCCTATAAATTCCTGCAGATCGTAAGATAGACTAATTTTATTACCAACGGACCAATATTTCTTCTAAAGTCTACCAATTCCGATAAAAAAAATAAAATCCCATTTGGGAAAGTCACACCTATCTGCAGGCATCTGGAGGCTGAATCTTGTAGGCGTGTGGTCAAATGGACCCTAGCCCAGGTAGTCACTCTTTAAAAATAATAATCGTTTTTAACCTTCGCACTATGCATTTAGTGGGTCACAATATGCAATTTTATATCGAAAATGTCGCCATTGTGAGTTCGAAAAATTTTGCCTGGACACTAAAAATGAATATTAGAATCGCGGAAAGCGTATACGATTGGATTTGAAACTCCTGCGTCAACCAAAAACCCACGAGCAGGCGTGGCTGGAATAAAGGACTGCACTGTCAGTGCCAATATGACAAATTAAGAAAAGGCGGTCCGCAATGCCTTCAAAAAACTATGTGGGCCTATGCCTAGCTTCACGATGCATATAATGTTTTTAATCTAAAGTACCTTTTGTGAGAAACTATTCCGCAATATACTACTCGACAATCGGGACGTACCAGAGTGGCTTTCATCTCAGGAGATCAGCCACAGACCAAATTTTTACACTGACGCCGGTGCGGGAAAATACCAAGGAATTGTAAGTCGAAACTCACCATGAATTTGACTTTCGATTTCGCAGCCACATACAGCTTTCATCGCTAAGAGCTTTTTATAGAGATGACCGGAATAGGGATCCCTTCAACACAGGATCACGGTGAAATGAAGCTCTTCCCAACTGGCGGATGTACCAGATTTTGGCAAGGACATGGGGTATCACTTTCTCTCGACTGAAAGACCTGTACCTGTCTGACACTATATGAAAGAGCTGCCAATCGCTATCGCCAGCAAACCAAAGTAGGATTAAAATAAATGTGATACAAGGTACTTAATTCCCCATTAAAGAAACTCACGGACAACAGCTGCTGCCATTAGCAAAGCAGCGGGAATTTAAATTTAAATCACAAGTACCATGCACTACACAGGAGTCTGGTCCAGCGCCAAGCTCCACTACCACATGGCCATATCAAAAGGATCTTTTATTCTCGCGTTTATTGTGCTTCCATTTTTCATATCTCATGGGGAGTTCTTTTATTTTTTCTGTGCCGCTCATTCAAATATTTCTTTTTTTTTTATTATTTAACCGCTCGTCCTTGGTGCTTTTTTGCGTGCGCTGTATAGTTCCAGCATTGCGAGCGTGCAAAGTCCCAACGAACTGTAAATTGCGTGCGGAAAAAATGCACGCTTTCGATGCAAAAGCAGAACATCCGGGAGTGTGTGTAGTATGTTTGTCAGTCTGTCTAGCTGAATGTGCTGTCGCGGGTATTGATTCGTATTGTGTTGTTCGCGGCCGATTTCGTATGATGATCCGGAGCTTTGAGGACTGGAATGGGGATCTGTATGGGACCACCCAATCGTGGTGGTGGTGCAATATTTGCTCCATTGTTGATATATACAGCTGCAAAATATACCAACGCGACGCCAGAGGAAATCGGTGAACATGTTTTAATCACTAGGTCCTTTTTACTTCCGTGGCGATTTGTGAACATTTAACAGGATATTTTATAGTCACTATCTGACTGTGTATATGCTGGCGCTTGTGTATGTGTGTGAATGGCCAAAAGAGTTGGAAAAGCGGCCATTTAGGGCTATGGTCTGATGGTCAATGGTGGATGGAGATGTTTTTGGTTTTTGTTCCGGTCAGGGGAATTATTGTGAAGAGATAAAATCAAATTTTGCGTGACTTGTTTTCAACCGAAAATAAAAATCGATACCCATGGCGGACAGGGTTCAATTCAAGAATAAACATTTACAACAATGCAAGTGCGAACGAGTTATCATCGTTGTTGGTGTTGTTCAATTTATTAAAAATATATATTAAATGGAGGCTTTGTGTGCGTGGCGCAGTCAGATAATATTTGAATTTGGTAATTGATGAGTGCGGGGTGGGTCTATTTGTATGGTTGAAAAAGTGCTAACAACAAAAACCATTATCATGCTTCGAATGTGGATTTAATCTTTCTGCTGAATTTATTTTACAAACAGCTAGAGGGTGAGTTAAGGCTTTGCCGTTAATTAGCCGGTCGAATAGTGTTTATAAATGGTGGTCCATTTTGGTGGGCAGTGGTTATAGAGTGTTGGATTAGTGATCTCTGTATCAATCCCCGAAAAGACACCAAGTGCGACTTAAGTGTTTTTTTTTTTGCACTGTGCGTCCTCTCGCGAATGTCTGACAAATATCCAAGAGTGCAATTGTCATGAAAGAAATTCTCAATTCAGCTTTTCGGACTCGTCATAATACTTTTCATAATATCACCTTCTGCGTCCTGTGATGGGAGTATAGAATTATTTCAATTATTGTGTCATCATCCAAAAAAAATGTTAGTGATTTATTCTGCGAATTGGCAACTCTTTTACCAGCTAAGACCTGTTTGACATCTGACCATAAGTGCACTTATAAAAACTAGTAAATAAGTTTACCTTTCCATTGCTCCCTATTCGAACAAGCCGCTGCAGCAAAATCGCCATTTTTTTTGGTGATGATAAAGTTAAGAAGCAGGGCTACCGTTCCATAATTTCTTTGAGGAGCATAGTAATAGATTTTTTTTTGAGGAGTACAGAACAAAAACTAATAAATTTATTTTTCGCTAAGGGTTTTTGAACTGTGCGGGTCGATGTTGGCGGCCATTTTGTATTGGTGGCGTCTGTCTAATCTGGTATTTATTATTCAGTCACTGATGTCAAAACACCACGGCATAAAAGTTTATTATCAAAATGAGTATCCGTCAGTGTAAACGTTGTGCTCATTTTACAGTGGACGCGGTGGTCTGTCAAATACAACTCTCCAAACGTTTGCTGACAAATGATTCGGTAAACATTCAATCAAAAATTGGACCACTCGGAGAAACCGCGGCGAACATTTATAAGATGTTATATTATATGATGGCATACATACGGTGACCATTTTTTCAAGCACATAGAAGAGGACAGATTTTTTGATTAAAAATACCTACAAAAATGGTTAAAGCACATTTGAACTATGAAAATTTGTAGGTTTAATAAAAGTATTTGACTTGGTCTTTGAAAATCAATATAAGATTATCAGCTTTAGAAGAATTGATAAGGTGCCTACTTGCAATCTCGCATATTTCTAATAGGAAATATTAAGATGGTCTTTAAGGGAAAAGACGACATTTCTTTATCTCTTAGTAAAAAATCAGAGATGATATAGTAGGGAAACGGGGACTGTTCTCTCAAAAAGAGAACGAATGGCAACACCCAGATTGTTAATTTAAATTTCAACATCGAGCCGTCTTTATTGAAAAAAAAACCTTAAATAGTGGCAGATGAAAGGGAATTTTTAAGGATCCACGTGACTTTATTGACTTTGTGACAAAATTGAAGACGAAAAAAGTCTTAAGCATCGTTGCCGCAAAGAAAAAAATATTGAGGAACATATCCAAAAAGTGCAGGCCACTACCCTTCAGAGAAAACTTTTAAAAAAAAAATTAAAAAGCGGTAAGACAACATAAATATAAAGTGACAAGACAAAAAATACAAAATTGAAACGGAAAAAAACGAAAATGAAACCTCAGTCAGAATGAATGAATTCAGTGTCGCTTTCAATATGTGAACTTGGTATTGCTAATATTTGTGATGGTGTAAGAAAGTGTGCTTTTTAGAATATAAGATATGCGGGCCATTTCTCATTGGCGCCGGGCTAAGGGCAAAAATAAAAAACAGAGGGCCAAATGGCCCGATCGGGTACATTGTGTCAACGCTTTGTAATTTAATAGGTAAGAGAAACGTCAAGGGCAAGTCATATGTGAAAATAGTTCAATCCGAAATAAAAAATAGGAGTACAATTTGTCTTTGAGTAGTAAGGGAGTACTAGTTTCTTTCACTGCGCCACCTCTCGCGAACGTCTGGCAAACATCCGAGAGTATAACTGTCATCAATTAGCCGTTTGGACTCGGCATAAAATTTTAGATCCCTTCCATTCGTCCCAAAAATAAAAACTCACACAAGACGAAAGACGAATGATTGTGAGAAGGTAGGGGTCCCTGCGGACCTGTTGCGCCGACTATTAATCTATTTATTAATAGTACGGGAGTATGGCAGACGAAAAGGAGTACAATACTCCTGTTGCAGTACTTTCGACAGCGCTGTTTGGAAGTTGCTCCAGCAACAAGTCCGCCTTACCGTCTTGTTGGAACGCAATGTACCTACTTAACACTGTTATGGGGTGCTTTCAAAATAATATAGCCGATGAGTCCCGCTTAAGGTTATGCAATATAAAACAGTAATACAAAGCAGTGTTGCCGCTGAAAAATTTCAAAAGGGGGAATAAAAATAGAAACATTAAATAAAAGGGGCTCGAGCCAAAAAAGAGGCCTCTGCATCTTATATATAAATAGGAGAAGGGACATCTCTGCCTTAAACACAACAGATTCGCTTAATTTTGATGTTGTTGGAAAGATTGTGCAGAGATGCAACGCTGTGTGGAATTTGTTATTCAATATGTTGTGTATAAGCCAGGTAACTACAATAAAATTTCTACCTCTGTTTTTTTTTTTAATAATTTTGCATTCTTTTTCGGTTAATAAAAAATAAAATCCTTCTTTAACTGAAAAAAAGGACAATTTGATTATTTAAAAAAAACGGACCAAAAGGCAAACAGGAAGTGTTGATGTGAGTTGTTTGTGATTGGAGATTATTAGGAAACTTTTGGGCGGTCATCTGAAAGTGCATCTCGTCGGTAACCGTAAAATTTCCCAAAAAATCTGGCAATATTTAGGGCAGCTCTGCAGTACTTCAAGTATTTTGCTGAGTCACTGGATTTTGGAAGTATATAGATGTACAGATAGATTTTCTTTTTAAATCAGAGGAATCGTACCACGGGTATACGAAACTGTGCTCAATGTCATCGTGTGATGTTTAAGAACTTGCTATGCAAGATTTTCATTAACGAATATACAAAACAATTGAATTCTGCGCCATTTTATAGTACAGGGATGCCAACACAAACAAATACTTTGTGACAGCTGACAGTTCGGGGTTAGTAAAAATGGAGCGCTGTATGAAAGAACAACGCATTCGCATTGCTAAGCAATATTCTAAAAATAAGGAAAGTTTGTCAGCTACAGTCCACAATTATCGTACAAATTATCGTCATAGTGATTTAAGACCATCAACTTTGAAGAGAATAATTGAAAAATTAAGGGAGACTAGATCAATTAGTGACCTTTCGTGTCACAAGTCGTTCAACAGAAAACATCGAAGCAGATCACGAGAGTATTGCTGAAAGTCCAGGAACATGAATTCGGCACCGTAGTCAAGAATTAGGTATTTCGAGAAGCTCGCTGCAGCAAATTCTCACGAAAGACCTTAAGCTTCATGCTTCCGAAGTTCAATTGACTCAAGGACTGAAGATTTTGGAACAACAATAAGTTGATGCTGACTTTTCGGACAAATGATGATCTTCAGTGATGAAGCTTATTTTCATCTTGACGGCTTCGTTAATCGTCAAAATTGTCACATTTGGCGTTCAGAAAACCCACGAGTAATTCTTGAGAAACAAATGCAGCGACAACGCGTGACTGTTTGGTGCGGATTTTGGGTTGGAGGCATTATCGGACCATTCTTCTCTGAAAATGCGTCTATTTGGATGTGTATTAAATAAATTCAGCCACATTTATGCGAAACTGTCATAGGAAATTTCAATAAAAGAGTACGTACTTTCCGTCAAAGCCGTGGCGGCCATTTATCCGATGTGCTATTCCATACAAAACCTCAATCTGTATAATCTATGAATCAATAAAAAAATTTAAGCTTTCTAATTAAAAATCTGAATTGTCTATCGCAATTACATTTTGCGTGAATTATGGGTCACCCTTTACTTATTATTTCACAATTACGAATTTAATTTTTTTTTTACAACAGCAGTCCAACCTAATGAGAAGACAGCACCACTTCGTGCCGTTTCGATGAACAGGATAAAACTAACTCTTGGATAAAATTCCACTCTGCCACAGAGTACCAAATCCTTTATATTTTTATACGTTTATTTTTCTACCACACTTCGGTTCCTATATTTACTATTCTTTGTTATCCTACATTCATGTTCTCGTCGTTTGGTGTCGCCATAGTCTGTCCGTTCATATGATTTCGCCACGGTTTCCATCTCTCAAATTTGGTCACCATAGGAGGAAGTTGTGAGAGTTGTTGGAGCATTCGATAGTTCGGGTAGATATGCGTATGTTGTTTGTCAGTGAGTTTCCAAAACAAATGCCCAACTTTTGTTCTCTGTACAACCAGTGTTGCTAAATTGTTTATATAACAGACTGCAGTTGGGCCCACCCTGTAGAAGCAAAATAACTCGTTTCTCAGACTTTTGTTCGCCAGCTTTCCCTTCTGTGATGTATCCCAACGCAGGGCAAATTATACTAAAATTTTTGTTGACGAAACAATCATATGAACAAATTTCCCTTACTCTGTACACTAATCACACCCGCACCAAAAATATTCCAAATTAACCTCGCGTGTACCCAGAAATTTCTCACTTTGATATTATCACCCTTAATTGGTTTTATAGCAGTAAGGGTCAGACTATTCCTGCCTAGCTATTAAATCAACACATTTTGCCAATCTGACAAAGTGCCATTCGACCTGACAGCAGCAACAACAACAAACACCACCACCAACTATATGCACGACACAGTCTTTTCAAATCAAAAGCATAATCCGAGTCCGATGCATTTCCAGTTTAATCGTAAAGCTTATTATTTGTTGCAATTACGCTGCGGCATAAGCGTGTACGTACGAGTCCCCTGCGGTTTAAAATTGAAAGCGCACCCATGCACCACCATACCGGACACACCCAACCGCCCTTAATATGAAAATGTAATTTTCCATGCGAGTACTTCGGCGAGAGGATGTAAATGTAATATAGGAAACAAGTATGGAACAGGATAAGGCCCTCTCGGTTCACACAAGTCATGGTCTGCTAATCGGCCAAGTACATGATGACCTGGGCAAATTTTCATACAAAATGCCCGCACGCAAATATGGTGTCGAGGTTCGTCGGCTCATAAATCAGCATTCGTTTGATGATATTACCCAGCCACACAGTGCCTGCGAGTATGTGGGTGCAATGCCATTTTTTTTTCTTTCTACGAATAAAGTTATCATCAAATTAATGATGATCCTTTGACATGTTAATTGCATCAAGTCTGTACGACTGACGACTGATGCGTGACGAGCTGACACGACTGTGTGTTGAGGTTTTTCACAGAATTGCGAGTATGCAAATGAGCTGGAGCATTCTCTTTATCGTGTCTGTGACAGGTGGCCAGGACAATTGCAGTAGCTGCCAAGAAATGCGTTCCATCGGCCAGGCCCAGCATCGCATACAGGCTGAGCAGTCAGCATTGAGGGCACATGTCAGTAGCGGGCGGCTGACTGTGTTCAAGCGTAAGCAAAGGCAAAACATTTTCTTAATTAGAAGAATGTTATTTACTGTCCGGGGGTGGGTGTATAAACGTTTCGATGTCCTTGCACCAGTTTCACACGGCTAAAATGCACCTTCCATTCGACAGGCACCCTTGGCCAGAGTTTAAGTGCTGTTTTGCTGCAAACGAGTAGATATGTATACGTGTGTGCTTTTTTATTCTTTTCAAAGCATAACAATTGTTCCGGTGAACTCCCGCAATGAAAAGGAGTAACAGGGTCATCATCGTGCAGAAGGTCATGCTGGGAGAGGATGTGGAAACACAATGGGAGTGCTGCAGTACAGAATGTTTCAAAGCCAGTGCGTGTTTCATCAACACTTTTTGTGCGCTTTGTGCGCGTTTAGGTTGCGGAATTAAATGCAAACGCCAAGTGAAGTCAAGGATTCAGGTCTTGTATTTACCTTGGTGAAGCTGTTTTGTTGCCACTACAGAGGTGCTCAAAACAGGCGGCAATACCAAGAGTTAACTCTGATGAGTCCAGTGAAATTAATCCATATATCGCCGAAGGAGTTGTTAAATTTATGACCGTTTCACGGAACAGTGGTGAATATTTTTAATTCATCTAGCTGATTTTGAAATGACATATTGAGGTTTCTTCCCCTGTGAACGTCTAACAAGCATCCGCGAGTATAATTTTCGTGAAAGAGCCTTGCAATTAGCCTTTTGGACTCGGCATAAAATGGAAGATCCCTTTCATTCACCCCAAAAATTAAAAAATTACACAAAACGAATGCTTGTGAGAAGCTAGGCCTAAGGTCCTAGGACCTGTTGCGCCAACCATTTATTTAAATTTCTATTTTAGCTGATCGTTAATACAAACGCACTTCAAATATCAAATGCAACTCAGACGAAACTTCAATTTAAAAAAGTGTGAAAAGGAAAACAGCACAAAAGGAACAGAAGCATAAAAAAGGGCCGCACACACGATACTAAATCCACTGGTCGTTGAGCTTCTAGCTCCAGTCGAATCGAAGTCTTTCTTTTAAATATAATAAGAATCTTAATTCTGTGCTTAATTGATTTATATCCTTAAGACTTTTTGACCTAATTGTACTTGATTCAATTTAAAAGATTCAAATAGGTAAAAGCGCTGAAAAGTATTCTTTTTTATATCAGCATAGATCTCGACTTCCGGACAGAGGATAATGATGAAATACATCCTATATCCTAATTGTGATATTTTGAAATGGAAATGGGAAAATTGGAATCAATTTCGTGCAGTCACCTTATAGTCAGAAAAAAAACCACAACATTAGTGAGTATTTCAAGTTAATTCAATCTGTATATATCTATATCAATATATATATATAAAAATTGAGCCTTAAAATTGTGTTGGTTTGTTGCCGATTCACGCCTTAACGCATTTACCTATTTTAACCAAACTTTCACACATTTTTGGTATTGGTCTATATATGGTTTGTGTGAAGTTTGGTTGAAATCAGAAAACGTATGTGCGCGTTGTGCGTGCGTGAAAAAAACCCATAAATTTCAGTGCACTTTGGGTTTTTTTCCACACATTAACGTTGCGTATACAGCTCTACGGTATGAGCGCGATACTTATAAACGTTTGTTGTTGCTTTTTCTCTTTTTGTAGCTGTGTATTACATATATATATATAATTAAAGAATTATTCATTTAAACTCTGTCCATTTTCCGAACACTTTATCTGTCATTCTTTAAAAATTATTCCAGCGTCCACTTCCAGGCAGTGGAATGAAATTGGAAACAAATTTGAAAGGTTTTTGTTGTAAAAATAAAAATTGTTTTTGTTAATATTTTGATTTTTGTGTTTAGTTTTTGATTTATTGCTCCACTTTACCCAAAAAAAAATATTTCTGACATTATACATATTTTTGAAAAATTAATCTTTTTTTTCAAGTGATTGGCAACGCTAACATTGGTGTCGCGAGTTCAATGGTTTTTTCCCATTTCAAAAATGCCCAACGCGCCTAAAGGAATTTTCACTTCAAAAATTGACAGACACATGTAAATCAAGATGATTGACATAAATTCTCTTCACAAAACATCGAAATACGAAACATACGACTTTAAGTGCTGCTTTGCCTTCCATTTTTATTTACAGTTTACAAGGAATTACTTAATCCATGTTTTGTTAACGCTATGAGAACATGTGTACATTCAAAATATTTATATTATATAAAAAAGAGCAACGTCAGTGTTTGCCAGCGTTACCACAAAGAAAATAAATATTAAGGGCCATTTCCAAAAAGTGACGGCTAGTGCGTCAGAGAAAACTTAAAAACAAAAAATATTTAAAAGATCTAAGGCAACATAAATATAAAGTGACAGGTACAATACAACGAATATGAATTTGAATTATTATGACGGGAACAAACGAAAATGAAACGTCAGTCAGAATGAATGAATTCATTGTCGCTTTCAATATGTGAACTTGGTATTGCTAATATTTGTGATGGTATAAGAAAGTGTGCTTTTTAGAATATTTTGTTTGAAAAATACCAAAAAATTGAGATATGCGGGTCATTTCTTGTAGATAGAAAAACAGGGACTGTCACTTCCAATACAACAAAATTAATTAAATTTTCTTAATAATAATATAGGAAATCTTTTAAATCTAAAAAAAATATTGGGTCTTATATCTGAAGTGTTCTTATAAGCGAAAACGTATACAAAAAACAAAGTCTACGGTGTTTCCACATGCGTTTCTTATAGGTAAGCGAAGTGTTCTTATAAGAGTGAGGTTAAGCAACTGTATTTGATTTCGTTCTGGTACGATTGGACTGTATTCGGGTTAACTGTCACACAATATGAAATTAAAAGTCGGCTCACTTATAAGTGTGATGCGCAAAGCAAGAACATTTTTGAACCGGAACGCGTTTGATTGTGTGAAGTATCTCAAATAAAGTGTCATTCAAGCGGCGATTTTGAGGGGGAAATTCAAAGGTTCTTATTTGACATTTCGTATTTAAGCGCCTAAGACTTCCCGTTTCTCACATGGGCAATAATTGTGTGTGGCTGGCTCAGGTGTCAGCAAACATCCAGCTTTTGTATGTGAACGCTCCCGGAAACGAAAATTGTACCAAATCAATTCATTGAAAAAGCCGAATGATGGCCCACACGTCAATCATTGCCGTTTGTTTGAAAACATTGACATTGAATTATTGAATTATTATTCTCAGTACAGAACAAATTTGGGCAAAACTCAGTCCGCTGGGTCAGCTAGTTTGGATAATTCTAACACGTTATAACTATAATTCAACTTTTTATTTCAAACTAATAACATTATTACCACGTAGTTATTCACTTAAAATGTTGAGTTACCAGCCATTTGCTGCTTTCCTGCGACGTGGTCAGCTGCATTTTACTTCAAAATTGTCGAGCTTTTTGACAGATATGTTTAGATCCTGTGAGAATAAAGTGCTGCCACTATATCTTTATTAGTATTTGTAATGAAATCAGTTCGTAGTGTACCGAAAAAGAGAATTTTATTGATGTTGTCATAACAACAAATACACCGAAAGGGATAAACCAAGAATAGCAAAGCTGCAAGCACAGATCCTTGCGGTACACCTAGTTTAGCTTCAAGAGTAGGTATCTGATACCTCATTGTTAAATTCGACTTTCTGCTTACGGTTATCAAGATATGAACTTAACCATCTTAACTCTACAACATCACAATGGGTCCACATGGACCTAAGTGGGGTGCTGCGGGGCTGGCTCTGCCGCACCCACCCATAAACCTAACCTAACCTAACCTAACTCTACACCTCTTAGCCTTACACCTTCTCAATTCGTCTCTACCACTAGTATTCCATTCCTGAATTGTCTTCTCTCCCGTAAATCTTACAGACCTTATACTCATACAGCAGCGTCTTGATTTCGATTAACCAAAGTGCTTCAATTCAGACTTAAACTAACGAAATTAAATTCCTTTGCCCCCATTGCTGGTTGATTCCATTTTCATAATTTCTTCTCAATCTTTTTGGTGGATAGACACAGACAGGCAACCCACCATCAACAAAGAAGTGAAAAATGCTTTGAGTGTTTCGAACGCACTCAATCGGCTGATTGCTTTGATTCCCCTCAAAAGCGCACCGAACGTGAACAATTTCAAATAACGCCAAAATTGAAAAGGGGAATATCACATTGCCTTACTCAACGCAGCGACCGTAGTCCGGAATATTGAATTGAAGGCCATAACCATTGTAGAGTAGCTCCGGTGCTCATAAACTGATATCTACCGAAACTTTATAGTATCCTTCAAAGTGGTGTACGCCAGGCAACGTCTTCATTTTTTTTATATTTCTTCATCTCATTTAATGACATCTCCCGCAACAACCCATCCATTGTCGTTTTTCGTTTAGTACTTTAGGAGTCCTTCGACCACACTTTGTATACATTATGGGCACAAAGCGGAAAATTGTGTTTTCACCGGCAGGTGAACACATGTTGGAAACACTTTAGTGAATGGTGTTGTTGGGCGCACACTATCAACCACAATTTTACGATCAACCATCTACTTACACACGAGTTGCTGGACAGTGGCAGAGCCGTAAACGTATACAATATACTTATACATCCCTGAGGCGACACAAGGAATGATGTTTTCGCACTCTCCGCATGCATATCAACGTTCAACGAGCACAATATCGGCAAGTTTAAACGACAACGCACACGATAATCGAGCGAGCAGTTCATGAATATCCTTTGAGTTTATTATTGAACGCAGAAGCACATGGCGTAGTGCGGCAGGACTTTACTATTGTTTGGTGCATCATAAAACCGGGAAAGTAAAAGTTTTCATATTTTATAGAGGAAAACTTCCTCGGGGCGATGGTTTTATGAACTCGCTGTTAGAGTTCTTAATGTGACAGTTGGTCGTCATCACCAGAACCGATCAAAAGATGAAAGCGATTGTGATTTTTATCTTTTAATGTGTGAACGTAGTTATCGCCCATCAAAGCTGGCAACATTATCCCGATAGAGGATACATCGGTTTTTGTTGGCGTGAGGAATTGTCATACATAGTGGTAGGCAAATTTAACTACAAAAGCACACGGGGAGTGTGGGTGTAAATGTACGGTGAGAAGGAAAAACATTTTGATTATTCACAGTTGTTAAAAGAAGACAAATTATAGCATATTTGGTTTAGCTTAACAAAAAAGACTGTTTTTTTTATGTCACAACCCATTTGACAGATGACAGCTAAATTGTCGTAATTTTTTGTTCGCCATTTTACCATAAATAGTCTGACGTCTACAAATTTTCAAAACGGAACGATACTGCTCCTGATGTTTAAACACAAAATTTTGTTCACAAAATCGCTGCGTCAACCCATTTGACAGCTGAATTGTCGTAATTTTGGTTCGTCATTTTACCATAAACAGTCTGACGTCTACAAATTCTGAAAACGAAACGATACTGCTCCTGATCTTTAAACACAAAATTTTGTTCACGAAATCACTGCGTCAACCCATTTGACAGCTGACAGCTGAATTGTCGTTATTTTGGTTCGTCATTTTACCAAAAACAGTCTGTCGTCTACAAATTCTGAAAACGAAACGATACTGCTCCTGATCTTTAAACACAAAATTTTTTTCACAAAATCGCTGCATCAACCCATTTGACAACTGACAGCTGAATTGTCGTAATTTTGGTTCTTCATTTTACCATAAACAGTCTGACGTCTATAAATTCTGAAAACGAAACGATACTGCTCCGGATCCTTAAGCACAAGATTTTGTTCATAAAATCGCTGCAGTTGGAGTGACGAAACTGTATTGACCATGGCTCAAAGGATTCTCCCCAAGATTCGTCTTTATTCAAGGATTCTTGATCGGATTCCGCTTAAGTTTTATTGAAAATTAAATTTCTGTTATTTCCATGCTCTAAAAAATCGACCAGCGCGGACACTGAGCAATCACTTCCAGCGTTTTATTATCTAATTTGTTACTGGTCCTAATCTTGATGAAATCATTGGCTGTCGTGGAAATAGCTCAATATAGTTCTTATCGGTATCGGTGGTGCAACCATAGCGAACGTCGTAATCACAGATTTTTTTTTTAACGTCAACTAGGTTCAGACAAAAATCTCCGGCTAGTGTTTCCATCATTCGAATTTCCTGTACTAGGTTGTGAAATCTAGTACGCTTATTAAAAAAATAACAGACTTAAGTGCATAACTCATCGAGTTCGTCGAGTCCATTGCGTCAATGGATCCATCAACTTTAAGGTGGATATTCGAATATTTTTTCCAAAATTTTATGAACTGCCATCGAGCGAAATGAATGCGCTTTATCTTAATTCCTACAACAGCCACGACAGTTGCTCGCATTCGCTCAATATCTGCATCAACGACATTATATTTTAATGATCTGCCTTTACCAACAGTAGTGTACGCAGGTGTTTTTTAGGGGCTGAGATTTAATTTTGTGATGAAATATTTGCCAATGGAACCCATCAAAGAATCTTCCACAGCTCTCTGATGAGCTGATGGGTGTTCCCGCGTTTGTCTATTAACATGAGCCAGGAGGTAGCTAGAATAGGCCTGTTGGATAGAGGCTTTTATTCAAGCGGCATCAAAATAAATATTCGTTTTATTATACGCCCTAAGTGCATATAAGTTTAAGATTGACAATTTGAAGGTTGTATTATAGCCGGATCACTATGCTTTCTTTTAATACTGGGCACCGCACCTCGTCTTCAGAAATTTGTCATCCAGCCACTGTTCCATAACTCAACCACAAACCTTTTAGTCCAATCGTGTCTTGCGTTAGCAAAGCCGGCTGCAGCTGAGGTTGCGAATCAAAGCAAAATCTATTAGTTTATAATATAAACAAAGGTCTTTGTTCCTTTACCATTTTCATAACCACAGATCCATATATCCTTGCAAGTTTGTAATATTTCCATAGAATTTCTGCCTATACAACCATTAGCCTATCTAAATAATTCAAAATAAACTTGCCAGAATTTGGAATTATTACCAGTAGCTGGTACCAATTACGCGTGATAAACAAAACTAAGTTTTATCACCCGTTCTCGGAGAAGGAGCACCCAGAAGGAGTGTAACCCCTCAAACGATTCAGCTAATTCCCATTGACATTGGCAAATGTTATCACAGTGAGATTATTTTATACTGGCCTTTGTCGGCCGTAATAATAATAATAATAATAATAATAATTGTATGCTCCCCAATAAACTCATTGATTTACCCATAAAAATGATGTCCTGCTCCGCCCGCTTTGGCCGAGCCATGAACGTTTAATCAAATATCCCCCCCAAACTACACTTCATCGCATTTCCTCAATTGTCTCCATTTCCAGGCATTCATCGGAATCCCTTTATCTAGGTCACTTCACCCCCCATGTTGACTAATTTTATTTCCGTTCTATACAGTGCACATCTACCATAATATGAAACTGGACTCCTGCAGTGTCCAATAATATTAACCAAAACCAGGAGAAAGCCCGCAGAGAGGGCGGATTAGAAAGCTATGAGGTCTTGTACGATGACAACATGACAACTTACACGATGGGATACACAGACAGGACGCACATAACGTGAAAGGGATAGTTTCATACAAATTGTATTGCACATTGCACAAAGTTTGCTACAGCAATCGAATCCTGTTGTGTGACATGAACCCATCTATACACACCCACTCGCAGAGGATGAAATTAATTAGATAATAAAACATTTACCAAACCAGGACCGTGCTGATGCACGCAGCCGACATCCGGTAAACAGACCGATAATAGATACAACAAACGCTATTGATGATAACGATTATGAGAGCTCAAAGGGGAGGTATCGTAAATTAGGGGTGCGTGTGGCAATTCGTAGAAAACTGCCTTCGGAGAGAGAGAGACAGATTTTTATCGGCGCTGGGTGTGAAGTCTATTGTCGTAGGAATGCGTGTCATATCTTCAAATGTGCCTAATGAAACGATCCTTCCTGCGCCACCCCCAGCGGATACTCTGCGACACGCGTCTCACGCTCAATGTCCTGCCGATTAAGTTTCGGTATCATATTCCACCTTGGTTCAGAGGTGTTGGTTGGTTATTTTTTGATACAACGCCGACGGTACGCGTTCGAATTAGTTTAATAGTTTGAGGGGGCGGGGTTGGGTCGGTGGCCCCAGTCCATGGGTGGGCGATGAATTTTTATGCCTCAAATCACTCAAAGAAATTTGTTTTTATTTTGTTTTTCCTGCTTGCCCGATGTGGGTGTTGTCATTTTTTTTTCTCGTCCTATTTTAACTGCCGTTGTCGGTCATAAAAGAAGACATATACTCGTACGCACACACAGAAACAGATGGTAATAAAAAGTCACTCAGCTGTTTTATTGGTTTTCCATAAGCTTACAACGACGATCTGTGGCCGTGTTCTATCACAGAGTAGATACTAAAACCGGGATATTCATTTCATCCCCACGGATTTACGTGTGCGGTTAGGGGAGCTCCAATGGTCCAATGTTCGAATGTTCAAATGTTCGAATGTTCGATATATGAAAAATGAGAGATACATTGATGGCCGGGAATCGCTTATGGACGACAGTTGTTGTATGTATGTGGAATAGGGGGGTGCGGAATATTTTGGCGTGTTGTGTTCTAATGTTTTATTGGTTTTTAGGATTTCTTTTTGTGTTGTTTTGGTTTCCCTCTGAGCAACATTAATTACGAAAATCCACAATTTAAATCGAAAGCCAAAACAAACAAGCACGAGGGTGAATGTTAGATGATGATTTACCAAACATGATTAAATGGGCTGGATGTGCCTAATGGATGGACGGACGAATATGTATGTGCATGTTTTTGGGCTTCCTTCGGAGTTAAAATCCACTTTAGGTATGTGCGACTGAATGATATGAAGATGGGGTGTACCGTCTACTTATTGTATGCTTGCAGCCCCTAAATCCGATTTGTTTGCTTTGATAATGATTTGCATTGAAACGATATGCTTGAGTTGTGGTCGTTATGCCACTTTGCAGACGCCTACATAATCGGTTTCAACCAGTTGAATGTTCAGGACGGAAATTTCCTGTGGAATGAATTTTCTGGAGAAGGGGGCTTGCATTGTGGTTGTCTTATCAGTCAGGTCGTATATTCGAATGTCAATTTGGAAAGCAAAATTGAATGCCGATTACTGAAATTGAATTCGTAATTGAATATGCAATTATGGGAGGTAGGTATCTATAGGTTTGCGGCTTTCATCACTAATTACGACCGAGTAGGACCGAGTAGAAGTGAACTTCAAATTCAAGAACTATGAGTGGAGAAATTCAGGAAGGAAACTTGCTTCTGATGAGCATTTACCACAGGAATGGGGCTTAGTCTGACTACGAATACTTTTGGCAGTTATTCATCTCATTGGGTTTTATTGTCAGAACCCTGAGGACTGGACTGTCGGATGTTCAAGTATCTCTTTCTACAAAAAGGCGATTCCATGCATTAGAAGAACTGTCGAAGCATATTGCCGCATAAATTCGCATGTCTACACGGAAGGTAGGTATACAGCCTTGGGCAGAACTCTTCAGCTG
This sequence comes from Cheilosia vulpina, assembly GCA_916610125.1. Taxonomy (NCBI): domain Eukaryota; kingdom Metazoa; phylum Arthropoda; class Insecta; order Diptera; family Syrphidae; genus Cheilosia; species Cheilosia vulpina. Next base: position 2,768,958 of record OU744276.1, read on the forward strand.
CTGGGTTATGCAAACGATGTAAGTCATGTTCAATTGAATACCGTCCCGAACAAAGCAAAGTAAAGTGGGCCTAGCTGTTAACGAGGGCAAAACCAAGTATATGCTGTCAACAAGATGGGACACACCCCGCATCGACGAATCGGGCAGAACGTCATCATAGACAGCTATAACTTTGAGGTAGTAAGGGACCTTGTCTACCTTGGCTCTGTTATAACATCTGAAAATGACATTTTATCAGAAATCAAAGGAAAATAACTCTTGCCAATCGCTGTTTCTTTGGGCTAAGAAGGAAACTATCCCTATCCGGAAAGACTAAGGAGACTCTATATATGACCCTCATCATTCCAGTCCTGCTGTATGGATCTGAAGCATGGACTATTTCCAAAGCGGATGAAGATATCCTTGGTCGTTTCGGGAGAAAAATTCCTAGTAAGATATTCGGTCCCGTCTGTGTTGATGGGTTCTGGAGGAGACGATTCAACGACGAACTATACGAACTGTACAGCGACATCGACCTAGTCAAAAAACTGCGAATTGGACGGTTGGAGTGGCTAGGACATGTAGAGCGAATGGACATCAACGCCCCGGCCCGCAGAGTCTTCGATTCCAACCCAGAGGGTCAACGCAGTAGAGGACGACCTCGCCTTAGGTGGCGCGCACAAGTAGAAAACTACCTCAACCAACTTGGAGTGCGCAACTGGAGGAAGTTGGCTAAGGACCGGGCTAACTGGAGAGGCTTGTTGGTTGAGGCCCTAGTTCATACCATACTGTGGCGCCACCTAAATAAGTAAGTAAGTAAAGTGGAACGGGATTCACATTAGTTATAACTTTAAAATTATTACTTTTAATTATCCCAACTAAAAATTACCAAACAGGAGCTGTTTGTGTTGACAAAGAAAATTAAACAGATTAAAAGACATTTTCAAGTACACCTAACTATTTGGCAGTCGGGTACTCAATACTCATATATTTGTTAGCCTGTGCAGGTATATAGTCTCCAATTGGCAATTAATTTGGTCTAGGTACTTGAATGTGTCTTGTTCATATCTTTTTAATTTTTTTTTTACAGCCCGTCGGATATTTTTTTTTAAATTAACTGAACTTAACTTAACTCATGACCTCGCTGGAAAATTCTCTTTTGGCAAGGTGCAGGTAGGAGAAATTTCAATCAAATTAAAAGCCGAGACACGCAACAAAATATACTGATTTATTGCACATTTGTTTACTTTACTTTGCTTTGCTTTGCTGTGAGAGGTGTTCAATAAACCATGCTTATCTCCATCAAAGGCTGTTAAAAGTGGCCCATCGTCTCTGAGCAAACGTGACAAATTACCACTAGAAACCTGCTACTACTTTGTTTCGGAATAACAAATGGGTTTAGTATTATTTGAAGGCCGAAACGTATTATAACGTTTATCGTACCACTACTGCTTGTTTACTATACAGGGTGGGCCAAATACAAGTTTCTTTTTTAAAATGCAATAAAATAAACAAAATTATTTTTTTTCTACGTATTATGGCTTTATTATTAAGAGCAAACATTCCCATTAATTATGGCATACAACGTAGTTCAAGTGGCTGCTTCGCAGTAGCGCATTCTGTCATTCCAAATTTCCAAGACCTTGTTGATGGTTTCGGGCTTGTTCACGGATTGCTAGGATAATATTGGCCTTAAGTGCTTAAATCGTTTCCGGATTGTTGGCATAACATCGGTCCTTCACGGTTCCCCACAATAAAAAGTCCAAAGGGGTCAAATCGCAGCTCCGAGGCGGTCAATTAATATCACCAAGACGGCTGACGACACGATTTGGGAATTTGGTGCGCAATAGATCGATTGTGGCATGGGCTGTGTGGCATGGTGCGCCATCTGCATGAACCAGAGGTCGTTCAAATCTTTGTCTTCAACTTAAGTAAAAGTCGGTTCTTTATCGCCCACTGTTGACCGAAACGTTGTTCCCAGCCTTATTTTCGACGAAAAATGTTCCAATGATGTTACCACTAAATTGAGTCTCGCACACTCTCGGCTACAGCAGCCATATTCTCGTCTGTGCACGAGCATACCAGTCTCATGAACTTTTTGCACAAACTTGCGTACAGCAGGCGCGATGGGTGCTTCATTTTGGGCAAAACTTCTTTTCAAAAATCGCACTGTTTGGGCAATACACTTTGGAAATAAGTTTTCAATATGTCGCAACGTTGTTCAAGCGTAAAGCGACTCATTTCGTTCAGGCTAATACTGATTTTCTGTTAAGATTTCGACAGGGAAACAGCTGTCATTGTCAAAATAACCTATGATTCAAAAAGAAACCAAGCCTTTATAACTCGGGCACAAGAAGTCTCTGACCAAAGACTATAAAAGTCTGCTGCAGATTAAATTTAAATCTATGAAGTCATTGTTAGGATTCTTAGTTTATATTAACTTAAAAACAATTTAGTGCTCGACTGGAAATTACGAAACTTTAAAATTTGGTTCACAATCACCTTAACTTATGTGGGTAAAGCTGGACCCACCATTGAAATAGCTAGCTCTTAGAGATGTTGCAGACTTTGTGGTGGACCTAGCTCACCTCGTAGAATTTAAAAGAATTTCTCAAACGCATATATATCACCGATTTAATCGCTGTGGAGGTAAAGTAAACATTTTGCCAATCAGATTAGTCGTTCGCCCGCAATTAAATTTTGAAGATTTTTCAAACCACAGTTCGTACTACAACTCTTTTGTTTATCGAAGAAAATTGGAAAAAATAAAATAAAATAATAATACCCATTGCGAATTATTAAATTACAAGTAATGCAAAATTATCGTCTATTAAAATGCTCCTTTTCAATTCAATAAAATTATTTGGCGCTCTTCTCTAAGTGGGTCAAAAAGCGAAAAGTTGATTTTACGACCAAAAAGCATTTTAACTTTTATCGAAGAAAATGTTCTTCATATATCTATACGCAATATAATCTCGCAGAACGAAAAGCAAAAATCATTCAAATTGGGTAGGCCGTTCTTCAAAAATTTTCTTTTCATTAATCTTACAAAGTCAGTTCGCACACCAACTCTTGTGTTTAAAGCGAACAATAACATAAAACCCCGCTCTGCTTTAGAAATAGAGAACACTAGCATCTGAGTCTACATGATTACCTATTGCATTTTGGGTGACCTAAATTCAGTCATTCTTCGACTCTCCTGTGATTCTTCGCATTTTAATTGAGTTCCTCCCTGCCTTGGTTAAGCAAACTTAATTACCCATTTCCTTCTTCCAAACCTCAGTAACCACCAGAGAAAGTTTTTCCTCATGCAATTCATCATTTCCTTACCCTCAGAATAATAAGCCACCCCGAAGCGCTTGACTGCATTTGCAGCCCCATGCCAACAAAAGCCAAAAGTAACACAGCCACTTTCGCAATCCAGTTCAAGTCAAGCGCCATCAATTTTAAATTAATCATACTCCAGAGGCTGACACCCCAAGATCAGCCCGAACTTTTGCTCAACTCCCACGACCTGGGATAAGGGATACGCTATATCTACGCAATACAAAATTCATCTGACCTCACCACATATGAGCGTGCAACTCAAATTCAAATTCAATAGCCAAGCAAGCGTGCATTTTCCAAGGCAAACTTTGGGCTCTCCTTATCATTATGACACAAAGCATGTACGGCAAGTTCAAGGATTCACCCCCATTTAAAGTCCCCGAATAGCTTCTTGGTACACACAGGCACACAGGGACAGTCCTGTCATATGAACCTAATTAACAATACTAACGGGGGCAAATCCCGCAAAGTCACTTTGGGTGATTCCGCAAGGGCTTTCATTGGGGAGCGGTGGTGGTCACACACAGAATGTGTTTTCTCAATTTTCCATGCTTAAGTATAATTTCCATTTCGTTACAGAATAGGTGCGCCTGCCACGACGACGAAGCTATGCGACGGTGCTTTCTGGGGTAAGTAATCGCGGTTCCATAGTGAGGCTTAGTGGTGTAGCAAAGTTGCTATAGGCAGAGCAAATATGCTTGACTATTGTAGGTAATCAACTCATAGTTCGACTGTTGGAACACGCCTCACGGGGAGCACAATTGTATGGAAATAGTGCCACCAGAGATAGAAAAACCCTTATACTTTCAACAGGATAATTATCCTTGGATTAGCATAATTATAGCGTTAATGGAAAACGTTTAGTGGTTCATTATGTCTCGGGAGATGAATAATTGTGGCAGGACCTCCGGTTGTGGCGCGGAATTAAAATGCACGCCATCGCTATATATGCAATAATGAGGAGCATCAATTTTGCATTTCATCCGTGAATTGTGAATACGAGAGTAGAATGATGAAATGCAGTCGGGTTAGCTATTCATTTTGTATATTATGGTCGAGGGGAATTAATAACATTTGCTATTATAATTTGGTTGGGAAAGATTTTACTCCGTTTGAAAAATAGCAAAATCTCTCTGCCAAGTCAAAAAAAAAAATAAATGCTCTCCCTGGCAGATGTGAACCAGAATGCGTTGGAAAATTGTCCAAAACTCAACTTGTGTCTGAATATATTTAAATATAATTAAATAAAACTGTGGTCACAATGCAAAACCGCTTAAGTCGACTTTAGACGAAATTGAGATTTTCATGCCATTAGATTCAGTTTACACAAATCCATTTTGTAAATTTTTTTCACCTTTATATCCTTAAAAAAGTAGTCACAATTTCAAAAAAAAAAAAAAAAAACAACAGCTTAAGTCACTAGAGTCAATAGAGTAAAAAAACTTTAAACTGCTCTCCTGAACAATTAGTAAAACAGACAAAGGAGGTTTTGCCTTGTGACAACATTTAATGTATTTATTTAGTGTTTTTTTAATCTTTTCAAATTTTGTATTACATACATGCAAATAAAACTATAGAAATCTTGACCAAAAAAAGCTGTTAACTGGATTTTACATCACGATTCCAACAAAATGCAGCTAATCCTGTCAAATTGAAGCGCGATTATATTACAGGAAGCCGGCAAAATTGTAACCACCAACATTGACTCATGAAGAACCGCTAATATATTGATTGCTTGTCTTGATATGTATGGTGACGTGACTCTACTTGTCACACTAGGTGTTCACCCCACATTGAAATGGCTTGACTGTCTTTCATGTTGGAGTTTTTCTGGTGTTCTGTTCATGTAATTGCTAGTAAGCGGCAAGAGTACTGACTCAAACTAAAAGTCGAGATTCAGCGAAATATACCAGTTTATAACACTTTATTACAAATTTTCCGGGATCGTTTCATTGGGATTTTGGCTGTCTTCACTTGTTGGGATATACATATTTAGGTGTTCATCTACTGTGACGTAAATATCTGCGCAGGGTAAGAGAGAATGCACTTGTGGCGAAATATTTAACACAAACAGCGTCATGCATACCTACGTTTTCTCTTTTCACTATATGGCTCTTAACATAACGTAAAAGAAAAGAAAGAGAGAATGTGACTTAAAGTGATTTTAACGCTATGTGACTGAGGGAGCAACAGGCCTTTTCTTAAAGCGCGGTACTAATAATCATATTTGTCCGGGCTAGGTTTTACTAAGCCACAATGGCAAAATTTTCCATATGAAATTACCCTTTGTGACCTACAAGATATTTAATGTGAAGGTTACAAATTAGTACAAAGAAAACGATTTTTACTCTAGTTATTTCAGGAGTTTCTTCAAAAATCTGGGAAATTGCACTCATCTCTAGCTTTCGCATCAGTCATCTGGGAACTTCATTGGGAACGCAGCTGCTGCGAAATGCTGTCGGAAAAGTGGATAGTTGTAGTAGATTGCTTGGTACAATTATCCACTCTATTTTCGCTGACGTTTATTGTCCGGGACATTATTTGCTTGCGAAAATTTGACACTTGCACTGTGGTGTTACCAGGTTTTATAAGAGATATTTAGCAACATTTCAAAAATCTTGAAACCAAACACAAAATGTGCACATTTTTTTGCAATTCTCTAGGCACAATTATTCTGATAACATTGTTTTTAAAGACGACAATATTATATAAAAAAAAAAACAACACAACACATACTCATAAATGAGAGACTAGAAAAGTTTCCATTTTTCAATGTTAAAAATGTTAAAAAAAAGAAGCGCCTACGGAAACGAGTTTTATTATGAAATTATTTCGAAATGGGTTTGTATAAATGAATGAAAATCAATTGCAATCGATGCCCAGTGCAAGATAAGAAGTGTAAGAAGAAGAAGAAGACCAACTCAATACGCAAAAGAATAAACAGAATTCGGATTCAATACCATTTGGCAGTAGAAATCTGAAGTACTATCAAAAACTACATAATTCTTTAGAAAGTTTTAGTTATCCGAAATGAGTATGTTCGCAATAGAAGTATTCAATTGAAATAAATTCCTAAGGAGCCTATAACTCGCCAAACTTTAAATTGAATAGCTTAAATTAGGATAAATCACAAATAACAATTTTAAGAAGCCAGGGAAAAGTTCGAGTAGCCAAATCAGATATAAATAGCAAGTGTTGGTAACACTGACACTTGCGTATCAGCTGATGGAACTCTTCACAAATTATTTTCCGCTGCCTTTTCGCAGACGTTTCGCTGCCCATTTGGAGACCACCGGAAAATTTCGTTCCGGAATAGGTCCGTAATAATAATGTAAACATTAATTTTATTAAAAAAAAACTGTCCACTGTACATTACTTTCCTTTATAACGTTCAAAGACTAAAGTTATCTTCAATTTTTTGTAACATTTGATTTAAAAAAAATGCTCAGCTGAGACCTGAAAGGATTTTGAAATAATCATTGAAAACTGTCTAATTTTCAGTGGAATTATTGACAGTTCAAAGTTTGACATAAATGCAATCTGAAGATTCACTTGTCTTCGATGATTAACAATTTTCTTCTTGACTATTTGTACCCGTGTACCCTTTCATTTCTACACCACAGTCGCAATTAGGGTTCTTTTGTTAAATCCGAAAATATAAAACGCTAAACTGGTATATTATTCTTTTAACTCATTAAATAATGTAACAAAATAATATTACTATACAATTCAACTAAAAACAATATTTTATCTATTTACATACGTTTTAATAATAATAATTCTTTTCTTTATTTCAATGAAAAAAAAATCAAGCTTAATACTCACAGAATTTGAATAAGTATCAGTTGTAAGATGATTAACAATTAAGCAATATTTATTTATTTTTTTTTAAAATAGTAAGAAATATACGGTTATTCAAAAGAATAAGTGGGGAGTGTTCCATTAATTGAAAATTGTGCGCGATACTAACTAAGAAGTCGCAATGGCCGACATTATTGTGACCGACAAAATGTATAAGGTGAAGGAAAAAAAATGTTAATTGGTAAGTACCAAAGATATTCTATTATATTTCGAGATTCACTTGAAAGTCTGCTTCTACAAGTCCTTTTTATATCCAATCTGTTACTTAACTTAAGATGTTTCATTTAGTATATTCTGGTGTGTAGCAAATTGCTTCGAATGAAGTGACTTTATTTGTCATAATGAATAGTAACCAATGCGCGACACTAATAACCATTTTTAGTGTCCAGGCTAAATTTAACGAACTCATAATGAATGAAATTTTCTATACAAAATTCACTATTGTGACCTACAAAATATTTAAGGTAAAGTTTAGAAATGATTATTCGTAAGGCCCTATGGATATCAATCAATTTATTGCTTCGAAGTTTATGGATACGTTTACTCCTTGAATAGATGGCGACAGTCCTGTCTAAATAAAATGATACAGTGTATATTCACTATCTTTCTGTCCAATCGCAATTCATAATTACACTTGTTTTTTTTTTCGACTGTGCCATGTGACACTAAAGGCATTTCTATAAAACACCAATCTTTTGAGGCTATCACTATTTTACCACAGGCGGTGTATACCTAATGTGAACCCCAACTTCAGCTAGTTCACAATTGCATACCTGCAAGCTAAATTTTACTTCCTCAGAAGTATTCAATTTTAAAACTAACTGCATTTTCTGGTTAGGTATTTCTGTTTAGAAATTACGGCTTTACCAAATTTCTTGCAATCTTTTCTTTTTAATCTCTATTGTGACTAGCCCACCTGATCCTAAGTTTTGAGAGGATCTCAAAGGATCTCCAAATTTCTTGCAATCTTTTCTTTTTAATCTCTATTGTGACTAGCCCACCGATCCTAAGTTTTGAGAGGATCTTAAGAGGCTTTATGATTGATACTTTCCAGATTGGGCGCGTCGTGTTGTCTTAGGAAATTAATCCCTTTCAAGCTTCTCTTCAAATATTCTGTGGGTAATATAAATTTCGCTAAATTTCTCCATTGTGAGTACGGTAAGGTATCCTATCATGACGAAAGTATAAATGTAATGTAAGATCTTCCTTATTAGCTGATCGGACTTTGCATAAAATCGTCGACGCCTTCCATTTGACCCAAAAATAAAAAAAATCACACAAACGATTGTGCAAAAGTTGGCGCCAACTACATATTTTTATTGACAACATTTTACCAGTCTCTGATGTGGTTCCGCCATCAGAATGAAATTATCACAGAGAAGCGTCGTTAACGAGTGTGTTGAAACATTTCCCTTATCCATCGAGCTGGCTATACCAACATGGTTCACCATCGGTAGACCACTTTACTATTCTCATGACAGGCGACATGTATCTTATCGAGTCTCAAAGGACTGTTTCAGAGCTTCAAGTCAAAAGCATAATTTTGAATGCACATACATAAAATAACTTAACTGACATCTTTATTCATCTTTGGGTCATCACATGAGCTCCGCAATCCCCCTAATGGAACATGATGAATATGTATAAGCACATGCTCTTCTTAAAGGTCCGCTTTCTAACCCCAAAAATGAACCAATTTCCGAAGGAAAACGCACTTAAACTTTTACCCAGTAAGCAGCATTCATTGTGCACTGACCGACGTCGCTTAGGAATCAGCACTTAAATTTCATGTTAAACCACAAATCCAATTTACTATCTCATCCTCGGATTATCTCCGCCACTAACAGTCGACCGATGCGATTGCCAAAATCTACCACTAAACCAATCTGTATATTTATAGAACTGGTATGTGTATGTGTGGCGACTCGGTCGGTGGTTTGGTTATGTGTGCTACACAAACAGCGGCATTTGCATATCTAACGTACAGTCTGGGCAAAAGGACATCCATGACATCTCTTGGCCGCCATCTATCTACTCATTGAGAGGCGCACCTGAGGTAGGATGGAGAGTTGATATGAAATGTATAATAATGGTCTATATGGACGTGTGCCTAATGTTCAAAGCTAAACACACACAGCCACTCGAATTCGAGGTGATAAAATCCAGTTCCATTCAGTGTCTGTCTTGTGCCTCCGCATGCCTGCAACCCTCTATCTGCCATCAGATCGCAGGTTAGCTGCATATAGCGAGCGGAATACATTTCACCTTGGCATCAGATACAATGGACAGATATATGAGCTGCCCTAAGGCGGACCAAAGTCCTGCAGTCATACACGATACACCCCAAGTCGTTTCTTTTCTATTGAAACGTATTTCCGGCTGCTTCTCCGTTTCTCCACTGGAGTTGACACACAGATGACGTCGTTGTAGGTTGCTCGCTATTAATATCTTGGCTAGCTGAAAACATCTCCTCCTCCTCATACAAAGGGCACTAAGATATGATGCTCACATAATCCTCTAGCATATATTGGATTTAGACCCCCGATGCCGTTTGCCAATTTGGCAATGTCCTTCTGTATGCATTGCATATGCAAAGACGGACGACGACGACGGGGGGTGGCTAGGTATATCGAGGCACCAGCGGTGATTGTGCAAACTCATTAGGCCGACATTATGCAGTCCACAAAATTTACATTGCCGAAGTTTTGCGCAAAGCAATTGCCCTGGTAGTAGTTGTTAATTAAGGTCTGACTCTATGTGTTAGTCTATCACTTGGTGCGGTGCCGGAGTATGCACGACAAAGGAACTTTATTGGAATTGAATCGGGGTGTAAAAATAATGCATGCGTGGCAGAAGCAAGCTCCTGACATCAATTTGTTGTACGGCAACTATCTTCTACAGGTTAAGCACGGGTCATATTTGGGGATAACAACTTGTATCGATGCTCAAGGATACGTGCTCATAAAGTGGGAAATATCGGACTGGTTCCATCGTCATCACATCAACAGTAGCGCACCGTCTGTCAAAGACTCAGTGGTGGGGCTGTCGCCCTTTCTCGTCAGCAAGTTGTTCTATCTAAATCGCGCAGAAAATATTAAATTTTGATCGCCCTCGGTTCGGTTTTTTGTTATCTCATCGTGATGGTCCCTACCCTAACACTAAAACAGGGGAGTCACTCGAATAAGAAGGGTAAAGGCATGCTACCTAATCCTGTGCAAAAATTTAGGATCTAACATTTGCGCAGCATGAGCTGAGCATTTTTATATCAGCGTGGGACCGGTATTTCAAAGAAAATACTTTAAGAATTAGTAGGGTAGTAATAGCCAGCGATGGTAAAGTTTTTAAAAAAAAGTCATTTCCATGTACCGCTTAATAACCAAGCAGACCCCACTGAACGCTGGCAACTTGGCAGCCCTTGTATGTGGAAAAAAAAGAGATTTATTAAAAAAAACTGAATGTTTACATTACTTACGGGAGTGGGGGAATACGAGTGAATCCTGCGAAGGAATAGAAACTAAATTTAGCAACTTATTGCTGGAAAAAAGTCACTTGACGATATGGCTACTAAAGCAGAAGCCCATCTCCACCGCATGTGCCTGCCGAACGATGTCCCACTTCGCATATAGCAGAAAACTGAGTGGGTTGGTGTGGGAAGTGGGAGTACTGCAAGGACAACTCTGAAGAGTTCAAGCAGAACCAAAGAACAGAAATGACACTGTCACTATTTCAATTTGCAATTTGACTTGCGGAGATGAACCGGAAAGGCTGCAGATGAGGCACGACCGTTTTATTGGTACCTACTTTTCGTGGTGGTCGAGAGGGCTTTCCTTTTTCTCTTTTTTGTAATTCCCTTCAAATATTTGTAGACCATTTTTTTCCACCAACCACCCGTCTTAATATAGACACTTTTTATTCGGTTTCGTTCAACATTCAAATCGATTGTCCGATGATAGTGCTTGTAGAGCCAGGACAACTTTTGCGGTCGTCCTGCAATTCAAAAGAAAAGTTTTCTTTTTTTTTCACGCGGTCCTTGTGATTTGTGTGGTAATTTTTCCATGGGTTTTTCTCTTAAAATTTTTTTTTTTAAATTCAATTTTATAGTTTGTCGTAGGTACTTTTATGGAAATCATAAAAAAAAAATTATATTGAAGGGAGGACGACTGAAAGATTGGGTGTGCATTTTTTGTGTGTAGGTAGAGAATTTGAATTAGATTTAGATGTCCTTGAATGCAGTGTGTATTTTGGATGTCCTTTGAAAGGGCCTTGATGGAAGAAATTCAATAAGTTATGAGAAAAGTTTTAGAAGGGTTGTACGCATCAATATGTATCACAAGGACTGACACGTGAGACAGTGTATTAAATCGAAAGTCGTGGAATATAATTTTAATAAAGGAAATAATACGTAAAAATAATATATACTCCACTTTATTGAATTGCATTTTTATACCCTCCACAGGAAGGTATATTCACTTTTCCATTACATTTGTAACGCCGAGAAGGAATCACCGGAGACCTCATACAGTATGTATATTCTGAATCAGGATCGCATTCTGAATCGATTTAGCCATGTCCGTCTGTCTGTCTTTCTGTCTGTTGAAAGCACGATAGCGCCCAAAGGAATTGATATATGCGAATGAAATTTGGTGAAAGGACTTCTTTTTATCGTCGTCAGGTTGGTATTGAAAATAAGCTATGTCGGTCATGTAGTTCTGGTAGCTCCCATACAAAATCAATATTAGGCTTATGTGTCTCTCTGTCTGTTGAAAACAGGATATCGTCAAAACAAATCGATCTAGCCAAGTGAAATTTTGTGAGAGGACTTACTTTTATCGTCGGTAGGTTTATATTAAATTTGGACTAGGTCGGTCAAGTAGTTCTGGTACCTCCCATACAAAATAAATTTTGCATGATTTGTATGCAGTCGAGGGTATCAAAGCATCGGCCAGGCCGATGATAACACTTTAAATTGTTTTATTGAGCATTTGTTCACTTTGGCCGGCTTTGATTTAGTTTGGTGAAAAAGGTATTCAATAACAAACGTTAAGCTTCTGATAAAGTCATATTTAAAGTCACATACTACTAACTACTTTGTATTACGACTTTAAATTTAAATAGCGATACAAATAATCATTTTTAGTGTCCAGGCTAAATTTTTCACAAAGGCGAAATTTTCCATGCAAAATTGAATATTGTGACCTACAAAATATTAAGTGTGAAGGTTAAAAATGATTATAAGTACGGCTCAAAGAATTTAGAACAGGCTGTCCATTGAAATTTCGCAATCTCCGTCCTTCGTATAAAATTATCCCTTTATGATAGAAAATACTTATAAAAATGATTGTAAGTATATAATGCTCAGAACGTTTTTCTGGTGTCGTTTTCAAATTTATGCACGAACACAAAAAGCAAAAAGTTTATAAGCGAATTCAAAATATCGGGTAAAGGTTTTTTCAATTGCGATTTATTTTGGCCTAAATTAAAGGATATGGAGGTATGGAGGTGGACATGTGGTTCCAGCAGTGCGGGGCTATACGCACCATATTCTGCATCAAGGATTTGAGGGTGTATGGTTATCTCAACAAGGTCGTGCGATTTTTTTGTTTCTTGTCGGGTTTCTTGAGGTCGACGGTGGGGTATAAGCTGGATAGCTGTGTAGTTTAACTTTCCTAAATGAAAACCAAACCATGTTTTTAGGATTTGGGTAATTTTAATAAGTTCGCTTTCAAAACAAATGCGCAAATTTTTCCTTTGTTCAGAAGCTTGGCATGTGGCCTATGAGTGCGTAGAATGAAGGGCAGCTATACTGGTGGTCCGTAGAGTCATCCAAAAAACATTAAATAAACTGGCTTTTCGCATGTTTTATGTATAGATAGAACAAACATTTTATTCTCAAATGGTCTCTCATCACTAAAAGGTAAAAAACCACTGGTCTACCCTTAAAGCCAACATAATCAATGCCATCTCTCAAATTTTTGTGCGGAACTATGCAGCAAGGACAGTAAAAATTGAACTACTCGGATCCGTGCCATCGTGAGAAGTCACGGTGGACATTTGGACGATGATACAACTTATATATAACACCTTACGTGGCTTTCAAATAAAAAAAGGAATATTGGCAATACCTCACAAAGAGGTTGTATTATTTCATTTCGACATCGACCCGTCCTAATTGAAAAACCTTTTACTACGGCTAAGGAATTTTTCTATAAAACTGCAAAAGAATTTAAGATGATATTTTCATAACTTATTAAAAAAAAATTTACCAAATAATTCCAATTTATTTTGGTATATATTTTATAAAACAAAAAGCGGTGCTCCAAAGAATTGCCTACACAAATGTAATGCACAAATTCTGTATCCAACGATTCTTAGGACTATTGTTGAACTATTTGCACAGTTATTTGAATCGGCATATTATTTATCAGCTACAGCAAAACCTACTTTGCCGGAATCATATTTAACGCTTAAAGTTAATTTCGACCAAATTAGTTTTGGATATTCCTGGATGATTGAAAGGCGTCAGTTTTGGTGCAGATTTTGAGATCTGTGCCGTTGAAAGCTGCAGAAATGTATTTGCAAATTTTCTGCTTTCTGCTTTTTGCATTTTCTAATGGAAACATAAAATCAGTGATGTACCCTTCTTTTTATTTCATATACTAATAAGATGGTAAAGTGTTTAAAAAAAAACACTCCATTTGCGCATGCAGACGATACTGCTACTGTTGTAACTTATCAATCACTCGAAGTGGCATCGGGAATAATGCAAGTCGAATTTGATGAAGCAAGCAAATGGTGTCACGATTATATTCTAGTAACAAACAGTTTAAAAACAAATGATATTCATATCCGCTGTCCCAGGTATGGAAATACTCAGATCTTTTTTAAGACGTTTTGTTGTACTAGCACAAACACACATTAAAAAGCTACAGAATATACAAGACTTATAGCGAGCAGAAATTTCACTTGAAGTGGCGACTGAAGGTGAATCAAATCTATGAGATGTGCGTGTGGCGTTGGAGTATTTTGATGACACGAATTTTCGAATGCATATCGATCACCAGTATCAAACGGTATGTGGCAAACTTGCTCAACAATCAACCGCAAGACTTGCGAAATATTAGCTGTTTTTTATTATCAGCTATGATCCATATAGATCATCGATTTACATGCACTTACAACAACAGCACATGATCCTGCTTCTCATCGAATCATGAATTGAAAATTATTTCTATTATTTCCCACTAGATGGCTTGTTTCATTTTTAAATGTTGGTGTGCCTGTAAACGATAGCTACCTAATCACGTTGCCAGACAAAAAAATGATACACAAAATATCAACTGATTTTTTCGCGCACGAATTAAATCCCCATCCGTATTCCGTGTTATTTTCTTTTTATAAAGGTATGTTCAGACCAGCCAAACACTTGATAAACAATAATATACCTCCATGTTTTATAAATATTTCTAAAAACATTTATTAAACAAAACAATATCAAATGTTTTGCTGGTTTGGATCTGGACACAAAAAAAAATTAATGAAATGTTTCACAGTTTCCCAATCGTGATGGGAAATCATTTTTGTCTTACAAGTTTAACTGCAAAAAGTGAGCGCTGTGGTTTGATTAGTATTCATTTTTCTAAATAAAATAAAAATGTCAAGAAAAGCTTGGAATACCTAATGAGAAAGTGATTCATTTAATAGGAATATTTGAATAAAATCGTGTGTCACGTTATTCCCGAGACTAAAATTACAAAAATATAAACTTTACTCGCTGATAATAATAATTTTCTTTTAGTTGGACTAGAAAAATAAAATTGAAATATTTCATAAACATTTAATAACTAAATTTCAGAAATCTCTTATTAATGTGTATGAAATGTGTCCGATTTGCTTCAGAAACATTTCTGAAATGTTCTGGTCTGGACACGCCTTAATGTACCAAGATAAACTGATGTGCCAGCAGCAAAATATTATTCATGTGTTGCATATTTGAACATAAAATACTAAATTTGTTTCTAAAAAATTATGGAAAAGAAAAATTATTAAAATTTGATTCAAATATGGTAACACCCCCGACATTGCAAGCGAAATGACATGTGCCTTGTGTGACGTCACGTTGAGCAGAATATTTGCAATATGGCTGGTGGCAATGTGAAGTTTGTAATACCCTGTATTATCTGTTTTATTTTTGAAAGCAGCTGTTGCCACAACTCAAAAATTAAACTTTTCAATGATCCGTATTGTTTTATTTTCGTGATCTGATCGGGATCAGATCATGCTGATAATAAAAAACAGCTATTAGAGTAGTCAGCGAAAGAAAAAGAAAATTAAAACAATATTATCTAGAATCTGTAAAATAAATCGAGATACATTTATTGAAGTAGATTCACTAAATCACAATTTTTAGTAATTTTAAATATTATATTCACTTCAAGTTAAATTTAAATTAAACTTTCTCTCCAACCACCTGCTGATGATGAGTGCTTTGCTTTGCGGGTTAAAAATTGTGAATGTAGGTATACTAAAATGTTTGTTAATAAGAAACATCAAACACCGATCGTATCTTAGATCTCGCTCCTAACTCACATCAAGTCTTGTCTAGGTAAGTATGGCTTAGGAGCGACTCTACATCTGCGCTTGACATTCTTTTTTGAATAGGCTTACGAAGCGAGCTCTTTGCTTAAGATTGGTTAATGTAGGTCTTATGTATTATTTAAAGCGGATATATTCGTAGGTGCAGTGAAATAACCACCACGGAATTAAAGGCCACGGGTCTTATTTCCCAAAAAAAAAAAAATATCACTCAACCACTTTATTTCTTCTTTTTGGGGAGGTTATTTCACTGCGCAGTATTGGTAAACTAAGCTTAGTGCATAAATAAATTGGTTTAGCTTGACATGAAGTACGTACGCCTTAAAGGCTTGATTGAAGCTTGAATCCATCGCTCCTCATTTTTCTCCCAGCGTTTGGTCACGGTCGTTTTACCCCCTGTAATATGCACTCATCTGCAGCAGAACAATACCCAAAAGTGCTGCCAATCTACCCAAATAATTAAATTTACTGCCTTTGTATCTTGATGCGCCCAACAATATGCCACAAATTGTGTGCCTACACAATAATAGTGCTCCCAATAGCTCACACAGAAAAAAATGCAAAAATATTCCTCCCTTCTCATAAAACCTGCTATGCATAAATCCAGGGGATGGATGGGAATCTCCTCTAACTAAAAACAAGCAAACACAAAACCAATTTAATACAATTACACGCAGTACCTAGTATACCATACCACAGAATGGCAAACACAAAAAAATTCAACAGGCCAAACCCCAAATCAATCAACTGTTAACCATCCCCAAGCCTCAGCACTCAGCTACCCCCGACATGCTGTGAGTTTTGAAAGCATTGAGTTACAGAATTAATTTCATGAACCGAAATCGATGAATAGATTAAAGCATTTTAATAACAGACCGACTCTCTGCGAGCGCAATAAACCGCTAAACAGAAACAGTATACCAAAAGTGGCGCGCTGACATTGGAATTTTTTGTACACGCCGCGCCACGCCACCACCCTAAGCGTATAGTTAGTACAGCAGTTTGCAGGGCACTTGTTTATTTTTTGTGTTCATTTTTATTTTTCATTTTGTTGCCCGCGTTATATTCAATTCAATAGCACAGCCTTTGAGCGCTGAATTACATCGATCGTAATAGATTTTTATACGGCGCCGCCAAGGAAGACGAATTTGCTTGTGTTTTTAGCTGCGTACCATAGACGTACACAAGAGGGAGGATTACGTTACTGCCCCACTTAAGCAAGTCGCCTTGGGGAGGGAATTTGTAATAAAGTCACCATATACCTTCCACTTGGGTGCATCACCACCGCCATCGAGCATAAAGTCTGCTAATCGATTACTCTAGTTGTGGATGTCGAAAAAAAAATAATAAAAAAATTGGGTGATTGGATAATAATTGCGACACACCGATCATCGTTGAGCCACACAAACCAGATTGACATGAGGCGATACGTGTATTTTTTGTATCCCCTAATGGTGTCACATCACAATTGGGGACAGGCATGCGGGAGGTTTATATTTAGCTGTGCGACTGTTTGTAAGGGGTGAATGACAATCTTTTCATCCCCCGTATTATGGGTATATGAGTGCTGCTGCTGCTGGTGATATTTTGTGGTTGATGCATTTTGATCTATTTATAGAACATTAAATTGGGAGCTTGTGTGATGAATTAATGAATTTGACAATTGGGGGTGGCTTGGTTGGGTGCACCCGTTATGGTTGGCGACAGATTCTATTTTTGAACTAGGCGCTGATTGTGTATAAATTACCGGCTAGATGTTCTAAATGTGTACGCCAGTCGGAGCTTGTGTCAACAAAATTGAGAATTTTCCACTGTCAAGGCATGCGAATGGGTACAAACGAAGTGATTAGACGAACTGTTGCAAGTATGTGTGGGTATTTTTTTTTTGTCACCAAAGAACAAATATTCGTGAGGCCTCAATATTAATATTTAAAGTTACATAAATACGAAACAAAGTAAACAAAGTAGCCAAACCAAACAATTATGACTGCACCTTCTCAAGTAATTTTCTGTCAATTTAAAATCGATTAAAACGACATTTACAATCCGACTGATATTAAACCATTAATTGACAAAGAAAGACAGTATTTTGTACGAGGGTGGCCTACCCTAAACAATCGAGGGTAGGTCGAATGAAGAAATATTAATATTGAGAAGACTTAGGATGTCCGTTGAATCAGGTTCTCATATTAGAGCCCTATGAATAAATACCACTCTGGCCACCGTTCTCCTAACCGCCAATGATAACAATTTAATTAAATTTAAATAAGTTGCTAAGATCGCGAAAAACCTCTAAGAGCGAATCTTAAAAATCTATTTTGTATATTTTAGCGTGGAACCTAAATTGTAAACAACCCATTAGTCGCCAAACAAGTTTCAATTCCAATTGGAGACTAGGATCTTTCAAATAAGTGGAGAGTTAAGTGAGCTTATTCTAGAACCATCGAGTTTGTTCGGGACGAACCGGAATTAAATTTCCCGATAGATGGCGGAGCGGATAAAAAAGGGCATATTCGAGAACAAGAACAAGTTGACTTTCAAACGATGATTGGTAAAGTTCCAAATAGTAATCGGTTGTGAGCATAAGGAAGTGTAAAGTATGCAGTGAATTAAGTGATTTTTTGAAGTCGGATAAGAATTGTTCAAAGAAATATTGTTTAGAAGCGAATTATTAGAATAATTCGTAAAAGTTTATTAATGATTTTATTAGAAAAGTTCAAAAGCTCATCCAACTTGGTTGTAACAATGTATTCAATTCTAGTTATATGAACTCTATAACACGGAAACCACGATTCTAATTTATACCGCACAAGGTCTTAAGAACGTAAACATCCGAAAACTCACAACCATATTGCCTTAACATTTCCCATGTCCTGTTTGCCTTGTTTGTGATGGGCTCAACATGATAAGTAAATGATAGTTAGGTATCTAAAAAAAAAAACGCCCAAATCTTTGATTAAATAAATACGGGGAATGACTTCACCATCAAAGCAATATGTATACATGTCAGGGGATTTACAGCGAGAAAAAGTTATGACAGAACACTTAGAAATGTTTGAAGAGAGACTGCGTTTAGATCACCACAGGTGAAATCGCTGTATTTAATAGGTGGAAAGGACGATTATCATTTCCCGGCATATAAATCTTAAAGTCATCCGGAAACAAAAATCATTCAGGTAAAAATGTAACGATGTCACTCAAAAATAGTATAAAGCGTAGTGGTCCAATATGACTTCCTTGGGGGACGCCATAGATTACCGATATATTTACCGAAATATGACTACGAAACTAAACGTTTTGGAGTCTCCCCGAGAGAAAGGAGGAAATCCAATTTAAAAAGAAGTCTGGAAAATTCAGTCTTGTAAGTTTATATAGCAACAATTTATGGCTAACTCTATCAAAAGATTTGCTAAAATCAGTATAGATGACATCAAACTGGTTACCTTTACTAATTTCAAAAATAACGAATTTCGTGTATACTAAAAGATTGGTTACAGTCGACCTCTTTTTAACAAAGTCATGCTGATTATTTCAAACGTGGGAATTACAGTAGAAATTTAATCTTTCGGTAAGTAGTGAGTCAATAAATTTTAGAATAGAAGATTGCTTACATATACCTCCATAATTTGCAATTTTATCTCTCCTACCAGACTTAAAAATGAGAACTATAAAAGAAGTGCTAGTACGTAGAGATAAATTAAAAATTTGGCATAAAATTTTATGTAAAGAAAATGCTCAGTTTTTAAGTAACATAAAAGGAATCCCATCTGGACCAGGGTTAAGGCTAGAATCCGAAGACGCTAAAGTTTTAAAAATATTGTCTTCAGAAAATTCCATATTATTAACCATGAAGATAGTCAAAAAATTGTTCATCTATCAACGAGTCATGGTTCGAATAAACTGATTGAAAAAAACATGCAAAGACATTGCAAGTAGTATCGGAAGAAACAACAAGATGCCCCTCAAAGGAGAGTGAGGCTGCAAAACCATAACTTTTGTTCTTGGAATTGATAAATTTCCAAAATTATCATCGGCTTATTTGGTGTTCGACGAATATAGATCCGCCTGTTGCCTTGACATGTCACTGTTATAGTGGACGGTGAATTAGTACTTCTCTGTACAACGGATACTGCTCGTAATTAAATATTATCCTCCTTGGAGTAGTCCATCCTCAAACCCCTAAAGTCTGCTTCGTCAATATCAAACGTAAACAAAATACCTTTGAACTGAACCCGCCCCAATTCTATGAACGGTTCAAATGAGATGTAAATCTCAGCTTTACATCGTAATTAACATTTGCCACTTAGTAATAAGACACACATAAGGATCAAACATATGTATGTGACAAGTGGACCAAAATTAACAATTAGATGTCCGCCTGCAATCCTATATCTCATAACGTCCCAGTGCTGTTCTCAGAAGGCACTTACACAACAACAGTTCCACTCGATAAATCCTCAAATGCCAAGTACATCATCGCAATCGGGGTTCAAGTGAACCGCCTCCTTTCGAGGGCTCCCAACTCAGTATATGTAATTAACGGCAACCACAATTATCAAGGCTCCCAAACAATTTGACACTTACCCACTTGCTCGTCGTGTGAAGTTACTAATGACATTATTCAAAGCCATCCAAAGTTCTCATCAATTAATTAAATCCTCGAGCAACCGCACACGCATATCGCACCGACGACACATAATCCGAGGCAAGTGCTATATAACAGAGAACGAGAAGATCCTGGCCGAAGTAGCTGAAAGCTGACAGACTCGAATCTATGGCCATCGAAGTTGAGTGGCAATGAAGAAATAAAACATCGTCGCATCTGCTGTGTCAGAACGCCCAGCTGCCGAGTGCCTATGCCAGGCCAGGCCAGGCTGAACTGGAAGCTTGCTCCCATATGCGGTACGTTCTCTTCGTGCGACAGATGAATGAAAAAGTTATTTCAATCTCATTATCAGAGTTTCCTCTGCTTGATGGCGAGGTCGTGTGTCATGCCCTTTGCTTCTGCAAATTTCAAGCTACAGATCCGGAAAAACACGTAACACACCAATTTTGCCAGTAAACGTCTTTTCCATTTGTATATTCGGGTGTTTGTTTTGCTCCCCCCCAGTTCCATTACAAATCAAGGACGAAGTGAACAAAAAATAAATGAACACAGTTCTGCTGCGTACCCAGAAAAAAAAAAACATGAAAGAAAAACAAGTCCTAGCACAACTTTTATGCAGCTCTGCGAGTATGTGTATGTTTCGCTTATTTCCTGCGATAATTGAAAGAGAAACTATGGAGGAAGCGTCGGAAAGACAATAGGAAACAAGCAATAAAAAGACAAAACAACATCTAAGGAGCAGCCGGCAGCTTACGGATGTGTATTTATCCTAGAGGTGGCACAAATTATAGTCTCATGCTGAGGAGGACTGTATTTTTTGTCGTTTTCTGCAAAAAATAACATCTGCTCCGCAGGCAAATATGACAAAGACACAACAAGGGCACATTTCGGTATACTAACCTAACAAGGCAAATCCGCTCCGAATGTAAAATGAAAGCAAGTGCGCATCGCAATAAAAGCCAAACAAGAAGGACGAAGCAAAAAAAAAATATCGGCTACTGTCGCAAAACATGACTCCCGACATGAAAGTTTGTCCTTCTTATGGAAGAGCGCAAATGGATCCTTGCAGATACAATGAACTGGAGTTGCGATTAAAAATGAAGACATTATTTTTCGGGGGTTCGGTGCAGCGTCTATTCAATAGGGATTTACAACGATTGTGCTCAGTTGCAGTGTTTAGTGGGTTTTCGTGACGTCAGGAACAATGCGGGCATAGAGTACTTTCAAAGTTGTTCTTTGAATTTTAAGCTTATGAACTTTCAATATCTGTAATTTGATTGATAGAGGTGGCATTTTCATGGATTTTAGTTGGCTGGTTTGTGACTGAAACTGCAAATAGGTGGACGATAGTCCGTATAACATCTAGTTCAATCAGATTCCACGACAGCAAAGAGCACATGAAAAAACTTGTCAAAAAATCGCGTGAAAAATGAGCCCAAAAGCGTTTTAAATACCCATCGGGAATGGATCCAAAACCACGTCAATAAACTCGTCGACAAACGAATCAAAATTGTATCAAAAATGAGTCCAAAAGCACGTCAATAAACTCGTCGAAGAACTTCCAGCAAAACATGTGAAAAAGATCCCAGAAATCTGTGAAACATCCGCCGAAAATTGTGCCAAAAAAAAATTAAAAAATTCGTCTAGGAACACATAAAAATTTTATCAAAAATCACTTTAAAAATGGGTCCTAAAGCGTGTTAAAAACCCGTCTTAAATTGAGTCAAAAAACATGTCAAAGTAAATCTAAAAGCACGTCAAAAATTGGTCGACAAAGGCGTCAAAAATCGTCTCAAAAATGTGTCCAAAAGAGTCTTAAAAATGCGCATCGAAAATTAAGTCAAAAATAATGTCAAAATTAGTCCAAACGCATAAAAATAAAACTCCTCGCAAAATATGTCAAAGCCCAAAAATATGTAAAAAAAAAACGCACATGTCAAAATAAGTATGTCAAACACACTTCAAAAATTGTGTCAGAAAACATGTGGAGGTAAATCCAAAATCACGTCAATAAACTTAAATCAAAATTAAAAATGAGTCTAAGACGTGTCAAAAACATGTCAAAATAAGTCCGAGAAGCACGACAAAAACCCGCCAAACTAATGAGTCAAAAATTAAGTCAAAAAACAAGTCAACATTTGTTTGAAACACGCGTCGAAAATAGTGCCAAAAAAAATATAATTATTAAAATTCGACCAAGAGTACATCAAAAACTTGTCAAAAATCATTTTAAAAATGAGTCCTAAAGCGCATCAAAAAAACCGTCTTAAATTGAGTGAAAAGACATGTCAAAATGAGCCCAAAAGTGTGTCAAACACAAGTCGAAATTGTGGCAAAACATTAGGTCAAAATTAGTACAACTGCGTCGAAAAACTCACCAAAAAACGTTTCGAAAACGCATTAAAAAAAAAACGTGGAAAAAACATTTAGAAATCCATGGAAAAACGCTTAAAAAATACTTCAGAACTGAGTCCGAAACCCGACGAAAAATGCGTCAGAAAACCCGTCCAAAGAAGAGTTTCACAAACTTTTTTTTCGAACTGTCCTCATAACCATTTTTGCCGGTCTCCTCGATGTGTAAGCCGACCCCCTCCACTGTCTAAGACTAATTTTTTTGTCTGTTAAATAAACTTTGTTAATAAAAATAAAATCAATAATCGTTAACAACATGAATAAGGCATCGCTCTCCAGCACCATCTTGTCCGGTATTCAAAAACTTCGTGACGTCCTTATATCCTCCTTGGATTCCGAAATCCTATTGTAAGCTGTGATGCTTTCGATTTCATTTCCTTTTCAACTTTTATTCGAATATTAGAAGTTTATTTTCATTTGTATGTTCCGATTCCTGTTCTTGCAGAACTTCTCAGATTGCTTTATGGTGTTCCATGGTGTCCTTGATGACTGTAAATCGATTGTGGAGATGGTAGCACTATGGGCTGTCACTATCCTTCAGTAGAACAGCATGAATTGATTTCCCCACTAAAAGACCTATCAATCAAATATGACAACTGTCCTTGGATATATTATTTGTGTAGGGATAGATGGTTTGCTTACTCTCCATCATGAAGTTGGCAATGTTCAATCAGTCTTTCAAAATGTCCCAAAATTGAATATAACGTCAAAAAATAGCAATTAACGTTGCGTATTCCTTGACATATCGGACCTTGGGCTGGGATTTCAATCTATTCCTGGCTCCATTTGTCAATCAACAGCGTCAAACAGTCGAGGTTACCTTTCGGACTTGAGTATCGATCACAACTTTGTAGGTAGCTGATTTTAACCATTCTCTGGCTCAGATCACGGAAAAATCATAAGACTCAACTCTCTGGATTCTGAGCGCTCTTCCCACTTGTCGTTTTGAGGCTTCGGCACCCTGCTTAGTCCTGAAAGACGCTCCAGTTCCAGGCCGCGAAAGATGTCTGCCATTCGACTTAAATCTTGAATCTAGCGCATAAATCCTTGGGGTTAACTATCCCTGATGTAAATCGAACCCCAACTGCAGCCCTGTTTAGGTGAACTAGTCCGCACGAGCAAACTTTTATGATGACCATCAGACACCCCTTTATCACTTCTCGCTGCCATTTGAATAATTTTCAATGCAAGAGACCCATGTCCGTGAGTGAACAAAAAGTGCATGGTTAAAAATGCAAAGCCATGTTTAATGCTCCGAAGTAAAAGAACAGTTCTTCACGATGCCCGCTCCCTTTGTACAACTAAAACCATTACACCGGGGCGGGAAAAGTTCAGAATATCTTCTCGAACTATACAATGAATGGTCGGCCGGTGGAAGGGGTGTGCAGATGTTTTCCTTTTGTACACAAAGAGGACTCTCGTCGCTTGGGGGGAAGTCTAAGGACTAAGGAGTCCTCTCGGCTTTTGCAAGTTAAACCGGATGCACACTCTGAATAGCGTGGCATTCAATCTTCGTCTCCGACGACGCCGCATTGCATTGCAATGCAAAGCTGTTCCAACTTGTCGGGTCGTTGGCGTTGACTTCCACACCACTTTTGGGACATGCCGTGTGTACTTGTTTAGTTTTGTCTTTATTTTTCTTACCACCCTCGAGCCGTGTGTGCCCGCAAGACATTCTTATAGAAACTACACATATTTCTTGGCGCGCAAAGCCAGCAAGCCCCCCGAAGGAGGATGCAGTCCTTTCTCTTCATGGCCAATGACTCGTGTTGCAGCCGAATGCTGCATAATATGAAGACAACAACTCTCCTCGCTGTGAGAGTGTGCAGCCTTTGCGCGCGAAACTACTCCAGATGTAGCATCACCATCAATGTTGGCTCATGGCTTTGCCGATTTGCATACAACAAAGATTATTCCACCCATCCGGCGGGGGAGTGGGTCGGTTTATGTCCGTGTGCAGAACCCGAATTCATTTCTCCATTCTTGGCAAACTAACTATGAAATAATAAGATAAATATGTTCTTCATTTTGCGCTTGGATCAGCTTCGGCAAACACATTGGTTTGGCCCGAAGGCGCTCTTGGTGTGCCACTAGCTCCTGAGATTCTGGGTGGTGGATGGTGTTGCACAGATATTTTTGAAGGCGGTGTGGTATGTATATAAGAATTTTTGCTGGCTGGTTCGAGAAAATCCTGCATATCCTTGCACAAACATTGTGCGAATCCTTTATTAAGTTGTCCAAATTTGTTATGCAAAGCAGGATAGATCCTCCGGTGTGCTGGTGCTGACTGGGGATATGTGCGGACATTTTCGGGCCGGCGGAGGTGTGCTTGTGCAAGTGTCGTTGTACTGCTAATAGTCGGTGTTTGTCTGGGAAGACATCATGAGATGTATCATATATTATGCGAAATTGTTGAAATTGTGATCTCATAACTGAATATGAATTGTTGCGTGTGGAAGGGAAATCTTTGCATATCAAGGGGTCACAGGGATTTTAAAGTGTCAATATTGCCCTTAGGGGTTGCTGAGACTCGGATACAATAGTCTGGCTGGTTTTACATATGACGATAGATTGGTGCAAGACCTCGATGTCGGAATGAGCTTAAGAAGGGCTGCCGTAACAATTTGGTAAGATAAACGTAATTGGACGGACCAAAAGGCAATTTAGTCCAACATGAAGACTTAATACTTTCACTATCTCGAATGTGGGTATTCCAATTGTGACCAATAGAGGTTTGCTTATATTCTGCTTAAACTTGGCCAATTGCAATGAATGTGAAGCTCCCAATTTTTCTGAGAAGTCCAACGGATTGGGCTTATAGTTTTAACAGTGTGATGCGTGTACACTTGTACTAATCCACACAAACGAACCCGTTTTTTGTATGTTTTCCACAATTTTTTAGGCCGTTTTTTTTTTGTATTAATTTTTAGCCCATTTTTGGTTGTTTTTTGGGCGACTTCTCTGGAAATTTTTATGACGCATTTTCTGTTTTGTTTGTTGGTTTTGCCATATTTTTCGGGGGTGTCTTTCCTCGAAACTGATTGACGCGTTTTCTGTTTGATTTTCAGAATTCCTGGACGCGTTTTCTGTATTGTATTTAATTTTTTTTTCGGAAGTATTTGTTGAGACCGTTTTTTTCGAGCGCGTTTTGAGAGTTTTTTTTTTTGTTAGATATTTTGCGGCGTACTTTTCCTGAGGTTTTTTTTAGGACGAGTTTTGACGGATTTTTTCTTGTGTTTTCTGGGCCCTTTTAATCCGTGATTTTCTGGGCCTATTTCTTCTTCTTATTTTCGAACAGTGATTCTTAGGCCCATTTTTTGCGGATTGGTTTGACGCCATTTTGGGATCTCTTCTGCTGCGATTTTGACGCATTTTCTGATGCGTTCTTAGGACTTTGTTTGAGAGTTATTGAGGGCGTTCTTTAACATGCTTTGGTGGAGTTTTTGCTTCCTGTTTATCGTCGTTTTAAGAGCGCTTTTTGGTTTTTTTTTTGAAGTATTTTTGTGACTGTTTTTGATCCGCGTTTTTAACGCGTTTCTGAGGTCGTTTTTTGTGATTTCTTTAAATAGTTTTGTGGCCTTTTCTTGAACCATTTACTGTTTTTAACCGTGATTTTCGAACCATTTTTTGAGATCTGTTTCAAGAGTTTCATGTGCAGACATTATTTTTTACATGTTTTTAGAGTCCATTGCTTTCGTGCTCTTTGGAATATTTTAGACTTGTTTTATGACGCGGTTTGGTGCATTTTTAGATCCTTATCTAAAATGTTTTTTTTTTTTAACTTTCTTTTTTGTCGTTTTCAGCGTAATTTTTGGCGGGACATACACAGTTTCGCTGCATCAATTGCAAATATCTTGAAAGGGGTTGCTTCGTGCTCTGATGACATTCTGAGTTTGGAATAAACAGTTGCAAGCGGATTTACTTTATGTGAAACTATTTGAATGAAACTTATTTAGAACGATCGTATTGTCTATTTTATCAAAGTCTTTTGTATCACAACTCACAAGTGTTTTGATATTAGTTCAAAAGCTCTCCTATGTATAAATCCATATACTCAATTTATGTATAATGCAGTCTACCTAGTTATTCTGTTGGTTTTTAAGCAATGAATTCCAGTAATAAAACTGAGTAGGTAATATTTCAATCGTCTACGCGTGCGTTTTAAAAATAATTTACTTGTTAAGCACCAAACGTTTTTCTTTCTTTTATCCCAGATGAGTACACTGAAAAAAAAAATGTAACAGCCGTAAAATTGATATTTTTCATCGACAAAATCCAGCTGATGATGAAAATATCATTTTTGACATTACTCCAATATTGATTTCACAGATTATATATGTAATTTCAACAATTAGTTCGTGTTAAATTGATTTTAGAATTTTGCAATTTTTTAATATTAAAAATGTGAAATTAATAGAGAACATCGATTTTTGATTAAAAAATTGTGTAATAAAAATGATAAAAAGGTAAAATATAGATTTTTTTTATTAGTGATAAGAATAGTTTAATTTTTGATATTAAAAATGTTTTACTTATATGAAATTAATGTACATAATCCATTTTATAATTGAAAAGTAAAAGCAATATTAATTTGTACTTACTTATTTTAAACATCGATCCTCTAATTTTGTCCAAGCGGTTTCAAACCTTAATTCTTAAGTTCATTAATTTTGCTTTAAGATTTTGCGTACATATGCGTTGAATTTGTGAACTTACTTTTATTAATTAACTAGATTGTTAATTCCTGTGTGTAGCTATCGAATTAAAATAAAGAGAATGTAAAAAAACGTAAGCGACGCCGAAGGGAAAATCCAGACAGAAAAAGAGGTTTCCATGATTTCATCTTCCTCTTTACTCAATCCATTATCTAATATATTTTCTCCTTTCGCCTTTTTTCGGCATAATTGTCAATTGTCAAAATGGACCTGTCATTTGCTTCAGTTTTGCATGAGAAAAAGTGTATTCACGATACTAAGTCTGTTACACCGAATCGTAATACCCCTAGTGTTTATTTTTTATACTTTTAGTATTTACAGAAATTTGTTTTTAAGTTGGTCCACTTATTCTTGTATGTAAACATCATTTCAAAGTCGTAGTTAATCTAATAAGAGTATTTGACCAGGCGATAGCCACTGTAGCTAGTGCTGTAAATTTGTTTTGTATTAATATTGTAAATTAATTTTTCTTATTAATAAATAATTATAGTAATAATAATAATATCTAATAGTGTTGCCTATGGCCATATTATTCACTCTGGGTGTAAATCCGATTTAAGTTAATTTTATACCCGTTCATTAATCCGTTTATTTTTTTAACCCGACAATTTAAATCCATATCCATAATTATATAATATTCACTCAAAAACATGCATTAAACCCGTTGGATTAAAGATGGATTTAAATGCGGATTTAAAACAGTTCAAATCGATTGTAACCCGTTTAAAACCTGCGTAATGTCAAATTTGACAAAAAAAATACATTTGTCCTTTGTTGTTTGTCACTTGAAAAGGTGCATTAATAATCTGTCGAATCACTGAATGTAGCCTCCAAAATGCATCTTTCTTGAGTTGGAAATATTTCCGAAAATATACCATATAGTACAACGCTTGTGCATTCGATATATTCGACGATAAAGACCGCGTTGATTTACCATCAGCTGCTGTTTCATCAGCTCTTCGACAAATTCGTCTTCTGACGACGAAGTCATCAACATTAATTTCGTCCATTTCACGAATGAAGTCCTTTTTTAGTTTCTTCCCCTTTTCTACTTTTCTTATTTCTTGCGAGCGAAGACATGTCAACATTATGAAATAGAGTTTAACCCGGTTTAAAGTACTTAAACTGGTATCCAATCGAATTAAACGCTGTCAAGTTTAAGAAAACTGGGTTTATGTTCGAGTTTAACGATGTATTATTTTGTTGTCCTAGGTGTGTGAGTTCGCGGAATTGGGATTTATTTTCATTTTCGTTGTCTTTTTTGTACTAAAATATTTGGTAATAAATAACAAATGCCTTAAATGACCATCAAGCAAATATGACCATATTGCTAATTTTGGTCATATAGTCAAATATACAGTTTTGATAATCCTGATATTTTGGTCATTTGAAAGCTAATCTGGTCATTTGCTTGTTGGCATTCAAATGCATAATTGGCATACAGTCTAATCTTAGCTTTACGAATAGTTCTCCTCCGGATTGCTTATAAAACGGCCAGTCTACCAAATTTAGATCTTTTTGACGTAATTCAAATATTATGATTCAAAGTTCCATTAATTCAGGCTTTTTTGAGTTTCCGAGATCACCATCGACTATTATTTCACAAATGTCTGCAAAAATCTGTGTTCACAAGGCAAAACCGCTTAAGTCTGTTTTACTCATTGTTCAGGAGAGCAGTTAAAAGTTTTTTTTACTCCATTGACTCTAGTGACTTAAGCAGTTTTTTTTTGAAATTGTGGCCACGTTTTTAAAGATATAAAGCTGAAAAAATTTAAAAATAGATTTGGATCCGCTGACTCTAATGGCATCAAAATCTCAATTTCGTCTTAAGTCGACTTAAGCGGTTGTGACTTGTGGCCACTGAAATATACTGGTCTTAATATTCATTAATTAGCCCTTCATTTGCAAGTTCACAAAAGTAGGTACACAAACTAATTTTTGTTTTTTTACAGAAATATTTTTAATTTTAAACATTAAGTAATTTATGGACGACAAATCAGCACATTAAAATAAAAATCATCTCGAGTAAACCAAAACAAATGTAAGATAATGTAAATCTGTCATGAAAACTATTATAATAAACACTTTTTTATTCAAATTTTCGAAATTTTCACAGAAGTTGAAATTGATATGGCAAAAATATCAATTTGAAATTAAATTTAATTTTGAGTGTAGCTTCAAAACAGCCATCATTATATAAATACGTGAACATCAAAAGTTTCCGTACACTTAAGTATTTATTATGAAATGAGGAGAATAAAACTTATATCATTCAAAAGGTACTGTGCCATAGATGTGCACAAACAAAAAATCGTGGGTAAATGTCGCCATTAAGTAAAAGGCTGGTAAAATTAAGTTAAGAGTTCCCCATACAAAACCGGTAATTGAAAGGATTTTGGCGACATTCAATTTGTTGCCGACATATTACCATGTTAAACGTATTGAAATATAATTCATCTTAGAGTAGAACCTGTTTCCATTGGAGCAGTTCATTTACGTATTTTTTCGTTATCTAGATGTCACTCTTTTCGTTAATAAAAAAAAAAGAAACATAAATAAAGAAAATAATTGTGGCACGTTTTTTATAATAGTTCCTATAAATCGACTTCATATTCTAAAAAATCAAAGTCAGAACTTCCTACGCATTTACTGGGAAACGATTTCTTACATCCAACTAGAAATCTATTTTAAGCCATTCATTTGATAAATATTGTAATCTTTAACTCAATTTTCCAGCAGAGCACTTTATAAACTACACAGCCTTCTCTTTTAATTAGTGGAGCAACGCCTGGGGAGAACGACAAAATCCCCATTTAACTTCCCTAGTGAATAACATTTCAGCAATTTTCCCAACAGTAGCCCAATTCAAAGAAAATAATTTCACAAATCACGTCTTTGTTACACGGTCAAAGGCCCCACGCCCCCTAATTTCATAACTTTATGATGTTTTCATCATCGTCTCACCAATTCCGCAAATTAATCTTAACAACCAGATTCGCATAGATACTCTGCCAGCAAGAGGTTCTCCCTCAATAACATAAACCAGTTGTTAGGTGAAACAACGATTCATTGCGAATTTATGCAAAAACTTTTTTACCCTCTTCAAACGCGACGTCTCGCAATTCCAGGAAGTCCACAAGTTAACTGTGTTCGCAGTTCACACACCCCCATAACAACCGGCAACCGGCAGCCGGAATGAATGACGTAAATAATCCCGATTCCGATACCCGTACCCGATTCCACCATCCGCATTGTCATATAGTACATAAATTTCAGCAATTTAAATACAAAAGCCGCCTTCGATCAGCCATTAACAAAATTCTAGCCGCACCACCCCCCCGGCCGATATCATAACTTAATCGTAATTGGGTCCTGCCAACTGTTGTTCCAACATTAGACCGTATGCATAATAAATAGCATATCGACTGCCCCCCATGCCAAAGAAAAATATGCCACGCAAAGTAAGGCCGCGCGTGTAGGGGCCGAAAATATTTAAAACCTACCCTTGGTCTGGCAGTGAAGGTCATAAATTAATGGTCGGGTTATTAATTCCACAAAAGTGGAAACATTACAGATGCCAGCAATGACTTATTTTTCTGTGTCTACCGGCAACTCTTGCGTCCGCCTCCTCCTAGTGCCAATAGTCCGGCAAGTCAAATTGCCTCATTATAAATTATTGGATATGGACCTGACAGGCGGATGAAAACGGCAAGAAAAGGACAGGACTAACTTCAGAGGGTTCATTCGCACAGTGTCTACGTTCAGTGAGAGTGACTGAAGAATAATGCATGAGCCGACGCGACCATTAATCACCCCCGCTCTGGTCAGGTCACTGGTATACGTGGTGCTGCCGCCGCACCCGCACTCGCCGCCGCCATTCGCACTCTTGACAGACAATAACTCTTTTTAGGAGTTAAGAGGCTTAGCACATCCGATGATAGAATAGGAGGATACCTGTTACAATAGCTAAATGGACATTTTTCTTATTCGCCTGGACGTCCATAAGCCAGCGCCAAATGGCCCATAACATGCGTCTTATTCTGGTTCATATAGATCCTTTCCCCTCGTTGGCCTTTACTGTCGACACATTGATTAAGCACGTTCCTTGACCTTCGGTGTGTACCAAATGCCAATGCCAATGCTTATACTACATTGACTTCCGATATATTATATGGAGAGTGGATTTCGCTATTGGAAATAAATAAAAGTGCGTTATCATATCGAGAGGGATACACACACACCCGCTGATGTGGTCCTTTATATGATTTTTCATTACGTGACAGTGAGTCGAGACCAGAATGAGGCGCACCCGCTCACAGTTTAATAATTGAAATGCACGAAAGCAAAAACCTCATATCCTTTGGCTGACAGCACACCACAAAAACCCCCGAAAAGGAAACGAAAACAACCGACCAAGCAACAAAAAAAATAAATAAATAAAAAAGAACAAAAAAGGAAAAAAAAGAAAAGGATTCGGATGTAATATGTTTTATTGGTTTTCGACCACCATCCGTTTCCTGATCGGGGACCGTTGGTTAATAGAGCCCTAAAACCATTTTGATGACCCTGACTGTTCATCGCATCGCATATCACACAAGACCCAACAGCCAGCATGGGATACGGTACTGTATCTTTTTGCCAAGTCAGCGGATTCACACTGTTGCTAATTCCTTCGATTTATACTGACCGACCTACCGAAAGTGGGTGGTGTACACTGCCAGTGGCCAGGACATTTAGTGCCAAGTACACATGCTTGACTTATGGCCAATGGCCATTATGGTAACAGAACCCTAAATCATTTTCTCGGCGACTCCTTCCTCGTTTGTCTCCCATTCTGGTAATAGATTCGCTCAACCATAATCGCAGATGACACAACATACAAGCCTATAGACATATCCACGCACATACCACGACTGCAGGGACCCATATAATAAAGGGAGAAGCTCAAAAACTCTATGCACACTGTACTACTGTATTAGCGCGAGTGAACTAAAAAAGGGAGACAAATCTGCTGACACAGTTATTGCGAAAAGGAATTCAGTGGGTGCGGGCTGAGCCAAAAAAAAAAAAACGGATATAAATAAAACCGATATGCGGAAGGAAATCATTTTGGTTCGGCTTCGCATAGTATCCGTGGAAGATATTTCAGACATTCGGTGTTGCACTTAGCTTGAGCTGGTGCGGGATTCTTGACGTGTTACTTTAAAGAGAGCAGCCCCAGTCAGTTGTGTTCGCTGTGTTCGTGTGTCATGCGAGGATGAAGGATATTGTCAAGTTGGCACCTAATAGAGATTACCAAAGAGCACGCGAGATATATAAATAAACCGAACTCGTTGACAAGTAGACAACAAATTGAGTCAAATTGGGATATATCCCGAAGAGGGCTAACCGGGTGTAAGTGTTTACTGAAAGGAAGTCGTTTGTTTCATCGCTCTTGAGTGGCTGCGATAAGTGCCAACAGTACTGACTGGTGTTTTGAATTTTTTATTTTTGTTCGTGTTTGACATGTGCTATGCCCATCGATGTGTAGAGTCATGTGGGCTTGAGGAATGCCTTGTGTAGGCTTCACAAAATCGGTGCTGGAGTGAAACACTTCCATTAACGATGTTGGCCGTAAATTTATTACTGAAAAAAACCATGGTTTTGACACTTACTAAACGTAATGGATTTTAGAAGTAGTCGCTTTTCTGTTAAATCACCAAATCGTAACCTGATGAAAAATGAGTGCTTGCGTTGTTGAATTTTAAGGACATGTATGCCCGTGGTAAATTGGTTGGTTGGTAATTGGTGTTGAATCTGTAATGGCTGCCTCCTTCGCGGTATGAAAATGGATGCAATAATGAGTCCAACTGCGGTTGTAAATTTCAAAATTCACGCAAAATTTGTATTTTGCGCCATTGTACCATTACAGTGATGCCAACGGCAGAAAAAGGATAACCATGTGACAGCCGACAGTTCGGTCATAGTGATTTAAAACTATCAACTGTGAAGAGAATTGTCCAGTCTCAACTTACTTTCAATCTCATAATGCCTGCTTCTAAGTTCCTAAATTCTTCTCGCCCCTTTCTTGTCCACGCTGCCAGACTTTGGAACTCTCGACCTGTCACCATCAAACAAATAGTTGGAGCCGATAAATTTTAAAGTGCACATTTTGCACAATAATGTATTCTATGTTTACTCTATTACTCTTCTTCTTTCCCTATTTTCACCCCTATTCTCCTTTTTCTATCAGTCCAATCCCTAAATTTTTACTTTTATTTTTTTTTTCAATTAAATATAATTTCACTTAATATTAACTTTATTTTTATTATTTTCTTTGCTCATTATGTGAATTAATGTAATTTTAATGTATACCTCTTGAGATTTAATGTACTATAAGAGACAATAACTGTTCTTACTTGTACTTGCCAAATAAATTGAAAAAATTGAATTGAATTGAGAATAATTGAAATATTCAGGAAGACTGTCACAAGTGGTTCGACAGAAAACATCGAAGCAGTTCGCGGGAGTATATTGTTGACAGTCCAGGAAATTGAATTCGGCAGTAACAATGAATGGTGTTCGTTTTCGTGACATGATAACCCAGTTTTTAGCGCCCAAATTTCAAGATATGGATGTGACCAACATGTGGTTTCAACAAGACGGTGCCACATGCCATTGCTATAAAAATATCAACATGCAAAGCTTTTACATAGTTCCTGCCACGTAAACAAGATGGCCGACAAAAATACGTGTCACTTAAATATTTTTGCGTGTTAGGTAGTGCTGCCCCTTTCAGTCAGACGGCTATTTAGTATTGGGCATCCCTTTTAATCTTCCGTGTTAGGAATGTGTGATGTTGTATATGTCTCAGTTAACTTTACATTTTTTTGCATAGAAATTTGATATGAAGTCCTTTTTCTGGGAAGCTATCAACAGAGAGAGAGAGCACACAAATTTTAAAAGCAAAGAAATACATAAACTCATTTCTGATTTATTTTAATTTTCATTTCACTTTTATTTGCGGAACTTATTCCCTAGTGTCTACGCCTTTGCCTGCGACCAACCACTATTCCCTCGATAGTATGGACCTCAGCCAAACTTATTGGTCGCAATTTGTAATTAAAACCAGCAGGAAATTCCTTCTCGATCTCTATAAAACGATTTCCCTTGTCATATGACAACGGTAGCCTTCTGTGGTTTAAACGGCTCCTTTGCCAATCATTGAAACAATAGTCCCTCCGAAAGATTTTCTCTTTCTTCGATCCTTCAACATCGCGCCAGTAAAACATTGCATTGGGTCCGGAAATCTCCTGCCTGGTGGGTTTCTTTCGCCAACTTTTGTCCGGAGTTTGACATACCTTCTCCCATGCGTTGAGATCCTCTATATAGAAGTCTGGGTATCGTGTTTCATGGTAGCGCATTTTGTGAATAAAGTTTTTTGTTTTTAATGTTTTTCTTTCGCCAATGAATATCCGAGATCCAAATCGACTTTCTTCCAATTTTGAATTTTGACGTAACGATTCTGAACTTTCCCTTAGCTTACTCGTATAACTTTTTTTTTTTTTTTAAGTTAATTCGCAACAAACGTTAATAATAATTTATTGTAGTAAGTCACATTTAAAATTTACCACGTCATTTCGAAAGTCTAAACATTTTATTGAACCATTTGTCATTTGAAAACACACCCCGCCATTGGGCTCACTTTTGTCCCAGTAAAACAAACCCAAAGTTGTGCAGAAAGTAACTCTCAAAAAAACATAAAATTCTTAAAAAAAAAATATGCCATAATAACCGTAACAACCAGCAACAGAGACCAACCCTCACAGCTGTTTATGTAGAATCGTCCACTTGAAACTTTTTCCAAATATAATTTTTATTGTTGATTCGTATATAGCTTCGCGCACAATCACCCAAGAACCAAGAACTCATGTACCTAACAAAGGTTCACGTTCAACCTGACTGCCTCTAAAATGTATGCTCCCGTAAAATTTTTAACCGCCCTTGTACAGTTGCGCTGCTATAAATGTAAATTTTCGTCAGACGCAATAAATATAAAGGTAGGCTGGTACAAGGTTATCCGTCGGCAGACACTAAAATTAAGTGAATGGCAAATGGACCTCTTTTTGAATCGACAAATAAGCCTAGGTCCGTGGTAGGTACTGGGCATTGGTACCTCTGGACACTGTCACCATAAACCCGTTCAAGAGGCAATTGTTTTATTTTCAGTTAAGTATAGGCAGTAAAGGCGGCGAAAGTAGCACCTATGTTATGAAATAAAGTTGAATGTTATGGTTATTAATATCAGCATCGCCACATTCCAGACAATCGTTTTATAAAGAATTGAAACGCTTCAACTGAACATACCTTGGACAGGATCTTGTGTGACATTTAGCAAGGCAGATAGATAGATAGTTGCTCGGTTCTTCGCATGGCTTTCTTCCATCTGTCAATTCTGTTTTGTAAAGAGCTCTACTTTGAAACGTCAGAGTCAGCAGCCTTAAATTTTATCAATCAGACACTTGATCAGTTTTAACCCAACCTCAAAAGTACCTAAAAATGTACTATAGAACCTATAGAAACTCAGGTTTCTTTATAAATTTTCTTTTTTCTTTAAATATTCTTATACCAGTAGTTGAAGATTTAAAATTAAGTTTAATATAATTATTGAGGTTTTTTTCAACTTACTCACTAGGCACTAGGCATCCTAAGGGCCCATCGCGATCCTTGCTATATCCTAGACAGGAAGGTATATTCACTTTGTCATTTTATTTGTAACGTCAAGAGGGAGTCACCGGAGACCTTATAAAGAATATACAAGGTGGCGCAAAAATAACCTTCCGATGTTTTTTGGCTGTAATTTAAAAAAAAAAAGAAAAACTTTGATTCTTCTTGTGGATTATTTTTATTTGGTCTTTTAATTTTTTTTTACATCAAGTCGAGAATATGATGTCATGTAAATGGCCGCCGCCACATTTGATTGTCATTTGAGCCCTTTTTATGGCATTTTCTATCACTTTGGCCAAAACTTCCGGCGATGGGTCCTCACATTCTTGACGGATATTGTCTTTAAGAGCTGCAAGAGTCTGAGGCTTGTTGACATAAACCCGCGACTTTAAAAAGCCCCACAAAAAGTAGTCTGGAGCGGTCAAATCAGGCGATCTTGCGGGCTAGTGCAAACCGCCAAAAACGACCCGGGAACACCGCTTTCAGAATATCGGTTGTGGCTCGCGCAGTGTGTGCCGTAGCTCCGTCCTGTTGGAACCACATGTCCTCCAGTTCTAAATCGTCCAATTGCGGTAGCAAAAAATCGGTAAACATGGCCCTATAGCGCGCACCGTTCACTGTTGTCGTTTGACCAGCGGCGTTCTCGAAAAAAAAATGGCCGCGTCAACAGAGGCGATATTCTCGGCACAACGGGCGCTCCGGGGACCGCCACTTTTGGCAACGTCTCGTGTTGTGCCAGTCTCTTCGAGGCGAGCGGCTAAACGTCGCAGTGTTTCACCAGTAGGCGTTGGACGGCTAGGAAATCTGCGACAAAATTCACGTTGTGCCAAAGTCACCGACCGATTATTGCTCAAATAAATAGTCACCAATATTCCGACTTCTGGAGCAGTGTAGCGTAACATTGTTTATTAATGTGTATTTCGCATGTGTTTACTACACAAATGTCAAAACAGAACTGACATTAGGGGCCAATCGCAAAATTTATAGCATTTTCTGATAGGAGGATTACTTTTGCGCCACCTTGTATATTCTGAATCAGGATCAAATTCTGATTCGATTTAGCCATGTCCGTCTGTCTGTTTGTATGTGTATGTGTACGCCTCCAAACCTTCCTACGTTCTCATCACCGAACTTCGCTAGGGTTTTGCGTAGAATAGTACGTATGAAATATTCCAAAGAAATATCACCTTGTTGAAAAAAGTCAGTTTATTTCGACTGTCTCGTGAAGACTAATTATTCATTTCACAAGATTAAGATTTTACTGAAAAATTATATAAAATTCAAAAATGCTCATTACAAATGATTGAGTGTATCTACACTTGTTTTTTGTTTGTACCTGTTTTTTTTTTTAAGATTGAGGTATTTAAAAGTATGCAACGAGAAGATTTAGTTATTATTTTAAATAAGGAGAATATAAAATTTTTGTTGCATATCTTCGGGCGCCTTATCTAATACTAAAGTGAACAGTATGTCTGTCTGTTTGTCTGTCCGTCTGTCTGTTTGTTGAAAGCACAATAGCGCCCTAACGAATTGACATAGGCGAATGAAATTTGGTGAAAGGACTTATTTTTGTCGTCGTCAGGTTGGTATTCAAAATGGGCTATGTCGGTCAAGTAGTTCTGGTACCTCCCATACAAAACCAATTTTGCATGACTTGTATGCAGTGGAGGATATCAAAGTTAAAAGCTTCGGCCGGGCTGATGCTAACACTTTAACTTGTTTTAACTCATTTTAAACAAAATTTTTGAATTTCAAAGTTCAAATTGAATTTTATAAAATTATTTTTCCATATATTAGAAATGGAGGAAAAAAAAACAGCTGGGTACCTGTCCCGAGTCAAACAAAAAATTTACCAAAAATATAATGAAAACTGACGTTTGTCATAAAAACTCGAGCAGAATATAACTTACCAAAGTTTCAAAAACGATATCGTTTAGACGATCGATGATATACGGAATCTGCCCCCTGGAAAAAAATATTTCCGCCACTAAATCTTCCGAAAAAATATATTTGAGCTCCTGAACCTGCTAGATAGAAATTATTTGATACGCGGAATCTTCCGTCAAAATTGAGATTTTCAATAACATTATGCTATGTTATATTTTATTTATATTAATTCGTATTATTGCTGTTATAGTCTTTATTTAAATAATCCCAATATTAAACTTGAGCTTCGTGAATATTAGTTTTTATTTATGATTAGACTATTTTATAGTTACTAGCTGACTCGTGCTGTCGTTGCTTCTCAGAGTTTTAGAGAACTTTTGTTGGCTATTCTAAAATAAGATCATAGCAAAATAATAGTTTTGTTATTCTTTTTTCTTACTTTATATAAGGGCCCGATCCCAGCCGTAAGCCTTGGAGCTAGTGCTGTTAGTTTTTTTTTAAGATTAACCTGTACATTTATGTTTATTGGTTATTAAATAATAGAAGGGCCCCAAATTCTTGTATGCCCAAGGGCCCCAGCATTGCCTTAGACGGGACTGGGTAAATCTTAAAAGAATCAAGTGGAGTTTAGTCGTTGTAAATGCGTGCTGAAGATTCTGCTTTTCATAGCTTTGCTGAGATAAATGTTTAATAAAACACCCCAAGCACTCGTTGCATATGGCTTGTTGATTGATAAATAAATATTTGGCGCAACAGGTTCGTAAAAAACCCTCACACAATCATTCGTTTCGCGTGAATTCGCTGATACAAATGACTAATATAAGGACCCTTGGAACTGCTCATTTAAATCTTCCAAGCTCTACTTCCACTGAATTAAATAAGTTGCCTCTTAAGCCGATCGTATACAACCAAGCACAACCATCGGACTTTAATTGCCGCATACAAAACTAGACACCACGTCGCATCTAGACAGCACAACTTGCCTTTAATCAGAGACGCCGTCGAAGAAATTGCTTTTATATTTGCTCTCTGCTCCAGTTAAATTTAAATGGCTGTGCCGCAGGCGAAGCACATGAAACAACAACAGGCCCTCGCAGTTTCGCCAGGAATACTAATAAAAAACAAATAAAATATACATAACCAAAAAAAAAAAAAATAAAAATAATTCGCACATCTTTCCTCAAGAGGAGTGTGTAGCAACAGCACCGACCGAAATATTATTCTGAAATATACCCATACACAACAATACAGCAGCGGCGCAGCCAGTATACGCACTGAGTAAAATAATAAATAATGTAAATGCTGGCAAATTGCGTTCAGGTGTGTTTATTTTAGGATTTAATCGAAAAAGTTAAACACCCAGATGCCAGATTG
This sequence comes from Cheilosia vulpina, assembly GCA_916610125.1. Lineage (NCBI taxonomy): Eukaryota > Metazoa > Arthropoda > Insecta > Diptera > Syrphidae > Cheilosia > Cheilosia vulpina. Next base: position 2,808,417 of record OU744276.1, read on the forward strand.
CAGATTCCAAACCATGCCATGCCATCCTTACGTTGTAGGTTCATTATTAAGGAGCCATATGGAGCGGAGGTGAGTCCATAACCCTCAGAAGCAGAAAACTCCCGCGTTCAATTTCAGTTCCACCTTCAGTGATATGGGTAAAGTTTTGAATGGGCGGGCGTTGCTGCAATATAACAGCAATAATATCCGGCGCAATAAAAACCCAAACCAAACATAAAAATGAAAATAAAAATAATAACTATTATTAAAAATCATCTATACACGCAATCAGTAGACGAGGGTGGCAATAAAGGTAATCCAAGCGGGACATTTAAGGGGCAATCAGCTGCAGGTAGCAGTGCCACTCAATTGGAATCATCGAGTGGAATAATATCGCTCGATATCGCACCAGCAAAGACGGCATTGGATGGAGTCCATTTCCAGAAAGTACAAAATATTGAATAAAAGGCACTGCCACTGAGAAAGGTAAATATCCGTGCATTTAGGTCATGACAATGAGTCCTTCCTTCGACGGTGCTACCGTGAGCGCGTTCCTTTACTACGCCTTAGTTTGTATACTTGTTTGAGTTCTAACTATGAGGAAGCGTTCCAAAAACATTTTAATTATTCGATTCGCATTTGCATACTCCAAGGTCAGGCAAAGTTATTTTTATTGAATCGTAAAAGTGGCCAGCCAAATCGCTGCCGGCATATTCCAAAAAAATAATAATTAATTATGCACAACTAAGTGGCATTCGAATGGGTTATCCATCATAATATAAGCATGCCCGAACGGTCGTATACCTGTAAGTCAGTTGACAATTGTCAACAAAAGCAACACGCCAGCTGCACGTAATTTTCATTAAACTTAACGTACACTTTTGGCCGTATTTGTGGGCATTTAAAAAAATAAATATATATTCTATGATGGCGCAAGATAACAACAACTGTTTGTTGATAAACAATTACAGGTTGAGCAGTTTTTTATTTGATTTTGTTAAATCTATGGCTAAAACAATAAAATGTGCGTGCCTGTAAGTGTCAGGTAATAAGCGTCGGCGTCTCTATCACGTTTCAATGGGCCTTCGAAATGTGTACTTGTTTTGCGATCAAATCAATAGACTTGGTTCGATGACACCAGTCTTATATCTTTCTTTCACCAACAGTGTCAGTGACAACAACATACTGCCAAAGATGGAAACATTACAAGTCTTCTTAATGAAGACCTAGATAAAATCGTGAAATGGGGAGGAAAAAAACTGCTCGCAGAAAAGATTACTACTTTTACGAAGAAAAATCCATCGACTGTATAACAAATTAAAATGGACTGTCATCCCAAGAAATTTGTGCACCTGCCTATTGGTGAAAATAAATCCGTCTCCAAGCTTCCTTGGTTTAATGCTCGACTTAGCCATTTAAAGAATTTAAATACTTTTAAGAAAATGAGAACATCTGGTTCTTGTGCTGATAGGGAAAATTTTCTTCGCCTTAGAAAGCAATTCTGGTTCTTGAATAGATTTCTCTATCGAAGCTATATTTCATCTATTGAATCTCGTATCAGAGCTAACAGTAGGTGTTTTTGTATTCATTATAACTCGAAACGTAAATCGTCAGGTTTTCCAAAAGAAATGATGATCAGAACGTGGTTTCGAACGGCTACGAATCTACCAGCGAACTGTTTGCTAAATTCTTCGCCTACAACTTTAAACCTGCTAGTAATGCAAACAACTTCAGCTGTAGCCATATCACTACCATTACTGATATTGGCGATCTGGAGCTCTCTGATGAGGATCTTCTTCTTGCTCTACATAATTTAGATATTAATAAAGGTGCTGGTCCTTACCTGCTTCAACCCACTCTCTTAAAGAACTGCTCGTCTACTCTTTTTCTCCCTCTTAAATTGATTTTCAATATTTCACTTTCTCCAGGTGTCTTTCTGGATGAGTGGAAGATTGCTTATATATCGCCCATTCATAAGAGCGGCCATACACACCTAGTGGAAAGCTACAGGCCTATTAGCAAACTATCAGTTAACCAAAAACTCTTTGAAAAAATCGTTAAAGATAAATTATACTTTATTGTGAAGGAGCAAATATCGCCTATGCAGCATGGTTTCGTGACCGGTCGCTTTACAGTGACTAACTTAGTCCTTTTTCCCAAATTTTGTTTGAATTCGATGGAAAGTGGTGTGCAGGTCGATGTTTTATTTACTGACTTCGTAAAAGCTTTCGACAGAATCAATCACTTTTTATTGATTCGAAAATTAGCGAAACTTGGGTTTCATTCAAATATATTAAATTGGCTTTCTTCTTACCTTCTAAATAGGAAACTAATCGTTAAAGTCGATGGTTTTCTTTCGAATGTGGTAACCGCAACTTCAGGTGTTCCTCAGGAAGCCATTTAGGTCGGTTGTTATTTTTACTATATGTGAATGAAATCCCTAAGCTTTTCAAAAATTGTGAATGTCTCTTACTTGCAAATGATTTCAAAATGTTTTTTAAAGCCGCAAACTTCTCAGATTGCCTATTATTTCAACGTGAGATTGACCTATTTTTGCGATGGTGCTGTGAAAATGACTTGGAGCTCAGTCTGTCTAAATGTAATGTTTGCTCGATTTCTCGTTCAAATAGTCCGTTAATTCATTCATATGTGGCTGAGAAAGTTCCTTTTACTAGAGCATCAGAGATTAAAGATCTTGGAGTTATTTTCGATAGCAAGTTAAGCTTTAATTTACATATTGACTACATTGTCTCTAAGTCCTTCTCAGAAGATTTCCGTGATCCTTTTGTTCTTAAAACTCTCTACTGTTCTTTAATTAGGTCCAGATTAGAATACTGCTGTGTTATTTGGGATCCTTTTTACGGTGTTCACTCCTCTCGAGTTGAACGGGTTCAAAAACGCTTCACTCCCCGTGCTCTGAGGAGTTTCAATAGGGACTCTGAATTGCCTTCGTATAAAGCTCGCTGTTTATTGCTAGGCCTAAATTCTCTTGTTGTAAGGAGAAAGATGCAGTCCCTGGTGTTTCTATTGGATATTGTCTCTTATATAATTCATTGTAGTGAACTACTTTCTAGTTTATCATTCTATGCTCCAAGCAGAACGCTTAGAGAAAGAAATTTATTTTTACCTCCTGCACATAGAACTAATTATGGATTGTCTGAACCGATAACTCGGCACATTTATTTGTTCAACTCTGTCGATAGTGCCTTGGATTTAACCTCAAATCGGGATTGCTTTAAAAGCAAAGCTCTTGATGTATTATCCTCTAATTTCATTTAATTATGCCAACTTTCTGTTTTTTTTTTCTTCTTTTTTAACAAATACTATTATAATTTATTACTATACTTATCTACAATATGTACCTTTATTATTATTATTGTGAAATCTGTGAATGTTATTTGCCTTGTAGATGAAATAAATAAATAAACGTTGTAGTAAGTGTTTTTTTTTTTTACCAAATTAATGCCTTTATGCAAAAAAGTTACAATCACTTCATTTAAAAATATAAAAAGGTGTTAAGTGACATTTTCATTATTTATGTTTCTTAACTTTTTTGTCGTCAGGACGTGCAGCCATGGCTTTTTCATAAAACCAGTGAATTTCCAGTGGGACAAACTTCATTTGATCCTCGAGATTTTTTGTTTTTTCCACTGACAAGCGCTTGAAATTTTTATTCCGATGTAAAAAGTCCTCGTTTTTCGTAATGATTACTTTGCTGAAGGCTGTTTCTTCACCGTAGTATTCTTTATACAAATAGGATCCATATTCTTCTACATGTATCCACTTAATAGATTTTCGGAACTTTACCTTTTCATTTAATTCGCTTTTAATTAGATTTTTTTACTTCCAGTTTAAGGTGCTACTCGTTCAGGGAACGAAAATGAAATTTCGGCAGCTTGCAATCCTTATTATGTCACGGTATTGTTCTGCTGTGTACACATTTTCATGTTTGCGTACAACTTTTTCAATTCTTCTAAAATCGCGGTCGCTATCTAGGAAGGTATGCTCCACTTGTGGTCAATGACATCAAAGTAGCCTTGCAAAATCAGGATATAAGCAAATCGTATTGAAGTTTTTATTTTACATGTTTTCTTGAAAAAAAGTCCAAAGTGAGCTAACAACCTCCGTACTTCCTCTGATAGCGACGTCCTCGGTCCATGTCATCATGTAGGGCTTTTCACCATCAGATGTGATTGCATGAATTCCCAAATTGTAAAACCACATCTGTCTTAAGTGGTTTAGATAAGGGCATATTTTGCTGCAAATCTATTGTTAGGTACGAGCTTTTTCACGATCAATATTCTGCGTCCTTGTAGCTCAACCGATGCTTTGTTGTATTTTTTCCAGCACATGTGCTACAGGTATCGCTTAGTGGATGTCGAAAGGATAAATTAAATTTCGTTTCAAAAATATTTCTGTAGAAAGATTCCTTGAATCGTTCGTTCACCTTTTGAACATTCTTCTATTTTAGTTTATTGGTAAAGTGATTTTGGAAAGTGTGGAGTCTTTGCGTAAACTGCCAGACTAAAGTTGATTATTGGTAGGACCGAGTGATTTTTAAGATTTTTGCCATTGCTCAAAGAGTCTTTGTTACTACCCGACAGAGTAGGCGGAAAACCTCTCCATAAAGGTGACGGGCACGGATAGAAAATCAAAGTAAAAAATGTCGTGGTTAAAAGATAAAAATTGGATTAACCCATCCGTTTATGGATTTGGATAGTTAAATTTATTCTTAAATAAAACTGAAAAAGGAACACTTTCTTTATCGAAACATTTTAGTTCGCATGTGTGGAGCATGTGACTGCTGAGGGTGTGGTCTCAGGTTCGGTCCCCGAAAAAATACACAGCTTCATAGTTTTTCCACTGCTCCATTTACCGCGAATGTCTGACAAACATCCAGGAGTATTACTGTCCTGAAAGAACTTTTCAATTTAGCCGTTCGGACACGGCTTAAAATTGTAAGGCATCTTCCATTCTACCCAGAAAGAGTATATAAACGAATTATATATAGACTTAAACACAACAAACTAACTTAGCTGAAATTAAACATTTATTTTTTAAAAGAGACTGCAGTGTTGAAATAAAATCCAATAGGTGGCACTCTTGGTTTTCAAGTGCTTCAGCGTCCATCTGTTCAACTGCGCTGATCTCGGGAACCACTGAACGTCTTTTGAAGCGAATTTTCTGAATTTCACTGGTAATCTCGGAATATAGAATAGATTAGCTCCTCAAATAATGTACTATTCTAAACCCCTTTCCAAAGGGTACCAGATCTAGATCTGTGGAAATATTTCGTATGTTCCCAATTCTTACTTCACTTTGCAAGGCTACTCTGAAACTCATTTTTTTTAAAGCACTTCCGAAATATTCACTACCCGAAAATATTGCAGACGAGTCTTTAATAGTGGTTGCTAAGTTTATAGAAAATATTAATTACAAAAACAAAAAAAAATCTGAACTAATTGCCGGCAAAAGATAAAAGGTTATCCAATGTAGAAAAAACACAAACAAGACAAATTTTCAGCTAAATGTAATTACTAATTATGCGTATCATACCATGGTGCCCGTGTACGACCCTTAAAATCTAAACAAAGCAGCTTCTTTCTGATGGTAAAAGTTAGGCAAGTTGTCGACAAATTGTCCCACTTTAGATAGCCCCAAATGTTTGTCATCCCTTTGCATGCAAAACTCTCCCCCAAAATACAACACATTATATATATTTTTAGAACCCATCCCTCCAGGAGCGCTCCAGGAATAATAATAATCAACAAACTCACCCACACCCGCCCACCCCCACCATCGCAACCAATTACTGGCTAAGTGAATGTAAAATGTTTCCTCTCATCTTTGTCGCAAGGAATTTGCCAAAAATTTTACAGATTTCACAGAAAGACCAAAAATCGCGGAACAGAATCAAGAAAATAATTCAAGCAGTTGAGCAATTTTAATAAATCTCCTCTTCTTATGAAGTCCAAAATGCCCATTGTTGCTCGGCACCGTTTCTACTCCTCCATTTTCAGTTTTGCCCAAGTATAAAAGTTTTCCTCTAGTCCGACAGACGCAAAAAAAGCAAGCAAAACTCGAAGGAAATTGCCAAACAACACAAAACTGTCGACATGAAGAGTGAAAAAGCGTGCGCACGTATGTATGTGTTTGTTTGCTTGTTTATCGTCTCTGGCAGAGTAGTAGGTGCCTCATCCATGGCCCAAAATTTCCGTATACTAAAAAAAAGTGCCACCCCAACAAGCTCCGCTCCGACAACAAGCTGCTTGTTCAAAAGTCAATTTAACTTTTCAATTCGGGCAAAAACTTTTGCGAATTATTCATTTGTGGTGTGTTTTCCGGGAGATTTTCCCCTGCCCGTCGTCTCCTCCGTATCGTATCTCTATTTATCTGCATTTTGTGTATAGTGTATATCAAGTGATCGCACTTGAAAAGTTGAAACATCATGGGCTTTGAAGTGTACGTTGGCGTATATTCCATCTGTCTAGTGACTGTGTTTGTTCAGGGAACTAGATGCAGAGCGACTCGGATTATCTTGTTGGACGTAGAGAGAGAAGGAGAGAGAGGATATAGTTATGGACGAACGCGCGTGTACAAAGATGCTAGAGTGGGGCTGAGCGAAAGCCAATAATCTCCTTTCCATTTAAAAACTAAACACCGGAATGTGTAGTGTATGCTGAACGGGATACTGTATTTTTAGTGCAGTTACCCTTACTTAATGTTGTCGGAGAGGGATGTGCTACCTTTCCTTGCCGCAAACGAAGTCGGTTTGGATTAGATTTTGTTATACGAATGCGGTAACCTGATAACTAGTTGTGGGTACATACAACGTTGCAGTAGTCTTTTTGTTAGGGACTTCTCGGAAGGGTTGTCTATAAATTTGCGATTTTTACCTATACCTGTGTGAGCGGTGAGTCCTCTTTTGTGCAGGCCTTCGAGGAGAAATTGATTTCTGTGCGAACACCATGATTTGAACTGCAATTACCTTTTGTTCGTGTACCAGAGTTACATGCTTTCAGTTGTTTAAGTAGATAAAATGGATGATTCATGCAGCGTTAAGACCTATACAGCTATGCACAAGCAAATGAGCGTATATTGAACATATTCGTGTTCGTGTAAGCCGATTTACAAATCTTTTTGTTCTTTCCATTGTCGGACCAATGGTGGAGGTATGAAAAGGATTTATTTGCTGTTAATTAAGAGCTAGGTAGATATTGTATGGGGTAATGTGCCTTGCATGTGTATTACTCCCGAGATGTGTAAGCTACTCGCACAACACACCTACTACAACTACAACTACGATTACAACTACAACTACAACTACAAGTACAACTACACCTACAACTACAACTACAACTACGATTACAACTACAACTACAACTACAACTACAACTACAACTACGATTACAACTACAACTACAACTACAACTACAACTACAACTACAACTACAACTACAACTATAACTACAACTACAGCTACAAATACAACTACAACTACAGCTACAACTACAACTACAACTACAACTACAACTACAACCACAACCACAGCCACAACTACAACTACAAATACAACTACAACTACAACTACAAATACAACTACAACTACAACCACAGCCACAACTAAAACTACAACTACAACTGCAACTACAACTACAAATACAAATACAAATACAAATACAACTACAACTATAGGCTAGGAGCCTGCGTTCCTATCTTAACGCCGCCAGCTAATCGGTTGGTTTCTTTGTAAAAGTTGCGGACGTTTTGATTCGACTGCTATAATCTCTGATCTCTTAGGGACAGCTTTGGCCTCATATTTTTACACAGGGTTTTCTTCTCCTTCCTCTTTCTCCTAGATCAGTCTATTTATACTTCCACGAAGTCAGGCTCATCGCCTACTGTAATGGAATTTTTTCAAAACTCAAACCCCGTCATTTCTCAAGCGTTCCGCACTATCCAATATACTTTTATCAAAACAATTCAACAATTTGGAAATCATTTCGCACCTATTTGCCACCACTACAATGAACGTAGATAATCCTCAGCCATCCCTTCATTTAATAGCCCGTGACACTTGAAGCCCAATGTGAACCACTTCCCTAAATATTGATCCAATCATGTCATTTTCCCCATTGTACTCATAAATTTTATTTATATCTTTCTAAGAAGCCCTCTCTTCCAAGTTCATATAAGTTTTGTCGGTTCATATAGTTTTCAACAAAGGTCAACAAGACAACAACAGTAGTTGTTGGCCAGTTGGTCCTTTTACAAGGGTCATTCACACAAGGGAACTCACATACGTGTGGCAAGTCCAAACTTCACCTAATGCTACAAACCAACACCTGTAGGTATGCTGTGTCCTTGCTTTGATTTATTTTTCAAGCTGCGGATGGGAAAGAAGATTTCTGCTAAAATCCTCGTGTAAAGAAGTTCGGCAAACATTCATGAGTGTGTCTGGTAGCTGATGACACTTTAGGAAGGATACGAGAAAGTTCTACGAAACGTTTTTATATAAAAAAAATCACCCTTCCCTTGCTCTTTATTTTCGTATAAGAAAGGGTATAAGAAAGATGGAAAAAAGAAAACAGCAAGCTTGCATACATTTCCAAATATTTTTCCAACTCGAATCATTGAAAGGATACGAGAACACGGCTACGCAACGAAACGAGCACCTCACCGGTTCCTCTATCTAGAGAACACTATTTATTTTGTGATGAAACCCAGTTTCGGCAAACTGTCAGCAAACTGGACCGGCTCACGTCACAGCTAAGTTGATTGTTCACATTGTGTGTGCGTGTGATTGTGTTGCGCAAAATACACAAAACACTGGATTGATGTTTTTTTACTACGTAAAGTTTTTTTTTTTGTTCCCACTGGACAAATTTTGCAGAAGTGGTGGATGTACTGATTTGCGTACCTACAGTGATGCAGCACTAACAACAATTGCGCCCATTTTTGTACCATGTGGTAACCGCCGGGTGAACGTATCGTTCGTTGAATCCATCGACGCAATTGTGTTCAGAAAGAAATTGGCAACACCACTCGGGGTTTTGTTAGTTTTAGTTAGAATTTCTGCCGATGCAACGTCGGTCAGTAGTCGGTTCGGAGTGAGGAAATTTAATACCATCGTAACTAAAAATTAAATTAAATTAAAAACAGGTCCATACGGACCCTAAATCAAGCTTCTCACAACCATTCGATTTGCTCCTCTGCATTGTACCTTCTACCGCCGTATTGTACGACCCTGAGTTTGACAACATCAACATTCACAAGAAATTCCGACATGTTAACATTTCAATTGGAATATGAGAAATTTATCCAAAGCAGTTGTATGGTGCCGACCAGCATTAAAAGAAGTCATACTCGTAGCCCCCGCCCATTTGCCAATCAATTTCAGTGTTAATTATCATAGGAAATAGTTGTTGCTGCCTTCGCCACCCCGCAGTAAGCCGCAATCCTTTGGACTTCAAACTAAAGTTGCACTCCCTGTTGAGGCTGCCACTCTCCCAAAATGGGTTCAACATTAATGTCTGCACTCCACAGCATATACAAAGTTGGACTTAAAAAAAAAAACCGCCCAATATGCTACATCCGAGAAATAAACATTCAATTGGCAGTCTCGAAAACGATTAAGGCAACCTCAGTGCAAGTCAAATTCACTGACTCGCTCTCAGTGGTGAAGTGCCTTATAACTTATAACTGGGATTCCCCCAAAGACTCTTCTTGTGGGTCATCGTTCATTTAAATCCGGAAAATGTGTCTTCTTCCCTGGCGCACATATAATCGCAACGTACCATCGTATAAAGGAGGCACACACATCTCAATTGAATTCTGAATTTGCGGTTCCGTAACTGAAATACCAAAGGACTCTCGCCCCGGATGGCATACCCGAAGCACTCATTCCATCTGCACATTTGATGGACGGCCAGTGTACAGAATCCTTGGAAACGCTGAGATGTGGATACTGCTGCTGCACACATCATGACAAACGATTTCGATGTGCACACGAGGCGTTCGGAGGAGCGCTCGCCTGCTGCAATCCTTGCAGAGCTAAACACGGAATACGGTCCGACGCCGCCGACGGTCGATTCGTGGTCGAAATTGATTGCTGTTTGAGCTGTCTTTATAGGTATATGTGAGAGAGAGAAACGACAGGATATGCTTTATCCATTTGCGGCTGGTTGCGTGTATGTCGGTGTACTGTACAGCGGTGGGCTTAACTAGGTATGTCAATTGATTGCTCTGAAACCTAAACGAACAAACGGACGTGTGTGGTCTGATGTTTTTCGGGGTTTGGCCGATTGTGCGATGTTTCCTAAATTGGTTAGCCAACTTTTTCAATGGCCACAGCCGGCAAGGTGGGGCAACAGCATTATAACTTTCACCCAACCCATACGACTGACACTCCCGTTTGATGTTATTTTTGAGGAAGATCCCCAAAAGTTCGCTTAGAACCTTTTTCCGCTATTTTATTCGGGACTGGTGGCGATGATGGTGCTGCTGCTGCTGCTGCTGGTGGACTGCTGTCAATATTGAATCCTCAATGGTTTATTAGGCCCTTGTCAGAAGTGATTTAAATTTTAGGCGAATAGTTGGGAGGGGGGGACGGTGGGGGGAGAGACAATTCTCTCTGAGTATTAATTGGGCGGAATTGAATTTTGAATGGTGAAGCAGTTTTGTAGGAATTGCAGAGCAACTTTGTCTTCGTTTGTGTGGCAATCGTTTTGTGGCTAAGTGATAGACAATAGCCTGCCAGAATGATCCACTGAAGTTGCCCATTATTTGTGGTTGGCATGTCGGTTGGGTATTTTTAATTGGCAGTCTAATACTTGAATGAATTGGTTTAGTATCTAATATGTCGGTTCAAATGTGGGACAAATCGGAGTGCATAATTATTTCAAAGGAAATATTGCCGCCACATTTTATTTCATTATAGAAAATGCATCTATATGTTTGTGCTTCCTTCTAAGCTTGGCAATTTAAGCCTGTAAATAAGGAAGGAAGAATCTCTAATAAATTGTGTTGCATTTTTCCTTGTCTACTCTTAGACAACGAAGGAGAATTGAAAGCTAATAAAAATCTTTAAAATGAATATTGATTTATCTTTGATACTCAGGATCTTCTATATGAATTTAGGATACTTACTTATACATGTAACTCGCATTTACCAGGGCATCTTTGGAGGGTTTACTTTGTTGAAGTTGATGGTGTATGTGACTCGCACCAATCATCGCAGAAAAGCCATCGCAACTAAACAAATTTAATTTTGAAAGTGGTTTATATAACCTGTAAGCAAACCAGCCCATTTTTTCAGCTGGTGCAGTCTTTGGGTAACTTAACTATCAGTAGTAGATAGTAGTTGGCTTTTTAGCGTCGACGTTGCCACAGAAAAAAATAATCGAATGATGTCGAGTTACATGATAGCGGCGGCCAATTGATGAACGGTCGCCGTGAGATGAACCAGTCGCCAAATTTGTCTTTCGTTCTCTTCTTGTTCAAACCACAGATCGGATAAATATCAATGTTGTCGGGCTCTGGTCACAGGAAGTTGGCTAAAATCACTCTTAACAGTGTCTCCTTTCGAACTTATACGATGTAAAATGCATTGATGCTTGGTTGTCGATTGTATTTGCTTTAATAATGCCAATTTTATCTGTTGACATAGCCGCTAAACCAAAAATGGGCCTCGTCAGAGAAGATGATTTTATGGCCAAAATTCGGATCTATGGCCAATATTTTCAGCGCCCATGGTGTTGTCTATGTTCGCCCGACTTCAATAATTGCATCAGCACAAACTTACATAGATGTAGATTCAAATCCAACCGGAAAATAAGCCGGTTGGACTCTCTGGTGATGCCCAATTCAGCTGGTCGACGATCTTTCGACATTTCTGGGTCTTCTTCGGAAGTGGCCGCTACGGGTATGGCGGCTTTGATTTCTTAATTTCGCACCAATCTCTATCTGGTTGGTGAATTAAGATCCAAAAGAGTGTACTGACGCTCTCCACGATGCGACGCATTGCATGCACATTGAAGCCACGATGACGACCGACCTTACGACGCCATTCACCTTGCATATTTACAACTAAGACGGAAATTCGATAATATTTTTTAAAAATGTCCGCACATTCGACAGTCGTCAAAAATCCGATCCATGATGAAATGGTAAACCTTTCTGCATATTTTGACAGCTGAATGTCATTCGACAGCTGCTGAAACATGACAAATGGAAAAAATATCATTTCTATTCCGAATGTAGAGGATGTAGCCCCAAATTTGAAGAATATTTTCGTAAAGTTCTTGGCCTTCACCTCAGATGGCAAATAACTTCACGGGTTGGGAAGCTGGTTACAAAACAAAATCAATAAAATAAATAAATAGTGGCACCAAAAAGTTGTACTTCCGTGATCCTCTCTGTGTGGCTTGAAATATGCTTGATCAGATCACCTTTGGCTTAAAAAAAAAATGAAATGTCATAAGTTAATTTATGGAAGATTTCCCTGTATAAGGACGATCTGGCTGGTTCCTTGAATTCGTCTCTAAACTTGCTGTCCAAGTTTTGTTGCAAGTCGTATAAAATCATTCTCCAACTATTTCAATTATCCGGCGTTACATTTAACTCTAAGTTGTACTTTTTGCTAAAAGGGTCCTGTTTTTAAACTAAATAGTTTTTTTTTCGAAAGGCAACCCTCTACTATTTATTAGCCTCGTCAGCTGGGAGCCTCTGTGGGATATTGCTTTTATTATTATAATCGAAGTGAAGCTTAAGCGTGGATATAAACAATGGATATAAGCGTTACATTTTATAAAACAAGCTTTAATTCATAATTTATTTCATAAAGCTTGTTTTATAAAATCACTTAACCGCTTCTAAGGACGGGCAAGTTGATAAATATTTCTCAACGTAAATATTTTTCAATTTTACTAAGAATACAGACTAACGCCAGAGCAAGGCTTAAAACAGGGCCAACTTATTTCAAAAGTCGTGATTTGATTAGCCAACATTTATCCAATTTTACTGTAGTCAATCGTAGCCAGTTATCGAAAAACTATAGATCGTTTTCATGTCATGCATAGGTATACTCCCTTTTTTAAAATATTTAAGCACAAGAGGCCGTACAGTATGCGCCGAAGAAGTTGCTGGTGCTGGCGGACTTTTCCACAGTTCCGCAGTTAAATGGGGTTAATGCTGAAAAGATTTGGTTTTATCGAAAGCCCGTACAAAGTATCACACAGCGTGCGACAGCAAACAATTTATTTCTGGAAATATTCGATGACCGCACCAGTGAATTCTTCTCCACGATTTAGTAGCATCTTACACCATTGGATTGAGTCGACAAGACAGTTGCACCACTTGGAATCGAACATCTTGCCTATGCCTATTTATTGCCTTCATATATTTTGTCCACCTTTCCTTTTCTTAAGCTAAAGAAACAACGCAGGTGCAAGTCTAAAATCCATTGATTAATTGATGTCGCGCATTAGAGTTTATACAAAAGCCATCGTAGCAAAGCTCTGACAGGGCAGCTTTCTCACATCTTCTGAGACTTGAACATTGGATCGGGACCAGTCCACTAATTACTGAGCCACTTCAATCAGTATTTGATTTATTTGTTTTAAACGCCCTTGCTATACCTAAAAAGTTCCATTAACTAGATCAATTATAATCATCTCGTGAACATAAAAATTAATTACAAAACGAATGTTATCCATTGAACACGTAAGTCACCTGCAATTAGTTCGTTTCTGTCGCAAATACAATTCTGGTTAATGCATTCAATGCCCTTGAACTTGTTCCCACTTAACTTCGATTCAGCTACATCTTTGAGTGCGTCTTACTTTAGATCAGTGCTGCCAGATCGTTATAATAACTGACCCCAAATTTTTGTTTGATACAAATTTCCCTTTTTAAAAATAAAGAAAATTTTGTTTTCGGGTGGTTTTTAAAAGTCTTAGTTTTATACATAATGGGTAACAAAAAAAAAATAAGATTGTCATATATCTACCTATGGGTACATAATATACGAGTTTGTCATTAACTGGATCTCCTATAATAGAAACATTTATTGGAAAGAGAATTGCAATTCTTTGTTAGGGAAGTATTTATTAAAACAAATTAAACTTGTGTTGTTGAACTTGTCCACAAGTAAACCATTTAATAGTTTCTAAAAACGAAAGAAGCTGTGCCATATTTGGGGCCGGTTTGTTCAATCTTAGTTAACTTTAATCATCGGTTATATAATCGATAACCAGCCGATTTTGCGGGGTTAACGAGAGTTAACTAATGATTTTCTGGAACTTCGTGTGTTCAAGTTTTTTTAGGGAATGCATTGGTACGAATTTTGACGTTGCTGCTATACTCTCTGTACAATATTGCTTGGAAAAAATACAAATAATACAATAAACGAACATATATGTAACTTAAAATCGAGTGAACCGAACCAATAAAATCTGTCTCGTCAGTTTCGTAGACGTTTTAAACTGACAGATGTATAGAATACGGTACACGCATTGAAGGCAAGAGTAACGGTCTCCAACATATTAATGGATGCGAAGGATGTTGTAAGATTATTTTCAACATTTTTAGCCGATGACAGCTCTCAAAAAGTACGATAAAAAGAATGAGAAAATTGCGACGGTCATTGAATAAATTGAGATGATCGATTTACAAAATTTTATTGGTTCGGTTTTGTCTTTAAAAACTTGCTTATTGTCCCACAGTGGCTTATTGGTTAGTGTGTTGGACTACTAAGCGAGGGGTCCCAGGTTCGAATCCCGAAAAAAACCCAAATTCCAACTTAAGTTTTTTTCACTGCGCCACCTCTCGCGAAAAGTCTGACAGACATCCGAGAGTATAACTGTCATGAAAGAGCGTCTCAATTGGCCGTTTGGACTCGGCATAAAATTGTAGATCCCTTCCATTCGTCGCAAAAAATAAAAACTCATACAAGACGAATGGTTGTGAGAAGCTAGGCCTAGGGTCCCTACGGACCTGTTGCGCCAATTATTTATTTATTTATTGTCCCACAACAAGATTTTATTTATCATTTTTTAAAAAATGCCAGTATCATTTGATTATGACATTCTTGCTCTAAACAAATTTTGCGTTTAGTTAAATTACTGAAAATAAATACATTAATAAAATACCTTAGCAAATTACTTGTCAAAAACGAACGAACCCGGAAAACAAAAAAATTGTAACCCTAGATTCGGCAAATCATTGAATTGACAAATAAACTGGAAAAGTGGAACGATTTGTCGCAAAGCTATGGTTTGCGAAAAATCGTTCGACAAACACTCATCGATTATCACAGATTTAAAATCATGGGTTAATTTAAATTTATGGTAAACCTAACCACGGATTTAACCAGCTGTGAATAGACTGGCTCTTATTGGTTGGTTTTTGTGTTCTTCCAACATTTTTATTGACTTTGATTTCCAGTTTCATAAAACTGTCCTGATTGTTCCACGAACATCACTGAAGGATCAAAATATTTCGCAAGGCAAAATGCCTACAAAAACATGCTCACCAAGCTCCCACTGTCTGGCATCACTGTTGCAGTTATAACAACACCACCTGTCACCTGCCACTCGCAGGTATTATACTCAAGTTGAGTTGTTAAGCTCTCTTGGTGTTTTCTTTCTTGCACTGATATCTTAAGTGTCAACTCAACGGCAGGTGTTATAGTAGCTCTCCTCGGTGTCATAAAGGCCCCTCTGCCACCTGAGAGCGCTTTCACCAAGAAGGCGTTAATGTCAGCACCACCACAAAACAATATCTAATTGCCTCAACAAGTCAAAGGTTGCACAACAGCAGACTAGGTAACTGCGAGCATGTCTACAGCTTAATGGGAAAATTACAATTGATCTCTGGACAGTGTAGCGACGACCTTTCGACTAAATTACCCGACAACGATGTTTTGCTTGTAGGGTCAGTAACTGCGCGGTAGGGATGGAGTCGGAGTGGAATGTATATATACGACAACGACAAGCTACTTTTTACTTTGTCACTGTTTGCTTAGCCACATTCCGTTTGCATTTGGCCATTTGAAGTGTTTACCAATCGGACGTTATTGCCTCGCAAACACCGCCAGCGTGTCTGCTACCATGACAATTGTACCCAAACGACTTTGCGGATAAGAGAAGATTTTTCTGTTTTCAAAATTTCCAGATAGCTATCTGCTTATCGCGGGATTAATTTTGGCTCGACGGCAGTCCCAGGCGTGTGCCCGCTTTCTGTCAACCGATTGTCGTTGATTTTTATGGCAGCCGGGCGATTAATGTTAATTGCTTTCATGTACGCGTTTACGTTGATACGTTGTAGAGGTTCCGGTTTGGTTGTAGGCAAGAAGATGATTAGCCGGGGGCTGAGTCACATAGGTAATTTGTAGGCAATCGGAGTCTGGTTTGAGTCGGTGCACAAGCAAAGTGTTTAAATATATTTTATAATGTAGTTAAGCGAATCACGTAAAGGGGAGTTTTGTTGAACTCTGAGCGAGCATTTTATTAATAAATGAAATGCGCTCGACAGGATTTCAATTTAAATGGCGTCTGCTAATAAGCTATCATGTTGGTGATCTGTTTGAGCGTAGGTATATGCATATGCATCATTATTGAATTGAATGACTTCTATTAGTTGGTATTTTTGATAATAAGTGGTCATTAAGATGCTCTGTCAGTTGTTCTATAGGCTCAAAAGGAGCCGAGGTGATTTTTATTTATTGCCAGCGACTGTTCACAGTAGAATGTAAAAAATAACAAATGACTCAGGTAGAAATATTTTGTCTATATTTTGCATAAAGCTATCTGGCGCCTGGAGTCTCCTACCCGTAGAAGGTCTACACGTACCAGAGACTAGCATTCTAAAGTACAATTTTGTTTTCAGTTCAGTCAACTTCACTTTATTGTGCGATGTTTCATTTGAAAGTTGTAAAGAACACCCTTTATCAATGGCTGCAATGATGTCGACTACCTCAACAAAATAATGTCCGCACCAGCTCAAGCAATTCGTAGAAAGAAAGCTTCTTACAGGTTGGTATCCCAAAAGCAGTGAATCTTGCTATACCAATATAAAGAGACCACTCAATCGTCAATAGATCTTCTTTCGATACTAATTTTGTAGCTGTCAAGATCGATTATGGACTTTCTGTGCTATCTTCGATTTGTGAAAGGAGTTTAGTTTCAATGGTAGCTTGGAATACGGGAAGCGCAATGCGACTGATGCACCAGTCACACCTTTGTTTACGTGCATACAAGTTTTAAGGCGAGAATGAATTAAGTCCAGAGCTATAATATTGGTAAAATATCGATTCGTCGACCAACCAATTTATGTAGTTGCATCTTACAGTGTACTATACCAAAGAAGCTTGGCCACTGTCCGTCAAAAGGACCGTTGATGTTGGAGTTTGTGGTTATTGATATCTGTGGTGCTCGATTGCGCATTCTGCAGTTAAGGATGACATTTGATATGACTGTCAAAAGAATTCGTATGTCCAAATTATACACACATAAGCAGTCTCTTTGTAAGACTAAATAAAACTAAACGTCGGCATTTTTTTAACTTTCAACTTTGTATTACACAATTATGTGTCAGTTCACACAATATTGGCCAATTGATTTCATCAAAACTTGTAGCTAAATACCAGTTTGTAGATGCGTAGTTTCGGTCTTTTGGAACCACATATCGCTCAAATTAATGCTAATCAGTTAAAAAAAATTCGTAATCACTTGGCGCCTCTTTCGGTGCTCAAAAAAAAAGAAGTAGGTCGGGTGTGAAACGACTTAAAATGGAATGGTATAGACCAAGAACTAACTATGTAGTTGAAAAAAAAAAAAATGTTCATAAAGAAGCTTGTGTAAAAATTAGTTATCCCTATCCACTATTCTTTTTTACTAAAACTAATAACGCATATGTCGGCCATTATAAAAAAAAAAAATAAATAATTGGCGCAACAGGTCCGTATGGACCCAAGCCTAGCTTCTCACAACCATTCGTCTTGTGTGAGTTTTTATTTTTGGGACGAATGGGAGGGATCTACAATTTTATGCCGAGTCCAAACGGCCAATTGAGAAGCTCTTTCATGACAGTTATACTCTCGGATGTTTGTCAGACGTTCGCGAGAGGTGGCGCAGTGAAAAAAACCTTAAGTTGGAATTTGGGTTTTTCTCGGGATTCGAACCTGGGACCCCTCGCTTAGTAGTCCAACACACTAACCACTAAGCCACTGCGCCGACGTCGGCCATTATAGTCCCATATATTATTCAGATTTTAAGCATCGTCAAACTAAAGACTTGGAGACTACTTTCAGCAAGATGGCGCACACCTTTGCAAGCTTTTGGTGCTCGATCGATTAAAATTTTCAATCAAAATCTATATAGCTCAGCCTGTAAAGTTCTTTATTGTACGTTAGCCTCCAAAATTCTGCGACACCAACTGGTCCAAAGATCTGACGAAGAACTTTTCCTTCGATTAAAGCAACGGAGTACCTTTATATGATCCATGGTGAAAAAAGCTGACGTGAAAATTACTGAAAAGATTGCGATGAAGCTTTTCCTGAAATGTATAAAAATATTCCAGGAACACTATAAGTGGCAAGCCTTCTTTTTGGGGTTGGTTTTTACGAAAATGCTAATTTTCTGAGTCACATTCCTTACCTTGCCATTACTCAAAAGCCACGCCTCCTTTTTACGGATGCTTTCGACCAAAATGTTAGTTGCCTTTTTGGGGTGGACTTGACCAAAATGTATTTTTTCATTTAACTTGACTTTACTCAAACGCCATACCTCATTTTTGGGGCTGTTTTGACCACAACGTTAATTTTCTGACTTCACAGTCTTTAACTTGCCATTGCTCAAACGCATCGCCTATATTTTGTGGGCGATTTTGACCAAAATGTTAATTTTCTAACTTCACAGTCTTTAACTTGCCATTTCTCAAACGCCTCGCCTATATTTTGTGGGCGATTTTGACCAAAATGTTAATTTTCTAACTTCACAGTCTTTAATTTGCCATTACTCAAACACCACGCCTTCTTTTTGGGGGCGGTTTTGACCACAACATTAATTTTCTGACTTTAATTTGCCATTACTCAAGCAATTCCTAATCAAAACGAAATTAAAATAATACTTGAGAGAGCCCAGTCTTCTGCTTTATCTAAAAGGCTACAGGCCAAAAACTAGCATGTGATAATTTAAATGGGATAATTTACGACTGTTCTGGATCGTAGGTCTGGGGTCGATGATGCATATCGAAATCATCGCATGTCGTCTTTCCTGTTGGAGCGGAACGAAAAAGATAAATGCGATGTTGAAACCGCTGTCGTCAAATTTAACGAAAACATTGTTCGCAAGATATTCTACAATTGATCACCTTATCGCTTCATTATCGACATCGTTAAAGCGAAAGTTTGTTACTCGGATTTGTCTGTATTTCCGAGAGTTCTGCCAGTTCGCGTTTGCCCAACAACATTTGGGTCTACTTTCTAGTTAGTGTCATTCTACGACCTTCCGCCTTGAGTTCGTTCTTTTTATGTGCGTTCAAATGGTAGAATTAAGAACCGCTTTCTTTTCGATTAAATTATTCAGCGAAGGGGAAGATTGTCATGCTCATTTTGATAAAGCGAAAAATGCATTGCAACTGTCAGCACTGATCTATACCGGGCAGCGTTTACCGACATTTTCTTTACACTACTTATATGACATAAATGTGGGTAAGTCTTTGATACCAAAAGGATGCATAAGACGCAATCAAGTTCCCTGTAAAAACTTCTATCAACTCACTTTCTAGTTGGATATTTATGTTTTAAATTATCCTCCAACCACTGCACGGCTCCACTGACAAGAATTGCTACAATTCGAAATCAAGAATACGAAGCAGCGACAACGAAAGCGAAACTTGTGTATAGATACCCCCACTTCCCCCATCGGAGAGCGAACGAAACATAGAAACGAAAAAGTAAATCTTGTTTACCTAGGGGCAACCTAACATAGTCTCAGTTCCACTAAGCAATTCACGGCCGACAGTCGATATAATTCAGCAGCCACTGGCCTATACATCACGTGGCTAAGCCGATCTATATAGAGCGCGCTTCCGCAGTCAAATCGCTTCACTTTAAGACCCCGGAAAATCCGGTCGCAAAGACGCCACCGTTGACGTTCCTTTCATCAATTATACCAAACGCACGTCTCGTCAATTTGTTTGCAAACTTGCATCGAATTGTAAATTTTGTGTTGTGACCACCAATAATTAAGCTCCACCAACAGATACACCCGCGTACACATGAGAATGCTAATTGACTCTGGCCGTAGTTGTAGCCGTCGGTTTTGTTGGTGTAATTTTGACTGCAAGTGGTGCTTCCACTAATCCGCGACTAAAACGACCCCTATCATCAGTTTTTTCAGCTTTTTTTAGTGGTGTTGTGTTGCGTTTCAAGTTTCGGTGTCAGTTACAGCGGTCCAGTGTAAAACGGTCTGTGCGACCGCTTCCAATCGAGTAGAATCTGCCCGGTTGTTCTAAGGCGAAATGTTCAGCGCGGTGCTAAGTGCTTTTGTGAGCTGTTTCTTTGCGGTTTTCATCAATGGCAGCCTTGGAATGGTGCACAATTCCAGGTTAGTAGATAATAGATACAAAGTTAAGCAAGACGCGTGTGTGTGAGTGCATGTCACCAATTAGACCTTGCACGGTGAACTCAGTACACAAACATTAGAATGCGTGTGCGATGACCGATGAGTGTATATAAATAGTGGGAGCGGGCCAGCGAACAGTTGCGAGGTTCTGCAACTTTGATAAGAGTCTTGCTGACTGAGCGTGCGGCGACTATCAATCAGTGGAAATTTGTTTGCTTCGGTTGTGGCGATGTGAATTTTGATGTGCATTTGGCAAGGGCCAGGAGTCGCCACTCGCCATCGCCATCCATGCCACTGCCGGATGGACATTTGTGTGTGGGTGGAGTGTGTGCATATGTGTATGAGAATTGAAACTGTTTTGGGGTTGACAGAATTATGTACGCTGCAAACCGGAAATGTTTCATTTTGAAATTGATTCCGGTAAATATTTGCATTGCCGTGCAGCTGCGGCGAGGGTTGATTTCGTATATCTGTGGACGGATGGACGGTCTAGCGGATGGGGATGGTGCTGACAATGAGTTACATTATTTGGTATGTATGCTGTATATTTGTGTGGTATGCTGGGCGGGGGTATATAGGTTCCGTTTGAAATCGAAATTGGATCTGGTATGGCGCGAGGGAGTACTTACTCCCTGGTGACCTGTTTTGGGGATGACTTTGATTTTGGACCAGAAATTCGGTCCGTAGTTTTGACGAATGGCGATATTAAGTAGTCGTGCGGTCAATTCAAGAAGAGTTGGTACAATGGGTAGCACTGCAAAGGACTAAGCGATCGTGCAGGCACAAGTGGAGTTGGTTATTTTGTCGACAATATTTATCCATCAACTTGGTGACTGCTGGCTGCCCTTGGCAAACAGACAGGCAAATTATTATCTCGTCCATTTGAAATAATTTTGTTAGTTTTTGATTTTAAATTAACCTTTTAAGAATTAACAAGAAATGCTGTTACTATAGAGCCTACGGAGTTAGTGGATTAAAAATAAATTGCACGACTGGGCCGAACGTAACTTCCTCGTTCATCAAAATTTTTGTGCAAATGAGAAATACTAATACGTCACCATTATAATTATTTGAGAAAAACTAAGTACGGGGTCCTATTATATATACTTATACTATCTTTCATGTGTAATTTAATCAAGCTCGTTAGAGCGTTGAAAAATGCTATTGCTTAACTATTTAACTGAAAACCGAGTACAAGTTATTGTTCGGGATATAAGCATTACTTGGTGTTTGAAGTTTTATCGAAATCGAAAATGGTGTTTTCGAAACATGAGCAGTTTTTAAAGTTTGCGTTTTCAGTGATTCGAATTGAAAATTAAGCACGCAATAATTTTGAAAACATAAATTTTGCACTAAGTCTGCATTTTGGTCAACATCGTTGTTGCCGTTTTCATTATTTTTTTTACTTTTTCAAAAAAAAAGAAAAGTTGTTGCAATAATTCAGAGAAAAACTGAGTTTGCCGTTAAATTAGATATGACCGTATTACTTTAGAAATTAATTTTTGTTACAATCGTTCGGACCGTTTGCGAGAAATTTCCGAATTTCAAAAGTACCGTTATTCGATTTTTTTTTTTTTTTTTTTTTTTTTACCATCAGCGAGGACACACAAAACACTACGTTCTCTTAGTGTGACCTCTCAGTAACGCTTTACACAACTGTTGTTTGTTGCGCGACTTAGCGTCATCTACCGATCTTCAATCTTATAGACTACTTCAAATATTAAATTAACTTAATCAAAACCCAATGAAAAAACGCAATTTTTAAAATCTAATCTGGATAAGCAAAAATCAATTTCATTGCAGAGATCATTGAATGTGCTTATGCACCTTATGCACGGAATACTGAGTATGCAGTCCCCGAACTGTAAACCCCCAAACTCTACATCCGAAGTTTGAAAGAAATCCGGTCAGCCGTTTAGGCTGTAGGTAGGCCTCGGGACATACGGACGGAATTTTGCGACCGTCTTTTTTGACTTCTTCTATCATCGAAATGTCAGAATTGAGTAACTTTTCGAGTTCGAAATTTTGTACGAATTCAATATCTTTCTTTTACATTGTAATGGAGAAAGTTAAAAATGAACTTGTTTAATGAAACTCGTTTAAAAATAACCGATTCATCAATTTGCCATCCGAATTTTCTCAGTTGTTGAAACAAACAAAAAAAAAAACATTTTGATTGATAGCAAAAAAGTGATTTTTTTTAACACTAGCATTTAACAATTTCTTCTCGGTAGTCCTTAACAACGAGAACTCGTTTTCCTTTCAAAAGCTACATCTACGGTTATTTTTTTTTTGTTTTCCGGGTTCGTTTGTTTTTGACAAGTAATTTGTTAAAGTATTTTTTTCCAGTAATTTAACTAAACGCAAAATTTGTTTAGCGCACTAATATCATAATCAAATAATACTGGCGTTTTTTAAAAACTGAAGAATAAAAGCTTGTTGTGGGACAATAAGCAAGTTTTTGAAGACAAAACCGAAACAATAAAATTTTACAAATGGATCATCTCAATTTATTCAACGGCCGTCGCAATTTTTTCATAAGAGCTTTCATCGGCTTGAAATGTTGAAAATATTCTTACAACATCCTTCGCATCCATTATTATGTTGGAGACCGTTACTCTTGCCTTCAATGCGTGTACCGTATTCTATAAATCTGTCAGTAAATAACGTCTACGCAGTGGCTTAGTGGTTAGTGTGTTGGACTACTAAGCGAGGGGTCCCAGGTTCGAATCCCGAGAAAAACCCAAATTTCAACTTAAGGTTTTTTCACTGCGCCACCTCTTGCGAACGTCTGACAAACATCCGAGAGTATAACTGTCATGAAAGAGCTTCTCAATTGGCCGTTTGGACTCGGCATAAAATTGTAGATCCCTTCCATTCGTCCCAAAAAAATAAAAACTCACACAAGACGAATGGTTGTGAGAAGCTAGGCTTGGGTCCATACGGACCTGTTGCGCCAATTATTTTTTTTTTTAAAAAACGTCTACGAAACTAACGAGACTGATTTTATTGGTTCAATTCACTCCATCTTGAGTTATATATACGTTTATTGTATTAATTGTATTTTTTCCAAACAATATTGTACAAAGAGTATAGCAGCAACGTAAAAATTAGTACCAATGCTGTCCTTAAAAAAACTTTAACAAACGAAGTTCAAGCAAATTTATTTAATCTCGCTCACCGCTCAATTATGTGGTTAACTAACCAAACCAACGATTCTCTGGTTAGTATGTTGCTGAACAAATACATTCGATTATTTCCAGCTGGAATAACCGACGGTTAAAGTTAACCCGCCCTTAGTCGTTAACAAAATGTAAAAAAAAAAGGTACGGTAATCTAAAGCCTATTCTATTTAGAAAAACTCTATGAATATTTAAGTGAAGATTAAATCGAATTTCGATAACAAGTTTTAGAGTTCCATCGGAACATACACACGTCTTAGACTTAATTTCACTTTGTTCGTAAAATTTATTTATTATTCTTTATTACTAAGCAAATAAAAATACAATTTAAATGAATAAGTTTAAGGTTTTCCTTAGATTGAATGAACCAGAACGTTCATTGATAGCTTAAAGTATTTATAAAAGTCAGTTTCGTAGTATTTTTTTGAGAGCTATTTGAGAAGTGCTAACTCAAAAACTGTAGAAACAAAAAAAAAGAAAATAACACGATTTTGTTCAAAAAATGCTTCTAGAAAGTGGGCGTGGCAAAAAATGTACCTTAAATTTTCTTGAAGTCTTTGTATTGATTGATTGATTTTTTTTTGTATAGATAGTTGCTGTAGATGAATTTATTTATTTGCATCTGTATCCGATGGAGTAAGAAACTGAATTTATCCTTCGAAAGAGATCCTTGAAATCCACTATCACCAGGTGGACAGTATCAACACCTGAAGGACAAATTTCGGGCGAAGATTATGATGCCAAAAGAATGAAAAAACACTCTTTTTGTAAAATATAAAAATCGGCATTCTTTACGTCTGAGCGTTCAAACGTTTTCTGGTGCACGAACGATTTTACTTCTGCAACAGAAGGGTTTCAACGTTTTTGCCTTGCAGAACCTCACTCCAGGGTAACTTGTGATGAACTGTATCATCAGAGTTGTTACTACCGAGCAATATTTAAATCATTTGTTTGGAATATACCTCTTCTTTCTTTAAAGACCACATACTGATCGGGATAGTACAGTTGTAACGTGATGCGAGAACAAATCCCAATATAAGAAGCTATACAATTGTGGCCACTGGTGCCGAAGAGCGGTTAGCAAAATCTACTCGACGCATTTTGTATGAAATTGACACTACCCAAAGAGTCCATATAATGTCAGTGTAAGTTAGGCAATTTCATCAGCTTTTCAATTGTGAATGAGTTAAATTCGTAGTTTTCTCAGCCAAATCAGTAATGAAACCCTTCAACTACTGACTGCTGTTGTGTTTAGATGAACCACGAAATCACTTCGTTATAAATGTACTCCGAATGACCATTTTCGTTCGACCGAGATTCAGAAACCATTCGCGGAATCCAACTTAAAATGCTCTCCTGCTGTCATTTCTCATATAAAACAAAAACACAGACCTTCACAATATTTTACATTTCGCGTCAAAAGCCAGACAACACACGAAGGATGTGTGTTGATGACATTTTTTTTACAATAGTAAAACTAATCCTCCCCATGCAGCCCTAATGTGGAAAACTGATAATCTCTTCCACCTTCTGAACTAATTTATGCCATCTCATGCATGACACTGGCACCCCTCCCAAAATGGCCATACATTTGCCAATAGCGATGTCACGTTTACACCAGCAGGAGGAACGCTCCAAATATTTGAGTACCGCTCCAGGACACCCATTAAGATGATCTGACCTAATTTTAAGCAAACAGAACTTTAAATTCACCACTAACCCACGTGCCACAAAAAAAAAATAGGCAAAAAGCAAAATTAAACTTTTCCACCAACTTCGTGAGAATGCTGCTCGACACTGGAACATCTACCCCATTAAGACTTTAATTTGAATGCTGATTGTTGTCTCGCCCACTGATGTTAATCACGTGCCATTTTACAACAGCAGTGTTCTACTAAAATGTTTTCCAGGCTAAATGGCCATCGGTGCGGTGCTGCTACTCTCTTCCCTTCTGTTCTGTTTGCACTCCCTGTCCGGGCGATGGTGTGGGACGGCGGATGTCAAGGTGACGCTGTTCCTATTTTACTCATTGGAAGCTGAACACCAGATTATGTCAAACGCTGTCAGAAGCGCGTTCAATACGCTTTTGTCACCTGTTTGCCGGCGATAACTTCTCATTTACACTGGATTAGACGAGCACAATGCCAGCAAACCATACAGTGAGGACACAGTGAGGGGTTCGCTTAGAAAGAGCAGACAAAGATTAAGGGGAAGTTTCCTTTATCCTTAAATTGATCTGTAATTTGGTTTATCCGCTGCTGCAGCACTTTTTACCGCAAAACAACTTCCACGCTACACTATGAGGGAGAGATACCAATCCTCTTCCGCAAATGCCACGTCAGTTCGCGAGACACGCGAAGAAACCGTAAACTCTCCGGGAGTCGACCGGCGGGTGCTAAGCATAAATTGATAAACAAGCCCATTTCGGGTTCTTATCACACTTTGTTTGCGGTATCGTTAGTTGTTTTGGGGCAGGAATATCTACGGGAAGGCTGTCGTATATAACAGCATTCCAATGAATTTGTTTATCTTCATGGAAAGGGGTGGGTGAACGAGGGTGGTTTGGCTGATTGCGTGCTCAGAAACCATAATTTTTATTTTTGTGTGCGAGCAAACAAAGTGCTGCCGCGCAAGTGGTTATGGTTATTAATTTAATTGCCATTCCAATTTCGAGAAAATAAAGGACAGAAAAAAACACAAAACGGTTTTGCATTAAGGGTCGAAGAGAGCAAATTAGTCCGATTCGACACCGACGAAGTGATTGAGTTCTGGAAATTTATTTATAATGGACACAATTTTATATTTGGACCGATGAGAAAAGAAATTTTTAATTAAGTCTATTCGGGGCGGATGGCCTTCTAGGGGTGGAAAAACAAACTTTATTCCAAAGTTCATAATTACGGTGACCATCTGGAGATTACAATAATAAACTCTTTTGTATTTGAAGACGATGTGAATTATTTTGTATACAAAATCATATATATGTTCATCATTTGTTCTGTATTTCAATTCTTGAATGCAATAACGTAAACATTAAGAAAACTGAAATTTAATGATCTCAATTTTAGGAAAATGATGATGCTAAAGTTTATCGAGCAAACAGTACAAAAATATAAAAATTTATATTTTTTTTTAGTTTTTATATTATTCAAAGATAAATTGAAAATTTTGTTGAAATTTGTTTCTTTTTCTATTGTTCATTATTTAGAATGAACAATAGAAATGCAAAATGTAAAATCCTCGATGGCTGCCCTAAGTTGAGGCACACGAAATATGTTGGTTAGAATTTCAAGGAAAATCTAGAGTGCTAGCATAATTTTAAAATTACAGTAGCGCAAGAGAAATTCGCGACCGCCGCCAATAACTCCGTGGTTTGTTATTTTGTTTGAATTTGCCACTAAACAGCGGCAATTCGTCTACGGAGCTTCACCATTCATTTGATATTTATATCATAAAAATTGGTTTCGAAATAACGTCGCAATCAGTACGACAAAAACAAAAAAGGATTTAAAACCATAATCCTCACGCGTCGGAGAACTCTGCTTTTTTTCTCACTTCTCAGAATAAACTCCCTTGACCGACCATTCAGCTGACGATGTATTTCCTGGAAACATGTGTCGAATCAACAATTTATTATAAAAAACACTTTGCTTAATCAAAAAAGGACAAATGGGCAGTTAACTTATTTAATTTATTCAAGACACCAGCTGCAGGCGATATTTTTACCGCCCTCACCCGATAGGGAGTGGCATTAATTCTACCCACCATGACTACCCGATTTAAGTGTCATTCCAACTTACAACAAATTTAGTGAGCTAAGTACCTAAATCCAACTTCGAGTATATATGCGAGATAATAATAATAATCGTGTTTATTGTTCAGGCTAGATATTACCAGCTCACAATGGTGAAATTTTCAATATAGATCAAAGATTGTACTCAGGGGACAGAATTCGTATATCAACGATCGTCTAAACGATATCGTTTTTGAAACTTTGATCACCAAAATAAGTTATATTTCGCCCCTTCTTCACCGAGAATAGTGGATTTTGTGCTGAAGTACTGCTTGAATTGCGCGAAGAAGAACGTGAACTATCTCGCAATGTCCTTCATATGTCAGCCAATCAAAAAAGAACAAGAAAACCTTAAAAAAAAACAAAAAACAAATAAAAACCAATTTTTGAATTTATACATCAGATATCGTATTAAATGCTGCGTCATTTGTCATTTGCGTAGAAAAATGGCATGCCATGACAGTCGCTCTTCAGCATCCATGGTGATCAGACGACTTTGATAGTGAGGCAGTGAAAGCTAAGGCAAAAGAAAAAGTAGTGTTTTTGGACAACAATATCCAATAAGCCATTTGGCTCAGTGGAGCAACCGTCGGCTCTGACGCAGAAGGAGCCCAGTTCGAGTCCCAGTGGGGGAAAACTTTTTTTAATAAAATAAATAACAAAGCAAAAAAACAAGTAGAGGAAGTGCCGCAAGGCAATCACGCGATGGACACTGGCCAGCCAAAGGTCCCGCAAGGTGATGCCCCGTTGCCGAAGAGAGTTGTGACAAGGCAAGCCACAGCAAAAGTGCAGCAAATGGGGACAGAAAACGAGCCAACAACAACAACTACAACAGCTACAGCAGAAGCAGTGCCAACAACAAGTACAGCTGCAATAAAAAATGTACAGTCGCTGGAAACAACGAAAGTTGAGAAAAGGCGAAGAAAACTCAAGCCCACGCCGAACTTGTCACACAAGCGAAAGACAAGGCCAAATGAGGAAGCGATGACGTCAGTAGCAACGTCATCTGCCCAAGAATCGGACGGCGAGGATACAGATGGACTCAGCTACTCGTACGAATCCGAAGGGGGCGAAGGTCGGTATGTCGGCGAAGGTAACTCATTCCAAGAGTTACTGGACGCCGTCGAAGACCAACAACAACAACAACAAGATGCCGAAAATGAAGAAGACGAAGAAGCCCAGCTCGATCGTCTGATCAAAGAGCTCCTCGCAAAAAGGGAAAAGTTGCGCCAGCAAAAAATGCTTCAGCAACAACAAAAGCTGAAGCAAATACAAGCTGAGCAGCAACAGCATAAACAACAACAAAAACTGCTAAAGCAGCAGCAACAACAAGCAATGCTGAAGCAGCAACAACAACAACAACACAAAAAGCAGCCGGCACAGAAACAGCCGCTGCCACCGCAACAACAACAGCAGCAGAAACAGCAACCGCAGAAACAGCAACCGCAGAAACAGCAACAGCAACAGCAGTCGCAACAACAGAAGCAGCAACCGAAGCAACAACAGCAGCAACAGCAGCAACAGCAACAGCAACAGCAGCAGCAACAACAACAACAACAACAACAGACGAGGAGGGAGAAGATACCTCCAATAAATGTAAGTTATTTAGATATAAGTGATAGCATAAGATTATGTAGGCTAGTTACTAAGAATTTCTATATAAAAAGGCTTAACGCCACAAAACACATAATAATGTGCACTAGTATGGAGGAGCACAAAAAAGTACGCACCGCTCTGGAGAAAGCAGAGGCGGAATATTTTACATATACTCCAAAAGGAGAGAAACGGCAAACGGTGCTGCTTAAGGGTATCGACCCAGATATTAAAATAGAGGAGCTTGAAAAAGAGCTCAAAAATTATGAGTGCGACGACCTTAAGTTCGTGGGGGTCAAGCCGTTTTCCTCGCCTGCGGACAGGAGTGGTAGCCGCAAATTACCATTCTTTTTGGTGCAACTAACACCCAACAGCAAAATTGATAGTTTGAAAAGGATCAGATTCCTGTACTATCATGCAGTACGTTGGGAAAAATTAAAAAGGTCAGATCGCGTACTTCAATGTATGCGCTGCCAAAGGTTCGGGCACGCCGCAGCTAACTGCCATATGCAGTTTAGGTGCGTGAAGTGTAACAACGACCACAAACATGGGGAATGTGCTTTAGGTAGCGATAGGGTAGAAGATCGAGGCCAGCTCTCGTGTGTACTCTGCAAGAGCTCAGGACATCCCGCTAACTTCAAGGGCTGTCCCAAGTATCAGCAGGTTAAACAGAATGTGCAGGCTCGAAAACAGAAGTCAGAAGAAGAGAAGGGTCGAAAGAGTCGCTCGTTCGCAAATTTTGTTGCACCCAATGTGTCCTTTGCCCAAATGGTATCTGGACCGGGTAGCACAATAACAAAAAGCGCGCCGAAGGTTCCTACACCGGAAGCGGATCTGGATTTGAAAACGATCCTCCTGTCATTGCACGGAAAGATCGATCATTTCCAGAAACAATTAAATGAGCAAGCGGCTCGAATAGACGTTATCTATTCGACGCTGTTTGCCGAGTCTGCCGCGCCATAAATATGATGGGTACGCTGGATGAGGTAAACTTAAAGATCCTTGCGGTGAATGTTAATTCACTAATCCGGATCGAGAGAAGGATCAATCTTTCCAATCTGTTGGAAGCCGAAAAGCCAGATGTTCTTTTGGTTAGCGAAACTAAGCTAACTCCGAAGCGCAAATTAGGCTATAGAAATTACAATGTAGTTAGAAGAGACCGGCCCCTCTCCACACAAGGAGGGGGTGTCGCTATCTTAATACGTAAAGGCCTGCGCCATAAGGTCATATATAGCGGGGACGTGCGTAGGTTCCAGGTGTTGGAAGCATGCATCGTATGCATTCCCCTCAATAGCCAGAGGCGAGTGTATGTGGTGTCGCTTTATGCACCTGAATCTCCTCTTCGCATTGAATTTTTGAATGAGATCGAGACACTTTTTCGTTGCTTACAGCTTCAATCGGAAGATAATTATTACTTTTTGGGCGGAGACCTCAATGCTAAACATGCGGCATGGGGAAATAATATTCCGAACCCTAGGGGCAACCAGTTTTACGACTGGTGGCGTCATAATATGATTGAGTACAATCTCGAATTGTACGCGACGGATATCCCGTCTTTCCCTAGAGACGGTTCTTTCTTGGACTTGGCGCTAGTCGACGATAGACTAGAACTAACAAACAGTGATCTAAGCACGCGGAACTGTTTACGTGCGGTTAAGTACGATAGTGATCACTACGGACTTGCCGCCGTAATACGGATCCCGAACGAGCAAACGGAGCTGGAGCAGTACGACCAATTGCGTTCTTTCGATTACCGAAAAGCGCAGTGGTCGCGCTTCTCCAGAGTCTTAAAGCGAGACATACGCTCATGCGAGATCGACCCACCGACAAACAGGAACTTAACGAACGATGAGATCGACAGTCATTTACGGCAAATGAATGTCGTCATCAAACAGACAATGGAGCGGACTATCCCTCGGGTAGGACGTTCCACAGACGAAGAACAAACTGAAAAGTATCGAAACGCGACAATCGATGCTCTGTACAGACATAAAAGTAGACTGCTCTCGAGGCTTAAACGGCTACACAGACAGTTTACCGACAGGAACGATCCCGAGTTAAGAACACTGAAGTCGATGATCAAAAACTTGAAACAGTTGATCACCGAGAATTACAGAAAATCTGTAAGTTTGTATTGGGGCAATAAAATTCGGGCTATAAAATCCAGTAGTCCGAATATGTTCCCACAAATAAATAAACTGTTCAGGCGGAAAGATCATAACGACATTTCATGTGTTCGAATACCTCGGACGAACGAGAACAGACAGACACTACTGACTGCTGGCATAAGTCCGGAAAGTGCTGACTCGAACGACGGTTTTTTCGTGGTCGAAGACCCGCAGGAGAGGGTGGATTTGATGGGAGCTTTCTTTGAGGCTGTGTATACGGTGAACAACCCTGTTCGCCGGAACCGCGACCTCGAGGAGAGGGCCTTTCTTAACCACTTTTATCTGCGGACCGAAATCCAAAATTGGCGATCCGAGAACAACGGTTTCACCGTGTTCAATGACGACAACCGTGCAAATGGCACAATCGCCGATGTAAATTCTCATCTATTCGTGGGAAAGGATGAACTCCGGTGCATCTTTGAATCACTGAAGAACAAAAAGTCGGCGGGAGTTGACGGTGTCCCAAACGTCGTATTAAGACACCTGCCACTAGAGGCTATAGATATTTTCACCACGCTATTTAACAATGCGCTGAATAATGCATATTATCCGGCGCAGTGGAAAATAGCGGTGGTACACCCTATCCCGAAAAAGGATAAAGATAGGACAAACCCTGCTAATCTCCGGTCAATTAGTTTGCTCCCGAATGTTAGCAAGGTATTTGAGAAGGTCGTCAATAGATCTCTTTTAAAATGGGTTGAGGACAAAAAGATTATTCCGGACAACCAGTTTGGCTTTAGGGCGGGGCATGACACTATTCATGCCGCGTCGAAACTGGTCTCCGACATTCAGTGGAATAAAAGTAAGAACCAATGCACGGGTGCCTGCCTGGTCGACTTTGAGAAGGCCTTTGATACCGTATGGTTGGAGGGGCTCTTCTATAAGTTGACTAGAATGGGCATTCAAAAACCATTGCTATATATGATTTACGATATGCTTATGGGAAAGAAGTTCGTTGTCAAAGCTGGCAATGTGACTTCGAGCAGGGTTTTCGAAATTAAAAACGGCTTACAACAGGGAGCAGTGAATTCTCCGATCCTGTTTAATATTTACACAAGTGATCTGGTGGGTTCCCTCAGACATGCTATAGCGTACGCTGACGATTTAGTGGCGTACAGATCAGGAACAAAAATCGAGGTCATCAACATCCTTCTGCAGCGTGACTTCGAGCAAATTAAGAGGTATTGCGATGATTGGAAGTTGAAAATCAATTTCCAAAAATCGGAAACAATCCTGTTCAGGACTCCATTGGCTAGGGCCTCTAGGGATACCAGAAAAAACTGGAGAAAATTAACAATTATTGGACAGCAGGGGCGGCCATTGGCGGTGAGAAACGTGGTCAGGTATCTTGGCATCTGGCTCGACCAGTATCTGTATTTTGACAAACATATAGATGCTTGTCTTGCTGGGGCTAGGAGGGCTTACGCTCTGGCAAGGAGACTGTTTCGCAGCAGTCAACTTGACACCAGGGTGAAAGTCATCTGCTACGTGGCCCTTATAAGGCCTATCATCGCTTATGGCTGTCCTATGTGGTTCAATATAGCGCCGTTCTATATGGAAAAGATTCGGGTGTTTGAGAGACAATGTCTCAGGGCCTGTCTAGGGTTGTTTAGAACTCCCGAATCTCATTACATAAAATACTATCCCAACAGGACCCTATACAATGGGGCCCGACTGAATAGGATTGACAATTTCCTTATTAAGGTGATTCGAAGGCACGTTGCAAGGGCGATGGCCAGTGATAATAACCTGATCTCAGGGGCTTATTACCCCAATTTAATGTACCACGAGCGTACGCTTCGGTCTGGCTTTATCCCGCCTGAGGCATTTCTTCATGTGGACATGAAAGGTTTAGTGCAACAAAAAGATGGTGTGCCGGTATTGTACCACAGCCACCGCGGCGCGAGGGATAAGCGGCTCATCCACGACGGGTACGCCGCCAATGCTCAGGAGCTCCTCCGTTTTAGTACCGCAATTGCGGATCGGGACAAGGTCGATACTCTAAAGCAGTTCACCGAATTTTGGTGGCTTGAGGAAGAGGTGAGGGTGGATACGCTCTCCCGGGCCGGTGCGCTACTTACGTAGCATCCTCCTTAGTTTTAAGTTTGTAGTTGTAGTTTTGTAGGTTAAGGTTTAGAGTAGGGGGTCCTTGGGAGGGGCCGGGTTAGCCAGCATGAAAGAGTGCTTCCGAGATTGGACCGACGCTAAGGCCTCGCTCCAGTCTCGGCGGCGCGTATGTGCACCTTGTTGGCGGCTGTCTGGCGCCCATGGACGCAATCAGGAGGGTGACCAATCGAGAGATTGCTCACCTCCCTGATTATAGTTAGTTTAGATTAAGTAGCTTAGGTAGTCTTAAGTAGTTTTAAGAAAAATAAAATAATAAAGTATTCAAGTTTTTAAAAGTTTCTTGAAAATTAAAAAACAAAACAAAATATATATTGATAGATTTAAGGCCGAAAGGCAATAGTTTTAAGCATATTGTTAAGTTTAGAGCGCTCGCTAAGGGCCAGTAAGCTAGAATAAGATAAATGTTAGTTTTAAATTAGATTTAATCGTTTTTGTCTAGTACATAAGTATAAATAATGAATTAATAAAAATGAATTTAAAAGTAATGGCATGCCATGAATTTCGTGTATAGTCATTTTTTGGAGGCTGACATTTAAATGACGCAACAGCCAAAAAGTGTGGTCATTTGTCCTAGGCGTCATTAAAGGGTGGTCACACGGCCATTCTTTGCGTCATTTTAATGGCACAAAATTCTCGTCATTTGGTCTGCCATTTTCGTAGTGATTTAAATAACGGGTTTGTGACGCGATTTTGACTTCAAAGCGCTATTTAAATGATGCAAAAAATGGGCGTGTAATCGTAGCTTAACGCTAAACACTGATAATTGTTCTTATTCCACATTATCCTAGCGGATTTTTTTTCGGATGTCGACTTAGGGCATCCATTATTCTACTTCTGTATGGAATTTTCTCTTCGTAATTCATAAACCAAGCAATCGCCATGCCTGTTCTTATTGGTCACCAATTGAAAAATTTTGTTTTGATTTGAACAATGGGTAAATTTCAAACTTTAGCGTGTCAGAATATTACTAATAAATAAAACCTATTAATATTAAGATACTTACACCTGGTCCCATTTGAGATGAGACTGCCACTTAACATTTTTGTAGTTTTTAGCATATATTCTCAATAAATAGTAATAGAAGTTGTAAAACAGCCTCAAAAAAAAAAAGAAGAAGTATGGTCACTCTATATAAAATAAAAATGTCAAACAGCTGATTTCGAAAGTTGAATTCATTGTACGAGATTCTCGATAATGAATATTATTCGTTCGAATCTCAAAATACACAAAGTTGATTCGAACGAATAGATCCATTTGTTTCTATCTTGTGGAAAAACATTTTCAAAATATTGACAGTAATGGAAAAAGGACGTAGAACCTTCCATAAAAAAAGTGCAAAGTTTTCATCATTCGATAGAAAATTGATGGGCATTGTCTGAACAAAGAACTTTGGGGAATGTGGTCAGGGCATAAAGGTAGGTCACGTTCTTTTTAAAATTATAATATATTACCCGTACTTTTGCGAACTCGATCGAGCGCACATAACCGTCGATATGGAATGAATATATGTACTCTATCCACCAACTTCACCCAGTCGAGCTGCATATGCAGGAACTTTTCTAAATAATACGTAGATCAACCATGAGTGGCTGGGATTTTACCACTCTTTACAGTAGGGACGTCAAGTTGAGACCACTGTTGGTTAATAAATAGGACAAGAACATATTTAAGCATAAGTTCATGGGCACGGGCAAGGCCGTGGCTAGTTCTAAAAAAAAGTTCGTGTGTAGCTTAATAACTGATAGATTAAGAAAACTGAAATTCTAGCAGTTCGTTCCAATGAGTGCTGACAGTGCTTGGAGAGCGATTTGAATAAAATCAAAGAGATGGCGCTATTTGCATGTTCAGAGTTTTCGCTGGTTTTCGGAAGATGATTTCACTATTATCAACTGAATTCTTCGCAGATGTATATGTTAATGTACTAACTCTACACATACAACAAAATTACAGGAGGTTTTATGTCTGATACCGGTTAACGTAAAACGACTGGGACAGTGGACAGATTGCTTTGAAACTTTTTTTTCAAATATTTCCCAAGAATCCGAGCAAACTTTAGGCTAATTTGTTAATTGCCACGCCTACTCTTTGGGAGCGTTTCCTATTAGAATGTTTTTTTTTTCAGACTTCGTTGCCTTAAACATGCATTTACTTACTTATTAAATAACATAACGGTTAAGGGAGTCAAAACCTCCTTAAATACTCTCAGGTAAAAGTCACCCTTTTTGTTTCATACAGAAGCTGAGTAACAGACTAAAATCGAAAACCATCTGCAACGTTTGATCTGGATCATGGTTCTGCTTTTGGGTGGAATGGGAGCACAATGAAAACAAAGGGCAATGTTCACAGAGACAGACCCCGACATCGGTTTATTTACAATAACTTGCCT
Source organism: Cheilosia vulpina (assembly GCA_916610125.1). Lineage (NCBI taxonomy): Eukaryota > Metazoa > Arthropoda > Insecta > Diptera > Syrphidae > Cheilosia > Cheilosia vulpina. The sequence goes on from OU744276.1 coordinate 2,844,272, forward strand.
CCAAGGTACAAGCTGAACTATACGTTTTTAAAAAGATTAGGTTTATTGTACTGTTAGAAAAAAACTAGTATTTACATTAACAAATAATTTCTGATTAAATAATGGCAGACCATTGGCCGCTTCTGCCACAAACGTATATTTAAAATAGAGAAAACAAAATCTGAAAAAATGAAGGGGGAACAAATTTACAAGCTCGGAGTCGCAGTATCAGCGTTGCGCCTTTAGGACTATTCATTCGCAGTAGATTCTCTTAAAAATGCAGTAAAATACATTTTTTTTAATTGATCTTTTTTAAACGAAATATATATATAAAATAAATAACAATAAATAATATGAATAATACAAAAATAATAAAAACGAGTATTTAAACTAAAAGGTACAATTTATTTAAATATTAGTTTGTTGTTACGTTTGGTAAAAGGGATACATTTTCTCGATCTAGTGCATTCAAGCGTGCTAAAAAAAAACAGTAGATTCAATGTGGCAGTCGAATTAAATGTCGAAAAAATACAATAGATCTACCACAATTGCAGCAAGTTGTCAACTCTGTTCAGTGTATTTTTCGTCTGAGCGAAAGCATTGTGTGTTGTTTTCTTGTTGGGGCGACAAGGGACATTTTCGGGCTCTGATTCCAATCAGTGTTCTCTTGTTTTCACTATTATAACCGATCGAATCAGATGCATCCGTGCAAAAGCAATCTCCAAAAGAATATTCCACCTCCAAATATCTTACAATTTTCGGTTTAATTAACGTCCAACCACATTAACTTCGAACACTTCCGCAAATTCGAATGCATTCAAGTCTCTGCCTCTTAAAGCTCAACTGCCTTTCAGAGATTTAATTAAATCCGATGTCGAATATATCAAATCTACATACACGCTCAATAGCAAATGTTCCATCTGTGCACCCACTCATTGTTGCCACTTTCTCTATCTCTTTAAAGCCAGAATGAGGACCATCAACTAACAAGCTCTCAGCTTCCGCCGTCCGACCCGATTAGGATTATTAGAGATGGTGGAACCAAAGTCAATAATGACATACTGCTACTGCTGCAACTGCAATCAGCGAACACATCTACACCAATGGATGCAACGGCACCATCGTTCGCCTTTGGAATCAAGCAGCAGCAACAATTGCGACGACTACGTCGCAATGACAACGAGCAACCGATGACAGATGAGCCCACCACCACTACCACCATCAGCACGGCTAGCACCAACAGTAGCTTTTCATCAGGCGAAGTCGGTTGGTCGAACATCAATGAAGAAGTCGATATGGTAATTCCAATGGTATTAGCACATTTACAAGAGCTCGGCCTGGCGCATCTCAACTTGCCCGACATCCAGGAGAGCATATCGGTGGTATGTAGATTGATCGTCCATTTATGATGATGGGCTTAGTGAAATTTAAGCTTTTGTGGCTACCTCCCAATCGTGCTTCTCCTTTCAGCGACCGCTGTTCATTACTTACTCGGCCGGACTGTTTCTGAATAATGGCCTCGTCTACAACCTGGCCGGAATAAAGAGGCATGGCGATGCATTGATGACATATTCAGATAAGTCATTTATATGCCGTTTCTATCTGCTCATTAGGAGTCTCCAGGTAAGCCATCCAATTCATAGATTTGTTACAATTTTACATATGCATGCGAGGTATATAATTTGAGACCGAAACGTGTGTTGTTTGTAACGCTTGAATGGCGGCCGTATGGGGGGCAGACATCAATTTGGCACCATAAAACTAAACTGCCCTTCTTGCTGCTGTCCAAATCAAATGTTTATCTATGCGGAAGTTGTCATTAGCATTACTGGGCAGTGAACAATTGACATAATTCAGTAGAGAGACATAAATTGTTTATCCCTCGGCACGAGCGCACCTTGTTGCTGTGGCTACGCTACAGTGCCTCCGATAGGGATCGGCAGGCGCTCAGATTGTGATTTTACCTACCTAGAACGTATCCTTCTGGTGGACATTTTCTCAGAAGGCTTTCCCACACTCTCGGGCTGAGTACATGTTTTGCTGATGTTTGCTTGGCCACCGCCTCCATTTCAACCGCATGGTCCGACCAAATTATGGCGTTCTTTGCCCACTCCCTGTCGGGCGTATTATACAAACAATAATTGGTTAATACTCGGAATTTGATTACTGATTGCATTGTTATCGAAAACTCGAATTCTTGATGTGAACAGCCATTTGCTGTTATGTTAATGATTGGCGGATATCATATCAGATCACATTCACATTGAGTGAATCCTGCTGGGATATCAGGCCGGGACTATGAAAATGGATTATCATTGGGAAATTTATTGGAATGCTTGCCAGATATGTTTTGGGAATGGACTGTTTATCATCGTAGCCATTATAGGGTAGTTAAAGCTATCCATAGATTGGACTTAAGTGTATCAATGGCAGAATGCTTGACAGAAGATTGTTGTGCTACAGAAATTTTGTGTAATTTGTTTTTAATGGTCCTTACTAAAGACAAATTATTTTAAAAATCTTTTACAAGAGATTAATCGTCGGAGGGGATCGTAATGTCAAAAATAAATATTGAAGATCTAGTTTAACAAATAATAGAGGCAGAGAACTTTATAAATGTACTAAATAAGATGGCGCGAAAAACTACTCGACGGGAAAACCTACCTATTGACCAACAGATGGGAACAAATCCCCAGATCTTGTTGACTTCTTTATATCTAAAAATATATATTTCGAAATAAAGAAAATGTGGAAGAAGGCCCTGAACTTCGATCAGATCATTCCTCAGTACATCTTACACTTGGCGATACAAAAATGATAAAAGAACAAAGTTCAAAACTTGGTAATAGACTTACTGATTGGGATTACTTTCGATAGAAGTTGGAAGAAATTATCCAACTATCATAAGCTATCCAAATAGCAGACGAACTGGAAAATGCAGTGTAAATACTAATACTGAACATACAAAAAGCTGCATTAGTAGCAACTCCTAAAACAACAAACATGACTAGGCAAAACTCTTAACCTCGCGAAATATGTGAACTCATTACAGAAGAGAGGAAAGCTAGAAGGCGTTGGCAACAGACAAGGTCGCCAAGCGACAGAACTACACTAAACAACTTAAACAATAAGTTCAAAAAAGTCTATAAAATAATTCAATAGTGAGTCTTTTAAACCTTACCTTGGCAATCTTCCAAATGATGCTAGTACTGACTGCACGGAAAGATACAGACAATAGGCCACGGTTGCCACTTACAAAAAAAAATTCAAATTATTTTATTTGTTTTTGCACAAAATTACCAGCCTCTAGAAGACTAGAATGTGAGATCATCTACCTATTTTCTTATAACAAACCCTTAACAAATTAGAGTTTCATGTTTGTATATAAATAATATGATTAATTATTATTATTCACCATCACTCAAAAGAAGAAAATGAGAGCATTCTGTAATTTTTTGAACAGCGAATAAAACAGTTTTATATGGATGGTGATGAAGCATATGCAAATAATGCAATGCGTTCACTCAGAAGCAGTAAGGTAGCATTTAAATGAGGTGATATCGAGTTTGCATTCTTGGTGCATCTGCTCAAAAATTTACCATAACCAGATATAAATTACCAAAACTCAAAAAGAAAAAAAAAAATTACCAAATTTGGTAAAAAATTACCAAAGTGGCAACCTTGCAATAGGCGTGCACTGTGTCTTAGATATATGAAACGTAACTGGCTATGAGCGAATGAAAAGAAACTGTGCGCTCGCACCTCTCTCTGTTACTCCTACCAGACTTTAGAGGCAAAATACTCAAAATATTCCTTTTATGTTTACAAAATAAATAAATTTATTATTTTAAATAATACTCGTGATTCATTCACATACACAAATGTCATTTTATGAAACAGTTTAGGGAAATAAAAAAAAAAGAATGAAAGCATTTGGATATTTTGAATGACTTTTTTCGAAACATGAAAATATTTAATTTGATCGTGGGTTGAATAATTTTTTTATTCTTAATGAAATGAGCAATTAGTAACAAAATTTGACCAAAAAGTAAAATCCCTTACTTTTTGTGTTATGAGGTCTGAAAAATCCCTATATCTCTTTAAGCTTATTATTAGTGAGAAAATCCCGCAAAAAGTGATAAATCCCCCGATCTGGTATCACTGCTGCACTGTGTGATGTGTCTTAGATAACGAAACGTAACTGGCTGATAGAAAGAGAGAACGAAAATGTGTGCTCGCATGTATCTCTCTTGCCTCTACAGTAATATACGAAACGAAACGTAACTCTCTCTCTTTCTATCTCACTAACTTATATTTCCCGCTCAACTTCCGGTCGCAATTTCCGTAATTCCGCATTCACCAGCTTTCCCCCCAAGTCAAGCGTGCCTAAATAAGTATTACTTCAAAAAAGCTTCAAACGGCTATAAACAGTATTTCAGAATGGACTAAAAAATGACAGTATAGATTAAATGACCTAAAGTCATTTCATTTTAATATTACGTACAAAAACGTACCACACATTCCAATATACATTTAAAAAACATGAGTTAAACATTCGATACGGTAAAATTTATTGGCTTATTGGGAGATATTCATCCCTGTCCAACTACAATAAGTTATTGCTATACAAGCAAATTCTCAAACAAATCATGCGCCAGTTGTGGGCATGCAGTTGACAAACAAAGTTACAAAAAATTCAGGTCTTTCAAAATAAATATGCACTAAGGAACATAGAACCTTGGTATATATTTAACACTGATCGACATGGAGATCTAAATATTTAAATGCTTGAAGATGAGGTTAAAAGGGTTGCTCAAATGCACAGATGTAGGCTTCTCAACCACGTTAGCTGAGAAATAACTAAATTATGAAATACAATCTCCTGACTAAATATTTTGTAGGTCACAATGGGTAATTGGAAATTTTATAATTCGCTTTTGTGAACTTACCTGGAAACGAAATATGATTATTAGTATCGAGCAATTTGCAAAAGCATGAGCACAATTGAGGCTAAAAATTGTTTACAGAGGTTAATGCTGTTTATCTTCCTTTCACTATACTACCAGTTTGTCGCAATTGTTTTTTAAATTAATGCCTTGACAAACACAGCTATGAGCATTAAAAACATAAGCGTGAAGAATATATAATATTTTTAAATTGATTTTCGTGGGCGTATACGTAACATTTTTTTTTAAATACTTGATGGGTTGTTCTCCATCGAATCGGAAGTTGAAATCTTTTTTGGCCTAGTACTAAGAGTGTCGTTTGCAACAAAATTCCACCCAAATAGATGTTGTTTCTGTTATCTCGAGCAATCTAAGAACGGCATCAGGAGCAAGCGCTCTAAATATAGTCCTCATTATTAGAATCCTTCTCTTTAGCAGATGAACCGTTTTAACATTTTAAACGTTGACAATTAGTGAGGTAGGATGTCAATGAGTGAACCCTATCAGCTGTACAGAGACATAAATATGCTTGAAGAACTGAGAATTAGTATATTGTCTAAGACGGATAGGACATTTTCAGCAAATGGACTGTGGCTTGAAAAATTTTGTGGAGAAAAATCTCGCCTAAAGTTGCGGACATAAGCCGAAGATGACTTAAAGTGCGCATTTATACAGCTAATTCTTGGTACAGCATTTATTAAAAAAGTAGCGTTGGCAACATTAAACACCTGTTATCCTTGGATCTATTGGAAAGGGTGTTGATGACTTTATTGGAATATAAGGTTTTTCTTTATCATTCTAAGTCTTGTTTATGAAATCATTCAAGTCATTAGAAGCCTGAGCTAGAACTTTCTAGGTCAAAACTGACGTACCCTGTTAACTAGCGTTTTAACAGCAACTAGAAAATGTTGAGGTCATGCCGTAGGAAAAAAAGGACAAACTGGAAACAAAATATTCTAGTAGCATCGATTCAACATGTGAGCTCTTTGCAAAGTTTTTCCAATCGGTATATGTCGATCACTCTAACGTTTCTTGGTCTCAAGTAGATCCTTATGAATTTAACTCTTGTTAAATCATTAAATTTTTCCACTGATGATGTTTTGCAGGGCATACAATCATTAGACTCTTGTCAAAGTGCTGGTCCTGACAGGATTCCTTTTGAAGTACTAAAGAACTGCAAATCGTCGTTATCCTTCCCATTAAAACTTCTTTATAATTTATCTCTATCGTCTGGCACATTCTTGGATGAATGGAAAACGTCATTTATATCCCCCATATTCAAAGCTGGCTCAAAGCAGAAAGTAAAAAATTATCGTGGTATATCAAAACTTTCTGCTATTCCAAAACTTTTTGAGTCAATTGTGACAACCAAACTCAATTTCTCATTTAAAGAACAAATCACTCCACACCAGCACGGCTTTGTATCTGGTAGATCTACAGTGACTAACCTAATGCTTTTCAGTAAATACCTCTTCGATTCCGTAGAATTAGGTTATCAGGTTGATGTTGTATTTACAGATTTTGTGAAAGCCTTCGACACTGTTTGTCACAATATTCTCATCGTTAAATTAAGATCATTTGGCATTCACTCGAGCCTCCTTAAATGGATCTATAGTTACCTTACAAAAAGGAAGCAAATTGTTAAAATTGGTTCTTCTCAATCGAGGCCTATTGACGTTTTATCGGGTGTTCCTCAAGGCAGTCACTTAGGACCTCTGCTGTTTAATATTTTTATCAATGATATTCCAACTATGCTTCAGCATGCTCATTGTCTTATTTATGCTGACGATTTAAAAATATTTTTGCGTGTTAAAAGCATTTTCGATTGCAATAGGCTTCAATCCGATTTGAACTCAGTTGTCAATTGGTGCAAGCTAAACCAGCTGTCCTTGAATATTACAAAATGTCATTCCTTTTCTGTTTACAGTATTTTGTCTCCAGTTATTTATCAATATAACATTTCCGAAATTTCACTTACTAACGTAACTGAAGTTAAAGATCTTGGGGTGATTTTTGACACCAAAATTTCATTTTCACTTCACATTGACTATGTTGTTGCTAAGGCTAACTCTATGCTTGGATTCCTCAAACGATCATGTACCGTATTTTCTAGTCCTTATGCTCTTAAATCTGTTTATATGTCCCTTGTTCGTCCTTTTCTTGAATATTGCTCCATTATTTGGTGCCCTAACAATTTTACTTCTATAAATCGGTTGGAAAGAGTGCAAAAGTCATTTACAAGATTTGTAATTGCTCAATTGAAATGGAACCTTGATGAAAGACCATCTTATTCTACTAGATGTGCATTAATAGGGTTAGATACCCTTGAGAAAAGACGTAATGTTCAGTGTATATTGTTTGTTCATGATGTGTTTTCTTATCGCATAAAGTGTCCTGAAATTCTAGAGAATTTTTTGTTTTACGCACCTGAAAGAATACTCAGATCTAGAAATTTATTATTTAATCCTAGGCATATTTACAATTATGGTCTTAATGAGCCTACTACTAAATGTATTAATTTATTCAATTCTGTTTGTACAGAAATTGATTTGTGTGATGATAGAGAGAAAGTTAAATCTGTAATTTTAAATATTCATGTATATTAATAAAATTTTGCTTCTTGTTAATTTATTAATTCCTAAGTTACTTAAAACCTATTGTATTATACTATATATTTTTAATTATTATATCACCATATATTATATCCGAAATCTGTTAGAGTTAAGCTCGGTAGATGAATAAAGTAAAGTAAAGTAAAGTAAAGTAAAGTAAAAATTAGTTCATCCATCTTCAGTCATTGATAATTTCTTCACAATTTACATCACAGTCAGGACCTTTATACATCGAAAATAAAGTAATTACAAGATTACGTAGTGGTTTAGTGGTTAGTGTGTTGGACTATTAAGCGACGGGTCCCTAGTTTGATCCTCGGAAAACACACATATTAGAGATTTTGAATTGAAAGTTTTTTGTAAAGTATAAAATGCTATTATATATGCTCCAGGAAAATTTAGATTTTTGACACTTTATCTGTTAAGATTGGTTGAGTATAAGTATCGCAATGGATATAAAGGCGATAACTGCGTCGTAGTGAAAGACCCCATTCATCTCGACCTCGACAAACTGGAAAATTAAACAAAAAACCAAAAAAGGCAAAGAATCAGCCAAATGTTTTTATTTTGTATTTATGTGCTTGATTCATTGGTTGTCCCAAACAACAACAGATAAAGCTGTGCACATGTTTTCTATTTTAATGCTTAGTATCCTGCTCGCACTTAATTTTTGCATACTTAGTCTCCACTTCGATTCTCCACACCAAAGATAAATGGTCACTAAATAATTATTTTGTATTTTGATTTTGCGTTTTATTTTTATTTATCACGCTAACGTTCTTTGCGGTTTCCTCCAAAAAATCCATAATAATCACAACACAAACTTTTATCTGCTGTCAAAATTTATCTTCGAATTAATGTACCGGACATTTATTTCGCGAGCTAAATGAGTGGAGACTTGACATCGGTCCATCTATATGAAGTTAAGAATTAAGCCAGCGAACAGGATACTGCTTTGCTAAACTGCTTCGCTAAATTTTGTCTTTGCAGACATTTTTGTAGATATGGGAGATAAAATTCAGCGCGAGCGGGATACTAAGCTTAAGTGATGACGTAGTTTCTTACGTGCTCATAGATGAAACCTTGGTGGCCAAATTCGAGACAAAATATTCGATAAAAAATTAACACCAAAACGTCCAGCCAACGCCAGATCAACCAAGAACATTGCCGAGGTCCGCGAAAGTGTTCTGGTGAACCCGATGCAGTCAATTTTTAGGCGCAGTCAAAACTTCGGCATTTCGCGGATTTCAACTTGTTTGCGAATTTTGTGACGGGATTAGAGCCTTCACCCATACCAGGTCCATCTGAACCGGGAGCTCAAGGTTAATGCCTATAGAGAAAGCCACTGACTGGGCTTCGAAGCATTTGGAAGAGGACTCCAATTTTTGCTGAAAAATCATCTTTTATGACCAGGGGCATTTTTGGATGAATGGGTATATTACCATGCAAAGTTACCATATATAGAATGACTCCAACCCAGAAGAGGTTTACTTGGCAATACCTCCGCAGAAAGTATCAGTTTGTTGCGGATTTCGGGCCGGCGGCGTTGTCACTGGTCTGTACTTTTTTTTTAAGTTTGTGAGGCCTGAGGCCATAACCATTAACGGCGAACGGCTCTAATCGATTTATTTTGGCCCAAATTGAACGCTAGTTAGGTAAACGACAAGTGCGTCCAGGAGGACGGATCTACATGCCACACAGCAGTCCCCACGATGGACGTTCTGCATTGACAATTTGAGGGTATGGTTATCATTTACAGAGGAGAATTGTCCTCCAAGATCACGCGATTTGACCCCGCCATTCTTTTTCTTCTGTCATTTCCTGAAGTCGTAGGTGTTTACCAAAAATCTGCAATCGACTGATGCCTTTAAAGCTAATACAGTGGCCCAAAAGTGATCACTCTATTGGAATATGCTATTATTTTTGCAAATGGCCGCCAATGTCAAATCTGTTTTGACATTTGTCGACTAGACAGATGTAGAATACAAGTGAACAAGACATGGATCGATACACTCCCCAAGAAAGCGGAATAATCGTGTCTATTTTTTTGCATAACAATTTGTCTGTAGACGCGAATTCCGTCGCCGATTCCACGGCCGTCCGACACCGACTGCGCAAACACTGCGCTGTTCGGCTACCAACCTTGAAGAGTATGTGACCATACGAGACGTTGCTAAGAGTGGCCGGCCCCGGGGCGCCCGCTGGGCGGAGAATATCACCACTGTTGACGAGGATGTCGAGCTGTCGCCGGAAGCATGGAACAGATGCCGTGGCTCGCAATTAGCCATCAGCCGGTCGTCAATAAGGCGAATTTTTGTCAAAGACCTGCGCATGGTCCCGTACAAAGTCCAGACCGTGCATCAGCTGATGCCTGTTGACCGCCAAACGCGAGGAACCTACGCCCAAGCCATCCTCAATCTCGAGGACGAAGTGGACGATTTTTCGGCACACACTGCGCGAGCCACAACTGATATTCTGCAGGCGGCTTTCCCGGGTCGCCTCATCTCTCGTTTTGGCGATTTGCACTGGCCCGTAAGATCGCCCGATTTTTTTGTGGGGTTTCATGAAGTCCCGTGTTTATGTGAACAAGCCCGAGACCCTAGAAGCCATCAAGGACAACATTCGACACGAGTGCGTCCGAAGTTCTCGGTGAAGTGATGAAAAATGCCATAAAACGAGCCCGTATGGCAATCAATTGTGACGGCGCCCATTTGGCCGATATCATCTTCTCGACTTGACCAGTAAAATTCTAAAGGTTCAAATAAACAGAATCGAAGTCTTTCACTTAGAAAAACACTGAGAGCCAAACAACATCGGATGACATCTTTTGGCCCACCTTGTATAATCAAAAAAACGCCCAAAATCAGTCAGACCTTTTCGGCACACTCATTAGAAGTAGCGGCGAACATTGAGTCTTTAAACTAAAAAGGACTACCTATCGGTAGGTACTTCAGAAACAGCTTGTATTGTTCCATTTCAACAACAACAATTTCCGTCCTTATTGAAAAACCCTTTCAGAATGGATACAAAGCGCAAGTGGTCTGCTCAGTTGTAAAGGGATGATCCCATGATTGGCGCCTGGAAATATAAAAAAGGTAAAAAACGCGGTACATTTTTTTTGTGTTGGTACTCTTGAAACTACAAACTGAATGCGTTCCGAGCATTCACCAAAACTAACTGTGAGCAATTTTGTGCAGAGAGCACCTTGAATAGAGCCATTTCAGTTCACATTCACTTTCAAATAAAATCCGCGATAAGTTAACGGATTCCATTCAATGACCTACTCCCCACGCTATTCAGATCGCTTCTCACCAATTAGTGTAGTGTAGGGTTTTGCTTTGTTCACCGGTAATTGAGCGGAGTAAACGAACTGCTCCATCAAACATGCACAAACCTTATGTTCAAGTGCCCAGCCCGCCGTTCTTTGGGCCGCCATGACGACACAGTGCTGTGTTTACTCTTGTTTATTGCTATTTACATAAACTGTTTTGTGTGGACCGTTTTTGTGAGTCGAGAGAGGATAGAAGAGGAGGTAGAGATATATACGAAAGCTTCCCAAGCTCAACCCGAGCAGAATTCAAAGGATGCTCCCCTCCAGATTGTGAATATGCAGGAGTAACTTAAGTTGAAAACGCATTTTTAACATGCATTACCTACATTGGTTGGGTAGAATAGGAATAAAATAACCGCCAAGAGACCACTCAATCAAGTCCTCTTTTGCACTGCGGTATCCTGGCTCTGGTATTCAACTTTCTATCATTGAATTTGTGTGGATAAGTCAGCGCATGCACGTGTATGCTGAGTGCCTTGATTCGCAGAACTTAATTAAGAGCAAATTCTGCTACATGCTGTGGCTGAGAGAGGGGGTGAAGGACCTCCTAAGAGCCAGGTTAACTTTGCATATTTTTTTTATTCCTCTTTCCTCTCAGCAGTGGAGATGGCTCTTCCTTTCAGTTTTTAACCAATGTGCAGCTGTCCTAGTAACTCATATGAATGCAATTATGAAGATGAAAACAGAAATGGAAATTCAGTCGCCCTCCTGCCACATTGGGGGTTGCAGGTGTGTTTTTGTTTTCTTATTGGCATTCACTTTGAACCGAAATCGTCTATTGGGGGGGGGGGGGGGGGGTAACGGTGGGTGAGGTTTACTCATCGGTCTCTAGTACGCTCTACTTCTTTCTGGGAATAGATGGAATGTGGTACAAGTGTAGGATGTCCAATTGTTTTCCCGCAGCGCACACAGAATAGATACAAGAAGTATCTATCTACGAAGTGTGTGCTAAATGGGGTAGGTATGTATATGGGGGTGTTTTCTTTGGTTTATATTGTTCCTAGATATATTTATTTTTTTGCTCTCCTTTACATCAATATGCCTTTAAGTAGGCTAATGATGATGATGGCGTCAGTGAAGATACATCAACCGGCTGCTTAAATAGGGGCAGTCGCGAGGCAGGTATACGAGATGAGATAATATTTCTGCTGTAAGGTTGGGGAGTAAGTCGCCTAATATAATTAAAAGTAGACACAGCCTCCCCAGATACTGGACCCTTTTTGCCCTCGCAAGGCGACCCTTAAACTGTCCACGTAAACACTTTTAAGAACCATCAGGCAGGGATGCTTAAACATATTCACCAAGACTCAGTTCATAGGGAGTGCATTTTATTTACTCTATTACCACCACAAGTCTGAGTGGAATTTAATATTTTTAAATATGCAAAAGGAAGATAAACAGCAGCAAATTGAAGCAGAGCTATGTAGGAGAGTAATTTCATCAAAAGCTCATCGATGGACCAGACTTCGAATCAATTTTAACGACATCGTTAGCGACATTCTTTTGGCTGTCCTTCGAGAGGATGGTATACGGCTCCAAGGGATATCTGTTTAATTCGCCCGCTCGTTTGCCTGCCTGCTGTTTTTTTCCTCCTTCGGCGCTGTGGTAGTAATAATGATGATGCCTTCAACAGCAGGACAGTGGGAGCTATTTTTTATTTTGTAGAGCAACATGTTTATGATGCGAATGAAGTCGTGAAGACGGTATGGTAATTGATTCTTGTGGCTATATAGAGAGATAAAATTCGTTTTTGTTGTACTAGATCATTTTGATGACGGAACGAAGAATAAGTTATGTCTTTTGTGATGATGGAAATCAACTACCAAAGATAAATATATCCCGTCAGACATTTTTCTTTTTTCATTTTCAAATTTAACATTTGGACTCAACTCTACGCGCAACTAAATTGTTCGTCTTTTTAAGGTTTTATGTGTCCATCTTTAGTGGGTAAATCTAACCGAAATGTCGAATTAAAATAAACCTCTTAATAGTACATGTACGTTTGTACGTGCATATAATGGGACAAAGTGCTTAACGCATCCATGCTATTTGTAAAGTTAGTGGTTTGGAGGACTTTCAAACCATAAAAGTCACCCAAAAGTCAAGTACCTATATCACCTACAAAAGCAGAAGTTTACCTTATAAATTGAGTACAGATAGTTGCTTTTTGTATTTTATTTACGAGCAGCGTGACCGTTGTGCGACTATAGTTGCAATTTGAGACTTTTTTTTTAAAAGCCTGCCACATTTTTTGCTACGCGCTTAAAAAATTGTTCATACCCATTTCAGCGCAATCTCAAAACTGATTTTTTTTAAATATGCACCGAGAGAAATACCGACCTTCATTGAAGGGAAGAATGTAATTTTCGTTTTAAATTTTGGAAACAAAACGAAGAGTTGTTCAGTTGCATAAACAAAATAACTGGATACGCCCTAGTAGGCATGAAAAAAGAATTTTGTGGACTGTAAGCAAATCTTAGTTCCGATTCTATTTTATCGCGTTCAATTGTATTTTTAACTTTCGCCATTACGTAGTAAGAGAAAGATATTGTATTCGTACAAAATTTCGAACTCGAGATGTTAATCAATTCGGACATTACGATGAGAGAGGAATTCAAAACAGTGGGTCGAAAAATTCTGTCCGTCTGTCTGTCTGTCTGTCTGTATGTCACGAGGCCTACAGCCTTAACTTCTGCCCGGATTTCCTTCAAACTTAGGATTTGGAGTTTGGGGACTTACAGTTGGGGGCCCTTTTTTTTGGACGGTAATCTCAATATTAATGATACTTCCCATACAAAATTTACATACGAGATTGATTTGTTCGAAAACGGCTCTAACAATTTCAACCAAAATGTATATTTAAGCTTAAGTAAGTAAGTGAGGTAACCACGACTGCAAACTCAGTTTTCCGATAAAAAATCGAATAACGGTACTTTTGGAATTTGGACATATCTCGAAAACGGTCCATACGATTGTAACAAAAATTCATTTCTAAGGTATTACAGTAATTTTCATCTTAAAAGCACACTCAGTTTTTCTATTATCGTAAAACGGATTTTTGGAAAAAGTATTTTTTTTAAAAATTTAGTTTACTTGAAAACGGCAGCATCGATTTCAACCAAAATGCACACTTAGAGTAAAATTGATGTTTTCAAAATTATTGCGTCCTTAATTTTTGATTCGAATCTCCGAAAACGCTAATTTTAAAACCCCAAACCCCTCGAAAACCCATTTTGGATTTCAAAAAACAAGTTATGCTTACATCCCGAACAATAACTTGTACTCGGTTTTCAGCTAAATAGTTATGCAATAGTATTTTTCAAACTAAACATTGCAATATTTGGTACTGTTTTTTGTCTGTCCAAATTTTACAAAAAACCCTCTAACGATTATGATCAAAATGCTTTTTAAGGACAATAAAAGGATTCTAAATCATATCCCGTATTTAGTTTTTTTTTTAAATATCGAATAAATCAGATTCATAATTATTTCTCAAAAATTACTGCACAAATTTCGATTTGTATTCACATATCTACGGAATATTTTTGTAATAATCTCAATGTTCTACTTCTAATAAAAATGCAACAACAGCTAAGCAAAACTTATTTTTAACAAATATAACCCACTTCTTTTTTTTAACCAAATTGAGTGTGCACCTTAGGTAGGTAGTTTAGAGTGGCAGACCGCCTCAGGTGCCTCACTTAGGTATCACTTAGGCCAAAGAAGGCCCATTGTGATACCACAGGCAATTAATTCCTATATATGCAAGTTCGCTGTGATTGTCGAAGAAGTATTCTCCGAGGTACAGTTAGTTTTCTACAGACTGACAGTGCTGGGCACGTGCAAAGAAGATGAAGAATAGTCTCCTCGTCCTCCTCGTCCCTACAGCTTTTGCAGAAATCATTTGAAGGGAGGCCCAACCTGAGGGCATGTCGCCCTGTGATGCAGTGTCCCGTGTGGACACCTACTAAAGTGCCTACCATGGGTCTTTTCAGTGAAATAAGATTCTTGGAGCGCTAGAGATCCATTTGAGGCCAGATCTGTCTCGAGGTGTGGCACGTTGTTCAGTTAGACCACCTGAGATTTGTGGCGCATAATGCGTTTTGTTTAATGAGGAGCTTACAAGTAGCAAAAGGCATGTGGGGATTCTCCTTTTCCGGTAGAGTTGACATAGTAGTGCCTTGTCTGGCGAGTTCGTCAGCCATACAATTACCTGGAATATCTCTATGACCCGGCAATAGATGTCTAGCGGTAGTAAGTGGAACATTACATCCATGGCCGCTGTTGGAGTGGTTCTGAGGGCTCCACTAATGCATACGCATGCCGTTCTTTGAACACGGCTAAGGTGATTATAGCAAGTGGCCTTTTCAAGGGCAGTCCACTAGACAGTTACTCCATAAGTAAGTATAGGTCTGACAACAGACACATATATTCAATGTGTAATTAGAGGTTGAAGTCCCCATCTGCTTCCGATGGCTTTTTTACAGCAGTACAGAGCCGTGGTGACTTTCTGAACCCTCCGCAGAATATTGGATCTCCAGCTCAGTCTACTGTCTAAAACGAGGCCCAGGTAACTAGCCGTGTTAGTGAGCATCAAGAGGGTGCCATTTAGTTTCGGGGGTACAAAATTGGGGATTTTGTATTTCCTTGTAAAGAGGACTAGTTCAGTTTTCTGAGGATTGACCGTCAGACTACATTTTTTGGTCCATTTAGAAAGCTTAGAGAGGGCGTTCTGCAATAGATCTCTAAGCGTGTTAAGGTATTTTCCTGAGACAGCGATAGCAACGTCATCTGTTATATCTGATATAGGTACGGTTTAAAGAAAACACGTGTCTTGTGAATTTGCGGTTTATTCTGTTTCGCTGTTCGGCACCAAGTGACCAATGCCAATGTCGATTATACATGCGCTTACATAGACTACAATGCTTATATACTAAATGTCATTTAAAGTGTTACCATAAGGAAATGCAAGTTTGACTTAGGCGGCTATCACATTTATACAACATCTTCCCCTTTTACAAGTAGTCTAACGTTGGGCACTACTTCTTAATATAAACAGATATCCGTAGTGAAACGAACTGCAATTCACGAAATTGAAAGCGATAAAGTAATTCAAATATTTAATAATTCAAAAACATATATAATATAATGTTGGAAACAGCTTGTGGGATTCAAACACATGCTTTATAAAATTGTGTTTGCTTAACTTCTCTACCGTATCTCGTTCTGTAATGATTTTGCGGTGCCGACTGTGACTGTGCTGCTATGTCTAATATTTCATTTGATGTGTTATTTAAATTATTCAAATTAGTACCTATTCTATCTTTCTCGGTACTCATCTTATTGCTACTGACGAGCGGCAAAGCTACCTGTACTTTACTTTCCTCGAACTCATTATTTTTTATCTGAGGCGGATTTAAAGACCTTCTAATGTGCTCCGTGTTTCTGCGTACTATATCATTGTTTTCGGTCCTCAGCAAATACGACCTAGGAGTATCTGACTTGGCCTCAACTATTGCTCGCTCCCATTTGCCCCCTTTCCTGTACACCACATATTTCCCAGGTTCTATGCTAAATTCCTTTCTATGGGCATTCCTATCATAATATAACTTTTGCTTCATCCTTGCCTCGCCCATCCTTTTCAAATCATTTTTGCTGATAGTATTAGGTATTAGTAGATTCTTTGCCACTGGCTGCTTACTTCGGAATAATCTACCCGCCAGAAGTTGAGAGGGACTATACCCTATACTCGGGATTATTGTGCTACGATATTCTAAAAGCGAATGTCGAAAATCTGTGTTACCCATTTCGGCCTTTTTGAGCATATTTTTGACTATATGCACACCTTTTTCTGCTAGTCCATTCGACTTTGGATAATAAGGGCTACTATATGTAAACTTAAACTCCCAGTCTTTAGCAAACTCACGGCACTTATAAGAATTAAATGGCTGGTTGTCACACATGACTTCTTCAGGAACACCATTGGATGCAAAAATATCCTTGAATGCATCGATAACATTCGATGCGGATTTGTTTTGCAATTTCTTAATGTCAATCCACTTTGAGTAGTAGTCGATGACAACCAAAAATGAATCTCCTTTGAAATCGAAAATGTCACTGGCTACTATCTGATATGGATATTCCGGAATAGATCGCATTATCAATGGATGCTTGTTGTTTGCGCTTCTATAATGCTCACAAACCGAACATCTGTTTATAATATTTTGAATGTCTCTTCCCATATAAGGCCAATAAAAAAGAGTTTTAGCTCTTAGAGTGGTTTTGGTTATTCCAAAATGATTCTCATGAAGCTTACTCAACGTCTCTTTCCTAAGCGTTTGAGGTACGAACACCCTGCCTTCATAAAAAACTAACCCGTCTTCCACATACAATGATTCTTTAATGTTCCAGTAAAATTTTAAGTGGTCTTCCAATTTGGTTTTGGAAGCTGGCCATCCCTTTTCATACATTCTCTTTAGCTCTACAAGTATTTTGTCCTTATTAGTTTCTTCTATGTATCTATTCCTAGCCGCATCGCTCATGCTTATACTGTGAACTACCTCTTTTAACATATTCTCTAAATTCATATTGCTGTCGTGGGCTGGGTTACGAGATAGTAAATCGGCGATGTGCAGGTCTTTTCCTAGGACATATACAATTGTCAAATCATACTTCAGGAGTTTTATTTTCATTCGTTGTATTCGTACCGAATAGTTCGAACTTAGTGACTTGCCAAGAATTGAAAGTAGAGGTTTGTGATCAGTATGAATAGTAATTTTGTTTCCATAGATGAAATCATGGAACTTTTTGCAAGCGTACACAATAGCTAGGAGCTCTTTCTCTATTTGAGCATAGTGAATCTCAGTTTCCGTCAAACTCTTAGATGCATAGCTTACTGGTTTGCCCCCCTGCAAAAGGCAACAGCCTAAGCCATGTTTTGATGCATCTGATTGAATGACAATGGGTATATCTGGATTGAAAGTGTGCAATATACACGATTTTTGTATCGCATCCTTAATTTTATCTAATGCCTTCGTGTGTCCTTCAGTCCATTCGAAACATGTATTTTTTCGCAGCAAATCTCTAAGTGGCTGTGTAAGCTCTGCCAAATGAGGGATAAAATTCCTCAAATAATTTATTGTTCCTAAGATTTTTTGGACGTCTTTCATGCATTTTGGTATCCCGATCATTTTTATGGCTTCTACTCTCTGCGGGTCAGGTCTTACTCCTATATGCGAAAAAATATGCCCCAAATATCTGACTTCCTGAGTTTTATATTGTACTTTATTGGGATTAAATTTAATGTTAAACTGTCTCGCTCTCTCTATGACTTTTGCTAAATTGATGTCATGCTCACTAGCCGTTTTTCCTCCGACAATAATGTCGTCAATATACACGAAAGTCCCTGGTAGATCCCCAAAATATTTCATATTTAGCTTTTGGAACTTTTCTGGGGCTGTTTTTACGCCAAAGGGGAGTACATTAAACTGGTAGCAACCAAAAGGTGTACTAAAAACGGTAAGTTTCTTTGAATCTTCCGTAAGCTCAACCTGCCAGAAACCCTCGATTAAGTCTAGTACTGTAAAATAATTCATCCCCCTCATTTCAGTTCTAAAATACTCAAATTTTGGTATAATGAAGTGCTCATTCTTAATGCACTTATTCAGTTCTTTCGGATCTAAGCATATCCTCAATGACTTGTCTTTTTTCTCTACCACCACCATATTATGTGCCCAGTCCGAAGGTTCATCTACTTTGGAAACTATGCCCCTTTCTTCCATTTGCTTTAATGTATTTTTCACTTTGTTCCTTATGCTTAATGGCAATCTTCGTGGAGGTTTACTCACTGCCTCAGTGTCGTCCTTGAGCTCTATGCTGCATTTATCGGGAAATCGCCCATACCCCGAAAAAACCTCCTTATTGTTTCGAATGAATGCAGATACATCGCACTTTTCAATTGAATTAATTCGGCCTAGCAATCCGAGCTCAACACATGCTTTGAGACCAAGCAATGGCTGTGACAAAACGTCGGCCACTATAAAACTCAACACATATGATTTGCATTTATAATCAACACATAGAGAAACTTTACCTAAAACTCGTAAATTGAATCCCCCGTATGCCTCTAGTCTAACCTCACATGCACTCATAGCAGGAACTGGGTTTAACTTTACATATACTTGTTTTGGCAATATATTAACCTGTGAGCCTGTGTCAAGTTTAAATGTAACACTTTCATTTTGAATAATCAATCTTTCTGTCCAGGATGCATCGTTAATGCCTACACTATTTAATGAATTGACGAAGAGCACATCATCGTCACTGTCCCAGTCAGAATCACATTTTACCGCAAGATCACTAACCTGTTTCGTTTGCTGACATACTGAAGCGAAATGATTGAATTTACCACAAGCTGCACATGTTTTTCCGAAAGCTGGACATTTTCCTTTTGTATGAATGTAATTGCAGTACGCACACGCCCTTCTACCGCCATTCCCCTGATCATTATTATCGTTGCCTTTGTTCCCAAATAAACGTGCATTTCCCTTCACATATCTGGAATTAAAATTTTTATTCTTATTTATATATTTATTATTGATCTGTTGACTACCACTTCCCCCCGTTTTATTTACAGCATGCACCAGAATTTGTTGTTTCGAGTGAGTTGGTCCATCACTCTGCATGACCTTGCTTTGGACTCCAGTGATTTCTGCCACACGGCAAATTTCAATTGCCTTTGTCAATGTTAGATCGCTTTGTTTAAGCAGCTGTGTTTGCACTGATCCATCTCCAATTCCGATAACTATACGGTCTCTCACCATTGATTCTTTCTCTGCACCGAAGCTACAATTGTCCGCTAATGCTGATATGTCCTTCAAGAAGTGATCGAAGGGCTCTCCTTCCCTTTGATTTCTGGAGTAGAAGAGATATCGTTCATAAACTACATTTGAGCGAGGATTGCAGTACTCCTCAAATTTTTCGAGCACTTTTGTATAGTCTTTCTTGTGTTCTTCCGTAATATTAAATGTGTGAAACAGTTCTATGGCCTCACTGCCTGCGCAACTCAGAAATCTTGCCACTTGGATCCCGCTTTCCTCTTTATCAGTTTTCGTCGCGGTTGCATATATTGCGAAGTGTGATTTGAACTTTTTCCAATTATCCCTTAGATTTCCATCTAGACACAATTGTTGCGGCTTGGGGAAATCCATTTTTTTGTTTAAGTTGCTTTTCTTTTTATATGGGCCGACCTTTGTTCTATGACTGATTTACCGGCTGCGCCATGTTATATCTGATATAGGTACGGTTTAAAGAAAACACGTGTCTTGTGAATTTGCGGTTTATTCTGTTTCGCTGTTCGGCACCAAGTGACCAATGCCAATGTCGATTATACATGCGCTTACATAGACTACAATGCTTATATACTAAATGTCATTTAAAGTGTTACCATAAGGAAATGCAAGTTTGACTTAGGCGGCTATCACATTTATACAACATCATCTGCATAGGCCTTGGATATTAGTAGTAGTTCATTCACCACTAGGTTCCAAAGAAGAGGTGAAATTACGCCCCCTTGAGGCGTACCCCTACTGACGGACCTCCGAACCGATGCCTCGCCCGGTTTTGAGTTGATGAACCTGTTGGTTAGCAACTGGTTCCCCAATTCGCCGATCGATTTCTCAATTCAAAGGCCCTTCAGTGCGCTGAGAATTGCCTCTGCTTCAACTTTGTTAAACGCTCCCTCAATATCCAGGAAAGCAACCAATGTGAATGTAGATACAAGTGAGTGAAGAGCCGTTTCAACCGATTTACCTTTGCTATACGCGTGTTGAGAAGCTGACAGAAGATTTGATTTGACATTGCAGCGTATATGGATGTCTATCAGTTTCTCTAAGGTTTTTAGCAGACATGATGACAAGGTAATGGGTGTGAGATCTTTGGGGTTTACATGTGAGCTTTTACCAGCCTTGGGTATACAAACCACATTAACTTCAGTCCACAACTTGGGAATATGAGCAAAATCCAGGCAACTTTTAAATATTACAGTTACCCAAGGAAGGATTAGGTCAAAGTTCCTCTGAAGTACGGCTGGTATTATGCCATCAGGTCCAGGAGATTTGAATGGCTTAAAGCTTTTTATGGCCCAAAGAATTTTAGTATTGGTAATAAGACTGGAAGAGCTGCTTGCTATCGGCCTTGCAGAAGACCTAGTTGATACCGAGGCAGCATTACAGCTATTAGGGAAGTGAGAATCCAGTAGTAAATCCAGGGATTCTGCACTAGAGGTGGTCCACGATCCATCAGCTCTCTTAAGGCAGCTCGCTACTTTAGGAGTGGATGCGAGAATCTTTCTGAGCCTGGAGGCCTCAGAGATTTCTTCTATCTTTCCACAAAAGAGTCTCCAGGAGTTCCGTTGGGCTTTCCTAACTATATGCCCCTTAAAATAATACCAATTGCAATCAGAAACTCCCACTTCATTTTTACACCACACACGACAATTGGGATATTCAGTTTATAACTGCTAACGCATATTCAAAAACAAATCTGCGCATTCTTACAATTTATATGTATGTAAAGTTATACATCTATCACGAACCTTGCTTCCAATCATAGACACATTACACCAGTTGAAAACTTTAACTTAACCGAAGAGATTTTATTGGTTTGGTCTTTTGTTCCAGCTCACGTTATATATTAGTTTATTATTTGTATTTTTTTTTCGCACATATGCTAGCAATATTCTACAAAAAGTTGTTGTATAGCATATTCGTCAAAAACAATACAAACTAAGTCCTTACAAAATCTTGAATAAACGAAATTCTATAAAATCATTGGCTAAATCTCGTTAACCGGGAAAAATCGACTGTTTATCGATTTCTTGGGTAAACTAACCAAACCGTGGATTCTCTGTTCTGTTGAACAAACACATTCGATAGCTGGAATAACCGATGATTAAATATAACCAAGATTTAAGAAACCAGGCCATAAACTACAAGATACACGTTCCAATTCAAATTCTCGCGCAGGATACACCTCGTTTATTTTTATATATCGAACTACATAACTTATAATTTATTTTTAAATTTCGATATATAACTGAACTGAAATAATTTATGTGACAGTTTTTTAATGAATAAAATTTTTTTCAAATAAAATAAATATTTGAAAATGTATTATATACCCATATGTGAATTTAGTATAAAAAAATTTCCGATTCCAATTAAAGCCGTTTTAGGTACATTATTGCGTACTAACTTCAGATCCATTTGAGTACCATTTTCTACCGCAATGAGAACTCTGCCTAACGACAAGGGAGGGAACGCTGACTACACTTGTTACTCAAAAATCCTGTAAAGTGTAAGAGCTTATAAAGTAGTAAAGTGGCACTTATAACTCTCTAACCAGAACTTGCGACAATTCCCTTTTACTGAGAGCTTCAAATTTAAAAAAAAAAACACACACATTGTTATTGTACAGCCATATCAGATGAACTACCAAACTACCCAAAAGTGAATTCTATTTAACACTATTCCTTTTCCTATATTCCTACTTACTTAGCTAATAAAATAAGAAAACAACCAAGCAAACTTTTGATGAACGAGAAAGTTTCGTTCGACCAAGTCGTGCACTTCATTTATTTTCGTATACGAATATGATAAAGATATAGTTATATATTAGAAGTTTAACTTCTTCTTTTGTTTAATAAAACGACACTGAATTGTTTTGTTCGGTTTTTATTATTATACCTTAATTTAATAATCGCTTCGTTGCGCCTGTGTCCAACTACTGGTCAGTTGATTGACATTCAGATGTCAATATGACTTGGTCTTCTAGGAAGATTCTGAGGCCTACAGCTAGCCGGATTTGTTTCAAACTTCGCTTTCAGAGTTCGTTGGCTTAAAGTTAGGCGCCATTTTTATTTTGCACAGCAATTTCAAAAATTGGATTTTTTTCGAAAACGATAAATGCGATATGTAAACAAAAATGTTTTTTAAAGGTATTATGGTCAACTTAATTCAATTCAATTCATTATACAATCGTTTTCTAAAGGTTATGTACATAAAAACGGGTACAACAAATTTTATCC
Source organism: Cheilosia vulpina (assembly GCA_916610125.1). NCBI lineage: Eukaryota > Metazoa > Arthropoda > Insecta > Diptera > Syrphidae > Cheilosia > Cheilosia vulpina. Next base: position 2,867,225 of record OU744276.1, read on the forward strand.
AAAATGCATGAGCACTTTAAATTTTTAAAATGATTCCGTCGTTCGTTTTCCACACGAAATTAACAATAACAATGGGTAGGTACTCTAAGCAAATCTCGAACACCCAATTAAATGAAAAAAAGAAAAATCGAATCTAAAGTCCTCTTTGGTTGGTAATGAACTCTAAATTCCACCTCGCATTTCGTAGAAATGAAATAAATTTAACAAAAGCCAATTTCAGCTAGGTAATGTGACTCAATTTTGTTTTGAGGCAAAGTTGTCGTTGATATGAACAAACATTGTAATGATTTGACATATAAACCAATGGGAATTTGAAAAAAATAAATAGTATGTGATTTCTGTAACTTTCAAATGTTAAAACATACAACCCTACCGCCATTCGACTGCCCTAATAAATGAACGCACCGAACTTTAGACATTCAGAAAATTCATATGCAAGCACATAAAGAGTGGCAAGCCCTAAGTTCCCACTTTAGATTTGACTTAAGTGGTTTTTGAATTTGTATTTCAGACTTGAATCTGAAATTTCAAATCTCTGCTGCCAAATCAAATATTATATCCGAATTTTATTCGTCCTTGTGTGTATTTAGTTGGCCGCAAAAAAACACTTCCTGTTTACTTGCACTGTTATAAATCCATTGTAATTGAAACTCTTTTCCACACGCGTAATTGTTGAAAGTGAGAATATATCTACGAAAATGTTGAGATTTATGAAAATTGACTTCAATCTTACAAATTGAGTATAAATAAAAATTAAAAATAAAAATACTGTGTATATTTTCAAAGTCCATTTTAACTTAAAAGTTACGATTGTAACACATTTTCAACCCAGTAGCCCTAAATAATTATGCAAAAACTGTTACTGTCCTTCTGTAGATTTTGAAGTAGGGAGCCCTTATATGAAATTAAACTCACGACGAGGTCTTCACTTACCTCATCGTTAAAAATATAAATTTCACAGAGGAATCTCAACAATAGCCAGTTGCAAATCTACCATAAGAACTGTTTGCCCTATTTCGAATTGAATAGGAGTGGCCCAAGAGCCCATGAACCATTGTTCTTTGAAGCATCATTTGTGGAAAGGAAGATCCCGTCGGATGGTTAAACTATTTCCCGATTGTATGGTGTCTCGCCAAAAGACTGGCGAAGTTGTGTAAACAAAATTAGTTTGTCGGAATTCTTTGGCTGGATTTTCCTGCTGAATACAAATTTTGAAACAAAATTTGCCACAAAATAGAGCCTTGGGGTACACCAAAAATTGGAACAGAAAACTCCTTATCTCTGCTTTTACTCTTTTAGACATTTTTTCTAGTTTTGACCTAAACCAGTAAAGCAACCAAGAAATTCAGCTTTTCCCTGTTTCCCTGCTCCGTCAACAACAATTTGTAATTGACAATAAAAAAAGCCTGTCGAAGTGACTTTCATTCCGACTCTTTGATCCTGGCAACAGACTTATGAAGGATCCCACTGATTGTAAAAAATTTTCAAAGCTGCAAACCTTGGTCGGTTGAATAAGCTTCTAAAAAAAATTAATGGCAGAGCTGCTACTAAGCTCACTGACAAACGCGGGCCTTTGTAAAGAGGAAGTCTTGCCAAAAAAGTATGCAACTCATGGCACTGTAATATTGACAGTCAATAATGAACAGCCTAATATATATAGACAAACCGAACCCACTCAGATTTAAGGTGTCAGCCTTCGAATTACCATCACTAGGAAGGAGAGCCACTAAACCTATAGTCTATTGAAAACCAGCCGCCAAGCCTGAAAGCTTGGTAGCAAGGCCGTCATAAAAAAGAATTTATTCAGCTAACGAGGTAATGGGCAAATGCGAGATGCGATTGGGAGAGTCCACTCTAAGTGTCTGATTCCAACTATGATCAGCTAGTTATAAGGTATCGGCCGTCAACTGGATTTCAGTGAGGGAGGGCCAAGATTCATGGAGTGATGGTTGTAGAAGGCAAAAGTGATATCTGCGATTTTGGTGGTACAGGACGTCGTAGGCTAAATCATAACAGAGAACCTCCTCACATCTTATCACACTGCACTCAGCCTTTCGGAAATCTGTCCATTCGAAAGGACATAACTGTATCAGCTCTATACCTCAGCTCTAAGCTCGGTATCGGTCCACAACCCATACTTAAACTGGTCAATATGTTGAACAGGGAGCTGTTACTATATGTATGGCGGACAGTAAGTTTAATGCCGAGAAAGGAAATGCCATCTAAGATCCGTAATGTCGGTCGACAAATTTGAAATGTAAGGTTGACTCTTTCGAATGACCAGCACTTTTTTTTATGAGTTCCTGCATAGGACATGTTTATATTTAAAGCAATTAGACAGCATGTACTCTGGATAGATGAACGATAGTCTGGCCATTGGACAGATGAATGATACACTGGCCATTGGGCATGCTATTAGATGAGAGACAAGTAATGAAAGTTGTCCCATAAATCACTCAAAATTTAATTTTGATAGAAAATACAGAAAATACCGCAGCTTATGGTCCGTCATTGGTTTTTTTAAATCTGAAGTTATAATAGAATATACTGCTTCATCGGAATAGGCTTGGTAACTTTGAGAATAACTTCTGCAAAAGCTGAATAGATAAAGAATTGGAACAAGTGGAACATCTTCTGGGCCACTTCCCATCACGCAAAGAACGCCACTTCTATTGCGTTGGAACAAGATTCTTCGATACCCTTACCTGAATGAACAAGAACAAGATTCATAAGCAGATACGAAGGGTTTTGTAATAACAATGAGCCTTCATGGTCTCCAAGTGAAAATTGGTGCAATAGAAGACAACCTTATAAAAACCTCTCTAGAAACAGAAATAAGCGAAATGGATCTGTTACTATACACACTTTTACAGGAAAACCATTTTCCAAAAAGAGTTAAAACATTTGAGGGCCTCTACGAAGACCGTCTTCTGACGATACATCCTTCGAAAGTGAGTGTGAATTATACAGCAAACGGAAATATTTCTTGGTAGTGTTTCGAATGTTTTGTTGCAAAATTTACTGTGCTTCGAAACGCTGTCACAATATTTCTGTTTCCTCTTTAAGCGCCAAAAGCTCCAGCAAATAATATAAAAAAAATTGCATCCATTACCTTTCAGTACCGAATAATAAAATTCATTCCAATGACTTATAACTCCCAAGAAAACTCTACTTCAATTCGTGAGCAAAAAAAAAAAACAGCCACCAATCCACTCAGATATGCATTGCTTCAGAACAGATTGAGTATTTCGCTGTTGAGCAGGACTTCATCTGCATAAGGAACTGCGAACAATCCTCTTATATATATTCAAAAAACAAAGTGACATCATCATTCACTTGTTGTCACTCCCCAAGTAAAATGACAAAAAAATGACAAAAAATGAAAATGAAAACTTTATCAAATTTTTCTCCCAAGATTCCTTTACTTCGTCCTCGTTCCTGTTTCGGTGTGTCTCTGTGTATTGCCCTAACAGCAAATTGCAGGTAATCTGTTATACAGAAATCTCAGCGGGTTTCCACTTCGTAATTCCCACCGACGACAGATATGTATTCAAAATGACTGAAATCCGAGATAAAAGAAATATGCGCCATCCTGTAGCAGCAGCGCCATCATCTCCATACCAACTCAAGGGAAGGATACTGAAATTTTGCATTTTTTATCAAACCACTAGCTCGTCCGTGCCACTTACTGCACCAAAAAAAGTAAGAAAAATACTCGAATCTAAAAATAATCTTTCCACAAGCTTCATTCTCCTCGTGACACTCCACCGCTCTTGGTACAAGGCACCATAACATTCGTAAAGTATCCTGCATTACACAGTCAATTTGTGATTTATCTTGAAAATGCAATAGGTACCATCTACCGTGGGCTACTTCGTGAAATGGATCCACATCGGCGCAGCTGCCTAACGAATGCAGCCGAAGAAAACAATGCAACTGACAAACCAGTTTGAATATCCAGCGATAGGGATATTGTCTTTTCATTGATTTCTCATTGGGAGCGGCCTTCTTCAATCTCATTAAAAATGTATTACCGTTTATATTGGTATTGGTAGTCCCTTCGAAGATGGGGTTGTATGGATCTATTGCTTATAATCTCCAGGCAAAAATACCGGAGGAGTTGGTAAACGTTTTCTGTCCCTTTGCATAGCTTCTGAAAGGGATGTGATGCCACGCCAACACAACATAGCTCTTACTTCACTAATCCTTTGTTGTCAAGTGATCCTTCGCACATTTGTCCATACTTCCATTATACTGTTGGGAGTGTCGCTGTTTTTTTTTTCTCTGTGTATCCAAGGACCTGGATGCCGCAAGAAAGCACAAGGGTTTGCATTATTGTTGCGGTGCACAATCGCTTTGTTCCTGCCAGTGCACTTGTGCGGTCCGCAGTGCACTTATCCTTTGCACGGTGTGTCTAGGATTCAGTTTCGGGAAAGGACAAAACAAAAAATATGAACCCGCTACGAGCATTTAGAGCGAACACAGACTCCCTTTGAATGGCTTCAGCTTTAACCGTCCGAGGGTGAGGTACACGAAAAGTAAACTTTAAAGCTGCTTTTCATTGCTTCGCATAGAGAAAATGTTTGTGTTTGCCAGAGAGTGGAGGTTAACCAATGTCAGGAAGGACTTTTATGGTTTGCCGTCGCGGCGGACAATCAGTCAGTGTCAATCGATGGACATAAACAAGAAGCCGATGACATCGAATCGATCAATTTAATGCGCAGCACTCACATACGAGCATACTTGGTTTGAGGCCACGACATCAATCAGTTGGACACTACCTGGGGATTTGGTTTGTACTATCTCCAAGTGCTAACGCTGTCAATGGCTAAGTAATGAAAGACTGTGGGTAAGTGTGGCAAAATTATTTTTATTTAATACCGAGGGTACATGTAGCAATTGTTGTGGGGAATTGTGTGCAGAGGTCTGCTATTTGGTGTTCAACCAAATACAGGGTGCGGCAAGAAAACTTGCTGATTTTCAAAGGAAATAAAACCAAAAGTGGTGGACTTACCGTTACAAAACTTTATGTTTATTCTTGTTACACACGATCTGAATTTTTCATTACATGGTTCTAAAGATGATATCGGACAAGTGATGGCCTCCGTTTTCGATACACTCAGATACCCGATTTTCGAAGCTCCTCTGAACTCTTTGCAGCATATCGATGGGTATGTTCGCTATTGCTTCACGAATGTTGACCTTCAGATGATTAAACGTTCGAGGCCGATCGGTATAAACGATATATTTAAGGTGAAGAATTCGTCTCACTGTGCGATCAGAAATGCCCAAAGCAACTGCATGTTTGCGCGCCGAACGCCGGGGAGATCGCAAGACAGAAAGTCTCACCCTCTCAATGTTTTCCTCTGTTCTGATTCTCTGGTATGCTGGATGCGATTTTGTCACGTTTCCGCTCTCCTTGAATGTTTTCACCCACGAAACAATCGACTGCCGGCCGGGAACGCGACCTGCGGGATGGATGTTGAAGCGAGTACAGAAATCACGATGAGTGGAAATCATGGAACGACCGTTGGAAACGTAAGCCTCGCAGGCAAATGCGCGTTGCTCTTTCGACCGAAGCATGATGTCGACTGACTGCGGCGTAGATGAAACTTCAGGCAAGGAAGTCACCTAAAAAATGAGACATTCTCCACCACCCACATCCGACCACTCCCCCAGCTTGGCGCCGAAAACAAATCAGCAAGTTTTCTTGCCGCACCCTGTACATTCGTCGAAGTGGTAGTCCTAAAATATTGGACAAATTGGACTGATAAAGTTCAATACATATATGGAATGTAGATGCCAAACTACACAATAGTTTGATCTGCAGGTCAAAATCTGTATTTAAAAAACAACTTGAGAGTAAACGGTTCATCCACAAAAAAAAAACCACTTTGTCGAACGAAACTTTCTCGTTCATCAAAAGTTTGATTATGGTTGTTTTCTTATTATATTAGGTGGTGCTCTGAGAAACGATGCTTGATAAAAGAAACGGTTCATTAAATATAGGAATAGTGTTAAAAAAAAAAAACAATTTTTTAGATGTTCTTTGAGGCATTCTTTGAGATTTTTTTTGAGGTTTGTTGGAGCCATTTTTTGAGACGTTCTTTGAGGCATTCTTTGAGACTTTTTTTGAGGCTTTCTTGGAGCCATTTTTTGAGACGTTGTTTGAGGCATTTTTTGAGCCGTTTTTTTGAGACATTCTTTGAGACATTTTTTGAGGCGTTTTTTGAGACGTTCTTTGAGATATTTTTTGAGGCGTTTTTTTGAGACCTTCTTTGAGACATTTTTTGAGGCGTTTTTTTGAGACGTTCTTTGAGACATTTTTTGAGACGTTCTTTGAGGCATTCTTTGAGACATTTTTTGAACCGTTTTTTTTGAGACATTTTTTGAGGCGATTTTTTTAGACGTTCTTTGAGACATTTTTTGAGCCGTTTTTTTGAGACATTCTTTGAGACATTTTTTGAAGCGTTTTTTTAAGACGTTTTTTTGAGTCGTTTTTTTGAGACGTTCTTTGAGACATTTTTTAGCCGTTTTTTTGAGACATTGTTTGAGACATTTATTGAAGCGTTTTTTAAGATGTTCTTTGAGACATTTTTTGAGGCGTTTTTTTGAAACATTCTTATTATGGCAGTACATCATATAAATAAAATTGGTGTAGTTCTGTTCGACTAAGATTGAATTTAACTGCATGTATTTAAATGCAAAAATCTTAGAAACTGCTCAGTATATGCTGGTGCATTTTTCAAAGGCCTATAGAGGATACCTAGGCCTACAAAATCTACTTTGATTCAACTCATTATCTTTATAAAATTTTGAAAAAATTGGACAAGAGCAATTTATTTTTGCGTTTCGTTTCGCATTTTTCTTAAAATTGTCTAGAAATAAATGTCAAATAGGTATAGGTACCAGTGATACCAGATTGTGGTATTATTACATTAGGGGATTTATATTCGGGGAAATTACTGGTGATACACGTCGTACTGTTTATAAATGCCATTTGCAATCAAGATGAGGCAGTAAATTACCCAGTGGAGTTTTTACAAAGCATTACAGCCATCTTGCTCATAAAATTGAATTAAAAGTTGGAGTTCCCATTATGTTGCTTCGCAATTTGAATCCCCCAAGCTTTGTTATGGTACCAGAATGTGATTGATTTCGTTACAGAAAAAACGTTATAGATGCGTTAATTTTAATTTTAACTTTTTTTATACCAAGAATAAAAATAATTCGCAGCAATAATCCATTTCAGTTTAAACGGATTCAATTTCCTATGTTTGTTCTGCCATGACACAGGGTCAGACCTTAAGAATAGCGGGAGTTGAATTTAGCAAAAATTGCTTCAGTCACCGGCAGTTATGGATATGTAGGGCGCTCCAGGGTAGATAAACAAACAAAACGGCTAATATAGTATACAAAGAAGCGTTACATTAATAAAACAGTGAGTTAAATACTTATATAAAATAATTTTCTTTCATTTTCATTGTCAAAATAATATTAAATTATTGCCGATTAGTCCAACGACCAGGTGCAATGCCATGAAGATAAAGGCAGAGTGGACTCAGTCTTTGGGAGGTTTTTTGATACGGGTTCAAGTTCCTAACTATTGCAGACGCTCCCTCTGCAATGTCTTTCGATGATTTGTCTTTGAGCGATTATCAAAAAAAAAAAAAATGGTGTCCCCTACAAGACAGCAAATTTATAAAAAAATAGTTTCAATCAATTGTTCTGAAACCACATTTTGCACGGGCGAAGCCGGGCAGGTACAGCTAGTATCAAATAATAATGTGAGTTTTTATAAGTTGAAGCTCTCAGTAAAAGGGAATTGGCGAAAGTTCTGATTAGAGAGTTAAAGGCGGCTACTGTCATGTTTTATTAGGTATTACACGATTTTTGAGTACGAGGACCAGCGAAGTAGGAGTTTATTATGTACTTTTAATATCTTTAATAAGCATTTCGAACAAAATTTGTTAGAGCGGTTTTTTTAAAACTATGCAGGCAAAACCGTATCAAGCAAGTATTGATGATATTGATTGTAAATTCACAGAACATGAAAATAGAGAATCTATTTTTGGAATATTAAGTTCGAAAAAACACTATTACGAAACTATTTAGCTGAAAACTGAGTGTACGATTTTGTTCGGGATGTAATCAATACTTGGTCTTTAAAGTTTTATTGAAATCTAAAATGGCGTTTTCGAGAGATGAGCAGTTTTTAAATCAGCGTTTTCGGTGATTCGAATTGAATATTATTAACGCAATAATTTTGGAAACATCAATTTAACTCTAAGTATCCATTTTGGTCAAAATCGTCCTTTATGTTTCTTTTCAGGAAAACTGAAAAAAAAAATTTTTTTAAAAAAATACTTATTTTCAAAAATCCATTGTACAGTAATATAGACACAAACTGAGTTTACTTTTCAGTTAGAAATGACCATATTACCTTAGAAATTAATTTTTGTAACAATCGTACCCAAGTAAAAATTTGACTTCGGTAAGGTGCTGTCGAAGCCATTTCACCTCCCGCAATAGAAGGCCTAATGGAAACACATATGGAACACTTTAATGCAGGTATTTATTTGTTTAAGACTGAAAACACAACTTCTTCGTCTGAAAAGCAATTAACATGCACGGTAGGCTAAGGCCCCGCAAAAGAAGCATCTCACATTTATCAGCAGTGGGTTATTACTTCGGTAGGGCATCACTGAAACTTTATACAAGCTCAATAATTAAAAAGAAAAACAATATTTACAATATTATTTTTTTATTATCTTATTAATAAATATTTTCAAAGACTTTTTGCAATTGTCATGTAGTTTATATCTACGTACTCGTTGTAATTTACATTTTGCTTACATGCGCAGCACTGAGAATCGAACATGGGTCCAACCTGCGTAGTAGTCCAATACAGTACCCCCTAGGCTAATTCGTTACATTGCTGTAGAAGTGGTGAATCTGAACTACTTGATACTTGGTTAAGACTTGCAATAAACTTGCATCATACTCGACCGAAGTTGTAATCAAGACATTTAGTGCTACATAATTTATTTATGACGGAAAAGTGTTTATTTAAATCACATTACTGACATATATTTTTCACTGTGCTAAAAGTGTTTTATTTTTTGTCATTTTTCCCCGATTCTTTAATTCTTTAGACAGCTGTGATTCATTTCATATGTAATTAATAAAGGAAGTACGAGTAAGTCCTCCTGTTCAGCTTCCAATCGCAAGCGGTTGACTGCATAACATAACTTCTAGCTTCGAATCGCAAGCTTTATCGAAACAATTCACTTTCCACACATCCCCCAGATACATTTTCAGAAGTCTAATAGAGATCTTATCGAAAAATAATTCCGTATCCCTCTATAAAGCCTGTAATATGCTTCGTAAAGGTTTTGCTGAAGTTAAAATTTATCAACTTCGATTAACAAAGACATAAAAGCACTAACGAAGCTGTTGCCAACAGAAATTACAAATTTGAACCTTACCGAAGTCAAATTGTTTCTTGGGTATGGACCGTTTTCAAGATGTGTCCAAATTTATTTATCATTTTAACTTTACTCAATTTTTGTTGAAATCGTTGGAGCCGTTTTCGAATAAATCGAACTGGTATGAAAACTGTATGTGGGACTTACCATTTATATTGAGGGTATCGTGCAAATAAAAAAATTCATAATTTCACTTTGAGCTCCTCTATCATCGTAATGTCGGAATTTATTAACATCTCGAGTTCGAAATTTTGTACGAAACAATATTTTTCTCTACTACGTAATCGAGAAAGTTACAAATCTGATGTCCATACCTGTAATAGATGCGCATAGTCGGATTTATAGGTCTGGAGGCCCTGGGGCAATAGAGCATTGAAGGCCCCTTGTCCCGTTATTTTTTTCAAATAAAATGCACAATTTTAAAACAAATAACGAAGAGACAGCTAAAAATATCAAAGGGAAAGTTGTGTTTATTCGTTGGAATTTTCAAGCTTTTTTTCCGAAGTGTCTATTGTGGTGGCCCCTCTTTTTTCGAGGCCCCGGGCCACTATCCCCGGATGCCCTAAATGCGGCCGTGTGATATACACTCAAAATGTCACCGCTTGAAATCGACAAGAAAATTGTACGTCAAACATTTGTAGCTGTCCAGCTTCCATCGGATGAAAACTAGATAGAAAAGAGGTAGTAAACATTAAACCACCTCAGGGGCATTATTAGAAAGGACGGCGACCTGAGGTTTAATAATATTGCCAGACATACAATGTCCAAGGCTAAAATTTGACTGCAAAAGACCTAAGGAAATTCTCAAACTAAGCAGGAAACAACTCAGTCGGAATTTTATCAGAGCAATTGATAAATTGAGAGCGACATACACGAACACCTGCATATTCTGCGAAGACCTGCAAACCGAGGAAAATATTTCACTCATTCTGTGCGAATGCGAAACAATATTTTTCCACCGAAGGAAGTTTCTGAGTAGATACTGTTGCAAAGATTTGTAGGGTATATATTGCAATCTGCAAGAATTACAAATGGCCACTTGGTTTCTGCAGATAAATTATTTAGATTTTTATTCCACTGAGGTTAGTTTCAAGTGGCATTCGCGCCGCAACAGAGCCTTTCGGTGCCTAGTGCCGCATGAGACTCTACTCTCTCATATCCCTTGTTTTAGCTAACCTGAACTTAGCTTGAATGCAGTCTCACAAAAAAAGCAAAAGATAGAAAATGTACTCAACTTTTATCCAGATTGCGCTGAAATTTCGACGGCTGGACTCTTCCTGTTATTTTAGGCTATCAATTTTTTCTCGTACCGATTGCGTCGCTATTTCAAAACAGACTTTCATAAAATAAGAACCAAATGAAAGGCTAATTTCTATAGATGAACCTACAAGGCAAAGAGCTCTTGAGTTATATGACCAATTAAATGAAACAAAAGAACGAATGCCTTTCATGGTATTAGGCTATACGTGTTGTCCTACCGATTGTAGGTAGGACAAATGAGTACCGCATGAGGTACTCAATAGAGTGACACTTGCGTGCTCGGCATGCATCCTTATAACTAATCATAGTACTAAATAATTCGAAATAATTAACTAAAATGGCTACTGAAACGCGAGGATGGCAGGATAATGTTGACCATAGGTTTTTTTTTGCAGCTGGTAAGTCCAAAGTAATCCTTTCCTATCTAAAATGTATGTGGGTGTAATTTATACATCGCCTGCAAAGAGCGCTTCTTTAATAGACAATCAGTTTAATGTGAGCGGAACTTAACTAAAGCGGTACACAATTTACCACCAGTATCTCTTAATCCAATAGCACATACGAGTACTTCCTTTTGCTGGCGTCTGACACAACTAATCCATATTGGCCTTCGCAATTTGTCTTTTTCAGTTCGACTATGACTTCCTCATTAAGCTGATGGCCATTGAAGGTAATGGCAAAGTGGTCGGCTCCTTGGACGACACTGTAATTTATGCGGATCTTTATATTAACGTAGAAGACACACGACTTCGCTTGAATGATTTCCGGATAGTTAAGTTTCGGTAAGTATACATTTGCTCTAACAGTCCGTTTGCATCTTTTCAACCATCATCTCCTATTTGGTCCTTAAATTCGATCACTTATATACCATCAAAGACAATTGAACACTCTGGCCCCGGAGTGCTGTTCTGGCCAACAAAGTGAATGTGTATTATTTACCAATGAAATGAACACTGGTGCAAAATTAATCACTGCAAAGGATTTAAGCTCTTGAATAAACCATTGAGCAGCATAATGACTTCTTGGGGAGAACAGAAACCACAACAGACATTCAAAGAAGAAGCAAACTGCTTCTCAGTGCCGTTGCAATATAATCGAATCGCTTAACTGTGCTCCTTTAACCGAAAAGACACTTGATTGACCAGAAACTAAAACTCATTCATTTGTATCTCCTGTGTGTTTGTGTGTGTGGTGGGAATTGTGTGTCGTCCATTGCCTCTTTGTGTCACCTGGGCAAGTCTTTCCGGTCCTTTAGGCGAATGAATGAGTTTCCGTTTTGCCACTTTTATGTCGTTCCGCCCGGTTGTCGTTTCAAACTTTGTATGATTTGTATGCGCTCTCTATCTATATGTTTGTGCATTTGTATCTTTCCAGGAATATCCATGTTCAATTGAGTCAAAGGAGGTTTATCCAAGAACTGACAGGAGTCATTTTAAGTCCCATTACGAATTTGTTCCGTGACAGAATAACGACGTCTATTTCGGACGGATTAAAGGAGCAAATGCAGGGGGTAATGGATGATTTCAATAACAAGGACCCACTGGAGTTGAGGACATTCGCAAAACAAATGTTGGCCGGTTTAACGGGACAGCGCTAAAAGAGGAAGATGAAGCGAGGAAGGAACGCCCAGACTCTACCAGATTTGTGCCAAATTTGTGTGTAACAGTGTGAGGGAAGATTGCGATTGCTATTGATACGCTGGGGAACAAGGGTGGGAAATAAAGTGATATAGTTTGTCTATTCTATTGTAAAAGTATCTGAAAGCTCCTTAAACGATGACAAATGAAAGAAAAGGCAGATTGCGAAGAGGGATTAGCTTTGTCGACTGAGCAGTCCACTGGATGTCGACCGACGACCAACTAAACGAAGAAGAACAGTTTCCGAGCGAGATAACGAAATCGAAAACGAAACAATAGGTGGCGCATTTCGGAGCAATGATAATGAAGAAGTTTCCAACTAGCATTGAGTCCTTATCCGGCAAAGCAAGATATGTCCCTGCTGCCGGTTGTCGCTTTTTTCAGTTCGATTTCGAATGGCTAAGGCGGGATGAATACACAGCCACACGTCTGGCTGAGTCCTGAGTGTTTCGGTTGTCTCTACGTCGTAGTCAGCCGCCAGAGGCAGTTACACATTTTGTTTGCTTGCTCACGTTGTGGCTGCATGCTTTGTGTGTCTGTGTGCGGTGAATAAAACAAAATATCCATGGGGGAATAACACGGATACACGAACTTTTTCCAGGACGATAAATACTTTGTGTTCTTTGGCTTTATAAGAGGAGTTTGTCATTAGATCGAACTGATGACGGACTGAATGGGTTTTGCGTGGCTGAATAATAGATCGAACGCGCAGGGTGTGCCGTGCGTAGGTGGTAATTATTTAGCTTGTTGAGTGAGACATCAACACCGAAAGGCAAGGAGCGAGAATGGTTAATCGTTGACTGAATGAATTAATTTCCACAAATCAGTGTAAGTGGTTTCGCAAATCAGTTTAAAGGTATTGAAATAAAGGTGCAATTAATTAAACATTTGACGCAAAAGAATTGTAGGGTTATCTGCTGGCACCTTTGAAAATGAATGGGGGCAAACGAGGAGTCCGTAACAATGTTTCACTCTTAAATTGGGACCTGACTCACTGGGTCGAGGTTTTCATTGATCTACTGATGTGCACCTAAACAATTTGTAGGAAAGAAAAAGTAATTAGGAACAGCGACGAATCTCAAGCCATTTTAATAGAAGTGGGTTGAGAAAAGAAGAAGCTACCACTTAACTTTTAGTTGTACTTGAAGGTAAACAATATTTGATCAGAGTTGAGCTATCGTTTTGAACGAAGAACTGGAAAACTGCTGGAAGAATTCTTGTTGGCAGACGTACAGCATCAAATGAAAAATAAATATATAGTTGGCGCAACAGGTCCTCGAGGACCATACCCCTAATTTCTCAGAACCGTTTTGTGAGAGTTTTCATTTTTGTTAAGGGATCTATAATTTGTATGCGGGGCCCAATTGCTGGCTGATTGAGAAGCTCTTTCAAGACAGTTATACACTCGGAAATTTGTCAGACGTTGGCGATAGGTATGGCGCAGTGGAAAACTCAAGATGTAGTTTGTGTTATTCCGGGGATGTAACCCCTCGCTCATTACTCCAGTACACTAACCACTACTTCTTCCTTTACCGACTTAAAATCTTCAGCAAATTCCCATTAGGGAGAAGGAGATATGTTTAACTATATCCAACCATTGAGGAAACCTGCCCCTAATGGCCCGTATTTCATGGGTCGTCTTGAAGTTGGAAATATGCGTTAAGACTTAACGTGTTGAACAGTGAGAAAATTAATAAAAATTTAACTGTTTGCGATTACTACTTTTTAAAGACAGGAAACGTTTTAAGAGTTCCGAAATTAAAAGAAAAAACCGTTTTCCAACGTTATAAAAGATTTATATATTTTTAATGAAGTTCTTATGTACATTTATTCATTTTGTTTGAAAACATTTTCAAATAATTTCCCTTTGAGAAATTTCGGTGTGAATGTGTGCATTTGGTTAACCTTTACTACTTGTTGATACAGGTTATCGTCAATAGTAGAAAATTATGCAACTTTGTTTAGAGAAGTAACAGCTCAGCATTCAATAACTTAACGTATTTTCTAGAGATGCAGCGGATAGTGATCTAGAGTCCACCATAGCAAATCTTTGAAAAGGAATAGTGTTATCAGACGGTGCTTGTCTTGGCCAAGATATTTTCGACCATATGCACGCACTTTGAGAACTGAACGACTATTTTCAATGTACAACGTCACAATTTCGGCGCGTTGCTTCGATGTGCTAAATTTATGCTAAAAAATACTAGACTGTAAAAAAAAATAAAAATGAGTATGAAGCAAAAAATGCTTAAAAAACAAAATGTATTTTCATTTGTTTTTTAAAGAAAAAAAAAATATTATTTTGTCTCTTATACAACACATCCATCTAAATAAATTTCTCCTGACTATAAAATAACCCTCTTTCTTAAGTAAGGAATTACATGCGCCTGATAATAACTCAGAACAGATAAAATACAAGTTTTTATTTTTAATGACCGTTAAAGTATTCAGTTTTCAGAAAAAAAAAAACAAACAAATATATTCCCATTAACAGTACCAATTTTTGAAATATTTACGATACCAGCTCAAAAATCATTATATTAATACGTGAATACCAAAAGTTTCGGTACATTTTTTAAGTATTTATAATGAAAGGAAATGAATACTCGAAAGGTACTGTGTCTTAGATGTGCACAAACAAAAAAATTGTGCGTATATGTCGCCAATATGGCTGGTAAAATTAAATTAAGAATTCGATATACAAAGGCGACATTCAATTTGTCGCCGCAATGTTACCATAGTAACTCTTTCAAAAATAAGTCACCTAATTAATTTTAATTTAGGGCCATTTATAGAGTCATTCGCCCCAATCGAAGTATCCGTTTCGGAACTAAAAAATAGAAGGATATTAGTATTATTTGTCGGAGAGCTACATGCGTTATCGGAGAATTTTTACAAAAGTTGTATTTGAACGAATGTCTCTAATTAAAGAAAATTCCGTTTCGAACGGATACATCGATAGGGGTGATTATCTGCGAGGTCTTTTTCGGTATAAATTATTTGAACATCCAGAGATTCCGTACACTTTTTCGTAGTTTCTTGTAAATGAAACGGAATTAAACCAATACTTTTATAATAATAAAGTTGGTATTATAGTCCGTCCAAAAGGAGTTGAATATTTTCTCTTAAGTGCATTTTTAATCAAATGAAATTTTTAAAGCTTTTTTGCACTTTATTTTCTTTGCCATTTTCATTTTTTTTGTGATAAAAATATGTTTTTGTTGCTGTATTTTTCTGTGTTGCTATAGAAGTATTTTATGCGGGGGTCCCATTTTCATCTCGGGTCAGTTTTCATTCCTATTTAAAAAAAATTGCCGCATCGATGTTGTGTTCCTTTTTTTTTGTTGCTTGATGTATTGTTGCAAGACTCTTTTGTGTATCGCAAGGAGAGTAAAATATCTATTGTAAAGAGACCTGCACGTACAATTTACAAATAAGTCTTTACTGACTACACATTCTTATAAAAGTTATGGTCGATTTTCAACCACAAGCAACACTAGTAAAATAAAACTTTCAATTCGAGGAATGTAATTTGTATGACAACAATGCGTCAAACTTCACCCGCCCAAATTTCACATTCGACCTGCTTTATGGGAAATTGGTGGGAAACACATATAAAACTTCGATGCACTGTGTTAAGTTATACCTAAGTATAGATAACTTTATTTTCAAGTGCACATTTTCATTTCTTTTACCATCAATATACATTCTTCACTTTGTTCCCACCAACTAATTTTCCCACCGCTATAATCAAATTTCGATCCCATCCAATGGTTCCCACCGTTCCCACAGGTGCGTGTATTCTTGTAGCGATTTGCTAAGGCAAGTTCGCTTTATAAAAAAACACACTGTTTGTTAGCTTAATGTACACGAATGATTGATATTCCAGTAAAAAAAGAGAGCAAGAATCCAAAAGTACAAAAAAATGCATTTACTGGCTGGAAAAGCACTTGGCATTTTTAATAAAAAAAAAATGCCTACAAGTCTTAAAAAAAGCCGGATCTACGATTAAAAATGCTAGAATGGCATCACTGTTTTTGTTCGCAAAAGCACGAAGAATATATGACGAGAAATTATAGTTTTCGGAAAACAATATATGGGAATGGTACTAGTAGGGACAGATATACCCTAAGCTATTTTTAAAACAAGACTATTTTTAGTAACCAAATATTACTTTTAAATATTCTGATTATTAACAAAGTAATCAATATTTTTATTTTATATTTCGCTATACCTACCTACTCGCCGATTGCAATTCTGATCTTTTTTGAAACCGGTCTTAAATGTTCCGCTTAATCGAATGGCTGTCGAAAATATATAAATTCAATTTTTTAAAAGCAGAAACTGGTACTCGGATTATCCCTGAATGAGGCAAAACCGAATACTGCTATTAAGTTGGATTTTTGGGATAACATCTGTAGTTTGCTAATTAAAAAGTATTAGAGGATCACTCTAAAGTAAACAAATTAATATTTTTACTATAATTATATATTATTATATGCAGCTTTGAGGAAATTACAGCACAAGATAAAAGTAAAATAATTATATCGAGACAACTTTTCCTCTATTTTTATACGACAATACGAAAGTTGTAGAAGGGGTCCAAATAATGGGTGTCCTATAGTTCGCGCAAAATGTAATTTTGATAGAAAATATAGATTTTTATGAGGAAGCTTACATTTTTTATTGATTCATGTACTCTACACAGATTGGGGTTATGTATGGAATAGCATATCGCATAAATGGCCGCCTCGGCTTTGCTAGCAAGTACGTACTCTTTTATTGAATTTCATTAATACAAGTAATGATTAAAGGAAACACTCAGTCTTATAACAAATTTTATTTCGCTTTAATTTTATTTTTTATGTATGTAATTATTCATCTGTGAGAAACTTATGTGCAAATTTTTGCACTTACCAGTGATCCTCTTCACTAACTAAAAAAGACTAAACTACTTAGGCACATAGGGGAAATCTTATCACAACATGGAAGCTTTCTTCAGTTTTTGTTGTTATCAAAAAACTCGTCTCGATCTTCGTCTCCTGCAGTTATTGTTGCGAATGCCGCTCTTGCTAGTCTCAGTACATGTTAACAGCTTTGGTTTTTTTGTTATGCGTTGCTGTGATATGTTTGTTATATGTTGGCTCTTGCGCTATATCGCTGTTTCTAGGTGATAACTATGTTCGAGCGACGGGTGGTGCAGCTTTTAATTTTCGCTGACAATTTTGCAATCCACTTTATGGTACAGCGGTCATTGATGTGCATACTATGGTTTGATTTGATACGTTCCCATAACTTACACACCCCTCTCTTTCAAGGTGTTGGTGGTTGCGGGCTTGTTTGTATAGACATTTGACTGCGAGAAACCCCAAGGAAAAAATTTCAATGGCGTTAAATCGCAAGATCTGGATGGCTTATTCTAATCGTAAAACGGCCGATTATACACGATTAGGAAATGATTCATGCAGTAATTGAATTGTTTCTCTGGCTGTGTGGCATGTGCCACCGTCTTGTTGAAACCATACGTTGGTCACATCCATATCTTGAAATTTAGGCACTAAAAACTAGGTAATCATGTCACGATAACGAACACCATTCATTGTTACTACCTGCCGCATTTTCGAAGAAGTTCTCAACAATTACTCGTGGGTTTTCTGAACCCCAAATGTGACAATTTTGACGATTAACGAAGCCATCAAGATGAAAATGAGCTTCTTTACTAAAGATGATTTTGTCCGAAAAATCAGCATCAGCTTATTGTTGTTCCAAAATCCATTCAACGAACTCTCTTTGCACTGCATGGTTAGTGGTTTTCAGTCCTTGAGTCAATTGAACTCTGAAAGCCTGAAGTTTAAAGTCTTTTGTGAGAAGTTGCTGCAGAGATCTTCCTCGAATTGGCCAATTCTTGTCTACGGTGGCGAATTCATGTTCCAGGGCTTTCAGCAATACTCCTGATTCGATGTTTTCTGTTGCACGACTTGTGATAGGACACCCAGAGTGTTGAAGGTCACTAATTAATCCAGTCTCCGTTAATTTTTCAACTATTCTCTTAAAAGTTGATGGTCTTAAATCACAATGACGGCCATATTTTAAAATTGCCGGACTGTAGGTGACAAACTTTCATTATTTTTAAAATATTGCTAAACAATGAAAATGCGTTGTTCTTTCGTATAGCGCTCCATTTTTACTAACCCCGAACTGTCAGCTGTCCCATTGTTATCATTTTTTCCGTTGGCATCACTGTACTATCAAATGGCGCATAATTCAAATTATTGGACACCCTTTATATTGCGAGAAATTTACATCTTAAGGCTTTTCCATTGATCCGAGAGTATAACTGCCATGAAAGAGGTCCTCAAAGTTTGGACTCGACATAAAATTGTAAATCTCTTTCATTACCTACGAAAAATAAAAAGCAGTGGCACTCCGGGAGTGCCGACCGAATTGAATCATCAGGAAATATTTGATTGTGTAGGATATATTTTTAAATGAAGTATTCTACTACTACAAAAACAAAATGCCAATGCTAAGGCATTTTAGGCATTATCACATTAGGTAAGGCTTTAAGTCTTGTTTTTTTTTAAAAATGCATCTTTTTTATTTTAAACATATTTTTAATTTTTTTTTTGATTCAACATACTGACTTTTCATTAATAAGTTTAATTTTGTAAACATTCTTAAAAAATATTAGCCAAACAAAAAATAAATATAAAAATAAAATAAAATAACTTCGATCTTTAGGAATTGGTTTCCACATTCAAACTCTATCCATTTTCCGAACACTTTATCTGTCATTCTTTAAAAATAATTCCAGCGTCCACTTCCATTAAGTGGAATGCAATTGGAACCAAATTTGAAAGCTGTTTGTTGTATAAATAAAAATTGGTTTTGTTTATTTTTTTTACATTTGTGGTTAGTTCTTAATTTATTGTTCAACTTTATTATATTATGGAAAAAAACATTTTTTTTTTTCAAATTAGTCATTTTTTCGTCAAAAGAGGTTGGCATCGCGAACACTGGTTTCGGAAAATTGGTAACCGAACACTGGTGTCGCGAGTTCATAGGGTTTATCGCTTCTCAAAAATGCCCAACCCGCCTAAAATAGTTTTTACTTAAAAAAAAAACTCCAATAAGTCACCAAGAAGGATATTTCCAAACAGATTTTTATGAAAATTACCAGATGTAAAGTGAATTTCCATAGTGTGAATGAGTTCCCGCATGGGTTGTGATATCACAAACAATATATTCTTGTAAAGAAAGAAAATAATGCGATGGATGAAATATAGGTTAGCTTCTTGCATTAGTGTCCGTCGAGTCTGCTGACTTTAGTAGTTTTCACATATTGAGATAATGCACTTGGGTCTACCTTTTGGTCGCTGGGTTTTGCTCAATTTCCCTAAAATGCGAATCAGGTAAATCAACTGCTACAGTTAACTGAGTAAAAATGAACTTCTAGTTTCGTTTCTCAAAATGTTGATCGTATTCTTGCATAAAATCCTCAGTTTTAGGCTGCACAGTGCACACTGTTTGTTCAACATACAAAACAAACAAATTACAATCACTTGTCACTGTCCAAATGATACAATTACCCCGACCGAAATGGTCTCTCCAAACTGATGAATTCTTTGAATACAAGAATTCTGCCAAAATGACCACAGAATAGCATGGATTGGGACACCCTGTTTGCCTTCAGACTGACATGGGTTGATGGTAGTTGGCCCGCATCAAAAATTCATGAGCATCTCTTTTTCCCATAAACTCGTATAGTCCTTCGTGAGGGTCTGTTTTCCTTTTTACTCAATCCAGGCCATCGACGTCGTCGTTGTTGTTGTTGCCATTCTATAGAGGAATAGATGGCCCTCAGAAAGACTCTATTCTCAACAGACTCACCTCTAAGGTTCGGTGACAGTTGAATTTTAAATTCACCCTCATCTTGTATATTTTGTAAGTAACACCCATACCGATGTTGGCGACGGTCTGGAAGCAACACATTGATTTACAGGTAAGTAAAAGAAACACGAATATGGGGGTGCTCCTCAGGCACACCTAAGGGTTGAATGACAAAGGATTTATTTTATTTTTTATTCACTCGTCTCTGTTTCAATTCCATGTCATTTATCATCGGGTAAATTCGGGGGTGCGAAACCGCCCGGGACACGAATAAGACGTGTGTGGGTAGGTCGGAAGTAATGATATATCCTGCACCAGCACCCGTATACACTTGTTCTACTTTTTGAATTTCCTTTGACTATGTGTCGCTTTGATTGAAAATATTTCCAGCACATTCATGTTTGACAAATTACCTGTGCAAAAACGAACGTACCTACATTAGCTGGGTGCCGATAATGACGTCTTCTTTGAAGATGACGACGATGATGATGATTTATTTGCATTCCTTTGGTTTACATTGCTCCTGGCGGGCTATCACAAAAACACAGAATGTGCTTGTGAGAGCAACTACTTGAATATATTTGTGTGATGGACTCATTTGAAGTTCACCGGGGGGGTGAGAGTGAGTCTGGGTGAATCGGTTTGCCATTCGTATATGTGACTGTGTTGAAAGTGAAATCAGAAATGCAAATAAACGGAACCGGTGCACTACCTGTCCCTAGTTTTATTTGAATGCAAATTAAGCTGGGAGCACATCGCACACGTATGGGGGGCAGGGGGCTGCGAAGTGGCCTCAATAAAATAAGTGGACGTTCACTTCATTAGACCAAGTGGGAGTGTAGGTGTGCCACGTCTGCATGATTTACTTCACTGAATATGAAGTGCTTTGGTGTAACTTGTGGTGTCGCTGCAGTGGTTGTGTAGCTGTGGTCACACTCACAAGTCAAAGCTACTTAAGTCGAGTTTAGTCATCAAGTAGTTGGCGAAATAATGTTCGTACAGAAAGGTAGATAGAATTTTTGGCGGGATAGTTGGATAGTCCACATAACTGCGGTGGCTAATTGCTTTGAGGGACCGATCATAACTAACCCCGGGTTTCTGAGGTTAAAGATCCACAAAAAAAAATGGCTCTCTGTAAAATGTGCAATAGCCCGCACCTATATACAATTTTGTTTCCAATGCGAGGCACTCCCATTCAGCAACCATCAGTTCGTTCACATATTCCGAGAAGCAAACGTATTATTCCGGCCTTAGATTAAGGGCTCAGCAAAGAAGGACAAGTTGTCAAAAATAAAGTTTCACCGATCATCGGATACCCTAGAGCCTACTGAAATCACCTGAGAAGCTGAAACTCTTTATACACTTGAATCGCGCATTCATTAAAGATGTAGACGAGGAATCTGTAGGTTACCCGCCAGCTCTAAGAAAAGAACTTCTTTATATGATGAAAAATTTGACAGAATTTGCATATGCACCACAAAACAAAGGCAGAGAGGCATAAGTAACGATCAGCAAGGACGGAGTAGCGACAAGATTATTAATTAAGTATAGCAATCGATCCGTACAGGACCCTAGGCCTAGCTTCTTTAAAGAAAAACTTGCGTAGACAATGAAAGTAGTCTCCCAGTGCAGAAGATCGAAGATTTTCGTGGTCTCCAAGGTGGTTTATAATCAACCACATGGGAGGCTTCCCTACGCAGCGGAATCCAGTCTCCGAAAGTTGGAAAATAGCAGATGCGTTTAAGCAGCATATTCTGCATAAGCTTAAAAGGAAGCATACAGAAATTGGTAGAACAGGTACTACAGAGAAATTCGTCTCTTATGGTTGACCAGCGGAAAAGCATCAAACTCACACAAAACGAATGGTTGTAACAAGCTAGGCCTAGGACCTGTTGCGCCAGATGTTTATTTATTCATCGTTTCATATGCTGATGGCCGGATAAGGGACCCTGGCACACCTAATCAAACTATGGAACACCCGCAGGGTAAGGTGCAAGTCGGAGCTGTAGCTCGTTTTAGCTATTAAAACCGGAGGTCCGTGACACTTTTTTAAACTCATTCTTTGAGCAGAGAGTGTGACTAGCACGTACATCATCATGGAAGGCAGTATCTTAAATACAGCTGCTCGTTAAGCGAACGATATTGACATCATTCGCTGTTCCAAGCGGAATACAGCTTAAGCCGCAAATGCGATCGAAGTAGCCGAGGACAAGACTACCTAAACACTAAACCAACCCAGCACGAATCGTCAATTTTTATAGCAACAACTTCGAGTTCACCTACCTCTAATCAGCCTATCCTCAACCGCCTTCCACTGGGCATCTTTATACTTTCATCGGCGGAATATTAAACATTGAGTCTCAGGTTCTATTCGTGGGAAAACAAAAATGACATCTTAAGGTTACAATAGTAAGCGAAAAAAATCCCTGACGGTTCAAAATTGAGTTTGTAACAAAGTCGCGGTAAATACCTCATCTAAAGCAGATTTGAAGGTTGTTCGGAACGAAATCCATTTTAAGAGTTAATGCTCAAGACAATTTTGATTCCCAAAGACCTATTTTTATATCCAATATCCCATAGGCGATTGCAAAAAAAAACTTTTAAAATTTATTCGCATTATCCAATACTCTAGGATTAATGGCCATCGTAACCTCCATCTAAACCTTGACAGTCAAAATATTTGTACACCGCCATTTCGCGTTATCTCAAATGACGCACAACAAAAACTTAAACTTTCTGATAGACTGGAAAAAAAAGAACTGACATCAAAGTTTACGCGCACAAATTTTCGTAGCTAATATCCAAGTCGCCTGGCAAGTTCATCCATATCGTCATTCGATAAAATATCCTTCCCACTTGTCAGTAACAGATTCCTCAGTAAACTTCCACCGCAAATGACGTAGGTATCCTTATTTAATTTTAAATTATCGCTTCGGCAAAGCGTTGTGCGCTAAGACAAACTTTCGAAACTTTCCAACGATCTGTCTCTCAGTGTGCTAGCAGGATCCGCTATATTCCATCCAACAATTTCAGCTAACTCCATGCTTCCGCTTAACGTGTCCGATGAAGGGTAAGCTCTCTGGATGTTGCTTGCCGCCACGGATTTGAATACACACGCACGAACAGACGAACACCCATTGCACTATGGCAAAGGAAGTGAAAGGGAGGACAACTTTTGGTTGAACGAACTTCATTTCCTTTGATATTTACTAGACTACCACCAAAACAACAGCTGTTACAGTTTTCACCAATCTCACGGAATATAGGGCGAATAATTTGGCGAGTATATACCGAGAGCGATTAAGGGGAATGACTCGTACCCTTTTATATAGATGCGACTGACTGCCAGGATTGTATTATGGGATAAGTAGTATCACAGCGGTGACTATGAATAATATTCGCAGACACTCATTAAGCTACTTTTTTGAAGCGATGGTGAGTGGGGACTCGCATCTGTCACAATCAATAATTTCGTTTCTTCCCGTTTCGGAAAGTAAATAAGTAGAATTGGGTCAGCGGAGGGAAGTTGGTTCTTATAAGATGTGAAAAAATGTTAAACAAATTATTAAAACTGCATCTTCTGTTGTAATACTGCTAAAGCAAACTTTAGAAGACGAAATACCTCTTTAAATAACACCGACCTCTAGTCACAATGTTCAACCGACAGTTCATAGGTCATAGGTGCGTTTGAAACGAAATCTCCCTGAATACTCGTATATAGTTAATTTCAATTCAAAAGCGTCTCATGGAGTGTGTACATTTATCAAGAAGAATGGACTATCGCCGGCACACTCTTGAAGAAAGGGAACCAAACTGAATGACAATGAATGCAACGACGCTCGTCGTCAATGATGCTTGTGTAAGTCAATACAATTTGCAGAACCCGCCCTCGGCCATTCAAACAAATCAAATATCAAGCTGTAAGCTGAAAGCTGAATTGCTGACAGGCTGTGCGTTTTTTTTTTATTAATCTACCTCTCTTCGGGTGGATAGGTGAAGCACGAGACTGCTATGGGTATACGTAGCCGTGTTCGCAATTTTTCACTTGTGTGCTTGTTTTGTGAATGAAAATGCCAGAAGTGGTCCTGTCTCTCCGCCATCCCATTATTGCGAACAAAGGCAAAATGATTCAACGGTAAGTACAACATATCTGTTTTATTAACCCGCAAGTGATGGTGTTCGTTCGTACTTGTGTTGGAAAATAGAGAATTAAAGCATTCTAAAGCAGTTTCCTTTAAAATGGTTTTTCTTTTTCGTCCACTCCTTTGTGAGAGTCCGTCGGATAGCCATATGCGGACTCCATTCTACAGTCCGCATATGGGGAGGGCTGGGCATCATTGGTAATTTCCTGATGCCGGCAGTGGTCAGTAGACAGTAGATGATTATCAACATTTAGATTGTACATATGTAGGACTACATATGAAAACAGACAGATAACAGGTTCCGGGGATTGAATAAGAAACTCTGTACATGCGAGCATAGACCTGTAGATATGAACAAAGGAAATCTTGTAGAGCCACAGTCGGTAGTTAATTGACGATATAAAGAGGCCACTTTTGGAGGGTATTAGCGCCGAAGACGAGTGAAATTGAGGATGCAAGGCTGTCATATGCAATGTCTAAACAGAATCAAATAAGACTGCTTGATCAGACGGCATTTCAGACAGCGAGAGCGAAGACTTGACGGAGAGCATACTTTACCTCATCAAAATTTGGAGGGTACGCACCACCTTACTGCCTGTTCACCAAGAAAGGATATTCTATAAACGGCGCCTACTATATACATATAGATCATAAGTCTACCTACCATCGCATACAAAATCCTACCTATAATACCGTGTAAAAGCATGAAAACCTTAATCAGATAACAGGTAGGCCCCTTACCTACAAGAAGTGCAATCTTAGGCCCGGTAGTTTAACAACCGACCAAAAATTCAAACAATTCAAGACCCCAGAGGAAACCCGAAAAGTCCAGATGGATATGGACACCCACCATCTGATTATTTGTTTCAAGGCCGCATACGACAGCGTACCTTTTTAGAGACGAATTACTTATAGTCCTGTCAAATTTGGCATTTTTGCAAAACTTGTCAGGATGAGGATGGAGAACGCTCGCTGCTCCAATAAAGTCGAAATTTCAAGGATACCATTGATGTATAAAAAGACTTAGACAAAGTGGTGAGCTATCATGTAGCTCCTTTAACACCACGCCTACTTGGGAACATTTTGCGGAACTTGCAAGCCTACCCCAGGGGCAACATTTTTCACAAGTCCTTACAGACAGACGAGCGGAACTCAGCAACTTATCGCTAACACTCCTGCAGGTAGCGGGACAGAAGGGACACAAATGAGGAAGGACCTACCCAATTTATATTGACGAATCAGACGAAACATCTATAACCTTGAGGTGGTAGGTGACAGCACACTCAGGCTGTTGACGACGAAAACATCAATCAATTGGCTAAACTCACCCACTCAATGGAAAATTTCCCAAAGGGAATTTCTGTCAACAAACAGCTGTCAAAATTGTATATAAACAAATTTTTATATAAAAGCAAGTTTTTTCTTTGCAATAAAACACACAGTTTTTATAACGTATTCGGTGCAGTTGCATTTTTATTTCACGTTATCACGGAATTATTCTTGTGGTTAAACTTTTTGCAGTTTTAAAATACAGTTGATTCCTTTTGGTGTGCCGGTTTGTTCATAACCCGAACATTTTTGGTCCTCACGAGCCGGATTTCAAGAAAAACCAAATTTATCAGCACTACACAACGCGCTGCTTGCCTTAACGATTTGTTGTTGTAATTAAATTCTCATTGGTTTTTTGTGTGTGCAATTTGTGTGCTGGAACTTTCAATTGGATTTTCGAACGTCCTCAAAGGAATTATTGGAGTTTTTTGCTGCAGATTTTGTGTGCTGTTTTCTGTGCTGCCGTCATCGTCAGGCCAATCAAACAAGGATTAAACGAATAGAGCTATCGGACCCGAACTCGCTGGAATTTGCAAGTAAGTGCTTTCACATTTACTATTTTTGTGTGTTTATCTGCAAATTAAAAAACATTAAATATGAAGCAAAATAAACTTTCACGAGCACTTACTCAGTTGGAGAAAGATGTTGTGAATTTCGGGAAAAAGGGATCCTCGGCTCGTACTGCAAATTATTTATCTGGTCGTTTGTCGTTATTGGAGAAATCCATGCAATCGGCATTAGAGGTGTATGAGGAGTGCATAGGGTCGCTGTCTGATGGTGAAGAGGATAAAAGCGTCGCATTAGAGGATAATTACGAAAAGATTCGCGAATTATATTTTGATTACCGTGCGAGTCTGCTAGATGCAATGGACAAGGTGAAGGTAGTTGAATCTAAGGCTGACGTCACACAAACAGACGCAAATGTAACTTTGTCTACGCACAACTCAGATATCAAGCTGAAAAACATTCCGATTCCTGTTTTTCCAGGGAATTATGAATCTTGGAGAGGTTTTCGTGATCTTTTTGTTTCCCTTGTTCACCATAACTCGTCGTTGTCTGAAATACAGAAAATGCACTATCTTAAAACCAGTATTTCGGGCGAAGCTGAGAAAATATTGTCACATTTACCTATTTCCAATGGCAATTATGCTAAGGCGTGGGCTATTTTAGAAGATCGGTATGACCATCAGCGCTTTCTGGTTAATACGCAGTTGAAGTGCTTTTTTAACCAACCTTCAATAACTCAGGAACGAGCCGAAGCCATCAAGGAACTGCTAGATACTTCAACAGAGATTGTTCACAGCCTTAGCAACTTGAAGGTGCCAGTCAATCATTGAGATGCGGTAATAATATACGTTTTGTTGCAAAAGTTACCATCGAAAACGCAGCAGCTGTGGGAGGAAAAGCTTGGATCCAAGGAGAATACTAAGGAGCTACCGACGCTTGCGGAATTTAAACTGTTCCTCGAATCTCGGTTCCGCACTCTGGAGGCAGTCTGCTACCAGCATGGTAAAACATCATTAGAACCATCCAAAAAGGTTCCTCAACGAAACTCTTTTCATGCGCAGGCTACCAAATTTAAGTTTGCCTGTAAGCTTTGCGATAGGGGTCAGCATGCTATCCGCAAATGCAACCGTTTTTTGAAAATGAGCATCAACGATCGCTGTCAAGCAATTTCTAGGCTAGGTTTGTGTAGAAACTGTTTGGCTTATAGTCATTTGTCCGAAAGCTGTCCAAGTAGTCGTAAATGTTATTATTGTCAGCAGCCCCATCATTCGTTGTTACACAATTCGTCTCCACAAAACAATCACATGTCGCACTCTCATCCCTGTAATACGTCAGGTTTTAATCAAAATTCTCAACAACATAATACAAATTATCTTACCTCGGTTATTAATCCCAACGCTCCGAGTTTTACGCCACCAAACATGGAACGACCTCCTCCAAATCAACGAGATGCTTCGAATGTGCAACTCCCGCATGAAGATCATCCTTGTTGCAGTAAATCTGTCCACACGTACCATTCTGTGCCACTCACGAATACTCAAGTGATGTTGGCCACAGCCATTGTCAAGGTCAGCGGTTCATCAGGAGAAGTTGTTTCACTTCGGGCATTGCTGGACTCTGGTTCTGAGGCCTCTTTTATCACTGAGTCAGCAATTCAATTACTCCGTTTGAGGCACAAATCAACCTTTGTCGAGGTGTCCGGGCTGGGTATGGTCAACAGCGGCACATGTAACAAAATCGTTGATATTGCGATTGGGTCTCACCATTCAAACTTTGTAGTCAACACACAAGCGCTCGTCTATAAGTCGCTATCTGGGCATATTCCGGCCCGAACCCTTCCAGTTGCTGATTGGAGACATCTCGACGGCTTGAGCTTAGCCGACCCATCATTTTTTAAGCCAGCCAAGGTTGATTTGTTGTTAGGTAGCGACGTACTAGCTGACATTCTCCTGCCAGAATTAATAAAGCCGACTAGTGCCAATTTGCCTGTTGCTCAGAACACCAAATTCGGCTGGATTCTCTTCGGACGTACTCCATTCGCGTCACAGCCTGTCAAGAGTTTCCATCAAACTTGCAATCTGGATGTTGTCATGCGCCAATTCTGGGAGCAGGAAGAAGCACCATTCCAAATCCCCGAAACTCCAGAAAACGTCGCATGCGAAACACACTTTTTGGAAAACGTCAAGCGCGTAGCAGATGGCCGGTTTGAAGTTGCCCTTCCTTTCAAAGGTAACGTCCATCCAATACTCGGGCGGTCAAAAGAAGGAGCTCTTCGACGATTTAAGCAGCTAGAAGGACGTCTATCAAAAAACAAAAACCTTCAAAAGGACTACGCAAAATGCATTGAAGAGTACCTTTCGATGGGTCACATGAGTGAGGTAAACGAGTCAATGTTGGAAAGCATCCCGCATTATTTTCTGCCTCACCATGCCGTTATAAAGGAGAGCAGTTCATCGACCAAGTTGAGAGTAGTTTTTGACGCGTCTTTCAAAACATCAGACGGAACATCACTGATCCGGGTCGCACAAAGGCAGATGTTCCCAAATGGCATCACCAAACCAAGAGGGATGGGATCTTTAAATCCATTTGTAGACGGTCACGGTGTAATCCGAGTCGGCGGTAGACTCAGCCAGGCGAACATCCCGTACAACCAACAACACCCTGTTATTCTGGACCCCAGCAACCATATAACCAACTTAATAATACGTGATGCCCATCTAAAGTTGCTACACGGAGGGAGTCAGTTAATGATGGCGCATCTAAGAACCAAGTTCTGGATCTTCAAACTGAAAAGGTCAGTAAAAAAGCATGTCCATAGTTGCGTCACTTGTTACAGATTCCGCGCTCAGACATCACAACAGCTGATGGGTCAATTACCTGCACCTCGAGTGACAATGTCAAGACCCTTCACTCATACCGGTGTTGACTATGCAGGCCCCATCAATATCAGAGCTTGGAAAGGTCGTGGAGCTAAGTGCCACAAAGGGTACTTGGCCATTTTCATTTGCTTGGCCACCAAAGCAATTCACTTGGAAGCAGTCAGTGACTTAACAAGTCAGGCATTTTTATCCGCTTTTCGGAGATTCGCGGGGCGGCGTGGCGTCTGCGCCCAGATATACAGCGACTGTGGCACGAACTTTGTGGGTGCTGACGCTGAGCTGCGTCGGCTCCTGAAAAGCGGAACACATGACTACCAGGAAATAGCCAACGTCTTAGCAACCGAAGGAACAAAGTGGAACTTCATTCCACCTGCTTCTCCCCACTTTGGAGGATTGTGGGAAGCGGGAGTAAAGAGCGTTAAATTCCACTTAAAAAGGATTGTAGGAAATGGGACCTTAACCTACGAGGAGCTCGCCACGCTTTTAATACAAATTGAAGCGTGTCTTAATTCGAGGCCTCTCTGTCCCTTAACGGAAGATCCTACGGACTTTCAGGCGTTAACACCGGCACATTTTCTTATCGGAGAAAGTCTATTTACAATTCCCGAAACAGACCTGACTATAGGAAAGCTGAACTTGACCGACCGATGGAAGACTATTCAAGCCCATTTGCAGACATTCTGGAGGCAGTGGCAAACTGAATATCTGAGTCGTCTCCAACATCGTCCAAAGTGGTTAAAACCACAGCCACAGCTGACCGAAGGTGATTTGGTACTCATCAGAGACGAACGACTTCCCCCTGCAAAATGGTGCTTAGGCCGCATAATCGAAACCTACCCTGGACCAGACAAATTAACAAGAGTGGTAAAAGTTAAAACGCAGCAAGGAGAAGCCAAAAGGCCTATCACGAAACTTTGCCCCCTTCCTTGTAACAACGCCAAACAAACTACACAAAAATAATAATATTTACACAAAAATAATAATACATATTTACCCAAAATAATAATTACATAAGTATAAAACACAACATTTAAAAACACACATATAAACTAATCTGTATGAAAACTTATGCACCCTACTGTCTTCATACCGATTACAACACAACACAACACAACTCAACGCAAATAAAAAAGTTTGATTGAAAATAAATCACTCAAACCAACATGGAAAACGGTCGCGCTCTCATGCACACAAAAATTCCAAACCCCAACACAAGCACTACAAGGAATACAGTCCACTTCCACTTGTTTCGTCACAAGCAACAGAGAAAACAAAATGCACACCAACGAGGGACCCACACCAACGTAATCAAAAGCACCCAACACGACACACAAAAGAGAAAAACAAAATGCACCCACACATACACATCAAACAGAGCATGCAAAAACAAATTATCATAAAACAAAACACGAATTCAACATAATCACAACTCAAATTAAATCAAAATCAACTTTAATAAGATTACAATTAATACTCACATGAATTACTTCGCAACACATCACAAACCAACTGATTGATTTTTGTCAATACACACTGCACCGCTACAGTACTGAATAATTGAATAAAAATCTAAACGAACTAGCGGATATACATTTTATGATACTTACGTTAAGGATACAAATTTGCATTGCAATTTGCATGCAAATAAACTAATTGAAGAGTTAGAGTTAGATTTGCTATTCGTGATGAATTCGAAATAGCAATTAATAATCCAGGTCCAGGAGGGTGTCCTACAAAAAGTTAATTTTAGTAATTGGGCAACTCCTATAGTGCCAAAATTCGTAAAGCTAATAATAAAATTCGGTTGTGTAGGGACTACAAAGTAACCCTCAATAAATTTAGAATAGTGTATGAGCACCTTCTGTCTACGATAGAGGAGTTCTTCGCTTCAATGGGCGGTGGCATAAAATTTAGACAGTTGGATCTAACAAAAGACTATTTGCAACTAGAAGTTGCAAGTATTTGACACTCAGCATTCATAAAGGTACAGTAGTCCCTCGATAATGTGAACTAATTAAAACAAGGCGTTTTCGGATTTTAGAGGGATTCACATTACTGGAACTTTTTTTCAGTACTTACTAAACTGATTGAAACGATTTTCAAATTAAAAACAACACAAAATTAATTTTTTAAAGCACAGTTTATATGTTTATTAATTTAGAAGAAAAACAAAAATCGCACGCAAAACGAGCAAGAGAAATATAAAAACTTTTACAAAAAAATTCACATTTTAGAGGTTGAAAATTTCGGAAGTTCACATTATAGACATGCCAATGTAAAGTTTTGCCGATTCACATTTTAGAGAAATTCACATTATCGGTAATTCACATTATCGAGGCACTACTGTATTTACAAACCTACTCCGATGATGTATGAAGTCTCATTCGCACATGCTATTTTTCAGCGGTATATGAAAGAACTCTAACAGGATATTCCTGGCGTCACGGTTTTCATTGATGAAATTCAAATCACTGGACCGGATAATATAGTAGGGTAGGGCGGGGCTAGTTAGACCACGGGGCAAGTTGGACCAGGGTTGCCGTTAACTTAAAAAAAAAAAGTCACTAACTCGAACCTAGAAATCCACCAGATATGGTAAAATTTAATAAAAAAAATCACAAGAAAAAAAAAATGTTCACTACCTACAAATGAAAAAAATAAAATTCAATTTTAACAACATTTTTATTTTGAACAACAAATCAAAAACTTGCAATATTTAAATACTTATAAAAAAATAACAATTAAAAATTAATTTTTGTCACTAAACTTTTGAAAATTCCACTAGATATAGCGACAAAGTCACTAAAAAGGCAACCGTGAGTTGGACAACGCAAATTTCTCAGAAACCGTATGTTTAACGAGAACATGATCATACACGAACAAAGCGCGCTCTTTTACCAGCACGTGCCATACCGGTTTCAGTTGCATTGTGTGCTCAGAAGAGAAACCACACGCAGTTTTGTCTTTTTTTAGTGCAAAAGTAAAAAATACGTGAAAGATAGTTTTTTTATTTTACCAGTGAAAAAAAAACAGAATTAAGGACTGAGGTAAAGTTTTTTGATAAGTACCTAAATATATTGTATTTTTATATTCTGTGTGTTAAATTGAACAAGTTTAAGTATTTTTGTATTTATGACGAAATATGTCCACCAAACCAAGTGTGGGGTCAGTTGGACCAGGTGGATTTAAATAGACGGTTTTTATATGTATCTTTTGTTATTTGGAATTTTATTTTGAGAGGCACAGCTGGTAAGGCGCAGATCAATACAGCTATTGCAGCTGTACTTTCGAAAGAAAAATCTTTGAGGGAAGCCCCGTTAGAGTTTGGAATACCAATAACAACACTAAGAACACATCTTATTAAAAAAAATTCGCAAGAAAATCCCCGTATAGGTTATGTTGGGCCGATGCAAGTTTTTGACGAAGAAAAAGGGGTTTTGCTTAAAGAGTATTTGCTTGTACTTTATGGAACTTGTTTTTCAACTTTTCAGGGCTTGGTCCAACTAACCCCACACACTGGTCCAACTTGCCTCCCCTATAAGGGCTAGTTAGACCACTTGGACTTGGTTCATTTAGTGAACATTAATCATCTGCGGTTACATATTTTCAATTCTTTCAAATTTGTTTTAGAAGCTAGAGGTTCATTCTTTCTTACGAAACCAGTTTCATAGTTATACATTGAATAGTTTGATTTATATGAGACTTCAAGTAAAAAGTGGTCCAACTATCCCCGCCTTACCCTACTCATTTAGAGCTTGGCCAGAAATGTTCGAATTAGTTGTCTAAGACGACCTTTACGCTTTGACTTAAAAAGTCATCGATTTCATGCGAAAAGCCTCGCATAAGGTGGCGCGCACAAGGAGTGAGGAACCTGCTTCAACTTGGAGTGGGTGCATTAAGTCAGCGTCGATATCTGTTCTGTTGGATTTGCTTTTAGGGGTCTCTCTTGGAACAATCACTAATCACTCCTTCATCTTCATCTTAAGCTCAATCACCTGATTACCCTCGCGGAATGAAGGATTGCTGCAGACATTTTTTTCATTCATCGATTGCAGAGGTTCCTTTGCTGCTCTGTATTCTTTAACCTGTTGTGCCGTCGCTTCTATCAATCCAGAGCACTTTGAATTGCTTTAAGGAACCTACATTTGCTCCCGCTGCATTGGTTCCACTTATCCACTGCACTTCGCATAACTCTAACAAACCTTTCTCCCGGATTTTCATATATGCTGCGGAAGGTTAGCTCTTACTACTATCGCCTTTAATTGCAGCACACCTTCCCTTAAACTCGATTTCATCTTCAGCATCCTTACGTAGTTGTACTTAGGTTTAAGCTCTAGCTTTAAGCAACAAATGTAGCTTGCATTAAGCCAAACTCCAGGCCCAGGTCCTATGATGGCCAATGAGTGCCACCGAAGTAAGTAACCAACCAACCATTCCCAAGTAACCTAATTATGGTTAACGTTTTGAAAACGAAACCTCTGCAGTAGCCAAATGGAAATATTGGGAATTTTTACAGGCAACAGAAAGAAAGCTTCCAGACATGGGTTAGTTGAAAGTGTTTCCTTCTAAGGCTTCGTCCTGCAAGACAAGCGTGACAGCTACAGCCCATTTGACGAATTGGAACAACCCTGTATCAGTAATTGTGGTAGAACTGCGTCCGCCGTCGTCATATCCTCAGGTTTGCCAACTTTCGACATCTTCTTCTTCGCCACGCCTTACGCTGTAGCATAGGGATACATATCCCAGGCTAAGGGTATGCGCAGACGAACATATACCTAGTTGAAACCAACAACTTGAAAGCGAGAATTAGACACGAACGCATACCGTTTGGTATGGTACACCACCTCGCCCCAACACGAAATTAATTCCAGTTACAGTCGGCATCAATACTTCAAGTGCTCGTTGACCGTGACAACGTTTTCCTTTCTCATTTCGCCCGCGAGGAGCAATCCCCTTTCTGCGCGCAAAGCAATTCAGTATTGAGTACCTTCTTTCCGCTATTTCCCTTTGATTGAATTCGAAAGAGCTCGATCCAATTCAACTTTCACAATCGTTCACTTCTGTATTGATTTTTGCCGATTACCTTGCCCCGCCGGGCACACAAGTCTCCCATAGGGCTAACCATCCATTTATCTGCCAACCGAGGCGTTGGTGAAATTAATTTTCCAATTACTCTCATAAAATTTTCCGTTTTCAAATTCTCGCTTAATTAACCCTCAATAATTCGCACATTCAACATTAAATCCTTGAAAAACATTTTCCAATTTCAATAAATCTCCTGGGAAGGTCTGGGGTCTGGCAACCAACTTAGCACACCGCACCATATCCCGCCCATCGAACAACGCCCACCGCACAGCGGCAAGTGTCAAAGTTTTAGAATTAATTCACGAGTGGCATAACGCTTATCCTGGCACATCACAAGCACACGTCACACAGAACTTCAGAGGGTATACAAACGAGGGGTAAGAACTCATAGTCAACTGTATATATGGTATATATATTCCGCGTCGTCATCAACACTATCATCGTGGTTCTGTTGGCAGCGCATAAGTGTACACAGCCCAAGTACAAGCAGAGAAAACAAATCAAACTTAAACAGAAGAGAAATTATCATAATGAGATAAGGTCTCGTCTCTCACTCATATATCATTACTGTAATGGGCCGCATTATGGATGGGTTGAGTTAGTGAGAGTATTTGCACAGCCAGTATGCGATGGGGGGACAGGGCGCGCTACCAAAGACGATGAGAAGAGAGCGTCGGGCAATCGCTTGGCGAACCAATATTGACTTGGAATATGCTCATGATAATGCTGATGATGACGAGAATCGTAAGGATTATGATGATGGATGGCGTCCTTCGCAAAGGTAGGTATATGCTGCATTGGATGAGCGGGCATGGATGGCAATAAAAGTGCTGCCCCCCCACCGATCAAATTGAAATTCCAATACGGCAGAGATGGAACCTGAGTATACGGATGGACAGCACCGTCGCAAATAAATGATTTTCTGTTTACCCAAAAGCGAAACGCACCCAACAGATCCACACATCGACGTCAGCCGCACTCACCCCACCTCTACCACACAGTTTCAGTGTTCGGTGTTTACTCTGGTATCTGATTCCATTCGGTTGCCTGCAGCTGAGATAACTCGAACTGCTCCTCGAACCGAACTGCAGCGCATATCTATCTGTATTTAGAGAGAGGGAGAAGGACCTATCCTATTCCTATATATCACCATCACGTAATTGAATAATATTTTCTTGATAATAAAATCAAACAAAAGAAGAAGACATCGGAGCGTAGTTGCAGTTGTCGCGGGGAAACTTTCAATCCGAATGGGGGCCATTTGGGAATTCTTGGTTCCGGTTAAGTTGCGACTTGAAAATGTATTCCCCCATGCCAGCCCGGGGGTTATGGTCTTGGTATATATATGGCATTGCGAAACGTAATGGACTGCAATTGATTGCGATGGAGGCAATCATAGAGTGCAGACAAACTAAATGTCTCCAGTGTGCTCTCTGTGACTTATAATCCGTAGCAATCGGTTGTAAAGTTTGTCATCGTGAGTTGTCGGATAAACAGGACGATCGATGGAGCAGCAGCAGCAGCGTTTCCAAAGCCATCACATAGGGGAAGGGCCGGCGAAACTGCTATAAGTTTGTTAGCGAATCAATTGTAAATAAGCTGTAGAAAGTGCTATGGGTTCTTGACTGTTTTGTGGCGACACCAAGTGATAAGGAACAGTTTTAGTTGGGAACAGTTTAAGCGAGTTGTTGGTGAAGAGCTTGTGGCATTTCTACTTATTTGTTTGCACACAGAGGTGGGTTGAATTTCATCGGGGACCTTCCTAAATAGTTGGAGATTAAACGTAAATTTGATCTCACTTCAGTAAATTATATACAATTTGCATGAGTTTTGGAAGATGGGCAGGTGTGAGTATTTCCTAATGTTTTTCTCCACAGAGAGTTGCTGTTTTTATCAAGGGAGAGCTAACCGAACAGGTGAAGGGTATTTTGTTAATTTTTTAATTATCCTTGTATTGTGAGCCAGGTCGCCTTGTTGCATGTGGAGTTTTTGCCGAATCACGTTGAAACTACTCACCAATTCCGTATGAATTTTACGGACATAACGAAGGACTTAGGGGTGCAACAATTAGTTTTTGTTTCATCGGCCAACTCGTTCAGAAAATATAAGAGCTTAAAACTTTCTCAGAGAGGACATTTTTGATCGCCCGCTGCACATATATCGTCATCATTTCAATAAATGAGACGCTTTTGGCAGCGAATTCGAATGAGTGGCCCATCTAGCGGGTTCTTTTTAAATCATAGGGTATTTTGACACTGACAGCTGTTTTCCGTCCGAAATCTTGACAGAAAGTCAGTATCATAGCTCCGCGGAACGAAGTGAGTCACTTTACAGTTAAACACGTTTGGGAAAAATTGAAAACTTGTTTCCAAATTGTGTGCTGCTGTGTAGCCCAAACAGCTCGTTTTTTATAAAGAAGTTTTGGCCGAAATGAAGCACCCACCGCGCCTGCTGTACGCAAGTTTGTGCAAGAAGTTCGTGAGACTGCTATGCTATAGTGGACAATACTCATGGTCCCCGTCGTCGTGCGGATTGTGGAGTGGTGGCATCATTGGACATTTCATCGAAAATAAGGCTCTGAACAACGTTTTGGCCAAAGGTTGGCGTTACAGAGCCATATTAACTGACTTTATTTTTACTAAAATTCAAGACATGGATTTTGACGACCTCTGCTTCATGCAGGATGGCACGCCATGCCATACAGCCTGTGTCACAATCGATCTTTTGCGCAACAAATCCCCAAATCGTGTTATCAGCCGTGTTGGCGATGTCAATTGGCCGCTTCTTTGCTGCGATTTGACCCCTTTGGACTTTTTTGTGTGGGGAACCGTAAAGGACCGATGTTATGACAATAATCCGGAACCGATTCAAGCACTTAAGGCCAATATCATCCAAGCAATCCGTGAGCTACAGCCCGAAACCATCAACAAGGTCTTGGAAAATTGGCCGAGGCAGCCGCTTAAACGAATTTGTGTTCCATAATTAATGATAATGGTTACTCTTACTAATAAAGCCTTAATACATGGAGAAAATTTAATTTTGTTAATTTTATTGCATTTTCAAAAAGAAACTTGTTTTTGGCTCACCCTGTATATAGTAGTGTGGGGCGAAAATTTTTTTTCTTATTTCTTCACAAAGTCGCACAACGGTTACAGCTACATTCCCCCAGATTATGTGGACCAATATGAAGTCGAGGATATTGTTAATGGCCTGTGATGGAAGGCACCAAGCTGTCAAGGCCAAAAGATACAACCACGCATTTTCTCAAATAACGCTACGAAAGACGAAGGACTATAGGTACCTTATATAAAATTAATGAATTATTCTTACAGCCGTTTGGTGATACTTTTCATGTATTTTTCTTACCTGTAAGCATAATCATAATTAAACCAAACATATTCATAAAACTTTTGAATTA
Source organism: Cheilosia vulpina (assembly GCA_916610125.1). Lineage (NCBI taxonomy): Eukaryota > Metazoa > Arthropoda > Insecta > Diptera > Syrphidae > Cheilosia > Cheilosia vulpina. The sequence goes on from OU744276.1 coordinate 2,904,860, forward strand.
TTTTTTAATTGCTTTATTTCAGAAACAAGAGTTTGTAAAAAGTTAACCCCCGGGCTATTTTGGAGTTCTTTCGGCCGGTTGGTAAGGTCATCGTCAAGAACTTTTTAAAACTCGTCATTCTTTCTCTGCGAAAGAAATGTAAAGAAATGAGTGTGTAATAGAAAAAAAAATGGCAATCAGGATGGATATTCGTGGCCGCGTCTTTCCATTTTCGCTTGTGAGTGGCAGTTGATGTCGAAGGTGTACACGGAGAACATGAACTAAGTACCATAGACAATACTGAGACCACCAACTCCGACCGATTTCCCGTTACTTAGCCTACAAGCTATATTTTTATGGGGTGGCAAATGCTAAGTGCGCTTGTATTGTTACATAGAAATTCGTATTGACAAATGTCACGTAACTTCAAAAATTCCAACTCACCAACACGCTCGCACCTTGCATATGCCACTTCCGCTGTGGACAAAGTTGCTGCCAGCGTTCATAGAATTTTATCCGTTAAATTTGAAATTATTCGTTACGTGTGCATAATATTTTTTTAAAGAATAAGTGGAGATTTTCTTAAAATATATATGAAAAATAAACAATGCAGATTGTTTGAAGTAAAATAGAAATATATTGAGCAAATTTTCTTCTCTAGACTGACAGCTTCAGCTGAAAAAGAGGGATTGCTTACAAGCTAAATTTGACCACGGATGTAGCCCAGTTTGATGTTAATCAAAAAAAAATCTTGAAAAAAAAAAACAGCCTTCACTTTCGATTTTAACCGGATTTCAGGTAGGTAGCCTGATTCTCACTTCAATCTCGAGTGTGGGGCTGTGTTGTAAATAATAGTTTTTCTTCGTTCCAGGTTGACATTTTTCGCTACATTTTTATATAAATAGTTGTTCGATATTAATATTTTTTAGTACTTATCATGTGAAACTTATTATGTAGCTAGACACCATGCAAAGACGTATTTCATAAAAAGTACTTAAAACAAATATACGAAATAATTCCTGTCCCTTGAAGTCAATCATATTTCATTCATTTCCCGGCGAAATGTTTTTTTTTTTGCCAAAAACAACAAACGACAAACAGACACAATAATAATTTCAAGAGCAAAAATGTCTTATTTTATTTCCACGAATGAATTTTTCACAGTTTATTGCTTTATTTATTTATGTTGATTATATTAGCTATTAACCATTTTTCAACATGTTTTCATGTTTAAATAAAAAAACGAATTTCAACTCTTAGAACGCATCCATCAGCTGATAGAAACTCACCAAATACACAAACTCTCAGTCAGTGTTCTGAGCACTCTCTCTTTATTTTTCCCCCGAAGCGTGGTCATTTTTTCCCTTTTCACCGAACTCAAATCGCATCGATTTTTTTATGAAAAAATCTTTCTTTTAAAAGTGTTCTTTGGAAAGAAAATCACATTAAATCAACCTTCAGTATAAAAGTGGCAGTTTGTTTACATTATAATGACTATTTTTCGGTACAAGGAATTTATGCTCAAAGGCAAATCTCTTTTTTTATGGACTTTTAGTGCGTCGATATTCATGGTGGAATGTAGTTTGAATGTTTTTTTTTTTGTCCGATTAATCATAGTTGATATTACCACAATTTTGATGATTTTTCTTTTTACGCGCGGAAAGTGATTTGAATTTGAAACTACCACAAAAAGGTAGAGATATAACGATGTAGGAACACTGCGGAGTGTCAGTACTTTATTACTCCTCCCGCCATTTAGCATTTTATATTTTTTGTTGCTTCACACGTATTCACAGGCAGTAGAGTTAAGAGAAGTGGAGAGGGGGTATTATTGAAAAAAAATTTGCGGTGGAAATCCGGGACGGAACATGGGAGATGTCAGTCTATTTTTACTTAGTTTATGACGGAGAGTGCGTCCGGCTATCTTCAAGCATTCAGTGCCACTTATTATATGGTTCAGGTGATGGTGACTTACACCAAAGTGCCTCCGCAGAATTTGATGGTACGTGAGCGGGTGACTGGATGAATTCATTTGATGATTGGATCAACAAATTTGTTACAGCTAAGTCAGCAACTTAAGTAAGCGGAATTCTGTGCGTTCTGCGCCAATAGTAGCCTCAATAAGCTGTTTCTCAAACAGGAAGGAAGCTGTTTCTCAAGGAAGAAAAATGCGCTTATGTGTTACAACCACTCACATAAATATTGAATAATGGTCCCTTAATTTTGCCCAAAGCACTCTAAATATCTACAAGGTGGCGCAAAAATAACCTTCCGATGTTTTTTGGCTGTAATAATCTTGGCAACGTCTCGTGTTGTGCCAGTCTCTTCGAGGCGAGCGGCTAAACGTCGCAGTGTTTCACCAGTAGGCGTTGGACGGCTAGGAAATCTGCGACGAAATTCACGTTGTGCCAAAGTCACCGACCGAGTATTGCTCAAATAAATAGTCACCAATATTCCGCGTTCTGGAGCAGTGTAGCGTAACATTGTTTATTAACGTGTATTTCGCATGTGTTTACTACACAAATGTCAAAACAGAACTGACATTAGGGCCAATCGCAAAATTTATAGCATTTTCTGATAGGAGGATTACTTTTGCGCCACCTTGTAGATAGTTGTTTGACCGGCACAAAATATTTTTTTTCATTGAACTGTCAACACAATTTTTTTAACGACATTCACAGATTCTCTCATGCTTCTAATATTTCCACCATTGAAAAGGCTTCCTCTAACGCCGTGCCAACTGTCAAAGTAAGTGTCAACTGGTGCGATGGAAAGAAAAGTAGAAAGTGAACCTAGTTCATCCGTCGCATCCAGCACGTGCGATGCTTATGGGTCACCTTCCATAAGAAGCTGCTGTGTATTCTATCTACCTGTCAATCGAAAACGTTGTGGAAAAGAACACTTAACGCACTGTTCCCAAATGAAAAATCTGAAAATCTTGTTTTTCCGAAATAAAAAATTATTTTTTTTCAAGATTTTTCCAAAACATAAAAAGAACGAAATATGAAACACAAACTTGTATTTATTTTTTATACTTATTATTATTTATTGTATTTATTTGTTTATAAATCGCATAAATATCGATAAAAAAAATATAAATTAAAGTTATTGGGTTTTGAAATTTTGGAACACGTTAATTTATACGTATTTCAATTAAAATGACTTAGAACTTCATTGATTATATCATTAACGCCATTAAAGCGTCACAAATCCTTTGTAAAGATTAAACTTTCAACTGTTTCAGTGCTTAAACCATTACGAATTTTTCTTTTATTTAAATATACAGCAGAAAATGTTCTTTCAACATTTGCAGAGGAATGTGGAAGAGATAAATTATTGAAATACATATTTTTTAAGATTGAATATGCGAAGTCTCCATCCGCAAATTATATCTACTTATTATGTATATAGAATGAAGAAAAAAAAATCTTGAAATTTGATAAAATTGAGGTAAAAAGTTTTGTACATTTTTTAGAGCTAAAAAAAAAAAAAATCTTTGTAAGTTGGCATCATGCCCTTAAGACAATTTTTTTCGAGCGAAATATTTTCTCTTACAGATCTTTATTCCAGTTTATTGCGATTGCGTTTCAACAACAAGTGATGTACTGTTTTATAGAGCTGAAGAGCCCAAGTCTGAATGTGATGAATGGGACGTAAAACTCGTATTCCCTGAAGTTACAACGCGATAGAGGAACACATTACCTAAGGTGACACATCGTGGAACCTGAACTATAATGGCCGTTGCAACTAAATAAATCAGGTCCGTATAGGACCGTACGCCTCAACTTTCCTCAACCATACATTTTTGTGAAAGAATCTTTATCCGCCAATAAACATGGATTAATTAGAGGCAGGTCCACAGTAACGAATTGAACTGTATTTACTAATTTTGCCGTAACGGCAATAGAAGTAGGTGCACAGGTTGATGTAATCTATACTGCTTTCGTTAAGGCATTTGATCGGGTAGACCACAAACTGCTTACAAGAAAATTAGAGGCACTTGGTATCCATTCAATACTTAACAAGTGGATTGCATCCTACCACAGAAATCAATTAATTAGAATTGAAAATACTTTTTCGAGGCAGTTTGAAGCAAAGTCTGGTGTCCCACAGGGAAGTCACTTGGGACCTTTGTTGTTTGCATTATTTGAGAACGGTATAGATTCAAGGGTATCTTTCTGTAAGTGTCTGGGATTTGCTGATGACTGGAAGTTTTTTTTGTAGATTCAATTCGGTAGCCGATTGCGATAAGCTTCAGGTTGACATAGACGCAATTACGGACTGGTGTAATTGTAATAATTTGCAACTGAACTTAGGGAAATGTAAGGTTTCGTAATTTTTTCACATTAAGTTGCCTATATTCTATGGTTATTCCATAGCTGGGCACTTAATAACTAGATCTGAGCAAACAAAAGACTTGGGCGTTACATTTGATTTGAAATTAAATTTCAATAAGCACATAGACAGCACAATATCCAGAGCTTACTCTCTTCTTGGATTTATTAAAAGGAACAGCAAGACACACAAACTCTCAGAACCTTGCATTGTTCTTTAGTAAGATCTGTTTTAGAATACTGTTCTATTATTTGGTCACCAGCATATCAGGTACATATAAAACGGATTGAACGTATACAAAAGCCTTTTTTAAGAAATTGCCTTCATCACTTTAATGGGTCAGTAGAAATGCCCAGTTATGAAGAAAGATGTCGGATAATACATTTAAAGTCCCTGGAAATGAGAAGACTTATTCGGGGCATAACGTTTGTAAAAGACATCGCTTCTGGAAGAATAAACTCAACGTTCTTACTGTCCAATCTCTCTTTTTACGTTCCGGAAATTCCGTTACGTGAGCACGGCTTGCTTTATGAACCTAATCATTCGACAAGCTGTGGAATGAATGAGCCTTTAACAAGGTGCATTAGGAGTTTTAATTCAATATGCAACTCCGTTGATTCCAGTGTCGATATTTCGATCAACAGAATTGCATTTAAAAAAAGATTAAATGAATTGTTATAATTGCTCATAGGGTATTTTTATTTTTGCTTAGAATTTTACGAATGTAATTGATTATATTTTTTCTTGCACACTAAGTGGAAGTTTTTTTGTTTTTTTTTTTTTTAATTTTTAAACTTCATTTTTTTTTCTCTTCACTTGAAGAGTTTTTTTTACTATATATACATATATTTATTTATTTATTTATTTATTTTTTTTAATATTTTTTCTCTTATGTTCAGAGTTTTTCTGTTTTTTTTTTTAATTTTTCTAATTATATAGTCTGTAAATTGTAAAATGGTAGACTTAAGTAAATAAACAAATAAGAATTTTTTTTTAATTTTTTGGGCGAATATAGTTCTATGCCGACTTGAAAGGGCTCCATTGAAAGAGAAGGTAATTATTTTTTTAAATTTATTCATTAAATTAAATTAACATTACAAACACCAACTGGGAAAAAAATGAAATACTTCCATCATCAACCATTTAATCACTATGTAGGCACTCCATGTCAACCTGACTATATTCACTATCACCATAGCCTTTTAGCAACCGTTACCAAGCATCGCTCCAACATATTCATTTAAATCGGTTTATTTCACAATACCGCTTATGCCGTTCGGACAACATCAATCAAACGTCAATTAAAGTTAATCTTGGGAAACAATCTCGCGTCACGTTCATTGTTATCCTTTGTGTTTCCCATGAAACTACTTACTCAGCAGTTTTAATTAGTATCACTGGATTTCCAATCGAATGGAAATAATTAAGTAAATTATTTCCCATCAACAGAAAGTGCTTTAATTCAAAAACAGGCTTTGTAGTTGTCCTGTGGAGTCAGAAGCCAATATCAAGTTTTCAAATAATGTGCCGGAGTCGATCCAGATGTCTGATGAAGAACAACAAGAAAACAAACGAATTGTTGCCAACAACTTGCGTTACAGAACATATTTGCTTGGCTTACCACTCCCAAAACAAAACACTAAAGTTGTTCGTTCTACACCGCAATCCATTTTGTAGCTTTGCTCTTCTGTTGTGTTGTCTATTTATCCATCTATCTTGCAACCGCACAAACAAGTCCTTGAGCAAAACTTTTCCCCTTCGTACTGTAGTGGAAAAAGGTGAACTCTCCCCCCGAAGCCAAACTCTCCGTATATACACTTTCCAACAGCAAAACTATGAAAGTAAAACAATGACATCTTTGTCTGCCAATTAAGTTGCTGATGGACTCAGTTAACCTACTTTAGAAATATCTGCGTCCAAACTTGTCGCGCTGAAAGCATCCCTCCGCAACTTCAATGAACTTGACATCTGATTCAAGGAATATGCCTTTCAAAAGCGTACCTCAGTGTTGTGCGCCCCAGGCACTACGTTAACTCCTCTGAATGGGCCTGGCTGTGACAAAAGGATTCTTTGTGTGAATGCTTTAAGCAAACTGCATCATTGTTGTCGTTACTTTAAGCTTTCTTTCAATCAAAATAAGAGATGTAGGTACCCACCTTTTCACGAGAACAATAGTACTGCGACAGAGAATAGCTTATGACAAAGAGGACTCGTGCTTCATGCACACCCCATTTGATTTGGTTGAACAAACAGACTTCAATCAGAACAAACAACATTAACGCACTCGTTCGCTTCGTCATCAGAGGAGGCCCATACACAAACACATTCCGTGCCTGACACACGCTTCAAACTTCAATATCACATCGACAGCAATTTCCAAAATCGAGGTAATTTTGTGTATGGAAGAAGAAGAACACATTCTCGACATCGACGGTATGTTTACTGACATCCCGACCCTGTACAATATTATTTGGGAATTTATGCTCCGCAGATGGCAAGGGCATGCGCACTCGCGGATACAATCCACTCTCGAATATAGTCCATAGGAAATGCGATGTTTTCAGCACTTCTCCAGGGAGAAAGTGGTCGTTGGGGGTTTTCGATGATTTACTTGATTTTTTTTTCATGTCATGCCATTTTGTGAGGTTACGCTTATAAACATCTCGGGATATGTCAAAGTGATTTGTTTGGGTTCGGATGAAACCCATCAAGGCATGATAATGGAGTTCTAAAGGACATTCAACTTGGTGCACCTATATTGCCGTTACAAGCAAAAGTGGACAGCTACATGATTTGAATGGGTTTAATTTATATTCGCATCTTTGTCCGGCGTTCTTCAAACGGAGAATACTCTACTCTAGCGGAATCAACCATTAATCATTTTTTGCTTCGTTTAGATACTTACACTATATATGTTTAAAATAACTCACCACATTCGTATCGTAAACCCTGGTTAAAAGATATCAACTCGTTACTCATAAGTTACGTAAAATTTTTGCATGCTATCTGACGTCTACTAGCTGACTTGTGCAAATTTGTTTATTTGATAGTACAAGAGGTGCGATTAAGTGAGGTAGATTGAGAATATGTCAAACTGACTATGGAAAGACAGTGATACTCGCATGAACCATAACCAAAATAGGGCAGCCAGCTCCAATGTAGTTATTTTCTTCGAGACGAAGCAGTTTGATTTGACGGCGACCTACTGTCGAGTTCATAAATGAATCAGTAATTTCAGAAACAACACATTCAAGTTATAACTTTTCAGGAGCAACAAAAACTGTTTTATATGAAAACAATCCACAACACTACAAATTTTAAGTATGCCAAGTTATAATTTGGTTTAAGATGCATTCGAAAACTGATAAAATGTTTAGATTTTTTTGAGTCTTAATCGGTTTTAAGTCTTCTGACTTATGTCGTTTTAGAAATAAACCATTTTTTTATTTTTTTTTATTATTTGTTATAAGCTTTAAACAAGAAAAAAAAATGTTTACAAAACTATAAAAAAAAATACTATTGATCTGAATTACAATCCTTTAACCAAGTAGTTGTTGGCCAAGCAAAAATATACCTACACTTAAATGTTAATGTCTCCTGGTAGATACGATTTTAAATTCTTGTATGTCATTCATCTTCTTAATATTGATTGGCACCTTTCCAGAGGGAGAAGCAAGGCAGCTCTACAAGTTCATCTTTGAAAATTTAAATGTTTGAGAACAGTTTTATCAGAATAATCAGAGTGGGAAAAATGAGAAAATTTACTTATAGTAAATGTATACTTATTTTCTCTAGCCACAATATGGCTTCCAATAGACTCCATTGAAGGCATGTTTCTTTTATAAAAGTGTGGCCACCAGCTTTTGAAGTCGATAATGTCTGTCGCTTTTGGTAAAATGACTGTGAAGAAGAAGACTGTTTAGTGGATGGTCAATGACCTATGTCGTTTCTCTGAAATAGTACTATCAGCTTTTGTACTTTTAGGTGCCTGACATGCAATGTGACCAATTCAATATTTGAACTCATGCTAAGTTCAGAAGTATAGCCTGTTTTTGTATAAAAAAGTGCTAAAAATCATTTGAAATCAAAACCTGCTAAAACCCGAAAAACTTAACAAAAAAGCTGTTTTTTTTTTAGGAAAAATAAGATATCTTTCACAAAAATATCATTAAATCATAATCACTTCGTGACGCCTAATATATATTACATACAAAAATATTTTAATTTAAATAAGTATTAATATTATTAGGTATTATAAGCTGAATTCGTTAAATGGTGTTCAGTGGTGTTCAGTGTTCACTTTCAAATGATAATTGTAATGGCTTCACTCTAAGGGTTCGTCTGCTTTGATTTTATATTATTATTTTAATTCATAATTTGGCTAAACCAAAATCCTGCTTATTGTATCCGGTACAGCATGAAATCATACTAAAAAAAATGAAGGCATGATTCGGAAAAAACGAGGCTTAGAATAAAATAATTCTGTTAAATTTAGCAGGAAATATGCTAAATTGGTCACACTGCTAACATGTGTAGTTTCTCTCGAAAAGATGAAAAACTATATCAAAATGAGGAATTTGCAAAAAACAAATAAACACTGACTTATGTTGTTTCTGAAATAAACTATTCATAATGTAAAAATACTATTATGTATTGAGTTAAGCAACCGGTTAGGTTCAAATCCATTTATTGACTGACTCTATGTACAATATCTACTTAACTCTAATGCTTAACTTAACGAAATAGCTCAAAGTGTCTTTACCAACACATTGTGAGAAGTATTACACTGCACGGCTCTACTTAATACATGACAAATACTACATTCCTGCATGTTGCAGATGGAAAATAAAAATTCATAATCCTATGTTTTCTAAACAAATTTATTTACATCAAGAATAGCTACTAAATTTTTCTATTAACTTAAAAGCCTTAAAGTTAAGAGAACTATTATGTCAGTTTTGACAGCTTGGCATTTGAAATGTAAATAATATTCTTTCATTTTTTGTATATAAGAAACTTTTTGAATAAACTTTCCTACTTTTTCATAACGTTGTCCGAAAAACAGTGCCTCCGTTTTTACTGACCAACGGGAAGATATTCCACTATATTGTACAGTTCTCCTTGTGCACCTATTTTCCATAAGACAGTTGTTAACGAATTCAACATTGCGGTCATAAAAGACAATTTATAGTCAACATGCTGTCAATAGTTCGTGTGGTTTTTGTTTTGTTGCCGCGATGCAGAAAAAAGTCAGCAGAGAGAAAGGAATTAAAATGTTTGCAAATTATTTAACAATTTATGTCTAGTTATTAGAAATGCACAAGAGAGAAAAAAATATTTCGAGGATGGCACAAGACATCATTCGGTCTCGGAATGAAATCGGATTAATGGAGACCTTCGGATACCTAGTTTAGGTAAAACGTTAACTAGATTTTTCGGGACTATCCGAACGCGTCGCTGGGCAACTTGATTTGTTTTTGTATTCTCGCTGTGAAAAAACTCGAAATTTTGGCACTTTTTTTATTTGAAAAAAGCTCTTCGCAAATTTTTCAAAAATTGTAATATCGAAATAAGTACGTTTAAAATATAATACGGGTTTTTTATAGCAACACTATTGTAGTGTCATGCGAACTAATGTTTATTAAATATCGTGCGAAAATTTTAAATTTATTGGACGTTTTAGAATGCCAACTGAGTACACAGGCAGGATTTTCTTGACTAGATTTATCGGCTTCCCTTCCATAAACGTCAACTGCAAAAACTATTCACGTGACCACTCAGGTCCAATAATAACTGTCACCTAGGCATAGACTCCAACAGAAATAAGGCAAAAACCAGTTGAATTAAAAAAAAAACATTGTAAAAAAAAAAAACAAAATATGTTCGGCAACTGACCCACTTGCCTCCCTTTTGTGACCGCCTCTGGTTAAGCCTTTTGATTTTTAAATAAGATTTTATGTTTAACTTATGAAATATAAGCCATTTTTTAAATGGTTTTATGTATGTTTTTTTAATTAATTTTTGTCATATTTTGGGGCTGTATTAAAAATTGAAATTTTTTAAAAATATTTTGGATTCTATGACATCTTTTATATACCGCCCGGACGTGATCAAACTAAATTAATTTTTTTTTATATAATTTTTTGTAGCAATACAGCCACCCTAATATTCATGCCAAACAAAAATTATTAATAAATTAATATTTTAATTCCTCAAATAGCTCCAATTAGATGATTAAGCTTATTTTTATTATTTTCAATAATTTTTTTATTACTTAATGTAATAAATTATTTTCTTTTCTTTTTACAAATTCTATAAATTGAAAATGATTAGAAATTTATTCTCTGTTTTTGACCCTTCATATAGAATTTTTAAGATTAAGAACTACCTTAGAAACCCTTGACTTTTTGTGGGATATAAAATAGCTACTCTATTGATAAGGTATTTCTGAACTTCAGTCTACCTGCATTATACGTTTCAATTTGCGCTGACCTGATGTAGAGTCTCCAAATATAAAATCATAAAGGGACAGTTAGCCAAAGATCGAGCTAACTGGGGAGGCGTATTGGTTGAGGCCCCGGTACACCCCGGACTGTAGTGTCACCTAAGTAAGATAAAGTAGATAAAGGGTTTAATATTGTATAAAAGCCTTAATAAGTATGCGCCGTTTGATTTGGAAAAACTTTTTGAGGCCATAAAACAAGGACCCTGGTGAATATAAAAGGTATTCCCATATACGAATTCTTTTAAAATGTCTTTAGAAAATTTGACGAAAATCTTTAAAAGTTTGACTGCATCCACTAGCATCCAGAAGACCTGCAGAGATCGTAGTACCATAAGTACCTTTATCTGGTAAAAAAGTAGCGTAGCTCACAAGTTCATCATCTTTACAAATTATCGGAATATCCCAAAGAGATGAGTGACACTGAGATACACTGCGATACTAATAATCATCTTCAGTGTCGAGGCTACATTTTTCAAACTCACAATGGGAAAATTTACCATACAAAATTGCATGTTGTGATCTACAAAATATGTAGAATGAAGGTTAAAAATGATTATTAGTAAAGCCCACATAGCTTTTTCAGCCTTTTTCCAAGGACTCTATATCTATTGCCGCTTGACTCTTAGAGAAGACACGAATTTCTTGTACACACTTCGTTTCAGTCATGACTTCTTTTATAACCACTGAAATAGGTACAGTGATGGGGAAGAAGAAAATAGTACAAATATAGTAGTTCAGAAATTTTGTAGCCTTCAAAAATAAATGTGGGGACAATTTTTTTTTTTTTAAATCATAAAAAAATTCTGTTAAAAAAGCGAAACATAAATAAATAAATTATTAGTTCTAATAACAAAATCAGATAATAAAAAATCTGTCTTATCGCAGAAAGCTTTTTTTGATTTTACATGTCTTTCTATTTATGCTGTTTGTTGTTGGTAAGTTTCATAATACAATACGAACAGAATGGCTCTTTGAGGATTTCCTTACGAAAGCCAAAATCATTCAACCATCCTTGACGAAACATTTGCTTGGAACTTCTTTTTTTAAGATGTGGTAGGTGTATCCGAATCAGCATCAGATATCTAAACGTCGTCGGTTCTTTCGGCAGGGGTTCAGGTGATTCTTCCATCAAATTTGCAGGATCAGCAACAATGACATTGGCAACAGGAACTTTTTTTGCCTTTACCAATTTGGATTTATTTTGGTGTATCAACTTCAACAGCAAATACTTTTTCAGAAGGTGATTTAGGTGCTAAATTTATAGGAACAACAACAGACTCATTTGTTTTAGAACCTCCAGCATCTCCAGGCACATTTACAGGTTTATTTGCCTTTACCACCTCCAAGGAATCCAATTTCACTAAATATAAATTCACTTTGATATAATAAGAATAACAATATTTCAAGCATTAATTTAACAAACCCTTTCATTTTATTGAACTATACATAAAAATTCATGGAGTCAATCACAAAAAAAAAACAGAACCACCAAACCACAATCTCAGACAACAATAAAATAAATACCGAACAGACAGATAAAAATTGTATAGGTAAAGCAAAAAACAAAAGAAAAAAACTAGAAGGAGGGAAATTCCCTTATTGATGACAGCTTTGAAGATAAAAGTGCTGCCAAATTTGCATAAAATTTGAAGTGAATTCAAACAAAATATTAAGGTTGAGATTACACTTTGTTGCTGGTGTAAGATATTTTAGGTCTTTAAAAAAAATAGGATTACGAATGTTAAATGAGGAGTACGGGAGTATGGAGGTGTTTAAAGTAGTACAATACTCCTATTGGAGTAACACTGAGTGTGTCTAATTTCCCAACGAGTCAACTGTGCAGTTGCTCCATGACGAAGAGTCAGCTGACCTAAAATTGTCAATGGTCGTCAGTCGAAAAAGAATGTCTAGCGCAAGTCCTTAGTCCAAAGTAGTGCACTTTGCTAGCACTTCACCAAAGTATTACCAAAGCTGGTTCCGACCATACCATGTTGTGGACCATATTCTACACATCATTCACCTACCTCTCGAAGGTATTAGTATTCAACAAACTAAACCAAACATTCGTTTTATATTTCTGTTCAAACTTTGGCAATAACTTTTGCAAACTGTTAACTACTTATTTTTCTAACAACTAAACTCATAGCCTTGACTTCATCAAAAGGACCATTTTATGCCATTACAATTGTTCGAAAAAGTTTGCTCCCTAAATCAAAAATTTGCCATTATCCCCTAAAACAACAATTTCTCGTATTACAAATGGTATACGATACCTCAAAACGCCCTCTTAAATTTACACTCTGTGATGAATGCGACCTAGATCCTTTTGAATGCAATAAATTTTCTTCTGCACAAGACTCTCGTGCAAACTGCAAACAAATTATTGCTTCCGTTCGGCATTGTTGTGTGTTGTTGTGCTTCCCCAAAAATTCGACCGACACACTGAAAATATTCACATTTGAGATTTATTCAGCAATTTCTGGGGAACAAACTTCACAACATGATTGTAATTTGTAAACACCTCTATACCTAGACCTCTTCCAAAGGGGGTGAGTGAAAACAAAAAAAAAAAAACGTCTCACAGAAACCAAAGGGCTAGCCAATGGACTGAGTTCCTTATGCATTCCTTAGAAAATTGCCAGGATGATATATGACTGCTATACCGCCATCGGGGGCTATTGTCCTTTTCCTCCGATAGGTGTTCTTGTGTGCACATGTGACCAGCAGGATACACTTTTTTTTCGTCTGCCTTGCTCCCAAAATCAGAGCGCACACCGAGAACACATGTATGCATAAAGCTGGACTCAAATGGCATTTTCTATAAATGCCTCCCAACGAAAAGCAAGGACGGCACAAAAAAATGTAAGAATTCACAAAAATTTGTACGTCGAGCGTCTCGTCCCAGGACTATTTTTATATAATGATTTATTAAAAGAGCTCCTTTGTGTTGGTTTTTTTGTCAATTTTTTTCGCAACCAAACAATATCATGGTCGACATGAAAAGGAGAAGAAACAAAATGAAGCCGATGGTTGAAAATGAGAGGGGAAAAATAGGACCAATGTCCTTGCAACGCGCTGGATTGATTTTTTTTTAGTTCGATGATTGTCGGTCACAACTTTCGCCGGTGTGATTTTTAAGACAAAAGACGAGTTGCGATGGGAGGTGGTAGAGTTGTGTGGTTGATGGTGCTCATGTTATAAGTGTGACAATGACGCAGCGTCACGTCACGCGCCTACATTTATTTTTTCTCTCATTGTGCGAGTATTTTTCTTTTTCTCGAGAACGAAGCACTGCGTGCTTAGGCAATTTCAAGGAGATTGGCTGTCGCATGGGACTAGCAAATTGAATGGAAATCAAATTAGGTTATATTATTTCCGCGAAAGATATGGAGTAGAATGTGAAACTTGGAAAGGCCCTATTCAAAGAGGGAATTCGGGAATATGTGCGGATGATGTAGGCGAAGGATAACATGTGATGCTCGTGGTAATATTATAAGAGAGTCGAGTGTAACTATATACTTGCGGGGTATGGCGGCTTCTTTGTCCTCCACTGGGTTTCATTAAGGATCTAAAATATCGACTTGTGTTGAGCTCTCTATTTTTGAGATGAAGGCAAAGTTTTGCTGTATGGGAAGAAGTTGTTGAACACAGTTGTATAGACTCCGGTCAGCTCTTAACTACGAGTATATACTCGTACTTAACAGATGATGTACTGTTTAGGGACTTCTAGTAATAATCTGGTCGCTTTTTCCAATATTCGGCTGGTTGGTTGGCTGAGATTGCAGCAAATTTTATGATGCTAAAATGTTCATGTAGTTCCTTGGTAGGAATAGGCTTCATTTTGGGCTTGATAAGAAGTTGTATATGAAAACAATCTCGCTCACTTTAGCCTCACATAAGAAAATTCTTATTCGTACTTCAGAGTTGGTGACAGCCGGGTGACTCGACTGCACTTTGGGTAACCCAGCCCAAAGGTCCCCAGTGGCAATGGGCCCGAGAGGACTTGGAGTGATTTCTCGGCTGTGAAGCGACCCCTTATCGCCCAATATCGGTACTAACAATGCTGTCCAAGGTGTTTGAAAAAATGCTGGTAAAACGTCTGCAAAATATAATTGATGACAAATCGCTAGTCCCGATTCAGCAATTTGGATTTAGAAGTAAGCACTCCACAATGGAATCACAGATAAAATCGAAAAAGCATTTGAAGAGAAAAAAGTGTGCTCTACAATATTTCTTGATTAGCACAAGCTTTCGATGAAGTCTGACATAAAGGAAGGGTTGGGTTCGATATTCCGCTTTTTTTAATCCCGCATTTTATAATCCCGCATTTTATAATCCCGCTTTTTAAAATCCCGCTTTTTTAAAAATCCCGATTTTTAAAACACCGTTTCTCATTATCCCGCGGCGATTTTTTAAAATAAAGCAACAACTTTAATTGTAAAAGCGGGACTGTAAAAAAATTAAAATAAATAAATTGCTTAGTTTTTTTGAAATGCAGTTTATTTAACATTTATCATTTTTAGAGGAAGTAACAAAATAAGAAATAAATAATATCAAAATAAATTTTTAAGTAATAAATATGACAATCTCCAATAATTTTTGCCACCTTTGTTTGACTTTACTTCACTCATAATATAACTCTTCGCGGCCAATAGTTCTGCGTGCTCATTCAATCCAATACTACACAATATAAATTGGTGCAAACACCAATTATTGTTACAGCACTAAATGATAAGGGAAAAACCGTTAGCAAGAGGTAGGTCTTCCAAATAAAGTACTAAGGGCGGTATATGAATACTACTCATAGCGAATTAAGTGCCACTTAAACTCTTATGTGACAGTTTATGCCCTAAAAAAGTAGCCTATAAGTATTTAAGTAGAACTTAAATCGTTAAGAGTTGTAGGAGCAAACAACCCTAAGGAACATAGTCACATAGAACCAACTACAATAATATATTGCTATACAAACAAATTCTAAACCAGTATGGACTTATGGGCCCCAGTTGTGGATATGCACTTGCCAAACATATTTACAAAAAAAAAAAACAGGTCTTCCAATAGAACCTTGTAACGCTGATCCACATAAAGATCTAAATATCGAAATGGTTGAAGACGAGGTTAAAAGGGTTGCTCACCCACGTTAGCTGAGAAATGACCGAATTATTAAATGCGGACAACGTCCTAAGCAAAGACTATCTAAATTTGTATCATCTTTGGTTCTAACGGTCAACTTATTTCGATCGACAAATGACAGACTACATCTGATAGTCTTTAGAGGTCCTATATCACAGATTATCTTCGACGCCACGCTTTCGTAAATGTCATTCAGAACCACTTCTTCCGTCAAGTCAATTTCATATGATGGTAGCTTCTTACTGCCATCTGAACACACATTTTAAGTAACAGAGGTCACTCTATAGTCACTCACAATGTTGGTATAGAAAAATTGAAGATAGTTACCTACTAGAAAAGCCGGTCCCATTTGCGGTCATCCACATAACTAATCTTACGGCTAAGATAACCATATCGAAAATCGTAAACTTTTCCCCTGACACTATCACAGACAAATAGTTTATCCTGAAGACGACCAAGGACTACTCGACATTGACCTCGAAAAGCCATCGTCTTTCTACCCAACTCCCTTCCTATAGCCATCAATTCATCTGACTTTATGCCCACAAAATATTAAACACCACTTCACTATACCAACAATGGTCACATTCATACCAGTATACTTAACTAATCTCCTGGAAAAAACCCGTCCAAACTAATTTGTTCGCCTTTTCGGTTAAAGATACAAAAAAAAAAATATCCAAGTCGATTTTCCTCGAGAAGAAACTTTCAGCATCACGGTCGCTCCCTGCCCACTAATTATCACTGCCCCTTGTTTCAATTAAGTATAATCCGGAAGTACAATATACACTCTGAAGTTGCCGTGGTTGCTGTTGACAAAAAAGTTGTAGAATCCTGTTCCTCCGCACTGCATCCACCCACAACAACGCGCTAAAGTTGCTGTTTATTCGTAGAGAGAGATAGAGAGAGAGAGACGGAGTACAAAAAAAGGTTAAAGGTTCGTGAAACTTTTTAATGAAAGGTTTACTCGACTCGCACAGAGAATCATGAAGCCAGCCACTCACATAAGCTGTTTAGCGAAAACTCATTGAATACAGTCTGAGGGGGCTCGCTCGGCTAACGTTGTGTCTGCAACGAGAGTCTGGGCTCTCTGTGAGGTTGGCAACGTTCCGATTTAAGGACTTTTATTTTTTTTGTTCAAACCATTTATATTGTTGCTACTTTTAAATGGTTTGCTTGCATTGATGTGAGAATCCATTCACGGAACTAGCCAAAAGTTTTACTCGCCGGATAATGAATATAAATCATGAGAAAATTTTCCTGCAAATCGCTACATATACACGTTTATAGGAGCAGCTACTTATATTGGGCATACAGTGCTGGGTAAACGGATGAATTAGTATTTGGGCTATGGTGTGGGTTTCCTTTCTGTTGCTCACTCACTCGCTTTGACTGGTAGATTTATTGTGTCGGCCTATACCCACCACCGGAACGCAGTTGCCAATGCCCATTGCCCTCCCACTAGAACTGCTGCGGGATATTGGCTTAGATGTTGGAGTTTTGTGAGTTTTTGATTCCTTTACCGAGGCCACTAAGTGGTGGATACATTACGAAACGATATAGATGTAGGTGTACTGGTGCGGCGGAAGTATGTGCCTGATTTTAGTTATAGGAAACTCATTGTGGGGTGTAAACTGAGAGGTTCTATAAGGTGCTATTGGTTATAAAATTTATGGCTGAGAATACATTCATTTTCAACAAGCTCTACTCATGTTTCTAATTTCAGCTTCCTAGGCTCACTTGGTACGTTCGGAGTTATTTGTCATCTGAAAGGGGATTTCAGGTTTCAGATTTGAAGAAGCAAATAGCGATCATGTATGTTTCACATATAGTTTCATGATGATTCTGACGCAAAAGCTTAAGACAAGTGAACTTCTGTAAACATTTTTTTATTCACTCTTTTCTACACTCGATGTAGCTTGCAAAAGTAAGGCGAGTAAACGGGCTTTATGGACTTCACGATTATTTATGTGCATGGAAAAATGATTGCATACCCGTGAACGCAGCCGAGAACTAGTTGTCAGTCTGACAATTTCCTGCTGTCAATTGATTTTCTTTTGTTTGACTAGGCATTGCAGATGATTAAATAAAGTTGAGTAAAAACGTTGCTACAAAAGAAGAGGTTAACTAAGTTAATTTTCATTTACTCGATTCTTTATAATTCTTTTCGGTATTTTATTTTGTCGAGAATCACCGAATTAAGCGAGAGCGCAAAAATATTAATTTTATTTTAATATACTGAGTATATTAAATGCATACTTCACATTTTTCCATGGTAAGTTGTTTCGTCCGAAAATTAAGACAACTTACAAAAATGTTTTCAAGGCAGATTTAAACTTTGGCTTTGATACGCACTCTACAAAATGTCTCCACAAAATTTTATCTAGTGAATAATTATTAAACTCATTTCGTTACCTGAAATTTAAGAGACGAAGAGAAAAGGTTGGTTTCACGTCACAGCTTCAAATCGGAATGCAATTAGCAGTGATGCCAACGATGGGTTATTTTTTTTTTCAAAAAGTAATTTTTTTTTATTTCCAATATTTTTGAAAAACTATGTTTGTTTTGTTCAAAACTTTGTAGGTACCTACTTCTGAAACTAAAAAGTCATAAATTTTGTTCCTATTAAGAGCTTCTTCTGTGATTTATAATTTAAGTTTTTTTTTCAGAAATAAAAATTGTTTTTGTTTATTTTTTTATATTTGTGTCTAATTTTGGTTTAAAAAAAAATCACAATTTAAAACAAAAATTCCGGCAGAGATATCTTCTTTATGTCACAATATAGTTGGCAGTTTTGGCGCAGGATTTTTATATTTTTTTTTTACTTCGTTTTTGGTTGGTGTAGTTGGAACTTGGAGGTACCTCAGTACTGATCAGCTGGTTCGTTAATTTATTGTCAAAACTAAGAGTTTTTTATGTACAGCTTATATATATCAACAAATTATTCCAAAAGAATAATAGCTTTAAAAAGCGATCAGTTACTTACGTATTTTATTATGAGGCTGTAAAATTCAAGTGTCGAAATTATGTGCCGCACTTACCCCACCTTAAAAGGGGCGGTGGACAAGGACAAAAGTTTTTCAAATTTTATTTGTTAAACACTTTTGTGGAGGAAAAACTTCAAGGACAAAAAATTTGGAAGAGAGAGGCGTGAAATCACAAAATGGACAATTTCATTAGTCAAACCATAGGACACCCCTAACTTTAGCAGATTTTCAGTTACTTTTTTTTGCTTTTACGACATAGAAAATTTGGAGGGGAATTTGAAATATTGGTATTTTTTTCCGAGTGTTTTTTACAAGTTGACTCTGTTATTTTTAATTTTTTATTTATTACTTAGTCGTTTTAACCGAAAGGTACATACTTTCTTACTTAGGTGGCACAGAAGTCCGGGGGATCTGGGCCTCAACTGATATGAGCCCTCTAGCTTTGGACTTCTTGTTTTTTTTTTTCCAGGATCTGCTGTAGTATCAATATGTGATCGGTTGTGGACTAACCGGGCCTGAAACCACACTGATAGGGTCCAATCAATTCGTTGACAAATAGTTTCTGGCGTTCGCATAGTACAGCATACAGGATTTTAAATGCGATGTTAAGGAGACTGATGCCTCTAGAGTTGGCGCAGTTTAGAGGATCTCCTTTCTTATGGACCGGGCAAACATTGCTGAGGCTCTATTCATCAGGTATAATTTCCTCTCAAGAAATCGTAGAAATAAATTGGTGTATGCTCTGCACCAAGCTATCTCCCGCTGCCTTGAAAAGCTCGTCCGGTAATCCGTTTGGTCCAGCAGCCTTGTTGGACTGCAGCTTGGATATTGCTACCTTGACTTCATTTTGGTCAGGACGGAAGTGTTATCTTCGCCATTCTCCATGGAATTTGTGTTATTCTCGCTATTTAACAGTCTGTAGAAAGGGTTTTTTCATGTCCTTAGCACCGACTAACCGAAAGTAAGTTGATTATAATTAAGAAAAATGTCTGTGTGCAGTCCTTTAATTTCATTTTATTTTTTTTTTAAGTGTAAAACCCGGCAGTAAACCTACATACGGACTAGGGTTGCCAGATTTTGTTCGCAACCCGACGGGACAAATGTCAAAAATATGGGAAAAACCCGGGATTTCCAATTTTCTCATTTGACAAAATAAAACCGTATGATATATGACGTTTTGACACCTATTAAAATGTTATTTTGTTGAGTAGTACGTCGTAGAACATTCACATAGATTATTAGTTAACCCTAGGGTAGGTAAAGGGTTTTTCATTAGAGCGCTATAAATGTTTTTTTTAAATAAAACAAAAAAGGTTTTGGATATCAATGAAATTCTTTATTCCTGTGAAAGTACGTTCGATGCCATTATGTATGGAACTCGATTTCTTTTGCATGGCCACCACGGGCTCGCTTGCAGAAGTCCAGACGCTGAACCCAATTTTCGACGGTTTTCAAGCATAAATCGGCCGATACTGCTGCAATTTCACTTTCGATATTCGTACGAAGTTCATTAATCGTCGCTGGATTGTTAACATAGACCATAGACTTGACGTAGCCCCACAGGAAACAGTCTAACGGCGTCAAATCGAACGACCGAGGCGGCCAAGCGACTGGACCATTTCGTGAGATAACACGTTCTCCAAACTTGGTTTCTAATAAATTGATTGTGACATTCGCTGTGTGGCTTGTGGCGCCGTCCTGTTGGAACCACATGTCCTCCAAGTCCATATCATCCAATTGGGGCCAAAAATATTCGGTTATCATTGAACGGTAGCGATTCCCATTCACAGTAACGTGCCGGTCTTGATCATCACGGAAGAAGTACGGCCCAATGACGCCGCCGGCCCATAAACCACACCCAACCGTAATTTTTTTGGGATGCAATGATGACTCATGGAGTGCCTGACCAATACCGCATATTTTGTTTATTGACGAAGCCATTCAGCCAGAAATGAGCCTCATCGCTGAAGATGAAAATCCGAATCATTTTCAAGTTGTTGCTCAGCCCAATTCACGAACATACGACGCGTCTGGTGGTCAAGCGGCTTCAGTTCTTGCGTCAATTTGTAAGAATAATCTTGTAAGAATATAGGCCAAGATCTTTTCGCAAAATTCGCAACAACGACGTCACAGAGATGCCCAACGCTTGAGAATGACGTGTGAGAGACACATTTGGGCTTTCTTCAACTGAAGCGTCAGCGGCAGCAATATTCTCGACACTACGGTCACTTCACCAGCACGGGAACATTTTGTACTGTGCCTGTGGATTCAAATTTTTCCACTAGACGCTCAATTGTTGATCTGCTAGGACAATTATGACGACCATAAATTGGACGTAGCGCTCTTAATGTTGAGGCCACTGACCCCGAATGTCGGTAGTAAATTTTAATAATTTCGACTCGTTGTTGGCTCGTATATCTTTCCATCATGAAATGGCAAGCCTTACTGAAGAGAAATGTCAAAAGAGCGGCAAGAAATTCGGCGCCGTTTGCTGTCGCTCTACTTTTGTAGCGTCCCTGCTGAAAAACCCTTTATATACTTGCAAATTCAGAATTAAACAAAAAATAAATAAAACAGAAATAAACGAATAAAAAAGGAACAAAATTTGGCAAATTATTTCCATTGGCAAAACGAATCGATTACCATGAAAAAATTTCCCCCTATAGTTTTAAAAATGAAACTGTTCACAAGGTTCATACAATTCGAGGTTTCTGTATTTGAGAGAGCTGCCAGTGACACTTATTAAATTGAAACAAACAAAATTGTTGAAATGGTTCACTGAGCCACGGCTAAACGCGTTAATATTGTTCAATTGGTCCACAGAAATAAGAAAAAAAAAATTGTTTTGGCTCCAAACTTTTAATCAAAAGCGACACTCTTGATGAATTTTTGCATATTTTTTTTTTTGCACAATCTGTGCTATTTGCATAAATGAGAACTAACAATAATTTAAATGTCGAAAATAAAGTGTTTTCCTGCGATTGCGGTGGCCTCGACTGTACTGTTGCCTCAAAAAAAATCTTCTCTCACTTCATCGTTCATGTTTCTATTATATACACTCATATGTCAATGTGACGCCATCGTGCCAAGAGAAATGGCATCATTGATCTACTGGGTTTCATTATTATGGACGGAAAGATAGTGGATACACAAAATTAGTCAAGTGTCGAAATAATGAGCTAAAACAGAGAGGACAGTTCCTTCTCGACACGAACTTTGTGTTGGAAGGCAGGATTATATAAACAAATTATGTCCTAGAACAATTTTAATATCGAAGTGTTAGTCAAGTCGATTTAAAGGAATTTCTTAGGTGCTTAAAATTGACAGGCTATTCCGCTTCAAAATACAAAGCGGGACGCTTGCGTTCATTGAAATTCTCAAATAAGTCAAGATTGCTAATTGTAGACCCCACTGTAGTACACTGTGCATCATTCAGCCAGTTCCATACTTCAAACATTTTCAAACCAGTCTACATAGCCTCAGCCGGTGGTGTAAAACAGAGGCCACTCTGCTACAACTTCACGTTGCTAATAACAAAAAGTTTCAAAAACAGTTTTGCACCGTTTTCCGAGAAAAACACAAAAACTCTGAGGGAGGCACTCAAAAGGTGCTGCCAATGCAACCGCTTAGTACCTTGGTATGATTTCGTGAACACGCCATTTGGTACATTTTAGAAATAGACTTCGCTGCATGTTCCTGTTTCCAAAGTAAACATTTTATTTGCATTTGAACTTCCCAACCACATCGCAACTAATAAGATTCACATCCACTTGCCAAATCTAAACACTGGCTGCGGGGAGCTACCAACGCATTCGTGACTCCTCCGTACTCCCCCATGCCATTGGAACTGAACTGAAACTCTAAATTAACACCCGAGACACGGTACATTATCCTGTTTTACAGTTCACTTAATCGCAGCACACGGTAAAAATTAACAAAAAAAAAAAAAAATGCCGAGTCCTTGGAAAAGCGCGGCTTCTACAAGTAGCACAGCGAAATAAAAAAAAAACCAAAAAACCGAAAACCTTTTCGAAGCGAATTTATTTTCGCAAGGAAAACTTTCGCGTACTTTGCCTGAAACTTAATTAAGTGTTAAAATGCCTGCATTGTTTTGTATTATTGTACACACAGAAAAGGAGTATAAACGGATAACCGGGTAGGAGCGCGCGGGCAGAATGAGTTAAACTTTCGAAGCAAAACTTTATTAATGCTCTAATGGTTTTTCGGCAGCATTTTGTTCGAGTCTTCTGCCCTATACCATCCCTTAAAACGGTGTATATCCGGGAAATGGAAATTTCATTGCATAAACATATTTAGCTTTATTTGTGATTCGCGAAAACGCACAGGACCGACCGGAAAGTGCGGGCTAAACGCCACAAGGATGGCTAATAAAATTTGGCTTTTATCGTTATTTGCTTGACGTTGTGTGGAAGTTTTGCACGGACCTCCATTCATTTCAGCATATTGAGTTAGAAGAAAGACGATAGCATCTGAGTTACCCTGATTAAAGTTTCACAGTTTGGCATCAGTTGAACAGACTTTGATGACGACTACGAACAGACTTTGATGACGACTACGTTCTATAGTAAAAGGCGAGCTGCAGAGAGGATATGACGATGAAATGATGATGGTGATGACGGGCGGTTGAGAAGCCTTGATGATGCCAACCGTCGGTCGGTCGGTCGGTCGATGGAGCACAATCGGTTCGGGGCGGCGCGTCTGAAATCTGTTGCATGATTCATGTGATGGTGGAGCAGGACATGGGGCGGTGGCTTAGTACATCCTTTGTTGTAATTGCTGGAAAATTAATGAACACGATTACGGTCCGAAAGGATAGTCAGAGACACAGTGTGATGGCTTCGGTGATGAGAAAAAGATGAACGACAATGCTGACGGAAGTGCCACATGGCACGCAATTGCATGAGGACTAAAAGGAATTAGGTGATATGTCAGTTGTTGTTGCTGTATTTGTGACAATTTTCATAAAAGACCATGTTGTGACCAACAGATGTGTGTTTTTAAAGGAGAATTACTTTCCAAACATCCTGAATCCTGATGTGAGACACTATAGTATGTACACCACAACAATTAACAGTAATTGATTTGAGAAAGGTCCACGTCGGTGGTGGTGGTGACTGTCTTCCCATCCCTTTCGTTTGGTCTGACTACTTTTGCTTTGTTGTTTAAGTTTAACCGCCATCTAAGGAGGTACTTGAGAGTAAAAATGGAATGGGTTAGACACTTCTTGAGGGCCATTGAATTGGGGTTGGGGATTTTTGTGGAAAGTAATGATCATCAAGATGAGGAAAATGGACTTAAATCCCCGAGAGAGCACTCATCTCTGCTTAAGGGGAACTAAGGGACACTGCTGCGACTAAAGTTGTGTATCTCAGGTGGTAAAGTGTATTTTTTTTGCAAAACATTTCAACTTTTTCCTGGTGGTGGGTATGACGAGAATCAAAGGCACAAAGGCAGTCATAGAAGCAGAGTTTTTTGTTTGTACTTAAATACCATCCTTTAGGAGTAGTATGAAAATGTGTAACCGGTGTCTTTTGTCTGGCCCGCGTGCCACTTAAGGGTTTATATTCAAGCTCTTTTTCTGGGGTAAGAGGGGGAAAGTCCAAGCGAGTTTTCGGAATTATCTCTTTAACTCCACAACTTAGTTCAGTTCTTGAAACAAGTTGGACCAAATGTATTTGCCCTTGGGTTTTAAAAAAACAGTACCTCCCTACGAAATCGAAATCACTTCAACAGTCTTTTTTAAAACCACCATTTTGAACTAATTGAAAAGACTAATTTTTTTCCAGAAAAACCTACCGAGAAAAATTGTCTGGCACTTCGAACCACAAAAAATACCAAGAATGGGACATAAAGGCTAGCAATTCTTAAAAAAATGCTTTTATTTTATTAGCACTTTGGTCAAAGTTTTCTAAAACCAATCGATGATTTTCTATATACAGTAGTTCAAAGATAATTTTAATTTCCTGGGATCAAAGTGTGTAAGGTAATATTGAGCCTTTTACAAACGAGTATTTCACGACTGAAATATTGTTAAATTTTCTTTTTCGCATGCGGATTTGTAAATTTAACTTGATTAAACCATTAAAGCCTGCACCGCTTCGATCGAAGAAGTAGCCACTTGAATATCAGTATTTTAAATATATAATCATCAACTTAACTCTAACAATGTAAGGAAAAAATCTCGGTTCATCGGTTACAAGCTGAGGTACAATTCTGTCAGTACTCAAATTCAATGTTCAAAGTTAATATTAGCTTAAGTAGCATATGGGCGACGGAAAGGGGCTCATTTGCTAGTCGCACTTAGGTGAACGTATATCCACTTTATTGTTTCTGGGCTTATACCTCCAATACACTATAACCTAGTAAAGCCATGACTCCAAACTGAGGCGAATATGAATGTGGGCAGGTCTTACCTTGTCTTGTTCTTCTGAGAAGGTCACAGAACTTGGAAGGGTTTGAACAAAACCGTCTTTGATACCGGCAATTAGCTTGACTCTTAGGAGAATGACTTAGATTCCTAAAAATTAAGTCAATCCAACAAGAAAATTTGGCACAGGTTCTTTCACAGCTCGTTAATAAGACATTCAATTTTGCATCCGCTGTCCTAACATGGCCTGGCAAGGGGCTCTGAACGGAGAACAACATCGGTTCACTGTTGTCCGCATTTGCCTCTTTCTCATCGTAAAAAGAGACGGATATAAATTTCTCGAATGCAGTTTTAATTTCGGACTAGAAATACCCAACAGATAAAACAGATCAAAAAGCTTAGGTGAAGGTCTCCCAATTCGAAATCGAAACAACTACCTATGCTTAGACTGAGCTGTTATACCGAGTTTTTGTAAGTAATAAAATGGAAGAACACAAAACACTTCGAAAGGTATATTTTTAAGTCACAACACAACTCGGCTGAGCACATCCACCAACGTTCCAGCAAACTCTCTTTTAATTCCAGCCGACTTCCAATAAATCGTGAAGTCCTCCTGTTTTTTGCGAAGGTTGGAGTGTTTTTGTGCGATTTGAGTCGCCATAGTTCTTGTTTTTCAGTGGATAATTATTGAGTTGATTCTGACCGCATGCGCAGCACAGTTCACATTGTTCTCCATATATATATAAAACAAGTAAAAGTGTTATCATCTGGCCTGGCCGATGCTTTGATATCCTTCATACATACATTAGGGTGGAGCGAAAATTATTAAATTATCAACTTATATTCGAAATGGAAACTGTAAAAGAGCCCACCTTTCCAGAAGTAGCATCTATAGTATATATGCTTTGGAGATTAGTACTTCTTCGACATCCTAATCATCAGCGTCTGAAAATTCCAAAAGTACGGATAACTTCATTCAGCCCAAAGAAAAACACATTCCTGAGAAGAAAAGAATAATTTTCCTACATTATCAAAGACATGTGATAGGTATGGAGTATCAGATAGGGCAGCAGCAGCGATAGCGTCGTCTGTTTTGTTTGATATTGGGTGTGAATTAAGTAACGAAAAGACAACTGCAGAATTATTTGCATTATATT
This sequence comes from Cheilosia vulpina, assembly GCA_916610125.1. NCBI lineage: Eukaryota > Metazoa > Arthropoda > Insecta > Diptera > Syrphidae > Cheilosia > Cheilosia vulpina. The sequence continues at coordinate 2,931,344 of OU744276.1, forward strand.
TTGATAACAGGAAAGACAAAACCATAAAATTGATAAAAAAAAATGGCAAAATCTACAGAACTACAATTGTTGAAGAGCACATCTCTTTGCTGCAAGAGCCAGGATCAATATACATTTGCTATGTAGTTCCTAAGACTGGTGCGGCTGAAGGAGTACAAATTGCAATAAGAAGTTTTTTATCAGATGAAGAGATTCCTCAACGTCATCTTATGGCTATCGGTTGTGACGGTACAAATGTTAAGAACTTTAAAAACCACTTCAATGGATAATATGAATGAATATACACATGAATGAACTACCTTTGAGACACTTATTTCAATATCTTGATAGATGTACTTCGGGACCTAAGTCTTACGCTGGACCTTTGGGAAAAGTACTTGAAACCTGTGAACAATTACCCGTTAAAACATTTCGACGTATTGATGGGAATGTTCTACCAAAAATGGCTAAAGATTTAAGTACAGATCAACAGTACTTGCACAAAATTGTGTCAGCGGTTTTATCAGGTGAGTTCCCACAAGATCTGTCGAATAAATCTCCAGGCAAAATGTCTCATGGGCGTTGGCTTACACGGGCCAACCGCATAATGCGTTTATATATAACAACAGAGACACCTTCGGAAAACTTGATGACTTCGGCCACATTTGTTGTTAAGGTTTACGCGCCTTCTTGGTTCTCCATAAAAAATAAACCATCGTGCAAGGTACACACCACCTTTTTGACATGGCTATTGCCTCCAGATATCTTCCAGAAGAAATTAAGAAGGTAATCGATCCTGTCATTCAGCGTAATGGTTATTTTGCACATCCTGAGAACATTCTTCTTACTATGGTAACAGACAACAATCGACACATTAGAGAACTGGCAGCTCGGCGCATATTAAAAGCACGTAGTATGCCTCGGTCTTTAACACCCAGGCTATTTGAAGTGCCACTTAGTAACTTCAATGCATCAACTTAATGAATTTAATAAATTGTCAAGAAAAGGTTTCTGACCCACCGATTATGCAAAACTTCTGGTGGCGAAGGTGAAGTGTTCTTTTTAAGGCTTCCGTGCCATACTCTGCCACTTCTCATTACACAAAAAAGTCACGACTAGGCGCAATAAAGGCCAAAATAGAATCACTGAAGACAATGCCTAAATTTGAGACAAAACCAGATTTTCAAGCATCTTAATTATAAAATATAATGTATATTGTTACGAGAATGAATTTATTTTTTGTTTATATTGAATTAAAATTATAATTAACAATAGTATATTTTGCGCACTTTTGTCTATCTATTTACTTTCATATTATTTTCAGACATATCTGTTTACTAAAATCTTGCATCAAAAAATTGCAATTTTGATTTTCAAAGTCAGTGCGGAGGCAGAAGATCTTAACCAAATTAATTGAAAAACTACAATTATTTATCTTTTAACATAAGGCACCAATCCCCCCCCCTATTACAATTCGGAATCTAAAAAAAAATTGTTCATACATCCGTGCTCCACCCTAACTTACATCCTCCATCCTGCATACAAGTCATGCAAAACTGGTTTTGTATGGGAGGTACCAGAGCTACTTCACCGACATAGCCCAAATTTAATATCAACCTGACGACGATAAAAGCAAGTCCTCTTACTCCTGACTCCTCTTGCTTTCAACAGACAGACAGACGGACATGGCTAAATCGATTCAGAATGTGATCCTGATTCCTTCTTGGCGGTGATTCCTTCTTGGCGTTACAAATGTAATGACAGACTGAATATACCTTCCTGTGGAGGCTATAATAAAGTCTTTTCATTATTATGGCTGACACCATCGCACGATCTCTGCATCAGCAATTAAATAAAGTATATTAATTAATTAATTAGTATATTTAATTAAAGATCGAACAAATCTCAGGAAAGAACGTTCATTTTCACAAAAACTATACAATATACACATACCTACGACCCAAGACTTCAACTAAAAGATTTGAACTGACTTTTGGACCCAAATCTTAGCATTTTTCGTAAAGATATTATTCGCAACACTTGGTATAACCGATTCACTAAAACAAAACATCACCAAATAGCACAAGCCTATCGGACCACACACAACACAACAGGTTCTAACCAAGGTCAGCACTGGCCAATATGCACCACTTACTTACTTACTTAAGGTGGCGCTACAGTCCGGGGTGGACCTGGGCCACTTGCCATCAATAAATTTCACCGACAGCGTTGCCACTTTAGGACTACTTTTTCGCAGTAGATTGAATTTTTTCGCAGGAAATTCTATTTTTAAAAAACCAAGGTAAACATCAAATAATTATGTTATTATTACAGTACAAAATTAACAAAAGCAAGTAAATACCTATTTGAACAAATTGTTGTTATGTTTTCTGCTAAAAGGGATTCTCGATCGAGATGTATAAGAAAACAGTAGGAAGATCTAATTTTGTTGGCAGTAGATTTAAATTTAAAAAAAATGCATAGATCTAGTGCATTTGTACATAAGAGGTAACGCTGGCTCATCGATCAGACGTTTCCAAATAGCGGCTGTTGCGACCGACGCACGACTTTCTGCACTGTGAGCAGTGATGCCAAAAGCCATCATTTTTTGTGCATTGTTTTTGCAATAAATTCATACCTACAAATAAATTTTAAATTTGTGAATCTGGTACATTCTTTGATTAATGTTGCATCACTAATATTTATTTACAACTATGCGTCTTGCTTATTTTCCAATTCTCAACTTGACTTGCTCACCGAACCCAAACCATGGAAATACAGAGAAAGTTTAATTTACCAATCGATCGACCAACATTCTGTTAATAAATTTTAATCACATTGTAGGTTAGATGCACATCTTTTGTAAAATATGCAATTTTTAGCTTTTTTACCAAAATAGCATATTTTTTTATAAAAGTGCATAATTTTTTTCGGTCTTAGGCATAAAAACTTCGATCTGGGTTGGCAGCACTGATTTTGAGTGACAAAGTCGTATATTTTACTTTGCGATTGCGACCGACGCGACGTCGACTTTTTTTTTCTTTCTCTTTTTACGTCACATTCTATTCTCTTTATGCCTATCGCAGGATTTTTAAATGACCCTTTAATTGTTTTGAATTCTTGTACCTACGAGATACGAGCAAAGCGCATTTAGCACCGCTGTTTTTTTTTTGTGTGCACGATGCTTGCACAAACTATGTTATATCTCTCTGTTTGTCTTCTGATTGGAGCCATCAACGTTCCTCCCAATCAGGTTGCCTCACGTGGTTGTATCTATACTTAAAGGGTGGGCCATCTAGTGGTTTCTTTTTAAATCATAGGTTATTTTGACACTGACAGTTCTTTTCCGCTCGAAATCTTGACAGAAAGTCAGTATCATACCTCCGCGGAACGAAATGATTTGCTTTGCGCTTGAACAACGCTAACCGACTTCTTTATCACTGAAATCAAAGACATGGATTTGGACGACTCTGGTTCATGCCATGCCACACAGCTCATGCCACAATCGATCTGTGACGCACCAAATTCCCAAATCGTGTTATCAGCCGTCTTGGCGATGTCAATTGGCCGCCTCGGAGCTGCGATATGATGTAATTTTGTTCATTTAAATGCATTTTCAAAAAGAAACTTGTATTTGGCCCACCCTGTATACATGTAAATTAAAGTAACTCTTCCTGATATAAGAAACCATTTCAAGAACCCTAGAATCTGAAAAGGGTCATCATCATCACTTCTGTCTGTAATTCTAAAAGCTTTACTCGTCTTGGAACTTTGATTTTAAGGCTCCAGACAATTCCTTCAAGAAAATAGTAGGTCCTAGGTACCTATGGATGAGAGAGACCATCCATATTTCCGTTACTGACATCAAAATTTTAGTTCCCAAGATATACCTTAAGGGAGATTTTTTAAGCGTAGTTTTTTTTTTAAATCGAATAAAACACTCATTTGCATCACATATTCAAAATTTGTATTGTAATCGATAAATAGGCCTTTGCTATTTATGTTTTAAAGACAACTTCATGTAAATGTTGTCCGCGGCTCAGTTTCGTATGGTCCATTCGGAAGGTCTAATTTCGCGTCACTTTTTCGAGCATTTCGGCCTGTATTCCACGAATTACGCGTGTTATGTTATAATGTAAGGCTTCAATCGTGTTCGGCTTGTCCACAAAGACTAACGACTTTACATAACCCCAGAAGAAATAATCAAGAGACGTTAAATCGCATGATCTTGGCGGCCAACTCACAGGGTCATTTCGAGAGATAAGCTGCTCACCAAATTCATCCTTCAACATTTCCATTGTTTCACGAAGTGTGTGGCATGTGGCACCGTCTTGATGAAACCACATGTCAACCAAGTTCAACTCAGCCAATTCATTCATTCACCAGCTCAATTATGACGACCATAATATGGTCGTAATAAATGGTGCACATTTTTCACAGAGCACGAGTTTTGATAATAAATTTCAATAATTTGCAATCGTTGCTCGGTTGTAAGTATTTCCATGATTAAATCGCAGAGTATACTGAAAACTTTTCACTTTGACAGATGACGTTTGGACGCCATTACTTACCAGTGCTGCCAACCTGAGAAACGTAACTCTTTAAAAATCATCCTTTATATGTACAAGCCCAAGAATCCAAGTAAACTGGTGAACTACTGCAAAGCTCCACGGGTCTGGAAATATAGATTCACTTTAAGTAAACAAAAATTGTAATTTCTAATAAAAGATGCAACAGCGCACTCAACCTTCTTTGCTTTATCATAAATGTTATATTCGCCCTAATGGAACCGCATTAAAATTAAATCATTCCCTCCCCCAACCCCATGAAGTAGCAAAGCGACTGCACTCCATTAGCATCGAATACCCAGTACCCGTACACCGTTACCGTGTCCTTTGGGAACTTGACGAAGCAATTGATGGTAATTTAAATTTCCTAGCGCAGCTTAAAGTGCTTTTCCACTCCCGCATACAAATGCAGACTGCACTATACGGCAACGTAATTAACCGACATAATACGCCGTAAATTATTTGCGTGCGTATGTAATATGCACTGGCGATGTCGTCTCGTCTACCTGCGCTTTTCACCCTTTAGCCAGGTGGGCAACATACACTCGGGCACATAAATATTTCGTATATCCAACATTCATAATGAGGGATTAATGGTGATTCGGTTTCCTGATTAAATCCCTGTAAAATGCACCCCATACTCCAGTACTCCAGATGTCCTGAATTATTCGTTTTCTCCGGCTCATACGCTGCGTGCCATATTTTTCCGGTTCAACAGCTTCGCGGAACTGAACCGTCAAGGACCAACTGAGAAAAAAAATTTAATATCAAAGTTCGACATCCAAATCGCTGTGTAGGTACCTATATATTTATGTTACAGTCAAGTGTCTCATATCTGTGATGCTGCTCCTCGTACTCCTCTGTGGATGCGTAATTTATTCATCGTCTTCTATATCCACCGAGATCTGTATACGCAACCATATATTCTCGCAAGCAGTATGCGATTCCTTGCTTGGTGTGGCGCTGCGCCTCCACATACTCCGGCCATAAACAAATGCTGTCTGCCATAGCTCTTCGTCTGAATGTCTCAGTTTGTATGCAGAACATCGTCTTAACAGTCATCCGCAAAGCAATTCAGGGACGCATGCTTCCGCAAAGGGAAAACATCTCACACAAAGACCTTCAATAACCATCTATCATGACAGGGGCTGCGAGGGCGGAAGACTTGAAGGTACAAGAAGCAAACAGGACCTCGCACGAGGGTGTGGGCCAACAACGACGAAGTGTTCCGCGACGACCCATAACCGATTTGTTGCGAAATGAATATAAAACTCTATAGTGTGTATTTCAAGTGTCGGATGTGTGCGGTGGCGGTGGGTGAGTGTGCTGCCATGGCCGTGATTGTTAAATACTAACAACGAATTCACGATCATTAATTTTGAATCAGCTTATTTCGCGAGAGGCGTGACGTAAGCATCCTTTCACTGGCGCGTTAGCAGCCATGAGACCATCTGCGGTTACACCACCCACACACAGGTTTGAGGTGTATGGGTGTTTCAGCGAATCGGTGGCATCATGTGATGCCACAGTAAACTTTGAGTCCTTCGAATAATTTCATGACCATCGCGTTTGATTTATGAAAGACGCAAGCTTATGGTGTGTAGAGTTACGCTGCTGATATTGATTTTGTTGTCGGTATGCTGGATAGGGTCGACGAACACCTTATCTTAAGAATTGCGTACTTTGAATTTTATCATGCAAGAAATTCTATTCAAATTGGCCAAGGCATTCAAAAGCTAGAAAAGGTATTCGTCAAATAGTTAGAAAGAAATGCTTAGATATCAGTTTGCAGCTCCGCTTTTGAGCAGTGGATTTTGATAAGCTACATCTCTTACTCAGAACGGTCAGCAATGCAACTGTGGAAACCAGGCTCATTTTCGTGCAGTAATTTTTAAATCCAATCCGGAGAAACATTTTAGCTTTTTTTCAGTAAGAAGTACCAGAAGCGAATACTCTTTCTGAGCTACCTACAATTTTATTGACAGAAAAACCAAGGCACATAAAAGACAATTGCATTCTTCTGCTGGTTGACTATCTGTCGCAGGGATCCCAGATTAAAAAAAAATCCCCCCATATATTTTCCCCCTTTTCAAAAATAAAAATTCCTTTTTTCCCCCAAAAACAAAAACGCTTATTTAAGTTTTATTTTAACTGTTTACGATTTATTTGAATACCTTAAAATTAAGCAAATAAAAAAATAATAAGAACGCATAAAATTCAGTCAGTATTATGAAATACTATTAAGAAACAAAAACAACAACTTTTTCCTTGATAATATCGATATGACATATTAAACGCCAAACACCAAATAAGAATGCATTCAATATGAAACAAAGTTGTAAGTGCGACGTTTCATAGGTTCAATTAAGATAATTCTGTGGTTACAAGCGATAACCGCTTAAGTCGACTTAAGACAAAAACTAGATTTTCGCTTCATTATAATACGCGTGCTCTGTTCTACCATATAAAAAAATCCTGGCATTTAAACTTCAATTTTCGTTGAAATAAACCAAAAAGAAAAAACCGCTTAGCTCATTCTCATAACTAACAGCATTTTTAATAACCCGTTAAGTCATAAAAGAATTTGGAACTGCAAAATGTCGGTACCAAAATGACGACTTATGTCGATTTAAGATACTTTTCCAAATCAAAAAACTATTCACAAATCCATCGAGCATATTCTTCTAAAAACGGCTTAAATCGACTTAAGCGTTTATTGAAAATTTAACCAAGCTCTTTCGTGTAAGCCAAACTGCGATAAGTCGTTATTGCGAATTTCAGTTGGATACATCGACGGAGACTATGTAGCGTAAGCGGTTTATAAAAAATTCAAATTCTAGGAACTGCAGAACTATGTTGAGTTAAGACATTGTTTCAAATGCAAGAGGGAAATATCATTTGAGTTTGAGAATTTAATTGTTGCGAAGATACAATAATCAGTGTAAGTGTTATTAATAGTGTTTGTTAAGTTTAATCAAAGTCAAGTGTTGCTTAGATATAATAATGAAAGTGTAAGTTATCGAGAAGTGGTGTTAAAAAAAGTATTAACAATATGAGTTCCCGAGCTTTGCAAATTTTATACATGGCTAGGAAAGGTGTTTTTGGTACACCTGATCAAAAAAAATCAACAGCGGCAGAAAAGAACCAATTCCTGCGAAAAAACAAGTGATTTGGGTAATTTTTTTTTACATTATGTCTATTTATGAGTGTTTTTGAGAGTGTTTGTCCTAGCCCATCAGATGCTAAGCTGTTCTTGGAACCCGTAGTCAACGAAACGAAATCTTCTATATATGGAGTTGACTATGACAATCTAGATGTACTTTTCGAATAATTTGGTTGCAACGAAGACTTCGAACTCGAACTCGAACACGATTTCAGTTCAGATGTACAGAATGTACGCGATCCCAATTTCGAGCTGTCACATATGGATATTTCCTCAGATTCTACGGATGATGAACTTCTGCAGATGCGAAAGCAACTAGAGCAAAATTTGGTCGATTCTTCTCCACATACTACAGTTGAAAATCAATTTGAAATTGATTCGAGTAAAGCAATTGCTTTCAAAAGAAACAGAGGAGAATCCTACATTCGAAAAACTGGATTGGTTGCGCCAAGAAAATGTAATCCTCTTAACAGATGCCGACAAAATTGTAAGGACAAAATCGGTTTCGAGAAACAGAAAGAAATCTTCAAATCTTATTGGGCTTTGGGGACGTTCAACCAAAGAATCATTTTCATCGGTGCTTTGATAGAAATAGAAGATAAAAAATCGCAGACTTTGAATAAAAACGAGATTCGACCCCGGAACCGACAGCATCATATAAAGTACTTTATTAGCTACGAGAAAGAAAAGAGTCGAGTGTGTCAAAAGTGCTTCAAGCAATGCTTCGACGAAACTGAAAGTTTTCTTAAGTCAGTAGTGAAGAAAAAATTGGAGCAACCGAATATGCCTTTTAAAGGTCATCGTGGTTCTGCAGGAGGAAGTAACAAAATGTCTGAAGAAGTGATTCAACTTGTAAGGACCCATATAAACAGCTTCCTGCTTACGAAAGTCACTACACCAGGCGGGACACATCTTCAAAATGCTTTCATGCAGATTTCACATTGGCTACAATCTACAAATTATTCTGCCGAAAACATCCGACTGTCTCCGTTAGCTTGAGCAAATTTTTGAAAATATTTAAAGGTAAGTTTAGTTATAATCGTGTATGATGCTTATTTGATAACTTAAATTATTTTGTATTACGTTGGTATAGATTTGAACATAAAATTTAGGAAGCCCTGCATCGACACGTGTAATAGGTGCGACACTTTAAAAACAAAAATAGAGAAAGCGAAATATGATGGTGCTGAGGAACTTGCAAGCCTTCAAAGTGAATTGGACCAACGCCATATCATTACGGACTTGGCATACGACGCTTAAAAGGAAGACAAAATTCTAGCCAAAGGAAATCGGGCGATCAAGGTATATGCATTTGACCTTCAACAGTGCCTTCCAACACCTTACCTCCGAAACTCAGTAAGTTTTTACAAACGGTAAGTGCGCACCCATTGTCCGCAAAAAAGTAAATTCTCACCCTGCTTGGTATAATATTAGATTATCAAAATTAAAAAATGCTAAGAATACTGCTCATAAAAAGTTTAAACAATCTAATTCTTTGAATGATTATGCTATTTTTTCCCGTCTAAGAAAAGAGTTTATTTTTTTGTCGAAATTCCTTTACAGTAATTACATTCACTCGGTGGAAAGTAACCTTATAAATTTTCCTACAACTTTTTGGAAATTTGTTAACACCAAACGAAAAAGTACTGGATTCGCAGCAGTGATGAACTTTAATAGCAAACAAGCCAGTGACCCCAAAAATATTGCTGATATGTTTGAGGACTATTTTCAAAGTATTTACAATTCCACATCTTCAGCTTCTATTGATTTTAACTAAATTCGTTCCCTCCCATCTGTTTTTGATTGCTCTTTATACACGTTAAACGTCAGTGACGTTCGCACGGTCCTAAATAGCTTAAAACCACAAAGAAAGCCAGATATTTTGGGATTTTACCCTATTGTTTTACGTTTTTGTTCTAGCTCACTTTGTTTTCCGTTGTTAGATTTGTTTAATGAATCCCTTGCTAAGGGAATCTTTAGAAAGCCATAAACAAGTTCATGTGATTTACACTGACTTTGTAAAAGCGTTCAGTAGAGTTAATCTAATGATTCTCTTAGAAAAATTAAGTGCATAGGCTTTTATGGTCCTTTACTTCAATGGTTTAATTCCTACTTGCATGGCAGGACACAATATGTCGTTATTGGGGACTATTTTTCTAAGGAAATACTAGTTACTTCCGGTGTCCCTGAAGGAAGCCATATAGGTCCGCTGTTATTTCTACTTTTTATTAATGATCTACCGGACTTAATAGAAAACTGCTCCTGCCTCACGTATGCAGATGATATAAAGTTATTTAAGAGAATAGTAACAATAAACGACTGTTTACTTCTACAAAAAGACTTGGACGCTTTCTCTGAGTGGTGCTCAAACAAAACAACTCTGGATAAAAATCAGCTATTTTCAACATTAAATGTTGCAAAACGTGGTGTTAACTCACTAAAAATGAGTGATATTCTCAAAGCCCCGGCCAAAAATTTAATAAGTTCTAAGAAAAAAGATGAGCTTTAAAGTTTATTTTCTTTTATTGAATTTTAAAACAACTTAGATACGGAAATGCAACCTGTAGCTGATATACATCCTGACTTAGTTGATGAAGACGAAAATAAATAAAAAAAATAATTATTTTTAAGTTTTTTTTTTACGAATTTTCTGTTTTTTAATTAATTTTTGTTTCTTTTTGTTATTGTGAACTGCCCTTAAATACAAATTTGAATCTTTTGTTTCAATAAAAAAATCACCTAAATTCATAAAAGTGAAAAGAGTGACAATGAAAAACAGCTTATCTCAGAAGAAGTGAAGAAAATTTTTTAGTTTGCAATAAGAGCTCAAGTGACATTGGTAAGCAAGAAGGTGTTAAATTAATTTTGGAAAAACTATTTTAAAAATAGTTTTTGCAATAAAACTGCAAATAGACAAGTTAGAAATAAAATGAAAAATTATGATGATTACGTTTGAAATCCTCTTTCAAAATCTGTGTACTTTTCCTTTCTTAAATGCACCATTTTTTTCCAGTTTAATGAAGTTTGAAAGTACATTTCCCGATAATTATATATTTAGACTTAACCCGTTTTTGCTTGTGGCCACAGAATTATGACCACTAAATGAGTTTTTAATAAAATTTTAAATGTTTTTTTTTTTCACCCAAAAAATCCTTTCCCCCTTTTGTTAAAATTGCCAACTTTCCCCCAATCTGGACTCGATCTGTCGTCATATCAAAGGCTGACAGGATAATCAGCGATGTACTGAACACCATTCGGTCAAACTCTGCTGAATTCCCGGATATATAAAAAAAATTTTACGAAAAGTCGGAGGTTTACATAAAAATGGAGGCCAAATGAATGTAAACATTAGGGTGGTCCTTATTTGTATGAAGAAAAAAAAAAATTTTTTTTTCTTTTGAGTACCACTTTATTTTGTTCCTTTGGGCTAAAAACGCATACAAAACAAGTTTAATACATATATATCGGAATTTATTAACACGTGCCGCAATGACATTTAAATCCAAAGAACTTATCCTCTGCTGAACGAATAAGATAAAAAGCTTATCAATGTTTGATGTTTATTTTCAAAGTGAATTTTTTTAATTAGTAATAGACAAACAGTATAATTATTATACTAAACAATGTGATAGACATTTTTTTATAAATACATAATAAAAATTAATAAGTAAACTTAGTCATCGTAACGCATTTTCAGACTTTCTCGGCTACATCCAGGATATATTTGGCGATAATTTCGCACTGTCTGAAAAAAATTATATTTGATTAGCAAATAATAATAAAAAATAATATCAAATTGTTGAAAAAATAGCAATATTTTCTTTAGTTAACATGGTAGGTTCTTTAAATTAATATATTAAAGATACTCACTTGAAGTAGGAATTGCTTTTGGTCTTCGTCTTTTGTTATTTTATCATTGAACTCCTCCATGAGTTTAACTCCACGTTCAGCTGTATCATTGACTACTCTAAGCGATCCAATTATTTCCTTTCCTCGCCTGTAGTCTGATTGGTCTTCCCAATGACTTGGATCGAAAGGTAAAAAGCCTGTTGATAAGCCAAACCTTTCAAACAATCTCATTGATTTAGGTGACAAAAGCTCTGGTGGAAGGTTTTTTTCAATAAAATATGAGACCTCAGCTGATTTTAGATGCAATTTCTTTTTGACTTCTTCTTCCTTTTGTTCGACTTAAATCTTCTAAATAAAGGAATATCAGGACCAGAAGATGGGTCAAAGTTTGCTCCGTTATATACTCCTTGAACAACAATTTCAAAGATGTGATGTCTACAAGCTAAGTAGAGTATGTCTCTGCCAATTTTACTTTCAAGAAGAACACAAGCTCCATTCAGACGTCCGGTATTAGATGCAGTTGTGTCAAAAACAAAAGCTTGGACTTTATCGAGCATTTGCCAATCTTCCAATAGATCATACACGGCAGATGATACCTCAATACCAATTCCAGCTGAAAGTTCTGGTACTCCAAGTAGCTGTTCTATGTTTGGAGCAGTTGCAATAATTGGTAGTCTGTCAACTTTGTTTTGACCAGTTATATCAGGGAGAAGTTCAGAGTCCCAATGTATAACAGTGAAAACTAAACTTAAGTCAAGAATTTTTTTTTGTTGGCAGCAGCTGTCTCTTTACGAAAAAATCGCCGAGAGAGTCTAATAGATGTGCGGTTAAAAATAAATGTTGACGGATCTATGGAAGTGGCTTCGACACAGGCTGTCAATATATGAACGGCATCTCTGTCACTTATCTTGCATCTGTCGAGTACTGCCGAAAGCCTAGGAGTTAAAATTTCGACTCGTGCTCTTTTTGCGTCTGACGGTCCTGGGACTGGTGAGTTCAAACCATCATTTTGAGCTGCATGTTCGTCTCCCTCAGACGAGCACGTTGAAAAAAGTTCCACTAGTAAAATATTTGTTTCCAGTCAACTATTAATAATAAAAAAATTACAACTTACCTTTTGTTGAAGTTTGTACTTCTTTTCGTTGTTTAATTCTTAAAGCAGCAAGATTAAGATCCATTCCAAGCATGCATCCAGGTCGACCTTTTTCTCTTTGCAATAACAAAAACTGTTTGTCTTCTTTAATTGTTATTAAGTTCAAGGCATCTGTATGCGCAATGTCGAATAAAGCATTTAAGCTTTCTTCGAAAGCATTTTCTTTTTTTTTTCGATGTCTCTGTGTTACTGTTTTTATTTTTTTCAATGCTTCTTAGCTCCTCGTAAGGTTTTTTTTTTAATTGTTTTAAGCAGTTGCATCTATCGCGAGTAGGAATTCTTGCCTTTTTCCAAAAATTGTACACTCGTCTATGACTAACGTAACACTATTCGGTAAAATTAACTTCACTTTTCTCATATTATAAAATAAAACACTTAAAACATCGCGTTTTGAAGGCAATTTAGATACGAGAATTTGATTTTTCATAGAACCGACCAAAAATAATTTTTCCCGTGGCATTTTGTTCAGGTAAAATTACGATTACAATTTATTTTTGACAGACTGCGAACTTAATTTATATGACACCGCTTGCTGTGATGAGTCAACAAACAAAATAAAGATGTGCAAAAGAAGTAATCCACGTGCGCAAGTGCTGTGCATTGACGCTGTGTTAACTTTAAGCTCAGTGCGGCACGTGTTAACGTGGTCGTAAAAAAAAAAAAATGGAGTAATGTTTTTAGGTGTAAAGGAACAAAAAGAAAGGGTACTCAGAAAAAAATCAAAATTTTAAAAATAAGGACCACCCTATAAACATCCATTCTGTCAATCGTTTATCCGAAATCTGCTTTTCCACTGCTTTGGTTTACAAGAATGATACCTACAAATGTCTTAGGATCCGGGTTCTTCATAGAAGCATATAAGTTTTACTAAGTTTTGTGATCAATAACCAAAAAAAGACGAAAATATTGACCGCCTTGACTTGTCCAAAAGACAGTTATGTTATGATTGTAAGTGAAGTAAAGTGACCATTATTAGTGTCGATTGAAACAATGAAACCAGGCCTAGCAGCGTGTGCGGGCATGTTAATAAGTACTAGTTTCGCTTTTGGTCAATAACCGACCCTACCTTTATCGGTAAAACGTACCACAGTTTTCGTTATTTACGTTTTTTTTTTATACACCTAAAAGCGACATCCTAGATATTTAAAAAGAGCACCCTTTTAAAAATAAGTTTTTTTTATGATTTTCATTTTGATACGTTACTTTGAAAAGTATTGTATGTATGTATTTTTTTTTTTTTAAATGTAGAAAATTCTTATAAAGTTCATTTTAGGGCAGACACACTTTTGTATATATACCCACGTCTTTACCGTGCTTGGTATGCTCCATTTCGAAACAATCATCTACCTAATTTGCAATTTCGAAAGCTAAAGTCGAAATGCAATATTTTCGATTAACTCCTTCGCTCATTTTCTTTGGTATCGAAGCAGCTTCCTTTGCTGGCTATAAATTGCTTCGTAGATAAGCCATCTTTCGTAGTGTATTCCCCTTTTTTTAGCTATTAAAATGGATACGGAAACACAAACGAACAGGAAAAAAAGGAAACTTCCGATTGTATCAACTGATGGCAAACAAAGGTAGCTATATTCTGTAGCTAAAGAATGGGAACGGATGGAAACCCTGTTCAGAGATACCTTCTACTTGAGTGCATTCGCCAAGTCAATTGGAATTATATGCTATGCACAGTGGGTGGAAGTGGATGAGAGGATTATTTTTTTTTTATTTTGCGAATGTATACTCAATTAACTGTCAAAAGTTTTCCGGGACTACGAGTTACTGTACATAGGTATGGTGCAAGTGAACAGAGGAGAACATTAAGGACCTAAAATGCAACGTGGGTACAAATCGGATGAAAAGATTTGTGGTAGGTAATAAGATTGTATACTTTTAGGATTTAACTAAATCGATGAAAACTTTTTTAATAGCTAGCTACCTACCTCTTACGGAGTTTTAAGCGGGTTGGCAGCAACATTTTCATTGATTAAGCGCAATACAATCTCATGAGGAAAAATCAGCGTATAACTTCCAAGGTCGCCAATAGTGGGATAAAATTCATGCACAGGAAGTGTATATATTTCAAGGATTTGCAGGCAATATTCTCTAAGCTTGCGTTTTAAGTTTAACAATACTGTGCTTTTCTGTCTTGCTACGGCTACGCCCATGGAATTTACATGACTTTATTACATTTCTAATCCAATTCAAAGGAATGCTGTTTTGCAAGTTTAATTGAAATATAAGTACCTAGTTAGAAAATAAAAAAAGAAACATAAAAGTCCACATGCTACACATTTTAGGATTCATAAATTCATTTCCTTTTATGGCCCATAAACTCATAAACCTCATTAAAATAATTCCACAGGGATTAAATAGCATGAAAATAGGTAAGCATAGTGTAGCTCCTATGGTATGTGGAATCGGTTTACCGCCTCGGTTTGTATTGCTCGAGTTTTGAAGCGCCTGAGATTTTACAACTCTTATTTTAATGTTCCTGCTGGTACTCTCTGTAATGCAGGGCAACATTTAAAGATGTGGTAAAATTGTTAAGTGATTGATATGATTGGAATGGCGGCTTAGTAAAAGTTGAGACCTAACAAAAAGGGCAACAGAGCACGATACAAGCTCTTAATCTGATTTCAAGAGCCTTGTTTGTCTTTTCAGGCTTTATGCTGTTCCAAATATAGATATAATTTTATTCAATTGATTCCAAGTTGGTCAATTGTTTTTTTTTTATAGCAGCAGAAAATAAACAAAAAATAAACTGCTTTTGTATGGTTAAGCTTAGTTGCTCGATCTAAATTTTAGCTCCCAAACAAAATTCTCTCCAAATTTTCGCTGAGCTAAAATAAGTGGTACGCAGCTCGAGCTCAAGCTAAATTTTGACAGATAGATAGTTGTGCTCTGTTGTTCTGTTGAGTTTTTGTATTGCGGATAACTTATCACGGATGAGTGTTTTTTTTTTTAATAAATACCTCGATGAGGAGTACCTAGAATGGGAAATGTTTGAAATCAGAGAGAGTTGAATTTTTGAAGTAAATTATTTTCAAAGAACAGCTGTTTTCTGTGGAACTTATCCACGACGTACTCTATGTCAAAATTTAACTACGATTTTAGCTTATATTTGAGGAGAAAAGTTGGACAGCAGATAAAATTTAGTTTAGCTCGAGCAGCGTACAGAACAGAGTTCCTATTTTGCAACAACAGAATCTCTCACACTAAATGATAAAGGTATTAGCCCTTAAAGGCCCAATGAAACCGATTTTGATGAAAAAAAAAAAAAAATATGTAAACGGACACAAAAACAGCAAATCCGCTTTTTAAAAAAAATATTTTTGTTCTTAAGAAGTTATTAACAAAAAAGTTGTTGCATCTTTAAAGATACACTGGGCATTAACAGTAGGTATGCGCTCATTAGAATATATTTTTTCTAATCCAGCAGTGTCACACACTTTAAAATTATTAATTAAAGAAAGTGTGTGTTTTTTTTTAATTTGCTTAAAATTCAAAAAGGCAAATATTACCTAAAAAGTAATCTTAATTTAAAAGTGATGTGTCAATTTTTTTTACAGTGGATACATTTTGAATCAATAAAGCTAAAATAGTAAACAACAAGTGAATAAAGTAAAAAAAAACGGAAAAATGGTTTTATGTTTAATTGCTGTATCTTTGAAGATACACTGGGCTTTTAAGGTTTAAATTACCGTCATCCGAATTATGGTCACACATTTCTAGTCTTAAGCCTAGTACGGACCTGTTCCAGAACAAAACTTTCCGGTGGTCTCCAACTGGACAGCGAAACGTCTGCCAAAATGCATCGAAAAAAAGTTTATGGAGAGTTCCATCAGCTGATACACAAGTAGCAGTGTTACCAGCACTGACTTTTTATCTCTAATTTGGCTACTCGAACTTTTCACTGGCCCCTTAAAATTTGTAATTTAGTATTTATCTTAATTTGCGCTATTCAATTTAAAGTTTGGCCATTTTTAGGCTCCTAAGGAGCTTATTAAATTCATACTTCTATTGCGAACGTATTTTCCTACAACTAAGACTTTCTAAACAATTATGTCGTTTTCGATTGGGCATTTCAGATTCCTGCTGCCAAATCGAATTAAATCCGAATTTTACTGGTTCTTTGGGGTATTGAGTTGACCGCAAAAAAACCCTTTTTTACTTGCACTGGAAATCCATTGTAATTCGTTTTCGCACATTTAAACAAACCCATTTCGAAATAATTTAATAGCTATATAAACTCGTTTCCATAGTTGTTTCTTATTTTTTTTTCTCTAGCGAAACATTTAGACCAGTGCCCGCTCGCTTTTACTCGTCTACTTTTACAAAAACGTCGCTCTACGACAGCCCTCTATTCATAACTCTAACCACGTACATTGCTTGTCAAATTGCACAGCACATCAATTGATATCTGTCAAACTGTAACAGTTATAATGGTCCACTTCAACCACAGACAACAACATTAATATCTCGCTGAGCTCGTATCCCTTGAAAAGGCATAACAATTATGTTAATTTACACATCTATATCTGGTGGCACAACCCGAACCCATAGACATATAATTAAATTTATTCACAGAGAAAATATGACTGAATATAATAAAAAAAATAATTAAATCACCACCTGGAATTTATTTGCCTTGCATAAATATTTTCTTTTGTTAATCGGGGTGTAATCAATTATTTATGATTGCGTTATCCTTTTCAGAGAGCACGCGGCAATAAAACCACGAGCGCCACGTCACCAACCCACCTTAACAATGGTTATACACTCTTTGATGATTGATGGCTCAATGATTACCATTTGCCAGTTCATTAGCTGTAAAATGATGAATTCAAATGGTTTAGCAGCATATTGGGTTTGGGGCTCACTGAAATGCGGCGCGCGTGTCTCGCTATCCACTCAATTTAAAAGCCACTTAATTTATTCCGCACTGTGTTCCTTTACTTCTTTTTTGTTTTTGCCAGATGAACCAGTTCCGTTTGAAAAAAGGATACTTATTTGGCAATCAGAGAAAGTATAGCACTAACCCGCACGCGAGCACTCATCCACTTCTCCAGGGCGTTGTTGAAACTATGTCTGGATTGTGTACCTGAAACTTATTGTGACGAACATTCTACCCTCGGTAATAAAGAGGAACCTGTCGCAAACTTTGAGACTACACACACCAAATTCAAATTGGAATAATTTGGAAGGAGGAGCGACACCGAGCGATCGTGTGTATTTATTTTTCTGTGCTTTAAATCCTTGCGCCTGACTGACGCCACAAAGTGACAGTGCAAAGTGTTATCTCGTGTACATCCTTGTTTTATAGCCCCGCTTGGAGGGGTGCAAGGACATTTCACGTTCATTAGCTATCTGGTGCGCAAATGTTTCTCTGTGTTGAATTTAAGCGCGAAAAATAAGAACGTTCTGCTCTCATTATCCTCTTTGTATACGCTTAATGTTAATTACAGGCTTAAGCACCCGTTCTCACTCACACTCGTAAAACGCCGCAGGATAATGACACACTAAGGTGATATAATAAACATGATTAATACTTTCTTGTAAATCCGAGACACATCTAATTATGAATCGTGTCGCCAACGTCCTCCCTCACTTCGTTGCGATGCTATGTCAGCCTCAGCCGGCAGCCGAATCTACACACAACAGGTGTCGCCGAGGAGTAGTTGCGTGTGCAAGTTTAAGATGTTCGTATTACATACCCACGTAACGCCATCATTCCCTAAGATTCTCGTTATTTTTCGGCTTTTCCCCCAAGTGAATGTTGGATGCCTTCAAAATTAGCAGTGTTTCGCTGTTAGAGCCTCCCTCCATACAAGGCTCAGTTGCTGAGCATATACTTCGCTGTTGTTGCAGGTGTGTATTATCCTTAATTACCGAACTTCATTCGAGAAATCTTCCAAGAAAATAAAAATACTCTCCCAAAAGGGTAGGCACTATTTTGTCATTTGCGGTTCCTGTGTCATCGTAAGCCATTAGACTTTGCATGGTAATAATCAGCTCGAACCCGAGGGCGGATGTCTTTTGTGGTAATTGGTTTTCGTAATTCAGCGATGTGATTGTTTAGCAAAATTTAATTACGTAGGTATGTCGCATATATGTACCTTTGCAGTTCTGATGTATAGAGTCTGCTACAGCATGTTGCGTGGGATTTGGATTCGGATTAAACTCCTGCAGACATTGAGGGGCATGTCAAGGGGTTTACGTATCTTTCAACGACTTTCGTGTAAATATTTGCTTGTCATTGTGGAGAAAATGAAAGAAGATTCAACGAGGATTCTCATTAACTGAATTAATTAAGATGCACAGACGTCTGTTCTCAGGGCGTCGCGAGAGCAAAATAAAAATTTTCACGACTCACTGTTGCGCTTTGAACCTTCTCGCTTCATGTTAGGAAATTTTATTTAATTTTCATTAGCATGCTTTTGAGGAGCTAAACGATTATTTCGAAGGTGGAGACAGAGCGATTTATGAATAAAAAAGAATGTAGTGGAGAAAATAATTAAATCTTGCTTTGACAATTTAGGACCAAATGCGTAAGAGAGTTATTCGCGATGTAATTATCGGTATGACCGTAAGGGATAGGGCTTCAGAAGCCTCGTCCTAATTTAAACCGCCTGGTGCAAAAAGGCTCTGGGCCCTGCCTTAAGAACGCTGTGAGACTAGCTCTACGGAAACAGATAGATGTGGGTATATTACAATATTAGCCATATACCCTGTAAATTCCAAGCCATTGCTGGGATAAGTTAGGTTACATCGTAAGAAACTTCTTCAACAATTTATTTAACCAATTCGGCAGACCAAGGCGGCAACAACGCACAGCTTAATATGACCTTTAACAAAAGTTTTCTGAACTGCATTCAACTAAAGAGCTCGTGGTGTCCAGCTATGTCGATAAAACAGCTTAGGCCAAAAATATTAGTCCATAGTTAATTTTTGGGGGAGCAACCGGATTAATGTCACAAAAATTCGTGCCCTTTTTTTTGGAGATCTTTTACCTCTTACGCGAAATGAATAAGGGGCCTAAGACCAAGAGTTAAAGTCAATTCATAAATAAAATCTTTTGGAGCAGCAACCGGCTTAAGGTCACAAGAATCTGTGCACGTTTCTCGGAGTTCTTTTAGCTCAACGATCTCCTTAACAATATGCGTATAGCTAAGGCAGGTTAGACAAAAACCAAAAAGGCGTTTCATTTGTCAAGAGTTTCAAAAACTTGTAAGTAGTTGTTCCTTTTTATTTTTGCGGCTTCCACAATCAATAGTTAGTACGGAAACGTTCAATCAGTTATGTAAATATATGCTTCCTACTGAGTTGTCGTTTATGGTTAACGAAGGTGTTATAGCCAAAGCTTGTGTTAAAATATTGTAAATTTTGCCCAGAATTTTAGCGAAGACAAGAACATAGAAGGGTTGGTTGTGCGCGTTTCAAAAGACATCAGCCTTTTCGTGGCTCACTTTCCAAATATTGTATAAGCCCTTGGTAGCCGGATTCCATTATTCACTTGCTGTTATACGGTCCATTTTTTAACTAAGTCGACATTCGCTCACAGATGCTTGTCGTGGGTGTATTAAGACCCTCAAAATATATATTAATTTTAGTTAATTTATTTCTAGGAATGGAAAGGAAAATTTTTATCACTAGGAATGGGAAGTGGGTCCTTGAGTTTACTTGCCCTATAGCCGAATAAGTTTCGGAAAACTGTCCTACTGGAAGCTGTTGTTGTTGTTAAATAATGTGAGTTGGTCTTATAGGGCCTAAGAATAGAAGGCAATTGATTAGTAAGGCCTTTTTCGAGAAATACTAAAGAGACTCTATATAAGAACCTCATCATCCCAGTCCTGCTTTATGGTGCAGAAGCATGGATCCTACCAAAGTCGGATGAAAAGCTCCATGGTCGTTCCGAACGCAAAATTCTTCGTGTGATTATTGGTCTAGTTTGCGTTGACGGGCTCTGGAGGAGGAGATTTAAGAGCGAACTCTACAGCGACATCGACCTAGTCAGAAAAGTACGCATCAGGCGTCAGGCTCCGGCCCATAGAGTCTTTGATTCCAACCCGGAGGGACAACACCGTAGAGGAAGACCTCGCCTTAGGTGGCGCGCACAAGTGGAATGGACCTCAAAAAACTTGGAGTGCGCAACTGGAGGCAGTTAGCCAAAGATTGCGCTAACTGGAGACGCGTATTGGTTAAGGCCCAGGTCCACCCCGGACTGTAGCTCTACCTAAGTAAGTAAGACATCGGTTTTGTCTAGATATGCATCTGGTTTATGAAGCTGTAATAAAGAAAGAACACACAATAACAAAATTTTGGCAAAAGTGAGGTAACCTCTTTACTGCAAATTGCGTTTGCGCGACTATATGCGCAATGTTTCAACCCTTCTACAGAACTGGTGAATGTGATTTCGAATTTTTATTTTTTCTTAAATATTTTGTTTTTTCTTGTGTCAACAAAGAAACAATTGTTGCATATATGTTCGTTTAATAAAATATGTTTGTTTTTAAGTGTTTTTTATTAATAAATCGTAAGTAAAGGGTTTTCCAATGAGAGGTGTTATTGTGAATGACCTGCAATTTCGGTAGCTGTCACTTTTGAAGCTTTTATTCTTTGACATTTGACAAGTAGTAACTACGCCATTACTAAAAATGGAACGATACACGCTTCAACAACGCATTATTTGAAGTTTGAAATTATTAAAATTCACTACAAAAATGGTGAAAATCTTGCAGTCACAGTTCGCAAAACTAAAGCAATTTTTGGTCGTCGTGAAGCACCTTGTCGGACCGCAGTACAGAAATTGGTGCAAAAATTCGAGTTGTTGGGACAAGTTAGTGATGTGAAGAATAAAACCCGTTCACGTCGCTCAAGAACATCTGAGGATATCGCTGCTGTAGCCCAAAGTGTTGAAGAAAATCCAGGTTTGTGCATTCCTCGTCGTTCTTTGAAATTGGGCATTCCACAAACGTCATTACACCGTATTTTGCATAAAGACTTGGGTCTTAAGGCTTATAAAGTTCAGTTAACACAAGAACTCAAGCCGGCCGATTACCAACAGCCCAGCGTCGATTCAAGACCTCAAAGATAAAATTCGTGAGGCTATCGAGGACATAGGGCAGCCACTTTGCGATTTGGTTATGGAAAATTTCATGAAAAGCATATGGTCCTGTATGCGTGCTCGTGGTGGCCATTTGGCCGATGTTGTTTTTCATTATTAACGACATACCTTCCTCTTAATTATGAAATAAACATCCGATCATTTATCTCAAAAAATGGCATTTTCTTTGAATACCAAAATAACACCTCTTATTGGAAAACACTTTATATAAAACCAGAGACAAATGATACTTAGACCCCCAACTCACAATCCTCTTGCCGCTGGGCCCCTCAGTTTTTTTTTCAAATTCGCCATTTTGTTTTCCTATCGGTGTTGTGTCAATTAAGAATCCGTGTGACATGCAAAAACATACAAAAAATACAAAAATAAATGCTGCCAACCTCGACAACCGTGGGGAAATTCGGGAATACCACATTTTCACACTACTGAATGCCATTGGTTAGTAATTATATATTGTTAAAAGGCGAATAATTTGATTTCTTTAGTTAATAAAACTAGCTAAATGAGATGTTCTATATACTAAAAACTTATTATGACAAACATGGTTGCGTATTTAGCGCTTTTGAATATCATTAACTTCGATTTCATGCATAAATTTTTCTTAGAAAACTGAAGAAAATTTGCTCAATATATTTCTATTTTACTTCAAATAATCTGCATTGTTCATCTTTTGTACATATTTTAAGCAAATCTCCACTTATTCCTTAAAAAAATTATTACGCACATGTAACGAATAATTTCAAATTTAACGGATAAAATTCTATGAACGCTGTCAGCAACTTTGCCCACAGCGGAAGTGGCATATGCAAGGTGCGAGTGTGTTGGTGAGTCGGAATTTTTGAAGTTACGTGACATTTGTCAATACGAATTTCTATGTAACAATACAAGCGCACTTAGCATTTGCCACCCATAAAAATATAGCTTGTAGGCTAAGTAACGGGATATCGGTCGGAGTTGGTGGTCTCAGTATTATCTCTGTATAAAACTATTTATACGATCGGTATTTTTATTCCGAAACTATCAATGTGTTTAAGGAACACTAGTATCTGGTATCTGTTATAAGATTTCTAAGCTCGCTTTCAAAGCTATTGGTTTAGCCGCAATGCAATGCGAACTTTTAGCTGATCTCGTTCATGAATTCGACTTTGCAGCTGTCGAGTGAAAATATTTTCAGCAGCAGATCTGAAAACATACCTATATACCCCACCGGAAAATGGAGAGTGGAACACTGTCTGTGCAGTGATAATTGTGATGTGCTTTTTTGTCTAAGGCTGAGGTTAGCTCGCCGGATCGCCAAGGTTATTCCTGAACTTCAGGTAGAGGAGTTTCCTTTTATAACAATTCAATATCTTCAACACAGTCATTTTAATTTTACTATTCTCAATAATCTTAATTCTGACGGGTACGGCTGAACTGGTCCTTATCTTCTGGTGGGATTAGCCTCGGTCGTTTGTTGCGGCTCTGGTGGCGTGGGATAGCCCCGGCGCTCTACAGGTCCGTCTTACAACAGTCCCGGCAATCTACAGGTCTTCCTTACAAAAGGACTCGGCAATTCGCTAGCTACCCGCAGGCTTGCTAGCAATGAACAAAAATTTCAAATAGTCCAACAACTATTTAAGGATAAAAATTCAGTGGTTCACTGGATGCGTACGATCAATTCTGAGATTTTGCTCGATTGTTTAGCAATCTCACTGATGGTCTCATAGGATTTACACCAGCAAGACGGTGTGAATTCTATTCACGAATACAAAAGCTATCACGAATACTCAGCCATCTTTTTTGCCACCCAATGTGCACCCATTGCCAAGCTGCTGACTGGCGAAGAGAATGGAACGGGCGGTGTGGGGTAGACACGGCCAAATGGTTGGGCACAGCCAAGGCAAACATTGGTTGAATGCACGAGTGTGCTTAGTGTACATGTATTGCCTCAGCTGATACTGGGCAAAGCAAATGATGCGGGTGGTTTGGCGAAAGTGTTCAAAATATAAATAAGTTTTATTGTAACGAATGTATCGTTACATGATGTTATATGTACCTCAACAGAGTTTGACTTCTGCTATCATATAAGAGTAACTTTTCGCCATCTTCAACTCTTTTTCCTTTCCGCACCACCAGAAGTTGCGCTTGACGGCCGAATAATAAACTCGCTCGCCCATTTGGTTTTGGCAATTCCTGTGCTCATGTCAGGTGCAACCTACGTCAAGTCAAAATAATGCTTTTCGTAATTTGATGGTCAAACCTTCAGAGCTACAGGGTCAGGGTTAATTTCTCAAAAATCTCATAAATTCCTTGATTAGCAGTTCCCATGCATATCAAGATGCCCTTCTCGTTTGACGGCATGAACAAGGGCAATTGTGCCACAAAGGTCATTTGCATCACAAAACATGACAAACACACCAATCGCAAGATCTACACAGCTCATTCGATGACACACCCAATCCCTGTCAGTTGTATCATCACACAAACAATACTCAAGGTGAGCTTGTAAAAATTGCACACCCACGACAGTAATTTGGTACGTGAACGGCTCGTGTACAAGGCTCGCAGTCCTCTAATTATATTTAGAAATTTCCTCGGAGGCTAAGACAAATTTTCTGCTCCAATTGAATTCCCTGTTGTTGGCACCACAGTTGACCCCAACCTTCCACTATAAGTTGCCAACATCAGCATTCACCGTCACGGTCATATTGCAGAGCATCGAAACGCCCAAAGTTGTGGCCTCCTTTCCTTTCAGGTATTTAAAAATTAACCGTTCCGCAATGCATCTCCTATCCCTGCCTATAATTATCTTCCATCGCTCAATGCCACTTACAAGAGCACAAGATGCCATCAAGAAAAACGCCCAACAAAAGACAAAGCAAAAGAAATCCTAATTCAAGGATATCCCGGCATCAACAACACAAAAGAGAAACAAATTCTATGGCTAAGAAGTATGAAATTTAATTACCCTCTGTGTGTGTGCTCTTGTTCTGAATATGCTGCTAATTAAAATGAAACCTGTAGCCGTTTTAATTCTTTATTGACAGTCCCGCAAGCTCCTGGGGGAGGAAAAGGCTGCTACTATGGTGGGTACTGCTGTAGCCTATTACGCTTAACAAATATGAAATTAAATTGAGCAAAGTTATTCGCTGTTGGTAATTTGCTAAATGAGAGGCAAACACGAAAAGAGACGGGAAAGGAATTTTTAAGGAGCCAAACGATAGGAGGACGCACGTCGGTCGTCTTGTGTGTCGACTGTCGGCAACTTAGTTCATTTTTCGGCATGATAACGACACGTTATAGCCTCATTTCTTCAGAATTTCTTGGGCAAACAAACTTTTTCATCATCGACGTAGTCCTTTTCGCCATATCCGCTTTCGTGTGCTTGTGTGCCCACCCGCACCCACCCCCGCTTTATAAATATTTAAACTGAAGCTTTTTGGTAAATATTCACAGATAGAGTGTCTCTGTCTGTTTTACACCTCGGCATCCGCTTCGCCTTGGACAAGCCTAAAGCTGGGGCTATTCTTAAAAGATTATTTAAATTTTGCGGCAAGAGTTCTTTTTATACCCTGACAGGAGTTTTAACACCTAAACCGCGGCGATTCCTTTCTTATTTCCTAAGCACAGACAAATTAAAAATACCCGTCCTATTCCACTTGTACAACGTTCAAGGATTTCCGAACGAGTATAACAGCACTTCAGACTTGACCTTTACTTGGTCTTGGATCTTTTCTTTCCAGGCTATTTAGCTACAAGCATGAGGGCAGCCCTTGCTGTGCGGGGGTTGTGGAAAACTGTTAATGGCTGAAAGGAATAATGATGGTAAATATTTATGAGAGAAAAGCCCTGGCAAAGGCGGATGGCAAACTTCATTGGGCACAATGTAAAAGGTATACCTATATACATATAAACAGGAAATTGAATATTTTGTTTTGGGGAAGACTATCTACTTGTATCCTTGTTAACTTCCATAACCACAACCAATGCAATAACTTATTTGGAATAAATTGCCTTCTGCTGACTGAGATTATTTCCAGTCATCCGAGGGACGGGTTAAGGATTGATGTTTGAGGAACTCGGCAAATTTGCTTCAGTTTCAACGATTAATGATAAATTAAGGGGAATTTATTTTTACTCAGTTTCGTTTTATTTTGTTAATAAAATGGTTCCGCTCACATATACATTCGGCCATGTGCCATTTCGCAGGGATAAAACAAAGATGTGGGACTATTTTTTTGTGGCTACGATATTGAGGCTTATTTTCAAGGTCATGCTTCTTTAGTCTGTCAGGTTACGACGGCAATTTCGGCATAAGCCGCATTTTACTGTACTGCGCCCACTGTGATGAGAGAGTAATTTTTCTGCATTAGCTTCGGTTTATTAGCAAGAGATGAATTTTATTTGATGGTAAGTGGAAGTGTGTTTATTTTTACTAGAACTACCTACGTAAGCTAAATGGAAGGCAGACATCGTAATTTTTGACGAATCAATAAAGTTTTATTGCTTAAAGTATTTTAAACCATTCAGGTGGAAAGTTTGATATCGGCTTTCGTTGTACTAAAATTCCCTGAGGAAGCTATTTACCTAAATTTACCATTTCAAACTATCAACTAAATTCACGCTTACTTTGTCAACTGAGCAATAAATTTATCAAAGTTTTTAAATTTGTTTTACTCTCAAAATAGGAAAATGAGTAACATTTTGGTGATTGCCCTCGTCATTGCCATTTGAATAGAGTTACGACTTACGATTTCTATTTTCTCAAATACATACCTATCAATTTGTGGTGAATGGAAATATCAGGTCAAAAATGTTCGTCGCAAATTCTGGCGTTTCACAAGGTGATACTTAAGTTCGCTTGTTTTTTCGTTGTAAATCGGCAAATCTTCCGAAGTCCATCAACCGTAAAACTACAATAGAAAAATCTGATAAAATACTGCACTCAAATCAGGTTTCAAAATGAATACCACAAAGTGTTCACAGGAGATAATCCTTTGGGGGTGGAAAAATTAGTCAATTAAAGCATCCACAGTTTTATTGGTGGCAAAAGGTACAAGTCATCCTCAAGTTTAATATTGTGCGTATATGCCCCGTCAAAATGACATCGCAGAGCGCCATAATCGCATTATTGTTGAAATGAGCCGTTTTGCTCCATGATTTGAAGCTACCAGGATTCCTATGGGCAAAGGTTAGCCGCAGGACAGCAACGTTGGCCCGGTAAAAAGCTGAGGATACACGATTAAAAATTTGGAGGAGTTTTTTAATACATCCACAGTATTACAGGTCTTTGCAATACAAGAAAAATTTGTTTTCAATATTTCCAATTTATTAAACTTTTTCTGTAATAATATTATTATTTTCAACTTCAGTAATTATTGTTTCATTAAAATTCTCATTGTAATAAGAATTTCCTGAACTTTAATATCTAAAGAATAAAAACTAGTATATTTTTGTTCTACAATCTAACCCGGTCTATATTAAAATAATATTTTTCAATATAAATACGCTTTGAATTTAAATACTTTTGCGTTGAAAACCATCTCCTATCCATAAAAAATGTAATATTTCAGACATTATTTAAAATTGATGAATCTTTTATTAATTTAAATATATATATGCCAAATATTAAATTTTAATATTTTCTCGGCGTTGATCTATACAACCCTAATAACATTAAATTTAGCGCCAGGATTTTTAACCGTATAGAACAACTGAAATGGCTGGAGCGCGTATGGACAGCAATACACCAGCACGACGCTTCTTTGTGTCCACACCTGGAGAAAAAATCTAGCAGAGAAAGACCCTACCTTAGGTGGCGTGCACAATTGTAGGGCGACCTCAAGCAACTTGCTGTGCGTAACTGGTGGCAGAGCTAGGTACCAAACAGGATGGAGGGGCTTGTTGAGTAGGCAGTTGTTCACCCACACTATAGGTAAGGTATTCCAGCAAGTCGAAGAGTGATTCTAGGACACGATATTCTACATACGGAAAACAAACGGAATGTTGCTATGGGTATACCTTCTTTTTAGAATGTCTGCTCTAATCTGACAACAAATACAAGGGATTATTAACTGCATGCATATCTAGTTTCGACCAAATGAGGGCTTGCCATCCGCCGTTTAAGATTTTAATAATGGAAAGCATTCGCGAAAAAAAAAGATTCTGGTGAAATTTTTTCTAAATGCTTGGACTTTCCTTTGGGTTTTTACACCAGCACCTTAACAAACGAAACAAAAAAAAAAACTATGCAAATCTGTAGTTTGAATCGTCAATAAAGACAGTTTTAGTTTCCCGAGTCTTCAATAGGCGTTTTTCTTTTTTAGTTCAGAGCTGAGCTCTAGTTTCCCCGTCTTGTAGTAAGTTTTAATAATTTTAACGCGTTGTTCGATTGTTAAGCGATCCATTATCAAAAATGGCAAACATGCAACTAATATTATGAGATTATGACACTTCAAATGACAGCGCTACCAACTTGAAACGAAATAAATGACCCTGTAGATTATTTCAACATGTTTAATCCTTACTATTTATAATGGAATTGTAACTTTTTTCCGGCCGTAAGCTGTTTGCCCGGAATAGATTAAAAAAGTACTGCACGAAATTGATTCCGGTTTTCACAGTTGCATTGAAAATTGTCGAGATTAAAAGATAGGACACGTTTTATCATTGTCCGCTGTCCGGAAGCGGAGATCTAAACTAATATCTAAAAGTTGTAATCCTCGAATGCCTTCTAGCTCCTAGCTTTGGAATGACCCATCCAAATGAAATAGGATTTTTTTTAAATAAAGTTCAATTACGTACAAATATTTTAAGATATAAATCATCTTTGTACGTTATCCTGAAGTTAATAAGCAATAAACTATAATTTTTATACAATTCAAAAAAGTAAAATGTTCGATTGAAGCTAGATCGTTGGATTTTCCCAGCGTTGAGTGGAGGAAATTTTGTGTGTGTGTGCGACAAAATCTGTTTCTCTCTCTGTACCTTTTCTGCTGTCGCTGTGTGCGTTTTCTTTATTTCTTTTATGCATCTTTTGTGCTTTTTGTTGTTTTTTGTTTCTGCTCTCCTTAAAAATTGAACTGCAGAATATATGAGTATATGATATGACATATGACATATGACATATGACATATGAGTAAGTCGAGTAGAGCGAATATGGCTCATGAGATTGAGAGGGAGTCACACTCAATTTTGATTTAAATTAAAATGCGCTGACGCAGCAAGGTGAGCACGGGTCAGCTAGTACTTAATAAAATTTAGGAACACTTGCAAATCGCATCCTGTGACTCATTTTTTAAGCACCCACTTACATCAACTGCCCTTGTCCTTAGCACCTTTAACCATTTTCTAATTAAAGTTCCCATCGAATTCGTCCTTTAATTGCAACTAATTTAATTAAAACCGTTTGTTGTAGAACAAAATTCAGTAGCACAGAATCAGTCCGTCCCAGGCATTTACAATCTAAACAGCATGATGTCAATTAGTACTTATTATGTTACAATGAATTGCAAATTAGAACGCGAATTACAGCTCGCTTCCAATACGCGATTCTTTACAAGAGGCAGTCCAGTGAAGCAAGCAGCACAACCCAAGCGGGGTGCATGTAAATCAGCGCATAGTAAAGTTAAAAACAAAAATAAATATTTTTAATGTCCTGCGAACAACGGGCCACATTGTTTTCCCCGCTTTTGTGCAAGGCACAGCATTATATGAAAATAGTGGCGGAACGGGGATCGTCGCCGCACAGAAGTATTCCAACAGCCATTATCCCTATCAACACTGTCACTGCACATAGTTTTCCTGGTTGGTAAAGCACGCAAAGAAAAAATTCAATTTCACGAAACTTTTCCAATTAAACAAGCGCTGAATGCAAAAACACTTTGTTTTTTTTTTTTTTAATTAGAAATAATTTGCATGGCACGCCTTAGGACACACGCAGAAAGCTGAAGCATGTCGCAAGAGCATGCAGGAGAAGCGAGGAGCAGCCGGTTCATAAACAGAAAATATTGCATCTTCGGTGTATTGTTTTGCGTGTTTGGTAATTTTCCGCGCGAATTCACCGGAAATGCACTCACGTTGGTGAAGTTATGGGTTTTCTACGAAATTTGAATGCACCATTCTTGTGGAATGTGCAAATCTTGCCTTGAGCTCATTGAATGAAAATGTACACAACACATTTTACGATAAGACCAATGAAAACAGGATAAAGGAGTTTAACTCTTACACGTAGAAACATTTAGAGGTGATTATTTAAGGAAATAACCCAGAATATTCAACTTTTGCATTGCATAAACTTAAGGTGGTCTCATATTACTATTTGGCGTGAAAACTATTTGACAGGAGTGTTGATGGAAGTTTTTGAAATGTTTATTAAGAAGAAGAAGGTTAATTTTTGGAAGAATTTTCTCTGATTCTTATAAGAATGCCTAGGACAGCCAGGTCCTTCTTAAATCTGTTAAGCTACCATCCAGGTTGCTGCTTCATCCAGAAGCTGTCCTGCGGGCCAAAGTCTATCGTAAATCAGTTTTGTTATCAAACGGAAAAATTTAAGTAAGATTTTTATTGATCTTGTCTTGGGCGCATTGGGTCGTTGTGTTTAGTGTTGTGTTATGTTACCTGCTACAGAAGCGAAAAGCAGTGAGCTTGAACTATATAAGGCCCAAAAGAGCTACACAATCACGGAGTTGGAAGGCACCGATCTTATTTTGATGGATCATGTCTCCGAATAAAATTAAATCACAGGTTAGACCCGAGTTAAGAGGTCTATGTCGCAAAAAGAATTTCGCAAAGACTGGTGTGGTGGAGGATGCGTCTTATAGCTGCAACATCGAAGAGGATCTCTTAACGTAGTGCCTGATGCTGTGTCACTTCACTATGTGACGTGGATGAGATTTTAAGATTTTTGAGAGAAGTCGGAGCGATATGGCAAACTATCACCACTTATTGTATCGGAAAAACATTTATGCAAAAGAGCTAGGTTTGGCATGAGACTGGTGAGGTTGCTGAAGACGATGCTTTATGGAATCTTTGCTGCCAGAAGCACTTGCCAAAATGTCTAAAAATACCAAACTGTGTTGCACTGTTTTCGAATCGAATTAAAGCCAATTTTTTATTAAAGTTTTCTAAGAGATCCTAAGGCAATTTCCAACCAAAATGGACACCGATTCGTAAACAATGTTTCACAAAGAAAATTTTGTGTACCTAGTCAAATGTATGTTTTCTATTTCCAGATAATATTAACATTCCATTGTCAATAAATATCAGGTAACACTTTGTACATTTATATAAATATTATATTGTATAACAAAATTAGCAGAAAAAAATATAAATATAAAAATGAATTAACATAAAAAGCATTTCTTTAATTTGTATTACATTTCAGATAGCATCAGCATAAGAAATACGAGTAAGGTAAGTTTGCCTGGCTATTAAAAGGTATGAATATGTCTATGTACATCTACAAAAATTGGTATTTGGCTGCTTTAGTTTCTAGCATATTTCCAAGTGTTTGGAAAAAAAAAATACCTAAATGTTGATTCCTTCACGTAATGTAAACATCATTTAGTACAACTATTTTTAGAGTGTAGGATGACACTTTCTTTAGGTAAAAGATAAGGCTAAATTCAGCCTAGGTTTAAGGTAAAACTCCTTAGACAACCTCGCATACCGTTATCAAAAACTAGGCTGATTTTACACATGTTAAAAAATGTTCGGTTACATTAGGAATATAAGGTAAGTTACCTTAGAACTTACCAAGTTCAAAACGGCCTTAGGACTAAGTTGATTTATACCGCGATTTCGGTAAATTTTGCACAGACTTTTCTCTGGGTGAAGTTGGATAGCTACACATCGGTTTTGCAATCGAGCTAGCCTTGCAGTACAAAAACAGCTTCCAAATGCTATTGAAGCGATTTGGTATTGAATTTCAGGGCATTGCAATTTATGACAAGCTACGTCAAAGCGAGGGATGTATTACAAAAAACAACATATTTAGTGGTATCAATGAGTGCGAACTATTTTTTTTTTATCAACTGAATCTCGAGTACCTAAAACAGGAGATGACCCGATGACAATTAGTTTTTATTTTTGAATTTTTTCGGCAGAATTGACTTGTTTGAAACCAAAAATGCAATAAGGTTTCTCTCGTCGCCTCACACGATAAAATCATCTCAAACGCCAATCATTTCAAACCCATTTTCGCACAAGAAGTCCCATTTGTATTATTCATACATGTAATTACCTCATCTTCGTAATTTGAGAAGTAAGTTGTTTCACTGGACATAGCCACACGGGAACATCAGATACCCTGAGCCAAAACAAAAATATTTATATTCCCTTTTAATACACACATCCCTTTTTTCTATACATAGCAAAAATATATGGGTGTACATCAAAACCACTTAGGGTGGAAACCTCAGCGCATCATCCTCATTAGCTGTATGGTGAAATTCGAAGCCTCCACTTTATGGAGCGTTCGATATGAGCCGCTAAGGGATGACAATAACTTTGTTGTTCGAGTACGGGAACACACACAGTATTTTCTTCTGAGAACGGGATTGTATGCAAGTGCGACGGCTTAGCCCCGTCATTTGTTTGATTGACTCTTCCAATCGAGTAGCAGTAGGTATGATTTGGACAAAAACGATCATCATCACGATGACGATGACAATGGGGAATAACTAACTAAGGGTCGAATGACGAAGTCACAATGAAATTGGGTTTCTGTTTGCTTCGGATTGTGGTTTTCGGTTAACAAGAGGATTGTATTTAATTTATCCCAGATGAACAATTGCACATAAGGATACAGTCATACAGTAGTGGAAAGGAATCAAATTACACGCGGCTGCGCCATTTGTATAATTAAATTATAAAGCGGTAATATTGCTGACATGTAGCTGTTTTTGGGGTGACTGGCAATCGGAAAGTAATCCATTAGCAGTGTTTACTCTCGCTGACACTGAGTGTTGTTGGGGGACATAAGAAGTTTGGGTCATGACGACAAATGGTTTCGAATAATGATGATTGTTAATTAATGTTCTATGTCACTAAAGCAGATTTGATGGATGTCTCAGCAATCGAATGTCCTTATGAGCACATATTCGGTTAATCAGAACGGATGCTCAATATACCTACGTGCAATAAAGTAATATATAAATTGTCTATGCCGATTGAGCGATAATCGTTTAGTGCTGTCGAGGAATTTCAGGAATCCCATGAAATCTAAATTACTGAATAAATTTGCTTGTTACGTGAGTTATTGAACCGGAAAGCAGAAGCACATTATTCAGTTTCAGATATACTTGAAAGCTGTGATAAATGGACTTCTGTGGGTCAACGGATGACTGTTCATTTTGGGGGAGCGCGAGTTATAAAGAGTGTCCCATAGTTCACGCAAAATACAATTTTGATAGAAAATACAGATTAAACATTAGAAGGCTCATAGTTTTTATTGATTCATGGGGAATACAGATTGGGGTTATGTATGGAATAGCTCAGCGGATAAATGGTCGTCTCGGCTTTACTGGCAAGTACGTACTCTTTTATTGAAATTTTCTATGACCGTTTCGCATAATTGTGGCTGAATTTCATTAATATACCTTCCAATTTACTCTTTCAAGGGGTTGGCCCCCGATCAGGCTTGTCCAATGGCGTTAAATCGCAGGATCTGGGAGGCCAATGTGATCGAAAAAAACAGCCGATTACACGATTAGAAAATGAGTCATGCAGTAATTAAATTGTTTCTCTGGCTGTATTGCATGTGTCACCGTCTTGTTAAACCATATGTTGGTCACATCCATAACTTATAATTTAGGCACTACAAACTAGGTTATCATGTCACGATAACGAACACCATTCATTGTTACTGAATGGTCCGGTAATGCCTCCAGCCCAAAATCTGCACAAAACAGTCACGTGTTGTGGATGCATTTGTTTCTCAACAATTACTCGTGGGTTTTCCCAACCCCAAATGCGAAAATTTGGACGATTAACGAAGCCATCAAGATGAAAATGAGCTTCATCACTGAATATGATTTTGTTCGAAAAATCTGCATCCACTCTTCGTTGTTCCTAATTCCATTCAACGAACTCTCTTTGCACTGCATGGTTAGTAGTCTTCAATCCTTTAGTCAATTGAACTTTGTAAGCATGAAGTTTAAAGTCTTTCCGAAAAATTTTCTGCAAAGAGCTTCTCGAAATGCCCAACTCTTGAATACGGTGCCGAATTCATGTTCCTGGACTTTTAGCAATACTCTCGCGAACTGGTTCGATGTTTTCTGTTGAACGACTTGTGACAGGACAACCAGAGTGTTGAAGGTCACTAATTGATCCAGTCTCCCTTAATTTTTTAACTATTCTTGGTGTTGATGGTCTTAAACCACTATGAAGGCAATATTTTAAAATTGCCGGACTGTAGGTGACAAACTTTCATTATTTTTAAAATATTGCCCAACAATGAAAATGCGTTGTTCTTTCGTATAGCGCTACATTTTTACTAACCCCGAACTGTCACGTGTCACATTGTTATCTTTTTTTTTCCGTTGGGATCACTGTAATATTAAATGGCGCAAAATTAAATTTTGACGTGAATTATGGGAAACACTTTACATACCGAGGTAGATGTTATGTATGCCGTAGGCGCTTTGAGGTGATGACCATTGTAGTCAGTTAGTCAGGTACTACATGGACAAGAACTGCTGAGAAGCACTACCGGTTTTTTTTTCTTATGTGAAATGATTTTCGGTGGTATTGCAAGCAAGCGAGCCCAAGATTCCAAAACTTTTTCATACATTAATAGATTTGGTGGTCTCCGGATCAGCAAACCATTAACCAAAATCATCAAATTGCGATCGGCATGCCTTCAGTATATAGGATGGCTGAATTTCCGGCCAAAATATATCCGTACCACTAACTAGTAGTAAGCAAAATTCGGGTAGATCCGCTGCAGAAACCCTTGAACTTCAGCTCAGAGTTATTGTGGCTGAAAAAGCGGCCAATATGTAAAACTCTGGCTCATCGAAACAAGGATATTATATAAAAAACTTCTGTATTTGAAATGCGTATTTTTATCAAATTATGAAATTATGGATTCAGTTTTTTCATGATAAAGGTTGATGTTGTAGAACCTGTTTATTCGGCTCGAAGGACCACTGTGTTAACATGCGTGGCGAGATAGCTATGTTCAAATAAAAATGAAGACTGACTTATTGACTCTCAGTAAAGAGTTACCATCTGGGCGCCTTAGAGCTTGGACACCTTTTGAACGCCTGAACTCCGGACTCATCTTTCTGAAAACTAGTGAATCGGACTCCTTTTAAAAATTTAGAACGTTTTTGCTATAATTCAAAATTGCTTAGCCTATTTAGTTGAATTTGAAAGAATTTGTTTTTACCTGAATTTGAATTACAACTATATTGGTAATAAATAACAGTGAGTTTTTTTAAAAAAAGAAAAGAAAATATTAATATCGGAATAGACTCTTTTTATATTTGGTACTCTTTTTTGGAAACTTTCTGAGCCACTACTAACATAATGTTGATTGTAGAACTGCTGAACCTATACACATCATAAGACTAAGAGCTGTTTTAGGTCTGTTACCTATTGGTGTTAAACTTACTCAGATCTTTTGATAGCAGTTTTCCTTAAATGTACTTCAAGACTCCGAGAAGACTATAGTCTATGTCGATCTTTGTCACGCCTACTTTTTGAGGGGGCTTTTGACAAAAATGTATTTTTTCCCACTTTTTTGGATGCCTTAAACTTGTTTTTACTGACGTTACTATCAATCGGTGCACAACTTAAAAGGAAGTCAAGACTTATTTAAATCTTATCAGCTATCAATCAGCTTTCTGCAAACATCCAGAAGAGAAGAATAAAATATAGCATGATCATATATAATTTATTTGATTTTTTCAAAAAAATATCACTAACGATTGTTCTTGATCGTGGGGTTTTGCTGTGGCACAACATTGAAAGCACTATTTTTCTAGGAGTTTAACCTGTAACAAATTCATTCACAAATTGTTTAAATTTTATATAGTTTTCTCTATTTCTAAATTTTATTTTACGAAATCCACTAACTATATGAAATTTATAATAACAACAAACATTTTTCGATATTGATGCATGCGCACATTTGCTTTTCGTATGTTGCAGAACAGCAATTGACATGTTTTAAAAGTAATGGTGTTTTGGTGGTGTTAAGGTTAAATATAATTCATTGTAATTCTATTGCTGTTTCGTTTGTCCTTCACATATATAGAATGCCGAGTGTTTGTACAAATGTTGTCTACCAGATTGATTCATCTAAAAATTAGTTGGAATTTCACTGAAGATCAGTATATCATTCGTGTATACACTATTCCAGCAAATATGTACCAGTGCCAGATTTTTCTATTTCAATATTTCTTAAGATTTCCGCAAATCAAAGTGTGATTTTCACGACTTATTTTTTTTTTTTTTTGATTATCCTAAACTCAAGTAAATCTGGAAAGCTAAATTTTTTCTTGACGGTGCGTAGATAGAATCCTTTTTTCCAGTCCCTTTACAACCTACAACCTACCCAAAATCCGACAGAATATGTAACAAAAAAATGTCTAGGTAATTAAAATGAAGATAAATTAAAGCAATTTTTCGCTTTAAGGACCAATTTCTTTTGTTAAATCTCCAAGGGATAATCCCTCGAAGCCAACCTCCTCATTTCAAATACCTCTATGTGTAGGCATCGTTCAAAGCCCTCATATGAAAGTAATACGAATATAAGAACTATATCCCCTAAAACGAATTGTTCCCTTTCGACATTTTCTTTTCGCTTCATCGATTTTTAATTGCCAGCCATTTATGGGAAAGTAAACGCACGAAGAACAAGAGCTAACAATATCCAACTTCTCGGCTTCTGCTCCTTACCCACCGATTATCTTCTACTTACCCTTTGACAAAATATGACGGCAGGCATACTCCAGCATTCAACGTTCCACGCTACAGTCGTTATTTTTTTTTTTCAAAATCTTAAACAAAATTCACATAAAATATTCCACACATGCTGAGGTTTATTACGACCAGGAAATTTATGTGCGCCATACACACGTATTATATGAGTCTTTATACATCCTTTCTTCCATCAGCATCGCCATAGTATCTGGTAACCGTTTAGGGTATGTACTCGTATTATACCAATCATAACACAATGTAACCTAACAAATGCTAAAATCCCCCCAGGGGCGGAAAACAGACGCGCAAACCTTTTCTTCCTTGCAAAAAGGATTGTATTGAGAGCTTTTCAACTCCTCGGGCTATGGAATGCGGGCGCAAAAATATACAGCCATTTCTAAGAAGCCCACAGAGATAAATAAAACTGCGTATTTATGATATATTTTCAACCGAATTCGGGGATTTTATTGCGTACCCTGTGATTAAAAAAAAACAAAGAAAAAAAAACATTTCCATTTTTTTCCTCCCTACTGAAATAAAAACAAAAGCCGACCCAATACACACTCATTTAAACTTCATACGAACGGACAAAAAAAATTATACATAAATTATTTTTTTTTTGCTAAATAGCTATATTGTTTTATACAGCTTTTTTTTAGGTTTTTCTGGGGTCTTTCTGTTTTAATGTACAAATGTCCTTTGGGTTCTAACTAAAATGTATTTAAAATGCTTTGTTTTCTTTTTTGAATATAAATATTTTGTTTGTTTTTACTTTTTTTTTTTTACTTAATTTCGATAATTGATAATATTAATAATTAATAATGTTTTTTTTTAATAAATATACTAAATTCTCTAGAGACTCTTTTTACAGTTGCAATTTTTTGTTTTGTATTTAAATGTACAGTTTTTATTTAATTTAAATTTGATTTATTTTTTTTAATTTTTTATTTTTTTTTATTTTTTTAACTAGATTTATATATAAACATGTTTTTTTATTTTATTTCTTATAACAATTTATTTTACAGCTGTTGGCACGCTATGAGCTTGGAAAGTGTTGGGTGTTTCTATTCAAAAATGGTAAGGGAGGTAGACATAGGAGTCCATTGTTGAAAGGTGCGCTAAAAAGAAATATTAAAACCCCTTCTTCTTAAAATCGATAAAACAAAAAAATAAATCATAAAAATTGCGTATTAATTTGTATAAATTGCGTGTGGAAGGTATTCCAATAGTAGCAACATTTCCTTCTCTCTCGGTACAGTTTTAATTTTATTTTTCAAGAAGTAGCTCTAGGCCAAAGCGAGTGCTTGGAATATGACTCGAATGGATGAAGCTTAGGACTTAAGAGTTTATTTCTGTTTATAAAATTGACGACAGAAATACATCCGATTGCTGCAAAATAGATAAAAGAATGAACACCAAACTGAGTTACTGAGTTGATAATGGTAACGGACGTGTCGTGTTGCCTTCATTTTACAAAACAATTCTCTGCTAATTACATAGAAAAAGATTAATTTTTAAAAACACTAAATTAAAGATAAACTAAGTTAAAAGTCTTCTTAGAGGTATACCAATATATTTTTAACCAAATTCTTTGTAATATTTTAACAAAAGCCTCTGTTACGACGATGTTTAATTTTAATTAATTTAATATTTAATTATGACTGTTTCAATATCATTAAGATCCAGTAAATTCAAACGCAGAAAGGACCGGAATTTAATTAAGAAACATCAAGAACTTTGATCATGAGTGGCACATTCGACATTATTCGCCAAATAATTTATTCACGGACATATTCTAGCCTGTACCTACTTATATTATTTCCAGAGATATGGTTCCCATCCAAAGAGAAGGGAAGATCGAAGTATTACTGTGCATTCTGATGTTCTACTAAATAGACCCAAGGGTACGAAAAATGTGCCACAAGCTCATACACCTGGGCACTCATTCCGTAATTTTTTTTCGATTTTTAGACGATTATCGTCGAAAAGATAGTCCTCCAAAAGTAGCAACTAAGTGCCAAAATTACGAGTTTGATACCTTAATCCAATTCATTTTCCACAAATGTAATGAAAGCTGCCGATAGTGAAACATATTCGGGCAGAATATAGCTTGACTTTAGGGTCATCAAAGTTTCAAAAACGATTAATGTTATACGGAATTGCGAGGCCAACTTCTTCCCAACTCCTTCCCAATTTAAGGTTTTATTTATTATAAAATTAAAATCACCAGTTCGAAATTTTGACAGAAATAAGTCTCTCTTCGCTCCTAAGTAAAAAAAACGTTCGGCTTAGTAACCAATTAAGGAATTTAATGTAAACATAATTAAGCTACATCTTTTGTTAATATTTTTAAATATGTATCAGCAAAGCTTTTGTTTTGTATGAAAATGTTTGCTGTAGTTTCCCTTTAGATTATGAAACCAAATAAAACGAAAGATTAACAAAAAAAATGTTTAGGACTCCGTGGTATGTCATTTAAGGAAGATAGTAAACATTTTGTGAAAAAAATAATTTTAAACTTAAAGTTCATCTTTCTTTGCGATCGGATACTGTTTGTACTTTCCAAGCCCTACGCCCTCTCACGCAGCCTTTTAATTTGAGTCAAAGATTAGAAATGTTCTTTACTTAAACCTAATAATAATAACAATACTAATAATCTAAAATTAGTCTATTTATATTTATACCTACATTATTATATAAAAAAAAACAGTTTTGCTTCTTAAATTCGCGTGCAAAACGCTTTTGCTAGGCGTTTCATTTAAACGCTGAGCAAAAGCCATTTCATTCTTTGTGTGACTTTGGTTGTTCCTTAAGATCTTTGGGTAGTCCTTGGTAAGGCAAGTTATTTCTCTCACTCTCACATACACACTGATTACAAAAAATTACCGATTGGAAAATTGGTTCACTATCACTCGGGGGTGTTTCTTATTTTAATTTTCTCTTCTTTTTTTTTTTGTGTTGATTCTATATTTACAGAAAGACAAGGTCATCATCGCCAGACAACGCTTGCAATGGGCTACCGACGATCGATAATTTCGAATCAATGTATAAAATCCTGTTCTAGAAACAGTAAGTCCTTCCTGATGCACACATTTGCACTGCACTATTCACAGACGAAGGCGTTTGACTCTGCTGCTGATGCGTTTGCTGTGTCTGCTGCTGGTGCTGTTGTTGCTGCTGCTCTTGATAAAGTTGCTGTTGTTGGCGAGATGTTGTCTGCTCCTGTTGCGCCTGACTTCGGGGGATCTTCAAAGCGTGCTGCTGGTTAACTAAGGCTAAAGGTGATGGTGAACTCGACGATGATGACGATGAGGTCACTGTGATTGCGGGTATATCGGACAACTGGGTACCAGTGGATCCGGTTGGTGTTCCCGCTCGACTGCCGTTGGTATTGTAGCCGCCGATGGTGCCTGGGGGTGGCATTGGCAGAAGGCTTATACCTGCGGGAGGACGCACTGCAATGGCGATGGGCAACGAAGCTTTTCGATTAAGTGAGTGTCATCCGTAGAAGTACTGATTATTATCGGCAGACATACCGCGATTTAAATTACGCGGAATCGTGCCATCGTAGTAGATGCTGCCTCCACCCATGCCCGGTGGCGGTGAGGGGTTGCTTATCATACCCATGCTGGTGGGTATCATTGTGCGTCGCAGGGTTGCGTGCGGATGCGGGCCAGACATCAGCATGGATCCGGGAATGTAAGTCGGCCCCGCCGATGTGTGATGTGAAACTGAGCTAATCGCCGAGGGCATCATATGTCCACCTGAAAGTAAATAGATCGAGTTAAAGTCCTGCAACTGATAAATGTATATGGGTACACAAAGTGATGGTTTACTGATGCAAAATGAATGCAGTAGCGATTGATATGAATGAATGCGTATAAGATACCTATTACATTGACATTTTACTCGGGGCGAGCAAACTTAGACTCATCCACATTGCGACAGCATAGCGGGACTTGTACAACATAAATATGAGTTAGTGTGAGTGCGCCGCAGTTAGTTAAGCGGCGTGCTAGTACAAACACGTTTTCCCATTGAACAGAAAGTTTATTTCGCTAAAAAACTTACCAACCCTAGAAGATTTTAAACGATGTAAAAGACTTTCCATTTATATAAGGTATAGGACTAAAAATGTGTAACTTTGATGCCTTAAAGAGAAGAAAAATTGATGATTAAAAAATTTCAAATATGACGCCTAAAAGGAGTGGCGCCAGCTTGAAAACCATAAACAGACTAGATCTAAAATTACAAGGCCAAACAGAGTACGGCGAGATTAGTTAGATTTTTCCAGCAGTGGCCAAAGATTCCAGTTTAAAAATAATGAATTCAAACAGATATTCAATTAAAGCAACACTAGAGCTTGTTGGTCGCGTCCGCACCATTTCAATTTTTAGGTCTGTCTAATAACAATTTTGTTTTTGAAAAAAAGGCATCTCTGAAATTCCAGATGATGCTTTTGTACTGGCAACCCTAGCTACTAAGCTCCGTCAAATAGCGCCGCCGTCTTTGCCAACGTGAAGATTTAGTACAGACAACAACGTTCTCTTTTGAATATATAATGATAGAAATTTAAGCCAAACTTATCCGAGATGTCGAAGGGTTCACTGTTTCGGTCACCTACTTGGACATATCGTCCAAGCTACCTCCAGTCCCCTCTCTTTAATGGGTCGTCCGAGCAAATATGATCCCATAAACGAAAGAAATCACGCGAAAGCGAAAATTTAGTTCTTGTAACTGCTGTCGTTTTCATCATCATCATGGTTTAAGAAACGGTGTGACAAAAAAGTTAAAGTTTGAGAAGCTGTTTATGTCAAATATATTGTTTTGACGGCTAACAGCAACGAAACAATATTTTCGTTCGTTGATATTTTGGTCGTAATCGTAACAAAAGGTTTGTTATACGCACGTAGGTATGTGTAGCACTTGATATCTCACTTCTTTTTGACATAAACCTGTCAATTTCAATGCATATCAATTATTAAATAGACAAATAAGAAAGGTCAAACAAATTGCATTCTCTGTATTCTTTTCGCCTAAAACGAAAATGTCTTTCGTTTTTGGATTTACATAAAGCAAAGAAAACGAAAACGTCGATGAAATAGCTTTGCTTTTTTGCTTTCGCGCAAATGAAATTTCATTTCGTTTTCGAAGTTACATGAAACAAAACATTCGTTTAAACGAAAACGATTGAACGTTTTCTTCTTACAGAATCCTACCTCTATATAAAAAAAAATGTTCTTCATGTGGATATGTGGATTAAAATACTTATAAAATATTATTTTGTATTTGGAATGCAAAATTGTTTTAAGAAAAAGCATCAACGAGTATTTTCTGGTATCATTCATCTTTCTCTTCCTTCCAGAGGCTGAATTACAATAAATTACAAAACCGATCGTATTTCACCAAATGGGGACAAAATTGATAATAAAGATGACCAGGCCAGGGAAATAAGCCTGGTTCCGCATTCTGTAAGGCGAAACGAAACGTTCAAACGTTTTCGTGTGCACGAATGATTTACTTTGGCAACTTAGATCAAATTGTGATTATTTTAAAATTATAAAAATCTAAAATTCCCGTACAAAATGTGTGGAAAATCAATTTTAACGAATTTTTGAATTTCTCTTTAAAATTTCCATCGAAATCGGAGTAATTCCAATATCCGTTCCGATAAAACTTTCGGAAAAATTCACCGATGACATGTAGCGCACCTTGTCGCATCGCGAGGAACCGCCTTATACCACTTACTTTTGACAGCTACGCTTCACATTTTTTTCGAAGCTCTCCGACAACTTATTGCTGCGAAATATTTTAATGTGAAATGTACGCGTTTA
This sequence comes from Cheilosia vulpina, assembly GCA_916610125.1. Classification (NCBI taxonomy): domain Eukaryota; kingdom Metazoa; phylum Arthropoda; class Insecta; order Diptera; family Syrphidae; genus Cheilosia; species Cheilosia vulpina. The sequence goes on from OU744276.1 coordinate 2,973,921, forward strand.
TATGCTTCATTTATTTTGTTCCGAAACGGATACATCGAACGCAAATTGAGTTCCAAACAGATTTGACTTTCGTATCGGAATTTTTTCCGAGCAGATTCCTCGATAGGGGTGAATAACTCGATTGTTGCACCCGCTCTGTGGCTTGTGGCACCGTATTGTTAGAACCACATATCACTGATGTCCAATTTATGGAATTGCTCAACGAAATAACATTCCAACATGTCTCTGTAGCGAATACCATTTACCGTAATGTGACTGTAATTTTCATTGAAGAAAAAAAACGGTCCAATGACGCCATCGACGAGTAAACCGCACCACACGTGACTTTTTGAGGATGAAATGCTGTGTCTGAAGCACATAAGGGTTCATGTCCAGTAACGCAAATTTCGCATATTGACGAAGACGTTTAACGAAAAATGAGCCTCTTCGCTGAAGATGATTTTGCGATGAAAATTGGCATCAACGCTCTTAAAGTTGCGACAACCGACTCGAAATTTCGGTAGTGAATTTTAATTATTTGTAAACTTCAGCATGATGAAAATGTTGATTTTACTGAATATTTTGACATTGACAGTTCGGTAATCGGTTTAAGGGTGCGTGCAAACCGAAAGTTGTCAAGTCAAGTCGCTAATCAAAGACCTTTTATTTTGCAGGTCAAAATAAGCAATTTTGTATGGAAAATTTCGCCATATTTTTGATATTTTTTGGATAAGTCCAGGTGCAAATATTTTGACCTTGAACACATTTGGGCTTTACCAATAAACATCTCTAGTTTCGACTTTAAGTTAAAGTAGTTCACAATGACTAAATTTTCAACACAAAATTCACAATTGTGAGCTTCCGTAAGTTTATAGTCGAGCCTTAAGTTTATTATTAGTGTGACGCCTTGTTCTAACGTAACCTCGAGTTCAAGAACATTGGAAACGCTATTTCCCGACACCCATGGCAGCTAAAATACTGCACTGTCCATATAAAGCACTTTGTGAGTGGGACTTTAGGCAATCACATATTAACGCAAAGGTCCTTAACACGGGCAAAGCCGAACGGATACAGCTAGCTATGTATATTTCAGTTACTACACATATAGGTATTGATAAAATATTAACAGCCCGGACGACCTTTTGCAACAGTTCCCCTTCCCATTAACTGACAATGAAAAAAAAGACTTCTATACGAAGAGTTAATTACAAATCCCAACCGATGTCATTCTAGAGACGGGTCAAACATGCTCTCAAGGGTATCTTTTGTATCTTAATTTGCTAATATCCCCATGATGAGATGTAACTTTTCACGGTCCCAAATCACATACGCATATACGGCCATAAAGTATACAAAAAGGGAATTCTGCAACTTGGCATGAATATTTTAGTACTTCAATTTCCTGCGAAATCCTTTCAAGTGACCCATTACGAACGGATGCGATATACTGCTGCCACTCTTTGTCGATTGTACCTACATTTATTTATTCGGAAGGACTTTGTGCACAACTTTCACTCAGCAGTGTTACGCTTTCCTTCAGAAAATCCCTAATCCAATTTGAATTCCTTTCGTTTCAACGTTTTGATTGATTAGTGGTCTTGCTACACGAACTTCATTTAAAAAGGCACACGGAGCACTATGCAAAGGAAATGGTAAATCGAAAACAGCAAAAGCGAATGAGAGAGAATTAATGAAAAATGAATGAAATGAATTTTCTGCGAAATTGACCTTTCACTTTCTCTTTCTCTCCCCCGTTCCGGCCGTAGGATATTCGCATACCTACATATCTTACCCAGAATGGAGGTGTACTTCTCTCTATATCTGTGTCGGAGGTTACTCGTAGTTTCGGGCCTTATGGGCTAAGTCAATTTGTCTTTGCCGTATCCATAGCCGTGTTTACACTTCGACAGGTGGATCTCTGGGGAGGAATACCGCACAAGCACAACGAATGTCTGCAGTTTGTGCACAACTAGCTATGTTCGGGGAGGGGGAATGTTGCCCATAAAACATGCACACGGATTCTGAACACAGAATAAAGAAGAGCTACCCTTGGATTTCTCGGGCTGAATTGATTTAATGATCCTACCATTAAAGCCAGGGGCTAATTGAAAAGGTGGTCACGCACTTCATAGGCACAGCCATTAGGTGGATGCGTGCTAGAATCATGTATCTGCCCTGTTACGCTTCTTGGGGGCGAACTCGCCGAATTTATGTTCCCATTCAATTTCGTTGAAGGAATTTTCTAAACTTACCCATGGAAAGAGACCCGCTAACTGGTGGCGGGCCCGCCACCAATCCACTGTACATATTTGGTGGCGGTGGTGTAGATTGTCTGCTGCCCACTGGTCCCGTTGGTCCGTGACTATTTGGTCCACCGCTGCCCAGTAGCGCACTGTGATGACTCTGCGGCATAAGCATTGTGGTTGCAGTCGATGTGGGTGGTGGTGGCATGCCACCACCATATCCTGTCGGAGCGTACGCTATGTAAGTCTTCCCATGCACAAGGTGTAAAGAAAGTATAGAACAAAAAGGACAAAACAAAAGTTCGAGTTTAGTAAACTACTTCCTAGATGTGGCGCGTGTATGTAATATTTGCTTGACTTTATTTCATATACATACCTCGTTCCTTGATGACAAGCTCGGCACAGGCAATGCACTTGTCAGATCTATGTCGCCGTCGATGTCGGAGATGTCATCGCCAAACGAGTTTGGAATTTGTGTCTCTCCCGTCGTCGATTGCTGGAATTTGTTGTCACAGTTTTTGCCACTGTTGCTGCCGCTAGAGTTGCTGTTCTTTCGCCTGTGACGACGTTTTTGCATGGCCAGCCGTCCTATGACCAGGGTAAGGCAAAGCAGTACCCCAGCTGCCACCGAGATGATCAGGTAGAGGTAGAACTGCTCTTGATTTTCTATGGAGAAGTGTGTTTATTAGACAAGAAATAAACGATTTTAAATTAGTTTTTTTTTTTACAAAAAAACGACTGATATTTTGATTAAAATGCAAGTGAACAATGGCGCAACCTTAGATGCTGACATTGAATTTTTTTTCTAGCACCACCGGAAATTGTGGAGGAGGAGTTTTCTTGGATATGAGATGGAGTTTTTATGGTAAGTTACGTCGAAAATAGTACAAATAGTAATTCAGGCAAGTGAGTATAGAAGGTAGAAACAAATACAGAGTCGTATATGACGAGAATGGACTTTATCTGTCAGCGTCTTGTGGTGCTATAATTTGCGGGAATTTTTTTTTTCATATAAGATTGGTAGAGGTTCCCCGATGTCCTTTATACGAAACCATTAAGTTAGTAAATCATATGAACATAAAATAAAGAGTGGGCCATTTAGTGGTTCATTTTTAAAACACACATTGTTTTGACACTGACAGCTCTTTTCCGCTCGAAATCTTGACAGAATCAGTATCATACCTCCGCGTAACGAAATGAGTCGCTATACTCTTGAACAACGTTGAAAAATATTGAAAACTTATTACCAAAGTGAGTGCTGTGTAGCCCAAACAGTAGGTTTTTTGAAATGAAGCACCCACCGCGCCTGTTGTACGCAAGTTTGTGCAAAAACTTCGTTAGACTGCTATGCTAGTGGACAACACTCATGGTTCCCTTATATATACATAATTCTTAAACTGTTAAATCTATAATTCGTATTTTAAACAGCTTTTTAACTAGATAATTGAACACTATTGGCTCTTCTGCTCAATCATCTAGCATGAACTGAAATTTATTTATTAAAAAACAAAACAAATAATCAGGTCGCTATAAGTTCCTCTCATTCGCTTGGGGAGGAGTGTCTATTTATTTTTACGACATATGGAAGAAACCTACAATTCTATGCCGATTCCGGACGACTGAATTGAGAAGCAGTCTCAGATATTTATCAGACGTTCGTAAGATATTGCGTAGTGGAAAAAATCTCACTCAAATGGTAGGTTCTTTGTGTTCTTCCAGAGATCGAACTGGCGACCGCTCGCTAAGTAGTCTACCCAACTCTCTGCGCGGCCACATTGTTTCATCATAATGGATCAAATGTTCTTAGTTCTTGTTTTGCATTATTAGTCGTGGGTTCATATCGAAGGCACTGTATGACGTTTTCTCTGTTCCAACGAAACGATAGAGACTTAGGCTGCAGCCTGAGCGATTGAGCGACGTCGATCTACCTAGAATGAAATCGCTAATTGCTCAGAGGTTACGTATAGCCACCGCCACACGATTTTATATGTTTCAACAATTTTTCATCGCTCAACCGCTCACAGCGTGGCAGATGGCTACGGTGACCATTTTTTTTAAATCTCATAAAAATTAAAAAAATAATGAAGTAAACTGTTGAAAATATTAAAAAAAAATATATTAACAAAGTTTATAGGTTCGACAAAAGGAAATGACATATCTAATGTTTGAAAATCAATACATAAATATTTCCATCTGACTACAGCTTTTTAAGAATTGAGATCTAGATACTTCCATATTTCTTATCGTGGAAAGAAGATTTTCAGACGAACAATTGGAGGTCATTTTGGTGAAAAGAGGACATTGTTGTCTTTTAGTAAGAAATCAGAATCAGAAAAATCAGGCGAAAAAGAGGACTGTTCTCTAAAAAGAGAGCGAATGGTCACCTTACAGATGGCTGATAATACACCTCGACCTTACTTACATGAAGTGTTAACCTTACAGTTTTTTTCATATTTATGTCAGGCCTGGGTGCGTGTATCCTTTCAAAAAATCATTCGATATCCTTTAGCGAATGTGTGCGGAAGTTGGAATTTTTCAGTCTGCGAGGAGAGGATTCAATTAGGGAATTTCTTTAGTAAGAGAAGTCCTCGCCACACAGTGGATGACTTTATTGAAGTGACGACGGTATGAATGGATCTAACTTGAATTAGCTACTTGATAGATTTTACGTTGCCGTAATTAGACGCGGCCATAGCTAGGAATAAGTAAGAGAAAAGGATAAAGGCTGGGCAAAGTTATTCTGCCAGGGTGTCTGCAGGTAATCTGCTAATTTCCCACTTTTCCCAATTTTGAAGGACTTGTAATCAGCTGACGATATTTCCAATACTGGTCACTTTAGTTTTGGATAAACTCAGATATATGTGCTGGGCCTAAGTGAATTTAGAATCACGCAAGAGATGGCGAAACATTTCTTCCGCTATTTTTTAGTTTTCTGCCATTTGGTTTCGGATTTTGGTTAACGTTTCCTCGTTTAGGAACTATTACTTCCAATGCAGCAACAGAAGTTGTTGCTCTGGCCACCGTGCAACTGCAACAAAAAACTCACTCTCACATACAACAGTCAGTTGAGGAAAATCACCACAGAGAGCACACGGAAATAATTGGCAAACAAACAAAAACAAAAACAAGTGAACCAACCATATTAAAACAAATAATCACAAACCTTTTGAAATAAATTGAAAACACAGTTTCCCAGAACAAAATAAAATATATTGTTTTCAGTTGTGTCTGAGTCAAACCGAAAACCGCCAACAAAAACTAAAAATCAAAAATATTACGTCTTACATGGAGGGCTACCCAATTTTACGATTCATTCTACGATTTAATGTCTTCTACATTTGTGTTTGGGGCCTTGGTAATATTTGCCAGGAGATCAACATATAATTCAAGGAATCGTAAAAACATAACCGAGTGGGTGGGGTTACTAAAAACCGTCTCATTGGATCTGTTGAAAAATTGAAGCCACGTTAAAAACGAAAAACGTAATTTTTGTATAGCCCCCTGCTGTATTGAATAAACTTTGAGCCGAAAAGTGTTTTTTTTTTCTAGGCAAACGTTTAAAGCACGCATAAAAAATCCACCACATTAACACCGTAAACCATGCACAAAAAAAAAATACCACCAACTTCAATCCGTATACCTCCGCGAGTAGGCTATGCAAAATGTTCATCAGCTAATCAAGCAACCAAATTATATAGCCGATAATGAATGAAACTACTCTGGCAAAGAGGAATCCCTTTAACATACTCCACGCATGGATAAAAATAACCACATAATCAGAATCCGTGGGTAAAAAAAACACACACCCCGACCCCGAGGCATGAACCAGTTAAAACGAGACTCCAGAGGTAGAAGTTCCACCCGAATTTGGGATGTCTGTAGCCCCCGGGGGAAAATGTGCATAAAAGCTACAAAACATCGCAATTTTGAAACTGCAATCAACCCCCAAGAGAGTTAGGCCATACAAAAAAAAAAAAGAAAAGAAAAAACCTTTTGACGGTTGCTACGATTTTATTAAATTTCTGCACTAAAAAAAAAAAGAAGTGAAGCCGAACCATGCATTAAAAGCACTCCAACATCAGGAGTAGCAGCACTCCTCCTCGTCGTCATCATCATCATCGTCTCATCGCCGTCATTAAGCCGGGTTAATTTCAGCGCGCGCTACAACTTTACAAATTAACAATTAAACGAGGATTTGCTGCTGCTACTATACTACAACTCTGGGGGCAAGGACTCAACACAAGGATATCGTTTTGGCTGGCGCGCTTACAACTACACACAACTGATTGCCACTTCAGGGAGAATTCTAATTTCGTCAGCAGCAGCAGCAGCAGCAACAGAGGCCCCCCAGTAATAGTAATTATTAACGTTCGGGGGGGCCTATATCCCGTTCCGTCAAAACAAAGCGAACGGCCTGGGATATTTTTCGCTGGTTTTGGTTAATCTGCAATGAATGGGGCTCCCCCATTGAATATATGAAAATGGAAATCCCAAGTTAAGTTCACAACCACAACCGTAACTCACGTTTAATGAAACTGTACGTCTGCATCCAATTAACGAGGAATCCAATTACTTCCACGCGTTGGGGTTCCGAACAATTCGCCGCCACAATTCCTTGACCAGCATCTTCCTCGGCGCGAATACATTTGCGCTGGACAACAAATTTTCTCGACGAATTTGTCGAGGCCACTTCACTTTCGCCGTAGATGTTTACATCTGCTGCCTTCGGTATGAGGTAGGCCTCATATACGTATCCTGGAGGAGCTGTCATTGTTGTTGCGCTGTCAACTGGAATGGGGGGAGGTGGAAATTTGAATGGTCACACCGAACAGAGCTGAGTGGGGGGTGGCACAAAACAAACCAAACCAGTGAGTACAAGGAGCAGAGTGTGTTAATGCATACAAAAGTCGAGACACATCATTAAGGCGATGTCCTGCGGAGCAATGACTTGAGCTGGCATTAGATGCACCCACAGAAAGGTCAGGACGGGACAATGCTATGGAAGATGCTCGCATGATGATGAATGAAGTTCCAGGTTGGGCGCCGCCGTCTTTTTTTTTGGCAAGAAGTATTTTTTGATATGCAAATAAGGCGGCATACGCCCTATCATGTATAATACCGCTTATCCGCCTCTGGTGGCGATAATGATGTTTGGGTTGGCGGTGATGGTGTAGAACCCCGCTGGCTTCAAGACGACATTATTCAAATTGAATTCGCTTGGCATTGTTAGGATGATCGTATAATGTGCTGGTGACGAGGACGACGACAACGATGATGATGAGGGTGCTCGAGCGGGAAGGTCATGAACCACTACAGACAGGCGGGAAATATAATTTTTATCGGTTAGTTTTAAACAGAATCGGTTCTAGTTAGCTGGGTGTCACAAGTATATTTCAACAGAGATGCGATGATAAAGAGCTGTGCGAAGGAGGGAGACATATGTCCTGCATAAACTTGAACAAAGTTAAAAGGGAAAGCAAAATTTATGGAAAGTCGTCAGCCTTTGATCGATTTTTGGGTCAAACGAGGTTATGTTTATGATGAGGGTCTTGCATGATTTTTTGATTTTTGTCGGTTAAGTATCAAAAAAAGTTTTCGTTATGAATATCTGTGGGGTATTTTCTTTTTACTCCTTATGGAAGAACTACACTTAATTTTTTTTTTACATAAGCGCAGCGGCTTTGTGGTAAGTCTGTTGACATACTAAGCGAGGGGTCCCAGGTTCGACTCCCGAAAAAAATACCCAAATTCCATCTTAAAGTTTTTTTCCACTGCGCCACCACTCGCTAACGTCTGTCAAACATCCAAGAGTGTAACTGTCATTAAAGAGCTTCCCAATTGGCTGTTTCGTGTAAAGTTGTAGATCCCTTTCATTCGTCCCAAAAATGAGAAAAAATCACATGGTTGGGAGAAGTTCGTACGAATTATATTCATAAATGTCTTGACAGTAATTGAATCCAATAAAATTTAATATTTTTTCAGATATCTCAAGTAGTTTTCATTTTTTTTAAAAAATAATTTGTCCCAAAGTCCCTAATGAAAGACCCTTTATACACCTTCCTATATTTTTAAGAACAGGTTGTAATCAACATTATTCTGGTGGCAGTCATAGCTATAGAGCATGTTAGCCTGGATAGAGGTGAATATTATTATGAAGCTATGTACCTTAAGCCTAGGCCATAAGCTGAGTATCTACCTAAAGCTAATAGGCCTATTCGTTTCAACTATAGGAGGTCTTGGTTGGTTGGTTGGTTTAAGTGGCTGTATTTCCCGTACGAGGAAAAAACACAAATAACGCATTGAGCGTCGTTTTGAGACCACAACTCACGGAAACCTGAGAAGTAAAGGGGGAGAAGGACGATAAGGGAGCTCACAACCAGCCAGGGGAGTCAAGAAATTTGATGATCTTTTTGAAATGAATACTTTGGATGCCCAAAAGGTCATCAAAAAAGGGCCGCACACTCACAAAGATGATTACACACTGTTTCACTCTTATTTGTGGCAGCGCAACTACAGCAGTCGGTGTTATGGGGGATGCCAAGCTTGGCTGCGTGAGTTCCTAACGGCCATTGACCCGTACTAATTGCCGTTTGTCTGGCGACATCTACACGCGTTCTGCCTAAGGGGTTGTTTGCTCTGGCATCATCGTATGTTGGCCAGATCTTCCTCGAAATTACACAGCTCGTCAGGTGCCACCATCTGGTATCCGCCCTTGAGGTGCAGTACAGGAGGATTTCTCTCTTAACGTATCCCAGCGGAGGGAAGACTTCCTCCGCCTGAGACACGCACAGAGCAGAGCCACGTCTGGTCAGTGTCTCCCTGCAATCCACAACAAGTTTGGACGTCGAATTAGTTGCCCCGATAGCCTTAATCGCGGCCTGACTCTCGACGAAGATGCCTATTTTTCTATTGGGTGTAGTTATGTTAACGACCGCATTCTCCTCCCATTCTGATCTAGAGGAGAAGCTTTTATGGAAGTGGAGCTTGGGTACAATGTAGTCCGTAGATATACGACCAATGCCGTCCGGAAGGGAATGTGGGATGCTGGTGTTGCCATAAGGCCTTTCGGATCCTGTGATTCCAATTCCAGCGGTTCACTACTTCATTTAATGATGTTTTAGGCTTTGTTTAAGGCGAGCCACCATACCAGTGACCCTTAGGTGAGGATAGGACGTACGACAGCTGTGTACATCCAACGAACCATCTTTGGTTGAAGCCCCCACTTCTTGCCGAAAGTTTTACTACAGGCGTAGAAAGCAATACTTGCCTTCGTCGCTTGGTGTTCGATATTTGACTTCCAGTTGAGTTTATGGTCGAGGATGACTCCTAGGTATTTGGCACTGGTGGGTAAAGTAAGATTTTGGTTATTCAAGCAGAAGGTTGGTATTTTGGTTTTGGTGGTGAAAACCATCAATTCAGTTTTGCTTGGGTCAACGCTAAGACCACAACTTGCAGCCCAACCGCTAATCATACCCAGTGCTCTTTCCATGATTTCAGTTATGGGAGGTCTTATATTGGTTGGGTTTGGCTAGGTTAGGTAAGATGGCTGTCCTTCTTATAGACCAGAATTATAGGTCAATATCGTGATACCACAAGACCGAGAGGGAGCTAAACATAGAAACCCTAGACCGGCCATACTAATAGGAGCCTTATTGCTGGGCAAAGCAATATTTGTAGAAGGAACTGAGCCTCGTTCGATGGCCCGAAAGTCGACCGAAATAGTCCAGCCCAAGTTCGTAGTGATGACCGGACGGCGGTTTGTCTTCGGGACGAGTGATGTGTGGAATTCCGTCTGACTGGTTCGGCGAAGTAACAGGTGACTGATGCTTGCACCGAAAATTTATGTGTTACATTAAGTAGTCGGAGGCATTTTGACGGGGCTGAGCTTAAATGAAATGTTTGCCAATGGAATCCATTAAAAAAAATTTCTCAGATTTCTGAGCTATTGGAGAAAAAGTTTGCTCGATATTCTCGTGCAAAGCGGCAAGACTCGGACATGTCTCCATACAGCTCCGATAGAAATCATTTTAGAGTACCCCAATTTTGTGAGCGAGTGGCACAGTGGGTTGGTGGTTAGTGTGTTAGGCTACTAAGCGAAGGGTCCAGGTTCGAATCCTGAAAAAAAAAAAACAAACTGCGCCACCTCTCGCCAACGTCTGACAAACATCCAAGAGTGCAACTGTCATGAAAGAGCTTCTCAATTGACCGTTTGGACTCGGCATAAAATTGTAGATACCTTCCATTCGTCCCGAAAATAAAAACTAACACAAGACGAATGGTTGTGAGAATCTAGGCCTAGGGTCACTACGGACCTGTTGCGCCAACTATTTATTTATTTACTTTTAATTTCGTGGGCGTGCTTACCCACCGGACAATGTCTTGTCAGTGTTGCCAATACGGACCTGATTTTGTTTCTATTATTAGAAAGTAGTCTTCGAGTTCGTAGTCCGTAATTTGTACTTATTTGACCTCAAAAGTAATTTGGCCCTCCAGTGTCTATGTGTCTTTTAAGCTCCAGAAAAGAATGCTTCGTAACTAGCTTCCTGGTAACGTACTTCGCAAAGACTTCAACAACGTAAAGTCCAGTGCAGAGCTTCCTTCTAGATATCTGCAATCATTTTAAGGCGCAGTCGAAGTGCTATGGCACAGATAAAGAACTTACGCAGATATTCGATTGCCCCCCAAAAGCACGTTTGCATTTTTTTGAGAACCTCAAGAAGGTTAAAACCAAAACACGCTGTACCATACCCCATTTATGAATTGATACATTTTCTTTCTAACTCCTTTCGGTTGTATCATTATCATATGCCAAAGTTAAGGCCTTTAGGACCACTGTAGTAGCTGTGAGGAGCAAGGCCTAGAATACCTATACGGACTTGTTCCGCCAACTAATTCTTTATTTTTGACATGCATGGCATGTTTATCGGGCTTGCAGTTATTGGGTAAAGGAAGTCGAATTTTGAATGGTTCCGCCATCTCGTTGAGAGTTAAGCCGCAATTAAGAAAACCTTTCAAGTTATTTTAAATACTACAGCCACGATAGAACCACCTTTACTTGCCATGACATGCGACTGGTAAGCACTTCAGTAATTTTAAATTAGATCTACTATTTTAGATTTTTACTCCTTTTTCCGTTCTAAATCCGTCTATATTGCATCAGTCTGCGAGACTACACAACACTCTCCCAGGCCAGTGCCCATATTCTGTAACTCATGCGATAACTTTTCGCATCGAAAACTTAGAAACAAAACATTCCGTTGTTTATCGCATCTGGAAAATATTGGTGTTCTCTAACTCATGGGAATTTTGGAAAGATTTCTCAAAGCTGTCAAAACAAAACAATTGTTTAGATCGAATAACTTAAAATTAAACTATGCCTTACAATCAAGTAACCCGCTTCAGAGCTGGCCGACAAGCGAACTTAGCTTGCTGACCCTCTCTTTGATCGCTCGTCTCTTTTTTTGTTTTCTTATCGTGTTTCGCGAATTTCCGGCCTCATCAAGTGAGTCTCGGCCATTCTTTTCTTGGTCACCATCGAAGCTACAACATTCCAACTTAAATTAAATAAACGTTCAATAAATTATATAACAATAAAAATTGAAAATAATTTCACAGGGATTTTCAGTTAGTTGTATCGGTTCTTAGCTTTTAGCTTTTCACTAATTTTGGGCGAAGAGTACGATCGGCGTAACGTTACGGATTCAAAGGTGTGTACTAAGACATAGCACAAACCTTCTTGAAATGCCGGAAGCAAGATTTCCGGAGTTGTATCGTTTTTCCCGTGGTTCAGCTCGGATACTTATTAACGAGCTAAGTCCACATTTGTGCAAAGGGCAAAGGAATACATTTATTCCAATCCCTATTCGGGTCTGTCCTGCATTACATCTTTTCGCAACTGGGTCCTTTCAGAGAGATGTGGCTCTTAGTAGAACTATGGTTTCGGAAGTGGCTAATGTTTTGCAAAACAAAATAAATATCAAAAACAACTAAATATTTTTTTAATTTTCTATAAGAAGTTCATATAGCACAAATAAAAAAGTAATCGGAACACATGTTGGAGGAACAAAAGGAGAGCAGCCTATTCACAGAAGCCTTTAGGTCTATCCAACACTATTATGAACCGAAATTAGTCTATGAAATAGAAAACAAACAAACAACCCACTGCCCCGTAGTTTTATTGCTGTTGTCCATCAAATAAAATTTACGAGAAATCATTTCCCAATTAGCCTTGTTTTTGGTGTTGGCATTGCCGCCTAAATGTTGCCCTATGGCGAATTCCAAATTAGCAGCCAAGCTATACTAGCTTTTGCTTTTGAGTCTTGGAGATTATTGAGCCCCTCTCCAAAAATAATTATTAAGGCGTTTTTATTTATTTATTATTATTTATTACTTTTTGATTTTCAGCCATTTGAATTTTTTGTTTAAATACTTTATAACAAGCAAGCTTTGTGTTTCGTGATAAAATTCGACAGTTGAAGCGAATATTTTATCGCTCTTGATAGTTACTTGAATATATCACAAATTTCCATTTCGAAATGTTCCATGTGATATAGTTTTCGATTTACACAGTTACAGAAAGCGTCATGCGATATTATGGCATTTTGTTTCAATTCATATCGTTTTAGTGATAGATGTATCGGAGCGATAATTACAGAACATAGGCAGAGGGCTGACTGTCATTCATATGTAGGTTTCATGATCATTTTTATCTGTGAAAGCTCTGCAGTTAAATTGAATAAAGTCCACTTACAATCCACAGACCTAGGAACATCCTATAGGTATACGAATCGCAAACATTATTTAATTTTTCTTGTGTAGTTCCAACTAGAAGTTTTGGAATACGAATTTGGGAATAAAAAAAGTGGGGCAAAATGTGATTAAGAAGAAAAACTCGACCAAACTAATGGAAACTTCGCTCACTGCTGTTGTGCAAAAGGAAAGCAAACAAATATCAATCCAATGGAACTTACCCTCCAGACTGCTGTCATTCCTCGATAGCAGAGGCGGCATCAGCGTGCTGCTCGGCATCAAGTCGCCCGAAAAATCATAGGGAAACGCCGGATTCGGAATTGCACCCTGCAATTTTGGAGCTGGCGGTATCGCCTCGGACTCCTTATAGAACTGGTCCTCATCGTACAGTTCATCCTGGTCGAGGTCAAGTTCCGTCTGCTGTGGCTCATCAGTCTCGGGTGCTGTTTCGTATCTATCCTTTAGGACCTTACGCGGAACTGCAACACAAAAAAAAATTTTATTTTAAATGCACGCACAAATCCACCCGCACACTTTCATTGACTTACTGCAGGTGTATACGACTTTCAGATACATTTTCGCCTCCCCCTTGCACGGGCGACCAAACGTGCCGGCATCGGCCGTGATTGAACATCGTCTCCGGCCATGGCATATCTGCATCACTGTCTCCGTTGCGTACGACACCAGACAGGCTGCAAAGCAAGGGAAATTTACAATCACAGTGAAAATTCGAGAGAAAATTTCGCTTCTCGTTAATTGCGTGCACGACAAGAACTTACTCTGTTTGCTGCTGGCATCCTCGACGGGATGATCCGATCCATTGGTACACTGAACACTCTCCCGCTCGGTGCGCCCGAAACTGGCGCTATATATCGCTATCCGGGAGTAGGGATTACACACCAATGGCATGTTGTCATTCTCGCATGCCACTTTGCTGCGGAACTCATCTGAAAGGAGAACACCAGAAATACAGTCAGTTTCGGTATGTGTGGAGCATCCTTTGGTAAATTTATTTATAACTATATCAATACGCTGAACGTCGCCGAGATAATTCGATTTCATTTTGGGATGGAGTGGCCTGCCCCCACCCAATAAACCGATTTTCTTCCCCAAAGCTCCATCCATGTGGGTGTGTACTGTTATGGGGCTTATTCGGTGGAGCCCAGCAGCTTACTCCTACCAAATTGATCCCCAATTGAAAGCGGCTGAGCGGACTGGAGGAACAACGTCTCAGGACTATCGTCGTTTTTACAACGGATCATAAAAGTTTATTTCATTGTGCATTCCAATGGCGCGACACGGTACTTGTGACATGGCAGTCGACGCAGCACACCCGGAATAAACATATATATAATATTGTTCGATGAGGAGTTGCAGCAGAAGTCGGCTGCCATCGAGTGGGTGGATGTATACCCAGTATGTCCATGTACATATAGGGAAATTGGCAATTTGGGAAATTTGGCAATAATTTCTCGGGCACTCTTTTCCACTAACAGTGTACAATGGGAAAGGATATAAAAGTCGCCGGGGAAAAGAAGATTCTTTTATGGCCCAAGTTTAACCAGCTCAATAATCGTGAAGACGTGGCACCGTAACTACTTCGAGTAGCTTCATAAAGGAGCTAACGACAATGGCGCAGACATGCATATGCATAGTGCATATGCTATGCGGGTACGTTTGATAGGAAGTGATGATGTGGTTCCAGCAAATTCAATCGAAAGTTTGCATTTCAAAAATGAAATGGGGGGGGGGGGGAAGGGTTATTGGTGCCCAAATTGGAACTAGCGGTATGAACGAGATTTGGGAAAGTGACGCTTTGAAAAGGTGCAGTAATAGCAAATCAAAGGTTTAGGAGACGACTACATCCGGAGTGAGATGCGGGTTGGAAAAGTTTCTCTGTTCAAGATCATTTTAAAATATATAGGGGGAAGGAAATGGAAGAGGTACAAAACCTTTTTAGTTGGCTGTGATTTTGATTTTCAACATTAAAATTGGTTAACTTATCCAGATTTTAAATTGAAATCATTTAAAAATTTCGCCTTCTAAAGGGTGTCCCATAATTCACGCACAGTGATACCAACGGAAAAAAAGATAACAATGTGACAGCTGACAGTTCCGGGTTAGTAAGAATGGAGCGCTATACGAAAGAACAACGCATTTTCATTGTTGAGGAATATTCGAAAAATAAGGAAAGTTTGTAAGGTACAGTCCGCAATTTTCGTACAAAATATCGCCGTCATAGTGATTTAAAACCATCAACTGTGAAGAGCAAAAGATTTGAACAATTGAGGGAGACTGGATCCATTAGTGACATTCAACACTCTGGTTGTCCTGTCACAAGTCGTTCAACAGAAAACATCGAACCAGTTCGCGAGAGTATTGCTGAAAATCCAGAAACATGAATTCGGCACCGTATTCAAGAGTTGGGCATTTCGAGAAGCTCTCTGCAGAAAATTTTCCGGAAAGACTTTAAACTTCATGCTTACAAAGTTCAATTGACTCAAGGACTGAATACTACTAACCATGCAGTGCAAAGAGAGTTCGTTGAATTACAACATTGTAGAATTTGGACTTTTTTCTTTGGGGTTTTTTGAAGTCAGAGACCTGTGCAAAAAAGCACACGACTACCCTACTCTATGAATAGATAAAAAATTTAAGCTTCGTAAATAAAAATCTATATTTTCTATCAAAATTACAAGCGTGAATTATGGAACACCCTTCACATAAGCTAAAGGGCATGAAGGCATTTTTGGCCGTTTTGAAGGCAACACTTCTTAGGTGATAGATTTAATTTAATGGACTTAGGTGGAGGTAATTTAAATGTGAACTTTAGGAGCATCTATGCAACATCTAAACGCTCAAAAAAGTGCGCATTAGTTGTCTAAGTAGGCTATCACAAAACAAGCGGACTGTTAGGTTTCGCAGACCATAAGTGTTCGATTCCAATCCGGGTGTGCAAAGTGGTAGAGAAAGACCTGGTCATAGATGAAAGTCGACCTGAACCAACTCTGGTTGTGCCATCGGAGTTAGCTGGTAGCCAAAACACGTACTCATTTTAGCAACGTATTCTTTGATATACATAGGTATACCCTGGAGAGTGCCGCCACCCCTGAATAAGAAGGTAGAGGCTCAGACCTCTTAAATTGGATTTTCACAAAGAAAGACAGTTTTACCATTTTCGATAAAAGAGGTTTTTATATGGCACATACCTACCTGTCAGACCTTAAAAACCTTTATCAATGTATTCCATTTTTAGTCCCAATAATAATGCACCAAAAGTTGCATTGTCAAAAGCAGCCTCTAGGTACTGTACCCCTATATCAATGAAGATGACCGACGTGTAATTTTGTCACTTTTCGTCTCAGTAGGCACTGGTTACAATTTAAAGCGCAGCCTTACAGAACATGTCCAATATTCAGTTAAATTTAATTTATAGCATCCGCTAGCCATGTTTACCTCATAGACCGACTTGCAGGATCCTCGAAGCGTTCATCGTACCTAGCAGAATTTTTTGAACTATATGCGGCCTTAAACTTCTCAAGTTCAGGGGAACTGATGGCATAATTTGTTTCAATTATTCTAAAGGGCTTTTCGAATCTAACTTATACATTCCCTAGCGATGAACCGATGTGAAAGTAGTTTTTATACCGAGGTTTTATTTGAAAAAAATAGCAACTTTCGTATAATTCATAAATTATGGCGACTGGTCATGTAGACGATGGATTTGAACTCGTGAAGTGCACATGCGGGTAAAAGTTTACACATCAACACTAAAGACCTCTGACTTAAAAGCTTATCTTCTTTAAAACTTCGTTAACATTGATGGACACCAATGAGCGATTTTATATCAACATAGTACTCTTATATCAGCGCCCTAACATGCATACTGTAAGGGCGGTTCAGCTAAAAAAGCCTTACTCACTAGTCTGCGCATGATTATAGAAAGTCTTCTTCTTTGTGTGAAGAATGCCAAAAAAGCTCTCTCTAACAGCAGCAAAACTGTTGGTAAATTTGGAATGTTGGACCTTTTAGTCCCAAACCCAAGCCCCAGAACCTTCTAGACCAACTGTTCAGAGAAAATCCTGTGTACGTTAATGGTTACAACATTAGTAAGTCCAAAGAACTGCCTGCATTCCCATTTCTTTCATTATCAGAGCTATACCCTTAATGTAGAATCGGATGTGTTGTCGGCTGTATATATATCGTCCGTGGTCCTAAAACATTTTACATACCTCCCGGTAAACAGAGACTCATGCGACTAGAACCTTTATCTAAATTCCCGACATCACCAGTGGTCCCAGATTGAGAGGAAAATCGCCAATTTTGGCGTTTTTTCAATGAAGAAGGAGGAAAAAGGGGGAAATGATGGGAAAACTTAAAAATAGTGGAAAAAAAAAAATTTACGTAAGATTTGTTGTGATTTAATTTATTTTTTTATTTCTTAATAAAGTTTTATTTTATTTTAGGTTATAGAATTAGCTAACTGATCCTTGCATAGTATGTATATTTTTATGTTATAGCTTGTTAATAAAGACAGTTCTACAAAACGACTTAATATTTTTATATTTTTTCCTATAAAAATATAGGCAAATTTGACTTAGGGGAAATAAAAGCGGAACTTTTTTTCTTCCAGTTCATTGATGAGGACCTTAACATTGATAAACTGTGACCTTGATCTACCTCGGTGGATGCGAAGAAGTAGACGAGTATCCTATGGCATACTCTTAACTCTGTTGAATTATCAAGGCCAGGAAATTAAGTCAAAATAAATAAACACTTGGCACAACAGGTCTGTAGGCCTAGCTCCTCACAACCATTCATTCGTTGTGGGTTTTTAATTTTTGGGACGAGTCCGAACGGCTAATTGGGAAGCTCTAACCACTAAGGGCCGTTTGATGATACGACTCATAGCGAATTAAGTGCCACATAAACTCTTATGTGACAGTTTATGCCCTAAAAAAAGAAGCCTATAAATATTTCAATAGAATTTAAATCGTTAAGAGTCGTATGAGCAAACGGCCCTAAGTCATTGCCCCTACCTGAAAGTTAAGTAAGTCTCAATTTATACTAACTCTGTTCATTTTCAGTCTCCGCCAACAAGTGCAACGACGAAGAAACGGCGCTCTCCATAGTTTCAATCGATCTCTAAAAAGGGCGACTTCGGGTCTCGGACTAGGGCACCTTCACGGTTCTTTCACTGTTTATTTTCAGTTTACTCTTTGTCAACCTCTTTTCGTCGGTCATCCTTAAGTAGGTATCGCTATTATTATTTCAAAATAAATAACCCTCACTACCCTGACGAAGAAAAATTACAAAAATATGATACTGTCCAGGTCCACCCATGGGGCAGCCTCGCTTGTCAACGATTGTCCTGAAAGTTAAACTTTTTCACTTTGACAGGTTTTGTACTGATTTATATTTTCAATTTGTCATTGCACTTTATATAAAACGTTTTTGTTTCCCTTATTGGGGTTGATGTTGAGCAACCTCAATCCATCATATATCTTCAAAGGTCCCTTGCCAGCATACACGAACCAGACCGCACAGTTATGATATGAAGTAGGTTTCCTTTTTACCAAGCGACCTAGAATTTCTGAAAAGAGTCCATCCGACCAATCGACCGAGCGACTGACTTCTGTTCGCTTTAGCCATTTTATTTCTCTGCCCAATTGAGGGTGGCAAACGGCCGGACAAACAATAGAATCAAATATTACAGTAGGTATGTATGCGCACACGAATTCCTGAAAAACAACGAATTAAGTCCAGGATTAGATGACAGAAATTGTTTTCCCGTGCGCTGGGAGTACACATGTTTGTAGTACGAACAAGGGCAAATTAAGCGACCAGCTACAGGAATAATTTTCCAGACAATTGAATCGACCGATTGTCATTTCCCTCCTCCTCGAATATGGTTTCTTTTGTTTTTGCAGCTTTACTGCGCGCCCTTTTGTTGCCTGCGGTCAAAGTTGTTCAATGGTTCATACACCGGGACTAATAAATGGGTGGAGTTGTCCTTTATAGTCCCTGACTGACAACAAGCACTTCATTACCTTGGGACTGATTTTTTTCCTTTTCTGTTTTTTGCTGGTTCTTTGTTATTCTCTGATTTTATTTTGTTGTTGTTGGCAATTTATAAGTAACATTCTTATCTGTGTCTTGATGGACCATTGACCGTGCCCCAACCGACAAGCAGCGAGAACCCTTTACACAAGTGACCTCTGTTTTTAATTTTATTTGCTTTGTTTTTGTTGGACAGAGGATGTTTGGATTGAATTCTGTTTGAAATGTTTACTTAGCTCCCTGTGTGAGGCAATCAGAATTTTTCGATTAGCCTCAGCTTTTGGGCTATAGCATGACCCATACCTTTTACTCTTTTGTTTACACAGATCCTTAAGGAATATCTAGTCGAATCATTTTTTGAGACACAAAAGATAAGACAACATTGGGGTTGAGGCAGTATTATTAATTTCCAGGAATTCATGGAGCATTCCACGAACTGTTTAACGAAGATTATCTGTAGAGATCATTCGGTTCTCATGGCCTTTGGGTCATAGAGCTCAAGAGTGTTTTCAATTTCTGAAAATCTTTAAGAGGCACGGTGAGTGGTTAGGTGTTCCAACTATGCAACTGCGACGAAAATCATTCGCAGGGGCTTTTAGTCTTGATGAATATGTTAGTGCATAATTTTCTGATCCCGATGTGTCCCTTTTTTTGAAACTTATTGCAATCAACATTAACCGCCAAAAAATGTAGGCGTCGTCTATACCATACGATTCTTATGAAACTTTGATAACTTGCTGTGCGCGAAGGTTTCTGAATTAACGTGGGCGGTATTTAGGAAAAAGGAGAAGCACCCCCAGTACAAAAAAAAACATTATAAACGCTATTTCTCCACATTTATGACAGCTTAAGCCTTGAAATTAATATGGCCTATTGGAGCCATCTAACACAATTTGGGCACGGTCAGACAAAGGGGGCGTGGCACCTCCCATATAGAAAAAAAAAAACATTGCAAATGCTATTTCCGAACTGGAGCAGAATTGTAAACTGTGAAGAATTGATGTACTAAAGGGTGATTTTTTAGCTGGTTTGGTTTTGGCAACACCAGTTTTGACAGCTGACGTGTGTTTAGTACCTTGTGTCACTGTCAAACAGCTTCAGTTTGGTTTGCAATTTAACCATGGATCGTCTTACAAATGAACAACGCTTGCAAATTATTGAATTTTACTATCAAAATTCGTGCTCGGTTCGAAATGTTCATCGCGCGCTGCTTCCATTTTATGATCGGCATTCTCGACCTTCTGAGCAGTCTATTCGGAAGATTGTGACCAAATTTCGCACCAAATTTACTTTGTTGGACATTAAACCACCAACACGTTTACGTACTGTGCGTAGTGAAGAAAATATTGCGGCCGTATCAGCTAGTGTGACAGAAGACCGCGAAATGTCGATTCGGCGCCGTTCCCAGCAGTTAGGCCTTTGTTACAGCACTACGTGGAAAATTTTGCGGAAGGATTTGGGCGTAAAGCCTTTTAAGATACAGCTGGTGCAAGAACTAAAGCCAGCCGACCGAAACAATGGCGCAATTGCGAGGCGAGTTTGGTGAACAGTTAATTTCACGTTTCGGGCCGGTCAATTGGCCGCCTAGATCGTGCGATTTGACACCATTAGATTATTTTTTGTGGGGGTATGCCAAGGCTAATGTGTATAGGGACAAGCCCGCTTCGATTGACGCACTGGAAGCCAACATCCATGCATTCATTCGTGAGATACCGGCCGATATGTGTGAAAGAGTATGCCAAAATTGGACTCAGCGGATGGGCTACCTGAGACGCAGCCGCGGTCAACATTTGCATGAAATTATCTTTAAACATTAAATTGCAAGGTTCAAACTATCGATTCAAATAAATATTTCATTAATTTTTTCGAATTTTTTGTGTTTTTTTTTTTAAAAAAGTTCTAAACCTCTTAAAAAATCACCCTTTATATCTCTGAATAAGGCGGACTTACTACGAAAAGTTAGTTCATTTTGATGATAGAAAAGAATGTATTTAAAAATAAAATTCCAGGGAAGCGACAATTCAGGAAGGGTTCATAATAAAAGCCAAAGAGCCTTTGGATTCAAAAACTTGACCGATTTTTCTGAAAACAGTTTGTTCTTAGATATGCCTGCAGTGTTTGGGTTAAGATAACTCCCATAGATGGCGCTCCTGCATTTACAGGGCCAACTGTATGTATCTGTCCGAGAACCACTAAACGGATTTGGAGATCCGGATTTCCTGGAATTGTGTGCTTCTAAATTGAATCTATTTTATAAACACGCATAAACAATAACTGTGCATTATCGCAAATTAAGGAACTAAGTTCCCTAAGAAAGGAGCATACTGTTATGAATATTTTACCTCAAAAAGGGGTTAGAGGGGTCATTTTGAAAAACCACCAGTTCGAGTGTATTTATATATTTATTTATTTAATTTTATCGCTGTACATTGAGAATAATTTCTTAAAATAGAACAGGTAGAGTATATGTATATATTTAAAAAAGAAAACTTAATGACTAAAGACCTGATCCAAAATTTGGTTAAGGTGCTCGAATTTAACAAACAAAAAAAAAGGAATTTTAAATTCAAGATTAAATTATTTGAGAACTGTGCAGTGATAAAAATGAGAAAACGGCCGGATCTCTTTGGTAAAGGCCTTTTCCATTTGTATTATCGATTTATGGCGTCTGAAAAAAAAAGAAACCATTCAGATTCGTCTGCCTGTGGCCTTTTCTTATATCTCTTCCTACTCGTGCGTCCTTCCCCACATTTTGCCCACCACTTCATACACCGCTCACTATCTTATCTACAACCTCCGAGCCTGCAGTACACATCAACGTTGCGCACTTAAAATGAAACCCTTCTGTTCCGCACCCAATTCGAGAGGCTTTTACCTCTCGTGAAAAGCTCTCATTTTAATCACAGGCATTCTCCAAATCTGGGTTACTGCCTATATCTCAAACCAGGCCCTCCGTTCGCCCTCCCTCTGGTATATGGCTTGCTCCGTTCCATATGCAAATGAGTCGCCTTCCATTCCTTCAACTTGATGATGATTTATAAAGCCAGGTGCTCCCTTTTCTATGCACACATGTGTCATCGCGCATCTAAATACTATCCCTGACGTTATCCCATAAAATGGGTCAAAGTGCCACTTCAACCGTGAACTCTATCTCGTTCTCTGTTCCTCTAATGGGCATACCAACACACGCGCTGGAGGTTACTTCACGCATCCTTGATCATAGATCCGGTACATAATATTCGCCTCGCCACCCCCTTGTCACAGCTCCCACATTATAATTACTCGCAAAGGACCAACGAAAGAAAGTCATATACTTTTGCTAAGAGTTTCAAAGCATCGAGATAAT
This sequence comes from Cheilosia vulpina, assembly GCA_916610125.1. Lineage (NCBI taxonomy): Eukaryota > Metazoa > Arthropoda > Insecta > Diptera > Syrphidae > Cheilosia > Cheilosia vulpina. Next base: position 2,996,298 of record OU744276.1, read on the forward strand.
TTCTCACCTAAAAGAAAACGGCCAGAAAAAAACATCTAGGAGTGTTTCTTATGTGGAACTGAAAAGATACACTTTGCCAATACCACTTCCACCACGGGAACTCGGCCTCGTCTCTCCGAACGAGCCCAAGTAACGAGGGGGAGATCAACAAATGTAGAGAATAACATTTCACTCTAAAATATCCTTCTGTGCGGATGCCAGAGAGTACACTTTGAATTGGTGAGGTTTTTACCTTTTGGAGATGTAGGAAATGTTTGGATTCTACTTGGCCGTATGTGTGTGAGCAGTGGAAATTGTGCGACAGTGGTACGAAATGCAAAATTGATGGGCACCTCTGATTTTGTCGGTTTGTCTACAGCAAATTGTTAATAATAAATGAATATTGTATGCCGGCCGAGTGGAGGGTGGGCCTGATGAGCATTTGGGGAAATTCCACACGAGTGCGTCCCGACTTTAAAAAGCGCTACAGCTGCTGAATGCTCATACCCTGGCCTAGATGCTGTAAACAAGCATTCGTTTCCCTCTGTGCAATTTGAAGCAGAAGAATTCTACTTCACCTGGAATGTGGGTAGACAAGGGCTGACGTGCCACCATTTGCATATGTTGCACCTCAAATGGTGCTGGTATCACGTACGGTGGTGTTGGCAGTTGAAAGTGCTCAAAGTGGTAATTATTAGGACACAGGCTAGAGAGTTCAGTGAGTGAGATCTCATCGTTGTATAGGCTTCTTGGTCTTTGTTTCAGATGGATTCCTTCTGTTTTAGTGCAGCCAAGAGGCAGAATGAATTAGCTCAACAAACACGCAAAATAAGACCAGCACTACAAGAATGAAAAAAAAAAACTAAAAGAACGACGAAATCCTTACGTCCACGGCTGCAGCACAGTTTCTATTTGTGTTGCTTTGCCTCATCAGGACATCTGCAGTGAGCGCACAAATGAATGCGCCCCAACTACTTTGTCACTCATTCCCCTAGAGTTCTGCGGGGGTGTCAGTGGACAGACATAGTTTATGTGTCTATGACCTGACACCACCTGTTCTTTGTTTGTGCACTGTGTGTGCTCAAGGCTCAGTGAACAAAATAATAATTTTATTGAAATTAGACGAGTCCCAGTCCAGCCACAGAAGAAAACGGGGAGCCGTGTCAACAACCTGGGCCATTGAACGCAAGGTTGCTTTTTGTTTTTTTTTTCTATACATCTCTTTGTGTGCCTGTGTGTGTGTGGTGCTCCTAATGACAATAGTTAGCCATGTGACGGACAAGTATAGGGGATATAAATTCTTTTCAATGGCGCACCACCGATCTGTGCTTCGCTTCGCTGCAGGGCATCCATAATCCTTTATCCCTCCAGGTACGAGTATATCGGGAGTAGCCCCCGAAGTTATCCACTTTGCCATTGGCATTCATTCGTGTAGGTCCAGCCTATTGAAGCGTGAAACAGGATGAAAAAGGGATCTCATTATACCATGTTGTTGCTGCGGGATGAAAGTAGGTATATGGTTGGGTGATTGGTTTTGGTTCTTGTGTTGAAATTTCTTTGAAAAAAAAAGAGATACAAATCCCATTCTTGTGTGCACAATACCAACGCGGGCACATGCAGAAACAAAGTGGACACAGGCAGAGGATTTCCTAATTTATTTCTTGCCTTACACAGGATGAGGGCTTGTCGTACATTTTGTTTGGCTTTTCTTTGTTGTAATATTTTTTTTTGGGATTTTATAGTGGGGACTCTGGGGACAGGTATATGCCAACGGGCTGATGTTTATATTTACTTTTTGTGTGCTATGTGGAAGGCGTTCAGGTTGAAAATGAAAGAAAAGCTTATCCCCCTTTCATCGACCTATTGTCGTAGGTAAGACCAATTGAATCTTTTTTTCCGTGTTTTTATTTTTTGTTAGGGAATGTGTCTACAGTTTTTATGTTTCTATTATCTGCAACAAAACAGGAGATTATCTGTGAATAAGAGGGAAATTATTGGATTGGATTATAGGATTCGAGTTCATTTATGAATTCCCACATACAGGTGCATGAGCTTCGAAATTAGATTTGGCTCTAAGGAATCTGGTAATTTAAGAAATTTGAGAGCTGAACTTATGTTTTTCTGATGGCCCAATCAAGTAGATTATATTCCCGTCCATTCTCCGTGTGTTTTTGAACAATTGCGACATACCTATCACTAAGACGCCAGTTAAAATAAAAGAAAAACAACCGTCACAAAGGATATGCCTATAGAAGGATAAATCGGTTTCGCAACAAACACGAAATTATTCCCACTGGTCGTTATCAAAATCATCCAATCACTCGTCTTGCTCTAATGAGCCTACCATTAGGTGCAGATTCGAAGATCTTCTGGGGAGGATAGTATTCGTGTTCATTCGCTTTTTATGACCCAGCCACCTCAGTTGTTTTGTTGGGACTTCACTGCTCTGGCCCCTGTTCTCCATTCACCGTTTATGCAGACGTCAATGTCAATGTCATCAGCGTACGCGACTAATTGGACGGACTTATGAAAGATCGTGCCTCTAGAGTTGGCGTTTGTACTTTGCACTAATCCCACAACAACAAGTCACGTGACAGTGACAACTCATAGCTTTGCCTAAATCCTATTTCTTTCCCCTTAACAACGATGAAGTTGTATCGTTTTAAAGTTCCTGTCGCAACTATGAATATTTGGTCGAAGGTGGACCAAACTGATATGAACCGATAATGGTGTTTATGAACAGCTTCAGACGTTCACACAGCATTTCAGATAAGGTTGGAGCAGTTCAGACGGTCTCCTTTTTTGAGAATCACACTTTCCTCCGGACATATTCTACAGATGAATTGGTTCATGTTCCCGACCAAATAATCGCTCCAGTGGCTTTATCTGACATAGGTAGGTCTATTCGTCCAAACTACCTTTACTTCATCCAGGTAGTTTGGACGAAATTGTTGATCTCATCGTCGTGATTGCATAGTTCATTCTGCCTGAAGGCGGGATTAAGTTCCTCATGGCCGTTAAACAGTTTCCAGAAGTAGCTCTTTCAAATCCTCAGAACCGACTGCGATTCTATACGATCAGTGTGACCAATTCAATATTTGAAATCATGCAAAGTTCACCAGTTTAGCATGTTCTTCTGTATAAAAATGGTCTAAAAATCATGCTGAATATTTTTTTGAAAACAAAACCTGCTAAAAACCCAAAAACTTAACAAGAAAGCTGTTTTTTTTTCAGGAAAAATAATATGTATTTCACAAAAATTTCATTAAATAATGCTTGATGTGTTGGTGTTGTTGCAAGACTCTTTTGTGTGTCGCAAGGAGAGTACAAATCTAATATAAAGGGACCTGCGTGTGAAATTTACAATTAAGTTTGGACCGACTATACATTCGTACAAAAGTTAGAAGACCACAAGCGACACTAATTGATATTATTAGCTGAATTCGTTGAATGGCTGTGTTCAGTGTTCACTTTCAAATGAGAATTTTAATGGCTTGTTCGTTTATTTAATTTTTTTAACTCATTATTCGGCTAGACCAAAATCCTGCAAATTTTTTCTGCTACAGCAGAAAATCATGCTAAAAAAAAACTGACATGATTTGAAAAAAAAAAAGAGGCTAAAAATAAAATAATCCTGCAAAATTTAGCAGGAAATATGTAAAATTGATCACAATGACTAAGATGTTCCCTTGTTCGTCCTTGCAGGCTTTGGGCTCTGTAGTCTTGGGAGATTGTTAATAAATATGATATTTGGTAAAACTCCCGATAATTATTCCCGCAGTAAAATATCACTTTTTTATCGATCGCGCGTTTATCATGATAATAAGAACAATTATTGATTAAAAATTATTCGTATTATTCTATTTAGCTGTATTTATTTTCTATTTATTTTTATTAATATTCTTTTTTTACTTTTATTCAATGTCTATTGCAAGGTAAATATTTATGTGACATGCGCTAGCACTCCTAAGCATGTAATGAATAAGAGTGAACTTTTACAGAAAGTTTATTTTATGGCTGGTGTTTTTGTGTGTACCTGCTACATTTTCTGGGTATTTAACGAACATTTTTCATTTAGTTTCAGTAATTTTTGAATGTTGGGATGTGGAGGTGAACGTGCTTTTGAATTCCAACGTGACCTGAAAAAAAACTGAAAAATGCAATCTGCTCTCACTTTAGTTAGCCAACTTTTAACCAATTACATCTAATTGAAATTTTTTTCTCTGGCATAACTCGTCAAACTTTCACACATCAGAATCAGGACTTTTTCATTTCTGGCACAAAGCACACAAATATTTATTTTATAGCGCGATGTATTTCTTGGAGAGAACCATTGTTAAATTTCAATTAAGATCCATATAAAGATTATCACGTTTCCCATGCCCGAGCGCACATTACCTCAAGCAAAACGAAACGACGACGATAGGTTGTAACGAATTGCACCCCCACCACACTCCAATTACTTGCAACACGAAAATATTTCCAAGAAATAGGTATAGGTATGGGTATACTTCAGATATACCTACGTCGAGTTGGCTAAATCCTGGAAAATTGAGTTTGCTTGTTTTATCTGTACCATTTGCAGAAAGCACCTACAAAACTGTATTCTAGGACCGGAATTCATGCGCTTCACAGCACGACAGCATGTATGTCGTCGCAGCAACAACGCCCAGTAACGAACGCGTTCAAAAATAAATTAAATTCCACCATATCCTTCATTATCTGTCATGCAAATTTTGTACAGCTATATCCTGTGCCAATAGAAAAAAATACCCGTCTATACATAGATACTCACATGGTCTGCATTTGTAGGCAATCTCGACGAATTTTCGTATCCCAGAACAAGGATCTCCCGATAGCGACTTGGCGGTGGCAGCAAACTTGCAATGGCGTTTCTTTTGGCACGCATCTACTACCGTTTGTAGGAGCACATACTGCAATGGGACAAACGAAAAAGTTGACAAATAGAAAGACAGTCGAATAATTATTATTAAGGACTAAAGGGAGTATTTATAAAAATGATAAACGACCTGAAAATACTCCTCCCGCGCACAGGCAAATAAATCAAGGGAATTATGACAAACTGGTTTCGCCGCACCTAACCGTGCACATAACAGCTGTAACATGGGAGAATGTCATGTCCAATGAATTATCTTCCGGTAATATAATTTGTTATTGAGAATTCGTTTCACTGTCACATATCATAGCTTGTCGGCTGTGCATTCCACATATCACATTCAGTGTCCGTTGGGTTGGAAGTTTATTGATGGGTACTGTCGAGGTCAATACCAAAAGTTGTGTTGGTCTATCACCGATTATTACTACCGTTCCCTCAAGATTGGAACGTATCAGTTATAATTTTTACGTTTAATAGAAAATGCTTCCAGGTAGAGGGACGAGGTTAAGGCTTATTATTTTGAAACCCTCGCCGCGGGAAGAGCGAACCTAAAAAAGTTTCAACAGCGCCAAGTAATGCTTGCAGGTAGGTACAAGTGCTGTTTCGATTTTTGTAAGTTTTAGTATACCGAGGAGGCGCGTTCCAAATTTACTTGTCAAAAGAGTTTAACAAACGGGATGTCCTGTGCTGATAGGTGACAGGACATGCAATGGTTGTCTGTCTTGTGTGGCATCTTTTCGCACTTCGAGAAGGAACATCGTAAAGCTTTTCTGAGCATCTTCCCATGGTGATAACTAGTCATGTTTTACCCTGCAGACTTGAGGTTGGTATTGGTCTCCTGTTAGTCAAACTGCTCGCCTCTGTTTTTCGTCAATTTATTTTTTGTTTCGCGCATTATATATACATATATGGAGGACTGGATTCTCTCCACCTGACCCCGAAAAATTTTGAAATCAATTTTTGACGCAATTTGAAAAAAATAAAAATCGGTCCATAGGTCATAGTGACCCTTGCCCTTCTCACAACCATTCCTTTTTGGGACGAATGGAAGGGATCTTTGATGTCGAGTAAAAGGGGCTAATTATGAAGCTCTTTCATGGCAGTTATACTCCCGGGTATTTGTCAGTCATTCGCGAGAGGTGGTGCAGTGGAAAAAAACCTTAAGATGTAATTTGGGTTTTTCCGGGTAACGAACCTGGGAACCCTCGCTTAACAGACCACCACAGTCATCACTAAGCCATTGCGCCTACAAGGTTCAAATGAATGGGTTCGTTGCCCATTTTCACTTGTGGTACAGTCGATGGATTTTTCTTGGTAATAGTGATGAGTCACATCTTCTGACAAATTTTCTCTTTCCACTTGAGATCTTTTGGGAGAAAATTGTATTCCCCACATCTTTGACTGTGCGATGTTTTTTTCATTTACAGGCTTACTGTTTGTGAACGATGACACTTGAGAGTGATATCATCAACAGAGCTATTAATATGATTGCCATTAATATGAAGAAGAAATAAAGTTGGGGAAAGTATGGACCCTTGAGGCAAATCATGTGAAGGAAGCTTTGCACTGTTGTAGTGGTAGTTCGTTAGATGATAAAGAGCTTATAGCCTCATGCTAGACCTGGTCAAAAGCTCTGAGATGTTCAGTACTAATGTTTAATAAGTGGTTTAGATAGCTCTACACGTCTCTAGTAGGTAGATAAAAAATCCCTGCTGTCTGTCGTCACCTTCTAAATATTTTATAATGAATTTTATAATGAAAATATTTCAACTTTTGAACGCCAATAATAGCATGGAAAATAAATAATTGAATGGTAGATTTAATTTTTTAAGTCGCTTCAATGCAAGCGGTCTTTCAGCTTAAAGAAAAAAATCTTCTGATAGTACAACAGCACGAGATGTTGAGCAGTTTACATGGTACGTGTGGGTGCAAGTTCCAACTGTACACGTTTAAGCATACCCTATCTCTTAATCGCGACATTCTTTAATGCCACTGTGAAAACCGGAATCAATTTCGTGCTGTAGTTTTTAAATTTATTCCGGACAAACACCTTTCAGTGAGAAAAAAGTTATAAAGTTTTAAGAATGTCAGAGTAAATCTCACTACAATCGAATATCTATCACTAAGTCACAAATTTGAATGGCCCACCCTGTGCATATGCAATTAAAATTAACCATTTAAACTCTAATCTGTGAATATTTAAAAATCAAATGCATTCAAAACTCTTTTGGCACCTACATATAGGTGGATAACACACCTCCAGTACTCCCACATGTACGCACATGTATGGAGATAATAAAATGTGTACACATGAAATGGATAAATATTTTAAAATAAATTAATTCTCACAGCTGCCCATCATACAACATAATCTGATCTTTAATAATCAACATCTCATTTAGTTAAATTAAATGGTCGTTGTTCCGCATAATCGCTTTAATAACATTCGCGCAAATGATACATTCATGGGGACGCAGGCAGCTCCCACTTTTCAACTGTCAAAAAGTCGATTAAAATTTCATTTAAATAATGTGGTTCGGATTGGGGCTTTGTCGTGCCTGTGTATATAGTTCTTATTTTGTTTTAATACAATATTTTTCTGTAGCGATTGGAAATGCAAAATTATCCGCAGCTATAATGTGGCAAAACCACCTAGTGATGGTATAGCTGGTGTAGTCCCTCCAACCAGAGTACTCACCGCACTACACAAAATTCATCAGTTCTTGGTCAGTGGATATGTAGCACAATATAGTATACATTGTCATTAGTGGGGAAAAAATCATGTTAAAATAATTTTTCAGTGAGTTCTTGTTGAAGTCATTTCCACTGATGACACGATTTGTGTCACAATGTTTGCAACCTGTCTGACGACGATGTAAGGCATCCTGTCAAATCGGTGATATGGAAGTTGAATGAAATTTAATTTCAGTTGACAATCAGTTATTACGGGTTTGCTTCCCATGTCCTGTATAATCATTTTGAATGAAAGTAGAAAAATGCCATCTCTGTTACTTAAATCGTAAGTTATAAGGGATGCAAGAGTTCCCATTAAATTATTTGAAATAATTAAGCGGCAACTTCTAAACGAAAGGCAAGGGTCTGTGGGTTTGCTAAAATGCCTAACTGTGCTAGTTCGAGCTTCAGCTACAAACAATCATAAACGGCAAACGACTTTAAGAACAATCGAATCAAATCAAAGTCAATTCACCACTACCGACTTTTTTTACTGCAATTGAACACATAGATTTGGACGATATCTGGTTCATGCAGAATGGCGCGCCATGCCACAAAGCCCACAATTGATTTTTTTGCGCACCAAATTCCTAAATCGTTTTATCCGCCATCTTGGCGATGTCAATTCGTCGCCTCGGAGCTGCGATTTGACCCGTTTCAACTTTTTTTTTGTGGGGAATCGTGAAGTACCGATTTTATGCCAACAATCCGGAGAAGGTCTTGGAGAATTTGAGTGACAGAATGCGCTACTGTGAAGCCAGCCACTTGAACGACGTTGCGATCCAAAATTAATGAAAATGTTTGCTTTTACTAATAAAGCCATAATACATGGAAAAAAATTAATTTTGTTAATTTTATTGCATTTTCAAAAAGAAACTTTTATTTGGTCCACCCTGTAAATTTGAATCTGAAATTTAAATAACTACAAAAATATTTAATCTACATCTTGCAAGTTACCATTTTATCTATTGAAGTACTTTTTGGTACGTAAGATCTTTCGTTACCCTGTCTGGCGCGAAAATAAATAAGTCTGTTGGCAGTTATTGCGATTTGAACAGTTTGAAGTGAAGTCCTCGGTCGGAATCATCGAAATAATTGCGATTAAAAACACGACATTCACTTTACAGAGGGGAAAACGTTGATTTTTTTGTTACGGGGATGAAACCTGGGACCCTTCGCTTAGCTTATTGATATATTAAAGTCTATTGTCGTGATCGTAGACCTTAACCCATAGGTTGGCGGTTGAACCGATTTTATACTACATAGCTATTCAATGTTGAGGAGAAACGCGTTTTTATTTTGCATAATGTTACTTTAGCAACGGCTGATTCGAAAGCAATTATTTTCGAGGTTAAAACCATCCAAGCTTGAGAAATATTTATATTCTTAAAGCCCCATTTATACGATCATATCACTTGAGCTATCAGTTAAGCTTTCAGTTAAACTGATGTCTAAAGCCAAAATTGCAGCGTTTAACATGAACTGAAACTGGTGGAATTCCCACAAGTTCAGTTATCAGTTAAACTAAGACGTAAATAGGTTTCAGTTCAGTTGTAATTTCAATTGTACTTGGCAGTGAATCAGCGTCTTCCAGTTCCTTTTGTTTTCAATATGTCGACGGGAGTTTGAATTTGGTCGATTTCATTTAAATTTAACTGATAACTAATCGTCTAAATGGGGTCTTAGTCCCAATTTAATCGAAAGCTGAACTGAAAGCTCAACTGAGACTATGATCGTCTAAATGGGGCTTTAAAGGTAGACTTGTCAGTGACACCCACGCGGCTTAAATGTTGAGCGATTATTTTGGTTCAGTTCAGTAATTCCACTTCGATAAGGAAATTCTTTGAAAATGTTAACTTTACCTCTACAAAAGAAAGTTGAAATAAAAAAGCAAACATAATTTCTTATATAAAAAATATTTAATACTACTTCGGACGTTTCGTTTTCGAAAACGGGTGAAACGTTTAAAAAACAATTACAAATTATTTACCCTTCGAAAGCACAATCTCCAACGACTGACTTTACCTGTGACCAGTTTGTTGTATATTTTATATTTTGGACATTCCGAATTCCACGTGTCGGAAAAGTCAATATTTCTGTACATTTACCATGCCACCTGCGGCGCTGCACATTTTTTTGCATTTTTATGAAATGCAATTAATTGAAGATTGCAGCAAAAATCAAACAATCGCGTTCACATATTTTCATTTCCATCCAGCTGGAGTGTAAAGTTGTGCAGTTATTTATCCTATGTCTGTTTTCAATGGAAAACGACTGTTGGAAAAAAAGAAACTTTTTTTGGACCCCTCCGAAATGAATTTGTTATTCGTGAGAATAAATCAATTTCTCCAAAATTCAGTTGATTGAACATCACACTTATACTGCTTGTTTGGCCTTTGGCTATATCGGTCATAGGGCCATCGTGCATGTTGTCATATTTTGTTAAATCACTCCGAACATGGCAGGACACTTTGCGAGTATAACTATTTATGGAAATTGCACTCGATGGCATTGTGTGTGAGTGTATGTTAATGTAGTTTCTAAAAAAAAAATATAGCAAATGGAATTCGCATAAAATGTCACGTAACTTATGGAAATGTCAATTTGTCATATTTAGATTTATTTATTTTATTGTAACTCTATAAGGACACATTTTTGAACCGGAATATACATAGTAAACTTTGACTTAATCGACTGTAACTATTTCTAGGGCATTTTTTTAAGGCCCATGAGGTTCAATCCTTTTTCTGTTTTGAGGGGGTTTCAAATTTGAACATAATATTTCAAACCACTAGCGGACAAGCAATAATAGGTACTATCGACCCACATTGGCTGCACATGAACCTTCCCGATTACGCGCCTCCGCTCTAAGTAATCTGCTTCAGTCATATCACCTTGAAAATTTAGAAAGTAATCTATAGGTTGATGCTTTCCATAGCCGGGTGGTGATTGCTATCATCCACACTGCAGTCTGGATGGACCATTGCGTGGTACTTCTTGCTCTACGACCCTCGCTCCAAAGATATGCCACCTGATGCAATGACACCAGTTGTTGAGTAAATCTAGAGCCCGCTTTCCTGGAATTAAAAACTGGCTTTATACTTGTTTGGATTGGGGTGTAGTTGAATATCCGCGGATGACTGCAAAACTAGTCTAGGGGTCCGGTGCTGGTGCCTTCATGGAAATCGACAATACTAGACCTTATTATACTTGCTAGGCAATCAAGCCTCTGTTTTTTGACCGGAGGTCTATGCTGTCCTAGTGGATATTGTTGGAAATAGTTTGTGGCTCAAAGTTTCTGAGCGACAGTCAAGCTGTTATTTTATTGGTTACCTAGGTAGGCAATTTAATATAATTTCTCTCTCATCATTTGACTACCGTTAAGGGTTTATTTCTCTCATTTTGATTAGAATGTCTGGTTCAACACCTTTATCGGTCAGGGACGCGATTGCAAATAAAGTTTCTTACGAACACATTTGCGTCCGAAAGTCTGCAAAAGAAATCAGCGGTAATTTTACTGGCCCTCTGTAGAAAAGGCTAGAGAAAACTGATCTGAGTGTGCCATGCTTAAGTGACAACACTGTCTGGCTGTCGGTTTTAATTTTAGACAAAGCGTCGAGATACTTAACCTTTGTTGTTGACCTGCCCAAATTTTGACCGCATTTAAATAGATTTGTTTTCGAGATAAGTGAGAATTATCTTTGTGTACCCCAAAGGTGTTCGTTCCTAAAAAATGCACCTATGCGGTAAATAAGCTTTAGAAATTGACCTTTCTTAACAGGTCGGTAAGGACCCTATAGACCTATTTTATATTTTTTTAAGTTCATTTTAGGCAAATGGAAGCGAAGCAGAGTCCAATCGGCTAATTAAGAAGCCTTTCCATGATTTAACACTCAGATGATTGTCAGACATTCGCGGGAGGTGGCGCAGTGGAAAACAAAAACCCTGTTATTTTTTGATTTTCCGTGATTCGCTAAGTAAGTTCCAACACACAAACAACTGTGCCTTCAACTGACCTTTCATTTCGTCCATATGAAACCGATTTTGCAATGAGGCTATTATCGGGGCACGACAAAGGAAGGGGAAGGCAATTAAATGATAAAAGTTGTTGAATCAAAGCAATCATTTCCAAAACGTATGAAGTATCAAAAGTACCATCAATTTAACAATTTAATTTAAATTGAAATAGGCATCTGACATGATGGGCTTATATATTTTTTCTTAAAAAAAAAATAAATTCTACCCCAAAACAGGGAACCTTAAAATCTATTACTCCATCAACGAATTGAATTTAAAATTCTTCACAACGACATGGTACATATCTCTCGTAACCAAGGGAAGAAAAACTCAACACGATTTGAACATTTTGTAAGGCAAGATGTTTTTTTTTATGTTCAGGGTGATACACGGCTTAGGTTACATGTGGTCCCATACATTTTGGAATATGAAGCCCTAATAATAAAGAGTCTTTCATTAGTGACTTGAAAATTTCAAAATTTCAGTGTGAGCGCACCCTTCAACCGAGTACTGAACTGTCAATGTCAAAATTGTCTGTAAAATTACAATTTTCATCGTGGTGAAGTACACGAAGGAACAACGTTAAAAAAAATAAATCTTATAATTGAAATTCCGAGTCGGTGTTCTCAACTTTAAGAACGTTGACGCCAATTTTCATCGCAAAATCATCTTCAACGATGAAGCTTTTTTGTTAAACGGCTTCGTCAATAAGCAAAATATGCGTTAATGGACAGGTGAGAACCCCCATGTGCTTCATGCGGAAGCACTTCATCTGCAAAAAGTTAGGTTTGGTCCGGTTTTCATGCCGGTGGCGTCATTGGGCCGTGTTTTTCTTCGTCGATGAAAATGACCGTCACATTACGGTAAATGGTATTCGCTACAGAGACATGGTGAAACGTTATTTCTTTGAGCAATTGCATGTATTGGACATCAGTGATATGTGGTTTCAACATGACGGTGCCACAAGCCGCACAATCGGTTGCTACAATCCAGTTATTGAAATCTCGGTTCGGTGAACGTTTTATCTCGAGTAACGGACGACGGACCCGTCTATTGCCCACCTAGATCATGTGATTTAACGCCTCTGGGCTCTTTTTATGGGGCTACATTAAATCACTCGTCTATGCCAACAAGCCGGCGACGTTAGAGGAGGTCAGAGCCAATATTTAACTAGAAATAGCGGCCGTATCGGTCGAACTGTGTTGAGTCATCGAAAATTAGGTTCAACGTATCGACCACTGCATAGGTTTCCGTGGTGGACATATGAACGAAGTCGGATTAAATTCATATATGTTTTGATATTAATTTAGGCCAATACATATTTTTTTAGATGTCTCAAGTAGTTTCCATTTTATTTAAAAAGAAGTTGTCAAGTCCCTAATGAAAGACTCTTTATATATCAAAGTGTATGGTTGGTCGTCAAAAAGGTCCGTAGCACCAGCCTGGTCAGCATCTCTTTTTAAATCTTATTTCGCACGCCTTTAATAACTTTCGAGTAGGTACTAGCAAAAACGCTTGCTGTCTGTTTTTGTTGGCCGTGTCACGAAAAATTACAACTCTTACAATAGATGAAGAAAAAAACATCACTTCGACCACCACCAAACCGGGTCAGTCTAACAATCTTCAAGCGATAGAGACCATAATAAGAGTCATTAAAAGGCAGTATCACTCTCCGCCATCCACTTTGCATTTCATAGTTTAAACTTGCATTAATTTCGAAGTCGGATGAACCTCAGTTCGACGAATGTCATATCTTAAACAATTTCCTACAGATAAGTAAAGATGACTATCCTCGCACATATATACACAAGTGAATTTAAAATCCTTTCGCTATCCTCTTTTATCGCTGTCATATAAAACATCCCCAACCAACGGCATTTTAACAAAGCACCTAATTAACTATCCGAGTCGTTCTCCAGATATCACTCAGAAAAAAAAAAAAACAATTACTTGGTTACTTAACTGATGCCTGTGTGCTGTCCCTGACGTATCCTTCTATCTATGACACGACAAAGCTCGTAAAGAAATAGTCATTTCATTTTTACGAGTGGTGAAAGCAAAACATTTCCAGCCCATTACCGACACTCGATGTATAAATTTCCCGTGTGAGTCACCAAACTGTGATATGTTTGCCATTATTAGCACAAAGCCAAAGACAAAGAACAAGTACATAACACATTACACGCATTTTATACTCGACAACACGTAAGAAAAAACACAAAACCGCACAGAACCTGAAAACGATTTTGGTTTTAATTAAAAATATCTGCCTCGGTCACTTATAGCAACCCACTTCGGCACTCACCCACAATCTCTTCTATAAATCACAGTGAAATGCATGCGCTTAATCAAATCGACCACATTAATTTGTGCTGAGTGCAAATTTACATTTTCGCCATACCTTTCCGCAGAACGAGACGAGCATATGCTCTTCGGGCGGTGTGAGTCCTTTGTGCGAAACACTATGGATTATAGATAGATCGCTGCTTCGTTTATCCTTGTGCGCTTTCGGGCAGAAGAAAATCCTTGCATCCGTTAATTGGAATGCCTTTCTTTTCAGTGTATAGTCCTCAACCTCAACTTTTGAAGCATGAACAAAAAAAGAATGAGAAAGAAATAGCACGCATTCGACACAGTGCATATAGACGAGATTCGTATCCGTTTCTTTATGCCTATAGGTTGGTCTGTCGCATAACCACCGCACATTCGGTTTTTTTTTTTTCTGTGCACGGTTTCGACATAAATAAAATTAACAATTTAAATTACACTCCGACTCAGTGCTCAGTGGCATTGTCGCCGCTCACAGGATACAGCGTATAACATGCCACCACTGCAGTTCCGGTAAAACGGAAATTGAGCCATCGCCACACATGCTGTTGGCATGGTTTTATTTCGCTACTGTTTGGTAAAAAAAAATAAAAATTCGAAAAAAAGCCGTCATCGAATGCCAAAGTGGGACCGGAGTCACAACGTCAACTTTAACTTTGAATTGAGGTGGTGGTGGGTGCCTACCTATAGTCTATAGGGAATGCGGCCATCAGGTGTAGGGGTTTCATTTTACATTATTAAGTTGTCACCCCGATGTTGTCACGAATGTCGGTTTCAATGAAAATTTGCCGTACATCACTGTACCGTTGGCAGGCTGGACTTTGCAGTCTTCTCTCACTCGTGTTTTTTTTTATCTCCTTCCTTCGGATGCGCGTTGGGCTGTTATGTTTGTTGCTATTTCGACGGATATTTTTGTTGACAGTTGTGAAAAGCCGAAAGGAGTGATTACGTTTGCTATGGATGTCGAGGTATAGCTTTGCCTAGCGCGTAGAAGCAGGCTTACTGAAAATTCAGCCCAAAGAGTTTTTTCAGTCAAATTGAGCAACATTGAGTTGCAGTTGAATGAAGAGAATCCTATAAATAAAATTGGTGTAGTTCTGTTCGACTAAGATTGAATTTGAGGGCATGTCTTTAAATGTAAAAATCTTAGAAACTGCTCAGTATATTCTGGTGCATTTTCCACAGGCCTATAGAGGATACCTAGGCCTACAATCTCTACTTTGTTTCAACTCTGTATCTCTATAAATTCCGAAAAAAATTGGACAAGAGTAATTTATTTTTTCGTTTCGTTTTGCTTTTTTCTTTGTTACGCTTTCTGTTCGAAAGCACTGGGAGCATTTAAATATAGTTAACAGCTGCTTATAGAGGACATCTGCAGGTACAACTTAGGATATCCAATAACTCGATAACTTAAAAGGTTTTTAAATAAATAGGCAAAATTGGAAACATTTCTACGATTTTCACATGCATTATTAGATATGCATTTCATTCTCAAATCAAACATACTCACCCCGCAATATTGTGACATCTCTTTTAACCTTATTTTACTCAAGTGACGGAGAGGGAGACAGACAGAGACAATATGCTGTTTGGTGTGTTGAGAACAAAAAAAGCCATAAAAGAAATGTCAAATATGTAGGAAAGGAGTGTCAAATAGGTATAGGTATCAGTGATACCAAATCGTGGTATTATTACATTAGGGAAAATTCCTGATGATATACGTCGCAGAGTGGGCCCAGTCTACGGGAGGTTCTTTAGTACGGGTTCAAGTCCCTCACTTTTGCAGAAGGCTCTTTCTGAAATTTTTTTCCATCAATTGTTCTGAAACCACATTTTGCACGTGCGAAGCCGGGCGGGTACAGCTAGTATAAATATAAAATGATCAATATCAATATGAATGATGAAGTCGTATCTAAAGACTTTTGAATTGGGCAAGACAACATAAATGTTGTCTAAGCAAGCGCTCCATGGAAACCGTTCGTGAATGGTGTGGGGTTGGGGTACCCGGTTTAGAGTTAAAAACAATCAGTAAACAAAAAAACACCAACTGGTAATACAGTGGAACTTGGCTCGCCTAACTCTCTATTTCGTTCCAAAAGTCAATCCAATTCCCCACACGCTTAATTTTTGTTTCCCGAGTTCATTGTTATTTCTTTAAACAAGACGATCCATGAAGTTCTTTGCAATCCATGCAATTGGGTTGGTTTCCGTCAACGTCACCATTGCCTTGACAAAGTTACTTTAACCGCATCTTTTGCTTCTTGATGTCAAATTTGTAAATCGTCCAGCTGCAACTCGGTTCGTTCCTAGTGTCAATTTATTTTAATGCCTACTTAAGTGAGTCAAATGTTTGCTCCAAAAGGAAAAGTGAGAAACTAAGTAACTGGAATGTCTACCTTTTAAGCTGAGACCGAAATAAATGACTCATAAGATTCCAATTAACCCGGTTCGACTGTAAAAACAAATGCAAATGAAAGCGAATGATTTTTTAGCATTCTTGGGCTCAAAACCTTACATGATGTTATTTTTATGCCAACATAATGAGCGCGTAACCCTTCCAGTTCTAAAATCATATTAGGCACAAACTGCATCGAAATCGTAAATAAAAATTACCAAAGTAACTAAAACAATCACCAGTTTGGGCCAAATATAAGTTTCTTTTTAAAAATGCAATTAAATGAACAAAATTTCATTTTTTCTATATATAATGGGTTTATTAGTAAAAGCAATCATTCCCATTAATTTTGGATCACAACGTCGTTCAAGTGGCTGGTTCGGCTGGCTTCGCAGTAGCGCATTCTGTCACTCAAATTTTCCAAGACCTTGTTGATGGTTTCGGGCTGTAGCTCACGCATTGCTTGGATGATTTTGGCCCTAAGTGCTTGAATCTTTTCTGGACTGTTGGCATAACTTTGGTCCTTCACCACGGTTCCCCACAAAAAAAAATCCAAGCGGATCAAATCGCAGCTCCGAGGCGGCCAATTTACATCGCCAAGACGGCTGATAACAAGATTTGGGAATTTGTTGCGCAAAAGATCGATTGTGGCACGGGCTGTGTGGCACAGCGCGCCATTCTGCATGAACTGGAGATCGTCCAAATCCATGTCTTCAATTTCAGTACAAAAAAAGTCGGTTAACATGGCTCTGTAACGCCCACCGTTGTCCGAAACGTTGTTCCCAGCCTCATTTTCGAAGAAAAATGGACCAATGATGCGACCGCATCCGCACGACGACATCGACCATGAGTGTTGTCCACCAGTCTCACGAACTTTTTGCACAAACTTGCGTACAGCAGGCGCGGTAGGTGCTTCATTTCGGCCAAAATTTCAAAAAACCAACTGTTTGGGCTACACAACACTCACTTTGGAAATAAGTTTTCAATTATTTCCCAACGTTGGTCAAGCATAAAGCGACTCATTTCGTTCCGCGGAGGTATGATACTGGGATTCTGTCAAGATTTTGAGCGGGAAACAGCTATCAGTGTCAAAATAACCTATGATTTAAAAAGAAACCACTAGATGGCCCACCCTGGTATTGAAGTAGAAGTTCGGCCTCAGAGGTTACACGTAATTGCCTACAGACAAACGGAAGGAACTTTATTTGAGACCGCAGAAAAGCAATAAAATCCGGCTGTGTTAGCAACTTTTAAATTCAACCCGCCTTATAATTTGCAATTAAAAATAAATTCCAGTCAACAGCGCAGTTCTCACAATAATTACAGTTTCACATGCGCGTTCTCTTGACAGTAATCGTTTGCCACTTAAATACAGCAATTGCATTTATCAACCTTTTTCATATCCTTCTTCCGCTTACTCACACCCTCACACCCTCACATCTCTAATGCGTCTATCGTGCCAGATACACGTTTGCCAAAGCGGGTTGACTGATGGGTAGATTTACCCACTTTATCCTACGTATCTCGGTGCTTATATCGACGACTCTTAAGCACTCTATCCAGGATACGCGCATCATCGGCAACATCATTCTTCAGGCCCTCACATCAGCCGACACCCCAGCCCCGCTACCAAGCAATTTTCCATTTAACATAGTTATCATGGCTTAAAGATATCGCTATTGAACGGGTTTAGAAATGGGTTCGAGTGATATGCAGGGGGTGGTGTGACAGCGACTTTAAATTGGCATAAAGTCACGTTCGTTCCGAATCGTTTAGTGGCAGTTGCATGCACTCCCATTCTGCATACACCTATACTCGCTACTCGCATCGATATGGAAAGTGTTCCTTTTTAAAAATTTTTTTTTGTTTGTTGTTGTTCTGAATAGACAAAGGATTGTTGGAGCATAAAGAACGGTAACGACGAGTACAATGTTTTTCTGATCGAAGCTGAAGGAGTGAGTGCACAGCTGAAAAAGGATTGGATTGACGGCAGAGGGCAAGGAACTTCAACATCAGAAGTGACATCTCAATAAAGTGTAAAGAAATTGAGAGATATTCCATGCGCCTTGCATCCTTTCGTTCCCTTTTCACATGCGAAAGGAAACAAAAGAACTGTGAACTGTTGTCGGTTCCATAAGGTTTTTTTTTTGGGAACAATGCGCATTGTGCAAAGTCAATTGGAAAGCACTGAGAGGGTTAGAAGCACTGAACTTGTCAAAGAAGATCTAAAAGCATGTGTCGGAGTACCCTGAGTTATGAGAAGAATTTCATTCCATAACCACTTGGAGGTGAAGAGCATCTGGCTACAGTACGGGTATATCCGAAATCTCCTTTTCCGGTTCGTCGACTGGCGTTGCCGAAGGCAAATATACCTCCCCTCCCACAGTGGCTATTCATTTTTTAACATTTCAGCCGGTCCTCAATATTTTTCTCCAATCACGCATTCGTCTCTCTCATCCATTTTGAATGTAGCTATAATTACCCTTTCATCCGTAACCAGAACCCTAATTGAATTTGCTCAAGCGGAGACAGGAAACACCTGACAAACATCTGTAAGTAAGTTTTGTGGCGGCTGTGCTACTGTTACTGTGTTGGCTTTTAATCAAATTTGCCTGAATCAAATTAAAAGACCAATATTCAGCAGCACTCCCGCTGCTCTTCCACCCCTTGGCCGCAGAATATTCATCATCCGTACTGTTTTTCCCTCGCAGGGATTTCTGTGTGCTTGAAGTTCATTACTTTTTCATGCACCATGAAAGGATGTTGACCTTTGATTCGAATGGCAGTACACCGCACCGGGCCTCGCTTTTCGAGCTGCAGACATTTTCGCACGTCGGTCGTCGTAAATCCCTATACTGGCGGGCGACAACATGAGTTGTTGATGGATACGGGCACAGATGGTGACGACTGTGCGGAGTGAGAAGAACTTCTGTGGCGAAAAATATTTATAAGGAAAGTGAGGAATGAAATTTTGATTTCAATCGGAAACGGAATTGTGATTCCACAAAATTCTCTTTGCATCCGGTGGTGAAATGGGTATGGAAATCCCCTTCCCGATGCAAGGTCAATTCATGCCGTATTGAACGCATTATACGACTGTAAGGGAAGGTTTATCTGATAAGTATAAGCGGGATATGGTTGCAAACGTTTACGCCCTAAAAATGAAGGCAGCCTTCATTTGACTTTTTAAATTTGTTATTGATCGTATATAATGAAGAGGGAATGGGAGAAATTATATATGGAATGAATTGGAAGCCGGAAACTTTATTTCAGTTCGAACTTCGAACGAACTTCGTTGTTCGTTCCGCCCAAAATCCTTAGCGTAATGAAAATAATACTTCTGGGCATGCAGAATATTATTTTCCAATCACGCATTCATGCAATTCGGTCAATTCAAGTTCTTTATTCTTAAGTTAAACTGAAGTATACTAAAAGGCCTGTTTTTTTTTTTAGCTTCGATCTCAGCAAAGTAAAGTAAAGTAGGATTTTCAGCACCACAATTAAAACAACTACGCTCTACTTGATACTTAAGGAACTCTCGGTAGTTGTTGTACTTGCGAGCTGAAAATTATACTTAACTTTGCTTTGCTAAGATTGAAGCTGAAAAAAAAACACTCCTAATGATGATCGACGGATCGGCCGATACCGCCAACATTTAGCTGGTACATTTTTCGTTCTATTCTCGGACGCGTACACAGAACATCGTCTCTTCTCCTTCCACTAATATCGATGAATTTGTTACTCTTTGTTTACATCAAAATATCCGTAGTTTAAGAAAAAATTTCCATATTTTGTTAGCACATATCGAAAGTCTCGCGAAATTGCCTATTATAATTGTTTTGAGTGAAATTTGGATTTATCAAAATGAGCTAGATCTTTATAATATTCCGGGTTATTTGCCATTTGGCAATTGCAATGATTCTTATTCAGCCGGTGGTATTGTAGTGTACGTCAAGATTGGTTATTCGTGCGATTGTGTTTCGATAAATATTCCTAGTGCCGATGTAGTAAATTTATCGCTTACTTATGAAAATGAAAACTATTCTATAATGTGCATTTACAGACTGCATGACTTTAGTAAAAGTATTTTCATTGATGAGTTTAGTTCTATTTTGAGTGATGCCAAGGCTTATAGTAACTTAATAATTCTAGGTGATTTAAATATTGATATTTTAAATGAATCTGACAGAGACACTGAAAACTATTTATTCTTGATGGCTTCTTATGGTCTCAAAAGTATTATAAATGTACCAACCCGTGTAACTTATTCAACCAAAAGTTGTATTGACCATATCTTCACTCGTTTACATAAAAATAATAAGTCGCTTCTTTGTGGAAATGTTTATGATTTTAGACTTACCGATCACCATATGATAACTCTTAGTATTGGTAACCATACAAAGTTAGATGATGTTAATAATTCCTTGCGGAAAGAAGTTCGCACAAATTATGCTATGCTAAATGAATGCCTAAGATATGAATCTTGGGAGCCAGTCTATTCAGAGAGAAATCCTTCCATTGCTTATGACTTGTTTATAGAGATTCTAAGAAAATATATAGAAAACTGCACATTCTCGTGTATGCATGCTTCGAATCGCAGAATCAGAATAAAACCTTGGATGACTACTGAACTCTTAAAGAAAGTAAAAAGGAAAAAAAAGTTTGCACTAAAATATAGTAAACATCCACTTAATCATAAACTAAAGAAATACTATGGTAAATTGTGTAAAGAGATAAAAAAAGAAGTAGCAGATACGCGTGACCGTTACTATATCAATCAATTTCAAAACGCTAGAGGTAGTATTAAAGACGAGTGGAAAATTGTTGATTCTATTTTAGGAAAAGGTAATAGTTCTAAATCAGTTGATGTTTTAGAAGTAAATGGTGTGGTTTTGTCTGATATTAATAGCATTGCTAACAAGTTCAATGAGTACTTCATTGAAATCTCAGAGAATCTAAAACCCTCTGCAGAATCAAATAATATTTGCAACTGTAATACTTCACATGAAACTCTTGCAGTAAGAAGTCAGGTCAACAGTTTTGTTTTTGATACTATATCATCCGAAGAAATATTTAAGCTTATAATGTCTCAAAATAACAAAAGCTCTTGTACAAGTGATGGTATTACGAATGTGGTTTTAAAAAAAGTCGTCTTTAATATAAGTGATATACTATGTTATTTATTTAATCATTGTATAAGTAATGGATGTTTCCCAGAATCCTTAAAATGTGCAGAAATTGTACCTCTTTTTAAAAAAGGAAATCGCAAGGATATGCGTGACTATAGACCTATATCTCTGCTTCCGACTTTTTCTAAACTTTTTGAAAAGCTACTAAAATCGCGCATGGTCTCTTTCCTGGATGATCAGAATTTCTTTTCCAATAACCAGTTCGGTTTTAGATCAGGTAAATCAACAGAAGACGCTATTCTTAAATTATGTACCCAATTGTATGATGGAATTAATAGTTCTAAATTTACAATGGCTCTTTTCATTGACATGACGAAAGCGTTTGACATGGTGGATCACAGTTTGCTACTAGATAAATTGTATGATGCTGGCTTTAGGGGATTAATTCATGATTGGTTTCGCTCTTACCTTACAAATAGAAAGCAAGTAGTCGGTATTAATGGAAGTTTTAGCAGTTCTCGTACAATTAAGAATGGTGTTCCCCAGGGCTCTGTTCTGGGTCCACTTTTGTTTTTAATCTATATTAACTCCCTCTTCAGTCAGAATTTCAACGGGTTTCCTACTGCATTCGCTGATGACATAGCTTTCTCCTATGAAGGATTATCACAGTTCGATTGTATTATAAAAATTGAGGAAGATCTGCAAAAACTAAGGCAATGGTTTGCATATCACAAACTGATTGTAAGTGAGAAAACTAAATTAATGGCCTTCCAATTGTCGGGAAATGTTCTAACCGATTTCAATGTGTTTTTTCATTCTCACGACTGTAAAAGGTTTTCTTTACCTATACATACTTGCGGCTGTACAAATTTCAATGAAAATATTTCATGTTCTAGTAGATGCTTTAAAATAGAATCTGTCAAACAATATAAATATCTGGGGGTGCTTATTGACTTCAATTTGAACTGGAAAAGTCATACGCAATCAGTAAAATCTCAAATGATGAGGGTAGCACGCAAAATGTATCTTCTAAGGCCTTTCTGTTCAAAAAAAGTCTTAACTATGATTTATTATGGTCTTGCAAACTCTAAGTTACAATATGGTATTACGAGTTGGGGAGGTTCTTATGCTAATAGTTTTTGCCCTTTACTTAAGGCTCAAAAACATTTAATTAGATTACTCTGTGGAAAAAATCGATTTGCTCATAGTTTTCCTTTGTTCAGAGAGTTGCGAATTCTGCCTTTAAGACATCTTTATGTTTTTAAAGTTCTCCGAGAGTTCTTTAAGCAAAGTGGCAACACTCCTAATAGAAACTCAAGACTCTACAGCTTACGTGTTAATAACCTAGCACTAGTAAATGTTCCTATTGCACGTAGAACCAAATTTACGCACTTTTTTACTACAACCGCACCAAAAATGTTCAATAAATTACCGATTGCTGTTAGAAGAACTTACAATTTTCATTCATTTTCAAATAAAGTAAAAGATTGGCTATTTACTATCGAATACAATAATATTGAATCATACTTTCGCTTTGTGTCGTAATAGTACTCATAATTACATTTCCTATAAGCTTGTATGCATATTCCATTCAATTATTAATTTTTATTGTTATATACCCCATATCAGTTTACTTAATTGTTAAATTTTACTCCTGCGAGTCATTCCACACTAACTTTAAATAGTTACGGAATGATTACTATTATTCTTCCTTATTATTGAATTAATTTGTTGTTTAAATATAGTATCTAAGATGGATGAATAAAAAAACTATACAATACAATACAATACAATACAATACAATACACCTACAAAGCAGTATGTTTGCCGACACGTGAGCAAGCCACATACAATGGACCATGTGAAGAGCATTGACGACTTATTGACTGTCATCACAAAAGCCAATCGAACCGGGAACTGAATCAGCTTGAATTGGAATAATCGGATTTCGTGGGACAAGGACTTCCTCTCCTCTGAATTTGTCCTTGATGATCGTCGCTTGAATCAGACTGTTCATAAGATTCATGACGAACAACAGCGGATTATGATCGATCTCACCTTCAGCTGTAAGTTATGCTGCAGAGTTCCTAGCATATCAAGCGAGTTCAAAAATTCCTTCCGATAGTTGGTCGCTTCATCCTCGGCGGCGACGCTGTCAACGGATTTGTACGAATGCAGTTCTCTAGCGATTTGACTTTGAATAGTGAAATTCTAGCTATCGACGTCCTTATTCATTCATTCACTCGGTCAACTGCCTTCAAAGCTCGTTTATGCGCCATCGACATTCGATAAAAAAAAGCCAAATCGGCCCAGCCGCTCTCAATTGATGACTTATTATACATTCTTACAGCATTTTTTTTTATATATACAGATTTAAAAAATTTTAAATAATTTTTGTTGTTTTTCAGCCCAGTTTATTTGTGTGCGGTTCGCCATACAAACTTTCATCCCCTTAAAATGTTTTTTTCGCGACAATAAGTAGTCTATGTCCTTCCTTGGGCCAATACGAATGCATCAAGTCAGAGATGGGGAAAATCGAACGAAAAGTTTTCGAGCTATGCGCGCACGCACGAACGTCAGTCCCTTTTATTTATATTTCTTATAAAATTTTCACTTTTTTTGTATACCAAAATAAGAAAACACTTGATGAACACTGCCAAAAATGAAATGACAGAGAATAAAGACCGGCAACGGTGTTGAAAAGAAATGGAACATAATAAAAGTATATTTTGAATGTAGATACACACCATGTTCTCATAGCGCCAACAAAACATGGATTTCATAGCCAAGCAATTCACTATAAACTGTAAATAAATAATATATGCAAGACACCACTCAATGTCGTATGTTTTGTATTTTAAAGTTTTGTAACAGAACTTATGTCATTCGTACTGAATTACATGTGCCCGTAGATATACCTACATTTCGCATTTTCTTAAATGAAAAGTAATTTTTTTAAAAGCGCCTATGTCCTTCTCATTATTTTTTATGCGTTTTACTCATAATTTCATTAGTTAAGGCTTTAAGGCCTTTTTTTCAAAATGGCATTTTTTTTATTTGAAATAGGTATGTTTTTAATTTTTTTTTAATCTTTGCCAAGAAAAAAGAAAAGAAATTATATGTAACCTTGGTCTTAAAGAATGTGTTTTCACCTTCAAACTGTCCATTTTCCGAGCTCTTTATCTGTCATTCTTTAAAAAAATTCCAGTAAATGAATGAAATTGGAAAGAAATTCGAAAGCTGTTTGTTTTATAAATAAAAATTGTTTTTGTTTATTTTTTTATATTTGTGTTTAATATTTGATTTATTGTTCCAAGTTAGTTTTCAGGTTAGACATTTTTTCGTCAAAAGTGGTTGGCAACGCGAACACTGGTGTTGAAACATTAGTAACAGAACACTGTTGTCGCGAGTTCATGGTTTTATCCCATCTCAAAAATGCGCCTAAAGAAGTTTTCACTTCAAAAAGCATTCAACCAAACTTTTGATATTCACTTTCATTTCTTTCAAATTGAAGTAAGTAAGTAGCCTTATGCCATCTGTCAAACATTCCTGTTCGCCGTTTTGTTGCGGCTTGCGGGTACAAAATCCCACCGTTGACAACAACGCACATAGCGCACGATTTAACTTCAGAATTTGTGGCTGCCTTCAATTTTCTATTCCTCTGCGTCATCCGGGCAGGTAGCACCTTGAAAAGAATCCTTCGCATTGACTCGGCAAGGTAGACATGAATTATTTCAAAACGAATCATATATACAACACTCTGCCACTCTGCATCGTGTCCTTGATGTTATACCCAGATTATACTCTTATCCAATATTCTCCGCCTACTGCTGCTACTACGTGTCCGCTTCAACGGATCTATCAATAACCAAAGAAGTCGTCTCCACACTCACCTTAAATCTGCCTTCCGCACAGATTCAGTGTGACAAATGTAAATTTTTTTCTAATTTATAATTTTACGTTATGGATTTTGGCTGATCAAAATCAAAATAGATTGCGTGCGGGTGGGGTGGGATACATCCCCGCGTAACGTGACTTTTGACAGATGAAGCTCAAAACTTCTACATTAGTTATCGGTGAGACTTTGAAACTTACTCACGTACAAGTAATTTACTCCATCCAGTGGGAGTAATTAAAAAATGAATATTTCCAATATAAGAGGAGGATAAAGTTTCTCTGTCATTGAACGCAGTGAGTCAGCATAAAGGGAGGGAGCTCTTTTTGATTTTGAATGAAAAAGTTTTATTAGCTGATAAGCTAATGATTCCTCGGCAGGATAATTAGTTTTACATGGGGGTGCATCTATTTGGATCGAGTGAAATTGTTTGCAAGGGTAATTAGTTTTGAATTGAAGGCTGTAATTAACTTCAATTAACTTAAAAGCAAAGGGATTGGCGAGAAATGTTTGCTCCCATTTACCAGTTTCGGCAAGCTCAAAGGTGATGATTTCCATTTATCATGAGTTTCTATACAAGTTGTAAAGTGAAAGGAAATGTTTAACTCACTAACAATGTGTACGGAAGGGACTACACCCTTTTGTATTCATCGTGCTGCATGCATCATGCATATTGGTATGGAGGTACTTAAAGTGAGCTAGGTTGTGATGGGTGGTCTCGTCAGTTTTAAGAGAAATGTTCACCTATGGGAATTGAGCTCTCATTTGTTTTATATGTCTTCAAAATCGGATTCGAATTTACGACGAAATCGGTACGACAGCACGAAAAACACCTGCAGCGGAGGTTTGAATGGAAAATTGAACTAATTCGTTTCGGTTTCGATAAATGTCGAACAGTAGGTAGGCCGCCTGGTCGCCAGCCGCGTTGTTGAATTTGAGTTTGTAAATTTCTTTCCCCATTTTCTCTCCGTCTGGTGGATGGAATTTTTTAGATTTCATAGCCCACTTTAAAAAAATGCGTCCTGAATTTATACCGTCTCCAGAAATGGCAAGTCCTCAGAACCGACGACGACTTTAGTTCAAGGCTTCCTCGTTCTCTGTTCAAATTTTTTATGCCTTTTCCTAATATTTTAGACCATTACTCTGGGAGAACCATCCCTCCCACTCCACTATTCTTTGTTATTTCCTTCGAATAAGTCGAGGTCTTGCTCAATGCGCTGTCGTGTAACTGAAACCACCACTTTAGAGACTTGCTTGCGGCTAATCTTGAAAAAACAAGAGGTCGGTTATAACCCTGAAGTTCCAGTTTCTCCTCCATAACAAAGGAGTCATCCTAGAGTCTATGTTGACGGCTGAAAACGTCACAGAAACTTGAATCTTAGTTTAGGCTAGGTAAGGTGGCTGTTCATAGGAGGAGAGGACTTTTACCAGAGCTGTAGGTCCATTGTGATGCGATATTAGTGAGTGGGAACGGATGCGACCAGAGGTTTCGCGAGACATTACAAGTCGGAACCTTTTTGGTCTGTTGCAGCCTGCAAATATCATTTGCAACTGTGTGTAATTATGGGCAACTGCCTTGTTGCGCTGGAAATGTTAGAACGTATGTAGAATATAAGAAGAGTGGATATTTTGTCCATCGGTTTAACGATCTTTTCACAGCTATGTCCATCTCCAGATAGATGTACGCACGACTGAATTAAATATTTGTGCTCCATGCTTATTATTATGACATTTCTGTTTATATTCTCTGTATATTCACAGTAAATGTTCGATTTTCGACCTCTTTTCCTGGTACACCCAACAGCTATTCCATGATACGTCTCTTCGCCCTTCGGAAATGTGCGATTGAACGCGGTCTTTTCAGGGCTCTTAAAGGTGGATGGTCAGAAGCAAGTCAATTGTTATTCGGTGGTTGTTAGTATCGAGCACTGTCATTGTCACCATTCAATACTTGGCAACCATAACAGAAACTAAAAGAATCCCACACCACGCTAACTCGCTTACCTGCAATCCACTCACGGTGCACGATTCGGCAGGCTTCACTTCGATTTCGGTCCCACTATGCACCACACCATCGGATCTCGTTGTGGTGTCCTCCTCCGAAATTGGTGGGCACAAACTGTGATCACTCAAATCTATAATACAAAAAAAAGTATTCATGTAGAAACAAAAGTAGAACAATTAGTGTGAACAAGGACATTTTTGACACAACTCACCTCCAGCACGACCATATTGGGCCAACTCGATTGATATGCTTGTGCCTCTCGGACAGCTCAGCGATAATTGTTCCGAATCACATCCAGCTCGCTGATAGGTTCGTAATGTAGCGGCTAACAACGCTGTTGTGTGGATTAAATTCCAAAATAAAAATAAATATAAATTTTCATTTTCGTAATGCAATTTTGTTGTCGGTTTTGTTTTATTGCGAATATTGTCACAGGTGTGCAGGTGCACCAGAGCCAGAGCACAACGTCCCAAGGTACCCCATGATGAGTGGTGTCAGCCAAAAACACAGAACGGAGATTGATATGAAAAGAAAAATGAAGAAAAACAAATTCGAAATGAAAAGATAATATTTTTGTTGTTATGTTGAATTGTTATTTTTGAAGTGAACATTTTTCAGCGCTATATTTATTTTGTATTTTTCTCAATTTTAAATACAAAGCGAAAGTGTTTTTTTTTTTGCTGCTGGAGCAGTAGTATTTTTAATTTGTTTGCTGATGACTAAATAAAATTCTCGTTTGGATGACTATTTTTGGAATTGATGAGTATTTTTGTTCAGCTTGAGCTTTCGGCAGCGCAATTTTTTAGGAAATTATTTTCATGGATGATAGAGGGGTATGCTACATGTGTGGTCTTTAAGTTTACACTGGTTATTTGCGGTGAGTGATGTTATTGGCATTGGGGAGATGTATGTCTGGTTTAGTCAAATGTATATTGTATTTATATACCCTTAACAAAAGTAGTTACATTAAATTCATTAAATTTATATACCGTATTTTTGGGAGCGTATGAATCAGCATGGTATATTTTTTTCTGGGTGATATAGACAGGAAATATATATTTCGGAATTCGTGGACATCACTGAAAGCAATTAATTATTTAAAAAAAAAATATAGGAATAGTTAAACTAAAAATAACTGCGTTGGGAGTTTTTTTTTAAATGCACTTGACTTTTTTATCTCTGCTATTAAATCACTTTAAAGTGTATTTGACAGCCAATTTCGGCTGACTGTGTATGACTGGAACTTGTTTACCACATTTAGCGAATGCTTTTTATACATTTTTTTCTGCAGCTATCAAATATTATTTTATAAGTTCACAATTTTATTTGATTTTAAGATTTTGTTCGTTGGAGATTTTGCTTTTGTTACATAATGTTTATGTTTTTTGTCCCATATGACAAGTGGAATTATCAGACCCCGAACAAAAGAAGGGACACTCTCTAAACTGCGACAGCAATAGAGGCATCGCAGTTTCGCTGTCACTTGTTCAGTTCTTGTTAAGTGACAACTATTCACTGTCACTATTGTCGGAGTAGTTTCAATTATTGTGGGTCTCCTACAATAATTTCTAAACAACATTTTGCGACAGTTTCTCAGAAAACTAATCATTTTTAACCTTGCAACTAAATATTATGTAGGTCACAATAGGTAATTTTATATGGAAAATTCCGCCATTGTGTGTTCGTAAAATCAAGCTTGGACACTAAATAGGGTCGCGCGCTGTCAACAAGATGCGACTTAACACCTAGAGGCGACAAATGTTAAATTAAGAGAACTCTACGAAAATTACACAACGTCGTCTACCTAATCAGAAAAGTTCGAAATATTGCTACAACGCAGTTAAAGATGACTTAAGACTTAACTGGCGCCCAAGAGTTGAAGAAGGGATTTAACAGGGACATCTACGAAGTACACATCGTCATCCACCTAATCAGAAAAGCTACAAATTGACCAACATAGAGGGACAACGCAGTTCAAGATGACTTAAGACTTAAGACTTAACTGGCGCCCGAAAGTTGAAGACGAGCTCAATCAAGTTGGAGTGCAAAAAGTAACTGTGGTTCAAAAAAATGTAACATGTAAAATTTGAAAGTTTTTCTACAAACAATAATGCTCATATTCTGCCAGATCTATATTTTGGTTGAACGGGGTTGCCGGTTTGATGAGCTTGAAGAGCGCGCTCCAATAAGTTTGTGATCAAAATGGGACGATATCGAGACCTAATAAAGAAGCAAGAAAATATAGTTTTCCTGAAACATATTATGTGTAATAAAGACACTTGAAAGTAATATAAGCTTAAAGTCTTTCGTTAAGCCTGAATTTGTTTTAATCTTAAATAGCAATGCAATTATAATTGGAAGAAGATATCCCTCAATTGCCCACCGTGGCCCCTGTTTAAAATCACGCAACCGATCGCTCCAACTTTTTAACACCCAATGCTCTGGCGAACAAACCTTGAGCACCCATAACTGACATTGAACTTTTGAAGATTTAATAGTTATTTTAACAATGCAAACTATGCTAAATAATTTGACACTGTGAATTTAGAGAAAAGGAAACTGCTTGCCATCAATCATGCAACAGATGAAAAGGAGTAGAAAGAGGGTGTGGCTTATTTCCACTTTCTTTCCACAATTATGACCGACTTTCTTTTACCTACCATTTTTGGCAACGATTTTAACTACTCAATTACGACAGATGTTAAAAGCCTTTCAAGCCTTTTTAGGAGCTCAAACTGATTCAAGGAGTAGAGGGGATAAATAACTTTTATTGGACTAATTATATTTAGTTTAATAATATTTATTTAGAAGTGAACATAATTTCACAAAATATTATTATTGCAAATATGTACAAAATCGTTTCAAACAATTAATAATTATCTCTTACAAAATTTAAAGTTTACATTTTAACTTTAATCGGAAGATTTTTATATATATATTTAATTCTTGTGTTTGTGTTTTTTTTGTTTGATTTTAAATTATTTGGCTGTGAATTTGATCTAAGGATTAATTTTTTGTTCAAATATTGTGGTAACAGTTTATTTTTAGTTTTATTTATAAAATTGAATGTAAACTATTTTTTTCTTTATTTATTATTTGTTAAGTTGACTTTACCTTACCAATTAAAACTGAACAAGTTGTCCAAGCGCTAGTCTAGTCTTAGTCTCTCTAGTGGGAGGTGCCACGCCCAAATATCCAATAGTGTCCAATTTTTTGGCAATACACTTTAACCAAACGATATATAATTATATTCATTTAAGAAATTTTGAAGCTGAAGCTGCTATAGATACCAAGATATAGCGTTTTAATGGTTTTCTCGTATGGAAAGTGCCACGTCCCAATGTGGAAATTTTGGTAAAATGCTTGGCTGCAAGATGTAAGGTTTTAAGTTATATTTCTGTATATAGTGTCAGCTTTAAAGCCTGGGTAAGTACTAATTGATGTAACTCGCGCGCCATCCATTGTAAATATTTTTAGCTGTCATAAAAATCTTTTATGTTACTTGCCTTTTAATTTTCTGATATCTCATCTTAATCGGTACATCATCGGTACATGATGTACCCACATTCGCTTTTGTGTAGCCCAATTTTAGCACGAAATCAAACCACCAAATAAATATTCTTTCCGTTGCCTTGATTATAATACGTGGCTACTACTGTTAGTTTCACTGATCTAGAAGTGTTCATTTCCCAATAGAGGGCGTACACATAAAGCCCATTCAATGGGCTTCTCAAAATATTTCTAATTGGTGTTAAGGTTAAATTGTGATGTTCGCAGCTCTTAATTATCGACTCTTAAAAATTGCAATGAATGCTTCCACCAATTACCGTTAATGTTGGAACTCTCATTGCTGAACAATAATTCTTTGCACCCCTTAACTAGGAAACGAAAGTCTTTTCATATAAAATACTCAACAAGGCCAAGCGTTTACAATTGTAAATTTATCAAGTTTTTCCAACTTAAGTAAAAACTATTCAGCCTCAATTACTCCTAAACTATATGAACTTCCCGTACACCTACCCCAAAGCGTAGGTATATTTATTTCAACTTGCACTGTAGTCCGGGCTGGGTACAAGGACATGGCCGCTTCCCCATAACGCTGCCATTTAGTCACTAAAACAAAGCTTACTTCCAATTGCGCAGTTAACCTTCCCACAAGTACCCATTCATCAAATGAAATCAAATTTCGAAATAGGGTGCAGCACAGCACCGTTTAACTCGCCTGCAACCAGACCAACTCAGGTCCTACAGGCTTGCGCCGCGCCATACCCCAACCAAATGCACATTTTCCGGTCTGCACCAAATGCCATTTATTTTGCTGACAATGATTTTTATTGCTCAAATATTTATATTTCATAGCCGTGCGCTGTGAGGGAAGGACGAAGGACAGTCGAACATTGTGTGGACCTTTGCTACGATTGTTCGTGAAAAACTCTCCACCATTATTTCCCAACTAGGTATGGCTAAGACAAAGTTTCTCTCATTTAACGGTCGCATTAAATGTTGCCACCTTCGCTTCTTTCTTGTCCAGACTCCTGGCACTTTCTCGTAGACCGGAAACCCTTTTTTAAAATATCCACAGGGCGAAAGCAAAGGAAAGAACAAGGATATAAATTGAATTCATTAATTGCACCGAAGACAGAAGTAGTAACATAGTTCGTCCGGCAATTGTTTGATTGCAGTGTTAGTCGGCAGCAGCCGCGGAGAAAGGAAGGTTATGCGCTAGCCCATGACAAGTTTTCCCAACGCAAAAAGAAGGGCGTCATTGAAGGCCTCAAGTTTCCGGTAATAAAGGCGACAATGACTGCGCTGCCTTGAAGACCGTCGACGACGACGACGGCTGGCTGCCATTGTTTGGATTTTCGAGTGTGCTGCTCGCGAGAGGGCACACTACTACACGTACTACTGGTGGCATAGTGCTAGTGGTAGCACACTCCTTCATTAATGTTATCGTCCTCTCTTCAGCGCAGCACTCCTCAAGTTATGGATTCGAAATTATGGGAACGAGGCTAAACGTAATTACACCCGGCATAGCAGCAGCAATTCCTTTCTTCTTCTTCTTGATTATCATTATTATTTCTTCCTTGCTCCTTTTTTTTAGAAAAGTTATTGTGGAAAAATTATGTTGCCACAATGTAGAGCGGAGGATGACGGTATACACTTCCTCAAAATGGTTGATTGCTTCATTTGACGGGAAAAGAATTTGAATTGGCAGACCCGATTTTTCCATGTGCCTTCGTCCCCGCCCCGAAAAGATAAAGGTTCCAGCTCTCGAGCATTCGAAAGTTATGCGGCGGCAGTTTTTCATTTTTATTTGGGGGTGAGACTAAAAATAAAATCAAACGAAGGGAGGAAACAAAGCAGATGTGCCAAATTGGCCAATAAATGTGCAAAGAATATGCGATTGCTTGTTTGCCGCACAGCATCTGTGCCTCGGCTTTGGGGAACACAAGATGCATCTCTGATCATTTTAATCGCATTAAAACGCTCTTTTTGTAGATATTTTTTTGTTGGGATAAATTTCTTTGCAATACGTTGGAACAAGGTACGTATGCAGTTGATGTATGGGTATGTATGCGATGGAATTTCCAATGCGGTTTTTTTTAAGTAGCTATGAATGTGGTTGGGTTGAAGACATGGCACTGCACGAGAGTTGCTTCAAGGGCAAACTATAAATAGCTACCCACACTCAAAAAAAAAACTGTGTCGATTGGAAATGCGGGATATTTTAGGTCATGACGAATGCTGTTAATATTTTTATTGTCGTTCTTCTTTTTGTACTCATATGCACTTGTTTGGTGAAAAACGAAATATATGTTTACCAGGGTATAAGGAAAAGACTGCACTATACCAGCTTTCATGCTATAGGCACTATACTTTCAAGACTGCACTTGAGGCCTTTTGCAAATGGACTTAGAAACAGAATTACAAACATCAGGTAATAGTACTCACTGACGCAGGACTCTTTCAAACCATTTATTTGAGCTTCATAATGAAGGGATCCTTCTCCAACATCAAAAGGGTTGAAGGTCTTGACTTCGACATGCCTTACGAAGGGGTTCCCCCTTGATAGGGAGGTGAACTGAACTGAATTTTGGTAGTTATATACCTTCGGATGGTTCCAAAACTAATGAGAACACGGCGTCAGACAAGATTGGAGATATAGGCCTACACGTGACCCTGAGACTTCAGAAACCATACAGTGCGATTTAGTTCTAGCCACTTGAATAGTGAACTCTGTGATACTATGATGTTAACGAAAGGAAATATATTCTGGCTGAAGGATATAAATATACATTTATTCATGATCAATATCAGCACCTCGGTCCTAAAATGGACACAGCCTGAGTTAGATCGGAACAAAAATGTATAATTGATAAAAGTCAGTAGATCAAATTTAACAATAACTTTGCCCTTAAGCTCGTTCCCTTTTTAAGAAACATCACACAATACGAAAGGCGTAAGGCGTCCCCGCCAGTCTTTTATTCTAGGCAAGAAAATAAGAAATCGTAGTCAGTAAGACGCACATTGTAAGTTACAAATTTTTGCATGAATCAAATGTCAAATACACTTATTTTATGCAGTATGTGAGTGTACTTCCTTTTCATCTTAAATTTAGAGCTTTAAATGTCACCTAACATACTTGTCTTTGATTGGAAAATTTACGCATGGATACGGACAGGTGGTAGTAGAGTGCCCCTGTAATTTCGTTCGTTTTTTGTATGCAACATTTTGAGTGGTTTGTCTTTCACAGCTTATGGCTGTCAAATCGTGATGGGCACAGATTTTATAAGGCTACACTTATTGTTATGTTTTAATTAGTTTTAAAATACAAACGCGTAATCCATTTAAATTCAAGTTTTATTAATTAAAGGCTTTATGAAGTCCAACTTAAACTAGTTTACTTTTATATACTTTCCTTATAGCAACTGGATGAGAAGTACATAATTCATGGGGAACTGCCATCCAGTCGCTGTCAGTGGTGGAAGGACGGTGCTGCCAAATACATACATTACACTTTTACATTAAAGTATATTGCAACTCCCTATATGATGCATGAAGTTGCCGTGTATTCATTCAAGCCAACTCACAACTTTAGAAAAAAACGATATCACTATCAGAATTAGCGTTGTGCTGAAGAAGATACCCAATTGTGTAATTGGGCTCACATTTGTCTCAGGACTTGAAAACAAAAATTCAATAAATAAGGAAACGAAATCAGGAAATCCACCAAGTGAACACACCCTTTCAGCATTTCATATCATTTGACATTTAATTATTTTCTAAGCGCGTATTTTTTTTGCAATAAACTACAGTCTATATGAGTATGGATACATACATTTTGGAAGAACAAACTCCCCCTCCTCATTTTCATTGAACTAATTTCGGGATCTACTCTTACTTGTGTAAAATGGCTCGGGGAATGGCTCAACTCCAAAATTTCTCCGAAACAACTCTGAACTCTGATCACTGTAAGTTCTAAAAATGTCCATAAATTCCAGTGTCAATTATACAATCAGAACAAGCGCATGTCGTTATCTTGCTTTTCTTTCATGTTGCCAAGTGTTGTATGATAGTTCACAATGTCCTGTCTAACCCGACCTTACCTAAGAAGTTGTCCTACCTTTTGTAAATGAATATTATTGTGTCTACTTCTTACCTACTGGTTAAAATGGAAATTTCGTTGCACAGCGCACCGAATTTAGACTGCCTAATTCCACCACTACAAGTGTATACCTATTATGCCTTCTTTGTTTCATAAATAAAGCTAAATGGCTTAATTTTTGGCTTCCATACCAAACACACTCATATTCACCTAACGAATTGTATTTTTCAAACACTCCTCTAATTTAATTCATTCCAACTCTTGCATATTCAATTAACGCCTGTAGGAACCAAGCATACCAAAAACTGATTTGCATTAAAATACTTCTCCTTTATTGAGGTCACTGCACTGTCCCAACCGACCTCTATATCCATTTGAAGTATATATACCTACCAACAACACTTGCCGCAAAATTAAAACGCTCCTGTCATTTTTAAGTGTCAACAACAACCAGAACCAGAACACTATGCAACTTACCTTACCCACCACGGTTTGTTAAAAAACTTAAAAAAAACAAAATGAAACACAAACACAAGTCGTATAACAAACAGAGAAACAACTTGCAAACACTTTTGCAGTGAAAAACACTGAGGGTGCTAATGGTGAGTTGCATTTGTGTCTCGACCCGCAGTTCGAAGCCCAGGTGGTTCTAATTATAGCAAAAAGTTGCTCTGCCATTCGTCCGCACCGAAGTTCCATGGGAAAGAAAAACACAACACAAGTTTGAAATTTTATTTTTGGTCACAGAGAATGTTTTTGTTTTCATTATTTCCCTGCCTTGGAAAAGTGCTCCTAGTTAATTTATTCGCCTGCCCAGCATGGTCGCACTTACAATTTTTGACACACACCTCTTTCACTCTGGAGGTATTAAAGGCTGTGTTCAGGTGTCCACGGTTCCAAACAAAAAAAAAATAAACACACACAATGAAAGTATAGAGTTTTCACATTTAACGGAAATATAATATAAAGCATGAGAGACAATGCATTCTTGTGCCGGACTGTGACAATGAAAAGTTTTTTTTTTATCCGAAAAGTAAGTATTTGCACATAAACACATTTCGGTCTGACGTTTCAATTGTGTCAGAACGAGCGGCCATTATGATAATGGGTTGAAAATATTGCCTGCGGTTATCCGCTTATGTTGGCACCTATTTCCAGACAGTAATAATCATATTTATTGTCCATGCTAGATTATACGAACTCACAATGGCGAAATTTTCCATGTAAAATTACCCATTGTGACATACTAAATATTTAATGTGTGCGAAGATTAAAAATGAGTTAGAGCAAGCAGATCCGATGGGACGCGCAAATGTAAAAAGTAAATAAATAAATATAAATAGTGGACGCAACAGGTCCTAAGGACCCTAGGCCTATCTTCTCACAACCATTGGTTTTGTGTGAGTTTTTAATTTTTGTGACGAAAGTGAGGGTCTACAACTGTATGCGGAGTCCAAACGTCTAATTGACTCATGACTCTCGGATGTTTGCAGACATTTACGAGTGGTGGCGCAGTGGAAAGAACCTTAAGCAAACACTGCACCCATAAAGCGTATACCAATAATTTCCGATGTGATAAGCCTGTAGCATCTTTAAGTGGACGTTATTGATCATTTCCGTTGTTGCTACCTGAATTAAGCGAGTCGAACATTCGACGTCACTTGTGCAACAACACCGCAAATTGAAAAAAACAGTGGTAAGCTCGACAAGAATAGTTCAAAACTCACAGGTACAAGGCAGGATCTTTCAAAAATCTTATTAATTACTTGCATAGACCGATGATATCGACATAAATTGAAAAATATTGCGATGACAGCTCGCGTTTGCTAGCATAGAAACGAAAGATAAGCTAGCTCTTTATCTATCTCAGTTCAAATATAAATTCTGATAACAACATTTCAGAAATCACACGTAGATCAACTCTTGCCGATCTAAGTTTCTTGGTCTGAGAATTCCAAAAAAGGAGCTCTATTCCAAACAACTAGGAAGTCTGTGTCCAATTCTTTGATCATATCGATCTTACTTTATTGGGCTTAAACTGATGAAGATCTCCTTGCTCGCTTAGGGGAAAAGATATTCGGAAATTTTTTCGGTCCCCTTTGTATTGACGGGCTTTGGAGAAGAGCGTTCAATGGGGAAGCTTACGAGCTGTACAACGATATCGACTTAGTAAAAAAATGCTGTGCCCTTGTAGAGTCTCCGAGTCTAACCCGGAGGGATCTTATCTACCACAACCAAGACTTATTAAGCGTTTTTAATTTGTCATAGAGCTTTTTTTATTTGACAATTAGGTAGCAAGGTCTTCTTAACAAACACCAAGAAGGCTATATAGGCATAAAGGCTCTATAAAACCGCCCTCTTAATCTTAGTCATGATCTTGCTCTATAGGTCAGAATTATGGCCGTGTGAAAAGGTGGGTAAAACTATTGATTGTAAATTTGAACACAAACTTCTTCGCTTGGTTTTCGGTCCCGTTTGCATTAAAGACATTTGTAGGACATTTAAGAGAAGAGTTGTACTCTACTATCCACCATCCACCTATTCGTAAAACAGTGAATCAGTCGTCTAAGATGGCAGAGGCGTGTAGATCAGGGCTGT
Source organism: Cheilosia vulpina (assembly GCA_916610125.1). NCBI lineage: Eukaryota > Metazoa > Arthropoda > Insecta > Diptera > Syrphidae > Cheilosia > Cheilosia vulpina. The sequence goes on from OU744276.1 coordinate 3,033,880, forward strand.
CATTTGAGCGCTTTCGGCGCTAGATTTGGCGCTTTTTTGGGCTTTTTTAGTATGTTTAGCGCGCTTAAAAAAATTTTAGCACCTAGCGGAATTTCTAGCGCTTTTTATTTGCAAATCCCCTCTATTATTTCTGTAGTAAATATCTCTTTTGCGGTTCTCAGACTCAATCAATCTTAACAAATGAAGTGTCAAAAAAAAAAAAAAAGAATTAGTTTAAGCACTTTTACTTTTTGAAAATATTGAAAATTAAAAAAAGTTTAATTTTACTACTATGACATATAACATTAAATAAATACCTACTTGATGGCTTCTAAAAATCATTAACAAAAAAAAATGAATATGTTGTGGTTGTACTCTCCTTATAAGAATTTCAGATCTAGCGCTAAATTTAGCTCTTAGTTTTCCATGAAAAAAAAATCTAGCGCGTTTTAGTGCTATTTGTTTAGTTTTTTAACTCCGAGTGGTTAAAGTGACCTGGCAGCACTGGTGTAGATCGAAAAGTCCAATCTGGAGATACAATCCCCCAGAGAAAGACGTCGGCTTAGGTGGCGCACACCAGTTTAAAGCGACCTCTATGAGCTTGAAACACCCCTTTTGGAGGTAGCTATCCAAAGCCGGGTCTTACCGGGAGAGGTGTATAGGTGGAAGCCCAAATCCACCCCATAGTCAGTACGCATTAAATTCCAACAACGGCACCGACTTTTTTGTGTTAAAAACTGTGCTTAGGGAAAAATGATCCTGGATTATCAGAACAAGTTTTAGACGACTAAATGCAGTCCGCAAATTAAAAGAAGGTTATAATTCGCCCACCCATTTAGCCCCAAATCGATTTCTCTTTGCGGAAGCACTGATCAACTTTTACCTAGTACTTAAACCATACCAACTTGAAGACTGCCAGCGATTACATTTAAAAGGGAAAATTTCCAAGGCGCATTTCGAGTTAAGGGTTATATCAGTCGCACTTGGTCATGGCATGCTACGGAAAGTATAATAAAACTACATTCCTTCCGCCCTGTAGCGCGCTTTATCCCTTTTATTCCCCTTCTAAGATACCAATTCCCGCACTGAATCCGAAACTGAGCAGAACAAGGAAGAGCTTATACCAAGCAGACGAGTAAAATCTTTCTTTCGTGTGCACGTCCTTATACCTACTCTACACCTCGATGTCACGCTGACTGGAGTGTTGTGTAATTTTCATTATTATATCCTTCTTATTGCTACTTGTGAAGTTGCACAGAACGCAGCTTTCCCAGATTATTGCAATTTTTATCTTCACACAGTGGCTTCCTTTTTCTTGATTTTCATTATCCTTGCATCCTGTCGGAACTGTGCTTGCGCACGCTATAAGTTTGCCTTCAATTAAACACTTGCACTTGACTGATTTTTCCGTATTTCTCTTCACACTCCGTTGCCCCGCTGAGAGCGGATGAATAAAGCGAGAAATGGTCCCTTGGCGAGAGACAATTGCAAGAATCTTCATCGCGGGACTAAGGAAATACATTAAAAAAGGGGCATTCCCTCACTCATAGATGGCATATTTTTTAGGTTCCCTTCAGCGACAAAGTTAGATTCTAGGGCCACTCAGGCACTCACATATAGCTTGTTCACTCTTGCGGTGCTACATATGTTTATTTTGTGTACGTATTTCCGAAATAAATATCCGCCATTCTGCACCGTTTTCGCGTTTCGCTGAACTAAAGTAAGTGGAGAATGTAAATCAAGGACATAAAATCGTGTGTGTACTCGCATCCGCTAGCCTAGTTCGCTCAGCGCTTGTTTGCTGTGTCCTTTGTTCGTCTTTATTTTCTAAATTTGCTTCTGTTTGTTTGACTGTGTGTACATTGGAAATAATTTGCTTTGGTTTACTTAGAACAACAGAAACAGATACAAACAAGAATTAGGTACCAATGGTTCCACATATTTTTATTTGCCAGCTTTGGCTATAAATTGTTCATGGATGGGTGAGTGGGGAAGTGGAAGCAATACTCGTGTAAAGATAATTTTCCGCAAGGATAATTCAAAGTAAATGTATGTACACAAATCGATTGAGTGGTACACACACACACAAACAAAAAAGAAACATCTGATGCGGCAATTTTAAATTTTGATGTAGGTCGGCGCGGAGAAGAATCCCTTCAAAATAACGAATATCCTCCGGGTTTTTGTTATAGTGATGGATTCACTCTGTACATACGACATAATAAGTTGAAAAATTCATCCATTTTTTTTTTATACTTTGTAGCTGTTTGGCTTTAGGTATTAGATTTGAAGTAGAAAGGATTATTAGTTCATGATGTACACTCCGAAGGAGAGTCTTTTTTTGTTTTGTGGGGGAGGGGGAATGGTAGACTTTGATCTGTATGATGCATGGGGACTAGAAGCTTATCATGTAACTAGGGAATCTCATGGGCTTCGATGTCTGGATAAATAATAATCTTTTCTGTTTGATGTTAGACGGCAGGACAATTAAAGAACAAACAAGTTGATCCGCTTGGCAAAATCCGCTTTGTGTGGTTGTTTCTTTTTTTCAGTCAAGTTGTTGGGTGGGAGTGTTTGTGCTAATACAAATAAAAACACTTGCCGTTCGTCTACCTTCGGCTGGAGTTTGTTTAGTGTGTTGAAGCTTTGTCCCAAAGTTATCCAAATGTACGCCTTGGTAACTGGCTTAAGGGTTTTGCGGGCCTCAACTTAGTTGATGCTACACCTCCATGGTATGCTCATTGAGAGCTTATATTCAGGTAAATAGTCTTGTTCGCTCCTCGGGTGAGATTTTTGACCTAGAAGGTTCGTTTGTCAAAAGCTTATGGATAGTGACTTACCCAAACAACAGCCGTTTTCTTCACACTCATGTTCTTACATCTTTAAACCACTTTTCTCTCACACCCAAGAAGTTGCTGTATTTTATGGCGTTTCATTGATGTTTCTATATGACTTTGCAAATCAGTTGACAGGCTAAATCTGTTTAACACCTTATCTGTCGGAAAATTGCCTCTGTAGCATAATAAAAGTTCCATGAGCGCATTCGGATAATCGGATTCGTAGTTTTTGACACCTCTGGATAAGTGGTGTCTTCTGTTATCGTATAAAGGGAGTTTTTGTCCTTTAATTCGACTTGTTGGAAGACTATCTCTCCCTATAAAACTTTTAACAATAGAAAGGGATTGGGATTTAGCTTTCCCTTCTTTTATATAGTCAATATAGGTTTTGACATTGGCAAAGAGAAGTAAGAAGCTTGCTTTCTGGGATGGAAAAAAAAATCCAGGCTTGCTTTCAAGAGGAAATTTGGTGGTGGTGTCTCTTTTCCCCATGAAACCTGTCATCAGATCAAGGATACCTTCGTAAGATAGAAATGAAATCCAAACTGTTTCACGGAGGAAATTTGCACGAAGGAGGTGACCTCAATTTAAAATAGCAACATGAAGCTTAAAAGCGCAGTATGGTTAGTGTGATTGATACTAAGCGAGGGATCACGGGTTCGATCCCCGGAAAACCATAAATTACGACTTAAGGCTTTTTTTCCACTGCTCCCCTTCTTGCGAAGGTCTTAAAAACATACGGGAGTTTAACTGGCATGAAAGAGCTTCCCAATCAGCCGTTTGGACTCGTTATAACGAATGGTTGTGAGAAGCTAGGCCTAGGGTCCCTACGGACCTGTTGAACTATTTATTTTTATTTTTGAATTTGATAATAAACAGTACCCAGGCTACAGAGACTCCTTTCTTAAAGGTGGGAAGGATAATTGTGTCGGATAGATCATAAGACAGTTCATTGCCTTGGTTGGATGGTTGGGTTGGGTGCTTTTTGTGGCCAGGGAACGCAAATAGCTCTTAAAAGCTATTTTAAGGCCGAAACTGAGGAATCGGAAAGAGAGATATTGTGATCTAAGCGCCGTAGAGTTTCTAAGCGCAAGCCCCTGACTAATCTTCTAGGTCCAACAGCTCTCAGAGAACTGTGAAAAATTCTTCGATATATTCCATTGGCAAATATTTCTTCACAACTTTAAGTCTCAGCCGCCTACCGGAAATGCCCCTAAAAGGGCAGATGGGTCATCATGGCTTCTGTCTTTTGAGCGGGCTCTATATAGGACCAACGATCACCCAAAAAAAAAAATTATGTAATAATGAACGATATTGTATTTTGGATAAGGAAAGAAATTTAAGGTAAAACTTGGTAAGGCAAAGTATATACATTTATGGCGAAAAGAGCGAAGCTCTAAGCTGTTGAGTAGATCTGATTGCAATATTTTATTTTTATGTCAATCTTTTCCTTAGTCTCAAGTTTGCAGGTGGATTTTTTATTTTTTTTTAAAGCTAAACCACCACGTAATCTTTTCCTGCAAAATGAATCTCAGTGCAGCATTTCAACACCCTGACTGTTATAAATTCAATTCCATTGAGAAATAATAACCTTCCTCACCGGATTTTCGCATAATTCATCACATACCCCACCGTACATTTATGTGGAGTATGGTTATTATAAAAAAAAACTACAACCACGCTAAAGTAAATTTTAACAAAAAGTTTATTTGTTATTCTTAAGACAAGCTTCTTCCCCACTTAAATCCATTCATTAATAAATTTTTTAATACCTTCCGGTGTTTTCGTTCTACTCTTTTTACTTTTTACTAGAATAATGAATAGGACAATGAAGAATGATGATTACAGTGTAGTAGTAGATGATGTTAACTCTGTGCGGATGGTGCGTGAATAAGAAAACAGTAGAAGGGCGTAAGTTCATAGTCTTAATAGGATTTCGCTTTACTTTTATATAGGTAACGAAGTACTTTTCTGTTTTCTCTACCTCATTCGGGGAATCCTTATTGTGCTGCTCCACCATCAAGTTCTGTCTTTTTAACATCGCTTTGCTTTAATAATTCACAGAATTAAATTGAAAACAGGACTTTTTTTAAGATAATGGTCTTTTGCTTTGTCGAGAGGCATAGAAAAAGGCGCCTACGGAACAACCACATGCAAACATAAAAGCAAGAAACGGGGAAAACAGTTGTCGCAGATAAATAGTGTTCTTTTTTTCTGCGTATGTGGGTGACGATGGAAACGATGTAAGACTAATAGAGTAGCATCAAAAGAAGGAGAGCAAATAAAAGAGGAACAAATATAGACTAATAGCAGCAAATAGGATATTGCGACCATTTTTGAAAAAAAAAAAAAAAACACATTCAAATAAACAAACAACATCGTATTTTGCTAAATAAAACCAAATTCCTACTTACGAGCTACGAGTAAGAAGAAAGAACGAAGCGATGAAGTTCTTTGTTCGTTTCAAGGACGACGCGACTCGATAAGAATCTAAAGCAGCATACTCGCATATGCAGCGCTGGGTATTTCTTGTGATGTGCTTTCGTTGTCATCGCACTGATAACAAGACGATTTTCTAATTTTTAGGTTTGAAAATATCTCTGTTGGGAGGATTCGGATAAAATTGTCCTTCTTAAAAAATGTCAGTTATGGGCTTGGTGGGTGTGGTGTGTGCCAGAAAATTCTGGATTGTGTTGCGGCGAATTGTTTTGTTAATCGATTGTTGAAAGAATGTTTGTGTGGGATATACATATTTTATCTAAACCACGTTATTGTATGAAATTTTTATAGAAAAGAAAAACACCCAGCGGCCGATATTTAACCGCGTTCTAGAGAGAAATTAAATAGGTTTTAAAATACCTCCTTGGCCTAGGCTGAGTAAATGAACCGTATGATAAAAGAAGGGACTATGTTTGTTATGTAAAGTAAAGGGTGGGCCATTTAGTAGCTGTTTCCCGCTCGAAATCTTGACAGAAAGTCAGTATCATACCTCCGCGGAACGAAATGAGTCGTTTTACTCTTGAAAAACGTCGGGAAATATTGAAAACGTATTTCCAAAGTGAGGTCTGTGTAGCCCAAATAGTGCGTTCTTTGAAAATGTGGCGAGAATGTGGCTGCTGTAGTCTAGAGTGTGAGTCTTTACAGAGCCATGTTAACCGACTTTTTTTACTGAAATGGATTTGGATGACCTGTGGTTCATGCAGGATGGCGCGCCTTGCCCCACAGCCCATGCCACAATCGATCCTTTGCGCACCAAATTCCCAAAACGTGCTATCAGCCGTCTTGGCTTTATCAATTTGACGCCTCGCAGCTGCGATTAGTCCCATTTGGAATTTGTTTTTTTGGGGGAACCGTTAAGGACCGATGTTATGCCAGCAATTCGGAAACGATTCAAGCACTTAAGGCCAATATCATCCAAGCAAACCGTGAAATTTTAAGAACACATCAAAATTTTGTATTTATTGTTACATTAACTGAGTTCCAGAGTTAAATGAAAAAAAAAGGTCTACGACTGCTGAAAAATATGATTGGTGGGTATACAAACAGCGTCTCTTCCTCTTTTCCAACAGTAACTCACCTTAACTTTGGCCATTTTTTCGGGCAGAGGCTAAAGACACTTTTGTCACCATTTACTATTTTTTCATCCGTGTTGTTCAATGCTGTCTAAGTGGCCAACAAGTTCATTAAACTACTGACAATGAAGGGTTTCGTTTCATTAAAATATTGCGTTCACTTTTTTTTGGCGACTGTTTTAAAATGGTGTTTGAATCATTTATGATTTTTAGAACAGTTTTAAAAGATCGTCCATTAAAAAAAAAACCGCACATGAAAATATCGACACACTACTGAAAAATTTTGCCCTTTAACCAGCCAAACAATTTTGAACGGCATAAACCATAGGTAGGTAGGTACTTTTAACTCAAAACTAAAAATTACATTGAAAAAATGATGTCTGGAATTTGAGACTTATATATATATGTCCGTGCCCGGACAGACAAATTCTCACTTAGTAAACCCCGCCCGAATACGGAAAACCTGCGAGGAAAAGAGGAAACTATAATTTCCTTCTTTTAAAAACATAAAGAAAATACATAATGTAACGTGGAACCTAAAATGTAAACAACCCATTAGTCGCTAAACAAGTTTCACTTCCAATTGGTGACTCGAATCTGTCCAATAGGTTAAGTGAGCTAATTCTAGAACCATCGAGTTTGTTCGGGACGAACCGGAATTCACTAGAAATTTCCTGATAGTTGGCTGAGCGAATATAAAAGGACATAAATTTGAGAACAAGGAAAAAACAGTTGACTTTTAAATAGTGGTTCGTAAAGTTCGAAATAGTAAATCCCGTATGACACTACATTTTTTATGCTTTTAAAATGAAAGCCTAGAGTACGAAAAATTAGAACGAAAATTCCCGATAGGAGTGAGAGTGCGTGCACACCAACTTTATTTGTAGAAACGTCAAAAAATGCATTCAAAATGTATTAAATTTTTTTTTATAACATTCCAACATTTTTCGAAAATAAATACGTTTGAAAATTTGTGGTTGCTTTGCAAACAATTGCGACTCCTTTCGTTATACATTACAAGTCTCTTTTACACACCTCTGAATTGTCAACATTATAAAAATAAAGAAAATTTGTAGTGTCATCGGGCTTAACCGGTTGTGAAGATAAAGAAGGGGAAAGTATGCCGTGAATTAATTAATTTTTAAAAGTCGGATAAGAATTGTTTATAGAAATATTGTTTTGCAGTAAATTATTAGAATAATGTAAAAAAAAAATGATTTTATTAGAAAAGTTCAACAGAATAGCTTTTTATCTTTTCGAATCCCAGCTCGGATGTAATAGCGAACTCGTTCTCCTCTCAAACTTATAGAATCTCGAATCCGGGATATTTTCAGTATACTGCACTTATTTTACTAAAATTTTTTTTAAAAAATTGTAAGAAGATTGTTAAAAACTACACTTTAAATCACTCACTTTTTTTAAAATGCTCCCTACTAATTTTTTTTATTTATAAATTACCAGACTATCAGACCTGAGCTAGTATAATGCCGCACAACTTTAAAAGTCTGCAGTTGGATCGTTTGAAACTTTGCATTTATTTGTGAATATATTTTTTAATATTTTTGAGACTTTTTATGTTTGATGTGGCTATTTTTCTCAAGTAAACCACTAACTCTGTCCGGATTCTATTGCCTTTACCCCATGCACAATGTGAGCTCATGGCCCACACCCTGTTGTATTTTTTGTTTTGAATAATTTCGATTAGTTCTTCCTTTTTGTACTTTCTCAACTATATCAACTCTTTAAAACCAAAGCTAGTACCTACCTTCAATCATCTCTTGGCACTGTTGAAGCTTACAGCTTACAGGTTCGCCTTCCCCGAGAGAAAAATTGACCTTATGCCATAACTCCCATGACTTGCTGTTTGCTGACCTTCGACAGAGCTCCCGAATTTGTCAACACTTAGAAATGATTTTATTATCCGTTGATGTCTCTGTTTAGGACCCCCTTTTGGGCATATCCGACCACTTAACACGTTAACCCATTTTTCGTGTTCGTGGAAACATCTTCTCAGGTACTTAAGCTATATCAAACACTCGTGCGTAATACTTTTATTGCTCTTATACACGAGTATATTTCCTCAGATCTTCACTCCTTCCGCCCGCATAAATCTAATTTCCTGCACTCATGGCAGCGGCATCCTCAAACAAATCCACCCACCATTACCCACACCGCAGACATCCATGTGAACGAGTTCAGAATGCAACAACACACAGTGTCGGGCTCTTGCTCGCAATAAAATTTAAGTTTACGGACGCATTCCATGCTGACTTCAACTTCGACTTCGACGGCACAAGGACGACAACGGCAAACGTACAGGGCTAAGGGTTGGACCTATCGCCGCAGCTTAATTAAAGGTTCTGCAGAGTGTGTACGGTGTGTCCAGTATGAGGATAAAACTTTTACGCAGGAGTGCATCTGAAGCATCATCGTTCGGGTATGACTACTTAATTATGTGGAGTGTTGGACAAAACTATCCCCCGCACACACCTTGCCTGATAGTAAACGAGAGATTAGAGATAAACAAATAGGAACAGAAGTCGGATGTAGATAGTTGACAATGGGCTTAATGGCCAACACGTAGATCGGTTTAGGGAGTTTGGGATTTGGGCGGCGACCGATGACTACCACACAAGTGTATGTATATTTGCGGTATTGAGAGGCCGTATATTTATAAAGTATCCATATATATATGCGGGAGAGAAAATATTGTGATTATAGTACCCAAAGTCATATTTTACATTGTGGGAAGGATGCCCCCGAATGGCTCTTATCGCACTGAAGGATGGACGAACCAAAGAGCTTTCAAATCGACTCATATATGCACTCATCCTCCGACGACTTGCTGTGCTCCAGTTCAAGTGCTAAAACAATGACAATTGTGGTTGCACACTCCGCATAAATCATCCTTTATATGCAGTTGTGCTGGAGTGTACTCGTTTTGGCACCAGCGGCATATACACTCAACTCGCAGAGAAAGATAAAGTAGAGTCCCACTTCTGCAGTTTAATTAAATTAGATTTTTAATGATACTTTGGAAGCACAAGTTTTCCTCGGTTGTTCTTCTTATTTTTCAGCTCTGTTCGGTTGGCTGTATTTGCGCGGAGAACTTTCACAAAATTGGCCAGAGCGCCAGCAGCAGGGTGGGGTTGCCGCGCTAAACCGAAGACAAGGCGCAAATAGTTTAATAGAAAGTGTGATTCGGATGTGTATAGAGTTGGGAATTGATGCGATGTTGGTTCATTCTTTAATTGGGTTCTGAGAGCCGAAAATTTAGCATGTCAACGTGCGTGGGCATTGAAAGTTTTGGAATAACCAATGAATTGGCGAACTCAATGGGAAGCCAGCCCGAGCAGTATATAATAATTTGCTATGCAAATTGAGTTTAATGGTAGTGTCACGGGGAAGGCGTTCTGTGAAACGATGATGCAATCGCTTTTAAGTAGTTTTGCAAATGGCTCTCGAGAAATGTTATCCGTAGGTAGGATATTTTTGGCTGTTTAGTGGTTCAGTGGGTTTGGTGCAGTATTCTCAACCAATTGGAATATTTTCAAACCAGAGCGTTGTTGTCTTGAGGAGGAACACACTTGAGGTTGTTGTACTAATAGGATATACAATGGTTTGTCGTACCGATTACATAGTTATTTCTCAACCGATTTTTATGAAATATCGACGAAATGAAGGGTGATTTTCCATAGGTGTGTTCCCACACACATTTCTTTGTCAGAAATGTTCGCTAACAATTGTGAATTGTTTTACTTCAACAGCTGGATCTTAATAGTATATCGGGTGAATCAATGCAGGGACATAAGTCCACGAGACATTAATTTGTAATGGACTTGTGGGCCACTTCGATGGGGCATAAGATCGAAATTTGATTGTGGAATTATGACCCACGACTTGGGATATATACATAACTCCATCATTTATTTTTCAAAAATAAAACATTATTCCAAAATGTTGTAGGTATCAATGTTATCGTAAAACAGAGTCCAAGCCCTACGTTTCAGACATTTTTTTTTGCAAAATAACCATAAAATTAAAACCGGCTTTCTTAACACATATATTATAACAATTCAAAGTTTAATAGTAAAAACTTCTAAGATAAACTTGGCCGCGAGATTTTTCTTTTATTGCCTTAAATTTTCTGAAGCTTAAAGTCAATCGGTCTTATTAATAATTCCATTTGTTGTCATCTCAGAATTAAAATTTAATAATTTGTTTTCATGTAAAACAAGGTCAATGTTTCATTTCACTACCAGGATTTTATTCTAAAAAATGAATACATAAATTACAATTAAATTTGCCCAACAGATATCTTTCAAAAGGCTATTTGAAGCTTATCATATAAATAAAATTGGTGTAGTTCTGTTCGACAAAGATTGAATTTAACGGCATGTCTTTAAATGCAAAAATCTTAGAAACTGTTCAATATATTCTGAGGCATATTTCACAGGCCTATAGAGGATACCTAGGCCTACAATATCTACTTTGTCTCAACTCTATATCTCTATAAATTCCGGGAAAAATTTGACAAGAGTAATTTATTGTTTCGTTTCGTTTTGCTTTTTTCTTTGTCACGCTTTCCGTTCGAAAGCACTGGGAGCATTTAAATATAGTTAACAGCTGCTTATAGAGGACATCTGCAGGTAGAACTTAGGATATCCAATAACTCGATAACTTAAAAGGTTTTTAAATAAATAGGCAAAATTTGAAACATTTCTAGGATTTTCACCTGCATGAGTGGATATTCATTCTCAAATCAAACATACTAACTGCGCAATATTTTGACATCTCTTTTAATCTTATTTTACTCCTGTGACGGAGAGGGAGACAGACAGAGGCAGTATGCTGTTTGGTGTGTTAAGAACAAAAAAAAACATAAAAGAAATGTCAAATATTTAGGAAAGGAAAGTGAAATAGGGATAGGTATCAGTGATACCAGATCGTGGTATTATTACATTAGGGAAAATTCCTGATGATATACGTCGTACCTGTTTATAAATGAAAAACGGGAGTTGAATTAATCAAGAATTGCTTCAGCCACGGGCAGTTATATCTTATATGTAGCGTGCTCCAGGGTAAGTAATGCAGCAAATATCATTATCTTAGTAGATAGAAACCGCTACAAAGAACCGTTACATTAAAAAAAGTGAGCTAAATATTATAAAATTATTTTCCTTGTCCAAAGAATATTAAATTATTTCCGATTAGTCCAACGAGCATGTGCAATACCATGAAGATAAAGGCAGAGTGGGCCCAGTCTACGGGAGGTTTTTTAGTACGGGTTCAAGTCCCTCACTTTTGCAGAAGGCTCTTTCTGATATTTTTTTTTATCAATTGTTCTGAAACTACACTTTGCACGTGCGAAGCCGGGCGGGTACAGCTAGTTATAAATAAAAAAACTAAACATAAAATAGGAAATGAACAAAATATTCACTGATCTGTCAAATATCATATGCAAATCAGTAATGCCAATTTTGTAACGAAACGGTGACGTTTGTCACAATTTGCTTCGTCTCATACAAGTCAAACTCTCTTATCGAATGAAAACAATGAATACCCGAATGGAAGTGTCATTCGGGGAGACTTGTCTAAGTGTGATTGATTATTGAAAAAGGAAAACCAATCGAAAAGCAAGCACTAAAAAAGTTAAAACAGAGAAGAGCATTAACTATTTGATCAAAAGTGTGTTGAAATAAATAAATAAATAAAGATAAATATACACAGAAAATATAAATTTCAAGTATTTGGAAATAGAACAAAAGTGCAATATTTTTAAATTTTGTGTAGGTATTTATTTATAACAATTTGTGCTTGCTTGACTTAAAATCCACTTGTTGTATCGAAAAGAATAAAATCAAAAAACATTAACAGCCCTATTCATTACATTTAATTAAAGCTGAATTAGAGCTAATTTTGGTTTAATTGCAGAAAACAGTCAAAAAATCAAATGCCTAAATTTGCATTTAGCGCTGAATTAACTTTCGTTTTCCCTGTTGTGCCGAAAATCAAGTTGTCAAATAAGTAACCAAAGGCGATTAAAAAATTATAACCCCGTTTAACGTTTTTAACTTCCGGAAAGTCAATTTAGAAATAAATATAAATTCACCAAAGAAAATCCGCTTAAAATGTAATTTTCAATAACTTCGTAGATTCAGTACAACAGCGCATATATTCATAGGTTCACTCAACCCACTCTAAGCCAAATATGTTCGAAAGTCTCTAAGGGCCGTTTGCTGATATGATACGACTCATAGCGACTTAAGTGCCACATAAACTCTTATGTAACAGTTTATCCCCTGAACAAGTAGCCTATAAGTATTTAAGTAGAACTTAAATCGTTAAGAGTCGTATGAGCAAACGGCCCTAAGGCATTTGCCTCGAAAATACCTCTTTATATAAATGTGCCAATTCTGACTTTAGAACAAATTGATCTCATCTTGAAATATAGAAGTATTAGAGGATTTCCACACAAAACTACGCAATTACTGCCAGATTTTCGGAGTGGTTTAACTTAATCAACTGATTAGCTGCTACATGGCAAAATTATTTTTATGAATATACATTTTCGACAAGAACATTAAAGTCAAATTAACTCATTTAATGTGAGTTAGTAGAGACACTGTTAATCTGTTGAATAAGGCTGTAACAATTTACTAAAATTAGAGTATGTAAATTCGCTCCTATTTCGTAATTTCCATACTGCCATTTTTGGTGGTGGGGCAACACTGCTCTTGAAAATGAAATTTAGGGAGGATTTATTTAGATAATGTCAGAGATAAACACGGCTTTCTTAACATTAACATTCGACCCTACAGTTAGCGATATTCTGGCAACTATATTTGTTTGTTGGAAAAGGGATTTTGGAAAGCGTGGAGTCTTTGCCAGAATAAACTTGATTATTGGTAAAGCCAAATTTATTTTTTCTTTTGGTTTTGGCGTTTGAGAAGATAAATTTGCGGTCGCCCAAAAAATATTTTGGTTTGATTTCCATTTTTAACATTTTGCGGGTATTTGTTATTCAATATCAAAAATACCCCAAATTAAAAATTCATAGAATTTCATTAAAATCCAAATACATTATGTTTAAAGGAACATCTATATCTATTTATAAAAAAATTGAGCATTCAAATAGTGTTCGTTTGTCGTCGATTCACGCCTTAACGCATATACCGATTTTAATCAAACTTTCACACATTTTTGGTATTGGTCTATATATGGTTTTTGTGAAGTTTGGTTGATATCGGAAAACGTATGTGCGGTTTGTGCGTGCGTGAAAAAAACGCATGAATTGCAGTACATTTTTTGGTTCCACACATTATATATATAAATCAATGGCTGTGCGTTATTCGGGTAAAAACTCAAGAACGGCTCGCCGGATTTGAATGATTTATTGTTTGTCTTGAATCAGGAATGGTTTAAGATGAAATTAAAATGAAAATTCGAAAAATTCTCAACAGGTGGCGCTGTTGACATATTTCGTTTTTTATCATATATCTATCAAAATGAGTCGCATTGTGTTTGAATTATTGATGTTCTCTTAATGCGTGAACCGATTTTAATTGTGGAAATTTCAAACGAAAGGTGACGTCAACACAGAGGTTTGTGTGGATATACGGTCCTTGTATTTTTATTTGTTATGCGAGTTATAGGCATTTTAATTTTAGTGAACTTTCCGAAACCCCTCAACCGATTTAAATGAAATTAAAAGGAAAATGAAAAGGATAGGATAGTTTTAGGCCCGATATGTGGCACTGCTGTCAATCTCCAAAACAACTCAATGAAATTTTGTGGATGGTTGCGTTTGGTTCCAGCTGGGAAATAATGATAGCTTTGGACCCTATAGGTGGCGCTGTTGTCGACGTCTCTCTGTTTTGGGGTGGTGGGCGCAAATCGGAAGCGTTATTGAATATGTGATGTGGCATGTGACCTATGTGTGCGTAGGCCGTGTGGCACATATCGCTTGTTAAAAAGAAGTAGTAGGTATATTGTGTTCATTATTTGTATACTATCATTTTTAAAAATTGACCACTTTACCAAGTAGTCCAGCTTCCAGCATACTAACCAATGTTAGCAACTTCAGATATTTAATGTTTAATATCACCTTTATCGAATGTGAAGTGGGAACAAAATTATCTGAACGGTTATTCTTACTTCCTCGGCAATCTTCGGACGACCGCCATGATATATCGCACGATTTTTCAAACAAAAGCTCAAAACGATCACGGGCTGCATCGTTAAGCAAAATGTTTTTGGACAATCGCGTTTCTCGATGTACTCGGTCGAATGGCAGAAGCGATGATTGCCATTTCCCACATTCTTCTTTGGTTGATTTGGTTAATTGAGAAAATCTGACCAACTCAATTTAATCAGTAGCGCGGAAAAAAATCGATCAAGAAGCCGACGCGGAAATATATGAAGTCCTTTCTATGCATTGAACTTTGAACATTGAACTAATTCCAAGGGAGTTTTATTCGTTCACATATTTCCCACTCGAGGTGAAATTGTTTCCCATGTGAAGTTATTATGAGTTATGAGATATGTGCATTATGAATGTAACTAACACAGGTAAACATGTAGCGCAGATGTAAAACAAATCATAAGCTCATATAAACAGAATGTAAACAAACTTTTAAGTACCTAAAATTCACCGCTAATATATGTCCCTTAGCAGAGGAAACGTGTTTCTAACTATACCGTCATTATAAATAGTATCATTAATTTTCCGAAGTTTTGTTTGTCCAATGAGTAATGCATTTATGGATTGAATTTAATCATCTGCTGCCACTTGAGTGTTTTTGTCAGATTCCAATGTTTAATATCCTTTTTCCGTCGAAGAAATAAAACAAAAAAGATTCCCTTAGTCTTTCACTAACCTAATCCCGTAATTACATCATCACAGGTCATTTCCAGATTGTCGCAGAAAGAAAAATAATTTTTATACGTACAAGAAAAACAAAACTGGCTCTCTAATTAATTTTTGCCCCTCTTCCCCCGTACCTAGGTAAGGAAAAGTTTGCATCTCCATCTTTATACCTCATGGAAACGTGACAGGCAGACCAAACATAAGATACAAAAATAATGTCGCTCTCGCAAAGATAATAAAATCTTATCGACTGAAAAAAAAACACTCACTGTCCCTCCAGGATGGTACTTAGGATGTGCATTTTTTTCCATCGGCTCGAAGATTTCTAGTCTCGAATTGAAAAAGCACTCAAATATTTTCAAAACTAACCATCTGGCAGCCCAAGTGGATGAAGGTAATTACGGGTGAAAAACCCTCTTCCGAGGTCATCGCAAATCCTTCCTTCGGTGTTGGGTGTTCATCGCACATGCTCTTGGCAAGACCCCTCCCATTCAAGTTGAACATCCGCCCCGGGGTGACTATGGCTTGCGATATTTCAGATAGGTAACTGCACTCTCTTCGGAATATGAAGGAAATCACAAGAACCTCCGGGTTATAAGAGGAGTCTATCAAGCGCAATCCGGATAAAAGCGCTGCGGAACACTTTTGGGTTGTGCGCCCGTCTTTGATGGAAGTTCGCCTCGGAAATGGGTGCAAACTCTGGATCTAGAAATGTACACTCGCAGGATTCTTCTCTCAAACACACCCATAGATATTTGGGTCAAGTTGATTACGTAGCGTGCGGAACATTACATTTATGAGGCAATTATCCTGTTTCGAGCATGGCTCTCCTGAGCTGGACGACAGTGATTCGGTTGAAGAGCTCCCCTTCTCATTTTGATGCCAGATTATTTATGTAACACTTCCTCCGCTTTCGGAAACTATTTCGCAGTAACAAACGGCAGTAGTTGTAATGGCAACGCTGTGTATATTTCTCTGCGACCGTAACATGTGTCATGGCTGATGTTCTCATCGAAGTAGATGAGCGAGGCGGCGGTGGGGGAGAACAACATAAACATGTTCAATGAAACAGACGACGGCACAGAGTCCTTGAATCCTTGTCAGACTCAGAGATTAAAGACGAAAGGAGCCAGCGCTAACAAGTAAATGAAAATATTTTACACTTGGACTTGGCGGTTGTTTGGTTATTCGAGTCACATCCATGGGAGTAGCGACGGTATATAGCAAAACTCAAATATGGCCCGAGACGTGTAATGTTCACCGACTCCTTGTCAAAGTATAGTTTGCCTCCCTGGTGTTGTCGTAAATTTTGTTTTTCTCTCTATGGTTTGTGAATCGGAGAAAAAGAAAAGATAACAAGGCACAAAACCCCCAGACATGACTGTTATTAGAGAATGCGTAGGCAATTCATTGGAATTGGTATTTTGGTAGGCTTTTTTCCTCTCTTTCCTCTGGCAGGAAATCGAATGAAGCTTATTGGGAGGAATCCTGCTTCTTGTTGCTTATTAGTGAATTATCTTTAAAGCAATTGATGCGAAACTTAATACAGACAAGGAGCAAAGGGAACCCAATGAAGGCGCATAAGCAATTTTGCGGATGAAGAAATGAATATTAGTTTTAGTTCACGAAATGGGATTTTGACAAAGAGCTTTCTCGATTGAGTGGTATTTATATTTACTGTTAATGAAAAGGTATTTCATGGGGATCATTCAATCGTTTATTTATAGCGCTCTGGGTTGCCATATGGATTATAATTTATTTCATGCTCGGCTGGTTATAAATATGTCTGCGGAAATCGTACTCAAACATATTGTGTTTATCGCAGGGTCCCACAAGGTTCTGTATGGGTGGATGGGTTTCGACATATAAATGATGCGTAACCATTCGTATTCCGGTTTCCAAAACGTGTTTCTGTTTTTAAATGTTATTGCCAAGGACTTTGAACTTTATTTTTATAATCTGCTACATTATCTTCTTACACCAACTTCTTACTTTTTGTGTGTTCATTCCGTTTCATTGAACAATCTCTGTTACTGTCTGCCTAGATATTTAACTTTTGCGAATACGTAGTAAGAGAAAGATATTGTTTTCGTGCAAAATTTCGAACTCGAAGTGTAAATTATGACATTGCAATGATAGGGAAACTCAAAAAAAGAGGGTTAGACATTTCTGTCCGTATGATCCTGAGGCCAGCCTAAATGGTCGCCCGGATTTGGTCCAAAATTCGGATTTGGAGTTTGTGGGCCTACAGTTCGGGGCCGGTTTTTTTTTGCACGGTAATCTCAATATTAATGGAACTTCTCACACAAAATTTTATTATCAATTTGATTTGTTCGCAAACGGCTCCAACGATTTCAACTAAAATTGATATTTGAGCTTAAGTAGGAAAGGTTAACGTGACTGCATACTCAGTTTTCCGCTAAAGTATCGAATAAAGGTATTTCTGAAATTTGGACAAATCTCAAAAGCAGTATATACGATTGTAACGAAAATTCATTCCCAAGGTAATATGGTCATTTTTTACTTATTAGCAAACTCAGTTTTTCTCTATATATTATCTTACAATGGATTTGTGGAAAAAGGTATTTTTTAAAAATGTGGTTTTCGTTAGTTTACCCGAAAATAGCAACAACTATGTTGACCAAAATGCATATTTAGGGTAAAATTGATGTTTCCGAAATTATTGCTTTCATAATTTTATATTCGAATCACCGAAAACGCTGATTTTTAAAACTGGTCATACCTCGAAAACCCCATTTTCGAATTGGATTAATTTAAAAAAAAACAAGTGGATAATGCTTATAGCCTGAACAATATCTTATACTCAGTTTTCAGCTAAATTGTTAGGCAATAGTATTTTTTTTTCGAACTTAACATTGCAATATGTTACTTTTTTCTTTGCACAATTTTACAAAAACCGCTGAAACGATTTTAACCTAAACTCATATCCAAGATAATGTAAATATTCTTAATAGGACCCTGTACTAACTTGTTTTCCAAAAAAAATCAAATAGATAAGTTTTGTAATCATTTATCAAAAATGACTACGCAAATCCAGTTCATGTACTCACATTTCTATGGTATATTTTTGTAATAATCTCAATGTCCCATTTTCAATAAAAATACAAAACTTTTATTCTATTTTTCAACTGTATTGAAAATTCATCTTAAAATAATTACAACCACTTGGAGCTTAAACAATCAGAAACTCACACTTCATTTGCACCCCCACGCACTTCCACCGGCATATTCAGTTACTAACCTTATGCTAATGCAAATTTAAATGCAAATCTTTGTATTCGAACATAATTATTTATGTAAAAATATCGATCTATCACGAACCCTGCTTATGACACCTTAAACCAGTCGAAATTATAATTATGCCCAAACAGATCACGAGACAGAAATTCCTGATACACTTTGCCTTGTATACTAAAAATCTTGTAAAGCGTAGAAGCTTATCAAATAATACAGTAGGTGCTCACAAGTCTCTAGCCAAGATTTAACAAAATTGCCTATTACTGAGAGATTCAACTTTTAAATACTCACATTTTTTGTTATTTGATATATTTATACTGCCATATCAGGTGAATAACCCAAAAGTGTGTTTTATTCAGCACTATTCCAATATTTTTTGAACCGTTTCTTTTATCTAGCATCGCTTCTCAGAATTGTACCTACCTACCTACAGTGGGTTGCCAAATAAATAGAGACATTGTAATTTTTTATCAATTTTCATGTAGTGTTCTTTTCAGCTTTTGTTTTGGTTCTAAGACTGTACGCATCGTGATTTTTATTTCACAGCCTACGTGCTTAAGCGTAGTACGCTGCTCAAGCAAAACTAAATTTGATCTGTCCTCCAACTTTTCTCTCCAAACATCAGCTAAGGTCCTAGTTAAATTTTGACATAGAGTACGCCATGGATAAGTGTCACAGAAAACAGCTGTTCTTTGAAAAAAATTCCTTCAAAAATTGAATTCTCTCTTATTTCAACTATTTCTGTTTCTAGGTAACTGTTTCTCGTCCATGTAATAATCAAAAAGCTCAGACTTGCATACTTTTCCGCGACAGAACAACAAATACACAACGATCTGTCACAATTTAACTCGAGGAAATGTTCCGACGCATCAAGTGGCCACGCTAAATTTTAACAGACACATGAAGTACATGCTGAAACAAAACTTTGATTATTTAGCGCAGCTAAATTTTGGAGAGAATTTTGTATGGGAGAGAAAATTTAGCTCGAGCAGCGTAATAAGCGTTTAGGGTTTTTCATTGACGGCGGATATTTAATGGTAAAAGGCAGAAGTAAAAAAAATGTGTTTTTTTTTTTGAAAATTGTTTGTGGACATTTTTTGAACAATTTTTAATTGAAAAGTAAGTAATGTAATTTATTTTGTTTAAAACAAAGCTTTTATAATTAATTAATTAATTTTTTAATGATTTAAGGGATTTTTTCGCAACAGAATGGTCGAGGAATGAATATTTATCACTCCAAGAAAAAAAACCGATATAAAAACTTTATTATTTCATTCGAGTCTTCCCAAAGACAAGTAGTTACTGTTAAAGGTCTTTCAAAATCTGTTGTTAATATATTAAAACTTAATTTGAACCAAAATATTCCAATTACTCCCAACGAAACTGGTAAAATCCATGACTGTCTCTATAAACTTGGCAACCCACTGTATTAGGAATCCCAGGTTCCATCCCCGGTAAAACATAAATTACGTATTTAGGTATTTTTTTCACTGCACCACCTCACGCGAATGTATGAGGTCTGACAAACATCCGACGACATATCTGCCATGTAACAGCTTCTCAATTAGACCTTTGAAATCACACAAAACGAATAATTGTGAGAAGCTAAACCTAGGGTCCCTATGCCGGCCTGTTGCGCCATCTGTTTATTTTTCTTATTTTATTTAAATAAGTGCAGACGAACATAATCTAGTTCGATATACTTAACATCATCATTTTTATTCCTTAACAACAATTTGTCTCAAACTAATAGCACTCTAAGACAGGCTAAAAAAAAACTTGAGTAAAATTAAAGAAGAAAAAAACTCATTTAAATAAGAAGCCTATTCATTCATTTCGCATTCATGTTTATTCCACATTGTCCGGAGTACAATCTCAAGAAAGCTACAGCCAAGTGCGCTCTTATTAGAAAACCTCATACAGAAAGTTCAAAGTCTGAAAGTGTGCATGTGCATACATCCAACTACATTTGTCCTAAAAACCAAGTGATACATAAACAGATGAGACACTGCAAGTCAAATGTAAAGCAATTGCCATTTAGGCCAAACTGCTATACTGTTCTCTGTTCTCTTTCAACCATTCACTAACACACAGCGACGACGTCTTTCGTATTCAACTTCGCCGTATATATGTATATGGAATATAATACGACCTATGCGACTGCATGCGTATTCGGGCCAGTGATTAGGTTTCGCTCCTCTTCTTTCTTAACGCTGATTATAATGACGTGTTCTGAGCTCCTCGCCTCCTGTGTCCTGTCGTGTTTCTATTGTGTCTTGTGTGGTTTGTTCATTTTTGTAAAATAAAACTTTCTCAGCTCTCTCCCTTTGGGGCTGATTCCAGCAGCGTCATTGTGTTCACCTAATTTGCTGACAAACGATGGCAAACTTTGAAAACGACGGCGGGCATCATCATCTTTGCTCTCCTGTGACAAAAAAAAAAGTTGCTTTCCTCGGCCGAAAACTTGAAGTGTAATAAATATTCAATTTGAGCATTGTTGTGATTTGTTTATCCCAAATGAGAGAATAAGCCAACTTTTTACTCTCCCCTCAAGGCAGCCGAAGTTTATTTAAATATTTAAATTTTGAGAGATTAACTTTAATGCATACTTGACTTGACGCAAAATAAGGTAAATGATCCGAATCGTTCGGAATCGCTTCGTCCTTTTGTTTCCTTCTCCCTTGGGTGTATGAAGTATGACGAAGCCAAGAGCAATCAAAGAAAAGAGAAAAATGTACTAGAACGACATTCTTCGCGCATGCAGTACGCATATAACCTACGTTTCGTGGAATATGATGCCTTACATCCTGACTTGTAGTGTATAGTGTGTGTGTATATATGTGCGTCTAAATGTGACCATACTTCCGTGGTTAATAGGGTACAAGATGTCAGCTTGTAACGTGCGGTGTTATATGTGCTTATGCAAATGGCATGACATGGGTTTGCCATAAAAATATTTTATATGATTATTGTGTCATAGGCGCTCGCAAGTTAACATTTTTCCCGGGCTGTTAATATTTACTGTTCGTAAATTTGTTATTATCAACCGAAGATATGGGGATGTGCGGTGAGCGAACCCGCAAGATGAGTTTTTAAGGAGGTTACAGATGAAGTATAATACTACTGGCGGCTTTGATGGTGGAAATTGCGTGTGTTACGTCTTCCCTGCGGCTAGGATGAAACATGAGCAGCGATTATTCCCTCTGTGTAGGGACGACTCGATTCTTTTGTTGCGAGAAGATATATTGGGATTTAAATAAGTGTTATGGCTTATGGAAACAATTGCCTCAAATTCAGTTAGCTGAAGGCAGATTTTTTTTTTCTTTTTCATATTTTCGGCGGTTTTGATTGACTAATATAAATGCATTGTAATTTGTAATTTTGATTAAGCGTATGAAAAAGTAATGGCGGTGTGTCTATTTTATGAGATAGAAAGTTCAACATGCGATACACAGCGACAAGGAGGCTTTGGCACTTGGAAAAATCACGCAGAGATTAATAGAAGCAACTTTAAAGAGGAATTCTGAAAATTACGGGGTACCACGAACCGAACCAAGGCCAACATCTGCAAGATAAGACAGCTTCTCATCACAAATTAATTAAGAGTGACTCTATACATATCTCTTCGCCACCCAAATACGCAATAAAGGGAAAGGGTCTTCCAATGTGGACTTCCGAACTTTGACAGTTGATAGCGACCATATTTGTTGAAGCTACATCTGTCACAGTGGCTGTTATTTATTCAGTTTGTTTTGCCAAATCACCATGGACGGTCAAAGCGTTCAACAACACGTGCAAATGATAAAATTTCTTTATCAAAATGGGTGTTCTTCGCCCATTTTACGGTTTCCATAATCGTCCTACCGAGATGAACGCCAACAAACAAAATTGTCGAATTTGAGACGAAACCAATCCACACGAAAGAGCGTCCAATTCATCCCGAAAAAGTCACTATGTTTGTGTGGATTTTGGGCTGGCGGCGTCACCGGTCCATATTTTTTTTGAGAACGACGGTGGCCAGGCCATCACCGTCAACCGTGAGCGGTTGATGATTACCAACTTCTTTTGGTCTGAATTGAATGATATGGACACCAAAGACATGTGGTTTCAACAGGACGGCGTTATAAGTGCCACACAGCTTACAACACGTTAAAAATTCTGCACGAGCGATTCAAGGGCATGGTCATCTCACGTGTACGTGAAGTGAAGTGGCCACCGAAATCGTGAGATTTGACCCCGTAAGACTTTTTCTTGTAGTGTTTTCTGAAGCCGCAGGACTATGCGAATAAGCCACGAACCAGAGCGGCGCTCAAAGCCAGCATAACCCATGCCATCGCTCAAATTCAGCGTGATTTATGTGTCAGAGTCATGGAAAATTGGACATATCGGATACGTACCATCCAGGGAAGCCGCGGCGGACATTTGAACGATGTTATATGTATTTCATTTATACATAATCGCATTGATAGGCCTTTCGAACGCACAAAAAATTTCGATGATATCTCACGCAAACTTTGTTTTATTAAAATTTAAAGATAGGAAACGCTTAATGAAGGACCCTGTGTAGCGCTTCAAGCTCGTCTTTTGTCTATTGCAAGAGATATTGACGTAAATGTTGTAAATGCGGAAATTTAATACTGTGATAGGACACTCATCAAAGAATGTCAGGCTCACCCATCACTACAAAACCGATTCAATTGTCTAATGCGCGTCGTTCAATTTTCATCATTTAGTTTTGTTCCATTGTAGTCAAACAAACATTTTTTTAAGCTCATTCACTATAATCTATTGTACACAAACTCATATTGCATTTTGAGATCCGTAAAAATGAGCATTCAGTTGTTAATCGCGTTTCGGGCCCCGTACACCTACCTGACCAGCTCATTCAATTGTTGAATGACTCATACCAAGTGGAAATTGCACCCAGCGTAATTCAAGTCACCAAAAAATTCCAAACGTTGAGCAAAGTGTTGAACAGAAAATGTGCAGCACATTTCTTCAGTTTGTTTGCCCAACGCAATGCGCGCATATGTTCACTTCCCGTACAGTTATTGAGCAACGCGTTGTGCAACGATTTCTGTATCAACAACCACTTGAATGTACATATATAGGTGCACCAAGCAACAGAGGTTTTTAATCGATGGTTTATTGAGTTGTTAGTCTGTGAAAAGAACTCAGACGTTAACAACCTATTTTATATGAAATAAAATGAATAACAATTTTTTTTAAAGTTATTTTTAGAATCTTTTTCCACTCTAAGAAAACATATTTTATTGGATCAAAATAATAATTATTCTCCAATTGAGCTACGATATTATTATATTTTGTAATCGAAATTGATGCATAACTACGGTGACCATTCGTCCTCTTCTTGAGAGGACCAGGACAGTCATCTTTTTCGCTACTATTTCCTCTCTGATTTTTTACTACAGAAAACAAAACATTGTTTCACTTTTTACCTAAAGACCATCTTCCTACCATAAGAAATATGCGAGATTACCTTCTCAATTTATACAAAACTGGAGTTAGATGGTAATCTAATTTTTATTTTATTGATTTTCAAAATCCAAAGCAATTCCTTTTATCAAGCCTACAAAAAACTTTCATAACAAATTTTGATAGTTAAAAAGTACTTTAACCATTTTTGACTGTAGGTATAGATATTTTTACTTAAAAAAAATGCCTTCTTTTATGTGATTGAAAAACTGGTCACCATATTCAGAAAGCAGTAAGTGAACGAAAGGCCTTACACTAAGAAAATATGCAATCAAACAAAAGACGGACACCAATACCACTTGAATAAAAGCTTATGTTTCAGATATCATAATATATTTCGCACAACGGGAGCCACCAATCATCCCGAGAGTACAGACTTTGATGTTAAGATGTTCAATTTTGAAGGCATCTTATGGAAAGCATATTTTAAAAATACAACGATTGAGTTCAATCAATAGTATTTAAAAACAGTGCTACATAAACAGTGCCAAAAGATTTTTGCTTCTTGCTGAAAGAGCAGTAAATATTTTATAGTCAAAATGTTGTACTCAAATGTGCAACGCAATCAAAAATTTAAAAAATTTAAGCGTTTTTTTTTTTTAATATGGTTAAAATAAGCATATATTCAAAATATACATGTTTGACAATAATTTTATATTCTATTAAACACAGGAATATAAAAATGAGTGTTTTCTTTCATATTTAATTTATGAACTATTCATTCTTTGAAATTGTTTCATAATAAAAAACACGTTCAATTTTTTTAACAATGTACGTTTCACAGAGACTTTTTATTTTTCCCCTTTTTTAAGCTTTCACGACGTTTCCCCTTTTGCATTCAAAAGGCGCCAGAATTCGAACTTTTTCCATTAATCTGGGAAAGCTGCTCACAGATTATTCGGAAATATCAGCCGGACAACAAAGACAACAATTTTGAAGGCCTTTCTGAGGACCATCTCCAAATGTATCTCACTTAACTTAACATAATACAGGGACGAGAAGATCCACAGAATTAAAAGAAAAATGGCAAACACCCCAGAAAACCTTTTTTGGGACTGAAGAAAAAAAAATAGACAAAAACAAAAATTCGCCATAAATATTATAAGGACATTTTGGAAAAATTAATTTGTTTAAGGATTTAAAAGATTTTTTGTAAATATCGCATTTTTAAAGACCTCTGTGGAAAACATTGTTTAGGGCCTTCGAGGACTTAATTTCAGATTTCAATTCAAAAACAACCTTAAATCAGGCCAAATTCGAATGTTAATTCTCATACTCGCCATAATCACACGAAACCAGCCACGACTCTTTGTGCCTAGGCAGTACTTCAACCTGTCTTTTCAGTGTAGTTCAGAAACACTGCCTTAAGAGGTGGACGAGAGGAGAACACAATTTCTTTCAGAATATTTAGACAGCTTTAACACATGGCAACAAACGGGTTGGGGAATATTCTGCACATCCGCACCTTAAGACTTTCCTAAGGCACATGTAGTGTCTTCCAAATAAAGACAGCAGAGTTAGAGTAGATGCAACGGGGAAGTGTTCAAGGCACAAAAACCCACCGCCACCATCATCAAAATTGTGCTGTCATACAATGCTCAAGGTTCAAGACATCATGAAGTCAGAACCAGTGTTGTAAGCACTCTCTTGTAAGGCAACTTCTCGTAGAAGAAAGAAGACACAGATCGACTAAAACACGTCTTGTTTAAATGATCTCTTTATTCAGACTGACTCACTTTCGCCAAAAACAGATAATACGGAAGTGTCATACATAAAAGAGCTTACGGTTTACAATAACAAATTCGATAGTTTACATAAAAACTGTGGTTCGATCGAACGGTGTTACAACTATCATTGTCTATTATTTATGTAAATATGAATATACTATACAATATACATACATCGTTCGTTACATATTTGAACCTTGGCAAACAAGATCACAGGGTGGCAAAGAGACATTTTCATGAATTAAGATTTAATAACAATGAGAAACGCATATAATATTAGAAATGTCTTACAACTCGACCATCCTGAATACAAATCGTCCTCGATTTAATATCGAACACGAGCAAAATACATTACACATATTTATAAATATTTATACAATAAGACATGCGATAAAATAAAATTTTCTTTCAAACATATGTAAATATTTGTGAGTACAAATAAAAATTTAACAATAAAATTATTATACGAAAAAGATTACATAAGAGACGATAATAAGTATTGATACATGGAAACAATTTAAGATAAAACGTACGGTTTCATATTTTGGGGACACGCAACTCCTTCATAAGGAACACGAGAAATCTGAAGGTTTTGCAGATCTTTTATTAGATAGCGATCATTTTGCAATTTCTTTATTATTTCATACGGCCCTTTATATTTAGCCAGAAGTTTTTTGTTGATACCCGGAGTAGTTACAACATTTTTGACCATAACAAAATCACCAACATTATATTCATGTGGTTTCTTATGGTGTTTATCATAATAGACTTTATTCAATTCCTGATTATGGACAGTTTTTTCACTTGCCTCTTGCCTGAACGATTCTAAATTTCTCGGTTCTTCAATAATTACGTTATGTTCTAAATATTCTTTAATTTTATCGTTAACAATTCCCTTTTGCGTTACGCCGAAAAGCAAAATACTTGGACTAAAACCTGTGCCTTTATTAATAGTGTTATTCAATGCGAATTCCACTTTAAGCAAATTTTTTGTCCAATCACCAGGTTCAATTTCACTTTCCTTAGCTAACATTGGAGTAAGGCACCGGTTCACACGTTCTACCTGTCCGTTAGACTGAGGTGAACTTGTGGCAACCTTAATATGTTGAACACACCATTTTTCACAAAATGACGCAAATTCTTCGGAAGTAAAGCAACTCCCTCTATCTGAGATCAAACGATTTGGTGTACTGTATGTCGAAAAATATGTTTCCAAACACTGCATTACTTCTTTTGTGCTTGTACTTTTAACCGCGAATAGTTTAGTGTACTTTGAAAATCCATCGACAACTAAAAGTATATGTTTTTTAAAATTTTTCACAGATGATGGTAATGGACCATAATGGTCAACGTGAATGGTGTCAAAAGGTTTATCACCTTTTGGAATGCTATGCAAAATTGCCTCCTTTTTACCATAAGGTGGAGAAAAATGTACACACTTCAAGCAGTTGCTTATAAAGTTTTTTATCTTAGCTTTCATGCAAGGGAACCAATAAGTTTTCCTTAAAAAATCATAACATTTATCAACTCCAACATGGCATAATGCGTCATGATGTGTGTTGACGCCAAAAATATAATCACTTTAGAGAAGAACGTTAAAATTTTGAATTTCCCGCCTAATAAAGAACCTTTTTCTTATGTACAAACTTAAAGTAGATATACAGTAGATTTTCCCCAAGATCAAATTCACCACAGTCAGTTTTTCTCATTTCTTTTCTTGCTTCAAGTGTTACAATTTGTTCATTCCATTGTCAACCTTTAAAGCGTTCGTTTGAGCATTAAATAAATGAATTTTTATAACGTTTAACGAAAAAGTGGATGTGTTTTGTTTTTTCTGAACTCAAAGAACAAAGTTTTAATAAGAACTTTTACATGGCGACCGTGACAGGACATTAGAATCCTAGTGAACTTATAACAAAAAAAAAAAATAAAAAATAAAGAAAAAACTATTCGATCAGTGAAAGTGCTCGGTTCCGCGTTCGGTTAAGAAGCAGCATATTCTACAAATATACGCTATAGAAGGAATTCGCAATTAAACTGGTGAGTCTGTATCGCTCCCTTTAGTTACAACATATTGTAGCACTGTACACTCTTACAACTAAAATCGCTCGATCCTGCAAACTACGATCGAAATCCTTCACACGAAATTCTCATCCGCCTATAATCGTTATATGTCCAACACATTTAGTTCATTTAAATGCGATTCGCCGCAAATAGAACATATCAAGCTCAAGCTCTAGAGATACAGTCTACCTAATCTCATTTATCGCGCAATAGTTTGAAGGTAGAAATCCATTTTCTTATATCGTAGAAAATAAAGATCTTACAAATCACATCAAAAATTGCATATGGTCTGCGCTCGTAACCTTGAAAAAAAAAGCGGACACTGCAAGACCAACGAAAGGAATTGACGTCACACATCGTATGAAATTTGTTACCGCAAGACACAAATTCACTTTGTTAGTGCGTTTCTACGTCACTTACGAGAGAACTGCATCGAACAGCCTCTCTTGTGTTCGATCTTCGTCGTCGCTCTCGTTGAAATCGTAAGGAAAGCTTTGATTTAAGTTGTTCTTGGTACCGATACGATCATCGTCGTCGCCGTGCTCGCTGCTGTTGTGGTAGGTTTGCTCAGCCTTTAGATCATCGGGGTGCGGGTAATCATATTCGACGCAATCATCATCGTCGCTCCACTTGTTGCTGTTGTTGTGAGCTTGCCGAGCTCGCTGACCGTGGGGAACAATTCGGGCGAAAGTTTTAGCCAAACTGCTATATGCTTTCTTTTGTTGCTGAATAGATCAACATAATTGGTGTTGCAGCAACATATTCGCTCGCCCTCAGATCCAAATTCGTCGCAATCATCATCGTCGCTCCACTTGTTGCTGTTGTTGTGAGCTTGACTAGCTGGTATATCGCCTTTAGTGGGAAAACAATTCGCTCAAAAGCATATTTGGCTAAACCGCTGTGTGGTTGCTGAATAGATCAACATAATTGGTGTTGCAGCAACACAGTCGCTCTTCTTCGGATCTAATTTCTCAATATTATACAAATATTGGCGACAACTGACCACTGATAATAACTTTGGAGATAAAATTTAATCAAACCCTGCAACTGCAACTCGCTTGCAATTCTTCGATCTCTCAGTCATTCAATTATTAAAATTTTACAATGTTAGCACAAGAAACGATTGAAGCTGGAAAGTCCAAATCATTGGACACTTTAAAAGTCAATCGTGCTTCATCAAAGGGAAGCATCTCCAGAATTAAAAATATAATCGAAACCAAAGCAAGTAACCTGGAGATTGTTGAACTGGAGTGTCGCTTGGGGATACTTGAATCCTATTTTAAACAAGCTCTTAATTATCAAACTCGAATTGAAGAAATAATACCTACTGATAATGGTCGTTTCGAAATTGAAGAATTGTATTGCACAACAAAGTCGAAGATTTTATCGCTGATGGGAAACAATAGGAAGGGCAGCATTGCAGTCGCAGATACTTCTCTTACAGCTGTTTCGACTTCCTCTTCGCGTTTACCTTTACAAAGGCTACCAAGATTTTCTGGATGCTATTCAGATTACAAAAACTTTATTGGGGTTTTCAAAACATTAGTTCATAATGACAGTTCACTAGCGCCTATCGAAAAATTTAACCATTTGATTTCCTGCTTGAGTGAAAAGGCACTTGGGACAATAAAGGCTTTCCAAGTCACTGAAGAAAATTACCCGAAGGCATTGAAACGGCTTGAGGATAGATATGACAACAAGTGTTTGATTTTCTTAGAGCATGTTTCAACGCTTTTCGATCTTCCAAAAATGAAAGGTATTTCATCCATGCAACTAAGGGACTTAGTCAATGACCTCTCTGCATTATTGGATTCTCTTAAGTCCTTGGGCAGTTATGAAGAGATATGCAATGCAATATTAATCCATGTAGTCATGTCCAAGGTAGATATCGAAACCCACAACAAATGGAATGAGTCTCTCGACTATTCAACACTGCCAAGTTGGGAAAGCTGCTCAGAAATTCTCAATAAGCGCTGTCAATTTTTGGAAAGCAAGGAATCGAAGTCTTCATATGCAGGAATTGGGAAATCGGATAATCGAGATAGATCTTTTCAAAAAAGATCGTCTCTTTCGATGACAAAAACGATCTGCTACTTCTGCAAATCATCAAATCATGTCATAACGGATTGCAATAAATACAAAGACTTGCGGGTTTACGATCGGTACAAGCAGGCTAAACGGCTATCCCTTTGCATCAACTGTCTTGTCAAGGGTCACGGAGTAAGCAGCTGTTCTGCTGTAAGATGCAATGTCTGCTCGGAGCCTCATCACCTACTGTTACATAGGTATGGCAACCGCCATGTTCAGGATAATGCTTCAGCCCAACACTCCATTACTTCGGGAACATCTGGTTCCGCGTCAGGAACTTCGCAAGCTCCAGGTACTTCACGAAATGTTCTGTTAGGCTCAGGGGCAGGTGATACTGAGTCGCAAGTAATTTTAGCGACAGTTGTGGTTAAGGTCAGGAATCGGGCAGGCGATTTCATTCTAGCCAGGGCGCTTCTTGACTCAGGTTCCCAAATAAATTTGATGACCCAAGCTTTGGCAAACAGTCTGCAACTCATATCGGTTCATAGTCCAGTCAACATTAGCGGAGTCAGTACAATAGGTACAACTATCAACTCTCAGACAAATACTTCGCTACAATCCAGGTTCAATTCCTTTACGAAGAAT
Source organism: Cheilosia vulpina (assembly GCA_916610125.1). Taxonomy (NCBI): domain Eukaryota; kingdom Metazoa; phylum Arthropoda; class Insecta; order Diptera; family Syrphidae; genus Cheilosia; species Cheilosia vulpina. Next base: position 3,064,355 of record OU744276.1, read on the forward strand.
GTTGAGTTTTGGATTGCTCGTTCGATAACTGAGTTCCAACCTCAACGAGAACTCTTGACAGGCGGTTGGAACATTCCCAAGAATTTAATGCTGGCTGATCCACTATTCTTTAAGCCACATAGGATCGACATGCTTTTAGGAGCGGAGTTATTCTTTGAACTCATACAAAGTGGAAAGATAATATTAGGCCCAAATTTACCTGTGTTGCATAAAACCATATTGGGATGGATTGTCTCGGGTAGCTGCGTTGGGAAAGGATACAAAGGCTGCAATGTCGTTCAAAAGATTTTCGACTCTTCCTGTTCACATCTGGAACAATTGGTGGAAAGATTTTGGAACATGGAGGAAGTATCATGCAATTCGTGTCTTACGCCAGAGCAAGAAATGTGTGAAGAGCATTTTAAGAAAAACCTTCAAATACTGCCAAACGGCAGATTCTCCGTAAAGCTGCCATTCAAGGACAGCCCTTCACAGTTAGGCAACTCTTTAGAAACAGCAAAGAAAAGGTTTTTTGCATTGGAGCGCAGATTAAACAGAAACTTGGGTCTGAAAAAAGAATATTCACAGTTCATACAGGAATATTTAAGATTAGGGCATATGACGCAAATCGAGCACACGAATGTAAACGAACCCTGTTACTATATGCCACATCAGTGCGTTCTCCGTCCTGAAAGTTCGACAACAAAATTACGAGTCGTTTTCGACGCATCATGCCAAACAACTTCTTCGCTGTCTCTCAATAATTTGCTAATGGTAGGGCCGAATGTTCAAGAGGAGATGTATTCAATTGTATTGCGATTTAGAAGCCATTTGTTCGCATTAACTGGTGACATACAAAAAATGTTTCGCCAAGTTGAAATTGATGTCAGTGATCGACGGTTTCAGCTAATTCTTTGGAGATTCGACTCATCAACCAAACTAAGGACCTATTGTCTAAACACCGTCACATACGGAACGTCATCAGCACCATTTTTAGCTACACGTTGTCTTAAAGAGATTGGTCTTAGGAGTATGACATCTCATCCTCTCGGAAGCAAAGTTATTATGAGAGACTTTTACGTAGACGATCTAATCACAGGAGCAGAGTCTATAGAAGAACTAACGAAAATTCAGGAGGAAGTAACAAAACTATTAGGAATAGCTCATTTTGAGCTCCATAAATGGCATTCAAATGCCGCTTTGAATTCCGCTACTGAGAATACTAAAGTACAACTTAATCATCAGCATGAATTTGAAACAATTAAAACGCTGGGCATAGAATGGAACCCGAAGGAGGATGTATTTAGTTTCTTCTACAAGGACTTGTTCTCAACAACAAATTCCACCAAACGCTCTGTTCTTTCTGCTTCCAGTAAGTTGTTTGATCCCTTGGGGTTGCTTGCGCCAATCGTTGTCAAAGCAAAAATATTTCTTAAGGAACTGTGGGCTCAAAGGTTAGATTGGGACGATCCGTTGCCCAGTGAACTTGATAGTTGTTGGAGAGGATACATAGCAGATCTTCGAAATCTTAGCTGCATCACCATTCCGCGCTTTATTTATTGCCAGAGCCTGAAGGGCATTCAAATACACGGTTTTTCCGATGCCTCAATAAAGGCATATGGATGCTGTCTTTACGCTAGATGTGTTGATGAATGGGGAAAGGTTACTGTTAGGCTAATTACAGCGAAATCAAGAATTGCCCCATCGAAGACACAATCGTTACCTCGGTTGGAGCTTTGTGGAGCTCAGTTGCTGGCCAAATTATGGAGAACAGTTAAGGATTCATTGAAAGAAGATTTCAAAGAAATATATTTCTGGGTCGATTCTGAAATTGTTTTATATTGGCTTGCATCACAATCAAATTTGTACGACACATTTGTGAGCAATAGAGTCAGCGACACTCAAAGTTTGACTTCAAATGTCTGTTGGAGACATGTCAGATCTGAAAATAATCCTGCGGATCTAATTTCTCGTGGAAGTCTAGTGAAGACTTAAATTCATCGATCTGGTTTGATGGTCCCGAATTCTTAAGGAATCCTCCTGAGGAGTGGCCTCAAAATCTCAAATTCGATAAAATGAATATCGATAGCTCACTGCTAGAAGCGAAGAGAAAGAAAAATATATTTTATTGTGGGATAGTGGAGGTCGACTTTATGGAAAGGTTAAACAAATATAGCAGCTTTGTTAAAGCGATTCGAGTTGTAGCAAATATTCTTCGCTTCAGGAAAATAGCCACGAGACAAAAGAATTCGCAAGGAAAACCATTTACCGCAGAAGAACTGGACGAGGCAACGATGGCAGTCGTTTGGTGCATACAGCAGGGAAGTTTTTCAACCGAAATAGCAGAAATGGAAGCAAAAAAGGAAATTCTATCTTCAAAACGAATAGCCAAATTGTCACCGTTTTTGGACGTCGTTGCCAATAGAACATTGCTCCGTGTAGGTGGACGGATCAGAAACGCTGACATTGAATCCAACGCCAAATTTCCGATTCTTTTGCCAGGGGAAAATGCTTTAGTAAAGGAGTACGTTCGACATCTGCATATTAAAAATTATCATGCAGGTCCCCAAGCCCTTTTAAATTTCGTCCGAGATCGGTTTTGGATACTGAACGCCAGGAAGTTGGTCAGGCAAGTAGTTAGCAAATGCATTCATTGTGTGAGGTACAAACCTAGGTTGCTTGACCAAATTATGGGAAATTTACCCAAGGACCGACTAACCCCAGGGAGACCCTTTAGCGTTTGTGGTGTGGATTTTTGTGGCCCTATACTTACTTCTTGGAAGATTCGAGGAAAACAGCCCTACAAATCCTACATATCAGTGTTCGTTTGTTTTGCTACGAAAGCAGTTCATTTAGAACTTGTGTCTGATCTCAGCTCAGAAGCTTTTATAGCGGCACTTAAGCGGCTTATAGGACGGAGGGGGCGTCCATCTAAAATATATTGTTATAATGCAACCAATTTCGTTGGTGCAAAAACTAAATTAGTTGACTTTAGAAAAATGTTTTACAAAGAAATCACTAAAATTTCAATCCTTGAGTTTGTTGCAGATAAGGGGATCGAGTTTCAATTTATACCGCCTCGGGCGCCTCATTTCGGAGGCATATGGGAGGCGGCGGTAAAGTCAGCAAAAACTTTGCTGACGAAGACCTTTGGAGGATCTCTTCTAACTTTTGAAGAACTCAGCACCGCACTCGCTGAAATAGAAGGAATACTCAACTCAAGGCCAATCACTGCAGTCTCATCAGATCCTGACGATGTTAGCGCTCTCTCCCCAGCTCATTTTTTAATTGGGGCGCCTATCAATTCGTTTCCGGAACCGGAACGATTAATTAATAAAATTTCTTTTCTCAACAGATGGCAAAGAATCACAGCCCTTAAGCAACACTTTTGGAAGAGGGGGTCAACTGAGTACGTTCGAAGTCTTCAAGAGAGATCCAAATGGTTCACAACCAAGCCGAATATAAGGGAAGGTACTCTAGTTGTTCTGAAGGACGAAAATCTGCCCCCTTACAAGTGGGTCCTTGCCAGGGTGGAACGAGTAGTGAGAGGAGATGACAACAACGTTAGAGTAGTCGATCTGAAGACGGCCAACGGAAGACTCCGACGTCCCATAACCAAGATAGCACCGCTTAACTTGAATTGATAGTGCATCAATGGGGCCGGAATGTTGACGCCAAAAATATAATCACTTTAGAGAAGAACGTTAAAATTTTGAATTTCCCGCCTAATAAAGAACCTTTTTCTTATGTACAAACTTAAAGTAGATATACAGTAGATTTTCCCCAAGATCAAATTCACCACAGTCAGTTTTTCTCATTTCTTTTCTTGCTTCAAGTGTTACAATTTGTTCATTCCATTGTCAACCTTTAAAGCGTTCGTTTGAGCATTAAATAAATGAATTTTTATAACGTTTAACGAAAAAGTGGATGTGTTTTGTTTTTTCTGAACTCAAAGAACAAAGTTTTAATAAGAACTTTTACAATGTGTTTGTATAACATTTCTCTCCATTTGAGATGGAACATAAAAATAAACATTTTTATCGATTTTACGATACACCAATCCGTTAATAAGTTCGTAGGCAGGACTTTCTCTTTCTTCCAACATTTTGACTAGTTGCTTCACTATAGGATCTTTTTGCTGTGACGCCGCAAGAACATACTCAAAAGAATCCGGTTCAACGATCAAAATATTATGACACCTGCTCAGGGCGTCAACATGTCTCATCCGTTGACCATCTCTATGTTCAATAAAATAATCGTAATCTTGCAGCTCTAAAGCCCATCGTGCGATTCGCGGATTTATTAATTTTTTATTTAGGGTAAGGGTCAGTGACTTACAGTCAGTTATTATTTTAAATCGGATGCCCGTGAGATAAATTCGAAATCTTCTTAGAGCAGATATAATTGCCAAAGTCTCTAATTCATAAGAGTGGTACAATGATTCTTGAGCAGTAGCGCGTTTCGAATAAAAGAAAATCGGATGAAATTGTTTGTCTTCTTGTCGTTGTAGCAAGACTGCACCAAATCCTAAACTGCTTGCATCACAGTGCAATTCTGTTTCAGCATTAGGATTGTAAATACATAGCAGTGGCGCATTTAACAACTTTCGCTTCAACGACTCAAAAACTGCTAGCTCATTTTCACCAAAACTAAATTTGGCATCTTTCTTAAGAAGATCGTATAATGGTTTAGAAAAGGTCGAGAAGCCCTTTATAAATTTCCTAAAATATGATGTTAAGCCCAAGAATGAGTGCAAGTTCTTTACATTCGTAGGTATTGGGAATTCAGATACGGCCCTTAAGCCGTTCAAATTCGGTCCTATACCATTAGCGGAAACTTCATACCCTAAGTAAGTGATCTTATCAAACATAAAAAGACACTTATCGTACCGTAATTGCAAATTGTGCTTCATAATAACGTCCATAACCGCTTCTAAAATTCGAAAATGTTCATCCTTTGAATCCGTTGCAACAAGCAAATCATCAACGTAAACAAGTAATTTTCCTGCATTTATGAGATCTTTGAATAGCATATTTATGTACCGCTGAAAAACAGACGGCGCATTTTTAAGCCCGAAAGGCATGCGTAAATATTCGAACTGTCCTAAGGGTGTTATAAAGGAAGTAAATTTGACAGAATCTTCAGCCATCTTAACGTGGTGAAATCCACTTTTTAAGTCAAAGAGCGAAAAATACTTCTTGCCACGTAATCTATCCAAATGATCTTCGATAAGAGGAATAGGAAAATTATCTTTTACTGTCACTTTGTTCAGTTGACGATAATCTATACAAAGACGCAATTCGCCTGTCTTTTTCTTTGCTAAGACAATTGGCGAGGCAAAAGGTGAATTGCTTTCACGAATAATATTGTTCTTTAATAAATCGTCTAAAATTTTTTGTAGCTCCAACTTATGAGCGTATGGCAATCGCCGAGGCACGCAATTAAAAACACTGTTCTCATTCGTCAAAACTATTTTCATTTCAAAATCGTCTGAAAATTGGTGATTTGTAGAAAAACTTCGGGTAATCAAACTTCTAACTAATTCTTTGTCACCGTAATTAAAACATTCATTAATTTTAAGACAAACCGATTTATCACAATTATCTGATGTATCGATACTTAAAATTTCCTGTACAAAGTCATTAGAAATCGAGTCGTTAATTTCATTATTTTCAATTATATCTATTTTTTCTTCTCCTACAGAAAGTTTTATGTTACTTTTTTTTAAAAAGTCACGTCCTAGCACTATTGCATTCTGCATTGTGTCATTTTCAACAACAAATAAACATAAATTGACATAACTGTTATTAACCTTAACATTACAAATACATTTCCTAACACAATTAACTTAGAATTGTTGATACCTACATAGTCATGCATTGGAGATGGTAGAGATGTCATCAAGAATGGCGGAACATAGCGCTGCTGCACAAAACTGATCGGGCTTCCAGTATCTATCATTGTCATCACATGCATTGACAAACGTACAGCTCCAGAGTCATCTTTTTGAAATCCGTATTCGAAAACACCATGAAAGTCAGGCAGAATGGAAGACATTTCGTTTTCTGTTTGTAGTTCAGTATGCCGAACCACAAGAACTGATTTAGATTGTGGACAATCCTTTACAGCATGTCCCATTTGTCCACAACGGAAACAGGAACCTTTTTCTCTTCGGGGTTTTGGGCAAGTGGATGATATATGCCCAGATTCATTGCAATTGAAGCACTTGACAGTAACCTTAGTACTCGTGCTTGATGTACTCCTGGGTTGAGGAGATGTCTTATTATAGGGCGGTGTAGAAGATTGCAGATCACATTTCATCTTCTCGTATTTTCGTAAAATGACCTTTAGTTCAGCGATTTTGTTTGCAGTCAATAAAATTTGTTTGCTGAAAATCGAGTCCGGAATGCCCTTGATGACGTAGGTAATGACGTCCTGTTCTTCGATGTCTGCTAGGGATGCTATCTCCTGCATCGTCAGTACATATTGTTGAAAAGTTTCATCCTTCCGCTTCTTACGACCTCGCAACATATTGTGAACGTCCGTAGCTGTAGCGTGCTCATGAAACTCTGTGAGCAAGGCTGATTTCAACTCACCCCAAGAACGACACAACGTAGATCTCAGAAACAACTTTGCTGTTCCCTTCAGCAATCTTTTGGCATAGACGAAGCTTTCTGACTCATTAAATTTGTACAACAGTTTTGCATCCTCAAAGCTGCTGATCCACTTTGTAACACGATAATTATCATCTCCCGAAAACGTAGGAATTTCGTCTTCAATATTGCGGAACGTGCACGAAGATTGGATCTCTCTTACCGGATTGTTCAACTCAGCTAACCTCTTTTGCAGTGAAATAATTTCTTCCTTTTGTTTAACCATTTCACGCAACTTCTCTAACCTCTGAGAAATAACAATTTCCTCCTCTTCCAAATCCGCGGCATTTTCGTCATCATCAATGCCACCAAGAACATCAAGCGGGAAAAACTCTTCCAATTGACCATCATCAAGTAGAGCTATCCCCTCACCTAGACGCACCCTCAGCGTGGCTTTTATTCCATTCGTAGGCAAACCGATCTCCGCCAGTTTATTTTTCAATTTGGGTACAGTTGCACTTTGCAAAAAATTAGCAGCGCGAGTACTCGCATCCATTGCAAGACAAATTATTACGCCAAATCAAAACTGAACCAAACTTTTAAAATATAAAAAAAATTAGTAGCGTAGGAGGTACTCTAACCCCACATCTGAATTTTTGTAAGGCAACTTCTCGTTAATTTGTTACATAAAAAAAAACCATACAAACTAACGTAGAAGAAAGAAGACACAGATCGACTAAAACACGTCTTGTTTAAATGATCTCTTTATTCAGACTGACTCACTTTCGCCAAAAACAGATAATACGGAAGTGTCATACATAAAAGAGCTTACGGTTTACAATAACAAATTCGATAGTTTACATAAAAACTGTGGTTCGATCGAACGGTGTTACAACTATCATTGTCTATTATTTATGTAAATATGAATATACTATACATACATCGTTCGTTACATATTTGAACCTTGGCAAACAAGATCACAGGGTGGCAAAGAGACATTTTCATGAATTAAGATTTAATAACAATGAGAAACGCATATAATATTAGAAATGTCTTACACTCTCTTCATTTATCCCACGAAGCGTTGTGTTTTTTCCCCTTTTCCCTTTTCGCCGTACTCAAATTTCCTTTTAATATCCCACAATACTTTCTTGCGTCAAAATCCAGTTTTTAAAAGTAAAATATGTATTACACGGAACGGAAATCACATTAATAACCTTTAGTTTAAAAATCGCAGTTTGTAACATTACTGTGATTATTTTTTGGTACTAGAAAATGTTTTTAAAAGGCTTTTTAAAATGTAGGTGTTTTGATGAAATAATTGAAATGTTTTTTTGTTACATTTCTGAAATTCCCATTATTATTGTGTTTTTTCCGTTTATCCCACGGAAGGCTTTTCGGACAACGCAATTCCAACAAAAGGGATAAATTCCACGATACAAAAACACTGGTCAGAACCCAAGTGGAACTTTGTGGTTTATCGTTCATAGGAGAAATGCACAAGCTGATGGGTTTGCAAGAAAGCGAAAGACACTAGAAAGTCAAACCTTGTTACGCCGCTCGCCCATTTGGGCACCGAAAGGTCTAGGAAAATTCTAAAACTAATCATTAAATCCTAAAGACACCGGTTGAGATTTTATTACAATGCTAAGAGAAAACTTCTCAAACTGAAGCTACATTATTAATGCCAAAGGTTCCATCTCCTGCACTCCATATTTCCAGAGCTACATGTCCCCACTGATTGACGAACCCGCGTATAATTGAAGAATATAATAAATCCCTGCTAAGGGTATAGAGCCCACGCAATACGTTCCAGAATATTTATTTCGAACGACCGATGAAAATTAATGATCCTTCGATTCAATTGAAATCTAATACTAAAAGTCATCAAAAAAAAAATAATATAGGTAGGTATTGACAAATTTTCTTTGGAAAGGCAATTTGATAAATAATCCATGTTAACCTTCCCTGGGAATGGCCTGAAGCCATTAATCTTAATTGCCACTCGAAATCTCAAGGCAGATAAGAAACTGCCCGCTTGAATGGTTGTAAATTCAATTTAACCGCATTTTGAAGGCCAAGTTATAAACTGGGAGAAAAAAAAAAAAAATAGAGTGGGAGTGAACATCCGACACGAAGTCTTCAGAAAATTCATTTTCACACCCGTCACGCACTCCAGAGGACTCAACACCCATCGAGTTGTCCTAGGGTTTTCGTTTTCGTTTTCGTTTTAATATCCTTTCCTTTCCTTTCGAATGGTTTCCATTTTTTTAGTATTTTCTCCATCCTTAAGAAGACGTCACTTTGTCGTCGAAGTCACATAATGATAAATTATTGCAGACTGCTTTCAGCATGTAAGCAGCAGAGCATCACCACCGCCAAGAAGCATCGGCAGCTTCACCACCTGGCGAAGTCGTTCGACATCGATCTAATTTTAGAGTGAAACAGGAGGAAAAAAAAACTCAAAATTGAAGGTCGAAGACATTTGCTTTCCCATCAACATTTATGAACTTTGTCGTTTAAATGAGAGCGAGGCAGACAGAGAGAGAGAGTGAGATTAATGGATGAACAACGAGGTCGGTCGGGCAGGACTAGGAGTTCCGAGAATAACCTACGGTACAGCACGTTACGTTGTGGTCTTGACTTAACATCCTCACTCGAATGGACAAAATGACTGAACGTGTTGTTTACATGCATCATATCGTAAGTGTAACAGCGCAACGAGAAGATTAATGTAACCATCACATTAAGGCAGCATAGTCTGACATACAAAAGGACTACTGCTGAACAACAGTCTTTTGTAACTGTGCCATCAGCGGATGAAGTATCATTTCGACACATGTCAATGTTAGTTCATCGTCAGAAATCACATTTTACTTGGCGGATGCGCGCATACGTGAGGTGCCGTGTATGTGTACTTTACCCTTCAGACTCGATTCTGAAAGACAGGCAACGCTTTTACGATTTGATTAAATTCATCCCTGGATATCCATGAAAGGATGTAAATTTTCTCAAAAAAAAAAAAAACTACCTCGCTTACACCCACTCATGACAGTGATTCGTTGCATTGTTCCGGTGGGATGAGTGGGTCCTGACAATTTACTGCAACCCATCGCATCATTCTTGAATGCGAAACCATTCTGCGCACTCCAAGGATTTCATTTATATTCTCGCCTGAATTACATGCACACAGCCAGCACCCAGCCGTAACAGAAACATTGCTTGAGCAAGGTTAAACGCGTTGTTTCGATCTCCTCGAAAGTGAAGAGGGGAGCTTTGTCCTTGCTCCCTTAAACACAGGCGTACACAGAGCTTTCTGCGAAGATTTATTGGCGGGATCTCTGAGTGTGACTGTATATTTCCTTGTATCTTGCGGATAAACTAAAAATAGGTTGTCATTTGTTTTTCCAGGTTGTGATGGGCGGGATGGGTTTCGGGTTGTCACCTAGGGCTAGGGGCGACCCTAAGCCCTTAATGATGGAAATCAATTTGCACTCCACGAGTAAATGGTCGTTTTTCTTCTCCGATTCTCTGTTGCTTATTGTCCTTGGTATAGTCTGCTGAAAGGGCATGTGTGTAAGACGAGACAAATCTAAGGACATAGCATAGTCGACAGGGTGGCTCAATCACCTAGATGAATATCATTGTCGTAATGTCATCATGATCAAGTGAAGTTATATCACTTTTTCCTCGCTAAAGGATTTTTCATTGGATGTGCATAGAGAGACGGAGGTGTGGTATAACTGCGCCATTAAGTAATTGAAAAGTTTTAAGCTAGTTTGATGTTTATAGAGAATATCTGAGGGACTAAGTCGAGAGGGTCGTGCATTCAAGGCGGAGAGATTAACTCACAAAGGGATGCCATGTAAATTGATTTCATTAGCTGTAGTAATGCATAAATGGGAGTGAAGTGCACAATGGAAGGACTTTTGTGAAAGGAAACTCAACAGTTGGAAAAGCAGGAACACCTTAATCTAATTAAAAATGCGTAACACGTATTCAGGTTGGGGAGATCGATTCAACCGTTCTGTTCTGAGGATTCTGTGAAGTTGTAGGAATGGTCAAGAATGTTATACTTTATATGGTTTTTATTTTTCAGGACCAATCCAATTACATCGGTGTCGACCGAAGTACTGTTGCCCTGCGGCTCCGTCTGCGGTATGATAGGAATCCACATATTTTCGGTGAATATCAGGTGCTACAAAATGCTTTTACCCAGACAATATAAGTACTTCCGCATCAGGGCTCCATTTAGGGGTCAAATAGCTCATTTTTAAACCTCAAGACCCGAGGGCCCCACTTTTTTATAAATTATGGAAATGGCCCCTTTTTAAATAAAATTTTATTCTCTATTGAACGAAAAAGAATGCCAAGTTATATACGTCTTTTACGTGAGCCCCCTATTTGGGCGCGGGCCCCCTTTATTCCCCTTTTTGAAATTTTTCTGCGGCCACGTTATACCGAATATTCATTCAAAATTTAAAATGGAATGATAGGGTAAAGGCTCCTAATTTCAGCCCCTGGATGTTTTTCGTTCAAAAGCTAAGCTCCTGTTATTTAAAATATAAAAAAAAAAATTCCATTTCCTTTACATCTTTACTATTCGGTAAGTGCTGACGTTTTAGTCAGTTTTGTTAAGAAAGCATTTATTTAAAGGAAGTGGGTAAGTATTTTGTTTATATTTTATAATAACTCATACATGTTTATGCTAACAATTATCATTCATAGCAATTATTTTTATATTAAAACCTCTGGACAATTGTTTAGTTATTTAAATATAGTGGGGGCGCACAACTGGGATTTAAAAAAAAAAAACGAAAAAAACGTTGTTCCATTTACGAGCCAGGCCGTTTATTACATTATATACATTATTATATAAAATATTTATAAAAATACTCGTTCATCGTTTTTCCGCGTGTTAGTTTTAAGGCCTTAAATTATTAAATTTGGGGATAAAGTAATTTATTATTATTATTTTTATAATTTGCAAAACTAGTCAGAACTATAATATTATTCGTATTAAACCCTTAATAATACTATGTACTCTCTTTTTTATATTTGTTTTGTGAATGTTTTTCTATTGTTATTAATATGATTATAATTATTTGGTAAAATTTTTCTTGTACATACTAAACCTTAGATTTACCAACTTATGTACAATGGATAGAGAGGGAAAATATAACATATAAAATATGATATATAATATAAGAAGACATTGATAGAGTTTTAGAGGATATTATAAATGGTCTTTCGATACACGCAACTTCAAGACATAACATTCCAAGGCCCACTCTTCAAAATCGGCTGCATAAACGTTATTTTAACGACCAAAAAGGACCCTTTAAAATTTTTACAAATCAAGAGGAATCACAGATTGTAAATTGGATTTTTGAAAGAGGCTTTCCAAGACGGAAGCATGAAGTTTGTGCTGTTGTGAAGGAGTTTTTAGATGCTTGCCCTGGAAGAGCTCAAATTAGGAACATGGGGGCTCAGTACTAGATCACTCCGTATTTTTTTAAATATTTTCATTTTACTTAAATCGTATGAAAACTTACAAAAAGATAAGCCATTTAACAACAAAAAATTATTCAATTCTGTATAAAATGAAACACTTGCTTCGATATATGCATACAGTGAATTTTGCGGAAGCGGTAAACTCAAAACTATCACTCACACGGCGTAGTAAATAACAAAAGTAGTAGAATGAAACAGAAAATAAAAAATAGCAAGAAGGTAAAAAAATGGACTTCATTCGTGAAATGTATGAAATGTTGATGTCCTCTGAAGACGAATTTATCGGAGAGCTGATGAAACAGCAGTTGATGGTAAATCGACGTCGGTCGTCCTCGTCGTCGAACATATGCGTCAACGGCGGATTTTCGGAAATATTCCCGGCTGAAAAAAGAAGCATTTTTGACTTTGAAGGCTACGTTCTATGATTCGACTGGAATTGGACGGTGATGAATGTCACACAACAAATCAAATAAATTTCCAAGTGACAAATAAAATGTGTGAAATTTGCTTACGGTAGGCTTTGGTTTTTTGCCCATTTATGGAGACAACATTTTATATGTGATCCTGAGGTGGCTTATGCATTTATAAGAATCTTCTTTTGAGATACCATACCACCAAATTTGGTTCATTTTAAAGATGAGTTAGTGCACATCCTTTATATAGCTTTGAAACGGTTAGGCATCAATTTGCAGGCACCTTCCACACCTTTTGGTCAACTTGACTGGAATTCTGTCAATCATCGTCAATATTGAATGGGTCATGACTCATAATAGGAATCTTGGTCGCCTTTGAAATTTTACGGAGGTAAATTCAAAATTCTCAGCACTGACTGAGCCTCTAGATTGTAGTCTCAGTCGGTGTTTGTCTTTGCAGGCTACTTTTCGGCCTTAATATATCCAGTTTACCTCTTGGTAAGATATTTGATGCTCACGCTTTGGATGACAATCTTTTTTTTATTGGACAAGGAAAACACAAGATTTTTTCTCCCAGTGCTGGCCCCTGTTTGGCAGGAGGAATGAGACAAAGTTTTGCGGTGCGTGGAATGAATTTTAACTTTTATTCGGGTATACTTTTGGTTACTTTTGCGCTTTCGATAGCTTACTACAATCTTATCTTATCTCAAGAAAACTGTTTAGTGCAGATATGATTTATAAGTTGCCAGCAGCAGTTGACATTTTACTGAAAAGTGGCACACTCTCCCCTACATAGTGTTCCAGGACATATTTACAATTCCTTCTTTATATTCGTGAAATTTATCATATCATAGACTGTATACCTATCTCTGATGGCTTGCCACATGGCCTTACATCTGTCGGCATGGAACTGCTTGAGAAACTTAGTTAAAGGTCGGAAAATTACCTGGCAGTCTCTTCTGATCGCAACCGTTTAAAGTCGAACTTTTATTCTGCAGCTATGCCTTCGCCTATAGAAGTGTTATCAATCCGGCTTATTTATTGTGTTTTTAGAATACTACAGTCACATTTGCTTGTGTATGTCAAAATGTGCAAAAGCGTGGTTAACATCAGATATTTTGAACTCGCGAACCAAACAATTAGCTTTCATCCGAATTTAATTTTGAACTTATACTGCTCAAAGGTTAAAGGTTATAGGAGCTACACTGAAACTCCTGGTATTATTCCTGTGGATTTATCGTTTTTCTATCCGTCAACGCATGAGCAAATATGCTTAAGTTAAATGCAGTTTGTGAATTGTTACTATTGGCGTTCGATTAAAATTCCAAATCCGAAAGCAATGGCAAATCCGCATGCAACAAAAAACGCTTCCTCTATTTTTTGGTGGTAATTGCAAACACAGTTTATCAAAACTTTTTTAGTCTAGTCCTGGTATGTAATTATTATCTGGCGATGATGTCAGCTATGTATGAGTTCAATATCTCCGTCATTTTATTTGGCAACATGTGATGTGGTCTATTTAGTCCGTAAACTTGTGAGGCATAAGGCGACGTCAATTTGTCGGCACGCCGGATTACTTTTGCCCCGCAGCTTTTATTTTTATAACAATGTTCGTGGTCTTCCGTCTCACTTTAAGTTTTTCTTTTTTAAGCGCACAGACAAGGTTAGGTAAGGTTAGGTTGGGAGGGCAGTTTTGCAGCCGATGCAAATTTCACCCGGAAGCCGTGAAGGTCCATTGTGAGTACCCTGTTTGTACATGTAAGTACATGTGGCTAACAAAACCACTTCGATCTGTTTAGGAATAGTTTTATGTCTGATAGAGGTACCCCCGCCAAGTCTTCCAAACTTTCGAAGAACCTTGCTCCCATACAGGATGAGCGGCGTTCCTGTAAAGCTGGGCAGTGGCATAGAAGATGTTCCACCGACTCCATTTCCTCTTCGTGTCTGCAGCTTCTGCAGAAGTCATTTGCAAAAAGTCCCAGCCTTTTAGCCATGTTTCCTATGGTGCAGTGTCCGGTTAAAACCCCGACGAGCATCCGGATCTGACTTCTATTCAGGGAGACTAGGAACTTTGATTTTTTGGTGTCAATCACAGGCCACAGACTTCGGGTTATGACGCAACTGATGGTGTTGCTCCATTGTTCCTAAGCCAGTTGGGCGGTGACGCCTTCAATAAAAGTCTTAGCAGTGTTGAAAGGCGGTAGCACCTCTCCGTCCGCTAGTTGAGGGTTCATGTCAGAGCCGTTTCTGGCCAATTTGTCCACTTTTTCGTTCCCTTCAACCCCAACGTGTCCCGGAACCCAGCAGAGTAGAACTGAGTGATGACGGATAGCCCTGAGCACCAAGAGGCAATCTGAAACACATTTCGCATTAACAAGGTTAGAGCCGATAGCTTTAACTGCCGCTTGACTGTCCACACAAATGGTTATTTCCATTGCTGGTAGTCCCATCGATAAGATAGTCTGTGCTGCTTTCTTAACCGCATAGATCTCAGCTTGAAAGACACTACAGTGATCAGTCAGTCGAAACGACTCGCTAATAGCAAGTCTTTCTGAGAATACGCCGGCTACTGTACCATTTTCTGTTTTTGAACCATCCGTATAGACGGATATACCTTTAATGATGGTACTGGGTGAGTTCCAGTCCTGTCTTTTGGGTATAGTGATTCTGAAATTTGTCTCGAAGTCATATCTGGGTTTCTCGTAATCGGTGAGTGACATGAGTGCCTTCCGATCAAAGATTTCAAGTATTCTTGAGTGTCCGCAGTAACCAGGCTTCCAAGTTTTGTTCTTTCTTAATCTAAAAGCCGCTTTGGCTGCCACGTTCTTAGTGAATAGCTCAATGGGTAGCAGGTTCAATAGCGTTTCCAGACCTAGTTGTGGTGTGGATTTAATTGCGCCTGTTATACCCAAACAAGCAATTCTCTGCACCTTGTTCAGGTTCTTAAGATAGGATTTGGTTTTAACCGCCTCCCACCAAACAACTGAACCATAGGTAAGAATGGGTCTAATAAATCGCGGTGTACAGCCAGTGCACAATGTTCGGTTGTAAGTCCCAGTTTTTCCCAAAGGTTTTTCTACACGCATAAAAGGCATTAAGTCCTTTCTTAATTCTTTCTTCAGTACTCCGTTTCCAGTTTAGTTTGGAGGTGAATACCACACCCAGGTACTTTGCCTCGGTCGAAAGATTAAGTCGGACACCTTTAAGCTTGGGTGTGGAGTGACTGGGTTTCCCCGCTTTGGGAATAAAGACTACCCTCACCTCTTTCCAGCAATCAGGAACAAGCCCGAGTGTCAGACAACCACGGAAGATTGGCTGCAGCCATGGTACGATCCTTTAACTGCTCCTTTGTAGCATGGCAGGTATAATACCGTCCGGTCCCGCCGACTTGTATGGTTGGAAGGATTGAAGAGCCCATGTTATTCTATTCCTGCTAGTGCAGTCACTGATGATAGCCAGTTCTTCATCCGGAAGTGAGGAGAGGCTGCCATCAGAACTGTGTAGCAAGCTTCCTGCGATTGTGCATCCCGGAAAGTGTGTTATGAGGAGCAGATCAAGAGTCTCCTGATTACTCGCTGTCCAACTATTGTCTTCCTTACACAGTACCCCATAGGAGCGCACAGACAATTAATATACATATTTTTTTTGAGACAAGAGAGATGCGCTTTATATCGTTATTTTAACAGGTTACTCGTCTTTTTGGTAGTAGCGATTACGGCGTCATCGCTTTTTATGAAATATGAACTAAATGAAAGCTGGATCTATGTAGGGCAATTTCCGCATACAACATTTTGTCAAATAATAAAACTCAAAGTGTTTGATATTTAAATACACAATAAAATAAAACATACATTCTCATAAGACGTGTAGCTATATTTAATCATAGAAAATCTCAAAAGCACGCTATCTAGTGGCATCTGTTATTTTATTGTCTATAGAAACCCATTTGCCAGATCAAAGGAAAATGAGTAGTTCCTCATTTTAAACGCCTCAAATGCCGAGCTTCATAATATAACAGGGGATACCATTATGTTGGTTAACATAACTCATGCACGACTCAAATTATCCGTTCAAACATTTGCAGTGATATATCCTTTCAGTTAAGTCAAATACCCAGTTTGCATATTTATCTGTTCTTTATCCTCACCCAAATTGCGATCGTATTTCATCAGAAAACGCTCATAAAAAAATACATCCACAATATAAATTTGTGAAAAAGTTGCAACCATTAAATATAATAAAACTCTGGATATCGTATGTGTAATTCACATATGCTTTGCATCAACTTTCCTTCAAATTTGAGTACACCATCCTAATGAACTCTCAGGAAATCCCAACATAAACTTCACATAAACACATCCTCCCATTGATATAGAGCGCATTTCCAACTGTATATAATCAAGCCGAGCAATGGATAAGAACTTTCAGCACAGAGTTCTTAAAAATGATGAACCGAAACTTTTACTACAGTTTGAATGTGAAGATCCAGCGCAAATCAGCTTTCCGCGTTTACGAGACACGTTTTACCTACTGCACCGCACCACCACATCAGCACACAGGCACAGCGCCACCAACAACATATTTACGAGCGCACTCAACAAACAAAAAGTATCTAATATTGGATGTAAACACAAGTTTATACTTGGAGGCCATAATTTAAAATGTTTACATTATGGAAAATCTACTGCGGTAAGTATATCCACAGGAATTCCTCGAATTACATTGCTGTAACCACAACATTCCTTTCGAATAGGAGTGCGGTTGCGTATCTTTTATCTAATTGGATAGGACGAGAACAACAACAACAAAATCTCTATCTACGCTACCTAAGTATAAAATTTAATTTAAAATTAATAAAGGACTTTTTTTCCCCGTTTTTATACAAATGCGTTTCATTGGCGGGAGAGTGTTTGGTTCATTTTTGGGGCACACTTCTCCCAAAGGAGTCGACGACAACAATACGAACAACGACGACAACAGGACTGCGCAGCCAAAGGGCCTCAATTAGATTCATGCAATCTCCGCAATCTCCATGTAATGGCTGTGCGAAAAACAAACACAAATTATTTTTCGTGCTCCTTATCGGGATTTCATATTTCGGGCAGTCATCCAAAATGGAAAACAAGATAAAAAAAAAGAAGGAAAAGTAGTGCGAAACAGATTATGCTGTCCACCGGAACGTGTAGCACCAGCTGTAGGGATTAGTTGATTTTAGTTAAATTATTTTATTCCTGGCTGTAGTTTGGGTATTTTTTCTTAAATTACTACTTAAAATTTAATTATATTTCTCAGAGGGAAATGGAATGGTTTTGCGAACATTTTGCCCAAGGAGTCAGATTTCTTTATAAATTGAAATTATAACCGAATAACATTTTAAGACTTTTAATATGCAGGACGGTCTTTCACTCAAAGATAGGGCGATTACACTTTGGAGGGAAAATTTAAACAAGGTCGCCATTGTTGGGTTTTAAGAGTGGCGCGGTCTTTAGAAAGCAACATTTGGGCAAAACGCGAGTCTAAAGAAAACTCTTGCTTCATATTGACCTTTCCTTGCCAAGAAAGAAAGAAAAAGGCACTCTGCCTTATCCTTCAAAAAATTTTAAACAAAAATCAACAATCAAGTCAAGTTTGCCGCGTTAGATATTTGTCACCTATTAGTTACTTTGATATTAGTAAGTTTGAAGTAAATTCTCGAGTGTGGAGTGGTTACTAAACGGATGTTGATAACAGAAGTCCAAAAAGTATATAAAGATTGACAGGGACAATATGCGTGCCACTTATTGTGCGGTTGGGTGGCTGAGGTTTCTGTAACGAGACGAGCGGCTGTTCGGCCACCATTTTTTATGATTTTTAGAAATCATTAGAGTGAAATGATTGAATAAAACGCGAGGTCTCTTCATGCAAGACCAAAGTGCCACCTTTTTTATGAATTTGAGAAATCATAAGAAGGGAATAACTGAATAAAACGAAAAGTCCCTTCTGAATAATAATAATTTATACCTGGTGACCAGAGGGGTGTGCAGGGGGGACTTAGAGGGTTGCATAATTCTCATCTGCAAGAAGGATGAGCAAGAAGCTGCAAAACGAACTCAAACTAGAGGACAATTCACAAATGCAGACTTTAAAAACCATCTTGACTTCCAAAAGACAGTCAGTCATTGGACTCCACCGAAGGCTGGCTTGCCCGAAGGTCGATGTTTTGAAAATACTTCAGCGTCTAGCCTCGCAGAGATTATGACCATGTGCATCGTCTGATTGTCCAGAGCTACATAAGAATATCCTCCACTATATGATCCATCGCTTGTAGGAGAGCTATCAACTCCTCTCGGCTAGGTAGGTTCACAGTTGTCGTTCCTTGGGTAGGTTTGACCTAGTAGCTAATTCGGAGAACGCACCAGGTTACTCTTTACCACCCATCAAAGAGCTGCACGTGACGTTTGGGTGAAGGCTTGAATATGACCGATCCTTTTTCAGAAACAGGATTTGGTGGTACCTACCTTTCGTAGCGGAACGTTGTCTAATTTATCCGCCTGCCTTTGCTGTTTTCCTCCCAAAGGGAGGTCTATGAATGTGGTATTATTACGTCAGCAAACGTCAGTGGAATTATTTGAGGTCATAATTCAAGCAATCTCCATAAATAGTAATAAAATCTGTCCTGAGAAAAATTTCCCCAGTTGTCCAGTTGCTTACTAAACAATACCCCAGATCTTGCACTCTTTTCAAAAATATTTGTTTTGTGTGATCGTCTATATCTTTGAAACACAGATTTTGACACCGCATTTGAAAGGATGCATTGTGTTATCAGATTTTCGCTTGGGACAGAGAAACAGGTTCAAGTTGTATTCAGTAGACCATCATTCTAACCGCTACATAACACTGCATTTGCCAAACCCATTGCATCTGCAGTCAACTGACAAAAAGAAATACAACTCCCTGCGACTGTGATATCCTCTTCCAGTAGCATTTCATTCCAACTGCGGAATTAAATTTCCCTCTCCATATTCACTCCTCTGTCGACCATTCGCACCTGCTGCTGTTCGCTCAGAGAAAATAAATTTAGGGATGTCAGGCATTCCATCGTCACAGGACGTTGCATTTGAAAAGACACTCTGATGGCTTTGCATTTTTTGTTTTCCTACTCATCCTTGCTATAGTACGGATTCTCTGGCTGATTATCGGTCTACATTTCTAAAGAGACTGCACGAACTCAGAAAAGGGAATAGCAGCGCGCTGAGGAGCACACAGCAAATTCTGACACCTAAGCGGATAGACCGAACAACATTCGAACATAAGTATATATATACAACAGGTCGAATGCCTCGCAGGATATACTAGATGGTAAGTTATAGAACCCAAGGAGCACAGGCGGAGTGTACAGTATTAGAACACCTCACACAACACATTGTGCCTGCTCAGGTCAACTTAATTAAAAATAATTCCCACAGTCGGTTCCGGTTTTTGTTCTTCGGTTCATTCGCCTCGCGCCACTCCCTATCACGAACACCAGAGGATACCAACTATATACTCCTGATTCCCTTTTTGCTACGCCGTTTCCGCTTGAATGCTTTTATATAATTTGTTTTAATTTCGTTCATTTGATATACCATTATAAAAGTGATGGTGCACCGCTCCATCTTCGCTACTCCTTTCAATGCAGTCAAACATAATGGCTACATAACTTCAATAGATTGGATAGTATTTAGGTTCACTCTTTTTCATCGCATCTCCCATCAACGGCGCATTTCGAAGTGATATCCTAGTAGCCTACATCAGAGAGTTTTCTTCTCGTTTTTGCGGTGCAGTTCCTTTGGCAAGCGAACAAGAAGACCGCAGGAAAAATATATACCTACAGCAAATAGGTTAGATGCACCCCTATTTTCTGATCAAAAGGATACACCACTTAAATGCAGTTCTATTACATAAAAATAGAGAATGCAATTCCAATCTTAATGAGATGCACTTGTATGTAACAGATACAGGAATCCTTAAAAGAGAAACATATTTTATATAGAACTTGAAGTTATATCGTACCTAGTGGATCCACTCGGTAGATGACCTCTGGCAGTACGGGATTCAGCAAACATGTTACCAGCAACCAAACGATGGACCACTGTGTAATTGAATTTCGACTCCTTCGGGGTGTTGCTGCTTCGTATAGATCAGACATCTTGTGTTGCATTTGTTGGTATAGCACTTATCGTCATATGATATACGTTTAGTTTGATTTCTATAGAGCACTTTGGGTGCGCACGTGTCTTTTTGATTACGGATCACAGTCGAACGTTCCCACTCATAGTAGTATAATAGACCTTTCACTTTGTGCGTCAAGTTTGTATGGCATTCATTTGTTTTTCACTCTTATTATCATTTTTTCGTTGGGTTTGTGTCCTCACTAGCTGGTTGCGAATTCATCTTTTCAAATAGGCATCTGAAAGAGAAAATGTTTAAGTAAATTAAATTTGGATGCGATCAAAAAAAAAGAAGAAGAGTTTTATGCACCACTGTCGGGGTTGTCAGATTCTACGAGACACTAATGAAGTTTAAAGACAAGTGGGTGGTAGATTTGTTGAATTATATTCATAAGCCGTGGTTCGTGTTTAGATCACTTCCAGCTAAGAAAGCTCACTTTTGCCTACATGAGGATTGCGAGTTTTAGAGTTTTATGCACCACTGTCGGGGTTGTCAGATTCTACGAGACACTAATGAAGTTTAAAGACAAGTAGGTGGTAGATTTGTTGAATTATATTCATAAGCCGTGGTTCGTGTTTAGATCACGTCCAGCTAAGAAAGCTCACTTTTGCCTACATGAGGATTGCACAGTGATTTAGAGACGGTTGAGAGGTCAATCTAGGCCCCCTACAACCTCAGATATTGTTACGAGTAGGCGGTTATTTCAGAAAAATGAATAATTGAAAAATATGGTGTAGCTTTAGGGAAGGTATATCTGTATCGCCGTACATGAGCGAGCCATCTAAGACAGTTGATTAGTAGTTTTCAACTAGGTCAATGTCGCTTTACAAGGCGTAAGGTGCACTGTTAATTATTTCGACCAACCATTTGGATCGAGGGTATGGTGGTCTGTGTAACAGCTTCCCTAACGTCCATTTCATAAAGCAGATCTGAATTGATATGGATGTTATAAAGAGTCTCTCTGGAGCTTCTTGACAAGCTCTTACTACTCAAAGGCAGCATGTACCGAAAAAGCCGAATGGAATCTACAATTTAATGTCGATGTCGAGTTCAAAAGGCTAATTGAGAAACTCTTTTATGACAGTTGCACTCTGGCAAGGCATGATCTTAAGTTGTCATATTTGTGTTCTTTTTTTTTCGGGGGATCGACTCTGGGACCCCTCGTTTATTTTTTATTTTGGTTTCAAAGAAAAATTTAATTTTTTGAGATAAATGATCGGATGTTTATTTCATAATAAAGAGGAAGGTATGCCGTTAATAATGAAAAACAACATCTGCCAAATGGACACCACGAGCATGCATACAGGACGCTATCCTTTTCATGAAATTTTCCATAACCAAATCTCAAAGTGGCTGCCCCATGTCCTCGATAGCCTGACGAATTTTATCTTTGAAGTCTTGAATCGACGCTGGGCTGATCTTATCCGTCACGTGGCCCCAAAGGAAGAAGTCGCAAGGTGTTAAATCAGAAGATCTCGGTGGCTTGAGATCACCTCTTCGAGAGATAACACGGTCCGGAAACTTTTCCCGTAAAAGATCAATGGTTTCGTTTATTCACCATTTTTATAGTGAATTTTAATAATTTGTATCGTTCCATTTTTAGTAATTGCGTAGTTTCTACTTGTCAAATGTCAAAGAATAAAAGCTTCAAAAGTGACAACTACCGAAATAGCGGGTCATTCACAATAACACCTCTCATTTAGTTCAGCACACTAACCACTTAGCTACTGCGCCTCTTCAGTATCATGAAAGTAGTTATACAAGGGAAGCCCTTAAAAGTTGTGTCTCTGAACTTGGATTGTGAGTTAGATCAGCTGCAAAAAATTGTATATACACTGGCGATCACTTGGTGATACATTTTGCAATCGATTTTCACTCTTCCCACCCGTTGAAAATGTTTTATCCGGAAAATTTTAATGGGTATACATATTTTCCCAACAGTAAGTGGTAATAAAAAACTACGGCTGGAATTTCCCAAGATCATACAATAAACTAGCTGAAAAGCGTATAAAAATATGCGCCACTAGGATGAGACCATTGCCAATATTTCGTTGCAGGAGTGCACAATGCACATCAGCGATTTTTTTCAAAGTTTTGTTAAGAATATTTAAAAAAAGCGTTGAAAAGAACTGTTTTTATTAAGTTCAACAATAAAAATGGGTTCCGGAAAGACTTTGACAGCGACAGAAAGAGGAAAAATAGATGCTCTCAAGGAGTTAGGACTCTCAGACCGAAAGGTTAAACACAGAAAGGTTAAACTAACAGAACCCAGATAGTTGGAAGTTATCGTTTACAAAAATATTTAGTTTTTTCAATTTGTATTTAGGATGGGCCTTTGGGCGATTGATCGCCGTGAAGTGGGGACCGTCCGTCCACTCGCTGAGAGATTCCCGACCGTCCGTTTGGGCTCTCAGACAACCTGTTTTTGTCATCCACCCGGGGCGAAAGGGAAAATAAATGAAAATGGGTCAGGAATTGGAGGGATGGAAGGGACCAAAGTTTTGGGCGTTCATTTTAACGCAACAAGTGGACTGTAAAATTATTTTCAATACTGTTA
The DNA here is from genome assembly GCA_916610125.1 of Cheilosia vulpina. Taxonomy (NCBI): domain Eukaryota; kingdom Metazoa; phylum Arthropoda; class Insecta; order Diptera; family Syrphidae; genus Cheilosia; species Cheilosia vulpina. The sequence goes on from OU744276.1 coordinate 3,087,601, forward strand.
TAAAGCGCTAGTAATACAAAGTGCCAAGACATTTTTTTCTATTTAATTTTACTCGACAGACGTTTAAAACTGAACTCACAAATCTTTTACTTGCCTTTTGAACCAAAAGCCTTTCGACTTATTCTGTTTATTTTTAAAGCCCCTAAATTTTATCCGATTTGAATAATTTTTATTTTTTATTTTCATGAGATGAAACCAATTGACTCGTTGGGAGAAGGCAATTTTAAAAGTTTGATAACAAGGCATACCTGTACCTCTCGAACAATGCCCTTTAAAGCTTAAAGATTGGTGTTGATTTTGCTCAATCGTTTGTCTTATGACAAGTTAATGTGCCCCTGGAAAGCACAAGATTTTTGGAAAACTATTTATAAGAAATTCGTGTCCAAATAAGCTCTGACTTTGCTCCTTGTGACACTTACCGTAGCAGGAGTCACCTTCATCGGCCTTGTGTTTTCTTTACCGTAGGTATGGCTGTTGCGTCATCTTTTCTCATACCCAGGGTCTTTGCATATATTTTTATTTTATTTTTGTTTGCTAAGCCCAACATGGTAAGGGTGTAGCCAGTTTAGAATCAGTTCGTTTACCTAAGCGTTATATCTATTACCAGGTGGCAGATCACGTATGACGATGATCGCCAGGACGATATCCTTTTTGAAACTTAGGTGACCAACATAATATATTTTCTGGCCGATTTGCTTGTAATTATTGTCATTTTTCATTACAATGGTACAATGAACTGGATGAAGTTTTAATAAATAATTAAATAATTTTGGAACTACATAGTTGCCGGTTTTGGAGGTCTATCGTTTCGACGAACGTCGTCTGAAAAGTCACGTTCTCAGAGCCCAGCAATTGAAAAATTAATACGATGCATGACAGGCTAAATGATCCCGGAAAAGGAAGTCGTAACGTAGGGTAGAAATTGCCACACTGCCAACTCGTAATCTGGGAGTGCAAGGCAATCTACATGGCCTTAAACCTAAACCACAAATTGAAGGCAATTGCTTGTAACTGTAACCTATTTTTTGATAACCACAAAAATACGCTTAATGGAAATTTAACATTTAACAATAGGTCTATCTCGTGAGCATCAGCAACCGTCTTGTGACAACTCCATTTCTGCCTGCCAATAGGTTTCTCTTTTACACCCGGTGACTTTCGAAGTTCAAGAACGGCTCTGAATATGATGTTTTCTTCTCTGGAAATCTAACACGCAACGACTTTTCTGCTGATCTATATTTTTCACACTTTCTGTAATGTGTAAGCTTTGCGGTTTTCCTATGAGTGGCACTTCCGCATGAGTTACGAGTAATTTGATTATTCCGCCAACGCACGTTTACTTACACCTACACCTACATGCACTTGAGTTCGTTACCCTATGACGAATCCCATTGAAATTATACCAAGCCAACATAAATCAATTATTTCTGCCTCATTGAATTTGAATGGTTGCCATTTATATTCGAAAAAAGAAAAGATACCGAGCCGGGGAACGTTGTGTTCGCACTCTGTACCAAAATAAGTCAGATTAGTGTGGTAGATGAAGTACCTCAGCGTATACGAGTGTTTTGTTGTTGTTGTTGTCAATAAGACTCACGTATAGAACGCAGACAATGGAAATTTTTCAATTGTTGGCTAAATACGATGAAATCTCTTTAAGTAGGTAACGGCATGAGATGGATTTTTCTTCTATTTTTTCTATCCCACCATTTATTGCGGTAAATTGAATTAAATTCGCTTATGCAAACTACGCAGAGTATATTTTTTAATTCATCGTCGAAGAAGTTCGCAAACGGAAAAGTTTCTCGCTTAAGTGGGGCTGTTATGAATTACGTAATTAGATTTGGCAGTCGGAAGAATTGAATAAAGACCAACGATTAAGTGTGTTGTCATTTTAAAATGATTAGCTATTCATGATGATAAATCCTTAATTATCTGCATTTCCTTAGCTACCCAGCATCGCCTACGGAGCATGAGCAAACCATACTGAGACCAGCAACTTCGGCCGATTTTCCTTTACTTGCCTACAAGCTAGATATATTTTTATGGAGTGGCACATGCAAGGTGTGGTAGTATTGTTACATGGAACATTGTATTGAGAAATGTCACTCACACTCGCACCCAGCGCTCCAAAGTACTACAATAGGAGTATAATACTCCTTTTTCGTCGGCCGTACTCCTATACTCCCCAAAGACAAATTGTGCTCCTGTTTTTAATTTCGAAATTACCTAATTTCACTTGCCGTGACATTTCTATACGTGAATTGCAAAACAAATTTTTCTTTCTGGATGTTCCACTAAGTTTCGTTTCGCGTTAAATTTTGTATTTATTTTTTTATTTTTACATTCGCGGCGAACAAACTCTTGTGGATCCTTGACGTTCCTTTTTTCTGTCACTGCTTAAAGGCTGTTGGGTAATCTTCATCATCGCCATCGTCATCATCCTTATCTTCATCATCCTAATTCTTAAGTTAGATTTAAAATTGTTTATTTTAATCTGGCGTCTTAAATTTTTTTTTATCTGCCTCTTCGCCACATAATTTAAACATTTAAAAATAACGTAATGTCTCTCTCAAGCAAAAGAAAAGCCGTTATTTCGTCTTCTATATAAACCAGCCACGAAATAAAGCTTTTATTATTCTTGTTGAAAACCCTTAGGGGAAAATATCCGCAATTTGTATTCGCCAACTCGCTATTCGTTGTCACAACCACAAAGTTTATGCTGGTTAATCTTTTTGTCGAACTATTCGCATCCGTTTGACAATCGGTCAAACGCAGCAACCAGGATTTACCTAGTCCTTACTTGGAGGTAAGCTACAGGTCCCGAGGTTGACGGTAGGAGAATCCACGATCGTTCAAAGGCTTTTCAACAATGATAGGTCGATATTGAAATGGAATAAGGTGTGAGGTTATAATTAAATTATTTATTCATTTGAAAGGGCCATGTATTATATAACATAGTTAATAAATCTCCGACGCGGCTGATTATTTACCGATTGTCTCTAATTTAGCCACCAAAAGTTGGAGAGTCAACTTTGAAGGCGCAACTCGTAACGCCGCTGTTAATATTCTTGGACTCAGTCGACCACCCCTGAATTGAGAATCAATATCGACTGAAGCATCAAGTTTGCAATATTTCTTTTTCTTACACCCTTATATATCTTTTTTAATAAATCAAGTTAGAAAATATCACATCTTCTTAAAACCATTCATGATTGTGAGTTTCTACTCTTCGTGTCATTGTACCGGATAGAGTCTCGCTGAACTCTGATACACCCCTCTCTAAAATATTTGAAATCCATCAAATTGCGAGGATTTCAAAAAGCCATTGTCTAATTAAGAACGTATGCATATTTTATTTTCATCTTTAATTCAATACAGTCTTCGTAAAAAGAAAGAAATATATATATATATTTAAGTCTATTTTGGTTTGGCCTATGGCCGTCTACCAGATTGACAAAATAGCGTAAACTTTAAAAATCTTCTTCAACTATACATTTTCTATAACGCAGTGCATTTGTACAGTAGTTGTAGAGTAAATCCCATCCTCGGTCTCCATTTAAAATTTGAATTGCTTCATCTATTTCCAAGGTATATGACTTAAAAAACCTTATTCGTATTCCTTTTAAGACTGGGCATACTGCAAGAAAGTGAAATACATCCTCTCGTATCTTCATATTACAAATATTACACAGGATAGGTAGTTCTGGGCGGTGTGGAATGAAGTTCAGGTTCAGTAGCTCTCCGCTGATTTTAAAAATTAAACTTATCTTCTCTACCATATTGTTGTTCAGAAAATACGTTTTTTCTGCTAGTTGTAGTATGTCCTATACTGAGAGGACTGTGCATCTGTTACAAAGCGATCATACATATTTCGACCTACTATTTCAAATAGGATGTTGAGTTGCTTTTTTAGATGTTCGGGTTGCTCATCGGGTGCTATACGTATGCTCATTCCACAGTCTGATGCAAGGCGTTCCCATTCTTGAAAGAAACTTGCTTTATTTCGTAGTACACTCTTGAGTACTACTTTTGGCAGTCTGTCATCACTCATACCCATAACTTTTATTATATACTCAAAATGTAATCTCAGTGTTTCCAAAAACATAGGCGGTGCTCCAGTCTCCAGATGCAGCATGTAATTAGGTGTGGAACTTGGTAAGCGGAACATTCTCTTTAAGAAATATCGAAAAAACTTCTCAACTTCAACATAGGAACAGTATACCCATACCTGCGATCCATACAAAAAAACTGAAGCTGCGGTTGTGCGAAAGAGTTTCTGCTTCGAGCTATGGTTTATACACTTATTATTGATGCAGCGTCCCCATACCGATGAGATTGCTCGTTTGGCTTCAGATAGTTTGGCCTCTAGATGCTTCTTCATATTCAAGTTTGAGGAAACTAAAATTCCAAGGTATTTATACTCCCGGGCTACTTCCACCAATTCTCCTCGATACATCCACCTTTCACTGTGAGTATATCTGCCGCCGCCGCCTCTGAACACCATTACCTTCGACTTATTCAAGTTCACGCTTAGGTTCCAGTATTCGCAGTATGTGGAGAGCCTATTTATCATAAGTTGCAACCCATCTATAGTATCGGACAGAAAAACTAGGTCATCTGCATATTTGAGAACCGGAATTTTTATACTGCCAAACTCGACTCCACCTTTTACCGCATCTGATATGTCATTAATGAACAGATTAAACAGTAGCGCACTCAAAATACATCCCTGCTTCACACCCATCGTTGTTGTAAATTCTTCAGAAATTGATTCTCCATCCCAAACATACGCCACATTATTTACATACATTGCTCTTAGGATGTTGATTATTTTCGTTGAAAAACCAATATTGTACAATTTGTAAAATAGAGCTTCGCGTGCAATAGTGTCGAAGGCCGCTCGAAAGTCGACGAAAAAGGCATATAGTTTTTTATGTTTTTGCTTATAAATCTCGGCAATATTAAGTAATGTGAACAATTGATCGACTGTTGAGTAGGTCTTTCTAAATCCGGCCTGAGACTCGTGCAAAACTTTTTTATCTTCAACACATCTTCAATTGTGTATGCTTGTACCTTTCAAGGAATTCAAATATTAGAGCGCCTACTTGTGCAGCTTAAAGAATCCCCACATTTAAATTAGCCTTTTTACAAGCATTGGTACAACCTTGAATAAATCAAACACTGTTCAGGCAAAACCTCAGTCTGACATTCGACGACCTTGTTGGAAAACGAGCAACTTTTTTCCTTTTGCCCTAGGCTATGGATAAAATAACCATGTACGTTCGTATGCAAATATGACCGATGATGTTATAAACTTTTTCATAATGCCAACGGTAATTAACCGCACGTCGGCAGTGATATAATGTAATTAGCCAATTCCGGTAACATTTTCGAAATTCTTTCCTTTTAACTTGCAGGAAAGTCTCATTAAAACAGCTTCAGGATGTCGTCACAAATTCGGGAAGCATAAAAGAAAAGTTGCCAAGCAAAAAAAAAAAATAACACATCATCCACTTTGGTATAAGTAGATATCTACAAAAAGTTCCACTTGGATGAATACTGCAGTCAGAACAATGTGTCTGCTACAATTTACTCTGATGTATTATTTCAATGTTCATTTATGTGAAAATTGTGTAGGTAGTGAATATTGAACAATTACAGATTAATGAAAACACTGCGTATAGTTTGTTTTACTACTTGAGTCGGTTAGTTATACGGACATATTTCATATTAAATAGCCATCCTCGTAAAATTCTAAAGTTTGTCTGTTTGAATCTGGGTGTGAAAGCGCATCGGCTTAAAAATACTTGCCCAACACGTATAGATTTCTCAGAAAAATATGGAGCAACGTAATATTTTTCTTTTCAGCACATTCGGTCAGCGAATTAAAAACTTTCGTTGCTTATTTTAGTCAAATGTTTGAAGTATCTAAGAGGATGATAGCAAACCGGCTTCGTTGCATATCTTAGTACACATACTGCATGTAAAAGGTACTGGGAAAATCTAGTTTAAAATTTAAACTTATTTAAAAAAATAAGAACTAATCGGGGCGTGGCACCTCCCATAAATAAATGGATTCCTTATGTTGTAGCAGATGTTATTACGAAATTTTGTACACCGCTCTGACCGAACGGGAATAGCGACTATTCATGAAAAAAGGAAGGTCGGCATTCTGTAAAGCGAAACGTTCAAATGTTTTCGTGTGCATGAAAAAATATCCAAAACACGAATACGTTTGATCGTTTTCGCCTTACAGAATCTGAATTCTGAACCGATAATTTTGAAACCGTCATTTAATCTTGCAGCAGTCAGTATTAAGACATCGGTATTGAACGTGTAAAGTAATTACTGGAAAAGAATGCACTATGAATAACAATCTGTCTGAAGAAGCCCTCAATTGATTAGACTCACCTCTGCGGGACACACTTACACGAGAGTTGCTACAAGTATTTCCCAATCTTCTAGTTAGCTTTTCTGGGGAGACTAAATTTGAGGATTACATTGGATTTGTTCAAGGACAATACTGTTTGATTTATATATTTAAGTTCAAAGGATAAAACATTTACAATTATGTTTCGAGAACTTGCATATAATTTCAATTTTTCTTATGTGTATGTTCGGTCTTTTTAGCCCTGTAGAATTCGACACATGGGTTTTTGTTACAAGGTCGCCAACAACCACAAGAGAGTTAGTGGCCCAATATTGAATAGTGCAAAATAAACAAGCACCATGTAGTTATCGCTGTATAATTAAAATCATAAATTTATTAGAGCTACATGAACTGTTCCCAATATTTTCTATTTGGATACAAAATTAGTTGTCTGATCGAAATAGCCTTAGAACATGAAAATTGCTTAAAATTTTGCTTAATCTTTTCTCCTATTCAATTTTAACCGACATTCGATTTGAAGCGATTGCAATGTTGCAGCTGTATAGTTTTAACCATCAAAAGGAACTACAAACTTCATTAAGAATTACCCGATAATCTTAAAATTAAAAATAATTTATTCCTATTTAAACAAAACGTTATTAATATTATTATGAATAAAGACTTTTAATATTTACTAGAGTTCGACCAGTGGTAGAAATTGTACCATTTTTATACACAAAATATTGTAAATCAAACATACAGAATTGCCTCTCTGCAAAATCTAGTAAACAAAAAAAAAATTAAAATTAAAATTAAGCGAATATGTTATGTTTAAGGCAGTATAAGTGGTTCTTAACTATTTTTCCTCGCCTATTTATTTATAAAAGATTTATTTAAATTTTTATGCATAATATACCTAATTAAATAATTTCTTTTTTGCTAAATAAATAAACGAAATGATATAGAAAAAATGTATGTTTAACCAAAAACAGCCAGTATAATAAGTTGGTATTTTTCATAATTTTCTTCAAGTAAAAGCAGCCATTATTACTTAAAAAAAAAATCTTTTTCTAAACGATGCATGATAATTGTAAAATCCTTACCGCAGATTAGTAAATTCTCAAACTCCTTAAAGCTGCATTTAGTAAAAATGTGATTCGATATATTTCGCCTATTTATAGTTGCCAACTGAATAAATATACATTTCCGAAACGCACTCCGTCATAAAATTCAATCAAAGAAGACATCAGACATGAAACATGATTGATGTGACTGAATGCCTGTACCAACTAAACGAGTGTGTGCCTCTATTTGAGAGAAACTAATTGAGAATGAATGTCAACCAGCCCCCGTGCCAAATCGGTTTTTGTGGGGATTAGTTGCTGTACTTTGGTGTCAAGCGGAGTGACAATTATGGGATAGTTTTGAGTTATTAATAAATTCGGTTCATTTTGAGGTGGTAAGGACAACGATTACCCTCGTCTATCTATTTAATCTTATGTACTTGACATTGCTCGTCAAGATCGTAAAGTAGCAGGTGGTGTCACATATGTCGTTCCTTTAAATTGATGTAGGTATTGGAGTCATAGCTGATCTGAACGTTTATATTGCTAATTACAACTGAGTTGTGGACAAGCATTTATTCGATATTTTAAATTCTTTAATGCTCATTTCCTTAAAAAGTGATGTGGGGTTAAAGTGAACTCAGTTGGAACTCAGATTGGCCGTTTGGCCGATTCTGTGCTGCATAAAACGTATAAGGATAACTTGATTTTTAAAAATTCGGCACTTTTGATTTTGGAATTTAGAAATAATATAAAACTCAGCAAGTATTCTTCGTCTCCATTCAAAAACTGAGCTACCAATAAATTTTGCAAGCCAAATTTTTATTTTTATTTCGGAGAGGTATGTAACTTCATTTACTGTATTTAAAAATATATTCAACGGTTTAGCATTATAAAACATAAATTAAGTCTTAAGAAGTTTTTTACAGCGCCAATCCTCGCAAACGTCTGACAAACAACTGTCATGAAAGAGCTTCGTGCTCGGTATAAAATTGAAAATCCTTTCGAATCGCCTTAAAAATTAAAAACTCACACAAAACGAATGGTTGTGAGAAGCTAGGCCTAGGGTCCCTACGGATCTGTTGCTTCAACTATTTATTTATTTATGTTAAAAACCAGGGGTCATATTCTGTAAGGCGAAAACGTTGGAACCGCTTCCGTGTGCACGACTAGTTTGCTTTTAGTTACAAAAGTTAATCGTTCGTGCACCCGAAAACGTTTCACCTTAAAGTATGTCGACCCAGGTTTCCTATGTCTGGTTCGTCATAAACGTTTTAATTTGTCTACTTTATTGACATTTAGATTGAATAATCTCAGACTAGACAATTGCCACTTCAAGTGTTTTTTGTCCATAAATTACAAAACTAAATTCTGAGTTAGTGAAAGTACAAAATGAAAATTTCTGCGGAATCTAATCCTAGTCCAGACAAATGTAATCCATACCTTGAGTGCTAGCCGAACGCATTTCTGCACTAGAAAGATACAAAACTTTACTTTTATTTCGTGTGGTATTTGCAAATTAAACCAAAAGCTCATTTTTGTTTTCAGGCCAAAAACCCAAATTAATTCTTATTAATTTCTTGTTTCAAAAGACAGTTAAAAACGTTTCAAGTTTGCATCGCACCAGCTGAAACAGAAAACAATTCGACCTTGAAGCAATAAAGGAAGAAACTCCATCAAAACACATTACCACCGTGCACCAATGAAGTGAAAACTCCAAGTCCATTAGGATAGTATCCCATATTGATTTGTAAGTAGCCCCTCTCCCGGACCATACAGCCACTACGACCAAAACTTTATTAATATGCAAATCGCATTTATTGTTTTATTTTACTGCTTAGAAATTAATATCCCAAATTTTCCATAACCGAAAATTCCCATAGAGACTTCCGCGCATATACCCTCATTGGTGTATCGCTCATAATACCCCAATGCTCCGGAAACCATTATAGAAGCATCATAAAATCCCTTCCTCAAGTAATCATCAATTAGAACTTATCTAGCGCACTATACAAGAGAACTTTATAAATGCTACTGTTCCACTTAAGAATTGATGTGTAGAACGTGGGTGGATACAAAACACATAGTTGTTGCCAAAAAGGACGATACTCTCTCTCTCTCTTGACAGTGCATTGATTCTCCATATTTACATGAGTTTCTTGGCACCGATTTTGCTATTGAGAACAAGCAGTTGACGGCGAAAGGAGTGATGATGGCCAAAAAACTTTCCAAGTATAGAAGAAGTTTTAAGGTCCCATTTTCGGGTATTTTGTAGGTAGCATGGGTCAAAATTAATTGAATTTATGAAAAGTTGTTCCGTGTGGTAGAGCATATTTGAACTACAAGATCCGGTATAGGAAAAGCACTTTACAAGTATATAACAGCATCTCGGGAGAGTCAGAGCGGTGCTGTTCCTTTTTGGTTATATATTCATATGTATTTGGAAAAGGAAAAAATAAATAAATTCATCTCACTTCCTGTCTGAAATGGACAGCTGTAAGTAGTTTCCGAACTTGAAGTGAATTTGTTATATGGGGAATCTTTTGGAGAATTTTTTTTTAACCTTTTACTTTGAGTGAATGCTGGTATTCTCATTCTTGGGCTGTGATTAGTCGGCTGATTTTGATAAATTACCCGGAGATGTTTGGGAATATTAACTGCAACTCACGAAAGCTGATCTTATACAATTAGCTTGGACTTCCTTAAGGAACTGCATTGCAAATCATAGAACACCAAAGAAACTGTGAATGTGATTGACAACTCGGATTAATATTCTAATACGGTATGTGTGTATCTATAGATGGGTTCTTGATTTTATTTCATATTATTATTTTCAATACTCACTGAGATACAGGGTGTTTTTATTTATGAGCTCAGCTCAGCTCAGCTGTATTATATTAAAAGCACAGACAACATCATCCCAACTAGTTGTTGGCGATCTAGCTCTCGAGTTATAGATAAACTCAATGGCACTAATTTAGTGAATTCGTTATTATATTAAATTTAGCATTAAATTTAAAATTTGATTGGGTCTTACCAATAAACATTTTTAGTTTCGACTCTAAATTTTTTCGCATTGGCTGTATTTTTCACACAAATTTCGCAATTGTGAGCTTCCGTAAATATAAAGTCGAAACTAAAAATGTTTATTGGTAAGGCCCAATCAAATTTTAAATTTAATGCCTTTCATGATAACAGAAGAATGTTTGTACACAGTTGAACTTTGACTGTAACTTGCAAGAAATTCTTGAAATCAGAGACAAATGATACTAAGACCCCCAACTCACAATCCTCTTGCCGCTGGGCCCCTCAGTTTTTTTTCAAATTCGCCATTTTGTTTTCCTATCGGTGTTGTGTCAATTAAGAATCCGTGTGACATGCAAAAACATACAAAAAATACAAAAATAAATGCTGCCAACCTCGGCAACCGTGGGGAAATGTGCTAGAGTTCGGGAATACCACATTTTTACATTCTTGAATGCCATTGGTTAGTAATTATATATTGTTAAAAGGCGAATAATTTGATTTTTTTTGGTTAATAAAACTAGCTAAATGAGATGTTCTATATTCAAGAAACTTATTATGACAAATACGGTTACGTATTTTCTGCTTTTGAATATCATTAACTTCGATTTCATGTGTAAATTTTTCTTAGATAACTTAAGAACATTTGCTCAAAATGTGCATTTTCCTTCAACCAATCTACATTGTTCATTTTTCATTAATATTTTAAGCAAACGTACACTTACCCATGAAAGAAAATGTTATCCAAACGTAACGAATAATTTCAAATTTAACGGATAAAATTCTATGAGCACTGTCAGCAACTTTGCCCACAGCGGAAGTGGCATATGCAAGGTGCGAGTGTGTTGGTGAGCCGGAATTTTTGAAGTTACGTGACATTTGTCAATACGAATTTCTATGTAACAATACAAGCGCACTTAGCATTTGCCACCCCATAAAAATATAGCTTGTAGGCTAAGTAACGGGAAATCGGTCGGAGTTGGTGGTCTCAGTATAGTCTCTGCTTGAAATACCCTCAGCTAATAATTTTAAAACACATCTCATTTTTAAATTGAAACATTTTGTAATGCAACTCTGAAAACAGCAGTCAATTTGGAGCAGTCGTTTCTAAATCTATTGGGGACAAACACCGTACGAACGGAAAATAGGTCCAGTTTTAGTATAGTAAGAATCATTTTTCGTGTAATATATATGGAGTAACCAAATTAAACTCATTTGTGTTACAAATGAGTGGTGAATATTACTGTCAACCGTTATTACCATCTGTTCTTTCACTTGCGAGATATTGGTTTTCAAACATAATGTCGTTTTTAACCCAGAAAATTTTTTTTTTGTTCTTTTATTGCACCATACATATTCACTAGCCAAAGTTTTAAGCTGTAGCTTACAGTTTTCTAGGTATAAAGTTATTTGTTAGTCCCGAAAGTAACAATTTAGCCACCCGGTTCAGTTATAACAAAAACAAAAAGAGACTTAAGTCACGGCTGGGCGTGGTTAATGTGCTGGAGTACTGAACGAGTCGTCTCTAAACATGAGACATAAAAATACAAGCTACGTCTTTTCAACTATTGGGAACGTCTGATAAATATTAGGAAAGTATACCTGTTCTGGAAAAGCAACCCAATTTTGCTATTAAGACTCGGCATAAAATTGTAGGTCTCTTTTCAATCGTTCCATAAATACGGAGGTACTGTAACAACAAATGGTTTAAGTTCAAGTTCGGTCCACCTGATGCAATGAGAATGGAAAAACCTTAAGAACTGAACACTGAAGACCAAATTTCAATGTAAAAATTAAATATTTTAATTTGCCGGTTCAAACCGCTGTAGAACTATTTTCAAAAACTTACTCGCAGATCATGATCTGAAAATTATTGGCGATATGCCTACCGCTGCTGTCTTAACAGATTTGAGGTCCACTAAAAATGGGTAAGTATTTACCCCTCTGTTGAGCATTTTGCCCCTTTTGCGTGGCAAAAACTTATTTTTCGATCTGAGTCCTAAATAATTGTCACTGTCAACGCACTTGAGTAGAGTACCATTCAACTTTGCAGATAACGATATTACAAAATGTCGATATTTATTTATTTACCCGAAGCGAAAACAGGGGCGTCTTTCGCATAAGCTTTAGATATATTCAGGTAAGTGCTCTTATCTACAATAATGGCCAACTTGATTAGGACACACCGGACTTATTCTGTGACATTTGCATTCCTCCAACATCAAATGTAAACGTTTCCATCCATCAACTCAATTTTATGTCTCCCCTTTCAATTATTTTTATTTTATAGACTTAATCAAACCAGTCCACCATTAAGGTGGATTGAACCGAAAAATCGTTATGAGCAAATATAAACCCAAATCAGATAGTGCCATATTGACCATTATGAGGCTTCCTCGAAGGACGTCATATCCCCATCAGCAACCGCAGAAATTTCTCGTCTTCTCGGTCCACTGAACCGTTCTTTAGTTAGCCCCTACTTCCATCTGAGCAAGTCCTTATGCGATTGGAGGAATTGTATATAGCGAGTCGCACTTGAGGACACTGCCCCCTCAAAGCAATATATTTCCATCCCAAAGGCAATGGTATACGACTTTGGCTAATCAAACCACTCTCGTATTTTTAATACATCCCAACTGAGTGGAATAAGGGAATGATTTCTTCAAATTCGGGTGGTTATGCCATTTGCCGCTACTAGGTACCAAAAAAAAAAGTATATTACTTTTCCTTTATTGGCAATTAAAAGTGAATTTAAATACAGAAATTGAAGTCATCATTGGGGTCCCTTGCGGGGCAGAAGCAAATGAATAATTGCGAGAGCATGAAATTTACAGCGTGTATCCCAGTTGTATAAGTTCATTTTTGAAATCATATTCTTGTTAACTGAAAACTTTAATGGTCTCGGATTAATGTGTAATCAGTAGTCCATTGGGTGTCTAATTTGTGAGAACATAGAATCGCACTTTAGGTGAATGGTGATTGTAAGTTGTAAGAGTAATTATTTGGTGAGTACGGCGGAGGCATTTTCTACTCCTCTTAAGTATTCCCTTTACTAGTTTCGGTGTTTTAGACTAATGACAAAAATACCTAATTGCAATGACAACGCACATGCCGCATGGCTCCATGGCGAAGTGTCTAATGCCAGGTTTCCAATTAACTTCGAGAATAGGATTAATTTCCCTTAGTCTCGAGATTTTTCATACAAATCTCAATCTCATAAATACGAGATTAACTCTATCATGAAGTTTGGTTTCTGAACACACTCTCCACAGTTAGCGATATCAAAAATGTAAAACAAACAGAGCTGCATTTAGATTAGGTTAAGTTAGGTTGAGTGGGGTTGTGAGATCGGCACAAAAGACCAGACAGCAAGACGGGCCCGTCACCATCCCCAGAGAGCTGCATTTAACAGGGATGAAAAAGGTCACATTCCCTCTCTGGAATGGAGAGAGCCAGAGAGAATATTCTTTGAATCGATGCTCGGTGGAAAAATTCAAGATTAATTTTAAACCTCTTGTAGTACTTAATCTAGGGATTTGTGTCCGGTAGAACCGCAGATTTTGTAATGATTTGCGGATGTACCTATGGCTACTAATGCAGCCAGACAATTTAAAAACGAATGGCAGAGGTAGGGGGCTTTAGGTCTTACTAATAATTATTTTTAACCTTCACAATAAATATTTTGTAGATGACAATGGGTAATTTTATATGGAAAATGTTCCGAGTTCGTTAAATTTAGCCTGGAGAAAAAATATGATTATTACAGACCTTGGGCGATAGTGTTTCATATTAAGACCGGCGGTCTTTTAACATAATAGCAACCACAAACATAATTCTTAAATTACTCGAAAACGGCTGCCAAACCAAGCAAGTAGTCTATAACAATCATAGAAGCTGTATCCAATTGAACATTTTCGGCAACATTTGGACAGATATTATGTACAAACACCGGCAAAGTCCCTACGAGAAGTTTCAATAACAGAAACGGGCTACCTCACTAAAATTCTTGTTGAATTCGTGCTTCGAAAACTGAAAACCTTTTCAAAGGCTAGAATATTGAATACGAGATATTAGTAACTAAAGCTTTGTTATACGACTTATTGTTCTAACGAAATTACACAAAAAGACTACGCAGAGCTTTCTGACAATAAGTCGATAATCTGTCCGCTTCCTGACCGTAATACTAGTACATACACGGTTACAGCACACTGCGCCTTTAGGCATATAAGATCTGCGGCCATGACGCAGAGGTTTAGTCATTCCAACATCTGATTCGACACCTTCCCGCCTTGCAAAATGGACGCATCAGATCTCAGAGTTAACAGCAATTCAGATATCGAATATTCCTACTCGCCGCCGACATTTTGGTTTCTTTGCATCTTTTCAGTCTCACTCTTTATAATGGAGTTCGATTGAAAGAGCTTAAGAAGTTTAAGTAGGTATCTCGGTGTCTTATTTATAACCGGTGAATGAAGAAGTGGCACATTTTAAGACTGACACAAGTTAAAGACAGCTTATCGATTTATTATCATAAGGGCCCAACTTCGCTTTAAATTAAGGTTACTTTGCTAGTCCATAAGAGACTATAGCTTCCTTAGAAGACCTGGTTAAAAGCCCTTGAACCTTTATAAACTTTGCATGATTATATTAATTAGCAAGGTATACCAGGTTAAGTGTGCAATTGTAATCGATGGGAAGTTGAGTAAAATTCGGCCTAGAAGTCCGAAAAGAAAAACCTTCTTGATTTCAAAGTTCTTGCTTGGTGTAATAATACAATCAATATCAGAGATCCGACTCTATGGGCCTTACCAATAAACATTTTTAGTTTATATTCTAAATTTTAGTGGATCACAACGGCTATATTTTCCATCTAAATTTCGCAATTGTGAGCTTCCGTAAATTCAAAGTCGAGTCTAGGATTTGTTATTAGTAGCGCTCTAAGTAAATATTTTAGGAAAAAATTAGGCATAAGAAACTTTGAATTAAGATTTTTTGGTGAAGAAATACGCTTTTTCAAAGCTTCAAGTGTACAAAATATAGCTACAAAAATAAAACAGTAACTTTTGTCCGGAGGAGATGTAAAAACTGCTGCACGAAATGGAGTTCGGTTTTCAAAATGTTGCGATCAAAATTTCGAATGTTTTTGAAAAATATCCTTCGTCAAGACGCATAAATCCAAGCGGACATTTCAGCAGAGAGTAATTTTTACGAATACCTTCTAGCTCTAAGCTCTTAAATTTAAAATGCCTTGACCGATTGTAGTAGAGTTTCTTTTTTATGCAAAATTCAATTGCATTCAACGATTTTAAGATTTCCTATGTTTTCTTAATTTTTAACAATAAGCATTAAATTACGAATTTTATACAACTAAAAAAAAAACAGATTTTACCAAAGACCAGCAGAGATAATTTTTTGTGTGCTGCGAAACCCATTTCCCTTTCTGTACTTTTTGTGTTATTAATTATTTTCATTCAAGTGGCATCAGAAAAGACCGACAAAAGGTTTGTGTTTTGCGTGCGGTTCATATAGAAAGCCCTTCCTTACTTCCATACCAAGAGCATAAAAAGTTTAAGTTAGGTACGCTTAGTCCGTGGATATCCCATATTAGAATCAAAAGAACTTGACATGAACACAACTTGAAGTTCAATAATAATCACAAAGACATAAACCACAAAGAACAAAATAAAATTTGCAACACAGACTTGTTCGTAGCCTTACCATTAAATATATATTTTTTTCAACTTTAAATTTAAGGGTTTCTGAAGACCTAACTTTTCCGTACAAAAATCTCAATTTCAGCGTTTCTAAGTTAAAAATTGTAACTAAGATGTGTAACTAGTATGCTGCTATGTGCTTTCTATCAGTTCCTTACGGATTTTCTAAAACCTTTATAAAAGTCAATTAAAAAAAAAAAAAAAAATGCCTATGCACTTTCCTAGCAGCAATTTTAATTTTGTTTCGGGTTGTTCGAACAATGGGCCGGCTTTATAAAACCAACTAGCTAACTGCCTATCAAACACAAAACGCGCGAAATAGCTACCGTTTTCATTTTGTTTGTTATAAAAAGAGTACATATGGGACTAAAATTCTTTTAAAAATAAAACCCCATTTTCCTGCTCATTGCATTTAAAGAAACAATTTAAATATTTCCATCGTCCCCGGGCGTAATCTATATTAAAGCTATCATCGAGAAATTTAAAAAATGCCATTAAAAATCCATTCCCCCTTGTAATAACATTTTTGTTCGTCGTTCAATTTAAAAGTTATAAAAATCTCCTTTTGCAGCACGAGCCGTATTATAAAGATACTTCAGCCAAACAAAGTATACCGACGCACATACCTTACTCTCGCTCCAAGTGAGGCAACAAAATAGGTTTATTATTGAGAAAAGTTTTTGTACAAATTTATTTTTTTATGTTCCTCGGTGTTTGAGTGTTTTTTTATTTGTTTTATGTCATCACAACCCGGACGATCAGTAGCACGAGGACAGACAACACCACAAGAAAAAATAAATCTCCGTTTGATTCGGCAGCAAAGTATAGTGACATCTCAGCAGCTGACTTTAAATGCTTGACTCCGATTTCTTCCTCGCCATAACTTCATTCAACACTAGAAAAAGTCATTAAGACGAGGATTGAGTTTTGGGGACATAATTCAGATACGGGAATGGTATAATTCTTTCAATTGGATAGTTTCTAGCGACAAGCAGATAGGTAGGATGGAATTGTTGTTTGAGTACACGCATGAAAATAGGCTGACCTAACAACCAAATCGACTCTAATACGAACGTGATGTGATCTGTGAATACCTATCTTATGTTTTCAGGAGAAACCGTAATCATACACCGTGTGGAGGATTTGAAGGGAGGATGATGCGATATTAATAGGAAAAGACCACTTAACACCAGTTATTAGTAAAGTAAATTAGCAACTCGAGCGAAATCTCGAATGTCTTCGATTATTATTAGATAAATAGATGGTACTTGTCAAATGTTGAAGTACATAAGCATTTACTAAGCCCCAGAAGATTATACTTGTATCTCCATATTTCTTCACAAGGATTTTTCGGACATAAACAAGGTTCGCGTTGGTATTTATGGATAAGGGATAACAGATAAGATTTCAACATAGGATCGTGAAGAGAAGAATCGTCCTTCAGCTGGTTAAACTTTAACCTTATCGGATTTATGATGCTAATAAAACCGCAAAACCTACATATATGGCTCCTAATGAAGACAAAGCGCAATACTAAGGCCGCTTTTGATTATTGAGTGATGTGAGTGGATTGTCGGAGGTTGGGTTACACACGATGGAATTGTTTCGTGTATACGACAAGGGCGTAGTAAGGAATTGCGCAGGAGGTGGAAAGGGAACATTAGGGCATCAAACAAATTGCAGTCTCAAATAATTTGAGTTCTGATTTTGTTTATTTATAACTAAAATGTTGTAGTGATGAATTCGCACTCTTACTTTTCTCTTTAAACTACTAGAGGAGCACGTATTTAAATGTGCAAAAACATAATTTTGTTAAATAAGAAATGCTATATATTTAAAACAAAAGTAGCCTAAGACCTGCATATATTTATTTCATACACTTAAAAAAATAAGAAATTTGTAAATCGGTGCAATGGCTCTTAAGATTTTTTCGGGCATATAATTTAGACATTATAAAGGGTATTTCATTAGCGACTTGACAACTTCAAACTTTCAGTGTGAACGCACCCTTGACCCGATTACCGAACGGTCAATGTCAATAAAATTCAGTAAAACCAACATTTTCATAATCGAAAATGAAACAACAGCTGATGGTAAATCAACGTCGTCCTTGTAGTCGAATATATCGAATGCCAGGAGCGGGTATGCGTCGACTATAACGATATTGAAAAAAGAGACATTTTGGACATAATTTTACATTTCGGCACAACCTTAAAATAAAACTGGGCTCAAAACAAATGAAACAAATTTCCAAACAACAAAAAACAAATGCAATTTTTCGTAAAATTTGACATTACGTAGGTTTGAACTGTTTTAAGTCCGCGTTTAAATCCATATTTAATCCAGCATGTTTTCGAGTGAATATAATGGATATAGATTTAAATTTTCAGGTTCTAAAAAATCGGATTCAATGGTCGGGTGTAAAATTAACTTAAACCTGATTTACACCCTGAGTGAACAACAACTGTTCGGCATTATAAAATAAGTACAAAAAATTAAGTACAAAATGACAAATACTCGTAAAATTAGAAAATACGCAGATACGATTTTGAACCGAGAAAATATACGATTCTGAAACAATATCCATAACAACACTGAGACTAGACAGCAAACTCGTCTGGAAAAAAACATGCCGAAGAAATAACCAGGAAAGGCGGGCTCTGATTTGTTGGAGCCTATAGCTGGCCAATCCTGTTTAATGTTTAACTACTGCGTGGTTAAAAATTACGAATCTTTTCGCCACTGAAAGGACACTCAATAAAGTCCCAAGTCTGACATGCCCATGTATAACAGAGGCCATGAGAACTTGCCCAACTGCTGCTATGGTGGTGCTATTGGAACTGACCTCTTTGCACCTTCTAGTTGAAGAATGTGCAAGTGAATCAATAAAAAATCAGCCAATCTTGGTCTTCGATTTTTCTACAGACAGTATTATCGAGCTTAGCAAGCAAACAATTTTGAGCAATGATTTAAAAACGTAATGACTTAAACAGAAGAAAAAAGTTACCCTTTGTTAGGAACCTAGCCGTGTGGAGATGATCTTGAATAGCAAGAATGGAAGCTTCTCAACTATTTTCTTGACTAAACAATTTGAACAATAAAAAAATTGGGCAAGACCAATAACTTTTTGATTGGAGATATAGTCACTGGAGATAGCTCTCATCCTTAGATTCTTAAATGCTACTAAGGTGCGTGGAGCTACCAAGAAGTGGGCATTTATTTATGACAGGGTTCATATTTCAGCAATTACCTAAAAAACTTGTCAAATATCTTAAAGCTAATCCTCAAATAAAACAGAGATGTAAACAGTTTCACCGGTCATTCCTTTGCCCTATTATAGTTTAGTGTGTCGGTCAAAACCAAACACGAATCGTTGATTTTCAAAGCATCCTGCAAACTTAATGAACCATTGTTGAATATTTCCGATTAGAAAATAAGGTGCATTATGCACCACACCTCACCGTTTGAATGTTTCCAACTATAATAACATAATCCACCACGTCAGATTGGGCACCATCCAAGTGGAAATATCCGTACTAGGTCTGCACTCGAACTTGCACAGTTGTATGCACCTACATTGCGCTACGCATTGTAGCAAAATATAATCTATGCCAATTATGTTTATGATGTTAAATACAATCATTACTGTTACGAATTGTTTCATTGCATCAATGCTAAACATTTCATTTTGAATTTGGACAAAAATCGCATGAGTAAGCAGTTAACTTTGTACATTATTTAAAAATATAATATATTCAAAAAACCGTATTATATTAATTAACAGTTGTATACAGATTTCGGTCGTAGTTGTGATTTTAATTTAAAATTGAAAACCAAAATGTACCAATTTACTGAATTATTTATGGCTTTGCTTGAAGCTTCAATTATATTTAGGTTTGTTTTGAAAAAAGCCCGTGATGTTTGCTGATGCGGATTTTGTAATATCAAAACAATTCATAATTAAGTTTTTGATTTGTGATATTTTATTCACCTAAATAGAGTAGTAGGGAATTTATTTTTTCGGTAAGCAAAACATTATTTTGAGTTAAATACTACCTTATTGTATGTAGAAAATTAGATGTAATATTTTATACTGCTCTCTAGGTAAGAATGTTTATGGAATTATTTTGAAAACTCATACTCTCAGCTAAGAGGTTAACAGTACAGACCTTATAGGAAGACGATGTAGGGCAAAATAGAGAAAGTCAAAAACAATATTGCACTTTGCACCTACTGGATAGCAGTTCAAATCGGAAGCTAAATCTAGTACTATGTGGAGTGATGGGCCAGAACTATCACACCCTCGTTTAGTTGTGGAAAGGGCAAATAAAGAAAATATATTCTATTCTATGTGGAAGATTGTCTTTCCATATTTTCAGCGACTTGTAAATTCAAAAAAAAAAAAAAAAAACCTTTTCCAGTACCTAGTCCAGAATGTATATATGTATATGCCACCTTTTCAAGACCGATATTAAAAGGCTCAAATGGCAAAGTACCAGTATATATTCATGTCAATGTTCAACTGTGACCCAGCATTAAGGGGTTGTGGGCCATCCTCATAACATTACCCTATACTTCAATGTGGGTTATAAAAAATTACGTTAGAAGGAAAAGACAACAAACAGTGTTTTTTGTATCCCCACAATGAGTATCACCAGAACTTTACACTTACGTAAATGGGAAATTCAGATATATAAACGTAAACACAAATGATTTTCTAGTACGTACTTTATCCAAACGCTGGTAATAGAAAAAGTTGAAAAGACCGACCATAACACTCACTTTGTCACTAGTCAACCCTTTGCCATTTCGCAAACAAAACTTTCAAGACGGAACTTTTTCAAGAATGTTGAAAAACTATCCAACACATTACACACAGAGTCAGACGTACAGTAAATGTACAAAATTTTAAGAAATCACGGTCACTGAAAATGGCGCACAAATGGGTGGTCTTATAGTAATGTGCACATTTTACAACAATGAATCGTAATACATGAACTTGGACCGACAGTAGTAGCATAATGTTTACAGTTACATAACAATGAATAAGTATAATTATCGCAAGCTATCACTTTCTGTTGCACTGGAAAATAATTAAAATTATGTGCATGACCGAAGCACACAACACTTTCTCTTGTGAAATGCACGTTTTATAAGAAGATGTTTGATATTGTTAAAAATGAATTTATTCATTTCAAACTGTGAGTACCTACTACATTTTGCAGTCATTAATATTTGACTGTATTCATTTATTAGGAAAGTGAGGTTTGAGCAGTGTAATGTTGGAAATTTTCCAAATTTCATTTAAAATTTTTCTATATTAAAGCCAAGATTTTATAAAATAACAAAAAAAAATTTAGGAAGCTTTAAGAAAAAAATATTAAGATATATAAACCAGACAGAATTTGTTACAAGATCATTTACAGAAAATTTGAAAAAGAAAATGGTAAGCAAACCCAGCATCTCCGGATGAATTCGAAGGGGTTCACCTTTTCGCAGACAAATATTTCAACAAATAAATACCTTGTTATAAGAGCTAGCAGTCTTAAGAAAAATAAAATTTTAATCAGAGTTCTTGATAAAATCGCATGAAAAATGAAAAACTTACAGAGACAATAAATGCTTGGCCTAGGGGTTCTATGCGGGCCTGTTGCGTCAGTACTTAAAAATATAAAAAAAATATATAATTAATTTTATTCATAACCATACACGAAATTCGTCCCAAAGATGAAAAACTCACACAGAACGAATGGTTGTGAGAAGCTAGGCCTAGGGTCCCTACAGACCTGTCCACTAAACTATTTTTTGTTTTCTAGTTTAAATGCTATGTCTATGCTACATAATCGAAAAAGTTGTTGGAATTGCAAGCCTTAACAGGTCCCTCTTTCTCTCCCAAAGATTAAATTCGGACAAGCTTAGAAATATAAAAAATTTCCACGCCTCTGTCAGAACAATTTTTCACTTAGTCCAATTTTAAATTTCAATTATGAGATCAGGTATGTTTTTTAAGCAAACGTTTAGCGCAATCAGGCGAAATGCTACTTTAAAAAATTTAAAAGTAAATAAAAGATTATGGAAATTTGTTTCCATCCACTCCAGTTCCTTGAGATCAATTTCATTTGACGATTAATTCTCGGAACTATTAGTTGTAAACATAAATATTTTGTATTAAAGAGGGGCCTCATTATTAAGGCGGAATAGGGATTCAGTAACGCTAAATAACGATGAGTTGTAAACAAAGCGCTGACTTTTTTGTGTTACCTATCCTAAACGTACATGTGGTTTTAACAAGATGATGCTGCTGCCCATGCACACCGACATGCAAAGATATTCTTTAAAAATGTTGAAATTGATCGACATTTAACAGTTTTTATTGTTATTATTATTGGCGATTGTTGCACATCACTTCAAGGGTACCGTATAAAATATGATGACTTTCACGATGCTGCTAGTAGTTATTTTTATAACAACTCCTCTACCAGGAGTTACCAACATAAAGTTTAAGTGACAGCTAAGATATACTTGAAAGTTATTAGGTAGAAAAAGTCTACTAAATCCATTTAAAATTCATTATGCAGGCAATTTCAGCACCGCTTAATACAATAACCGTCCCATCACAAACTTGTATACAGATCATTTTATCTAGTGGAGGAATACTAGAGACTTATGTCGTTTTCCATTGGTTTCAGTCGGGGATCCACTCATTCTGTGATCCAATGGAACAACAAAACTGCTTCTGATTGAACCCACAAAGGTATTGGTGAACTGCCTAAAAATAATCTACGAAGGCTGTCAGCTGACTTGTATAAAATACATAAATTATATTTGTGTAAGTGCTTCTTGAGTGGATTCTAACTTCAAATCGAGAAGCGAAATTCTCTTCTCAGAATCATCAGAAGAGTATTTTTTGTGACTCTCCCGGACGCTTCTTTTTGCCCAATGGAAGACGACATAAGCTTCAAGTGGAGATTAACACCCACACGGCAACAAAAAAACGCAGTGGGTACAAACTTTTAAAGCCAGGTAGATGTTGCCTGTACAAAGCTGGTAAAGTGGAAGAGGATCACTGGAAAGTGCAAAATGTGCACATAAGTTATATAGAAATAATTACATAAATGTAAAAAAAAATATATTCAAATTAAAGTTGTCACAAAGACAACTTTAATTTAATCATTACTTATACGTAGAGTATCTTTATAGGTCCTCAAATCTATTAACATGCTTTTTAAAAAGTAAAAGTTTTTATGTATATGACTGGAAATACCCTACTCCCATAACAAGGTATAAGATTCAAGAAAACCATGGTCAAGAAAAAAAAAGTTGCAGTGTCGGCAAATTGTTCGCAGTGTCGTAGGTAGTGATTGTGCTGAACAAGTTCTAAAACACGGTCCTAGTTGGACCATAGTGAAAGGGTGAATGCTGCCATAATTCCTCCTATTAGTATCAAAAATAATACCGAGCAGCATGGGTGACTTTGCACTATAATTTGTTTATTTTGTCTCTGCTAAGATTATTTATACGTTTCTACTACAACTTATAAGACTCAGTAGTCAAAATTGTACACACCAGAATTTATTAAGCGTGAAAATCATTTTAAGGTTAATGGCAGTCATGGCCAGTGATGCTGAATCGATGTTTTTATGTCTAAATCCTAGTATCCTGTTCGCGCTTAATTTTATCTCCCATTCAACATTATCTACAAAGATAAAATTTAGCGAGGCAGTTAAGCAAAACAGTATCCTGTTCGCACGCTAAATTCTTAACTTCATATAGATGTAGATGGACCAATGAAAATTCTCCACTCATTTAGCTCACGAAATAAATGTCCGGTACTTTAAATCGAAGACAAATTTTGACATAAAAAAACGACGAAGTTTGTTTTGTGTTTACTTTGGATTTTTTTTGAGGAAACCGCCGAAAACCAAAAATTCCTTTTCATGCGATGAAAAAACAAAAACAACTTGCTGGGCTTGTGGAGGAACGATCAGCGATATGGAAATTGCAGAAAAATTCCAACGCAAATAGGAATTTACCCGACACGAAGGAACGTGTCGTCTTCTATTTCTACTACAGAAATTATTAAAGCTGCTGCAGCAAAAATAATATATATCTTCTTAACATTTTCTTTTATCCACTGTTTTTGAGATAATTATATATTCAAATATTGCCATGTATTTGAAGTCTGAAATTCCAAATTCAAATTATACGAATAATTATTAAAACTACGTTTACTGACATCTGCCATGAATATGCTATGGTTTTTTTCCCACCTATATCTATGGTGACCATACGTCCCGTATTTCCCGGCAAAGTCCCGTATTTCAATAGCCTGTCCCGGTTTTTTTATAAATACGGGAAATTCCAATACGAATTTTTGTGCTATTTTTGACCATTGGTGTGCTGTTATGTATTTTCACATTTTTGTCCCGGGTTTCGCTCTTAAAAATATGGTCACCGTACCTATATCATGTTTAATAATTTAGCGACCATTTATGTATCTTTGGTGTAGAGACTAGCGCGGGCACAATGCTAGGCTTAAATCTGAAAAAAATTATGTCTTTTCAAAAAAGTATGCCTTTTTGATGAAAAAGATTAAAATTGCATATTTTACAAAGTGCGACGAATCTACAAAGTGATTAAAATTAGTTAACACAATATTGGTCGACCGATAGTTAGTTAAACCCTTTTTGATCTCAGTAATCCAAGGTTTATGTTTGAAAAAAATCATGACAAACAGATTTAAATAAAAATTAGTAATGCGACTTTGACATCACATTTACCAATGTTCAAAAGTTATTTGTATAATTTGATGATAACACGCTGTCTCCACTTGCGATGAGTTCAAAGTATGCGATGGAGCATGCTTTCAATATCACAACTCACAAGTGGAAAACATTATAGCAACTTTATTTCCATAAAAATTAAACACGACCAAGTCGTAAAACTAAATAATAATTATTTACAATTTTTTTTTGCTATTTTGCGAAAGATACTTTCTTGTGTGTGCTCATTGCCCATTCCTTCTTTACTTAAAAAGTATGCTATGAAATGCCCACCAAACGAAATTTGACAGCTGCTGTGCTATGTGCTTTTTTGTTTGCTATTGTTTTTTTCTTTGAATTCATCGCAAGTGAAGACACGTAAGAAAAAATTCACAAAAATGATGCCTTGTTTCTAAAAAATATTCCTCATTTGACTGAGTTGGCATCCCTGGTCATGACTTTATTGGACTCTGATATCGATAATTTTT
Source organism: Cheilosia vulpina (assembly GCA_916610125.1). Taxonomy (NCBI): domain Eukaryota; kingdom Metazoa; phylum Arthropoda; class Insecta; order Diptera; family Syrphidae; genus Cheilosia; species Cheilosia vulpina. The sequence goes on from OU744276.1 coordinate 3,113,026, forward strand.
GTAATTTAGTTTAAGTGCCTGTATCGAACCAACCTCAGAAACCTTAATAGTTATTTAAAATCGACCAACTTTCTGCCTTAAAACTATCAATAAAAGTCAACTTATTTATGGAAACCCGGTTAAAATAACCGATCTATAAAAATCCTCCAAATCTTCTCGGTAGTAAAAACCAAAAATAAAAGTGCTTGGTAAACATTAATCAAAAAGCTTGGTTAATAGTATAACAGTTGTGTTGTTCAACCTTTTTATCTCAGCAGTTTTTAGTAACTAATACTCCTTTTTTTCAACAGAGACTTATTTAATTTGAGCACAGTTTTTTTGCACTCGGTTGGAGACAATTTTTGAGCATATTTACCCATATACCTACCTATTTAAAAAAATCAAAATTCTCTAACGCGTGCTTTTCGCTCAAATATTTATAGGCCCAAACAAATTCCACCGCGTCAGAAAACCCATAAACTACATCAACAAACGCGTAGCGTACATACAAACAGACACAATAATTTTTGTCGCTATACATAATTTAGAAAATAAACTTGGCAAAGAAGTCTCGGGTCATTTCAAATAAATGTTTAGGTATATGTATCCCATAGCTAATAAAGACGATATCGACCTCATTAACTGTGTGCCAATAAAAATGGCGTATAAACCAGATTCATATTTATGGCGTCATAAATTCATCTTTCATTCGATGGAAGCTATATAGATACACATCAGAGATGTACTAACCAACCGGACTTCGTAAAAAATTCTACCCCATCACAGAGTCTCATATAATTATTTGCTCATTATTCCGTTTTCTTTTCAAAGTAATAAAGTAACAAACAACAAGAAAGCAGATAAATAAAAACTCATTCAAGCTCAGAATATGCACTCAAAGTAGGTTAAATCATCCGTTCATCCAATCCCCGCCCCACACACACCCTTATTGTCGTGTGCGTGCCAAAAGATTCTATACCTACATTCTATAAATACTCGTCCCCACGAAAACTACTTGGCAAAAAAAGACCATCACACTCTAAACTGTTGATGTTTCTTCTCTAAAGAGAAAAACCGAAAAAAAATTTAAAAATAAATCCCGTTTCATTTGCACATGGCAAAAGCATCTATCTATTTGTGCAATATGTTATCCAACGTTTTGGGTTAACTAACATGCGCACGCACCCTTAAATTATTTAAAAGTAGAAACTGGAAGGAAAAAAAAACACCGAAAATTCCCACATAAATAAAGCACACTGCGCCCTTGGGAGCAGCATCGCAGTTGTAGCAGAGCAGCTCCCCAAATTGTTTTAGTTAACTGTCATAAATAATTCAGCAGCACACTCCACCGAAAATGGATGCGGGTTTTTGTGTCTTTAAACGGAAAAAAAGAAGAAAAACCTCCGAAAAGAAACAATCGAGTGCAGACAAGAAAATGGACCAGAATGGAAAGCGAAAAGGAAGACCAAAACTAAATAAATTAATCTAGTAATCCGTTCAAGCAGGCATTGGCAGAAAAAAGCTTCTTCTTCTTTGCAGAGATATCCTTTTTTGTTTGCTCGCTCGCTGGGGGTAACAGTGGTGCGATGTATCTTATCTATCGTCGTCGTCGTCCAATACCATACTAACCATCTGAACAACATATTTCATGCGCGACGATGAAGTAAAATATCTATATCCTTCCCTGTGAGATGTACGGAGCTATATACAAACTACAGCATCGTCTGTTTGGTATCCTTTTTTCAGCTTGCTGTTTTTTTTTTCTTTTATTCTTCTGTTATTTATCTGAATCCTTAATTTTGCTTAATTTGCCAAAGCACACAATCTCACAAAAACAAACACACGCGAGTACACAAAGGGGAGCCGGAACGATGTTGAAAAATAGCATCACCCGAAAAAAGGAGCATTTAAATTTTCAGCAATTTTATCCTTTCTTTCACATACTTTGTATCCTTTCCTTTTTATTATTATTTAGATAATCGATAAGCTTAGTATGCTAATTGGCATTGGACCGTTTTTTTTTTTTAAGAATTAGGGGGATCCTTTTTATTGCATTCGATTCACTCTTTTAAAATTCACATTAAGACCTCGTTTGCACATATGTGTGTGCGTATACGAACAGAATCATCACGATCACTCGGCTATGAAGGTTTACATCTCAACTAAAGACCGACACGCGCGTCATGCACTCATATGGGGGTGTCGAACCCTCGAAAACAACAATAACACTGAATGTGCAAGTGCACTCCGGCAATCAAAGCGAACACACGACAATAACGACGACGACGACACAATAATCCAATCGGGGGAATTCAAATTCAACTAGCAACACACAACAAAACCGACGGGATGCCCACCAACGATTGAGTAGCGAACGCAGGCCAGTGTATCTGCGAACTAAAAATCACAGGCACACACGGCAAACCATGGAATTCCGTCCAAAAATCGCTGAGGATATTCTAATGTGGATTCTATTTTCGATTCCCCTCTTAGGTGCGATGTTATTTTTTGAACTCATTTCTCCTCAATGTATATACACATTGTGTGGACACATTGGGAATGGGATTATTCAGCTAAATGCATTTCTCCACCCCCGCATGTACCGACACAATGTTGCGCAATCACTGCGCCGATGCAAGGCTTTAAGAGAACCAAAATCACTTGAGCTCAATTTATTGCCAAAACAAAACGTTTTTATAAACAGTTCAAACGTTTGGTGGAGTGGAGCGATTGCACGGCGATGGTGGTTTGATTGACAAATCGAAATGACCGAATAGAAAATAGAAAATGCTTTTCTTTGGTCGGTCCTCTTGCCTTACGGACCGGCGTCTGTTCATAGATACATCATAGGAGGTAGGACTGTCGTCTACTGTTTGCTATTGAAGTATGTTGAATTGTTGAAGTGAGTGGGAAATGGTTAAAAATAGAAGACATCGCATTTTGTGGAAATAGTAACGATATTAAAAATAATGCACTGTCGTCCCCGAATCTATCGTGAAGGTTGCATTCGAATAGTATTGCTTCTCTTTTTTGAATAAATGTTGAGTGACCGTTTGTTGAGCGAAATACTGCGGTGGATTGGTCGTCTTTATTGATGTGATGAGTGGATAGTACGAGTTTTTTTTCGGAACAGTGGATTAAAGGAGAGATGATAATTTATTTGTTTGTTATATGAATCTGAAAGATACCAGGGAAAAATGATGATTTAAAATAAATTTCGAATGCAAATGTAATTAAACGTATTTTTGTGGCTAAATTAAAAATTAAGATTTTTGAGACATGTTGTCTTGCTTTGCACCGCTTTACCCGATCGAAACGAATTGACAATAATTATTGGCAGTGGCCCAAGTTGACATTACAGTGTAAGTCAATTATAACGAATATTCGATATAGGGAATTTGCGATATAACGAACGCAAAATAGCGAATTGAGCACACAATTTGCTATCCGATATAACGAACGTATATGTATATAAAATAGTTTAAAAATCCTAGAAATATTTAAACGGCAGGACCGTCATCTATTCGATTTAACATTAAATAAAAACGTTTAAATAAACACATTCAGGTCAATCGGCGATTCCGAGGGAAACAAAATCCCCCGAAAAGTTTTTGTTCCATCGGAATTTATTTCCTTTGGAAAATTCGAAGTTATGCTCGAAGGCGTCAACAGTTGTCAAACGCAATTAATTAAATTATAATTTAATTTGTGGAGATTTTGGTAATATATTTCTTTACATAGAAAATTGTCTTAATATTATTAATTTATCCTTATTGTTTATATAAACAATTTCACTAATATGCACAGCTAAGCATTTAGATTGCTAACCAAAGAACAAGGCAGGCAAGAAAAACATGAACAACGAAAATCAAAAAAACTCCTGCCGTCGTCAAGTTGAGTGCATGCCTGCTGTTCTTCGAAAAAAATGACTTTAAACAAAATACATGCATTCAAAATAATTAAAAAGAAGGGTTTGCGTTGTTTAAAGTAGATTATATACCAACCATATGCCAATTTTATTTTTTCGGTTCATTTCAACCAAAATAAAAAATAAAAAAACCCAAAAGATTTCAAACTCCCATTTATTTTTTGCTTCCAAATTTCCATGTCCAGTTGGCTGAAGATCTGTTGTATCGATGGGGAAAGTTATTCTAAGAGACGTGCGACCTCCCTAACAAAGGTCAATAAGTCCTTAGTAGCAGAGTACATTATATCTGCTGGCGTACTAGTCTCTCTAGTAAAGACACGTTTTCTTAACCAATGAAGAGCCGGGCAGTCACAGAAAATGTGTTCAGAGGATTCAACATCCTCCAGACGGAATCTGCATTCTGATTCCGGACAGAGGTTCATTTTGTTGATAGATATCTAAGTCCACAATGACCTGTGAGGAAGCCCGTTAGCTTTCTTATATTATCCTTACTGAGCCTAAGGATTTCGTTATAGGAGTAAGGCTTAACTAATCGTTTGGAATGTCTTAGACCAGGGACATGTTCCCAGTGGTCAAGACGAAGTTGTTTTTCGAAATCATTAATTTGTCTTAGCGCAGTAGTCCAATTGACTGCGTGCAGTAGGGTTCTGGTCCACAGAGAAAGGATTCTGAACCAACCCTAGCTAGTTTGTCTGCATGTTCGTTGCCTGCAATACCTTGATGGCCCGGCACCCAATCAAGCCTTACCTTGTTGTGTTTGGCAAGGGCTTGCAGGGCATCGTCACAGCACTTCACTGTTTTGGAGTCCATTGTATTGAGTGCCAATGATTGTAAAGCTGCCCGACTGTCTGAAAAAATTTGGATGATTGCGCCTTTCATACCTTTTTTGGAGATTATATTAGCGCAAGTTTCGATCGCATGGATTTCCGCTTCAAAAACCGTAGATAGGCCACCCATGGGTATAGAGACTTTCGTGTTGGGTCCAAGGACAACAGCTCCAACTCCGGATTCCATTTTCGATCCGTCAGTGTACCAAACTAAGCTTTAAGGGTTCATTGTCGAAACACGATTGGCCCAAATAGCACGTTCAAGTAGCTCTACCTCGTTTCAAACTCCCATAGAAACTGCTTACATTTTGAATTTCCACCTACAAATTCCGTGTGGAATTTTTGTTCACGATACCAAATTATTCCGGGGGGAATTTTTTCCCTTTTTCGAAATTCAATGGCGATACCTATTTTTGGAAAATGGAACATATTTTGGGGGGAATTTTGTTTACGATAGCCCTGATTTTTTTATGACTTCTTATTTTTTAAAAGAAGATATAAAATAAGCATCAAAACTAGGTCGATATAGCGAATGACGTCAAACATTATTTTTTCGTTATACTGGACCTGGACGTCCACTGTATTTGATGCATTGCAGCCAGTGTTGCCGGAGAGCAACATTATAAGGTAATACTGCAGCCAAAAAAGGAGAGTATTTTGAAAAATATTGTAGTTAAGACATTTTTTTAGTTTTCAAAAATAAATCTACGCACAAACATTTTTTCTAACTTTATTAAAAGAAAATCATAATGAAATTCAGTTAAAAAAAATAACAAAACATAAATAAATAAAATATTACTTCTTTTAACTAAAGTAAGAAAATATCTCTTCAATTTTAAGAAATCTGTCTTAAGGCAGATATATTTTTGATTTATCGAGTCTTTCTTTATGCTGTTTGTTACTTACATAACGAACAGAATGGTTTTTTGTCGACTTTTTTAAGAAAGGAATAATCAACCAATCCTTGACGAAACATTTCAGCATCAGACACCACGAAAAGTTGGTTGATTTTAAATATGTGATTTTTCTGTTATTGGTACGTGAAACTAAAAAAAAGTGAGAACAAATTTGCATTGCATTAAAAATAATCACTCCCAATGCTCCATTCTTTCTCAGACTCTGTTACGCCTTTAAACAAAAAAGATCTTCCGTTGGTATTATTACGGTTAAAATAGAAAATTAATTGTACAATTCATTTAAATTTTAAATAACGATTTCGCCCATTATTTCATTCTTATAAAAAACAGTAACAAGGTGCAAATTATTTGGAATCTTGCCTCTTAACATTCGAAGAAAGTTCTCTGAGATTATGTTCATTCGTGACGTATTAACTAATCATATTGTTTGTTCCGATATTTTGGGCTTAATTAATTTCAATGTGCCTGCGAGGTTGCTTAGAAACCGATTGTTTTTTAAGATTCCATATCACAGAACAAATTACGCCGCCAATGAACCATATTGTCTAGGTGCTTAAGGGAAGCTAATACAGTTTGCGATATGATAGATTTTAGTCTAAGTAGACTTTAATTTAAAAATAATTTGATATTAATCTTAAGCAATTCTAATGGTGGCAATGTTTAATTTTATTTTTAATTTTTTTGCTTTTTTATTTATTATATTACATGTATATATCAAGTAATCACTAAAGTACTGTAACTTTGTTTGATGAAATATACTAAACTAAACTAAAGTAACTCAACTGTTGTGTATTTGAAGACGATGTTAATTTAATAAAAAAATAAATAAATATTCATTATTTTAAAAGTCGCTCAGTTCTTTATTTAAATTCTTAAAAACAATTACGCTAATGTTAAGAAAACCTAAATTCGATGAACAAAATGATAATGCTAAACTACTAAAATGAGTTGTTTTTTTTTAAGTTCGTACCTACCTACATTTTTATCAAATGAAATTATATAATTGGAAATTATGTTGTAATGTGTTTCTTTTTCTATTGTTCGTTATTTGGAATTCTAAAATATGGTCATTGAAGCCTCGCACTGCAAAATTTGAAGCTAAAGCGCTTTCCAGGCATTTTCTTCGACAGCAAGTCAGCTCTAGGCGTAAGATGCATTCATTAGCATTTAAATTGATTATGGCGATCCTCAATATGACCTTCTTCCTTCAGTGCAAATTTATCCTGCAGTCTTTCAATACCTGATTCCATATATCGACTGTGGACCGTTTTGCAAGATGATCAAATCTTTAACTTGTTGATCTCTGCCAATACGCTTACTGACCTACAATTTTAGGACAAGTGATCTCCTTCCCTCACTTTGGAAGATCACCTTAGCTTTTTTAAAATTCTGTTCATTCTAACATCAAATTTTGTTAATGAGTAAAATCTCTGCTAAGATGGCATGTGTACCTTTACCGATACAATCACCAACCGTAAATATCGCAAAAGTGTCTATAGTAACTTTCTTCTAACTTTTTAGTTGGCTGCTTGTGGAAACGTTCCACTAACCAATATGTTCAGTAAAAATTGCATAAACATGTTAAAAACAATCTTTCAACTTCTCCCGTTTTTTGTGGAAAAATTATAAATCTAATAGAACCCATTAACAAAATTTCGATTACAATAGCCTCCTGTGCACCTCCAACGGTAGTGCAACATTTTGGATACAACAAAAAGTTTGTTGTGACTCCAGGGGTAATTCGCATTAAATGACGCCTTACAAGTTACAACCAATAAGCGTTCAAAATGTGTATAAGTGGCGTTGTATGCTACACTTATACCTTACGCATTGAATTAAGAACAAACCAAATTTCCATTAATCACGCAAGCATTGTGCTTGGTTGATGGCTGAAAATACGAGCAGCACAAACAGATGCAAATGTTCAACACATTAACCCAATCCAACAATCAATCAAGTCTGCCGCTGCTGCGGCATTCAATAAAAAATGAAAATAAAATGAAGGCAATAACCACATACCAGAGACCGAAACCCGCTTTTGACAAAGAGAACTCCAAAATAGACGCCACCGCCAAACGTTTCGTCATCAAAGGAAATACGTGACAAACATTTTATATTTCGTCAATGCATTAATCACGAAACTTATTCCAACAGACGTACAAGGAATACGCAAAGACGAGAAAAATAAAAACCCAAACAGTCCGAATCCGAATACACAAAAGTGCCATCGCCGCCTGTTTGTTCCTTCGGTTCGGTTAAAGATATGGTGGCTGGTGGTTCGTTGATGACTAGAGGGAGATTTACACTAAAGGGTTGACTTTGTGAGTTCATTCACTTTTAATGGTATTCTCTCGACTGGGTGTTTTATGATCCCTTGAAGGATATTTTATGGCAAATAAAACCTGCATTTGCAGGCCATTTTAGCAAATTCACGGTTTTGAGGAGCTTCAACGGCAAGGACCCTCAACCACCCTCGGATTGGTAATTAACTACAGCCGTCTTTCGGTAGTAAAGTATCTCTGGTATGTAACCTGATGTATTGGGCACTTGAAATCACTTAAGGCGTCTGGCAATCATCTTCACTCCCCCCGGTGGTTACAATCAATGTTCGAACAAATGGATTCATGGCGATAAAAATCGCATTCACTCAGACTCAGACCGAAGTGGCATAAATCGCCTGCAGGCTACTTGAGGTACTAGGGGGAAGGAAGAACTATAAATCTGTGTGGATGTGTGTCTTGTATCTGGTGTCGGGTTGCATGTCCTTTTCATGCTGGAGCGAACGCTTGCCTTTCCTGTAATATACTAGCGCGAAACTAACCAAGTGTAACAGATGCATCGCAAAATAATTCCATATACTTACCATGGGCGTTGTATCTCAAGTGCATTTTAAATGTATCTACAAGGACGCACCGATAAAAATCTATTTTTATTCGGCATGTGTTTTGCATTCCTGCACCTTGCGTGCTGGAGGCAAGGCGCAGTCGCTTTATGTTAGTGTCGCACCGTCAAATTATTATTAATTTTGAAGTGCCGTCAATGACGCATAAGTTATGCCGGAACTGATATATTACGCCTGACCGAGTTACGCATATATGTCTAAAAGCAGAGTGCGCAACCCGTCACTAATTGATAGTGAACTGTACACGATTCCACTACTGAACAGTCGGCGACGGGGCCGATTTTTCTGGAACTCGTCTGCCCTGTATTTGAGTAGATAGACGATAATGGGTGTACGTCAAGAGTGTAGTCTTGAGTGCGGTCTTGCTTTTAAGAATAATCCGTTATATTTATTGTTTTCCATTAATAAAATATAATTTTGAAGATTCTGCTCTCGATTTGAGTGTATAGCCTAATTTTCTATGCCCTGTGTAGCGCCAGATATGGAGCCGTTTAATGTTTTTTTCTTGTTGTATTTATAGCCAGGGAATGCTAGCTGTTTGCAATGTGTTTTAAATAGCAGACGTGAATGTTTATAATAATTCCGGGAAGGAATGTAATAAAATTAATTTAGGGGCTATTAGATTCGGTACTTTGCCTATGCAGGTAGACTTCATCTCAGTTTATAGTGAAAGATGAGTAGAAAACATGGGAAAACCTACAAAATATTCTGCTTTTTATTGGAAAAAGGACATCATCTGCTCCGTTTTAAAAATTAGGAACAAGATATTCGACCGTACAAAATTAAAAATGTATTAATTAACGCTTAAAGGAATCAGATGGTGAATTGGTGGCGTTCTTGGATATAGGTAAATTCAAGTATTCAAAGAAGCATTCGCGGGACACTTTTAATACTTGTTAGATCTTAGATGCATTAGGTGGGGTTTGGACAGTTGGAAAAAAACTTAAGGCGCTATTATGTGTGGTATTTCTGTTCCAGAAGTTGAACTTCGCTTAGATGACAAACACAAAGAAAACCAATTTGCCAGACAAAAAATGATATGACTTTTCATACAGATTGCAACAATGCAGTCCCAGTGGCCAAAAATATTCATTGGGTTCATCTATATAAATACAAGGCGGGCCAAAAGAGGTTAACCTATTGGAAGATGCTCTTATTTTTGCAAATGGCCGCCAATGTCAAATCTGTTTTGACATTTGTGGGCTAGACAGATGTAGAATACAAGTGAATAAGCCATGGATCGATACACTCCCCAAGAACGCGGAGTAATCGTGTCTTTTTTTTGCGTAACAATTCGTCTGTAGTGTTGGCGCAGCGGGAATTCCGTCGCCGATTCCACGGCCGTCCGACACCGACTGCGCAAATACTGCGCCGTTTGGCCACCAACCTTGAAGAGTATGGGACCACACGATACGTTGCCAAGAGTGGCCGGCTCCGACGCGCTCGTTGTGCCGAGAATATCGCCGCTGTTGACGAGGATGTCGAGTTGTCGCCGGAAACATCGACCAGACGCCGTGCCTCGCAGTAAGCTATCAAAGACTTGAGCATGTTCCCGTACAAAGTCTAGTCCGTGCATCAGCTGCTGCCTGTCGACCGCCAAGCCATCCTCAATCTCGAGGACGAAGTGGACGATTTTACGACCAAAATCATAATGAGCGATGAAGCTCATTTCCACCTCAGTGCTGGCGGAGCCATCGGGCCATTTTTTTCGAGAACGCCGCCGTGGACGGTGCGCGCTATAGGGCAATGTTAACCGAGTTTTTCCTGCTGCAATTGGACGAATTAGGACTGCAGGACATGTGGTTCCAACAGGACGGATCTACGGCATGCACTACGCAAGCCACAACCGATATTCTGAAGGCGGCGTTCCCGGGTCGCCTCATCTCTCGTTTTGCCGATTTGCACTGGCCCGCAAGATCGCCCGATTTAACCGTTCCAGACTTTTTTTTGTGGGGTTTTTTGAAGTCCCGTGTTTACGTGACCAAGCCCGAGACCCTAGAAGCCCTCAAGGACAACAATCGACACGAGTGCGAGAATCTGTCGCCCGAAGTTTTCGCCGAAGTGATGAAAAATGCCATAAAACGAGCCCGTATGGCAATCAATTGTGACGGCGCCCATTTGGCCGATATCAACTTCTCGACTTGACCAATCAAATTCTAAAGGTTCAAATAAACAAAATCAAAAAACAGAATCGAAGTTTTTCGTTTAGAAAAAAAATGAGACCCTAACAACATCGGATGATGACGACTGTAAAGTTTAGAGAAAAATATTGCAAGACCCCTTACCGCTGGTGGGGGGAAGTCTAATGATAATTCTCTAAGGTCTTTTCTTTACGAATGAAATCGTTTTTATTATTCTTCCTCCTTATATACTAAAATATTGCTTACGTAAGGTACAAATATTTACATCTTAAATTACTAGGTGTCAAGCAGAGCCAGCGATAAGTCGTGAGAAATTTTATTCTGCTGGTCTCGCTGAGAACAGATATATGAAATTTTACACGTTAAAAAATAAAGCAAAAAATAATAGATAACGTTGTCTGGTATGGTCACCATGACATGCTGGGGCCGCTCCTTACGTCACAGCGAAATCGGCTGTAGAAAAACGCCGAGTTGCTGGTATTGGTGGTAGTTCGTGAGCTTGGACCTCTATCTGCATAGTCCTCTTGATCTTGTAGTATCGCCATATGATGTAGGAAATTATAAAAATAAACAGTATAGTTATTAGGCTGTAAGTCAGTCCATGATGAATCGGATGTACTGCTGCACTATTGGACAAATGCTCCTCATTTTTTATATCCGTTATCCATTTGCTAAGAATTTTGATGTCTTCATTGTCTGACTTAAGTATGACGTGTGGAATAACTAGTGGTTTGGATATATTCCTAGGGCTTTCAGACAACAGCTCTGTCAAGTTTGCCAATGGAATGAATGCTGCGTTTATGCTACTGGAACTACTGCTATATGATGTAATAGTCATTGAATCGTGTTTAAGGATACAATTTGGTTGTAGTGTCAATATCCCGTCGTTTTGCAATGAGATCTCTAAAATCTGTCTGCCACAAATAACGTTAAATGTATACAACCTGTCTAAGACGTAAATCCAGCTATTGCCGTTGTTGAGTTGAATCCAGACAGGAGATGGTTTGATGCTGCGCAATTTACAGTGTGATGACAATTCCTTCTCATGCGTCAGTAGATCCATTTCACATTTGCTGATATTGGAGCGGCGATTAAACATCGGATGCTGTTGCTTGCACAAATATTTTTCACTGGTTATTGTGCATTGTCCCAGCTCTTCTCTTGTTAATCTGTAGTAGGCTTCTCGTAACAGGTTAACTGTTAAATAATCCAGCGATGGTTCAATAAAAACATATTCATTGTTATGGGGAGTTGGAACGGGTATGACCTTGAATAGGTCAAAGTCTTCTGTATTTACTAACGGCACTCGTAAGTCGAATATGACACTCTTATCAGTTATTCTTGCTCTTGCTGTGAACATTTTATATAGTCCTAGCAAGCTCGAGTGTGTTTCGTCTCCTGCTACAGACAACTGCGGGGGCAAGTGGCTTCTTATTAATGTCAGCTGTGATCTCAATTGGTCTGGTGTTATCACCAAAGGGCTAATTTTGGCTTGATGAATATCTGTCAGAACATTCAATAGAGACGTCTGTGTTTGCTGATAATTCAACATAGCTAACGTTGCGTAGGTTGTCACTGCTAAAAATGTCTGTTTTGCTTCGTTCTGGTTGATTGATTTGGATGTCATGCTCTTAAGATTTTCAAGATCGGTTTGGAATGCTTGCAGTTGTGCGGTAATGGTTTCAGTATTTTTCTGTAATATATTGTTTGTTGCCTCCGCTACTGACGTCTGATTTTTTATCAATTCAAGTAGATGATTCTCATTTGTTCGTGTTTGCTGAATTTGTTGCTCATAGTGTTCAGCATACGACTCATCTAGTACGCCGAAAAGTTTGTTTGCCACCGTACCAACAAAGTCGAAAGGAGATCGTTTCATTCTAATCCTTTTTGAGTTTCCAGCTCCTTGCGTATGCAGTAAGTCGTTGTTGCTTTCTATAATCGTTAACTGATGGTTAAATTGATGGACTATATTGTGAGTTAGAGCGTCAGACTTAGTTTTACAAAAGTCATTCATATCCCTCACAAGGTCTTGGAATCCTTCAAATTCTCTCCAATAGTTGGTCATATTGTAATAGATGATTATTTTCCAGTCGCTCGTAATCAGGTTTACACTTCCAATCTTCTCAAAGTAAATTCCTGGACGGTTTTTAAATGGAATCACCTTTACGGGATCATGTTCTTCGTTCAATGTCAATGTGTTACCATGCCCAAGAACAATTATAACCAAACTGGTGAACAATAGCCACCTTATTGGGCTTATCCTAAACGTTGTTTTATTTTCATTTCTCGATGTGTATATGCCTTCGATGGAGTCTATGGCCGAGTGGATTTTGTCTATGGGTTCCGATCCAATGTGAGTTAGCGCAAGATGTACATTAACTGTTCGTTTTGGATTTTCAACATTGCCTGGTAACAACCCTTCATCTTCAATTGGGAGTAGGCATAGTTTTGTAATGGGTCTCTTTATAAACTTCTTGTTACTGTAGACAGTTGCAGCTCTAACATGATTATCCTTCCCCGGGTGTGTTTCGGTAATGCGGCCCATCAACCAGCTTGTTGGGGGTAATCGATCTTCCTTTATCAAAACGACGTCGCCAATGTTTACGTTTGCTTCAGTGCCCTTCCACTTTATTCGCTGTTGAAGATGTGTCAAGTACTCCGTAGACCATGTCTTCCAGAAATCTTGAGTCATCTTTTGTAATAACCGCCAGCGTGATCCATAGTTTCGTGTATCGTCTAAACAGGGCTCGGGTGCTGCATTCAGAGCGGATCCAATAAGAAAATGACCAGGAGTGAGAATTGGTGTATCCTCTATGTCATTGCTTACTTTTATCAGCGGTCGAGAATTCAGGCATGCCTCTATCTGCGTTAGAAGAGTGGATAATTCTTCAAAGGTAAGTTTCGTATCACCAATTATTCTTTTGAGGTGATATTTTATTGACTTAACTCCAGCTTCCCACAGGCCGCCGAAGTGTGGTGCTGCTGGTGGTATGAAATGCCACTGTATTCCATTCATAACTAACCTTGTTGAAGCATTTTTCTCCGCTTGATTGATGGTGAGTATTCGAAGGTTTTGAAGTTCTTTATTGGCTCCGACGAAAGTTGTTCCATTGTCACTGTATATGTGACATGGCAATCCTCTTCTTGATATGAAGCGCCTCACAGCTGCGAGAAAAGCTTCTGATGTTAGGTCACTAACAAGCTCAATATGAATAGCCTTTGTAGCTAAACAAACAAATATGGCTATGTAGCCCTTTGTAGTCCGAGTTCCTCTTCCCTTTGACATTTTAATTGTCAATGGTCCTGCATAGTCTACTCCAGAGTGCGTAAATGGCCTAGATGGTGTTACTCTTGGAGATGGCAGCATTCCCATTATTTGGTGTGTGGATGACGCATTAAAACGATAGCATCGGACGCAGTGATGAATTATTTTCCGGGCTAACCGTTTAGCGTGAGGGATCCAATATGATTGTCTTAGTGTGGCCATCATCAGATTGATACCGCCGTGAAGTGTTTTCTTGTGTACATATTCTGCCAGTAGTTTGGTAAAAACGCTACCATATGGTAAAATATACGGGTGTTTTTCGTTGTAAGTCATGCTGGCGTGCTCTAATCGCCCTCCAACAACTAACATGTTGTCATGGTCCAGATGGGGATTTAGCGAAAGTAGGCTGCTCTTCTTGGGGATATCGTCTCCGTTCCTTAAGCATTTCATTTCCTCCGGAAATGCTTCTAGTTGCACCAAATGGACTATTCGCTTGTTTGTCTCTTCAATTTCAGTTAGTGAGAGCTCTCCTGTTCTTCTGTCTTTCTTATGGTGCGTAATGTTGAACACAAATCGTATACAGTAGGCCATGGTCCGGATCAGCCTTGTGTAAGAAGAAAATCTGTGCAATATGGCGTCCTTTATTATCATAGACGTTAACACAACTCTTGGTTCAACGGTCTCACTTACTGACCGTACCTGCTCGATTTCTGACTGTATGGGCCAGTATTCCATGCTACCCCTTAGCCAGTTTGGTCCACTCCACCATAATGAGTGATGTTTCAATTGCACTGGAGTTAAACCTCTCGATGCACAATCTGCGGGGTTGTCTGCCGATCTAACGTGCCTCCAACAATCTGGATCTAATGTTTCTCGAATTTGAGATATTCTGTTGGCAATGAATACCTTTTCCTTGGATTCATTTTTTCTTATCCATGACAGCACAATTGTTGAATCTGTCCATGCGAATACCTTATTGATCTGTGCCCCAAATATTAGCTGCACCTCCTTGAGGAGTTTTGACAATAAATGTGCCCCACATAATTCGAGCTTGGGCGTAGTAAGCTTGGTTTTGATGGGTGCAACCTTTGTTTTGGATGTCAACAATGTAGTTACAAATTTTGTATTATATGTGGTAGTTCTTGCATATACTACGGCTGCGTATGCGCCTTCAGAGGCATCGCAGAATCCATGTAACTCGATTTTCTGCCGTTTGTTGGTAACAATCCATCTTGGAATTTTAATGGATTCAGCATGCGGAAGTTCATGCCTGAACCGATCCCAACATTGTTGCAATTCATCTGTTAGTTGATCATCCCAATCAATGTCTGCCTCCCAAATCCGCTGCATAAGTATCTTGGCAGTGATGGTTACTGGCGTCAGCCATCCTAATGGATCGAAAAGACGTGCTATTTCCGATAGTGTGGCACGTTTGGTGGATCCATGCTCTTCTTGTAAGGATGTTGTTACGTGGACCTTAAAGTGAAATGTGTCAGCTAATGGGTTCCAATGTATTCCCAAAGTTTTAATTGTCTCTTCCTTATCGAACTTAACTTCAGGTTGGTTATGTGCATCTGATATTGATTTTAAAAGTGACGAATGGTTTGCTGCCCATTTGCGAAGATGAAATCCACCACCCCTTAGTAGCTTTGCTAGCTGTCCTTGGGCTTCCTTACATTCCCGTAGTGTATCTCCTCCAGTCATAACGTCGTCTACGTAGAAATCATTTTTCACAATCTCTGCCGCCTTTGGAAATTCGTGTTGTTCATCGGCAGCTAATTGATGCAAGGTTCTTACAGCTAGGTATGGTGCTGATGCAGTTCCATACGTCACTGTTGTGAGCTTGTACTCCCTTATTGGTTCATTTGGGTTAGTTCGCCATAGAATGCGTTGGTAGTCTTGGTGCTCACTATTGACCCTTATCTGCCTGTACATCTTCTCAATGTCTGCAGTGAAGACGTACTTGTGAGCTCTCCATCTCATAATAATAGTTGTAATGTCGGCTTGGAGTCTGGGACCCACCATCATTAATTGATTCAGGCTCACTCCAGATGATGTTTTTGCAGATCCATCAAACACCACCCGTAATTTAGTCGTGGTACTATCGGGTTTAATTACAGCGTGATGGGGTAGGTAGTAACACTTGTTGTCGAACTTATCCATATTGGAGATTTCCACCATATGACCCAGTTGGAGGAACTCATTCATTACTCTTATGTAATCAGCCCTTAATTCCTTGTTGATGTTGAACTTCTTTTCAAGCTGTAGCAACCTGGCTAATGCTCTCTTTTTGGATTCTCCCAGCCTTTCTTCTTGATCCGTTGACTTCTTTTTAAATGGAATTTTAACTACGTATCTGCCATCGTTATCACGAAAATGAGATTCCTGATAAAACTCTTCGCATTCTTCATCAGTAGACTTCTGATGACCTTGTTGAGGAACTTCTTCAATTTCCCAAAATCTCTCAAGTTGTTTATCTAATGTTTGAACGACAAGACCATTGATTTTGATTTTGTCATTTCTTTGAGTTGATGTCCGACCGGAAATAAGCCATCCTAGTCGGGAATTCTGTGCTATAAGAGAATTTCCAGTCCCTCTTTTCAACCCATCAAGGATTACATCTCCATAAAAGTCTGCTCCTATGATTAGGTCGATTCCTCCAGGGATATTGAACGTTGGATCTGCTAGTTTTACGGATCCAAACTGGTCATCCATCATATTATTAGCTTCTTCATCTGGTAGAGTTCTTGTTAGTTTTGGTAAAACAAGGGCTTCTATCTTAACTTCGAAGTCGGATGAGAATCTCGGGAGGATTGTTAGTTCTACCTTATTTCGCGCTGTTCCTGCTTCAGTAGCTCCCAGACCGCTTACTTCAATGTGCACCTTCTGCTTCTTCAGTCTCAAGGTTTGGGCAACAGCTTCTGTTACTAGGGTGGCTTGTGACCCTTGATCAATAAGTGCTCGAAGCTCAGTGCATTGACCATGTTCAGAAGCACCGCGTGCCCTTACAATTGCTGTAGCAAGCAAGATGTTTTGGCTCTGATGACCATGATTAGATTGAATATGTACGTCAGCTTGGGCATGATCAGATTGTCGTCCTTCCATCCTATCAAAATGCAGTAAGGAATGATGTTTTCTATTGCACTGCTTGCATTTATTTTTGCTCATGCATGGAACTTGTTTGTCATGTCGTAAACAATTTATGCATAGTCTCGTTGCCTTAACCTTTTCACTGCGCTCCTTCGGGTTCCAGCCCATGAATTTACGGCAAGCATATATGTTATGCTTACCTTGGCAAAATACACAGGTTGATTTTGTTGACACGTGAAAGTTTCGCGTCACGTTCTTTGTTTCCTCTGAAGCCTTATACTGCCTTTGCCTTGTGGAAGCTAGTACCTCCAATGCCTGATATCTTCTTGCTAAGAAATCGTATAGCGTTTGAAGCGATGGCATCTTGTTCGGTTGTTCCAAACTTTGTTCAAAAAGACTTCTACTGTCTTGGTCTAGTGCCCTTGTTACTAGGTGCACAATTATCGGATCCCAGGATTTTGTGTTCAGACCCATATTATTGATTGCTGACAGCCCTTCCTTTGTTGTGTCTAGGATTGACTTAATAGAGTTCGCTGCTGAATGGGCTCCTTGATGACCAGCCTTAAGCATTTTATCTAAATGCATTGACACTATTTTTCGTTCATTATCATATCGTGCCTTTAATGTCTCCCAGGCACATGCATAATTAGCACTTGAAATTGTTAGGTGCTGAATTAATGCCATTGGTTCGCCTTCTAAATGAGTTTTCAGATACTCCATCTTCTCTGTCGTGTTTAAGTTTGGCTTGTTGTGTATAATGGTTGTAAATATGTCAGCAAATGACCGCCATTCCAGATAATTTCCCTTAAATGTCGGTATCTTCAGAGGTGGCAGTTTTGTATCTGAACGATCTGTATCCCGTGGTTTGTTGGAATAACCTAATGCCGAAGCCATTCGATGGAGGCATTGGTTAACATCTCTCTTAATGTCATTATATTTATTATTAATGACATATGGTGATTGCAAATCTTTAGATGTTGCATTTGACATGAAATCTTCATGTAATTCTGTCATGTTTTTCAGTTGATCCAACAATATTTTTTGTTGGTATTCACAGATTTGTGAAGAATATTCTTGGAAGGTTTCCTCAAATTCTTCCATGTTTCCGATTATAGCTTCTATTTTTATGTTCAGCTTTCTTAATCGTAGAGTCTGGAGGTTGTTATCTGTGGAAGTGGATGGTGGAGAGCAAGATGGCGTTTCTTCTGAGGGTGTAATCTTTTCGAGCAAAGTTTTTAGATCGAGAAACAGATCTCTAACCCTTCCATATGTATCTCTCTCCATGTATGGAGTATCGAATTTTATTTTATCCTTTATCTTACTGTGATTATCGTCGAATTCTTCCCAAAGCGACTGAATTTTGTGAAGGCGTTCTTCCTTATAGCGGAGCGTCTTCCTAGACGCGCTATCCTTTTTGAAATTTATAGTTGCTTTTTCTAACTCCTCGGCAAGAGTTTTTTGTCTAGCAACAATTATAAAAATGTCCATTTCATCATCCATGATTGCTCCGGCTTATTTTTGATTTCTTTCACTGAATTGAATTATCACTACCAGTGTTAGCCCTGGCAACGCTTGTGACTTGATATTTATGTTTCCACTACCAGTGTTAGCCCTGGCAACGCTTCTTACTTGTTTAATGTTTAATGTACTAGTGTAGTATATTATGCAAAATGTATTTACTGATTCGTTTTAATGACTCGAAGGACCATATGTAAAGTTTAGAGAAAAATATTGCAAGACCCCTTACCGCTGGTGGGGGGAAGTCTAATGATAATTCTCTAAGGTCTTTTCTTTACGAATGAAATCGTTTTTATTATTCTTCCTCCTTATATACTAAAATATTGCTTACGTAAGGTACAAATATTTACATCTTAAATTACTAGGTGTCAAGCAGAGCCAGCGATAAGTCGTGAGAAATTTTATTCTGCTGGTCTCGCTGAGAACAGATATATGAAATTTTACACGTTAAAAAATAAAGCAAAAAATAATAGATAACGTTGTCTGGTATGGTCACCATGACAACGACAAAATTGTGTGTCCGCAGAAATCCTCTGCCCTATTCACAGCGCACCGAAAACCGTGTTTTCGTAGACAATTTGTCTATGCATTCACACCGAACACCTAGTTTTCGTTTGACGTTTCAATCAGTTGTGAGACAGAAATTTCGAACGCATTAATTAACAAATAAAATTAATTCATAGCATTTAAAAATTATATCAGTGTGGAAAATGGTTTTAATATGTGACTTTTGAGTTCGGTCTGCTGAATATTGCAAAAGGTGTGTTGTTGAAACAACAACCAACCGATTGGAAGTGTTTTGTTTTAAAAACTGAAATATGTATGGGAAAACTTCTGTTTCCGATTAAGTTTTCTAGTGTTTTCGCGAAACCCCGGTTTTTGGTTCGGTATGAATTTCAAATTGTGTGAAACTTTCCAAATTGTATCAAATAAATAAATATGTGTAGGTTTTGGGCAGCTTAAAAATACAGCATTTTCCGTTTCAACAAAATATGTACCCGTAATAGATAGAAATCGTATTGAAATAGCATTTTCGAAGCTTCTCGACTTCTACCAAAATGTGCAAATACAATTTTTAACGCCATTCAAAGCAAAGAAAGAGTTTGCTAGTATTTTATATCTTCAAATCGGGTTTAAATAACGCTTCTTTTATGTAGGTACATCAATAAAAAGAGGGTAAGGTCATGTCATTACCCGAACACTTAGTCCCTCGCATTAGATACATTAGATACAATATTAATACATTAGATACAGGAACCGTTCAACTCAAATTATTGATGTAAAATAATTAGTTGCTTAAACTAAAATTGTTTTTTAAGAACTGAAAAACAACCTGATTCCGCAGTAACGAACACTCTTGTTTCTTGAAGCCGAACATAAAGTTTTCTAAACTTAAAAAATAATGAAACCCGATTGTGGAAATTTCATTTGAAATGATCAATTGTGTGTGTTAAATTTATTTCTTTTATTCAATTTTGTTAAACAGATAAACACAAAAGAAATTAACCCGCATGCCACGTTCCCACTAAACTGAAATCGCGAGGTTTCGATGAACTGTTACCGAAACCTTGTAAGTCGTTCCCACCGAGTTGAAGTGAGTTCAAAAGTCACAAGCTGTCAAAACAGCTGTTTGTTGACGCAAAATAATAGTGTTGGAAAGAGAAATTACTAAAAATGATTTCTGAAAAAAATGTAGAAAACAATTGAAGCATTTATAAATATTTCTCTTAAAAATATTACTTACCTCTTTTTTTATTCAGATTCTTTTATTATTTCTTTGATTGTCACAAGTGTTTTGACGTTTAGTATTTCGACATCCACAAATGAACACAAAATAATCCGAAGTTCACGCTGTAGGCATTTTCGGTTTGATAACCTCTCACGGACGGATGAACTCAGAGGGGTTTCAAATAGGTTTCGCTGAAAACCCGAGGTTTCGACGCCTCAAAAATGTATGGCAAGACCTTAGAGGCTTGGAAATATTTTACAATACCTCGCGGTTCGTTCGGTGGTAACATGCTATTAAACAAAAAACTTCAAACTAAAATAAATTACTGTATTCATAAGAAAAGTACATAATAAGAAAAAAATAACTCAATCTTTAAGAGCAAAAATCTTCATTTTGAGCCTCATTTGATGCCATTTTACAAAGTTGGGTGCACTCTAGATCATACAGCTTGTTACAATATGCCTTTTTTATTGTGCTCACGTGATCTATATAGATCATTGATTTCCACGGCTTACAACAATAGTACGTGATCCAACTTTTGTTGTAAACCATGTATAACTAATGTATCAAAGCCTTTATTTTTAAAGCCATCTTCACAAAATGCACAAGTTTTTTCGATAGGGTTTGTTTTGAGTACTTTTAATTGATGTACATTTTTGAAAACTCTTGGACTACTATATCAAATAGTTTTCCAAATCTCAGAATAATTATTTTCGTATCATTTTTAACTTTCTCCATTACGTAGTAAGATAAGGATATTGTATTCGTACTAAATTTCGAATTCGAGATGTTAATCAACTCTGACATTACGATGATAGAGGAACTCAAAAAAACTGGGTGGCAAAATTCTGTCCGTCTGTCTGTATGTCCCGAGGCCTACAGCCTAAACGGCTACCCGGATTTCGTTCAAACTTCGGACTTGGAGTTTGTTGGCTAACAGTTTTTTTTTTCACGGTAACCTCAATATTAATGGTACTTCATAAAATGTTCATACCAGTTTTTGATTAGTTTACCTGAAAACGGCAAGAACGGTATTGACCAAAATGCAAATGCAAAATTGATGTTTTAAAAATGATTGCGTCCTTAATTTTCAATTGGAATCACGACACGCTATTTTTAAAAACTGCTCATATCTCGAAAACCCCATTTTCGATTTGGATACAACTTTGAAAACCAAGTAATGCTTACTATTGCTTGTATTTTTTAAATTAAACATTGTCAAATTTTACAAAAACCGCTCTAACGATTTTGATCACAATATTTATTTCCCACACTTTGTTTTTCTCAAATAAATCGAAAAAGCCAGTTTTTTAATTATTTCTAAAATCCCGGTCTGTCTTCTAATATTTTTTTTTTAAACTCAATACTGCGTACTGCTAATAAAAAAGCAAATACAACAAAAAAAACTTTTTTTAGCAAATATTTCCCACTTCTAATTTTTTTTCCAACCATATTAAAAATGCATTTTAGAATAATTCCAACCACTTCGATCCTACACAATCAGAAGCTCCCGCTTCAATTGCACACGCGTCCATCGGGATATTCAGTTTATAGCTGCCAACGCAAGTTCAAAAGCAAATCCCTGAATTTTTAATATATCTAGATATGCAAAGATATCAGTTTATCGCCAACCCTACTTACAATAATTACCTAGTAATCTGTTACGATTACTAGGTAATTATTGTACGTACGTACCTCTATTGCGAAAAGAGAAGTACCTAGGTATGTTTGAATGTTTCGTTAATAATTTTGTCGTGTTAATGTTGCATGGGAAAAGAAAAGAAGGTCAAAATCTGCCTAATCTTTCTACACATCTATGTAACCTTATTGGTCTTCTTCACCATATATACAAGATGATTCTACACAAATAAAAAGACTGAATTTAAAAACAAGTTTACATAACTGGAAAGTGTACCCTCCTTCACCAACGTTGCTGTTATAAATTTTATTGGAACGGAAGCGGATATACTAAACACGAAAACATCGCGAAAAAAGCTTCAAGTTCCGTTTGGAAGTTAAAAACAAGTATTTCGCACTTTTAGCTTTATGGTTCAGAACTTGGATGTATCTAATTCGAGAACTAAATAATGGGATAAAATTGTGGACTGTAGTATATTATGGCAATATTATTTCAGTGCACGTGCGACCAGTACACAAACCAAATGCTATAACAAAAATGGTTTATGTACTTGGTTTCGAAAATAACTGCATCCTGGCAGGGGGTCCCCGTATGTGGTCATGGTCATTTGCGAATGAAGATTTTTTGCTTGTCTTTGAAATAGAATAGAAGAATTTGTAAGGGTTTCAGATTGATTGGTTATAAAATTAAAATGAATATAAAACAAAAATTAAATACATACTGTGCAGTTCTTGTTAGTTCGGATAAAACCAATTTTCATATTTTAAGTCGCATTTCTAGGCCTTAATGAATAGTACCTACTTAAATTGAATTCTATAAACATCAGTTTAATATTAAAACAATTATGTAAAATCGTATTGGAATTAAAAAATATAGTTTCTACAAAAAGTAAAGACAGATGAACAATAAGTGCGCACAAGCTTGTTAACGTTAAAACTGAAGTGGACAAAGCCATGAAGTAGGTACACCGTTTGTCAATTAAATACGGGAGCATTAACTGAATAATTCTGTTACAAATCTTTTACCGATTTTGCTTTTGATTTTGGTTATTGTTCTTAAAAAAATATCAACATTTTTTGTGTCGGAACTCAAACTATTTCAAATGCCACCGCAAATTCTTCTTTTTTTAAGTGATCTCAAGGGCAGTTGAATTTAAGCAGTATCCTATTCACTTTAAAATATATTTCTATATGTTTTAGCATATAATCGTCATCTTATTAAAAAAGACGAAAAACACTTACTAAAATAAATTGAGTACCTAATATTTTTATGAATACATCCTTCAATTCACAATTTTCAGGAAATTTCTCGTTGTGCTTCATATCTCCGAAGTCGTCGTGCAGAAATGAATGAATATAGCTATAGCTACCCAAAATATTGCAATTGGCTTAGTAACATGAAATATGCGCGGATTTCTAAACTAAGTTAAACTAAGTTTTTTTTTCCTATTTAAATTGTGTAATAATCATAACTAGTATCGCTTGTGGTCAAAAATCGACTGTTTAGGATTAAGTAACCACTATCTTTGTGCAGGATTAATTAAGCGCATTCATTGTATTTTCTAGATCCGCAGGCCAGACCGCTGATGCTGCATAACTCGATGTAGCCTATCATGTTTACAATTCGTATCAGTGCGCCGTCCTCCACAGTCGCCCCGCTTCCCATTCACGGTGCACACCACCCACAAGTCGAATAACCAGTCACACATTCCATTGCGATGTGTTGACCCTCAAATGCCAACCACTCGATACCAAACTGTGTGTAAGACGATCCACAGATATGCATTGTCTATCGCTCGGCGGCTCACTTAATGGTTGTTGACATACGATAACCAGGCCCCGGCGATACATAAATACAGCTCACAGCAGCGCACAAGGTGCAACTCATCATTTACATTCTGGGAACCTACAATGTCTCGCACACAGTTAGCAACAGGTCTCTTGGTGGTCACCGGTATCGTAGTCGTATACAATTGGGTATCCAGAGCATGGTCCTGGTATCAATTGTTAGACGGTCTGCATGTGTGGGATTGGTGATGACACTGCTGTTTGGCGACACAGCGGCATGAGACTGTGGACGAGGGTTGTGTGGTCGATTGTTGGTCAGTCATATTAGATCTTCAGCGCGCAGCGGTTCGGCCTCCTCTACTACTTACCTACCTACCTACTTTAATCTTAATTTTGTTCAATAAAAGACACTGTGTGAATTAACGGACGGTATTTTATTCGTAGCAAAACCTTTCAGAACTCTCCTCTGGTGTTCGGAGGAATAATTACCCGACATCGACCATTACTTTTGTAAGTAGGTATGTAAAATGTAATACTATAAAAAATATCCATTGGAAACAGGTTCTAATCTAAGATGATTTATATTTGAAATAATATGGTAATTGTCGGCGACAAATTCAATGTCGCCAAAATCCTTTCATTTACCTGTTTTGTATGGGGAATTCATAACTTAATTTTACCAGCCTTAATGGCGACATATACCCACGATTTTTGGTTTGTGCACATCTATGGCACAGCACCTTTCGAATGGCATAAGTTGTATTCTCCTCATTGCATAATAAATACTTAAAAAGTGTACCGAAACTTTTAATGTTCACGTATTAATATAATGATGTTAGTGTTGATTAAGCAAAACAAAAAAAGTAAATAAAAAATGTTAATTTAAAAAAAACAAAAAACCCGACCCTGTGAAAAAGATTTAAACATGTATATAACTAATTGACAGTCAGAGGCTACCTACACAATCTGACAAAAATATGGACAGCCTCCGACTGACAATTACCTAGTTATATACCTACTCGAATGTGTCTTGTTTAAATCTTTTTCACAGTTAGTCGGGTTTCTTAAATTAACTTTTTATTTCTAGCTTTTTAGTTTAATATGTAGTCGAAGAGTAGTAAGTAGGTAACAAATAGGTACCTACGTTAATATTGTTGTGAGTTCGTTAGTAGCGCTTAGACTCATTAAGCGTTCAAGTTTTTCTAAAGGTTTTTTTATTTTTTTTTGGCTAATAGTACCAAAGTAAGAACCAAATAGGTAATATATGATATATATTATAATTTTTTTATTCCGTTCGTTTGGGAACAAGAGTGCTAATAGCTTACCCGTTGAGTGTTTTTACTCGACTCAGTGCTACATATGCCTGGCCTTTTGCAAAAATTGTTGAACCTAAGTAAACATAGGCTCGGTTTAATGTAGTGACCCTTCAGCTTATGGACAGTTACACCCCAGCACAGTATAAACTGTAAATTCTTAACGAAAATGAATTGACTTTTAGTTTCAAAGAATTAGAGAAAATAAAAGGAAAATTTTTTACTTCTTTTCTCAAATTCTTTGAAGCTAAAAATCAATTTTTTTCACAAAACGACTTTTTGTTTAGGTAAGCTTTAGATTTAAATTAATTAAATATTTACAGTCTTGAAATCTTATAACTCCATTCAGGTACAACAAACATAAAGCATTTCCCATAAGGCTGGGAAGTGGACCTTTCATTACACATAATTGGTACCTACCTCCTTCCTTCCCTTCGTTTTATTCGTTTTAGCACTATCCACTAAAAATAAATTTTTGGCTGTCAGTTGCGATGTTGAGTTGAAATGTAGATGCATTGTGAATAGATCAGAACGTAATTTATTTCACAGTTCAGTGTATTCCATATCTTGGCATTTCTCACTGACATTTGTGTGACAATTGTTTTTTTTTTCGTTTTTTTTTTTTTTTAAATTAGATTTATATCTTTTTTTAGCCTATGACACTCCGGGGAAGAATATGAATCTTATGACACCCACTCTTCAAAATCGGTCAAGTTGTTTAGGCCACAGGGTGTCCCGATGGAACGTACATATGATACGCGCGAAACAAATAACCGTCTCTGTGTGCAGTCGGGTAAAAATAGTTGACTACTGTAAAAATTTCATATTTTTCTATTAGGCGTTTTTTTAGTCAAAAGAAACACGAAATTTTTGTATAACAGTTTATGTTCTGCTCTGAATTAAAAAAGAAAAACGCTTATTTTCGTATTTGATCAAATAAGATATGTACAGGATTTACTGTAGCTCAGGGTTATTCTTCATGGAGCAACAAGGTGAATGATAAGCAAAAATACTAGATGAAGGATTTTCTATCAATTTGGATTTTTATGAAAATAGTTCATATTTAGACATCTGCTGAGCAGACTTAATTAAAGCTTTTTGGTAAATTTTCAAGCTTAAATATTGCTGTTTATTTTAAAATAGGTTTGGTGAACCATTTGGAGAGTCTTTTGTCCAAAGTATTACTGCTAGTCCTAATGGCAAGTTTAATATGTAAACAAAGTCAAAATAAAAAAATATTATATTGGCAATTGAATCATATTATAAACATAAAAGTTTATTTTTTAAGTAAAATTTAGGAAAAAAGTTGCGATCCTATTTTCTCGTCGAAACTAAAAATAATATTAGTGAAGATTTCGGCAACAGCCGCCGTTGAGTAGATTCATTGATTACTCTGGAGTGGACAAACAAAGCGAATGACTTTCTATAAAATTACAGATCTCTTTACTTTAATGTTTAAGTTAAAAAAATTATTAGGTACATTTTCGGAAAGTTTATTGATTAATATTCCAGTTCAGACCTCGAATTCGATTTCTAACCAGGAAGGTAAATTTTAAAATACTGATTTTTCTCTCTTCGTTTGCAGAAACAAATGCCCTGGAAAAATATTTGCTTCCATTATCATTGCTGCACAAGTGACCATCAGCTAATTGGAAAATATCCCGACAGCCTTTTTGTTTGCTGTTGGTTCTGTGTGTAGGGGGCAGTTTTAGATCTAAGCTTGTAGAGGATACTATGCAATTCGTATAAATATTTACTGAAAAAAAAAAATGTTTTGCAGCAAACATTCCATGTTTTCCATGTATTGATATGGTATAGGTACCATTTTTTTATCCGATGGTAAAGTATAAGTAGTAAGAAAAAGTTATTCTCATAAAGGATTTTGTTAATAGTATTTAATAAACATATTAGCGAGAAACTGTGCGAATGGTAGGTACTGAAAATATAGGTAAATTTCAACTGCTTCCGAAATTTGTCGGATTTACCACATAAATGGTAAATATTTCATAAGCGAACTGACAACTTCAAACTTTCAGTGTGAACCGAGTACCGAACTGTCAAAATATATTCAGTTAAATCAACATTTTCATCATGGTGAAGTACACGAAAGAACAACTTTTACTAATAATTAAAATTTACTACCGAAATTCCGAGTCGGTGGTCGCATCTTTAAGAAGAATTTCATCGCAAAATCATCTTCAGCAGTGAAGCGCATTTTTGGTTAAACGGCTTCCTCAATAAACAAAATATGCGTTACTGGACAGGTGAGAATGAGAACCCTCATGTGCTTCATGAATCAGCACTTCATCCGCAAAAAGTTAGGTAGAGTCGCTAGTGGCCGGCCCCTTAAGGATTTTAAATCATAAAATATATAACAGTAACAACAAATATTAATATTTTCGAATAATTCTTAAAATAAAGTATTCTTTATTAAATTCTTCGTCTGTAAAATGAAGAAAATATTAATTATTCTTATCAGAAGATTGCTTATTTAGATTTTAGTAACAAAAAGTATTCTTTTCCTGTGGCCGGCCCCTTGTTTCCTGTTTCCGGCCATCTCGTGTTCCATATTCGGCCACCCAGTAAAGAAGGGCTTAAATTGTTTAATATTTTTTAATATTTTTTGATATCTCAAGTAGTTTGCATTTTATTTAAAAATGAAGTTGTCCAGTCCTTAATGAAAGACCCTTTATATCTGAAAATCAACGGTAGGTTATCTTAAAGTAGGTATTCCCAACAAAATGTTTTTTTTTTTTGGGCAATCGACTGGACGTATGGGAAATGTGTCGATACAACCTATAGGCTACATGTCGGTGGGCATGTACTCATAAGTCCATCTAAGTATATTCATACATGTTCACAATAAAGTATTCAAGTTTTTAAAAGTTTCTTGAAAATTAAAAAAACAAAACAAAATTATATTGATAGATTTAAGGCCGAAAGGCAATAGTTTTAAGCATATTGTTAAGTTTAGAGCGCTCGCTAAGGGCCAGTAAGCTAGAATAAGAAATGTTAGTTTTAAATTAGATTTAATCGTTTTTGTCTAGGATATAAGTTTAAAGATTGAAGAAATAAAAATGAATTTAAAAAAAAAAAAAAATAAAAATACATGTTCACAATTTGTTCAGCTTAGCATACATATTATCTACAGGTGAGAGGACAATATAACTATGAAGGACAGTGATGCTATGTGACTCGTGTGAGTTAATTTGCCTATATTATCTGGACTTTCAAAGGATTCGGGCTCCCTTTGGCTCATAATATTTGCGATTACTGTCGGCTACTATTTTTGCGTTACAAAGCATGGAATTAATAACGCATTAGTGTTGTTTCGTGTGCTGTGTGGTAAACAAAAAATAAATCTTCAAATTAACCCCAAACCAAAAAGAAACCTAAATGGCATCAAAAGCTGTATATTGTCTGCTGGATGGTAAATCCTCAACACCATATTTGGATTATGATAAATACATTTTTTTGTACAAAAAAATAAAAACACTTGAAGGCAAATGCCTGAAATTATTTAAATCCACATATTGTGTACTTATTTAACTTTGATTGAACTTTGTTGGTTTTGAATTCAAAGTTGGCGCCAAAAAGTTACGTGTAATTGTAACGAAACATACCCGTTCCGTTCGTCACACTTTGGATTGGTCACATACAAGTCACACTCTCTTAGTAACTGTGAAATCATAGATACCCGAATGAAAGCAGTAAAAGTCTCACTCGTCTAGTGTATGCGAGTGATTTATACCAATCTTGTGCACCAGATATGTAGGCTCACATTCAGAAAGTAACTTCGGTGTTCGGTCCCACCCTGTTTTGAATTTTGGCGGCTGAATCCTTTTTTGGGGAATCGCCCTTAAATTACCAGTGTCTCCAGAAATCTCGCTTGCTGTAGATAGTTGCTACCAGAGATGGCAGAGTAGATTCCGTGAATTAATCCACTCAATTTAATTACGGGTGGTATTGGTAAGCCGAGTAAACGCCTGACCTGAGCGTAATATATTTTATTTACTACCTAAATTTGTTACATGCTCTGTAGAAGTACGTAGAAAAAGTTAAATTTCAATAAAAATTAAAGATGAACAGATTTGGAATAATTCAGTTTGTCAGTTTGGCGGTTGGATCTGGCAACGCTAACTACATTTTGAAAGTAAGCACGTTAGCTACTTAACTTCTGTTACCTAGCAGAAGTAACAAATGTAGTAATTAAAAAAAAGATGCATTTCTGCCATCTCTGGTTGCTACAGATACAGATAAGATAAAGAACGACCCTAGCCTTTAATAGAGAAAATGACCGTCCGACGCCTTCATTATGTAATGGAGAATAATCTGTATCCGACTGAAAAATTATTGGAACACACCGGGCATGGACGATCCTTCCTAGCCTTCCACTTTAATAGTGGAACTCCTTGTAACCGAATCCCGAATCTATTCAGATAGGATCTACCCCATTTAGGCAGAAGACCTCCTTCCACTTATTTTTAAGCTCCGGTTTGAGTCGATGGGCCTAACTAATATTTATTTTTAATAGATCATTTCGACATTGGGAGTTCGAATAATTTAGACTGGATACTAAAAATGATTATTGGTACTGCGCGAGAATGAGTCTATCTTGTCTTCGATATGATGTTTTGATATCTTTCTTCTTAAGTCTTGAATTGATGTCTTTGAGTTTCTTAAATTTTCGGGGTCTTAGATCCTCAGAAGCTCGCTGGTCAAGGTATAGATATATTTAGTATGGGACTTCCCCGAGACACATTTAAAGGGTCCGCCAAATAACTTTTTTTTTGAAAATGCTATAAGAAAAACTACTGAATATTTTCTCAAATTTCTTTTTTTATTTGGAAGTAAAATCCTTACGGTTAATAATGGAAAATAATTTCATTCAAATGGTTGCCTCGGCTGGCCATGCAGTAGCCTACACGATCGGTCCAATTTTTAAGCACATTATCGATTGTGTGCAGCTGTATTTCACCAATGGCTTCACGAATATTGTCTTTTAAAGCGTCAATCGTCTCTGGCATGTCGGCGTAACACTTATCTTTTACGGCACCCCACAAATAATAGTCCAACGGTGTCAAATCGCAGCTCCGCGGTGGCCAAACGACATCAGCTCTGCGGCTGATAATGCGATCTTCAAAAACAGGGCACAAAACATAGAGTGTAGCTTCGGCTGTGTGGCACGTAGCGCCGTCCTGTTGAAACCAAATCCTCCTCTTCAATTTTTGTGAACAAAAATTCGTTCAACATGGCCCGATAACAATCGCCATTGACTGTAACGGCCACTCCTTTCTCAATTATTAGGCCCAATTATGCCTCTGGACCCAAATTTCAATTTTCTCGGGTGTACGCACTGTTTTTGGCTTTTCACGCTTTGTTTTATCGATGAGGATGCCAGTTTCTTTCACTTTTTTCACAAGATAACGAACATACGGAGCTGACGGTGCTTCTCTTCTTCCAAAATCCGTACAATTTTCGCACATTCTGCAACATTTCCATGATTTTCAAAGTAATGTCGCAATATTTCCCAGCGTTGTTCAAGCGTATACACAACCATATTCGTTCAGCGGAAGGATAAAAATAATCATCTGTCAAATCAGACATGAGCTAAGTGTTACCATTCGCGAAATAAGCCCTAGTTGAAAAAAAAAGTAAGATGGCGGACCCTTCAGTATCACCTGGAGATTGTTTACATAGACAATTCATACTGAGACCACCAACTCCCAATCCTCTTGCCGTTGGCCCCCTACATTTTTTTTTAAATTCCCCATTTTGTTTTCTGATCTTTGTTATGTCAGAAAGAATTCGTGTGACATGCAAAAACATACAAAAAATACAAAAATTAATGCTGCCAACCGCGGCAAACCGTGGGGAAATGTACTAGAGTTCGGGAATACCACATTTTTTTATTGCTGAATGCCTTTGGTTAGTTATTATAAATTTTTAAAAGGCGAATAATTCGATTTTGTTGGTCAATAAAACTATCTAATGGAGATGTTCTATATAGTGGAAACATATTAGGACAAACATGGTTGCGTATTTTCTGGTTTTGAATATCACTAACATCAATTTCGTATGTAAATTTTTCTTAAATATTGAAAAAAAATTATCAACAACAAACAATTTCAAATTAAACGGATAAAATTCAATGAACGCTGCCAGCAACTTTGTCCAAAGCGGAGGCGGTATATGCAAGGTGCGAGTATGTTGGTGAGCAGGAATATTTCGTGACATTTGTCAATACGAATTTCTATGTAACAATACTTGCGCACTTAGCATTTGCCACCCCATAAAAATAAAGCTTGTAGGCAAGTAACGGGTATTCGCCAAGGTTGGTGGTCTCAGTATGGTTTGCCTATGATTGCTTACTTACGTAGTTGTACTTGGCATTATTATGGAAGAGCCGGTTTAATAAGAAAACTCAATGAACCTGCCTTACATCGAATTTTCTATGAAAAGGAATCCGGTGTACATGCCCGCCCTACCTAACTATCAAATTGTTGAATCTAAATTATCTAAACACACAATCAATTCCGTACTAACATCAATAATATATATGCGTAAGGAGAATACTAGAAATCCTCTTTATTAAACCTGAGTCGGTCGAAATACATGAATGGAGTGTAAAACTCAGGCGGAAAATTGAATGTAACCCTTGAACGGAAAATTTGAAAATTTATGAATAATGGTTTTCTTTTGAAAGTTTGCTTCACGTTTATATCTGGACATGCATATCGGCTTATATTCCATTCCTATATCTGTACCAGAACACACAAAGGCACCTGGAACTGGACTCATATTTTTGTCTTCATTGACGAAGATATACCTGAACTCCAACGCTCTAATTTTCCGGAGTAATCTCATTTTAATATTGTTTACATTCAAAATGGTTGTACATTCTCATTCGAGGAGCAGCTCTCTACCGAAGGAATGGACCCGCACATGAGCAAATAGTTTTGTTCTCATAATGGGTTCTATCATTTAGATTTCCTCTTCTAAAATACTCCTTAGAATGTTTCTTCCGGTCTTTCCACTGCATACAATCAATTCGATATTTCCCTAGCCCGACTAAGCAAGCTAGTCAAATCAATACGCTTGTTCGATACTCAATTTCCATCCTTGACTCTTGGCCTCATTAAAAATACATTTAAAAGTCCAGTATATTCGGCCCTATAGTTACACAATGCACATGTATATCTACTCCCGTAGAAGCTATTATGGACCATAAATCGAAATCAAACGTATATGGAGCTGTGTCCTCCTCCTGATGCAGAGAACAGAACAATGGGGGTTGCCCAAGAAAAGAAGCTGTGTTGTCCTTGGCCTGAGTGGGGACGTGCTTTTTACTTATCGATTGGATGTGCGCGTCTTGATTGTTTGTCTATTGGAATCACCTATAAATCTGTGCTACGACATGTGTGACACCGCCCATTGGGTATTTGCGCTACTAGACCGGTATGGCGCGATTGATCAGAGGGCTTTTGTGGGTAACATCTTTTTCTGGTGCATTTCATATTTATTGGACAGCAGTTTGTTAGCAAGACGAAACGAGTGTTAGGCGGCAATTGACAGTCGAGTGACTTTATTGAGACACAGGGTGGTGTGTAGCTAAGGACGACATTATAAAGGATACAGTTAAAGTGCGATCGAAGAAATTTAATGAGAGGGAACTTAGGTTTAAGGATGGTGGGAGATTTATCTTAACTAAATTGAAAATAGAGTTGTGGAATTGTACTTTGTGTACTTGTCAGGCTTTCGAATGGGTGTAGTATTTTTTATTTTTGTAAGAGAAAGCTCACCAAAGCACCAAGCTTCAAAAGCTTTGTCAAATGTATTAAGAAGAAGGAAGACTTTTCTATTGTAGTGATGCAGAAAATCTGAATCTGCATTCAGGAATGCCCCGTCTCGATTAGCCGGCTACGCTTCCAATAAATTTAACTCGAAAACATGGTAAAATGCCCAAAACAATTTGCCAAGAATCGGTGTCAAAATAAGCTCAAAAACTCATAAAAAAAACCCGTCCTATGACGCCACCTCGACTAAATGTTACTTCACAAAACGCATCAAAAATGGAGTCAAGAAACACAACTAAAAACCCGTCAAATACTTGTCCAAAATCGGGTTCAAGACGCACCCTATAACACTCGCCGAAAAACACGTCAAAAGTCACAACAAAAAGCAGTTCAAAAAGGCATCTAAAAATGTATTCACAAAAGGTTAAGAAACGATCAAGAACATGTTCTAAGTCCCGTGAAAAAAATGTTCAAAAACAACCCAACAAAAACACGTCCGAAAAGCTCTAACAAGAATTATCCAAATATACATATTACAATACGGGTTCAAAACTGCATCTCAAATCAAGTCAAAAATACGTAAAAAGATGCGTCAAAAAAACACTTTCGAATATCACGCCCAAAACGGAATTGAAAAAATGGATCAATTTCTGCCCAAATAATCTGCACAACTATAAGTCTACAAATGCGAATCTGGGATCCAATATGGATGACGAATACGGTCTGGGTAAAAATAAGACAGCGAAGTAATTGTTTAGGGAATCTGTACCAATACCAATGACTTCAGAAATGTATCTAATAAGCCTCTGCGAATTTCGGCTTTAAGCTTTAAGTTAAAACATTACCACACACCATCCAATATGCACGGGCATACATTAAGAGCGCACCGTCTGCCTAGAACAGCTCTACTTGAAAACAAACTGCAGAGATCCTTCGTCAAATTCAAAATGATAAAGAGCCAGTTCATTCCGCACGAACTGCTCCTTTTCCCCAAATGGCATACCGAAATTTGAATGCATGCATGACTTTCTAAGTGCACACCGACACCACAAGAGAAAGATGTCATTAATTTAATTTTCAGCAACTTTACTCTCTACCTTCTCGTTGTTCGCCCGAAACCTCTTTCTCTCCTGAATCATCACCCAAAATTAATTACTCACACACATCCACTAACCGCAACCATTACCTATGTATGTATGTCTACAACTAAAAGAAAAATCCTCGAATAAAATATGAATTACGAAGGAGTAAAAAAAAAAAAACTTTCTGGGAAAATAAACTCGAAAACTTTTTGACACCCATACGGCTACGCGCGCTGTCAGTGGCATTAGCAACCCATCGTCAAATCATCATCAACGCGAACCAGAACCACTTACCTCTAATGTGGAGTGGAGAGAACTTTTAGTTCGATATCGTTTTCCTATTCCACACGTGCGTCCATTACACTCGCTTCAGATATACATCTTAATCATGAGCAGATCCCAACGCAATCGATTTCCTTGCAAACTTCGAATTGCGATAGGTAACGGAAATCTTCTCTTTTGCCCGCTTACCAATTGGGAGGCGATGAATATTTATTAACTGCTTTAGCTACGTAAATAGCCCGCTTAATAACAATGAGCGAGAAGTTGATAATTCCGTCAAATGTATCAACATGTTTGAGTGTAGTCGTCGTTCTCATAAATTTGGCGCCCAACGTCGCGTCGGTCGTCGGTCGGAACAGATGTGCGCTTCATTTGGAATCGAAAATAAATACAGAAACAAATTTGAGGATATCCGCATGAAAAATGTCAAGCTGTGGCTGTAGTCTCTAATTTCTTTTGACTGGGTGTGCATAAAAAATCTTCC
This sequence comes from Cheilosia vulpina, assembly GCA_916610125.1. Lineage (NCBI taxonomy): Eukaryota > Metazoa > Arthropoda > Insecta > Diptera > Syrphidae > Cheilosia > Cheilosia vulpina. The sequence goes on from OU744276.1 coordinate 3,147,705, forward strand.
TTACTTAAGTTGTTATCCCTGTGCAAGGAGCATTTTCACACCTCCAAAGTTCCCAGGCCCTGTGGGCCTGATTTTCCTTCACTAAATATTCGCCTTTATGCCCGATAAAAGGGATTTTTGCACGCTTGTGACGGGAATGGTACCTTCAGGGTAAATAACCAAGCACAAGATGAGAATCCGCATCGAATGATAGAGAGCAGATTTTGCAATTTTCCCGTCGACGCTCTGTACTCATACCTGTCTCGATTATGTATCCTTCCTTGGGGGCGCATTCTGGCACGAGGCAGATATAAAAACAAACAAAAAATACTCTGACAAAAAATCTATAAAAAAATACTTGCGTGTCGTTTTTTTTTTTTCGTCGAAGCATTAAGCGAAAAATAAAAGAACCTACTGCCTTGGCTTAAATGACATAAAAAGAGCAAGACGAACGCGCTCGCGGTAGTGTATCACCGTCATCGGTGTACCACCGCCGGAGTGCCATTGGGGAGTCACTTCCGTGTGTATTTTTTTTTTTTTCGTTTGGCATCGTATGCAACGCAAAAGGTTGGCACAAACGCATTCAAGCCGCTGATTGAACGATGACGATGGTGGTAGATGGCAACAAAATATGGTAATGTAGCAGGATCGGGTGACGGTGACGGCAACGTCTTTTGTTACCCGATGACAATATTCTTCAGCATCCCTGTGATATGCTTTTCAGAGCGCGCCGCACCGTATCGCAGGAGCGTATTACCGGCGTATCAGATCCCATTAGGAGAATTTGTGTGCCTTGAGTAGGATAGGAGTGATTACCTTCATTCTAGTGGCTGGCATTGTTTCTGCTTTACGGTTCATCTTCGTTCCATTGCTGTTTGTCAAAATGTGTGTCAGGAAATTGTATAAGGTATTAAGCTTTTGATTAACTGTCAGGGGAAAAAAAAACAACAACAAAAAGCAAATTCTAAGCGGGAGATAAAAATAGATCCGCTGTGCTGTGATCTCTTGCGATTTTTTTTTACCTCCATATCAAGGAGAGCGGTTCAACGTTCAAGGGAAGTTTATTTCAAGGCAATTGCAAAGGTTTAGAGTAATTTGCTGTGGGCGTAGGTAGGTATATTTATTGGGGCTCAATTAAAGTGTAGACACAAGTTGTGTTAAGCGGGCTTACCTGACAAGAAGAACACTGACGTGAAGGGTGTTAGTGGTTACATGGGAACAAATTGAAACAGTTCATTTGATTGACGTTTACGAGTGTAAATTGAAAGTGAGGTATGAATGACAGAAATTTTAAAGAGGTCTAACAATTTGTTTGAAAATAATTATCTTGCTAATGGTTCTCTGGTTGTTTCTACGATAGATTTAAAGTTTCAATACCTTAGTAGCGATATTTAGGTATAAAGAGCAAGCTAGGTCCATTTGTTACCACCGCGGAGGACAGGTGGGCTACTCTATCCGCTGCTCAAACCTTTCTTCATGAAATTGCAGATACATGCCATCAGTTATTGTTATGACGGTAAGAACTTAGTGTCCCCGAGCGTCTAAAATTCCGTTTAACCTTTCCTAGCCTATAGCTTTGGCCGTACTACCTTAACAGTGAAGCATATAGATCAAGCCGTCTCGTTTGAAGATCTGATATCGGCGTTGGTATAAGATTGATCATAAATGCTCTTGTTTCAGATGTAAAATGTTATTTGTTTTATTAGGGCTTGAAATTGTCAGACTGTTCGACTTGAATTTTAGTCCATTTTTATACTTTCCACAGGAAGGTATATAATTACTTTGTCATTACATTTGTAACGCCAAGAAGGAGTCACCGGATACCTCATAAAGTATATATATTCTGAATCAGGATCACATTTTGAATCGATTTAGCCATGTCCGTCTGTCTGTCTATCTGTTGAAAGCACGATAGCGCCCAAAGGAATTGACTTAGGCGAATGAAAGGACTTCTTTTTATCGTCGTCAGGTTGTTTAATACCAATGGGCTATATCGGTCAAGTAGTTCTGGTATCTCGCACACAAAACCAATTGTACATGACGTGTATGCAGTGGAGAGTATCAAAGCATCGGCCATGCAGATGATAACACTTTTACTTGTTTTTACTTCCGGTGAAGTTTTGAATCCGCTAGGTCCGCTTATTGGATCCATTTATGCAGCTAACGATCGAAACCTTTCAAATTTGGATTTGGTAAAACCTCCCAGATTGACAAATTCTACTCCTGGACCAAAAACCATAAAAACAAAAAGAGGAAGCCGACTACCGTCCGTAAATTGACCGCAAATATCTATTTCGCCTGCCAAGTGGAAAGAATTATATGCAAAATAAGAAAAATAAAAAAAAATATTTTTATTACTTACCTACTTTTTTTATTATTATGAATTTTGTGATTTGTTTTATTTTCAATTTTGTATTCAATAAAATTGAATAAAAACAAAATATATATGAAGGGTCATTCATTTCGAAAATAATGCTATATAGGTAAAACACACAAAACGATACATTTTTGATGAACATTTTATTTCATTTTAAAGTTTGGAGTTTACCATTAAGTTTGAAATACAATATCATTCAAATGGTCGCCTCGGGAAGATTCTCAGCATGCGATTCTTTGACGTAATGTTTAACCACTTTTTCGCATATTTCGGGCGGTCTGCAGTTCGAAGATAATTCTCCTAAATACGGTCTTTTGCGTAGGTAAATAAAAACGAACGGAGTCAAATCGCATGATCTTGGTTGCCAATTGTCGGCGCCCAAACGTGAAATTACGCGACCAGGAAACTTCTAACACAATAAAGCCATAATTCGTCGTGTTGTGTGGCTTGTTGCTTGTTGAATCACCACTTTTATAGTAAATTTTTTGTTCGATTGTTAAGCGATCCATTATCGTAAATGGCAAACATTTAACTAATATTATAACACTTCAAATGACAGCTGATTTTGAAAGGTGTCAAATGCCAGCGCATTTGAATGTATATTTTGATCATTCAAAAAGGAAAAAAAATCCAAATATGTGTTTAATTATGAATAGGTGTTTTAAATTTAGTCTACACACAAAATTTTGTTTTCGAAATCAGGAAACTTTATGTTCGGCCTCAGGAAAAAAGTGTTACTGGGGAATAAGTTTGTTTCTCAGTTCTTACTTAATTATAAAGAAAAAGTTAAAATTACTAAAAAAAAATAATTTAATATGGAATATATGAGTTTCAGCAATATTAATTTTACATTACATATGTACATTGAAAGGTTTCCTCACAATCAACGATGTCCTTAATGTAAGGGTAATCCACAAAATGTTTGACTACTGGGGACATGACCGTAATCAGTATTCCTTCCAAGGATTACACATATCAACTACCATTTTCCTATATCAACGTCAATTGCGTCTTTAAAACTGTACAACATTGGACCACTTCCCTTGAAGGTAAACGGAACCATGAACCATAAATTTTGCACCTATAGGTATAGCCACTGCATTGACATATGGGCATATGTAAGTTGCTTAAGCAATCAGGACTCCACAAATCTCCCAAAAGTATTCAAATATCTTACTTCTTCTTATTGGCTTACTCAAGATATGGCCCCTTGCCACACCGCATAGATTTCACTTCAGCCGAAATGAAATGCATAAAACAAAGAAGATTTCTGATTTCGGCATATACCTACCCAAAACCCCACCCAGCCTGCAGTTATTTTCCCGGCAAAGGCAATACAGTTGAATGGGCAAACAGGTTCTTATCGTCCCACAATGGGAATTGATATCCATTTTTTACACCCAGTTTTTCTGAATTGGTTTTCTTCCAGCCATTGTATGTCTGTAGGTACTCGCACACATCGCTCCCGAAATATTCCGTAATCAATTACTCTTCCAATTGACAGTGTCAACAGAAACGAGAAACGATTATCACGACACTCGCAACGTCTATCACTCTTTCCTCGTACTACAGGCAACAGCCTGTGTCCTTGCGATTCAACATATACCCCTAAATATCAACAAGTATCAGTTAAGCGAAACTTTTTCGTTCGGGCGGCCGATATTCTCTGCCGACAGCCAAACACTTGCTCGGCTCGACACCGACTTAATTGAATGAACTTTTCATCGATGGGCTCACGCACATTTCATCACAAAAAGGCACATCATCACGCGAGCGTCAATTAACTTATCTACTGACAGCATGCTATCGCACAAAATTCACCCGCTTCCATAATATATCACATACATATAGAATCACGCTGCGTCGTTACACTTGTGCCCTGATGCAAGGATCAGCGCGTGAAATAAACTTGTGCCAGAGCAATAAAGCCACCGCCGCTCGGCGTCAACATCAATCGGCGCGTTGCGAAATTAATCCGCCGGTTTGTTGCAGGAAATGCTACTACCGAATCCTCGCCGTTGGGGATTATCACATGTGCGTTATACCCAGGAATGGTGAAGGATGAATAACAAAATATGCCGCCCAAGTGCACATCGATGATGTACAATGAGGGATAGCAATGAAGGCGCACACGTGGAAAGTAAACCGCCGCTAAAATATAACCACAGGGTGCAGGACCCTGTACTCGAAAAGCACACCGATTTCGGAATCACGCTGTTCGTGATGTGGAAAGCTATCGAAATAGTTTCACCCGTGGTGGGTGGTTAAGTCTGTACAATCGAATACCAACAGCCAGTTTGAGTTGATTGACTAATGTACGACAGTTTGAAACTTGCCTGAAAGCTTTGGCATAACCGGTGCGCCATAATGGGTAAACAAAGGATTATAAATTAATGCACTGTACTAAATTAATATACCCTGCATAGCGTGATGGCGACATTTTCAGAGCTTTTTGTGAGGTCTATGCCATAGGTTGGCGTTTTCTTGACAAATGGCCATGGTGACTTGATGTATGTAGGTCCTTAAATTTGTGTTGCGTGCAGAGTGCATCTGTATGCATTTTCCGTTGAGTATTATTTCCGGGTTTTGAGGAAGTTCGATTCAAAAAAGGAGCGTGTTCCCGTACTAACAATATCTTCAGATAACATCGACTATTGAGCTTTAATAATAATCCGCCCTCATAGTTGTTTTGTAATCCCGATCCCCGAACCAATGCTACGATCGAACCTCATTTCACCAGATTTCATCGGCCATCTTTTTCCTTCGTCAAGTATTCAAATAATCATTACTAAGAATTGAACCGACCGACGAATGGGAGACCATACTAACTTAGCTTTGCCGCCAAGTTCGCTTCCCTACATAGCCGTGATCTCAACCGTTTCAAAATTAAAACAACCTGACCAATCCAAATTCTACAGAAAACTCAGCTGCAACCATCGCATCGTGAAAAAAATCCCAGAAAAAGCTGAACATCTCCGCATGTTTTCGAAAGACTCTTACAAGGAAAAACGCCCTAAATTTGTACAGGGCCCTTATCACGTAATTTTAGACACGACTTTCATTGAAACGATAGACTTCCAATTCGACCTAAGGCTAAATAACAAATGGTGGTGAATAATTAATATTTGCTTTTGCTTTGCTTTTTTTTTTTTGCTTTTTTTATATTTTTCATCAATAGAGCTACAAACTCAATTAGACAACTTAAAAACTATTATAATTATGAACTTAAAACTATTCCTGTGTTATAAAATATTAATTGTTGTGATAGAGAACAGACATTATAAGATTCTTAAAAGAATCTCTAGAATAGTTTCCAAAAACATCAATGCGATCAATAACTAAATTTAATTCGCTGGTGCAACGTTCAATCGGTTCATTACTGCCATAATTCGTTCTGTGAAACCGACCTCGAAGATGAAATTTCATACGCAAATTTCTCCCAGGAAAGAAAAAGTTCATCCGCTCAAGTAAACAGGGGCATTTAATGTGGTAATTAATTACATCTCTTATAAAAATTATACAGAAATACTTGCGCCTATTTTCAAGAGTCAGCATATTAAAAAGAAGGCATCTGGTTAAGTAGGGTGGAGTTTCTATATTCCACCTAAGCTTTTTAAAAACGAACCTAGTAAAACATTTTTGCACCCTTTCTATCCTGTAGGACTGGTTTTGGTAGTAAGGGTTCCAGATTATACTACAATAATCTAATACCGATCTTACTAATGCAAAGTATAGAGCCTTCAGTGCGTAAGGATCAGAGAATTCTTTTGTATTACGCCTAATAAAACCAAGCATTCTAAAAGCATTACTCACAATGTAGTCAATATGAGGCTTAAAGGTGAGTTGTGAGTCCAATACAACTCCAAGGTCTTTTTTTTGATGTACTTTTTCAAGCTGGACATTATTAATTTGATAATAGGAGGATATTGGACTAAAGCATCTTGCACAAGTAAGTGTTTGACATTTAGATATGTTTAAATCTAGAAGGTTGTGTTGACACCAATTAGCTAGACTGTTAAGATCATCTTGAAGAAGCAAGCAATCTTCAGCAGTTTGAATGCAGTGAAAGATTTTTAAGTCATCAGCGAACAAAAGACAGGTGGAATTACGAATACAAGACGGAATATCATTAACAAAGAGGACGAAAAGCAATGGTCCAATGTGACTCCCTTGCGGAACACCTGATGTTGCAAAGATAGGCTCCGAAAGACAACCACCAATCTTAACATATTGAATTCGGTCTCTTAGATAAGACGATATCCAATCTAACAGAGGGGAGCCCAACCCAATACATTTTAATTTTTGGATCAGCACATTATGATTTACTCTGTCAAAAGCCTTAGCAAAGTCGGTGAAAATTATGTCAGTCTGAAAACCGCGTTCAAAGTTTGTTACAATTTTTTCGCACAGGATTGCTAGGTTAGTGGCTGTGGATCTACCTTGAACAAAGCCATGTTGAGAATCGGATATGATTTCCTTGACAAAGAAATTTAATTTATTACACACAATCTTTTCCAAAATCTTGGGAATGACTGATAGCTTACTTATAGGCCTATAGTTAGTGACTTCACGCTTGGATCCGGCCTTAAAAATAGGTGATATGTAAGACACTTTCCACTCGTTAAGAAAATTGCCAGTCCTAAGGGATATATTAAAAATAGTACATAACGGTAAAGCAAGTGATGTAGCACATCCTTTCAAAAAAATGGGAGAGATGCCATCTGGACCGACACCCTTTTTTACATCCAAACCTGTTAACGCACTAAAAACATCCGCTGGGCTTAACTGCAGATTTCCTACCGAGACCTGATTTAAAGAACTGAAATCTTGACGAATAACTCGAGAGGATGGGCAATACACGGATTTGAAGTAATTTGCAAAAAATGTGCAAATGGTGGCAGTATCGCTTGATTCCTCTTCAAGATATATACATACAGTTTGGAAGGCCAATGCATTTTCGCTTATTGTTAATAAAGGTCCAAAAATGTTTACTATTTTCTTTGACTTTAGCCTCAGCTGACAATACATAACTACTGTAGAGAAATTTATTAAGATAATCAAACTCTTTCAGAGACTGCAAGTATTTCAGTTGAAGAAATGAGTTTTTTTTGTCCCGTTTATACAATTTATATGCCTTAATCTTTCGATTTTTTAAATTGGATAATCTTTTATTGAACCAGGGAGGATTAGAATTTGACTTTATTCGCTTTTTTGGGACAAACAGCTCCAGTGCATATTTTACATGGTCACTAAAAACTTTGTATGCGTGATCGATGTTAGTTTCTGTAAGCAAGTTATTCCACGGTATAGCAGCAAAAAATCGATTAATTACATTAAAATTAGCGCGTTTGAAATCAAATGTTAGAGTACTTGATTCTTTTACATTTTTGATATAATCAAACAATTTTACTTCTAGAAAAACACTTTTATGATGAATTGTATTTTCAATAACTGGAATGTTAACAAGGTCAATAGAAGTATCAATTTCCCTATCAACAAATACCAAATCTAGTTGGCGATTTAGGCTATTACAAAAATTATTTATTTGAACAAGATTAAATTGACTAAAAAGATCTATGACCGCAATTTCTATATTTAACCTGACATTAAAAGGAACTAGATATTTGTCATCTAAGTCAAGTTTCCATTTAATATCTCCTAAATTAAAATCACCCAAACAAATAATATGATCGCTACTGTTTAAATTACTCAAAAAAGATCCCAAATTGGACAAATATAAATTATACATCTCTAGAGAGCTACCTGAGCGAATGTAGCACACAATTATATATAAATCCGCATGACTGGTTGAAGACAACTTGATAATTAAAAGATCTACATCAAAAGTAGTAAATGTGTTGGCTCAACAACAGGGGCCCAACGGTATATGATAATTTTTCTTAAATCTTTTATACATAAATTGTGGCTGTCTTCTCGAATTCGCACTTTTAGTTATGCATCGTTGTCGGGGTTAACCTTAGAGTTTTCAAGACCTGGTATTGAGGGGTCGATCATTGAAACCATCACTATTTGTTCAATAGTTTAGTTCTTAGTTAAAGCAGTACCTTATAGTTTTTAGAAAATTCAGACGATTTAAATAAAAAACAAGCATTTTAATTTGGTAATAGGTACAAAATTAATTTTACTTTTAAAATCAAACACCTGTTTTCCGCGTATTTTTAAACTTACAATTCGTCAATGTCATCCAAAACGACATTAACGGACGCTATCGTCGAACACACTGTTCCAGACACATACCCTATCCTATATTTAATTATAAAACAAATGGAAATGAAAAAAAAAACAAAACTATTTTCTATTTAACTAATATAATGCATGAATTTTGAGACACCTGTATATTGAAAAAGATCCAATAATTATATTAATATGGAATAAATGAGATTTTTATTTCAAACTAGCCGGTTACTTCAACTTTACCAATTTTCTTGGAGGTTGTTGCCCACTTTCAATGGGAAATACCTTCACATAAAAAAAAGTAAAATTATTTCCCACTCGAAATGAAGTTGTTTCCCATGTGAAGTTATTGCCCGTGAAGTTAATTCCCTGCGCCATGACGGGGCTTTCAGAGGTCATCGGTGGGGGTTGACTGCTTTGTTCTAATGTATCAGAAGCTTGTGCGCAGCAACAAATGTTCTCATAGTATTTCCGGTTTAGAGTTTTCTAATGTGGTATTATAACCGACCTACAATGCTTTGTCTATTAATGTATTTCAAGACAGCCTAACCTAAGACGGGCTTTTTTTTACGGCTTAGAAACATCACTGGCAGAACAATACAATACATGCGGGAATAGAACTATAGAAGACCATCTTTCATTTGTGAATTTAACATAAAAATCGGCACGACAAAAAGTCGCATAGTCAAAATTAATATAAAAATAACAACACGGCTACGAAATAATAAGGTCGCAGTTCTTCTTCTTCTTTTGTTGGTGCAACTAGAGCGAGGTGCTCCTAGGCCTTGCTCAATATACCCCAGCCGGCTCGACCTCTAGCCTGCCGTCTCCAATTTCGCACTCCAAGTTGTCGGAGGTCTCCCGCTACCTGGTCGCTCCATCGAAGATGAGGTCTACCTTGGCTTCTGACTCCCTCTGGTTTGGCGTTGAAGACTTTTCGCGCTGGAGCGTTGATGTCCATTCGCTCTATGGCCCAGCCATCTTAATCGTTGAATTCGAATTTTTCTGGCTAAGCTTATGTCGCTGTACAGCACCTATAAGTCGTCGTTGTATATCTTCTTCGCCAAATGTTGGACCATAAATCGCACGCAGGACTTTTCTCTCGAAGACTGCAAGTGACTTTTCATCCGATTGGGAGAGGGTCCATGCTTCTGCACCATATAGCAGGACCAGGATGATGAGTGTTCTATACTACGTCTCCTTGGTTCTTCTCGATAGGGCTCTATTCGTCAATTGCTTTTTCAGCCCAAAGAGAGTTAGTCTGCATTTGATTTCAGCGCTGAGGTTGTTGCCTGAGTTTACAGCAGTGCCTAGATATACAAATTCACTGACTACCTCCAAGTTATACCTATCAATGGTCACATTTTGACCAAGTCGGTGGTGGGATTGGACTTTTGTCGATGAAAGCATATACTTCGTCTTGTCCTCGTTTATTTTCAGTCCCATTCTGCTAGTGGCGCAGTGGCTTAGTGGTTAGTGTGTTGGACTACTAAGCGAGGGGTCCCAGGTTCGAATCCCGAGAAAAACCCAAATTCCAACTTAAGGTTTTTTCCGCTGCGCCACCTCTCGCGAACGTCTGACAAACATCCGAGAGTATAACTGTCATGAAAGAGCTTCTCAATTGGCCGTTTGGACTCGGCATAAAATTGTAGATCCCTTCCATTCGTCCCAAAAATAAAAAAAAACTCACACAAGACGAATGGTTGTGAGAAGCTAGGCTTGGGTCCATACGGACCTGTTGCGCCAATTATTTTTTTTTTTTTTTTTTATTCTGCTTGCTGCTGACTCCATAGAAGTGAATGCACCGGTTACTGCTCGCTTTGTTCTTCCTATCACGTCAATGTCGTCTGCAAGCCCAAGTAATTGTGTCTATTTATTGAAAATGGTACCCGATATACTGGCATGGGTTCTCCGTATTACATTTTCAAGCACAATGTTAAAACAGCTGCATGACAGTGAGTCGCCTTGTCTAAGCCCTCTGGTGGCTTCGAAGGTTTCAGTAGAGTCTCTACAAAACTTTGACGGAAGATCGAGCATTCTCCAACGTCATTCTGATAAGGCGTATCAGTTTAGCAGGGATTCTAAAGTTAGACATAGCTCGATACAGTTCAACTCTATTAACACTGTCGTAGGCTGCTTTAAAATCGACGAACAGGTGGTGGTGTCGATGTTATATTCTTGGGTTTTCTCCAGGATTTGGAGTGAATATTTGGTCTGTGGTAGATTTTCCAGGTCTGAAGCCGCATTGGTAAGGACCTATTAGATCATCAGCAAACGGCTTGAGACGTTCACATAAAACGCTGGAAAGGATTTTATAGGCGATGTTTAAAAGACTTATGCCTCTATAGTTGGCGCAGAGTAGGCGGTCTCCTTTTTTGTGGATCAGGCAGGACTGAGGTTCCACTCATCGGCCATACTTTTCTCCGACCATATTTGCAGATGAGTTGGTGTATGCTCCTGACCAGGTCATCTCCAGCGTGCTTAAAAAGTAGACTGTTTCACTCTTCTGTAGAAGTTTCTGCAAAAACATCTCTGCATCTCCATTTCGCGTTGCTGGTGTTCATTTTTCTTCTTCCTGAGTAAGCGTTTCTCATATAGTCGTATCTCTCTGGAGCTATGACTTGTATACCTCCGTTTTAGCTTTGTTTGCGTGAGCACATTCGGAGTCGAACCAGGGGTTTCTGGGGGGTTGCTGTGAGAAGCCCAATACCTCTGACGCAGGTCTTCCGGGCTCATATCATGTGACGAAGGATTTCTCGCAAGCTCAAGGGATACGCGGTCGGCATAGGCAGCGGCGGTCTCTTCCAATTTAAGTCGTCCAACATTGAATTTCCTCCGCGTAGTTGATGTTCGCCTGAGAGCTTCCATGGAGATCCGTACTCAAAGTTTTCCACCGACTAGGTAGTGGTCCGAATCCTCCTCGGAATGCTCGGACATTCAGAATGCTGGAGGAGTGCCTTCCGTCAATCGCAACATGGTCGATTTGGTTGCAGGTTCGACCATCTGGGGATCGCCATGTGCCCTTGTGGATGTTGGGACGTGGGAATCGCATACTACACAGCACCATATTTTTCCCCGCTGCAAAATCGATGAGCCTGAGTCCATTATCGGAAGTGGTGTCGTGCAGGCTGCGTTTTCCGATCCTCCCTCACAATTTTGGCATTAATATCTCCCAAGAAGATCTTAATATGTCATGTTAGGGGCACTGCTCATTTGGCGAGGAGCTCGTAGAAACTTTATTTGGTAGCGTCGTTTTTCTCTTCTGTAGGGGCATGGGCGCTTATGAGGCTTAGGTGGTGGAATTTGGCCTTTATGCGAATCGTTGTCACCCTCTCGCTGACTTCGCGAAAGCTCAAGACTTTTTGCCTTAGCCTTCCTCTGACAGCGAGTCCGCATCCAAACAAGTGCGATCTCCCACAAAGGTGGCATTTCCCATAGCAGAAATTACAATCTTCTGTATTTCTCAGGCCTGGGCCATCCCATCGCATCTCCTGGAGGGCTGTTACATCAGCTTGGAAACTGGCGAGGGTCTCGAATAGCTGCTCGGCCTTGCGCGGCCTGTTTAGTGTACGCACGGTACATGTGCAAATGCGTAAATCGTAATCCGTTTTTCGTTTGCGGGGGGGTGTCGTCAACTTTATTGGTTTGGTCATCCGAGGCATAATTTGCATTTTTCATCACAATGAATTTTGCCTTTCATGACCGGCTTGTGAGGCCTGTGCATGATGTGTAGATCGTGTTGGTGGGTGGATCTTCAGAGCGTATCTGTTCTCCTGCTCCTAGTTCCTGAGAATAAAGCTCAGGTATCTACACCCATGGATCCGGTGGATCCAACGCTCGTCGTTAGTTCACCTTTCGGCTATCCAGCGGGCACCGCGTGCAGGTGACGATGCGATATTGCCCACCAATAAGATCGCAGTTCCTTACAATTAATGTTTCCATTTTTTAAACTTATTCTTCAATTAAGTAATGAAGAACTTACTGCTTTTGACCAAGCAAATACCATAGCCAAGGATACTGCTTCTATGGACAACCTCTCTAAAGATGCATTGACTCAAAACCGACGCTTTTAAGATTATTCACAAGATCTCCGGAATCACGATCAAAACTTTATCGACAATAAATATATTATCCACCAGTAAAGACTGTAAGTTTACTTCTCAAAAGTTTTAAGAAAGTTACTCCCAAAACGATTCCCTACAAAACTCCCTTCTTTGACGGAAAAGTTCCGATGAAAGTGTATCTGAAGTCTGATAAACCAATGTTTAGGTTTCACAAAACAGTTTACGCAACGATATAGAACTTTTCGTGGGAATTAAGTATTTAAATTAAAAAAGTGCAAATTAATGCGCAAAACTTTCAATTTTGTTCTTAACAGGTTCTTATAAAGGCATACATAAATAAATACCTCGACTTCTAATTGAGGAGATCCAATTCAGAGAGTTTTCAAACGATGATGAGGGCTTTTGTAATTTTTTTCAAAGGTGTATTCTTAATGGAATTAAACTGCAGAACCCGTTTTTATATTCAATTACCTGTGGCAATTTTCATTCAACGTGGTTATTAATATAAATAATTACCGACCTAAATTTGTTCCCACAAGTAATGATTTCATTCCATACTTTGAACAAGAGACAAAATAGAAAACCGTTTATTAAAACCCTCATCAGAATTACCTGGACACATTTTAATCTGTCATCCCAACTCGGCGATAGGTAGACCATTATCAAATACAAGATTTAATTAAAACACCGCAAATATTCCTGCAGGATGTTGATATTATTTGTCGTGCTGAAAACGGCATATCCTTTTCATATGCAAAGAGCAGTGTTCTGCCTCCACGGTTACACCCATGAAGCGTAAATAAGTTGTGGCAGATGCCTACTACTATAACGCTACCAACCACCAACATTTCAAGTTCCCTTCATACCTCCGTATTTGCATTGATAGTCCTCTCCTAATGGGGGGTACTTGTACTTGTTCTTGTGTTCCTCTGCAAATAGTGTGTACCTACAATTATTACTTACAATGCGCGTGGGAGTAGGCACTGCCGCGTTCCCTTTTGTTTCACTTTTACAAAGGGCATATAATTAATTATAGTTTGGTGCACTATTTCACTGCAGTTGTGTGGTACTACTCCGTGCGTGTTTAACCAATGTGAAGAGTTTGGCGCTGCCTCTCTCAGCTACATAATTGTCCTGAAAGTGTTTCCTTTCGCATACATTACATTTGTGTATAAATGGCAATGAAAGGCAATTAACCAAGAGTATTTTGCGAGCACCCAGAGCTGCCAACGAATAATTTACTTGTGGTAAATATTTGAATCCTTGAATTCTTGACATTCATATCTTCTGCCACTGTAACCTAAGAAGTGTCGAGCAATAAAACCTATATGAACCGACTTTGGTGGTGTCCATAACAGACGTTAAAGGCATGCCGAGCAAACGTAATTGCCATAATAAAGCATTCAAGCAGGTTCCACTCCATTGAGGACTCAATTGGATTTTGAGTATGATTTTTTGTTCGGGAAATTGTTCTGGAATTTATTGTTTGTTGAATACATAAAGCTAGTTTTATATATCTTTTAGATTTTGGATCGCAAAGAAATTATTTGGTTGTCTAAATCCAATTTCAACTGGCTTATGGTGGTGCAATGTAAAATATGGTTCTTTATTTAAATAGCTATCCGCCAAAAAAAATTGTATTCAATAAGAGGAAAGATCCCACAACTTCCAGACCGATAACACAATCATGACGTTAGAAGCAAGGACAAGCGCGTTCGGAAATTCCTCCAAAATAGTAATTTCGAATAATCGCAGCAACCCCAAAAGCAAAGATAATGGAATACAGAGATGTATAACTTTCCAGTGGAAAGGCAGCTGTTTTCCCGAAAAATTCATGAAGTCACGCACATATATTCTCATTTCTTTTCTAGGATATGTGAGTTCATGAATTGGACTTTAAAGCAAGAATTCGCTATTCCGAAATGTGTATTTCACTATTTTTTTTATTTTAATCGAAGCCTCAACAAAAACTAAACAAGTTCAACACCAAACACAAAACAATTGAACAGCGCGATGCCTAGAAAAGCGAAAAGGAATGTTGGCCGGCCATTAGCAACATGCTTTTTGTAGCTGACACGTATTCACAGACGGGGGTTGAAACTACAAAAACAACAATGTAAACAAATGGGTTTTGGGGGGATAGACGTACGAAAGATATCCATCTCTTTTATTCATTCATCTCTGCCCAAAAGCAACGTGCACGACTGGATCGTTTGAAACTTTCTCGTTCGCTGCAATTTAAGTTGTTTTTCTTTTATTTAAGTTGGGTATCGTTATTAAACTCTGAAACGGTAAAATTTCTTTTCTTTTGAAAAGACAGCACATAGATTTCATTTTTCATTTCTTTTATTGACTTAGAAAATATCTTTCACATTCGACTTGAAGTCCATTTGTAACAAAAGTTAATACAATTTTTAATTAATTAAGCTAACAAATATGAATAACATTAAGCAAAATAGTGAACATATTTAATGATGGTAACGATGAAAAATCTTAATAATTAAATTTCAGTATTAACAATTTATGAGCAAAGAAACATATATAAAAATTGCGCCATAAAATTGTGTTTGCTTGTTGCCGATTCACGCCTTAACGCATTAACCGATTTTAACCAAACTTTCACACATCTTTGGTATTGGTCTATATATGGGTTTAGTAAAAATTAAAAAACGTATGTGTGTGTTATGCGTGCGTGCAAATACACATGAACTTCAGTACATTTTGTTTTTTTTCCACACATTATATGTATAAAAATCAATTGCTGTGAGTTAGTCGGGTAAAAACTGAAGAACGTCTCGACGGATTTGAATGATTTTTTTGTTTGTCTTGAATCAGGGATGGTTTAGAAGAAAAAATTCTCAACAGGTGGCGCTGTAGGCATATTTCGTTTTTCATCTATCTCCTTCTATAAATATGTATCAAAATAAGTCGTCATATGTTATGATCGGCATAATTGTTAATTTGGGTAAATGAATTTTTATAAGTTGAGGGGCAAAATGCTTGGATAAAGATTGTTTAAACGACCATGGATCTTACCGATTGACAACCGTATATGATAGTCCCAACAAAGGGTAGAATCGAACCAAATACCCAAGTTGTTGGCCTATTCTGTATACTCAAGTACTGTTCTTTCTAAGTTTATTCTTCGAAAATTGCTTTGGTCAAGTTTATTCTTGTAAATAATCAAACTTTTTGACTTTTTTGGATTAAGTTGGAGACTATTCTCTTCTCACCAAGACGTAATATTTTTTTTTGATCTTTATTTAATTTATCAGTACAATTTGCAATCATTCCAAGCTTGCAATTTTAAAAGATTTATACATAATCATTGTAAATGTGCAATGAAAAATGTTCGACTAAAAGCGGCAGGTTATTAATAAACATTTTAAACAACAATGGAGCAAGTATTGATCCCTGGGGTACACCAGAGGAGAGTTCTAAGAATTTAGACACGTTCCTATTTAATACAACTGCCTGTTTTCTATTTGTGAGGTATAAGTGCATCAGAATGGTGGCAGTGAATAAAAAAAAATAGTTCTTCATTTTGGATACAATTTTTTTATGATTTACTATTTACAAAAGTCGATCAGTCCGAGAAAAGATACAAGGTATTTGTCCATAGAATACCATATGTCGGCAGAAACCTTTAGTACGGCTCAAACAAAACTATGCTTTACCCTGAAACCAGACTGAAATATACTTAAAAATATGTTGTTGTAAAGAAAAAGTGATATTTGTTTGTGTAAGATCTTTTCCTAAACGTTTGACAGAAATGGAAGTATTGAAATCAGTCAGCAGTCGATATTGGCAAGTCGAGTAGCTGCTTTCTTTAGGCAACCTCCCATAACTGCGGAAAAGAACTTGTTAAAATCATTGTGTTAAAAATATGGTTGCATTTCATCGAGACCCACTTCCTTCCCGTAAAATAAAAAAATCCCTCGACATAATTTTCACATGAAAAAACATCAGATTGAGCATCTCGTAGACCGGATTGAACGTTCTCAAATTGAATATTTAGTGAGCCTGGACTTGCATATTTTTGCCGACCAACACCTAGTTCTCGAATATTTTTGGAAAGCGTTCTTGAAGGTAAATTTGGGTTTAGCCTGTTAAAATAAAAAAAAAATTGTTTATTTTCAAAAATTCCGGCAGTTGCAGTCGCAGTACTTTGAACCGAAGGTTCATCATCCAAACAGCGACATTATTTTAATTTTTTTATTTTTTTCAATATCTGCATATCCACAAAAGTGCACAAACAAATTGTGCTAAATGGCAACACTTATTTGAATGAGCAGGCCAAGGGCGATGAAGTTAAAACTATGCGCCATTACGCCCTTCGTTATGTCTCAAATAAAATAAACGTATTCGGTGGGTTGATTGAAAGTAATGTCTCAACAAATCCACATAGAAAAAGACAAACAATTTGGCCACTATGCTGTCAAAGGCTGTCTCGAAAGTACCCCATATCTTTAGACAATGATGCTGGGCCTTAACAATTCTGACCTTCACCTGGAACCGTAGCACATTTCGTGGGCCAACAAATCTACCCTTCGAGTTCTTCAAATGTACACCAAAAATGATAAGCATCCACCGTTCAGTTTATTATTCACTGCACATCGGTGAAACTCAATTTTAGATCACCAATTCCGTCAAACACAAAAGCCTCAAATTCGTATTGATTGAATTCCATACACGCGCCAATTCCTTATTTAACCTTTTTCCATGAAAACCATCTGTGCACAGCTACAAATTTGGTTTCATCAATACTATCCACTCCGCAGTTCGATACAAAAATACTCGAGTGGAATGACAAGATAAACAGATTCATTCAGATGGTAAATTCGAAGTCATCATCTCAAATCATGTTTGACAATATATTCAATGGGATTTCGACGCATTTTGCTCCTTGCTCAATATTGTTGTGGTGCAAAAAGCCTTCTCACCGGTAACCTTTCTTAAGAATACTCTACTACCTATTCCAATATTCAAATCACAAAAACGCTGAAATATGTTTGGCATTTTTCAATTCAGTCACCCACCGGAGTGATATATAACTAAAATGTGACCGAAAAAAATCCCATTAGTAC
Organism: Cheilosia vulpina; assembly: GCA_916610125.1. Lineage (NCBI taxonomy): Eukaryota > Metazoa > Arthropoda > Insecta > Diptera > Syrphidae > Cheilosia > Cheilosia vulpina. The sequence continues at coordinate 3,165,407 of OU744276.1, forward strand.
TTATAGTCGTCGACTAGGTCGCGGGATAGCAATATTCCTTTCATCATGAAATCAATTTAATCAACAATGGAATTTCAAGTACACGAATTTGCATTCATAATCTGAATGAGTTTCACAATGTGCAGAGAAGGTATACGGAGTAGTCTAGCGATTTATCCTCTGATCCCGCGGTAAGTCCTTCGATGATGGCGAAGCCGATGCCAATGCCTCTTCTCTGCAGTGTGGCAATTTTGCTTTTGGGGGGCTTCTGGCAGTCGCAGCATACCGCCGATCGTCGACCGTCCATAGCAACCGGCCAAAGGAAGTAATAATTCTTCCTAAAAGATAAGTTGCTTTTCAGTGGGGATGACTTTTTCTATTTGCATATTTCGATTGGTATAGTTGTGTGTGTATATTTTTGTTGTGGCTTTTGCCAGGGGCGGACTTGGGCACGTTTAGAACCCAGGAAAAAAAATATCTAATTCCATCTTAAAGCAATTCTCTGTCAGATTGAAAATAATTCTGAACCTTAAGGTTTAAGCAGCTTAATTTTTTTAGAAATTTTATTGAGAATAGAGAGGATTTTTGTTTCTTATTTCTTTCGTGGTAGCAACTGAGGTATGAGCTTCTTAATTCTTGTTTTTAAAAAATGTTCGTAAGTCCAAAAAATATGCATCACATTTAAATAAAAATATATTTATTTTTTTGCTTTAGGCCTGGTATCCTGCTCGCACTAAACTTTATCTCCCATACAAAAATATCTACAAAGATACGATTTAGCGTGGCAGTTTAGTAAAGCATTATCTATATTGTTCGCACGCTAAATTCCTAACTTCATATAGATGCGCCGACTCATTTAGCTCGCAAAATAAATGTCCGGTAAATTAAATCGAATATAAATTTGGACATAAAAAACATAGCAAAAAGTTTATGTTGTGTTTACTTTGGATTTTTTTTTAAAGAAACCGCAGAAAACATATGCGTGATAAATAAAAAACACAAAAACAAAAATTCCTTTTCGTGCGATGAAAAAACAAAAAGCAGTTCATGCGATATATTTCGAGATGTATTAGTAGTCTGAATTTTGAAATTCTACGTTTACTGACAGCTGTCATATGAACGTAATGATCTCGGTCCCATTTATATCATTTTTGATCATTTAGCGACCATTTATCTTTGGCGTGGATAAAGGAAGTGGAGACTAGATACGCTGAAATTTAGCGCGAGCTACACTTATCAATAAATGGAAATCGGTTGTTTTATTTCGCTGCTTAGATATATTTTCCCAGGTTCGACTTCAATCTTGATGGATGCAGTTAAATTAAAATTTGTTAAAGCTATAATAGAAAAAGTAAACAAATAAGCGATATGAAACAAATATATAATATAGATATACAAATATGTTTATTTAAATCATAAATAATTTTAACTCAAAGAAATTTCTATGTAGTTTTTCCAACTACAATCACCAGAGGAAATAGAATTGCATTTGATTTAAAAAGATGCTCATTCCAAAGTCTTAAATATTTTGAATTTAATTCAAACAGATTTCCGTTCAAAACTGTAGATCTAGAATCTGTTAGACGAACGTGTTAATAAGTTTAATTCAAATAGGTATCTGATTATAAAATTTACATTGAATAGCATCGTATCGGTTACATACAGTTATTGCCACCCATAAGATTTTTTCTTTTAAATCGCCGTACAAAAATTTTTGTCAGGAGTACTTTGAAAACTCTTGGGATTTCCAAATATGTTATATTATTAGAATTCATTAAGTTTTTTTTAAATAAATGGAAAATTGACAAAACAAAGTTTAATCACAATATTTCAAAGATCTTATAAAATTGTATATTAATTGACACCTATGTACAATTGTTGACACCACGTGAAAGTACAATGGTTGACATTTATACACAGCTATTGGCACAATGTAATGATACAGTTATTAACATATTTTTAAACGTTTTACAGCGCAGGAAAAAAGTAAAAAGTTACTTAGCCAGCTAGTTATAAACATTTTATTTGATAACTCAAAGAATCATATAGCTAGCTACTAGTTCGTAAGTCGGTAGGTGTTTCAAATCAAGTAAATAAGTTAAATAATTAAATTGATAGATTTGTTCATTTCTTTTATTTCATTTCATTAAATTATGAAAAAAAATCACATTCATTTGTGTATGTTCAACATGAAAAACACTTAAAATAATTTAATAGAGCTTTTTGGAGGTCATTTTCACGGTATTTGTGACTGCTTTTTGGCATTTTTTCAACTAAACACTAATTTGGAGAAAGAAACTATAATTAACACCCTCCAACAGCAAATTATAGACACGGTGTCAACTTTTGTATTCCCATAGAAAACAATTATTGACACCATGATGTCAATAAAAAGAATTGAGCGAATACCAATACCATAGTTGACACCCCATTTATTTAATTAAATATCAGTAGAAAAAAAAATAAACATAAAAGATCATAGGTGAAATTATGATCTTTGGCAAGAAATGAAAAATTTGATCATGATTGTACAACATAAATTATATAAAGCCGGTTACTTGTTTCAGATCCTTAGAATTTTTCTTGTTTCTGCGCACGATATAAGAGCCACGAACAACTCATTCTACCTGACTGAAATTTTGCACTACACTGACAGTCTCTCACAGCGCAATTGAGCACGTGCACAATAATAAAGGATTTAAGAAGGCCGTTACTAGGATTGCTCCGCATTTAAACCAGTGTGACCTTGTGCTTGAAGAGGGTGTCAATAATTTGTTACGTTACATTTATTTCAAACAGAAAACGAGTTGATTCAATTGAAAAACAACTACAATTATGATTCAAAGTAATAAAATAATTCGAGTTTAAATTAACCAAAAATGATTTTGGCACCAAATCATATTTGTTTGAATTTGATTTAGTTTTAGTTTAGTTTTTTTCTCGGTGTAACTTTTCCCTCCTTTTTCTTCTGTCAACATTTATTTAACCGGACATTTATTTCGCGAGCTAAATGAGTGGAGACTTGTGATCCGTCCATCTATAAGAATTTAGCTAGCGAACAGGATACTTCTTTGCTAAACTGCCTCGCTAAATTTTATCTTTGTACACATTTTTGTTTGGGAGACAAAACTTAGCGCGAGGAGGATACTAAGCTTAAGTCCCTAAAAGTGAGATGGGTTTTGTGATTTCCGGAACTCTAATAAGAACTTGCGAAAATTTAGAAAAAGACGTGTATTCCTAAGTTGGATATCATTCTTTGAGCTTGGTCTACATCTAGAGAATTATCTATATTATACAGTTCTAAAAATTAAGGTTGTTAATAATGATATGCTGGCGGAGTTGTTTTTTCTCCAGTTTGGACTAGTTTTTTTTTTACAGACGATTCAATACGGCAGTTGTTGGACTTTACTCTAGTACTAGTATTATTGAGGATGAACTGGAGATCTAAAAGTACGATTTTTTTCTAAAACTATTAGTTTCAATATGGATCAATAGTCCCCGTCAGTTTAAAATGGGTTAGTAAGTTTATATGCTGACTGATATGTTTTTGGTTTACCTCAGACAAAATAAATAGTACCCCTTCATAAACGTCGACTGGTAAAAACATTTCCCATGAGCAATTATATCTGAAAAACGACCGATAAATCAGTCAGTTTTTGACACCCTAAATAAATTGATCTCCAATTAATACAAACTATATTTACTGTTGTCGAAAGTCCTTTTGCTCTACATAAACTACGTAGATGTCAGTGGTCCGAAGTATATTTTTTTTTTAATTCTCAGCTTAGCTTAGAAATTAACACAGCAATTTGAAATTTGAAACTAACTTAACTCAGGCGCCTTCGCATCCTAACCATTAAAATCCACTCCCGCACAACGGTTTCTTATTTTTTTTTTTTTTAATTTCTGTGTGTAACCTGCACTTAATGTTCGAATGTCCTTAAAAATATATTCCCAAACCCTCGGGCCACATTTTCAGGTGAGGAAAGAAAAAAAAAAACAATTCAACTGCTTTTGCAACTATTGAGTGTACCTAACTCTTACAAAAAAAGAAAAAAAAAACGAATAACGGGGACAAACACGAACTCAAATTGAATTTTTCAATATTTTTCTAGTGTTTGTTTGCAATTTGAATTATTCTCCCAGCCTTCTAACGCTTTTCGGCGGGGAGGGTTGGAGCTTGGAGGATGTGCGACACTTATTCGAGTTTTTTTTATGAATCTGTGCACTGTGCGTCTACTACTACGACGAGTCGATGATTGGGCTGACAAAACATAAATGCAAATTGGCTACCAATCCATAATCAAAAGAATAACAAAAAATAAATAAAATAAATTGGATTTCACACCGTACCGCACAATTAGAAAAGTGAATAGACCAGAACTCCTGTCTGTCCTGGAATTTGGGAATATAAATATAAGGCTTTAACGGGATTTATAATTCCACTAAAGTTTAAGTTGAATCGATAGACTTCATGGGGCAATAAAGACAAGGATCAGTAAGGGGAGAGTTTTCTTTTCGTTTGAATGCGCGCAAACAATTCTGGACGTGAACCTTTTAATGAAATCTCACTGTGTTGTCAATGAAAACTGAGAGCGCCATATGTGATGACAATGCCATATGGATGGCATCGATTGTCGGGAGGATAACACCAACAACAACAATATGGTGACTCTTACGTGCCTGGTGTGCGGTGATGGTGGTTGTTGCTTCAGGATGGCTTTGACCACGACATTACACAGAACATTAAGTGCAGAAACATAGCTACCAGATGACCTGATTTCCCCTATAAGTAAGATAACGGCTGTTTCATAATATCGAAATAGGTTGACCGGAGCCAAAAGGGTGGTTGACCATAAGCATACCACGGTAGAATGGGAATCCATTGTTGTTTGCATAACGTAGTTAACAATGCTGGGGGCCGATTTCACCCAGATGCACTGGAAGTTGTTTTTCCTCGGAACCTCTTTTATTGTCCGCCGGGACATATTATAATGCATTTTCCAGCTGTCTGAGTCTGAGCTTCACACAACGCTTGCCCTGGTTGTAGTAATGGCTATAATTGGTTCATTTAGTTTCGAGTAGGTAATAAATAAAGTGCACGACTGGGTCAAACGTAACTTTCTCGTTCATCAATAGTTTTGGTTCAAATGACGTGGGATCTGCGCTGGTTGTGTAAGCTCCAAGTTCTTATTGTGCATATTTTAATTGCTAAAAATAAGTTTTACGTGGATGTTATTGAATATTCATTGGAAGTGAGGCATTGTTATTATTTTAAAAATATACCGAAGATATGTTAACACATATCGAGATTTGGGTAGGTAGTCATTACTTTTGAGAAATATTTAAGAAATTAATTAGTTCGAATTTTTTTAAGACAACTAAGTACGCGATCTGATTTAGAATACTTATATAATCTTAAATATGTTTTTGATCAAAATCGTCAGAGAGGTTTTTTTGTAAAATTATGCAGACAGAAAAAAGTTAACTTGCTAAAAAAAACGGTTCCGAACTTTAAGACCATAAACTCAAAATCCGAAGTTTGAACGAAATGCGAGCATCCGTTTCGGATGTAGGCCTCGGCACAGACGGACAGAATTTTGAACACACTTTTTTCAGTTCCTCTATCATCATAATGTCAGAATTGATTAACATCCCTCGAGTTCGAAATTTTGTACGAAAACAATATCTTTGTCTTACTACGTACCTAGAAATTTAAAAAGTTGACTTCGTAGATGCTTACACATGTGTCTATATCTGTTTATCGGGAAACTATAATAAGATCTGCCCGAGCGATGGTATTTGTAATTAACTTACTCATACAAAGTGTTATTAATAAAATTTCGCTTAGCAAAATAACTCCGCTATAAGGATTCTTAGTTTCTGAAAACTAGCAGGTTGGCGTCCAGGTAAATGGACTTTCTTTGCTGATAGTAATGACAGTTGATGGAAAGTGTTTTCGAATAGATTTAAAATATGTACGATGTGTGTAGTAGGTAATCAGGTGATTTAAGATTGAACACCTTTCTCGAACTACCTTCTGATTCCTTGCCTTTTTTTTTTCATCTAACGACAGAGTAGCAATAAATTCTGTGAGAAACAGTTTTTCTTAATTCCCGACATTGTAGATGCTGAAAATGTCCGTTTTCTTCACTGATCCGAAAAGTTTGCATCTTTCTCTATGGTGAGCTATTACCTTCTTGCGATTAAAGTAGGCTAGGCACATAGAGTAATATAGCTTTCTTCGTACGAGAAAGCGAATTTTAAATGCTTTAAGGTAACTTTATGAAAGAGAGATCGTTAAAATCTCATAAAATATCCCAACAAAAATAGATTTTTGGAAATATATTTTTTAACATAAGATCTTAAAATATTAAAAATTTAACTTTTTAAAATATACTTAAAAGACCCACCGACTTTTGTTGACAACAATAGAGGAAAGTGGCCGACTTTACTTTGAAAAAAAAAAATAAAAAAATTATAATCAGCTTTGACATTAAATTTTTTCGTTTGTCGAAAGTGTCATCGGAATAGCAGTGCGAAAAAATATTTATGTGCAAACCGAAGTACCACCATAAGCCCTTGAACCCCTTAAACCCGAATAAGAAAAAAATGTTCCCCAAAATTCTTTGAAATCAAAGAAATATTGTTTTATTTATTTAAAAGATTGTAAACGCAAATTATCACTTGTTTAGGTAATTTGCGTTTATGAGAATCGAAACCGATATACAGTCAACGACGGATATAAGAAACACTCATATAAGAACATTTCGCTTATAAAAAAAAGCATGTGGAAACACCGTAGGCTTTGTTTCTTGTATATAAGAAAACTTCAGATATAAGAAACAACTTTTTTTATATTTTAAAGATTTCTTATATACGTCGTGGGCTGTAGTCCGCTTTAAAAAAATCTATTCCTGAAGTCTTTTCACTGGTTTTCGTTAGTTTCAGAAGCCAGAGATATTTTAGGTTGATTGTTTGGGTTAAAATCAAAACCTATTCCTAATTGAATTTCCTAGGTAGGAGTGGCGGTTTTATATGAAAAACCCAAGTAGCACTATGTGCCGTTTTTTTACCACAAATTGAATTTCCTAGTTAAAATCGAAATCTATTCCAGTACTAAATTAAAATATTTTGTTTACGTTAAAAATTAAAATAATATTCGTATTGCAAATATGGCGGGAAACATTTTATGATTTCTGTTTTTCTGCAAATTCCCTTTACATAACACCGTTGAAACTTGTCCAGGATTCATATATTTTAAGGTTTTGCTACAAAAAGAAGCCTACATTTACATTCACCGACGAGAAGGCCAACAGTAAAAAATTTTCTATTCCAAATGTTTCCTTTCAAAACAAATCTTTTCCAAAATACATTTTGAATAGAGTTGCGGTTCCACAAGAAATTGTTTTTTTTTTAAATATTTTTAAAATTTTATGTAAAGATATAAGCAAAACAGTTTTTAATAACTAAGCCGTTGCTAAAGAAACCTTGTAATTTTAAATCTCTAAGTCAGTAAAAGTTGAATACAATGTTTTTGATTGTGATAAATACGTTTAAAATCAGATTTTTAACAAAATTGTCCTCTAGATCTGGGTGGAAATAAATATATTCATTTTTTGACACCACTCACGGCCATTTTTTTACAAGCTTGAGAAATATACCAGGTATAGAGATAGACCTCAACGACTGAGGTAGTTTATTGAAAAGACGAAAAGACAATTAATAATAAAAATTACGATAAGCAGTGGAATGGAATTGAAATTGATAGATAGGTAGAATTTGAAAAGTTTTCACTTTAACTATAGTTGGAAATCAATCGGAAGTTGCGATTGCCAGATTTCATAAGGAAGGTCTTCAAAACTTTAAAACAGTACAAATGACGCACAAGAAGAACTTTCAAGTCACAGAACAAAGTGTAAGTAGGATGCATACCAGGTTTTCGGCATAATTTTCGTAGAATATATATCTGTATTATAGCAAGAGTGACTGTATTTTAATTTTAAAAGAACCTCCCCAGCAAGTAATTCCATATTGTAGTTTTGAATGAACAGTACCATAATAAAAAGTTTTTTAAATACTGCGCAAATAAAAAAAGTCTCGTGGGTTCGGACAGACGGACAAAAGCGAAACTAATAGGTTTCCATTTTTTCCTTTGGGTACGGAACCTTAAAAACGCCTAAGCGTGCAACGAAAATAATTCCTCAAAGCCTCATGATTCGAGAAGTTCAAATCTATTGTGATACCCAAGTTTTTGAATTCGTTAACTTTCTCAACCAGGAAACATTTATCGCTGCAGCTCAGGCTACTATAAAAAGTATTAGAATAAGAACCAGACCGACAATTGCAACATGCAAGTTTGAATCTTTGGCACTCAGGTGCGTGAAAATAAATACGATAAACTAAAAATCATAATCTTAGTCTTTCATCTAATACCTAAAGCAGTAAACAGCCCTATACCTGGGGATGGGCCCATCTTGGTGCCTGGTCTTTTGTGACGATCTCACAACCTCACTCAACCTAACCTAACCAGCCCTAAAATACTGCCAATAAAATTTTGCAGCTTTAAATGCGTCTGCTGTCTTATTTTATTTGCGGTTGGTTAATGAAAAGATGTAGAGTTCGCCATTATAGCAACACCCGCAGATCAGAGATAGTCTAAACATTTTATGTGTGTAAATATTTGAGGGCTGATGACATATGTGAAACAATATCTAAGACCTGGTCTTCGGCAACTATACCAGTTATCGGTTTATTGGTATCGATATCGATTGTCTAAATCGCATTGTTGGGCAAAACTTCGTGCGATTCAGTCGTTCACTTTTTTTTTTTACACTATATAAAAAACAAAAAATGTCGGCGCAGTGGCTTAGTGGTTAGTGTGTTGGACTACTAAGCGAGGGGTCCCAGGTTCGAATCCCGAGAAAAACCCAAATTCGAACTTAAGGTTTTTTTCACTGCGCCACCTCTCGCGAACGTCTGACAAACATCCGAGAGTATAACTGTCATGAAAGAGCTTCTCAATTGGCCGTTTGGACTCGGCATAAAATTGTAGAACCCTTCCATTCGTCCCAAAAATAAAAACTCACACAAGACGAATGGTTGTGAGAAGCTAGGCTTGGGTCCATACGGACCTGTTGCGCCAATTATTTATTTTTTTTTATATAAAAAACAATGATAGGTAGCTATCGCTTTAATTAGCAAATCCCCAATATATTATGACCTAGCAAGTCGGTTTCATATTGCTGCCAACACTAAGTCCACGCATTTTACTTTGCCAGAGTCGTAGGTACGTACTAATACTCTGTCCTTTCATTGTTTTAACAATGAAGCACACATGTGTGGTCTAGCACAGGTATTTGAATTCGTGGACGCAGAAATACGCCCAGGTCCGCACCACAAACAATTTCCCTTGAGTCATCCCCTAATGAGTCCTAGATGACATAACATTTTAATATCACGTCCTTCTGTTCGCTTCACAGATGAATCGATTGTCCCCATTCCGGTCGTTCGAAAGCGAAAATACTACTCAATAGGAAAGTTAATAAAGAAATCCGTAAAATGCCATATTGTTTTGCAAACCGCGCGCACAGATGACGATAGCCTCCGATACACACACCGCGCGACGACCTTCACTTGCGATAAATCTCGGTCGGAATCTCAATCTCACAGAGGCACTCGATATAGCAAGGAGGTGGTACATCACAAGTCGTAAATAACCGCGCTGCTGTAATTACATCATCCTTGAACAGAGCTACCTATACAAACGGAATAAAGCACCACCGCACCAAAACGGAGAACATGCGGCAAAGGACGAACGGCCATAAACAACCCGCTGCCAAAGCCATTATCCTCTTTCTATGGGCGACATTATTTAAAAAGCACTATAACAAATATCAATTTCAAAACGTTTACGTAGATCGCGTGTGCGCGTCATAATTCCCAGTTGCCCGGGGCCAAACTCATATGTCGGGCAATAAAAATTGTTTCAACTGACATCAGACTAAATCATCTCCTTTATCGTCGGCGGAGATGCTTTCTTTTTTTTTGTCGCCTTAGTGGGGCATTCAACTCTCTTTGAATTGGAAACTTAAATGAAAATCAATGGACGCGCAGGATGAGGTGGATGTCGTGATTACTGTCCATCCGAGTCCGAAATGCTTTGAATGCATATCGCAGAGCTATATAGCTCGGTACTTAATCTGACTTTTTTTTTCTCTCTTTTCGCACTTGTTCTTGCGTGGTGTCAAGTTGTCAACAAAAGTGTTCGGTTGGTCGGACTGTTGTTGGAGCTTCTATATAGATTCAGACTTCTCATTGTGTATGGGAATCACATTCACGCAGTGACCAGTCGGAGAATATCTGTGCTGAATGTTAATTATCTTTTGAAATAGCGTGGGTAGAAGGATTTCATGCGAGGACGAAACTTTCACAAGGAAGAAGGAAAAAAAAAAACTTTGCGCAACGAGACATTGTATATGTAGTTTAAAGGCGGCAACCATTTTGATTTGGTTTTCCGCACTGCACTGGGCTATCCCGGGGGTAGATGTAGGATATTGGATTTAGACAACTACTAACAGAGGTACAAAAAAAGAGAAAGAGAAGTCTATCAACAGAAATTCAGGAGACATTGTAGACAGAGAAACGGGATTAGATGAAGATTAGTGTTGCAGTGAGGGATCAGTTCGACTTTTAGAGATAGGTATATAAGTAATGACATTGAAGCATAGTTTGGTAGGAGCCCCTCAAGTCGTTTAATTGGTTTGCCACGAGCATTTTAATTGAGTTTCTTGGTGCTTTGATGTATAATTGTATACCTAGGTATGCAAGTGAACAGTCTTCTAAGCGCATTGCTGTAGGGGATATATTTGCCAGTCAGATATATTGAATTGTCGGCTATCAAGTTGGATCTGATAGACGGAATGACGAAGTGTTCCTGTTCATTGGACATTTTATAACCAAAGGCATCCAGAAGACGAGCACAAGTAATCTTGTAAGATTGGGAAGTTTGTTTTTCCCAATTCTTTGTCTGAATTTTAACACTTTACTTGGCGATATTTTTTTTAGATTTTTGTTTTACGAAATTGGCAACACTTTTTCCAGCAGCATCTCATCTGACAGGTGGCAGCTGTCATCATTGCGGACATACGACAAGCAAAATAAAAATAATAAATCCTTATTAAAACCATCGCTATGAACGATAACATTTTTAAAAATCTCTTCATCTTAATCGAAAGTATGATTAAAATCATTTTTTTTGCGTAATTGGAACTCTACATTCAAATGTTTCTCAGTTTGTTTGCACTCGAAGCAAGAAACGAGACGATAGCACTTTCAATATCAATTTTGAAAAATATTCCAGAGCAGTCTGATTCAGATTATAAGGTCAAAGAACTGATACCTCTTGCTTCTTATCCTGATCACTCATCTATTTCATCGATATAAAGTCCATAGCCCTTAATCGTTTGCATTCAGAGAACTTCCTTTCATTCAAGTATCCAATCGATTTGGATTATTGCGTTCATCAAGCGAGTGTACAGCAAGAAAAAGGAAATTCTACACAAACATCCTTTACAGTTTGCTCACTGGCAAATTGACAGTGCATCGACAGTGCATGCGACTTCTGATTCTCATACAGGGATAAGGTGACAAACGAGAACTGTGTGAATAACTGAAACGAGACATCGCATTCAGTTTCCTGATAGCTTTCAAAGGACAATCGATTCTCGACACTTTTACAGCTGCGTTTCGAGCATTATAACGACACGAAAAAGACGCCCGATCGTTCGTTAACTTCCTAATCGGACAATCGACATCTGTCAGAACAGAGGAGGGTTAGGATAGGATACTCACAAACAAACTCATGTACTTTTGGGGAGGCGTCTCTCTTTATTGGAAGCATGAGTAATCAGTAAATTCTCGGTAGGTATGCCCATCCTATATTTACAAGAAAACCGTTACGACCAGCTTTTGGCTCATTGTTTGCCACTGTCCATTATTTAAATGTAGGTTGAAAACATTTTGAATAATTTAGATGCCGTTCGCGTGTCTTTAGGAGAACGTTCGTGATATGCGGAGGACACAAACACAATAACGAAGTGTAAGTAGTCCTTGGGCGGGTAGTTCGAATACCGCTGTCTGCTAAATTTGTATAAATCGTGACTGTCACAAGCAGAAGTAAACGGGACGTTTTTCTTTTGAGGTCGCCTCTGTACACTGTACAGTGTACACACGGGCTCAAGGTACGTGTATGTTTTCCGTTTGCAGAACTTACCATTTCTCATTTCCATGGAAAATTGGTTTAAACAAGTAAATGCATAGGATACAGACACAGAACCACTGCTGAGTATGTTTTCACCATCAAAGGTGCGGTTAAGGTTGTTTGCGTTGTGTGGCTGCATGTACTGCACTTAAGTCCCGTTTACTGGAACAAGAAACCTTACCCATATGTGTGAGGGTAATTGAGGTGTGTTCGCGTTGTGGTGAAGCAGTGCGGTTTGTTTGTAATGGCTGCGAGACAAATGCTTAGTCCGAATGCTGAAGTTGGGGATTGGCTTTTAATTTAAAGGACATCCAGGGTCGAATTGGAATTCAATGTTTGAGGTGCGGTTACCTATTTGAAATGTGTGCTCTCGCTTAGAGCACTTTTCTTAAAATATCAAGACATTTTACGAATTGCGTAATTATTAGCTGAGGGTTTTTTATGATTATGGTATTTTTAGCTTTTGCCAATTGAAAAACAATTTTATGGTGTACCCCAAGGCAGCACAGGTGGAAATATTTGATGTCGCGCAGCTGTACCGACCTCAGGCTGTTGAATTCTTGTAAATTGCCTTTTTTCGAAAAGGTCGGTTTTTCAATGCTTAATTGACTTACGCTAAGCCGTTTAAATAACTGCAGGATACCAAACCGAATCTGCTAATGACGGTCAGTAATTTTAAAAGGGTTCAAAGATTTTAATGAAGCAATGGTGGTAACGACTGGGCTGAAAAAATAGCGTCTACGGGTAGGGAAGGTATGTCATTGGAAGGAGGGTTGGTATTCTGTTAGCAGAGCATACGCATGAATGGCACTAGCAAATGATTTTTTCATCTTCATAGCTATTCATAAAGGGGGATAAGTGGTGTTCGGATCAACAAACAGTTAAACAGCATTTTTTGTAGGTGTTCGAAGCATCCAAGCGGCTTAAAATTAGTGTAGGAAATAATGCAAATATCCCATTACATATGGAAAGTAGGAAGCTATTGGACAGTAGTTTGCCAGTCTATGGTCTTGTCGCAGCTATTTCTGCTCTGTTTGTGTCAAGGCCTAACAATTTTTATGAATTTTTCCCGAAACACTTATAGTTTTCTGGGAAGGGTTTCTTAAAACCACAGCAAATATTCTCTTAGTGACTATAAAACTTTTAATTATTTTTTTTTTATTTGTTTATCTTCAAAGAAATAATACAGTAGACGCTCGATATAAATATAAAACCTTTCTGTGCACTATTTCGAGCGGGAGTTTTTAAATGTTTACCAAAACTTTACTTGACACAAATAAAAAACTTTTTTTAATTTCTTTTATATTTTTTTTCCAACGGTTTGAACTAAATAAACAACAAGAAACATATAAATTTTTATTTCAAAAACACTAAAAGAACATAAATTCTATCAATCTTAAAAAAAAACACAGACATAGAGATTTTTTTGAGAAACACAGATAAATACATATCAATTTTTTCAACAGTGAAGGAATTAGGTATATTTTTGAGAAATAATTTGCAGAACTGGAACTTTTTTCATTGAGTTTTGCGATAAAAATCGGAGTTCACTATATCGAGATTTTCATATTTCATTCTTTAGAGACTTCTGTGCAAAATGTTGGTGATTCACTATATTGGATAGCTCACTATACCGAGTGTCTACTGTATATATTTTAATCATGCTGGAGTGATTTAGCTTCCTTTTACCATAATTGTTGTTTTTTCTTGGAAATTGAAACATTCCTTGAAGACGCCTCCTGGTAAAGCTACAAATACTATCCACACTCCGCCCACTTCATAATAATCGTTTTCCTGTTCGCTTTTATGCGACGGCTGTGGTTACGCAACTTCAGGAATACAAGAAGTACACCAAACGAAATATAGTGTTTGAGCTGTAGATATTTATGCATAGTGTATAAATTTTAATTGCGTTCGTGTGAACAATTGATTTTATTATTGAGTCTAGCTCGGCTTGGGGCTTGCTTAAGACTAACTTACTTCGTAATACCAATACAAAATTTACTATAAAAAAGTTCCTCTCCATGCGCTGGCGTCGTGACCAGCGTTACCACTTCAAAAAAAGAGGAGCGCAGTAGATCACTAAAAAAATGCAGTAGATTGGATCTTTTCGCAGTAGAGATCTTTTATTATACAAAAAAACAAAGATAAATTGCTTAAAACTGTATTAATAATCACATTAGTGTTTTTTATAAACGGTCCATCAATTAAATTAAAATTTTGAAAATAATCTAAAAGCCCAGGAGAGTCTGAGGGTGTCAAAGAAAAAAAGTGCAGTAGATTGGATTTAGTGGCAGTAGATTTATTTTTTGCGAAAAGTGCAGTAGATCTACTGCTATTGCAGCAAAGTGGCAACGCTGGTCGTGACACTCGAACGATGTAGCGATCGTGTTACTTGTGCAATATCTCATGTTGCGAGCTCACGTTAGAGATATTCGGCGACCACTAACCACTGGAATCTATTATGTGTGCAATGCATACTCCGTCAGAGGTGCAGATTACTTTCGAGGTCCTACGTACTTATCCGTTCTCGGAAAAAAATAACAATTTACTCCAAATCGTATATTCCGCGACCGAATATAAAAATACTCCGAATCGTATAAAATCAGAGAATTTTCCATTCCAATTGATACCTCGCCAGAGCCGATTAGAACGCTTTCAATGTACGCTTACGATCTTAAAGTATGGCTACATTCGAAAACAGTAGTTCTTATATTTTTCTGGACTTGGTCAACAAAATATCTGCTTTTGATTTTGAGTAGTAAAATGACGTACAGCTGGAAATATTCGGAGCATTGTCGCAGAAGAATATTGTTACATCCGAATATTGTTACTTTCCGGATTCGAAAAGATAAAACACTATTCTGTTGAACTTTTCTAATAAAATCATTTTTATTACACTTTTACAAATTACATATTCTAATAATTCCCTTCAAAACAATATTTCTTTAAACAATTCTTATCCGACTTAAACCAATCACATACCTAATTTACTGCATACTTTACACTTCATTATCCTTACAACCGATTACTATTTCGAACTTTACCAATCACTGTTTAAAAGTCAACTGATCGCACATTGTTCTCAAATTTGCCCTTTTATATCCGCTCCGCCATCTATCGGAAAATTTCTAATGAATTCCGGTTCGTCCCGAAAATAACTCGATGGTTCTAGAATTACCTCACTAAACTCTCCACTTATTTGACAGATTCGAGTCTCCAATAGAAGTGGAACTTGTTTGGTAAGTAACGGGCTGCCCACATTTCAGGCTCCACGCCTCAATATTAACAAGCTTTACTTGTATTTAACCAGATTGATAAATAAAACTACAAGGGCATGAAGTAACGTCCAAAACAGCAATACCATACCTAGTTAAAATGATAATCATTGTACACGCGAATCTTGAGAAGCACCCAACGAATCTCCTTGCAGTTTTCACTGTTTTGATTAAAACATGAGAAGTTAACTCGCGCTGAAAGTTTCTATAGGTATCGCTTTTACAGCTGAGCATTAGATGTCTAACTGGCGAAAATGCAAATGTTACCTAAATATAAGCTGAATACACTCAACAACGACTTATCCGATACAAGAAGAAAAAAATAATGTATGTATTTAATTCATAATTCATTCATTAAAGTAATAGATCATATCTATGCATAGTCCCACAGCCGAACAATGCTCATAACAAATCACCGAATCTACTGTACTAATTTTGCACAGCCAAACCAGCTGCATGTGTTCGTACACTCGTACAAAAAACATTGTATCCCAACAATTTTTGCTGGTTAACATTTACCCAAATATCAAAACTTTCCAGTTTTCAGAACATAATAATCATGGTGGAATATCTTATATATATAAATAGGCCGCTTGCTTGATTTTGTTTAATTTGTTAGAAAGATCGTGCAGAGATGCAATGTTGTGTGTAATTTAATTTCCAATATTTTGTGTATACGCCAGGTCACTATAATGGTAGAAATTCTACCACTAAAATTATACTTATACTTATTATACATTACTTAAACACAATTTCTTGTCATAAAAAAATATAGCAAGAACTTTTAGCTTGCTATTTTTGAAAAAATCTAAATCTCAATATTCTTCGCTTATCAATCATTTATATTTTCTGAGTGTAAAAAAATTTTTGCAACAGAGTTTCTTCAGGGGTTATTACGTAAACTGTGGCGGAGTGTTTTATTTAAAATAAGAAGCTTATGGTAGTGTTTTGTTCGGTACAGTGAAATAACCCCCATGAAATTAAACCTTACGGGCTTTATTTCTTCTTTAAACTGGCTATAAAAGATACTTTAATTAATACTTTTTTGCTGTGGGTCTTATTACCATTTCAAAGAATAAATAAAGCCCGTGAGTGTTTTTATTTTTAAATTTCACACAAATGTGAAATTTATGGGGGTTATTCCACTGCGCGGTTTTATTCAGCAGCTTCCTCTAAGTAAAAAAAACAAACTCTTTATAAAAATAATATTAATGCAGCTCTGCTCAAAATTATAAGCTCTTTCAGTTTAACTAGAAAATAATTTCAATTTTTATCCATTAAAGCTTTTGCTACTGACATCCCGACCACGAAACAAATCCAGCATCAGTAGCATACCCACTGAGGGTTAAAAACAATTATACATCTACGGTTCTATAAATAAATAAAGAACAAACATTTTATAATTCATTTTCACTTAGGTTTGTACACTTTGCCCCGTGGAGTAAATAAATCATGCTCCATCGATAAGATCAATTAACACCCCCAGTCAGTTATTTCGGTCTCATGAAATCAGAATTAATTTCCGAATCGCATACAATTACTTAGGTACCATCTAAAAAAAATCATGGATTAACCCTTGTCACATGAACCAACAACAAGTGGTAGCTATATACCAGTTAACTGTTCAACTACAGAGGCACAGTATAAATTTCGTCTCCAGCCGCAGCACAAGATGTTTAGATCCCTAGATTTGGAATCTATTGTCAAGAAATTGGATTGAAATTTATTGCGGAAATTCGTGTCTGTCAATTTATCATACCACGCCAGCCCGGTCCCGGTTTTTGGGTACCGGATATGCGACTAGTCGAGTGGCATGGTGTTGAAAGGATTTTTCTTTCTCTTTCGGCTTTTGGTTGTGGAAACTTCTTTTAATGTAAATCGTCGAAGTGGGTAACAAATTGAATGTCAACCTGCTCACTCTGTCATTCGAGGTGTACACCAAGCCAAGTGGTATTCGCATATACCGCTGCCGCACCCTTTCAGCACTCACTCAGTGATGGCTAAGTGGGGTTGCGGCTTATGCTGCACGCAGTGAAATTGATTATTGGTGCAGCTTTTTTTGTCGTTTGGAATTGCTTCAGAGATTTTCCAAACACGATTTGTGCCTTTCCTTTGGATGCATTCATAGAGCTATGCTCCACTAATTGGGGGGGCGTTCACAGGGTTGTGACATTCTGTGGGATTTGCATGATCTAAATTTCAATGTGGTTGTGGAATAGTGTCTATTCGCTTTGTCTGTGTCTGTGTATATGTGTTGGGGGTTGACATGTCGGGTCGAAGTTGGCACATTCTATCTAATGAGTGGAATCCATATGCATGGATGGTATAGTTGGGTTAGCTCTGGTAGTGGAAATATGAGTTATACGACATCTGCAGATGCAGTTTACTAATCGCTTTTATATGACAGCATTGACAGAGAAACTGATTTTAGAATCCGCAGAATGATGGCAGCGGGGACGATGGATGACAATCTATTGGCACCCCAAATTGCCTGGGATGGCAATAGAAGTGCGTGTTTGCAATGCGGATCGATTGAAAGGAATCACTGCAGAGGTTGTTAGGTGATTTGGCTGCCGCAAATAGCCGCGTGCAATGGAAAATAAACATTTGGTCCTTATTCTCATCATATGCTTGATACTGGTTGGTAAAGGGTGATTTTTTAAGAGGTTTAGAACTTTTTTTAAAAAAAAATCACAAAAAATTCGAAAAAATGAATGAAATATTTATTTGAATCGATAGTTTGAACCTTGCAATTTAATGTTTAAAGATAATTTCATGCAAATGTTGACCGCGGCTGCGTCTCAGGTAGCCCATCCGCTGAGTCCAATTTTGGCATACTCTTTCACACATATCGGCCGGTATCTCACGAATGAATGCATGGATGTTGGCTTCCAGTGCGTCAATCGAAGCGGGCTTGTCCCTATACACATTAGCCTTGGCATACCCCCACAAAAAATAATCTAATGGTGTCAAATCGCACGATCTAGGCGGCCAATTGACCGGCCCGAAACGTGAAATTAACTGTTCACCAAACTCGCCTCGCAATTGCGCCATTGTTTCGGTCGGCTGGCTTTAGTTCTTGCACCAACTGTATCTTAAAAGGCTTTACGCCCAAATCCGTCCGCAAAATTTTCCACGTAGTGCTGTAACAAAGGCCTAACTGCTGGGAACAGCGCCGAATCGACATTTCGCGGTCTTCTGTCACACTAGCTGATACGGCCGCAATATTTTCTTCACTACGCACAGTACGTAAACGTGTTGGTGGTTTAATGTCCAACAAAGTAAATTTGGTGCGAAATTTGGTCACAATCTTCCGAATAGACTCCTCAGAAGGTCGAGAATGCCGATCATAAAATGGAAGCAGCGCGCGATGAACATTTCGAACCGAGCACGAATTTTGATAGTAAAATTCAATAATTTGCAAGCGTTGTTCATTTGTAAGACGATCCATGGTTAAATTGCAAACCAAACTGAAGCTGTTTGACAGTGACACAAGGTACTAAACACACGTCAGCTGTCAAAACCGGTGTTGCCAAAACCAAACCAGCTAAAAAATCACCCTTTATAACGTTTTATTAGGAGTAGTGCTCATTAATGGACAAGTGGAAGAATCTGCAAATATTGGCACGTATGTTTAATTTGTCAGCCATAATGTGGCTGTGAATCGTAAGACTTGAACGTGTCTTGGGCCAAAGACAGATCGCTCTAATATAGATGTATAGGAGCGTCGCCAACAGTGAAACACTTTTTTTTTCTATGACTATATCTGAAAAAGTATTCGGAGTAATTAGTTGATTTGAATTGCGTTAGGTAGTTTTATTATTTGAGCGGTTTATTGCTCAAGGTATTTAATATTAAATTTACCTTTACCGATAAAATGATTTAAATCCAAATGGCTGAGTACCTCCTTTGTCTCGCTGTTGGTGTACTTACTTCAACAGTGAGACAGTCCTTCCCCAACAGTGAGGCACGTTGAACTAATATTTTAACAAAAAAAGGTTTGTTTGATAAACATTTATATATTATTATGCAAAAAAGTCTTATGAATAAAAATAACGAACTAAAATTTACGAAAAATGTATATTCAGTGACAAATAAATAAATAATAAAAAAAAAATCGATTTTAATGAACAAAATAAAATAAAAATGAATTTAGCATACTTTTGGTCAAATGTGATTCCAAAATCGATACTTGCTTGTTGCCGACTGGTGTGGCCGCAAAGAATCGGCTCTGGGAAAATCTTTTTTATGTCTTTTTACTGGCCCAATGATGGCAACGGGAGTTTGTTTCACTGTAAATTGACGAAAATATGTAAAATAAAAAAATAAAGCAAAAAACTTTGCATCGAAAGATCTAGTTAATTGTTTTCTCTATAATATAATCTACACAATATTAAAAAATTTATTGAAAAAGTCACCTAGATAAAGAGTTATTTATTTTTTATTGAGACACTTAAAATTTACTTTTGAGGGTTTTTTTCCACTACCCTATCACGGCGCGACTACTCTTCATTTCAAGTAAGCACAAACTGAAGTAATCGGACGAACATCTGTTGCTTGATCTACTAAAACAAGCGCGACGTGTACATGTTTCTTCGGAGTTATTCGACGTGTCTCACTGTTGGCGACGTTCCCCTACTCAATAATTTAGAAAAATTTTAATTTTATTTATTTTCTTCAACCATGACAAAGCACATTTGGCCAGAACTCAATCCGAAACGCTGCAAGAGTTTGATTTCTTCGCACAAACCACATGTCAGTTCTTTAATAGATGTTATCATTGCACGCTTAAAAATATGGGGCAATATTCAAAAAAAAAAAACTGTTTGTCAATATTTCCAATTTATTCAACTTTTTCAGTAATATATTTATATTCAAATTTAATATTTGATTCATTAAAATGCTCATTTGAATACGAATTTTCTGAGTTTTAATCTCTAAAGATTAAAATCCAGTATTTCTGTTCGACAATCTAACCCGGTCTATATTAAAGAAATATTTCAATCAAGAATTTATTACAATTAGGTAAGTTATAGTTAACCTAAACATATACCCTAATTACATTTTAATACGAACTTATTAAGGCCATCAACTTCACAACGATTGCATTTGGTTTTAATACAGGATCTGAACCAAAGTGACTACATTTAATTATATCGGTTTTATTTTTAAATGGAGTGGATGATTTCGATAAAGTTTTTTAAAAAGAAAAATGTTTTAAAAATACAAACAAGTAAAAGTCATGCTAAAAACTGGGTTACATTGATATCTAATAAAATTAAATAAATAAAATTAAATTTACTTACTTGTAAGAAGAATATTCTCATTACATAAAGTATTCATGTAAGAGGTTGTAATGTTTGCTTTATTTTCTTAAGTTGTATAGCGCAGAGATGTTCCTAGGGATTTGCTTTTGAAGATAAGGGCGGTCTAGCGTTTCGAGTTCATTGCCTCAGAAATATGGCTATTACATTCCAAAAAGTCAGTAATTGACTGAATTGTTCCTGATTACAATAACATAATTCGTACATGAGTTCTCCTTCATTTAAATTTGTAGAAAACTATATTTCTACTAAAGGAAGCACAGCGGCACTCATCAGGATTTTATTCAAACTGGATAAAAGAACACGGGAATTTGCCTACGCTTCGCAATTTTCTAAATGTATTGTAATATTTAAAACCAATAAAAATTTATATTAAAATAAATTATTTTCGGTATTGAAATATGCAATATTTAAATCAAATCTAAAGAAGTATTAAAATGCAATAAGATTGTATTATATTTTAATATTCCATGGGTTTATAAAAAGCAGAACAAGTATTGAATTTGAGGTGAAAGTATTATAATTTAATCTGAAGTTTATTTAATTCGAATACAAATGTATTAAAATTCTTTGATTTTTAAATATAAATAGGGGTTGAATTCAAATAATTTTGTATTGAAACCCATCTCCATCTATATTAAAATTGAATATTTCCGACATATTTAGTAATAGCAGACATTATTTAAAATTAAGAAATCGTTTATTAGTTATTTAATTTGAACAATTATAATACCTATGCAAAATATTACATTTTAATATTTTTTAAATATTAAATTTAACGCCAGGATTTTTATTCGTGTGGGTAGTGTTCTATAACCATGCAACAAAACTTTACGCTTATTGAAACGTCTTTTGTTGGTACCACCTTAATGGAGGATGAGATCATTTTCTCTCATAAAATGAAACTCAATCTGGAAGATTCCACTACAGCGGTGTAAGAAACACCGACAATCGCAGTCCCTTTACGTTTCATTTGAAGCTTAAACTTTCTGATTTTGTTACGTCGGCTCAGTGTGCCTGTTCCGTTGTAGCAACTTACGATTTGTTCTCTCTCTCTCTTATTTACAAATATACATTCATTTTTATTGAAGACACTGTCTTTAATTAATAATGCCAATCAGTTTTGGTAGGCACCCTCGAATACGAAAATTGATCCTTGACCTTCTCCAATGCCTAAGAAAGATAGTCAAGTTGACACTAATTACACATTCCATTCCATTCGTTTCCCATTTAGAGCGTCAAACTTCCGGCTTTGTGTTTGGAAACGTTTTTCACCCTCACTTTGATGGCGTTTCCAAAAACGCTGTGTATGCATCTCAATTATCATTATAACCACGTTTAACCTTCCCGCCACCCATAGTAACGCAAGCAATTCCAGTCCAATTTCTATTCCAGTATTTACAAAGCGAACATTTTGCACACAGTCATTGTAATCAAGAACAATCCTCGGGCTACCTCATAAAGCCAGTCCTGAGAAGATAAAAACGAACAGAAAACAAAAAGAAAAAAAAACATTTTAGTTGGATTAATTCGGCTGAACAACTCGTAATAATAAAATCCACTTTGCATTTGCACCCTCGCCGAGTGCAAATAATCGTCTCTTGGGAATATCTCTTATTGTGTGCATTGTTAAAATGGCACAGTCATACAGGGTGACAATTAAAACGTTCCATTGATCGTTTTAGAAAGACGACCCTCTCCCACAGAGCGCGTAATTTAATTCTAAATCCATAGCAGCGAATAAGGCGCCTGTATGTATATCGTCGCCGTTCACCAAATAAATATTCAATTTTTGCCCCAAAAAAAAACAGAAAAAAATGAAAGTAGTCTTACGCTGCGAAAACAATATTTCAAACCTCCGATGTCCTTGTTGCGGAATATAACATTCATTAACACCGATTGGCGTCGTTGCTGTCATGAAATGTTTTCTCTTTCTTCGTTGGAGCTGTGTCTGTGTATCCAATTCAAATGCGAAATGTAATTGAAGATTGTGTCGTTATATTAATAAACTGTGCCACGAAGAACATAAAGCGTTAAATGGTGGCACGACTATAAGGAAGATATTCCCGCCTGTCTTTGGCCTGGTGGTGGTGGTGGTGCGAATAAACTGTTTGCGCTTGAATAAATCTCTCCGTCGATTCGAAAGATTCGAGAAGGATATGCTAGAAGTTGACAACAAAGGATATTTATTTGCCTGCAGTTGACGAGGGGGGGGGGGGGGGGGGGGGGGATTACCTACCGGAAAATGCCACTGATGAAGCGGTGCACCACCGACACCACCAGTGGATAGATACCAAAAGAAAACGATAAGGGACACTGAAATTCGCTCCACCAAATTGCATACTTTATCCCGGATGGATTTTCGTATCCTCTTCAGGTTGCGGCATAAGGAAATGCAAGGAGCTGCTGCAAGAAATCGAGCGGAAGCTACCACAAGGCAGTGGAGAAACAACGGTATTCCGCGTGTCCAAGCGAATATTTTGCGCGAATTTTAAGTCGATATACACAAATTAGAGGTGCATCGACTTTTATGAAGGACATAATGACATCATGATCGTGAGTTCTATACGATGATTGCTTGATTTTGAATTGGGATCTTAACGAAGTTGGAACGTCATTAACGTGTAGCTCTTCCGGACTTTTCCAATAAGGCTACACGCAGAAAAATCACTTTTATTCCAACCAAGTACCTAATACTGAACCTTTTTTTAATGATTCTTAAGTGTCTGAGAACACTATACGCGATATGTCAGATATTGCCACGCCTACTTCTTGGCAGGGCTTTTGACCAAAATAATTGTTTTTCTGACTTTATATACCTTCTTTAACTTGCTGCTACTCATGTTCTTAATCCGTGATACTAATAACCATATTTAGTGCCTAGGCTAAATTTTTCGAACTCACAATTCCGAAATTTTCCATACAAAATTGCATATTGTGACCAACAAATTATTCAGTGTGAAGGTTAAAACTGAAAATCTTTCAGATTCACACACGGCTTAATTGTGTGTCCGATTTACAATAAAAATCCTAGAAGGATTTCATATTCTATATTCATATTTCCATCAGGGACAGAGTTTAACTCAATTTGGCTATCAATCTAATCTCTCTGCAGCATCAACAAATTTTCCGACACGTCACACAGATTTATCACCCCTGAACTAGAGTTCCTTTTGTGAATTGAAAGAAGCACTAGATTTCGATAAAAAGTGTTCATGCACAAAATTAAGAGATTCTCCACACGAATTGGGTATAAGTTGCAGATATATACCCATTGTAGGAGATATTTCTACAAAACCAGCAGCCAGCACTAACAGTAGATCTTCCGAGTCATGTGAGCATCTTAGAGAGATTCATGGCCATTCACTCGGCATAAATATCCTGTCTCATGTGATATTGGCCACCTTCACGGTTGCTGGGTTAATTATCTCCCCGAGTGGCAAATGCAAATCATTGTGGTCATCTTAGGATCATAAATCTACGGTAGTTTAATTGTTTAGATATGCCCAGTGTTGCCATCAGATGGTCTAAACTGACAGCCCACAGGCAGAGTGCTCTGAATTTCACTTGGAATACAAATTTGCAATGCGTATACGAATAATTGCATCAATAATGTTTTGTTGGCTTACAGCAGATTGTGAAAATGTGCAACCATAATCGTTATTGCAGTGACACAGTCAGAACAAGCTAAAGGGGATAATTACTATTCTCGGCACGTGTACAAATTATACATTGTCAAGGCGGTTACTGGCGGAACAGTAAGTGATTATAATTTATCCGAAATGTCTGTGTTGTTTTGGGGGAGAAACGTTGATGTTATAATTGGATGAAAGTAAGTGCTTATATCTATCAGCTTAAAATAGATTACCACAATAATTTCTCATTATGCTCATACCGAATGCGGATGGAATTTTAAAGTGATTGCTTATACTTGCCGAGGGGTTAAAAATAATCTCCATCGAACTCACTTCGACCCACACAGTAATATCCCACTAGTTGCACGCTGTATAAACCCCCTAGGAGCATGGGCCTTTCAATAAAACTCGTGTCCAGCGAAACAGGTAGGTAGATGTTGAGTAAGCCGAATCGAGAAGGGTAAACTGAACGGTAAATGCACCAAAAATTCTCTTTGGAGAATATTGCTCGCATGGGCATGGAAGATTTGTTCCGCACTACTGCGCTATCGATTCGAATCTTCATTTGGTTTTTGTGTTGAGATAGCGAGGAGGGAATAAACGTCCCTCACCCTCGCCGGCCGGTCTAAGAATGAAAGTTTCGTCATAATTCTTGATCCTGTTGAATGAGCGCACAATCGTTTTTGAATCGGATTTGCATTATGGCATGATGGCTGAAACGATTTAATTTTACACAGATTTCAACTTTCTCAAACGATTATGTACTTTTTAATTAAGTGATATTTGGCATCTGTTGAATGAAGACTAGAAATTAGCGCATTAACATGATTCTAGGCAGTTTTTAATGCTTAATAGTTAACAGATCCTTTTGAGATAGCCAAAGGCTTGCAATAAATAACAACGCCAGCACCAGTGGTAACTGTCACTCTGCTACTTCTAACTAACTTGTAATTATCGGACTTAAACAAAGACTCTCAGAGACACAAATAACATCAACACAAGAATCAATAAACAAATTTCGCAGATAATCAAGCTTTTCTTGACTAAGACTACCTGCATTTAAATAGCAATTTCGGAATCCCTCAATGAGTCCGGATAACACATTAACCATAACCGTTGTAGAAGAATTATTCCGTACGATGTTAGAAGACTTTACAATTTTTAAGAAATTCTATTAGATTCAAAAATTTATTTATAAAGCTAATCAAATATGCAGCAATGAAAATAATTCACAGCTTTAAAAACCGAAATTGTGAAAGACAATAAAATAGAAAATATTGAACACAAAGGCTATTCAATTAAATTCAAATGCAAGACAAGAAAAAAAAACAAGCTAAGGTGTTATCGGCCTGGGCGGTGCTTTGATACTCTTCACTGCATACAAGTCATGCAAAATTGGTTTTGTATGGGAGGTACCAGAACTACTTGACCGCCATAATAAATGTTTAATACCTACCTGACGACGATAAAATGAAGTCCTTTCACCAAATTTCATTCGCCAGTCAGCCAGCCAGCCAGTCAGTCAGCCAGCCAGACAGACAGACAGAGAGACAGTTGATATATGTATGATGTTCGGTGGTAGCATTTTTGTTGTTGGCTGACATAAGCTCATCAAAGCAAAGAAGAGAACTAACACGTACAGCTTCCGATTTCAGATCCCGCCTCACATGTACATTTCCACGATATGAGATGCAATCATTTTTCTTCTTGGGTAGTACCAGATCAGTTATTAGTATTCGGTTTTGTTTTGTAAGAAATTCATAGAGATCAACAGTAGCATCCCAATTTACTCCAACATCATGCAAAGAGAATTGGGACTCTTTATTCTTATAATAAATGGCTTGAGTATTAAGTTTTTAACCATATGCCGAGTTCAGCCGGATCATTATTGGCCAGTAAAGTTGTTGTTTTTATTTAGGTGGAAATATTCAACAGATGTGTAGCTTTTATATCCAGTACGAGACAAAGATTATTGAACATCGATCTAAGATTTTCATTAGAAGAGACAAGTGAATTGAACATTATGGAGTAATGCGTCGGCAGCAATTGTTCTGTTTTCTTGTAAATCAGCCATTCGTCTAATCTCACAGACTGCAGATTTAATAGCATCTACACCATTCGATTGATTTGATTCAAGTCGAATAACTCACTCTTCAATTTGGGCACTTTCGGTTTTCATCGAAGCCACTTCTTGATCAATTTGTTCAATTCTTTTTAGAATTCAGTGCTCTGATTTCTCGTACCCTCGCCTGCTTTGCGGATTCTTGTTCAAACACATACTTTGTGATCACCGATCAATTTGGATTTGAATGAATTTCACAGTGTCAGGTTTATTTCCTGGTTGACGCTGAAATTTATTAATTTTATGAATTAAAATTCGGCAGAATTCACTCCCGTTGCGTCGCCAGATCATTATTTCCGTAACACATTAACCAGTTCACTCCCCAGCTTCAATGTGTCCATAGAATTCACTTCAAAAAAATAGTTAAAAGAAAAATAAAAAAAATGTTTGTCTTGACAACAGCACCTCCTATCGGGTCCAAAGCAATCCTATCTTTTAATGTGTATGAATATCCACAAAATTTCATTAAAATCGTTAAAAAAAACGCGCCAAAAAAATCGTAAAACACGCGCGAACGCTTTTACGCAAACAAATTTTAGTATAATTCAGAATGAACAGGAAGCAAAATAAACCACGTTTACTCAACAGCTGTCATCGCAATAATACTGATGTGTAATTTATTTTTAGGTCAATGTCTCCGTACAGCTCTTGGAGTTCTTCGTTCAAGACCGTCAACGCGAAAGGGACCGAAAATCAGTCGAAGAATTTTGCATTCGAAACCACCAAAGATATCTTCATCTTCCTTTTCTAACGTTCATGCTTTCGCGCCATCGAATAAGACTTTGACAAATCCTTACCAATAAATTGCCTTTTTAGGTCAAACAAACAGCGACTTCCAAAAATAACTCTTCGCATGATTTCTGCTGTAATGCCATTTTTAGGAGTTCAAGACGAAGGTGGACAAATAAATCATTTTTAACCTCTACACTAAATATTTTGTAGGTCACAATGGATAATTTGATATGGAAAATTTCGCCCTTGTGAGTCCCTTTAACCTCATCGAAGTCATAGCTGTCGACTATGGCGTTCTGTGTGTTTCGGCGATTAAACAACGTTTATTCTCTTGTTAGCCAATAAACCCATCTTTACCAGATAGCGAACTATGATATGCCAATTATGTCAATATCATCCGACAATATGAACCGGCTTGTAATTCTTTATATTGTGAGCTCAAAACAATTTTCTTAAGTACGGTCTTAAAAAAGTTGCATGAAAGTGGGTCTTGAAAAAGTTGCATGACCAGCAGTCCTCTTACATAAATCTATTTTTAACGTCAAAGATTTGCAGGTGTCAGTCTTCGCCGTCATTATCCTACAAAGACGGGCAAGTTTTGCAGGGATGCCTAGACAAGGCGCTCCCAAGTAATAATTAAACTTCGGCAAGGTTCAAAATTATAACAGTTTTGATAGAGCTTCGCCGAAGTAGAGCAAATTCGAAGTAGTTCTTTCAGACTATGTACTTGTTTCGAAAATAAATTCATTAAGACCTTTGCGTGAAGCAAACCCACATGCTTTATAGAAGGATATGGAATACCTCGTCTCTTTAGATGCCTGTCATAGGCGGCTTTAAAATCGATGAAAAAAGGTATTGGTATAGATTTGGACTTCTAGGGTTTTTTTTTCTGATCTGTCTGAATGCCAAAATTTAATCGATCAGCGTAGAACCTTTCTGGCCTTCTGGTGTAGTCTTACACTTATAAAATGAAATCGCGTTATCTACAAAGGTTTATACCTGTTCACACAATATTCGAAATAGCGTCTTGTAGCCAATGTTAAGACTGATACATCTGCAGTTGACGCAGTTGAAGAGGTCTCCTTTCTTGAGGTAAACGGTGCTCAGAATCCAATCATAAGACATACATTCATCTGACCAAATTTTAGAAATGAGTTGAGGCATGCGGCATTTTTTGCTCGCGGTTGAACTGGGCTCACCTGGACAGCGCTATTCTTGTGTTTTTTTGATGACGGCTCTATTAAATGGGGCATTCTGACTAACAGTCCCTGTCGACCATAAAAGATTCGGCGCCGACTCTGATTCTAGTACAAGATTTCCTTCGTCAAGTAGTCTGTACGTAATTTTCTGTTCTGACGTTTTTCTTACAGTCTGGTAAATCTTTCGTACTATCATCTCTTCAAATATAAACCGTTTTCCTCCTTGTTATATGATTCACTTTCTAGACCTTTACATAAAATGTTGACCGTAAAATATGAATGACTCCAAATTGCTAAAGCAACTCTTATTCTCCATTATACGCGTATTACATTCTGTCGGTAGACACACTTGAGTCGCTTTTGTATCAAGCTTCCCCTGACATAAATCAGGCGAAGCATCCGACGACGTGACACCTTTTACCATGGTCAAGCATAGAACATTCCAGTCTTCCGTCCACGCCATTCCGAAATTAAATATAAAAACCTTGAATGGCTCCCCCATCAATGTCATCTTCCGAGTGTCTCGCTGTCAAATTGAAAATTGTTAAATTGAAAGAGATAACTGTCGAGATATTACACAAAAAAAAATGTTTAAACTCGGGACAACAAATTGGCCAGGTGACGATAAAATGTTTACGGACTTGCTGCTTTATTTTGCACTCTCCCCTCGACCCTATGGTTGAGAGATCAATAGCCACAAAGAACAAAAGTATACTGCAACTTGAGATTGGTTTAACCTTTCTTTTCTTTAACTACCGGTTTGTATCTTCAACATTTATGGGTAAAAAGACCAATGTATACTGACGTGTACAATCCGTTGAGCTGGGATTATATAGTGTCCTCTTCTTATGCTATCCACACTCTGGTAAGCACATAATACGTATATTATGCCTGATATCTGATAGCTGGCGGTGAAAGGAGGTGCTTTTCGGCGTCCTTTTTAATGTGTGTAATCTCTGTATTATTGTATGTGCAAACGATTCACTCATAGTGGAGAGCTTTATACGGTCAACAAGTTTATTGTTTACTAGTGGTATGCCTGCGTGGCACATTTCGGTGCCAGAAATGCACAGCCAAACGTGCCACAGGATGGCATGTCCTGCTTTTATATACATTTGACATCCGGCCTTATGAAATCGACCTTAAAGTTGAAGGTAAATTGAAAGGATTGAAAATTGAAGGCACTCAACGATGGAAGCCAAAAACCAATCGCAATCTATTTTTATTTGATCCGAATGCTGCAGCCTGCATTTGATTATTCTCCACCAACAAAAATTGTACACGCTTATAGCTTATACACAACATGTGCCAGGATCCTATCTGCAGAACACCTAGTCTTGTTATTGTTGGTGTAGGTGTATTTGCTTAGATTTTGTTTGTTTCCTGCTTTTCCGTTTATACGATTTTACGGGGTACTGGGGATAAAGTTGAACTTCTGACTTCTGGGTTGCACTTTATGTAATTTGGAAAACATACGCTGGCATTTCGTTTTGTTTCTTAAAGACAGTGCAGTGAATGCGAATATTTGATTTTATTTATTTAAGGTGCAGTGTGTATATACGTTGTACCGAAAGTTTCAACTGGATTTGTATTGAACTAAATTAATAATGAAAGGATGAGAGAGTACTTTATATGTGTTCCAGTTAGATAGTTCATGTTCATGCTTAAATATGTATTGCTCGAGTTTTGTTATCATGTTTATACATACCCACTTGGGAGAATGTCCTCTCTACAAGTATAAAATTAACAGTAAACATCAGGAATTCAGGTTTGGTGAAATTTAACCGATCACCTATAGTTATTCATCATGCTAGAGCTTCTCAATTTAGTGTTCGGAAGTTCGTAATGGTCAATTTTAGGTAGGAAAAAAAAAATAACCAATACAAACGGCGAACGGAGCGAATATATTTCTTTTGTAATTGTCTGTGGCCGTAACTTTTTAAGCGCGATGAAACTAATGTCATTTTCCATTGGGACCACCAGAAATCTTTTTCTGATCTCAGATTTTATGCGGCTCATGGAACAAGCAATGCAATTGATCTGCTTTTGTAAATGACAACAATATTAGCTGTTCAAATTGCATTTGTTTTTGGTAAAATCAACCAAAGAGTCCACTCGTCACAATGCAAAAAATGATTGAGTTTCTGTTTCAGTGAGGTATATTACTAAATTAATTACCAAAATTAGAGTCATCACGTCAACGTTAGCAAGGTAAATTCTACCTCGAAGCAGCCGACAATGCCGCCAGCTCACCCAAAGAGTTAGCCGCCTTTCTAACAAACTGAGGCGTCATGGATGAGCTATAAATGGAGGACATCACAATAGGCCCACTTATGGCCGCAGTGACACTATACCATTATTAACTATATATCAGTGTTAAAGATTTTATTTATGTAGGATCGAGATAGGGTGGGTTCATTCATTGAAATGAAACACGGTCAAATATAAAAAGAAATTCAAGGTGAAATTTTACTGATTTTAAAGTTTCAACTAATTATTAACTATTATTAATAACAAAGACAACGTATTGGCGACGCACTGCAACCAGTTCGACTTGACCGGACGTAGCACACCACACCGTAGCCGACGACTCCACTCCCCCTCTGCACCGGATCATTTTCTCTCTATTGCGTTGAACAATGTTTTGTGAATCATGGAAGGACAATGTGATGCTACATTTATATTATTAATATTATTTTCACAAAGAATTAAAAACTCATTTCCCTTTTAGGACTAACTTTATTTAATAACTGACCCGTGCTCGCCAGAGCATTTTAATTTAAATCAAAATTGAGTGTGACTCACTCTCAATCTCATGCGCCACATTCGCTCTACTCGACGACTCATATGTCATATCATTTACTCATATATTCTCCAGTTCAATTTAAAAAGAAGAGCATAAACAAGAAACAACAAAAAGCACAAAAGATGCATAAAATAAATAAAGAAGAAGGACACTGCGACAGCACAAATGGTACAGGAGAGAAACAGATTTTGTCACACACACACAAAATGTCCTCCACTCAACGCTGGGAAAATCCAACGATCTAGCTTCAATCGAACATTTTATTTTTTTGAATTGTATACAATTTGTAGTTTATTGCTTAATGTTCAATTTCAGGATAACGTACAAAGGTGATTTATATCATAAAATCTTTGTACGTAATTGATCTATGTATATTTAAAAAAAAATCCTATTTCAAATGGATGAGTCCTTCCAAAGCTAGAAGCTAGAAGGCATTCGAGAATTACAACTTTTCTTTCATATCAGCTTAGATCTCCGCTTCCGGACAATGATAAAACATCCTTTCTTTTAATCTCGACAATTTTCAATTTTTCAACCGGAATCAATTTCTTGTAGTACTTTTTTAATCTATTCGGGGCAAACACCTTACGGCCGGAAAAGAAGTTACAGTTTATAAAAAAACAACAACATAAATATGGAATATTGTGGTACGTTTTCTTGTGATACATACTTATAAAAGGTATGATCGATTTTCGACCACAATTGTGATTAGTTATATTTAAAAAATGAATTTAATGAAGCATCTAGTATACTAAAATCAATTGAACATTAATTATATTGAATTTTTGATTATTTTGACCTTCTTAATATTAAATTTCATTCTTATATTGGCTTCATAATTTATAATATGATATAATAAAATAAAAAATAAGTAGTTTGCGCAACAGGTCCGTAGGAACCCTAGGCCTAGCTTCTCAAGACTGGTCGTCTTGTGTGAGTTTTTATTTTTGGGACGAATGGAAGGGATCTACAATTTTATGCCAAGTCTAAAAATAATTCAATTAAATTAAATTTAATTTTAAAATAAGGAAAAAATATACAAAAATGTACATAAAGGTAATGTAAATTATAATCAATTTTTTAAGACGAAACAAAACTTTTATAAAGAGGAAATACCCTGTGGTGATAAATGCTATTAATTGTAAACGTGGCAATAAGCCATAAACTCCCTACAGGTTTATTATTTATGTACGGATTATTAGGTATATTCTTCAGATGTAATGGCCAATACGAATAAGCGGCATACAGGAGCTGTTTTCAGACAAACCTATGAACCTGACAAGTTACAAGACCATAATGGACTTTTGACTCACTTGAGTGAGTTCACAAATCAAATTTTGATCAATTTCAATTTAATTAACATACAGACATTATATTTACATAAGAAAGAAAGAACGAAAGAACTTACAATTCGTTTGTACTATTGCGATAATTTGACTGCAAAATGACACAAAATCTCACTCCTCTTTCACTCGTCCTATTAAAAAAAAAAAAAAACATTCTTCGAAAATCTTTGATAATATTTTTTTAAACTTAACTTTATCTTAAATAATTTTGTTCGTTATCTAAATATCTGGATCTACAATTTAAAACAAAAATTGTTAAGTTATTTCGTAAAATTCGAACTAAATTTATTATTCAACGCTCTCAAGTGGGTCAAAAGTTCATTATGGACCCGAGAGTATAAATAATGTCATGAAAAAGTTTTCCGATTACCCCTTTGAACTCGGCATAATATTCTAGTTCCCTTCCAGTCATCCAAAAAAATGAAAAACTGACACAACACGGGGAGAAGCTAGGCCTAGGGTCCTTTTTTTGCGAAATTTATTTTGGTGAATATTAAAATTGGGAAGCTTTTGTAATTTCTAAGGTCGTTTATTAACTGAATTTGAACCAAATACTTCAAAAAAATGCATAAATTTTCCCTAGTATTCTTTCTAGTATTCAACAAACAGCTTATTTTTAAAATACCTCCTGTTGTATGTCTTTGTCTTTGTCCAGCTTCCATGTGCTTCATCCACTATCCTAAGGAACCACCTACAAATATAATTAAAGACGCATTAAAACATTAAAGCCTGTTATCTGAAAGCCTCTTGAATGAATCTGGGCTATAAGAAGGACACAAGTAGATTATTATTATGCCGCATAAATAAATTCAAATTACAATTTTCCGAATTGCCAAAAATACTTAATCTTATTACAGTAAGTAGCTCACTCGAAAAGTAAATCCACCTTAAAAGAAGTCGTACGAAATAAAATCGACCCGACAGTCCAATTCCCTCTGCAATTGAAGACGAAAAGAAAAAAATCAGTACAAAAGAATATCACTCCACATACCAGAGTTTAAACCAATTCGTCTTCTCCTTTGTCCCTCTTTAAGATAAATGCATCCTGCGCCATTAAATCCCAATGCTGACACAATGCTCCTTCGTATTATTTAAATCGTTGTTTGTGGCCGAAGGACTTAAATTACTGATTCCCCTGATATTGTCCTTATACGTATAGCCGACCGGAACAAAGCCATTTAAAAGAGACCATGTTGCTGTCGATGGAAACGACCATCAGAGAGACTGCTTTATCTAACCAAAGACAGTGCGAGAGCCTGAGAATGCCTTCCTAGCATTACAGTCATTACGGGAATACTGTGGTACACTTTACAACCTTACAATCATCTGACACATTTACAGT
Source organism: Cheilosia vulpina (assembly GCA_916610125.1). NCBI lineage: Eukaryota > Metazoa > Arthropoda > Insecta > Diptera > Syrphidae > Cheilosia > Cheilosia vulpina. The sequence continues at coordinate 3,199,432 of OU744276.1, forward strand.
ATTGGATTGGAATTAAAAGTGTCACAGCATGTATGTCAACTGCTTCTGAGAGAGTATTTAATTACTACGACCAATGGCAAACAGGAGGCTTCTCTTCTGGAAATTGTGTAGTTGAGAACGGATAATTAAGAAAACTTGTTTCGAATGTCATTTGAAAGGATTCACAAAGATGACACATTTCTCTCATTTTTTTTTTCAGTGTCAATCGATCGGAAGGTTGGAGTAGAGTATCTTCATAAAGAAAACGTCTGCAGAGATTTTCTCTAATCCCCTGGGATGTGGAATTGTGGAGACTTAAACATTTTGTCTCCATTGTGTGCGTCACCAACCGCAGGTGGCCATGGCTCCCACAGGAAAGCCAATTTTAAGATCTATTGTTGGCCTTCAGCACATGTTTCACAGCACCATCGCCCATGGAGAAGTCGTTTCGCAAATTTTATTACCAACTTTTTTCCACTACCAAGACCAGGGGTAACGTAGTTATAGCACTTTTGACTCAATCCATTGGCACTCATAGTAGCTATACTGCTGATTTGCATCTAAGGAGAGCTAGTGATCTCGGGAGATTTGATTTTTCCTTTCTGTGGTTTATTATTTGTCTGTTTTTTTTTTTTTTGTTTTTAACTTGGGTCAGTGTGGAAACAATCTAACATTTGTATCTGAACAGTTACCCGAAACATTTGCGACAATATTTATGCATGTGGGGGTTGAGTTTGTTCATGCTTGTGGTGAAGCGTACCTTTTCTGGAAATTTCTCAAATATTCTTCAACACATTTCACACTGTCAGCCGTCATCGTAGTTGACATCAGGGAGCGCAAAGCACTAGGCCACACAGAACAGCAAAAGGAATTTGAAAGCGCTTCTCCCCCTGAATTGTAGCTGGGTATTTATGTGTGGGAGGTGTATCTTCACATTCACACGCATATGGAGCACTATAGCCAGGTGCTGATTATGACGACTTTCAAGCAACACGAAAGGATGACAAACGACGACAACGACGACGACGACTGTACTCGTACGCTCGATGGAAGCTAACAGGTGGATGGATGGATGCTTGGCTTTTGCAATTTTTGTGGTAACGCCAGAGTTTCTTGGTGTACGGCCCCCCAAAGAGAATGAATGATGCCCTGTTTAATTAGGTTCATAATGTCATCAAGAGGTGGGAGATTCACAAGGTTGAAGAGGCATACTAGTGGCAAAAAGCACTAAGCGAAGAAGAGGTACCTACATTTCGTTTCCACAAACTTATACACATTTTGTGTTGCTTCCCAAGGTGGTGGTGTCACCATTTGACACATACATATGTGGAAATATCCTTATGTGCCTTACCCACGTAGGTTTCTTAATGAAATAAGGTCTTAGCACTTGAAAATTTAATTTGCTGAAGGAAAGAACATTAAATCACTTCATTGACACAGTGTTTGGATAGGTACTTCTCATTTAAATCGTCCCTTTGCCAGAAACAATGGGAATGGAAACTACCATTCACACAGTTAGTTGAAGGTCCACTGAGACAGAAAAGAGAGAGAGAAAGGGGGGGGGGGGGGGCTAGGAAATTCGAGAGGTTAAACAAACAATAGACTGGAAGTTGGCTATTTTGTGTGTAGGGCTTTGTCGAGTAGAGTTAAAGTAGGTTGATTATACAATTTGCAATCATTATGCATCAATTGAGTTCAATTTGTGCCTAATTTGTTTGCAATTATCAGGGATAATGTGTTACTTGTTTGCACTGACAAATGGAAATGAGTGCCATTGATTAATTGTTGTATACTCGCATTTGCAGTTACAGTATTGTTGAGGTGATAAATCGTTTTGGCGAAGGGAGGACGAGTTATGGTGCGTCGATTGCAGAGGGTGGGCGAGCTGTTGCAAGAGGAAGTGAATTTATGAAGACTTGCATGGCTTGTCGTGGTGGTATGGTGTAAATTGCTTGAATTCGGAAGTATGTGATTTTTGAGAAATATATGTTGTGAAGAGCATAGCGCGCACCAAGTTCCAAAGATAATTGGCCGAATTCGAATCCTGATGATAAACTATTTTCGATGGGAAATCAGTTAATTTTTTTTTATCAAAGAATTGCTATGCGATGCAACTCCACCTGCAAGATAGAATAAAAACTCTAAAGGTATTGCCATAGCGCTACCTCTCGCAACGATCCAGCAAGCATCCGAGGGTAAAACTGACCTGAGACAATTTCAAATAATCTATCGTTCGGTTCGGCATAAAATTGGCGATCAATCTAATTTTTTCAAGCTGTCTAACCTTCTTTATCTTTGTAATTCAATACATTACCCATTGAACCACATTGCTCACATCATAGATTCAAAATGACTGGGGGAACATTTTTAAAATATCTGGCACTGCCGCAAGTCTTTTGGATGGGCGACATAATTTGAAGAAAAATTTAAATAACGTTAAAAAAAATGATTCTCTGTAGAAAATAATCGAGTATTTGTTGGTAAAAACGACCGAGTTAAATGCATACACGTCATCAGTTGTTATGAACCTAGTTTTTAGAGAAATATATTAACCAAACAGTTGTATTTGTGTTTTTGTTTAAATTTTATGAGAAAATTAGTTAAAAACATTACACAAGCATTTGGTAGTTCTTACGCAACTGTTGGTTATTAATAATAACAGTTCTTCCTATTAATTTTAAACCCACTCAACGCTTGTTAAACTATAAATATCTCTTGTAATTAAAAAAAAAACAAACGGTTTGTTCAAAAATAGAAAAGCCGCCTTGTTTTCGGGTTATTTAATATTGAAAATCTATTTTTAGTGCAACGAGTAGTACCAGATAATTTAGTGTTAAATTCAAGTGCCAAAATAATTTCAGTTGCAAGGTATAAATTACATCACTATTAAATAACAAAAGTAACTAAAAAGAAGTAATGATAAATATGTGAGAAATAAATAAATTAACTTAAAAAAAAAAATACAAAGCATTTTAATTCGATTTCGCAATAATGATTTAATAAAAAATAAGAGTATGGTTTAGACCACACGACTGAAGTAAAACTTCTTTAGCTCCATCTATATATACATGTTTAGTTTATACATTCTAATGTATCAATTTTCTTCAATAATTTACTGGCTATGAGAGGAAGAGATCAAGAAATTGGGCGAGCGCACTGCTCTCTCTTGCAGGAAACGGTTGCCACTTACAAAAAAAACTAAAATTGTTTTAATTGATTTTGCACAAAAGTAGTATGATACAGATAGTAGGCCACGGTTGCCACTTACAAAATTGATTGATTTTGCACAAAATTACCAGCTGCTAGAATACATGGGAGATCATCTACCTATTTTCTTATAACAAACCCTTAACAAATTAGAGTTTCATGTCTGTATATAAATAATATGATTAATTATTATTATTCACCATCAGTCAAAAGAAGAAAATGAGTGCATTCTGTAATTTTTTGAATAGTGATGAAGCATAGCTATGTAAATAATGCAATACGTTCACTCAGAAGAAGTAAGGTAGCATTTAAATGCGGTGATATCGAGTTCGCAATCTTGTTACATCTGCTCAAAAATTTACCATAACCAGATATATATTAACAAAACTCCATAAGGAAACAAAAATACCCAATTTGGTAAAAAATTACAATAGGGTAACCTTGCAATAGGCGTGTCTTAGATATACGAAACGTAACTGGCTATGAGAGAATGAAAAGAAACTGTGTGCTCGCACCTGTCTCTGTTGCTCCTATAGTGTGATGCAGACAATAGGCCTGCACTGCAGTGATACCAGACTTTAGAGGCAGGTTATACCATGGTTATACTCAAAACATCCCTTTTATGTTTACAAAATAAATAAATTTATTATTTTAAAAAAATATTCGTGATTCATTCACAGACACATATGTCATTTTATTTAGGAAAATAAAAAAAGAAATGAAAGCATTTAGATATTTTGAATGACTTTTTTCTAAACGTGAAAACATTTAATTTGATCGTAGCTTGAATAATTTTTTTATTCCTAATTGCTCAGGAACAAAATTTGACCAAAAAGTAAAATCCCTTTCTGTTTGTACTATGAGGTCTGAAAAATCCCTTTGCCCCTTTTAGCTTATTATTAGTGAGAAAATGCAGCAAAAAGTGATAAATCCTCCGATCTGGTATCACTGCTGCACTGTATGATGTGTCTTAGATAATGTAACATAACTGGCTGAGAGAAAGAGAGAACGAAAATGTGTGCTCGCATCTATCTCTCTTGCATCTACACTAATATTCGAAACGAAACATAACTCTCTCTCTTTTTATCTCACTAACTTATATCTCCCTCTCAACTTCCGCTCGCAATTTCCGCAACGATTTTGTGACGCATTCACCAGCTTACCTCCCCCCCCCCAGTCAAGCGTGCCTAAAGAAGTATTACTTCAAAAATCTTGATTACAACTAACTGATCCGGCGAACTTAGTTCCGCCCAAATTCGTTTATGCAATGAAAATAATAATTCCCACCGTGCTTTTGTAATTTGGCCAATTCAAATTCTATTCAAAAGTTATATCAAATACAATAGAAATAATTGAAGAAATGTCGGATGTGTTTCAATCAAACCACAATGATTGACGTGTCGCTGTCGGTTAACCTTCAGCTTTTTCACTGAAGTGCTTTACGGTACACGATGTACAAAGCGGAAGGTGAGCACGACACACACAATTGAGAAACATGGGAATTCAAGATTGATGGCACAAATATTCAGTGATTATCCTGTGACTTATTAATTGTCAAAGCGAAAGCGAGACGCACGGGAAATTAAAGAGGCTTAAATACGAATAACAATTAAATGAACGTTTTAATTTGAATTTCCCCTCAAAATCACCACTTGTATGACTTGATGCTTGATTTGAGTTTTCACAATCTATAAAATTATAACTGAGCCAACTTTCAATTTCAAGCAGTGGTCCCTGACTGTGAATATATATAAATATAAACAAATTAAAAAAAATTTAAGCCGTTTTGTAACGTTTTGAAAAGGCGCCTTTCCCCTCAATCTGGGACCACTGGCAGTAAGAGCGGAACATCCAAAGAATTCACAAAATTTTAAATTTGACATTTTTTTTTTTGTATTGGAAGTGACACTACCCGTTTTTCAAAGTCTATTTTTTTCATACAAATTTCGATCCCAAATCTTATTAATTTCTACAGAGTTATTTTGTTATTTACGACGGAGAAAATTTGGAGTAAACTGAGTTTACAAAAATTCTCGGTTATTTTCAATCCACTATAACTCTGTAGCAGGTATATTAATAGTATTTCTTGGTTGATTTTAAATAATTGATTTTTGTGCGTCCATTCAAGATGTTTCTTTGCCCACAACAAAAAATCGGTATTTTATTAGTTTAGTGTGACACACGCTACGTTCTCCTTTTCTATGCAACCTTACCATTTGGTTGGTGCATATTTCACAATATGTATTCAAGTCTCAAACGTGAAACCTAATAATATAATGACGATGATCAGAAAATTTATTTTACTCAAAAAAAATTAAAAAACAAAAATATATAACAGAGTTTGAGAGAAAATCTTTTAGCATACCGTTAGCACCGTTGCCTTCGGTATATATACACAGTTTGTATATTAAGCAATTTTATGTTCGCATAACAAAAAAAAACCCTCAAAATTGCTAACCAAGCTCTCAATAGGATTGCGGCGGCAGTGGCAAGTTCAAAATTGCTAAGCCAATAATTCCCACTCTACGCCAAACGGGCTCTCCCACAATATCGATCTGCTAAATTTTTAATTGCTTCATATAGGTTAGCGATAGGTAGTCATCCTGTGTATTTGTGCCTGGATAAAACTCACCAACGACAACACACCTGGGCGGGTAACTTTTTCGCCCAATCATCCTATAGATTGAGTACGGGCATGTTTTCATTCGTGGTAGATGCGACGGTATGTAGTGACAGGAATATTTTAAATTTTTAACACAATCCCCACTGTGCCCCTAAACCGCGTGTTTTTGCTGCCGTTTCATCGAAGCTTATCTTCGCCAATGGACGCTATTGTAAGTGGGTATTCGGATATCATTTGCCAAAAATCGTTCTGCTTTGGGTACCTACTTTTATCTCCAATTGTGCGGTACTATTTGTTTTATGTTTTTTTTTAACAAAAATCGTAATCTGTCTATCTACCGCAAATAGGTGAAGTGTGTTCCCCCGTGCTGTCGTCAAAGCGATTTTATATTATATTTCGGGTCCAACTATTTATCTCCCAGCTCTCAGTATCATATTTAGATGGGGCATTTGATTTTACTGGCACTTTCGCCGAGGGAGGCACTCTCGTAAAATATGGAAAAAAAAACCCACTATCCCTCCTCGGAAATGCAAATACCGGGTGCCTCTCAATTCGGATTACAATGATAAGCTGTATTGGGTGTCAGTTGGAGGACCGATATAAATACGAGACAGGCAAATCCTTTAAAAGCTTGCATCTAAATCATTGAAATTGTTTTCCTTTTTCACCAAATGGGAAGGAAGGAAAACTTTTTTTAAATTATCGGCGAATTCTCGGGGGCTGACCAAGCGAACCCCATTTAAGATAAAAAATCTAATTTAAGGTTTTAAAAAACGATGAATGTTAAATAACAAACGACGAAGGTACAAAGAAGCGATAACAGAGCCAAAACAAAAAGAAAAAAGAAATAATCACGCATGAATGGTTTTGAACAATTAGGAAGATTCTTTTGTTTTAAGAGAAATAAGGAGCAGGCTGACTCGGCTGGAAAATGCTATAGTGGCCATAGCGTATATTGGCCGAAAATGTTGGCTATAAATTCAGTTTTATTTGATCTTTAAGCTGTTTATGGCCTTTTTCCAAAAATAGTGTTTTGTTTATGCTTATGTGTCTTTTGTGTCTCAGAGCCGAGTAGTGAAAAGATTGGGAGATTTAAGAAGAAGTATTTAAGAACTTTAAGTCCGTGGATGATTTGAAACAATTATATGCGAAGGATATTCGATCCAAATCATATAAGTAGCTTTAGGAAAGATACAACTGCAAAATCGCGTTGATGAATGGGATTATCGCTATACGGGAAACCATCGAAACTTGAGGAAGACTTCTAAAACAGTTTTTGATTTAAGTGAGTTTTTTAACATCACCTTCAACCATTTGAATAGTCAGAGTTCTTGACCAATTTGATATTTATGTGTTGTTCGTTTAAATGTTCGGTTGTCTTGAACGGAAAAAATATTTCCAAAGATCTTTCTTTTGTTTCGTTCTGTTGTGAACGTAAGTCAACAATTTGGTCCGTAATTTGCATCATTTTTCGTGCTGGCATTCACTTTCGGAAATTCACCTTTCTTTTGATGAATTTTCCAGAAAAATCTGTTTTGAAATGACGCCTCAATCGGAACGATATAAAGACTTGTAGCTTTTAAAAAAAATTACGATACCTACTTGTCCGCTTTTTGAATGCAACTACACCGACATGTAAATAAATAAAAGGTCTTTTATTAGCGATTTGACAATTTCAAACTTTCAGTGTGAACGCACCCTTAAACCGATTACCAAACGGCCCCATGACGCCTCCGCCATGAAAACCGCACCAAACAGTACAATTTTGCGGATGAAATGCTGATTCATGAAGGGTTCTCATTCTCACCTGTTTTGTAGCGGATATTTGGCTTATTGATAAAGCCGTTTAACTAAAAATACGCTTCATCGCCGAAGATGATTTTGCGATGAATATTGAACTAGAAGTAGCGGCCGAATCGGTCGAAATGTGTTGCCGAGTCATCGAAAATCAGGTTCAACGTGGTCGACGCGAATGAAGTCGAATTCCATTCATAAATTCTTTGATAGTAATTCAAGCCAATCAAAAATAGTTATACAATCGGATGTTTGTCAGACGTTCGCGATCCGCCAGCTCTCCGCCAGTGTAATTTGTAGTGCAGCACACTAAGCACTGGCACGGGGGACGCATTTAAAAGGCATTCCGAAGACGACAATCTCTTTAGATTTGTTATCGTTTACATTTATTTTTATTTTAGCACTGAATTCAAGAAACCTTGAGAGCGCACGCTAAAACTGATTCTGTGATGACCCAAGGATGACCGAACCATTTACGAGGACCAAAGATAAGAATGAGTCATTAGTTTGAGCCTTAAAAGGTATCCTAACTTTGAGGATAATTATTTCGTGATACTGAAAATGTTAGCTTGTCTTTGGAAGAAATGTCAACTCACTCGGCTCATCCAAACTTGCCTCAACCCATCAATGTAGTAACTGTAGTTTCGTTTTTTTCTGACAAATATTTACGATATTGAAGCGTTATTGAAAGATCTGTAAGAGCTTATGGTTGGTGGCATTGCAAACATTTCGCAATTGTTGCATTGATCAAAAAATGTTATGTTAATAAATATAATTTATTTATAATTTTAAATGAAACAGTTAATATTTCGTCCAACTATTCATTCCCGCTTTCAATTAAATGACTTATGATTATGCTACCTTTGCACAGTTAAAATACTGCGGCCATTTAAAAAATCAGTGGGCAGGATCGACTTTAAATTAATTTCTCAAAGACATGTTTTTGTTAAATGTTATTTACCTAGTAGCCTAGTAGGTTGCCTCTAAAATAACCAACTAGGTGAGCTTTTAATATGCGGTCATTATTCCGACATGTTATTTGAATATTCCCTGGATCCCAGTTTTCGTTATAATAAACTCTACAAGCAAACAGCTATTAAACCACAATTGAGTCAGTAACATCATTGGATGTAATTGAATTTCGGACTTTGTTTCGGGCACTTTTCATACACGAACATATGGTACGTATCCTCTCACTTCACATGTCCGTACACATGTATATTTAGATTCGACTAATAAGTGTCAGTTTTCATTGCGGGTATGGTTTAACTGCCACCCTCCCCCGCCTCTGCCCCTTGACTATCCTATAATACATACTAGTATGCAATGCAGTTTGCTGTTTAAATTTTAAAGGAGGTAGAAATTCGTGGCAGTCAAACTTTGATATTTGCATGAAATGTCATGTCCGTGTGGTAGTTGAACCCATATTTGCATTGCTTAATGTATTAGGTTCACAGGCACAGCCAATGACATATAGAAATCAATAATGCAGCGAAAACTTCCACCTACAGAGCAGACAAAGTTTGAATATACCTAAGTACGGTATAGAGCCGGTTGCCGTATCTGCGGGCTTATGCTGGCTGAATGCGGAGTTTAATTGAACCGTAAAATTGAAAAGGATACACGAAATCAGAAAAGTTATTCCTTTTTATTGGAGTTCTATAAATTATTATAAATAGATACTCATCATATTGACTTGAATTCAATGCTGGTTGAGAGTGGATTATGGGGCGCTTTTGTGTTATTTTTGGCTAGAAAATAAAAATCTTAAACTCCTCCATCAGCGAGGGAAAGTGTTCACATGGGCATTTAAGTTTGCTAGGCAAATAAATAATTTGGAGGTATAGTTCCATGAAATATATACTTGAGACTTTTTAAAAGTTTCTGTTAGATGCGAACTTTTAGATAAAAGCTGACAGACCCAGAAGGCATTGCGAACTTCTATCTAGGAAGTCTTGGGGGAGAGAACTGGGAAACATATTGAATATCTGAGCAATTTGCATTTGGATATTTGCGCGGAATTACTTTCAACTTTGTTTTAGAAAGGTGTCGATATCAATATAGTGTACGGCAGCATAGGCGGTCGCACTTACAAGAACAGAACAGACTTGTTCGCCGAACAGTCACTATATAGCCGTAGGTAGAATAGTGCTGTCACAAAAAGTTGTCCTAGAGGAGTTGTAACATTTCTAAACTTTTTATACACAAAATATCATAATTAAAACAACATATATTCTCTAAATTTTGTCAAACATATGAGAGTATAAATGTCATGAGAAAGTTTCTTGATTAGCCGTTTGGACTCGGCATTAAATTGTAGATCCCTTCCATGTGTCATGAAAATTTCAAAGCTAGGCCAAAGGTCCTTTCCTTCCGGAGCTCTTGAACCAATTTATTTTTCTTTTTTTTAGAAGAGCATGTCGGATATGGTTCTGCCAGTAACTCACTTCGGGGATGTGAGAGTTACTGTGGTTGACAAGGTATTCCTCCGTCATCATCTCTTCTGTGGTACACTGATCTCAGTTCCATATATGTCAGGAAAAAAAAAAAAACAAGTACGACATTTTTTGTTCATTGATTCAATATAGTATTGAAATTATCTTGTAGCCCGTCTTTAAAGCTTCTCCTTTAAACGGTTCTAACATAACCGAGCATTCACCTTGTAACCATGCACACAAGGACAGAACATCCAGGGATGCCAGTGCCAAATGCTTATTGCGAATAGATGAACTCATCCAAAGTGCCGATGAATGGTGGTGACGATGTGAGTATTAAATATATATATGCTCAATCCATATACAATTAGGTCGCGAAATGGTCCGCTTAAATGCAAGCGCAACATATTTACGCCTTTAGGTATGTGTATTTACAACCATTGGCACCATTTTTAATTCTATCTTGGCAATGAATTCCAATTCGTTCATATACCAATCTGGTCATATTGATGAAACCGTTAAACGGTTTATGGGCACGTAATTCAAAGTAATGGGATGTCTCATGACCACTCAGTCGCAACACAGCCCCTCGAGTTAACACCACAAAAAGGACTTGGGCTTTAATGCGCTTGTATTTGTTGTGGCCAAATAAAAGTGTTTACAATTAAAAGTGCCTTCCTCACTTCTACCTTACTGCCTCGCGTTCCCTTCCTTACAATCTGCAAATCACCAAATAACCGCAGCTTAACGGAAGCACCTAACCGTGTTTAGTGCCACAGTCCAGAACGCCGTGCCAGTAAACTCCGTGGCAGTGTCAAATCAGTTGTTTAGCTGAAGAGGTGTTACGTACCTTTGATTGAAAAACACACCATACCTACTTCCTATTAAATATGAAATTACAAAGACAGTTCGCAGCATATGGCAAATCCTGCCGCAGTTAAGCTCATTACATACAGAGAGGCAACGGCATGCGTGGCAAGGACATTCCATAATTCAGCACCACACCGTCTACACGCTTCCTTAACAGTTGTAATTTGTAATTATATTTTAGTGCTGATAATAAAAATCATCTCATTATTCCGTGCTTACGCATTTCTACGGCGCCCACATCCTGAACGGGATTAATTAACTCAACAAATTTTATCACTGCCGCCACGCCGAGGCTCACGAAACGTTCGGAGATAAATTAAGGTTCGTGCCTTGTACTTGTACGGTTGTACCTCTAATTCGATTCGAAGAAACACGAAATTAATTACATCACTTTGGCGGAAATAAAGGATATACATGGATATGCCAACAGGCTTGGAAACGCACACCGTAAAAAGGATTTCCCTGGTTGCGGGTAATTCTATGGCCTATGTTTGTTTTTTGTTTCCGATTTCTCTGACTCTCTCTGGCCGTGTTTCTTTGAGCTATGAATCAGTCTGTTTACATTGAAAGACCAAGACTGTTTTTCGAAACAAGAGCAGGGTTGTATATGACAGGGTGAGGGGATTGATGCGTGGTTTCGTATGCTTAGGAGACGGCGGCGGGTATCTTCGCGTAAGTCGTAATGCGATTGAAATTGGGTACATTAATCAAAAAGGAATGCGTGGATTATTTGCGTATAATTATCCTGGCGAATTTGTGCTGTGGAATTTTTATTTAACAACAAACAGACTGAAACAGCTAAAACGGCGAAATTTTCGGATGAATGGAGTACATAACTTTAAATGTTATTGGCTTCTAAATCTTGTTAACAAAATGATAAAGTGACATCGAGATTTTGGATGTTTACCGTGGTAGATAAATTAGCTTTAAAGCAACTGTCTGACTGCTTTCGGACTATTACGTGGGCCTAAATATGAGTGTAGATATGTATGTGGTAGTTGGAGAAAAAAAAGTTATCAGTACAAAGGAATGCTGGTAAGTTGAGTTTTTTTTTTTGTTACATTGATATTTTTTTTTTGTCGGAGGTTGTTACTATTTGATGGAGCACTCAGACACAACTACAGGTCCATTGTACTGCCAAACAGACACCTTACATTATTGTACTTAGTTTTTCCGTCTTTCGAAGAAAGATGAGAAAAAATGTTCGGCACTCACCACATCAGCCCCAAAGATCCGCCACCTGATGCGAGCAAAGACGAGACATCTCCGCAAACAGGACAGATGGTAGTGTCGCTCAAGCCCGACACATTTAAGTGTTTGGCAAAAGCTCGGTGGCCCGAAAGGTCGCCCACAAGCAGTCTGCAGTCGATTCTCCTAAGAGACAGAAGGAAAGACGCGAACCTTTTACAGATGTCCGGGCGCAGTGGTTTGGTCGGCCTACACCCAGCACAGTCACACCACCGACGCTCGTGGTCACGAGAAACCCAAGTATCAATGGATGACCTAACCACAGATGCAGGCAGACCCAACGCAGGTTCAGGTCCTAAGAAAGCTTCTTCGGAATCCTACCTGACAAGCTCATCAGCGATCTCATATCCCTGGATACCAGTGTGAACTGGGACTCAAACAAGATTCACTGTGTTTAGCCTTCCGACCAAGTTTACAGAAAGCTTGAGTTCGAGCACTAACTTATAAGAGGTAAGAGGGTTGAGCAACGCTTTTAATGCAGCTTGGCTATTACTACAAACGCATATGCTTCAAGCCTATCTATTTGTCACAATATAACGCATAGGATAGCGAAAATCTCCGCTTGAAAAACAGACGCATGGTTACCTAAGTCACTACCACTTAGGTCGAATGCCAAAAGTTGACAGCGCTTTATCGGTTTTTGATTAAACATGCTTGGACCAAAGTAGCTTACTCCCAGATATTTGACTTCATCGGAGATCGGGATAGTGACGCCTTTTAGCAAAAGTTGAGTCAGACCAGTGACCTTACTCCTTCTCGTGAAGAGAACAACCGTAGTTATATTGATATTGATATTGATTAAAGATATACAAATAAAATCTGGGAACAAGTCGGAAGCAGTATATGTGATGATTCAATATTGTTTCGAGCTTTCTTCTGGCACTTCTTGAATTTTATGCCGAGTGATGTCATGACAGTGAGTCAAGAAAGGTAGCGCAGTGGAAAAAACCTTAAGATTTATTTTGTAGTTTTCAATATTTCCCAACGTTAAAGGATGATACTGACTTTCTGTCAAGATTTCGAGCGGGAATCAGCTTTCAGTGTCAGAGAAACCTATGATTTAAAAAGAAACCAGTGGCCCACCCCTTATATTTTATTTTATTTAATTACTTAAGCATTTAAGTCACAGTTAAACCATAAATATTTACTTTAAAAAAGGTTTTTTTTTTTTCATATAGCTAAATGTAGCATTTCTTACAATAATTTTTTTTTTAAATTGAATGTTGAAATTAATTACATGATTGAACTTTCATAGTTGATGTAAAAAGAAATATATCGACTATTTTGGCTGGCAGGGTCTTATATGCGACATTCAAGAGACCAATTCTTGAACCGTCCAACTCCGCTGCTCTTTTGAAGGGCTGAGATCTTTAAGGATCTGTAGGTTTATTATTTTGATTTTAAGTTTATATTAAATAAATCAGTCAAACTCATTTGACATCTAATGTTCTCGGTGGACTACCTAATACAAAAATGTACTTCAAAATCTAAAAAAGAATGGGTCTAGCCCTTCTAATTCTCTTATACTTATGTGACACTCTTCTATATCTATACATATAATAAAACTGTAGCCTTTTTCATGTGTTAACGGTTGGCGTGAAAACTACTGCACAGATTTCGATGAAACTTTTGTTGAAATGTCTCTTAAGATCCTGAGAAGGACATAGGCTATTCCTTTCATTGCCATGCCTATTTTGTGGGAGCGGTTTTGACCAAAATGTGTTTTTTTTTTTAGCTTTACTGCCTTTTAATCGCTTTTACTCAAACAATTCTTAATAAATGTAAACAAAACAAAATACCAACAAGAGCCAACACTTCTATAATTATTTGAAGTCATCAATTAGCTTTCTGTGTCATTTAAAAGCTGAGCTACAACCCAAAATCTAACATGAAAACACTGAATTTATTTTCTCAAATCGAAAATTATCAGCAACCGTTGTTATTGATCGCTGTTCTACTTTGGGGTGGGTGGCTGGCGCACATCGCACAAGCACATACATGACAAGTTTTCTCCGATTAAGTGAAACGACAGAGAAGTATGCGAGGTGAGTGTGGATGTAAACAGCGATAATGTTTTTCTGAGGAAATGCGCAGATGGCTGATGACGTGCGTATGGTGGTGTAAATATATTTATTGAGCTTAAGGTTTTTGTGTTTTTTGGTTATAATATTATAATATTACCTACATAACTACAGCTACAGTAAAGAATTGAAGAATTCAACAAGTGAAGACGATATACCTAGGTGAATTAATTTGTTTGATTTATTGTTGGTGTAAATACAAATCTAATTTAAGGTTTTTGTTTTAGTGGTTGTTTTGATATTACCTACCTACGTGAAGAAGTGAAGAGTTCAAGAAGTTGAATTGTATTAATTACGATGTTAAATTTAAATTTCTTAAATTTGTATTTAGGTGAATAGATTTGTTTGATTTATTGTTTGACATTGACAAGGTTTATCACTTTGTTTTATTGTATTGAAACTTAACTTTTACTATCTATGTAACTGGAAATTACACCGTGTACGAAGTTGCGGACACAGCTAGTCTTACATATAACTAATAAAATAATAGTAATAACAATAATAAAATGGCTAATACAAGGTATGTGAAGCGTTAAAGCGAAGCATAGTTAGTTTTTAAACGTTGATTTTATTAAATATATTTCTGGAGATGCAGACATTACCTTGTTCTTTGCCAGATTTTTAAAAGCTTCAAAAAGTCTTTCAATGTAGGGTGTTTGTAAATAATTTTCTCATGAAAACCGAGCATATGAAGCTTCAACAGCACCCAGAGATGATTGCAGATACTAATTAGTTCTGGTCTTAAATATTTTTGTGAAAAGTTTCAGTCCTCTTGAAATAAATTAGTCGAAATGCTGGTCTCAGTATGCTGCCAAATAGGTCAAGTAATTTTTGGGTAAATACATTTCCTTAAAAGTGCAAGTGAACATTTTTTTATTCCAACGGAAGAGTCTTAAACATTGTATACCTAGCTTGAAGATTCCTCGAAATTTTGAATGCCTCGCTCTTGAATGAAACCCTCTTGATATTTTTCTGTCCGTCTGTCTGCTTACTGAGTTTAAAGTCGAGAATAAGAACGCAGACTAAATTCTTTTGCTAAAAGATACGTTCGTATATTTAAATTATTTTTTTTTTCAGCGTTAGTTCTATGTTCTTGACGGATGGTGCGGACATCGTATCAGCCGGATCTCATCATATCTCTGATAGACGGTGAATAAAAAAAATATATTTAGCTTTATTTTTTTCTATCCTGTCTCTATATGAGAAATATTCATGGACCTCTCGTCTCGACTGGTTTGGTTTTCTCTTCTTTTACAACCGTATATAGTGGGTATATGGTTGTAAAGAAGAGAAAACCAAACCAGTCGAGACGAGAGGTCCATGAATATTTCTCATCCTTAATAGCGAATTGCAAATTAACTCAACAGCGATATGGCGAAAATATTTCATTACTCCTCTGAGGACATACATTTTTAATGCGGATAATATATCCCAAGAATATTTTTGCCTCCTCCACTCTTGTAGTTGCCACATACAACCCCCTATTCAATTAAATAACATTGTTGAACGGCTTCGCATAAAAGCGGACAGTAATCCCCCACCGCCTTTTGATAAGAGTTTGTTTGTTCTTTCCTCGAGGCTTACAAAACAAAGGCAAGCGTAAACACGAAAAGAAAGGAAAAAGAAAATCAATTTTGTCGATATTTATCGGCAAGGATTTTTTTTTTCTCCCACTGGATGTCATTGAACGAAAAGATATAGGTAGGGAGATATCATTGTTTATGCTTACAGAGGAGATTGTGGATGGATGGCGGAGAGGCTATCCTTTAGGTACGACATCAAGTGTGTAGATTTGCACAGGTGGGTTCTGGGTTCATTTAATATGGCGCGCGACGATTTGAGAGCCGCTGGTATAAGAATCCGGTAGTCACAATGAATCATCCACAGATGACAGCAGAAACGCTATTATGCTAACACTCTGTGTATACATGGTGGTTAGTTTACCACCATATCGTTGAAAAGGGTCTGTTACAGCTGCACCGTGTTAACTTGTGCTGCCCGAAGGGAATCATGATGCATGGGAATGTGGAGCACATCCGACACGATGTCATCATTTTTATCTGCACGTCATATTATCTCATCTCATATGCAGCAGGATACTTATGCAAACTCTGACTACCTGGAAATATGCAGAACAGAAATCTAGACAATGAATTGTGAAAGCAGTAAATGTAAGAGAAACCTGATTTTTGTATTCGCCCACATTCCTTGGATAATCCCAGAAGGAGCAGAGGACTCCTGTTGAGTGCAATTCAAATAGGAGTTTTAGGTTAAAGATGTTGGTGTAGTATCGTAGAATGGAAAACGAAGAGGACGTAGATGGGTACGGAAATCTCACAGAACGTCGTGTTTTTATCGTCTGTCATCTAGCTATCATTGTCAGCAGAAATTGTGATTGCAGTTCATCTAAAGCCAAGCAGCCCAGTTAGTTCCTTAGTACAGGTAGGAATAAAAGTCACCAACACTTTCCGGTTAACTAAAGCTGTCATATTTTTATCTTACCTATTACGACGTTATCCCCTAACGGATTTTTTTAACACATATGGACCACATGAAAAGTGTGTTTCCGGAGGCGATTTCTATTGTGTAATTGTTATTCGCAAAATATAAGCCTAAACAAAACAAAACGCCTGCAAGTGATTGACCCTAGATGATTTGCTGGTTTCATATCCTTCAATCCCTCGAAAATTCTTTGGATTACGAGCCGACCTCAATATCGGGTCAGACCTGCTTTACTAGAAATATTGGAAAGAGATGTTTCACAATATTCTCATTCTATCGTCTATCTTTTATCTTCTAGCTTCTATCTTCTACTTCTATCTTCTTTCTTCTAACTTCTACCTTCTATCTTCTATCTTCTATCTTTTATCTTCTATCTTCTATCTTCTATCTTCTATCTTCTATCTTCTATCTTCTATCTTCTATCTTCTACCTTCTATCTTCTATCTTCTATCTTCTACCTTCTGTCTTCTACGTTCTATCTTCTATCTTCTATCTTCTATCATCTACCTTCTATCTTCTATCTTCTATCTTCTATTTTCTATTTTGTATCTTCTATTTTCCAGCTTCCAACTTCCATCTTCCATCTTCCATCTTCTAACTTCTATCTTCTATCTTCTACATTCTACCTTCTATCTTCTATCTTATACCTTCTATCTTCTATCTTCTATCTTCTATCATCTACCTTTTATCTTCTATCTTCTATCTTCTATTTTCTATTTTTTACCTTCTATTTTCTATCTTCCAACTTCCATCTTCCATCTTCTAACTTCTCCTTCTAACTTCTATCTTCTATCTTCTCTCTTATGTGTTCTAGCTTCTATCTTCTACTTTAAAAGCGCTTGGATCAGTGGTTAGTGTACTGGACTACTTAGCGAGGGGCCTCAAGTTAAGTTCCCGGAAAAAAACTATGCCACCTCTTGCGAAGGTCTGACAAACTTCCGAGGGTATAACTGTCAAGAAACTGTGTCCCAATTAGCAGTTCGGACTCGGCATAAAGTATTGTCGCCTAGGGTTCAATGCAACAATTCGCCTGAATCCGATTTGATATCCATGAACCGCCGAGCTTTTAGGGGCGTCTGAGAGCGTTTCAGAATCGGGGCCTAGAAACGTTTATATAGGGCAGCACAATTTTACTCGCAAGAGTTTGAAAAATGTGTATGCTTTGCCTACCCTATCGTGTAAACTCACCTATAGGCCTTAAAATCCCCAATAATTTTTTCAGTTTCCGATGCTCTAAAGGATCTCTGGAACAGTGCCTTAAATTGGTGAAATAATTGCTTGGCCTATTGCATATTTTCCCCATACACATCCTTTCAAAGCCCTTCCTTCCCGCTTTTGCCCATCGGCAGTTGGCACATTATCATTCGCGTACGGAGCTGTGAGGCAACAACTTTACCTAAGCATCCGTGAAATATAAAAAGAACTGTCAGAGCGATTCATCAGAAGATGGCTCTCGGAATTTTCAAACCAACTGCACTCACTTTTGAGCCATCCTGTTAAAATCGTCTTTAAGAATTCCCTCAGAGGAATAGATTTAATAACGCCCCAAGCCATTTATAAAAATCAGTAAAGCGGGTACTTGCTTTCCGATGTAACAACTTCTCCTTTGGTATAGCTTTCGTCGTTTTTTCTACCTCGTTGCCCCACTAAGTGGAAAAATTGCTAAGTTTTGCATCTTCAATCTAATAACCCAACTTCAACTTCAACTCATCCTTTTTTACTTCCATTTTTTTTTTTTTGTTTGCTTCTCATAAAACGAATGAATAGAGGAAACCGTCAGAAGATGCAAAAGAAAGCAACAAAAAGGCGCAAGAAAAAACGACAGGGAATAATGAATGTTTTTTTTTTTTCTATATATCTAGTTGTCATGTAGGAGAGTCTTATAGTTTTTGAGTAGCAATCGTCGACACAATGCTCTTCCCATGTCTGTAGTGTCAATAAAAATCCTGAGAAGGGTTGAGCCAGTATATAGTTTCAATATAATGTATAGAAAACGAAGAGAATTCACGAAGATTGTTTCATTTCAGCACAAAAACGACTTCGAAAGGACACGATATTCTCATCAAGTCGACGGACAAATGAAGGGTACTAACGGTTACGTGATTCGAAGCAAATTTCATTGAAAATGCATTGTCAAAAGCGAAAGGTGATATGGGGGAGCTCTTTCGAAAGAATGTTCGACTCTACTGGAAGAGTGTTGTATACAATTTCTTGAAAGCACCATTTAGAGTACACCAACAATAATGCTACCATTTAGGATAGGACAAAACGATTGCAGCTACGATCATTGAAGCTGCACATTAATGGGGACTTTAAGCTTCCTTTCTGCTGATTTCGAACAAATTTTGTTGCGCAATTTGAAATGACCATTCCTCCGGCTCACACCTGTGACTCTCCATCTCCCGCATATCTTAATTAAATCTTCGCCTAATTAAACAGCCGTACTTTTTCTTAGTACTGCCAAGATAAATACAGCCATTCGCTGTGCGCATTTCGCATCCCTCCTTCTTCTCACAATTAACCACTCAGAAAGCTTTTCACTGCGAAAATGAAATCATCCGCTTACAAACTGAAGAAATCACAAAATACCACTTAAACGCTGTGCATACTCCGAAATGCGAATACACTATTATCAAGTTCACAACTTTTCGTAAAAAAAGGGAAAAAATTGTAATTACAGTTTTGAACTTGAGTAACTCTGGCATTTTGCGAAATACGATCTTTTCGGTAAAACAATTAGCTCTACCCCTACGATTCCATTGTACAATGTACACGCAGCCCCACAATGCATGCATTCTTATACACTGGCGCTCACCTTTTTTACCCGTAATTAGCTCATCGTGCACCTTATGGAATGTAAACCTGGCCCGAAGGGCGAACATAATAATGTTCGCAAGAGTTGTTTCACCTAGGTTTCACAGCACTCCTTAGCAACCTCAGTTTATGCAAATTTTAAATGAGTTCATGGATATTATCTCTCTTCCTCTCTGACTTGTGGGAGACGAGCACGAGAGTATATAGCACTTGAGCATATTACACATACATACCTACTATACCAAGGTAGATGGAGTTGAGCAGCACTCACTACTCATTCAAAGTTCCTGTGAATTTAAAAATTATAAGAATTAAATTAAGTGTGTAAATATGAAAGTAAGTTGTGAATATTTAAAAAATCTGGTTGAACGGATGGTTCTGTAAATTTTAAGGATCAGTACTCTGAACTTCAAAGACAATATCATAGACTAACCAAACTAGACGGTCAGCTTCCGACCTTCCGTGAACCTACCCGATTTTCCCCCCAAAATTCGGACGAAAACCCTCTCTCGTGCGCTCTTTGTGTTCCTGTCTGTGAATACGCCGGGTGGCACTATTTCAATAACAAACACTTTGTAAATGAATTTATAGCAATAAATGTAAAATATTCAAATGTTGAGTATGGTTTTTTAGATACCTTAACTTGACCTCTATCCATTTTCGGTACCAAAAACCGTCATCCGTTCACATTTCAGTTTTCTTTAAATTTTGTTTACACGAATTCTATGCAGCGGCCTGAATGAAATCCCTGGAGGTTGTTCCAAAAATGTGCTAACAATATGCAAGTTAAACCCAAGCTTCCACTAGGGCATAAGTGATTTTTCGAAATATTCATGAACATCGAATAAATTTCTATTAGGCTTGGTGGATGTTTTCAAATTCGTTTATTAGGCATATTTGTACAAACTCAAAATATAATTCTAAATCTTGTAGTTAAATAACTCTGAACAGTGTTGATTAATGTTACAGTAAATGGAACAGTAAAAACACAAATGCTATTCACATTCAAATCAAATGCACGACTGGGTCGATCGAAACTTTCTCGTTCATCAAAAGTTTGCTTGGTTGTTTTCTTATTTTATTTATCTTATGTAGATATAAATCTTATGTAGATAAAAATCTGAAAAACAATGATAGATAAAAGGAGCGGCGAATAGACAGAATATAGGAGAAGGAATAGTGTTAAATAAAATTCACCTTTGGGTAGTTCATCTGATATGGCTGTACAGTGTATCAAATAACAATGTGAGGTTTTAAAAGTTGAAGCTCTCAGTAAAAGGGAATTGTCACAAGTTCTGTTTAGAGAGTTATAAGTGCCTACTCTACAATGTTATAAGCTCTTACACTTTACAAGATTTTTGAGTACGATGACAAGTTCAGTAGGAGTTTTTGTTTCTGATCTGTTAGGTCATGTTTTTATTTTGATAAGTAACGCTGCTATAAGGTGTCAATGATTGGAAGCAGGGTTCGTGATAGATATATATCTTTACGTAGATGTATATTGTAAAAATTCAGAGGTTTGTTTTTGAATATGGACGTGTGTTGTGTGAAAAGAAGAGGGTTATTTCTTAAAAACAAGTTTTGTTATTGCATGTTTATTAGAAGTGGAAAATTAAGATTATTACAAAGATATACCGAGGATATGTGAATACAAATCTCGATTTATGCAGTAATTTTTGAGAAATAATTATCAATCTGATTTATTCGAATTTGTTTAAAAAAACTTATTTAGAATACATTTATTATCCTTAATCAGAATTTTAATCGAAATCGTTAGAGCGGTTTTGTAAAATTTGACAGGCAAAACTGTACCAGTACCAGTTTTTAAAGTTTTTTTGAAATCGAAAATGGGGTTTTCGAGATATGAGCAGTTTTTAAAATTAGGGTTTTCGGTGAATCGAATTGAATATTAAGGACGCAATAATTTTGAAAACAATTGTACTCTAAGTTTGCATTTTAGTCGAAATCGATGTTGCCGTTTTCAAGTAAACTAAAGAAAACTATATTATTAAATATTTTTCAAAAATATATTTACGAAATAAATTTTTTTTACAATCGTTTGGACCGTTTTTTTTAGCGGAATACCGAGTATGCAATCATGATAACCTCACCCACTTAAGCTCAAATATCAATTTTGGTTGAAATCGTTAAAGCCGTTTTCGAACAAATCAAACTGGTATGATATTTTTATGGGTAAAACCATTAATATTGAGGTCACCGTGCAAACAAAAAAAAAGCTGCCCCAAACTCTAAGCCCCCGAACTCCAAATCCAAAGTTTGAACGAAATCGGTTTAGCCGTTTAGGCTGTAGGCATCGGGACATACAGACAGACGGACAGAATTTTGCCACCCACTTTTTTGAGTTGGTCTATCATCGTAATGTCAGAATTGAATAACATCTCGAGTTCGAAATTTCATTTATGCATTTTACATACTATTTACAGATCATAAATATTATTTAAGCTAAAAAATATTTGTTCACCACGACATAAAAACAAAACGTTTTCCCGAAACTGTGTTAAAATATATTTGTTTCAATATGGCATTAAAATCAACGGAAAAAAAAGTGTATTTTCTTAAAAATATAAAAAAAAGCTTGAAGTTACAAAATCTCTTTTAATTAATTATAATTAATATTATGAAATGGATTTCTACTAGAGATTGACAAGTGATTAATTATGCTAAGGTATTTGGCATTAGGCGTTTTTCTTTTTTAGTTCAGAGCACAGCCTGAACTGTAATACAAAAATTTCGTGTTTCTTTTTAGCTCAGAGACATCAGAGCTCATAATTAGTGTTTCGCCAGAGTTCAGAGTATGATCAGAGCGCGCTCTATGAGCTCAGAATAAATTGACTGAGAAGGCTGAGTAAAAAGCTGATTATACACTTACTGTCACATTTGACTGAAAAAAAAACAGGATAAACAAAATAATTGACTTTGTTGTTCTGGAACTGAATGTTACCCAATTTAATAAATAACAATTAATAAAAATATTCAATTTATACATATATCTATTTATTACAAATGACAGCTATGTGCTCAAGTGTTTTGCATAAATACATCAGAACGATCTGAGCACGCTCGGTTCGAGCTTGCATTTGATACCAACAATTTCATAAAGTTAAAAATGTCTTAATATGAACTGTGATATGAACGCCGTATAACGAGTGGGCTCAAAATATGCCAAACACAGTCGCCCACACTTGAAATCCCGCCAGAAAATAGCCGCTCGATTGACATGAAGTACCCGCATAGGATTTTCTTAGTAGCTATGCGTGCGGCAGCAATGGCGCTCCTTAGACTTCTACAGGCACGAATACATATATGAAATCCTATGCAGGATAGGCAGCTTGTAGGCAAATGTACCGTTTCTGCGCTCAGTTGACCGTCTAGATTGGTTTGTATATGGACAATATACTAAGTTAAGTATTTCAAAAACAACTGACGTGTAAAACTTTGAGAATTTTGAACAATTTACGAACATGTGGCGGCGTTATGAACGACAAGCCAGATAGGTACGAACTGCTTCGTTCAATTCTGAAAGTTAAAATTAGTTTTCCGAAACCATATCCTATAAATTTTCAATTTTAAAAAGCTATTGTGGCTATTTGCATACTATTTTTAATAGGTATATACAGCAATCGCCTGTACGTACTTACATTCAATGTTGACAAAAGTGTTTCACATTATGGATAGTCAATTTTGAATAATAAACACATAACTGCACAAGTGCACAGCAAAGCTACCAGAGTACTGTATATATGCTTCAGAAGGTAACGGCGAAGATTGCATTGCTTGATAGTCGATTTAATGACAGAAGTGTCCCGTCAAAAGACCATATCGTATGCTTTGTATCCCATTATTGGTAAGAAGGTACCGCACTGATTTTAATCGTAGACTGGGAGACATACGTTCGTACAACTTAAGTCAATGACCAGGCGCATATTGATTCAAAATTACTTCAAAATCAGAACTTTTAAACGAATAAAGATTTCGCTTCGAATTCTACAAATTTTTCTAATATATAAAAAAAAAAAACTTAAAAATTGAATAAAAAACATTTAAACAAGACACATTCAAGTACCTAGAAAAATAAATAAATAGTTGGCATAACAGGTCCATATGCCTAGCATCTCAGAAACATTCGTTTTGTATGGGCTTTTCATTTTCGGGACGAATGGAGGGAATCTACAATGTTATTCCGAGTGCAGACGGATAATTGAGCAGCTCTTTTATGACAGTTTTATATTCGGTTGCTTTACAGGCGCTCGCGAGAGGTGGCGCAGTGGAAGAAACCTTAAGTTGTCATATTTGTGTTTTTACTGAAGCTTAAATACTTCCACAAATATTGCGGTTCGCAAAAGAGTTCAATAAATCTGACTAAATGAACAATGTTAGCGACTCAAGGCAAAGGCTCCAAAAGATCGATATTATTTACCCACAGACTAATTGAAAATTATAATCATATTAACAAGATGGATCTACTGTTCCAACCCGAAATACGATGACTGTTTTTTGAGAAATACTTCCAGAGCAAGTGAATTTTTGGGTAACAACTTCTATCGATAAATCTGAAATGTAAGGTTGATATCATTGTTACCTATTTTTTCGGTTAAATTTGCCGTTCCAAGCTAAATGTGTTACTTAAAAATTTTGATGGCACATACGTAAACGCTACCGTTATTGAGCTAGGTACACACATTTTCAGTGGAGTACCGAAGGGATTGGTGCTTTGACCTGTTTTGTAGAACATGTAGACCGTTCTGAGAACAATCACAAAAAGCAATTATTTTGTGAAATGCGCACTAGGAAAGATACTTGTTCACTCTAATAAGATAGTTCATAGCCAGGTCCGTCTGGTAGGGAGACAAATAAGCCTCATTAGCACCATCAGTTAGGAATCCATTATCCCACATTTAAGGCTTACAATCTATAAAGAAGAACGGAAATAGACAACACTAAGAGCGCAACACGACTCCTCTTTCTATTGTGCCGGAAGAAGCCCAATCTACGCCCTCTCCATTTGGAATAGTTGAGACCTCTGAATTAACATAAATAATACTTTTTGGCTTACTCTGATACTTACGAGTATATAGCTTTCGTTCTACATCCTTACTCAAAACAATAGCCTTTCATCTATGTGCAACTATACATATCTATCATTCCTTACTCAATCCAAAAGGGGGAACACAGCATTTTGCTATACGTTCTGAAGGATATATCTACCCACTCCACTCAAAGAGATATAATTAATTAGTAGTCTGACAGACCGTTCCCATCAGCATCAACAACATCATCCGTAGGAGCAGCAGCAGTATAGCAGCACAAGCAAAGTATTACCAACGTCAACCGTAGTCCCATCATTATCATGAATTCGGTGTGCGCCGCTGCTGTGCGAACAAAAGGCTCAGCTGCAAAGTTCACTCAAAGCGGAAAAGTACAAAGGGAAGCGAGTCCTTCACCGCTAACAGAAACCCCAATCATCGTCCTCTAAACCGCACCGCCACCTTCATCACAATGGCAGCGCGCACCAACATGCAGATTGAATTATTGCGTCCAATTAAAGTCCGTAAAACTTCATTAACGAAAAAGCATAACTTCTTCGCTTTGTACGCCGCCCAACGCCCACCCCATTTGGCTCGCTCAATATAAGAAACAGTTAAATTTTTCTCTGTTTCTTCATTTATTTTGCACTAAATTTCAAACTTGTACGCTGCTTAATAGACCGACCTAATTGCCGTTTATGCTCCCGCACAGTGGAACCCCTAACCCGGTACGCCACACACCAAAATGGCACAAGTTAACATTGTACAAGAGCAACTGTAATAGTGGCTACGTGTAATTCATCGCCCTCGTGCAACTGACAATTGAACTCGCTCTCAGCCCCCAGCCGCCAAGGCAAGCCTTTCTAACCACGAAACATTCTTAATGAACGAAAAATTAGACAAAAAAAAAAAAAATTACGAAACGAAGCGGCCAGTGCAGAACCGCAACCGAGTAAAAAAGTAATTTGTTCTGCGGGTTCATTTCCGTTGATATCCTTGAAACGTTCCTTACAAGGAACGAGAGAAAAAAATTCCAAATAAATCAGTTCAATCGTAGCGTGGGTGGTTGGTGTTAAAAAGGACCAAAGTCAGCAGTCAGGCCATGCAATACGAAACGCTGCAATATCACAGCATGATTTGAAGTGCAGTACCTAGCTGTGCTCTCAGTCACAGCCACACTCTCCGAGTGTAGCACCAGTGCGGTTCAAGGCCAAATGTTATGAGAGGCAAATAATTAATTTTTTCCTCCTGCCCGTGCGCATAATGTGATGATAATAATTATTATGTTTGTATGCCTTATTCTCGACATTGAAGTGTCAACAAATTGTGGACGCGAATTAAAACACTTGGTTCTTACTTTTAAAATTAAACAATATTTATTTGGAACTATGTCCTTTATTATTGAAATACTTTTTACTAATTCTAAAAGGAGCTTAAGGCTACTATGTAGTTACAATAAGACTGTCGATAAATTCATCATACAGTCGTATTTATATACTTTTCTTATCTATCTACAAGGAGACCCAAGCGTACAATCGTCTTGCTTGATAATGAAGAAGAGATAATATTCCAACATTGTATACAAACGATATTATCTCTTTTACATATGTTATCATTGTAGCGTTGTGTGCAAGACTGTACTAGAGACTAAAGATATCATTGAATACAAATAATGTTATCTTTTTTCTCAATATGTTTTGCTATGGATACTTAACTCCCCCCCTTGTTAAACGAAATCGTCCCGATTTTTCGACGCTATTTTTAACATCTCTCTTTCATAAGTTTTGTTATATGCGTCAATCTTTTTTTGTTTTTGACGAGAAGTGTATAGGTTGCTTATTCTGACTTAGTACGGCTCCAATAGCTATGTTGGATGCATCTGTAGTAAGCTCGAATGGTTTACTATAATCCGGTTGAAAAAGTTCGACTTGTTCTTTCAAATAATTTTTTAAAATTCTAATCGCTTCTAATGCTGAATCATTCAGATTTAACTTAATATTTTTACTTTGTTTTTTGTTTACTTTACCGTTATCTCCTCGTAAATATAATGTCAGGGGCTTGGCTATGCTTGCGTATCCTTTTATAAACTTACGATAGTAACCTGTAAGACCTAAAAATCCTCTCAAATCCTTTACCGTTTGTGGGACTGGAAAATTTTCTATAGCTGCTATTTTCTCAGGGTTCGTAGTGATTCTACCATGTCTGATTATGTGACCTAAGTATTCTATTTCTTCTTGAAAAAACTTACTTTTCTCATCAGATATTTTTAATGTGGCTTTATTGAGTACGTCGAATACTTGACTTATGTGCTGTATATGTTCTTCCTCAGATGAAGAATATATCAATACGTCATCAATGTAAACGTGTACGAATTTACCTACAAAGTCTCTCAAAATGTCGTCCACGCATCTCTGAAATATGCTTGGTGCATTTTTGAGCCCGAAAGGCATTCGTTTAAAATGATATTTTGCGCCATTTATAGCAAAAGCTGTTTTTTCTTTATCATCTGTTTTGATTTTAATTTGGTGGAAACCTGACTCCAAATCTAACGTTGTAAAGTACTTGGCTTTACCTAAATTTTGAATTGTCATGTTGACATCCGGAATGGGGTATCTGTCTGTTACAGTGTGAGCGTTAAGTTTTTGGAAATCAACAACCATGCGCCGTTTTGGTTTTCCTTTTTCGTCCAAACCTTTTTTAGGTACTGTCCATATGGGACTGTTATAAGGACTATGGCTTTTTTCTATTATATTGTCATGTAAGAGTTTCTGTATTTCTTTGTTTACGAATTCGTTATCTGCTATGGGATATGGATATTGTTTAACATAAACCGGATTATCATTGGTCGTCCTAATGCTTGCTTCTATAGTATCTGTAAAGGGTAACGGTCCTATGCTGTTATTAATCTTCATCAGTCTATCTATGTCTGCTTTATAAATATTATTTTCCCCAATTATGTAATTAATTTTCTGAATAGATTCGACACTGCTTATGGTAGTTAGAGTCATATTACTGAAATTTATTTCCGCGTTTAGAACTTTAAGTCCTTCATATCCTAATATCATATCAAAAGACTGAATATCCTCTAATTCAAAAAATGTTATATTTTTCTTTAATATCCTAACTACTTTCTTTGTATCTACCATAGAATAACCATGCATTGTTTTTATTTTTATAGGTTTAATTTTAATTTTTTCGCTAGAATCGCATTTTCTATTAATGTAATTATGGGTTGCACCAGTATCAATAAGAATTTTATAAATTTTCTTAGAAATAGTACTAGTTAAATTTAAGCAGGGCAACCCGTCTACTAGTTTAAATGATCTATTCTTATGTTATTATTTACCATACATTCCGTTTCATCTGCTTCTGCATATGTACTGCTGACATCGTCTCTGCGTTGTTGTCGGGAGTTATTTACTCTCTGCTGCTTGAAGTTCTGCTGATAAGATCGTTGCGGTCTGTTGTGTGTGTTGAAACTCCCGCTGTGTTCACGTTTCGCTGGTGGATTATATACATCGGGTTTGTATTGATTCCAATTTTGTCGCTGTGCATGTACAATTTGTCTCGAGTTTATCTCCATCGGCTGTGGTCCGTCATTTCTCTTGGAAGGGTTTAGGCGTGGTCCTTGATTGTGTTGCTGCATATTATCGTATTGCTTCTGGGGTTGATAATTCGTTGTTTGGCTCGAATAATTTGGTCTTCTTTCGTTTCTGTGTTCATGTGGCATATTTTTGTGGTGCTTATCTTGAGTGAGATGTAAATGCCTGTGCACATTATCATGTTCTATTCTGCGAGCAATTGCGAATGCGTGTTCTAGATCATTTATTGTAGCTGAATATAATGATCCTCTTGTAAAGTTGTCACTCATACCATCAATGAATATACGAACTGCGTCGTCGTTAGCATTTTTAATTAGTCTGTCGATTATATTCGGCGGATCACCTGACATAGTGATTTTTGATATTATTAAATTGAGATTTTTATTTATCTCGTCGTGGTATTCAGACAGTGTGCTTCTTTTTTGCGTGATGGCTTTCATCATGTCTTGTAGCACGTATAGAGGTTCTTGATTAGAGTACGTATAATCTAATCTGTTACGTATCGCCTCAAAATTAAAAATTGTGTTATAATTAGTTAACACATTCGCGGCTGCACCCTGTATTTTACTTTTCACTATAGTCAATGCTGCTGCGTACTTACTGTGTGTTTTGAGGTTTTTAATGCTGTCCATTAATCTGGATGCTTCTTCGCGCCACGACCGATAATTTGATTGATCGCCGTTGAAAATAGGTAGGCTTTTAAATGCGTCTAACTGTATTTCACTACCATCTGTATATGTGGTTCTTATTTCCTCTAGCACAGGTATGTTTGGTACTATGCCTAATCCAGATTTTACTTCATTTAGTTTTGTTTCTAAATTAGTGTTTATTTGATTTTGGTTAGTTATTATTGCTGCTAACCTTGCATTCTCTGTGCGTGTGTGCTCTAGGGTTTGTGTTACTGTGTTGCACCTGGTTTCTAAAGCTTCTAATCTTGCCATTAATACTGCGAGTTGTTCCATTTTGAACTCGTGTCTGTTGTCGTCGAATTTGTGTGTTTTTTTTTCCACATATACACTTTCACTGAATTGCTTTGCTGCTTCGTACGAAGGAGCTATATTTGTACCTGCTATGCTAGGTAATTCTTGTAACCGGTAACGCGAGTGTTCTGTTTATACTAGATTTCACTACTTGTTCCCGAGGTCCGCTCGATTGAAGTTAAAAAGTATATTTAACCTCCTGGCAGGATCGCCAATTAAAACACTTGGTTCTTACTTTTAAAATTAAACAATATTTATTTGGAACTATGTCCTTTATTATTGAAATACTTTTTACTAATTCTAAAAGGAGCTTAAGGCTACTATGTAGTTACAATAAGACTGTCGATAAATTCATCATACAGTCGTATTTATATACTTTTCTTATCTATCTACAAGGAGACCCAAGCGTACAATCGTCTTGCTTGATAATGAAGAAGAGATAATATTCCAACATTGTATACAAACGATATTATCTCTTTTACATATGTTATCATTGTAGCGTTGTGTGCAAGACTGTACTAGAGACTAAAGATATCATTGAATACAAATAATGTTATCTTTTTTCTCAATATGTTTTGCTATGGATACTTAACTCGCGCGCTCTGTGTAATGTGGAAGTGAGACGTCACAACAACCGTCAGACGCTATGACAAATTCATGCTTCACGGCACACTTCCTCGGAAGGATATTTAGTTTTGCCGCCCTTCAAGTGCTACAAACAATAATAGTTTCGAAACTATATAATTACGAATGCGGGGCGCAAGTCCTAGTTTGCTGTTGATATGGACAGTGTCCCGCTGAGAGGAGGATTTTTGCGTTCGTTCCTGTTGTGAAAATTAATTTCTCAAATGAACATAATGGACGTTGATTGAGTGATTACCAGCCACGAGGGCTCTAATAACTATGGATGTTGATCCATAAATAAATATGGACGCAGTGTTTTCTACTGTGGAATTGCATATATTCAGTGTTTAGCATGACTTTTGTGCGATCCGGGCTTTTGCACTTAGGATGTTAACAAAAAAGTGAGGAAAGAATTTTTTACTAAAGAAACCCTACCAATCTCTAAAGTAGCTAAATTGCCTCATTTCAGGAATGATAATAATAGGGACTGTTCCAAATGCAGGCATGTATAAGCAATTTTGAGTCTCCAGCAAGACTTTACCAAAAGTGTCGTAGAACTGTGCTAAAGTCAAGATTGGGAAGTGATTAGAAGCTCACTCTCAGAATGGTACTCGCAATCGGGAAGGCTGGCTGGTATACCATATCCACAGTAGTTTTGTGTTGTATTTTTATGCTTTTGGTTTTGAGCAGTCACTTGGTCACTTGGAAAACTGTAGCGTAACTTTAATCAACCAAGACGTGGCGGAGCCTATGCATGAAATTGTAAAAGTTTATTTCTTAAACAATATTTAATTTCCGGTCATATAACAAATTTAATGAAAACTGTTAGCCATAGATAACATCATTTCGCAAGCAAAGAAAAAAAATATTAACAAAAAATCTGATTTTCACAAGACTTTACTTAACCCTAGAAAGATAATCTACGTCCGCGAGACGTATGGCGCGGAAACATTGTATTGTTCATATTAAACTTTATTTGCACTCATTAATTTATTTATTTCGATATTACCTACATAATTAAATAAAATACTAATATATGATCAAAATTACCAACATGGGTTTCATTAAACACACTAATTAAGTGTCATACGTCCCTCAGACGTATGATTATCGTTTACGCTATTTATTATATGATTATCTTTCTAGGGTTAAGGAATACGATATCGAAAATGAGAGTACGATCGGTGATACTGGTTAACTTCGATTGACCCTAATCAATTGTCTATCAAAGGAGCCCAGTTTGGTTGCTCTACGCTTAAAACACTGGAAGTTGTCGTTACTTCAATAAATCTTTAACTTTTTTCGACTTTCTGGTGTTTGTACAGAATACATTTTGAAATGTATTGTAATGTCAACCGCTGAATTGCGAAATATAACAAATAGGAGAAGGGATATGTCTTATCGTTATCCGCTGTTCGGAATGCAGCGCTCTAAGAAGAGAGCATGATCTTACATTTTTGAAAGGGCATTTTAAAAACACCCTGTAGCTCGAGTTTTTTTTCATGATAGTATAAACAATCAATCATAAAATATCAATTTCTGTACAAAATGTTAAAAACGAACCGAAATTTCTCGCCAAGAGATTATCCCTCTTTTTAAAAAAAGCCATCTTGATCCTGATGGTCTTAGTGACTCTGTGGTGAGTGTGCTGGGCTACAGAGCGAGGGGTTTCCGATCAGATCTATGGAAGAACACAATCTACATCTTAAGTTTTTTTTTCCACTGCGACACGTCTCGAACTGTTTGAGAAACATCCGAGACTAAGTACAATTGCCATGAAGGCTTCTTAATTGTAGTTTCGCTTCTATCCATCACTAACCAAAAAAAAAAACAGACAAACAAAAAGAATGGCTTTGAGGACCTAGACGTAGAGTATACGAACCTGTTGCGCCACCTATTTATTTTACCACTCTGAAAAAAAAAACATTGTAATGCCAACAATTTTCGTTGAACCCAAACATCAAATTTTTGATTTAAAAATGAAATTGTTGGCAACGATGTAAGAAATTAGTGATGAAAAGTATCTATATTATTCTTACACTAAATACTTGATTCTTGAAAACCTAAAATCGAGTTCATGTTATCAAAAATAATAGTTAATACAGGAATTTTTAGCTTACCTACAATTTTTTTTTTAAATCTCAAAATTGATCGCTTAAAATTTTTTTTTTTTAGAATAAAATGTTATTAGCTCTTTTTGTTTTAATAACATGAAATTATTTTTAGGAAGTGTTGGAGCAACAGACACCCCATAAAGCACTCTGGAGTTTCACCGCACCGGGTAGGGACATGTTCATATTTATGAATTTCCAGCACCGTCTTGCTTCTATTAAAAAAATAAAATAGTTGTCACAAATTTGTTTGAAGGAAGCTAACTAATGTCTTACGCTAAACATAATTTTAAACATCTCCCGAATGGTTTTCATATATTCACAAAAGAAGGGTCAGTGAATAATCCCTTAAGTTTTCAGGTGGTACAATCCTCAGTTTAGAATATAAAAGCCATAGCCGTTGTGCTCAGGTAAAGCCTACCTACATTTCCAAAAATAACAAAAGTATGTAATGCCCTCGCATTTCTAATATCGACAGCACTGAATAAAAGTCGAAAAAATATTCTCCTGTTGCCATTGTTAGTCGTGTCAGTTAGTGATTAACCAAAGAAATTCCATTAGATTCTGCGACTTTTCATCTCCTGTCTGGCCGGCACTCGAATTAAATACACAAAGTACCTAATCATCTTTACTCTTGCTGTATGATAAACTGGTTAAAAATATCTCTTATATTCAGATGTCTAATTCCGAAAGTTAATTGGGTTTTTTTTAACGAACGAGCATTGAAAAATATAGGTAGCTACTC
The DNA here is from genome assembly GCA_916610125.1 of Cheilosia vulpina. Classification (NCBI taxonomy): domain Eukaryota; kingdom Metazoa; phylum Arthropoda; class Insecta; order Diptera; family Syrphidae; genus Cheilosia; species Cheilosia vulpina. The sequence continues at coordinate 3,232,092 of OU744276.1, forward strand.
GTACCATAGTCAAAGTTCCGCATATTTGAACTTACTATTAAATTGGAGCCATTCACCAATTGTGTATTTGTGTCTGCTATCAGCTGAGTCAGAACTTTTGGCGCTGTGGAAATAACGCAGGCAATATGATAAAACGCGGGTTGATTACACAGGGATAAACAGCTTTGTGAAGGTACCTACAAACGACACAAGGCAGACAAGTTTTGTTCAGTAATTAACTGTGGCATGAATTTGACAACCGATATATTTGATATATTGCAAGGTATTCTGCTTGTTGTGTCAAATTTTCTTTTTTCAGATTTTAAATGTTTATATTAAGGTGTACCTGTTCAGGGTTTTATTCAGATTAAAAAAAAAACCGCTTCAATTTAAATTCTAAAATTCAAATCCAAATTAAAATCTTTTTCGACATCAGCTCTTCGAACAAGCCAAACATCAACTCTTAGATACACTCGAAATATTGAGAATCTATGTTTGAGGATCATCTTGCCATGTGTTTTAAGTTGTTATTAGCAATACAAATATTCAATTTATGTACTATAGGGTTATGGTTGTGGGTCGACGGAGATTTCTGAAGTTTGTGCTTTTCATTAATTTTTTTTTGTGGCCACAACACTTTTGCAAAACTATTCCTTCCGTTCCGCACAAGCCCATCTAAATTCATTCCGTTTTTTTTTTTTGTTCTTGAACGCAAATGGTAGTCATGCCCACCAATAAACAATTTTCTTGCCCTCTGTGATTTTATGGCTTTAATTTCATTTGCTGCCGATTTGGTGTTTCTCCGACAAATGCCAATGTAGAAATAACGCGTTAAGCGGAAAAACTTGTTTGCTAAAAGCATTTGTATTAATCGATAAGCGGTACATGTATCTGCAATCGATATGTCATCGTCATCTACAGTGCATGTTTGGGGAATGTGTACTTGGGGATAGTCAATTCGGGTATTTTTCAAAAGGTGGGGATTTTGCGCTTGTGTATTTTGTAGGTATCCCACAAAAATGTTATTAGAAAGTTAACCCAATACTTTTAAAATTAACAATGAAAATGAAACAATGATGCTATTGCAAATTACTAACAAAAATTCTAGTCTCGACTTTGGCGGAAGGTCCCTATTTCGAAATATATATTTTTGCACATTATATGATGTGAATACTTGTACAGTGTTTTTCATATTTATGCTTCAATGTTGTTTACTTAGTTCCAATCCGGATCGTTCGCATTACAAAATTGCATAGGCAAAATGTAAAGTATTGTCATGTTGTTTAATGAATGTTTTTCAACTTGAAAATAAAGGTTTATGCAGTAGCTCAAATACAGCATGATTTTTCTGCGTTTGTCTAACGTAATCACCCTTCCGGATCACCCCTTCTGTAGATAGGCCGGAGTGTGGCAATTGAATTAAAAGATCATTTTATGAAGGCGCACAACAGCAGCAAATCAAATTACACTCCAACTGGCAGCCTACATGCACTTACCAATTATCCAAATTGAACTACGCACACTTATCAACTCAAATAGAGACCGCTTTGGAATAATTTCATCCTAAAACCCAAAATGACCTACTTCCTATCAGGAAATGTCACAATAATTCAAAAAGCATGCGAATATCTACGCGAAAGCATAAATAAATTTACTGATTAATATTTCAGGCTTGTAGATTAATTTGGTTCGAGAACCGTAATTTATCTGATTGCTCCCCTATTCGAGTTCGTTTACCCAAAAACTGATTCTGATGAATTGATGCACGCTTGGCAGTTGACATTATGCCATTTTTCAGTCACAACCAAATGAACAAAATTTCATTTTAATAAAAACTTTTCATTTTCCTGTCGTTGTTGTTAATGTTGTTGCTTTCAAATAACATCAACACGAATGCCATGCTCTGAGAGTCGGGAAGTCGAGTGCAATTAAGTGCGAATGGGGCAATAAACATGAAATTGATGAAGCTCCCGCATCGGACTCTCACACTTTATAATGTGGGTCGTTATCGGCCACTTCTGTATGATTAATGGGCGAGCGGTCAGATGTGATTGCAGCGTAAGAGCGTGGAAATCCGAAAAAATAAAAAATAACTATACATGTATGTTTTTTCTTCAAAAGTAATAAATATGTACGTTTTAAATGAGGACGCAATTTCAATTAGCAGGGTAATTTTTTTGTATTGGTAATTATTTAAAAATTACCTTTTCGTTGTTCAACACAATGCTGTTGAAAGGAAGGTGTACACTCGATGAATCGCTGCAACTGAATTAATTGTGCAAGGCATCTACAGATGTAAAACATGATGGGGCAACCAAAGTTGTAGTTGTATAGGTGTATGTGTGGTATAATTTGTTGTTTGCTTTTCTGAATATCACTGTTTGCTGTTGAAATTAATTCATTGATTAATTTTTATTACCAGAATAGTTATTAATTTTAAATGCATAATTTATAAACAGGGCGATAAAAATGGTACCACTGCTTTTAAATAGGCGTATATGTCGCCCACGACTTGGGCAATCAAAACCGATTATAGAGTGGATTGGTAGACCAACCACTCTAACAGCTTTGGTAATTATTAGTTGTACGATATACAGTCATACATTTTTCTAATAATAATCAGTGTCAGCTCAGTTTATTTCTCTAAATTAATTAATAATACTGCTTGAAGGCACCAACAACCAAACTTTAGATAGATATTATTGGTTCGAATGTAAAATGGCATAAAATTCCCGACCAAACTATTGATATATGGGAATTAAGCCCCACATACATTTGCATTCCACTATTTGAAAGAATAGTTATAACAGGACAGACATTTAAAAATAACTTATTACATAGCTGTATGCTTAGATCTATTTTTTTAAGGAAATTATTTTAGCTTAATGTAGGTACTCCCTGTGAATACAAAACGAAATTCGATAATTTAAAAATAATAACTAACCTACATAGATTTTTCAAAAAAGTTTCAAAGGGAGAAAAATGCGAGTTCCAGAAAAACATTGAATTTTCCCCTAAAAATGGAAAATTGCCATTGAAAAAATCTGTAAATTTTCAAATTCTTTCCGTGGATAACCATACCCTCTGGCAATGCCACTGATACGTGACTGCTGGCTGTCATCGGCTTATGAAAGACTGCTGACTTTATAAGTTGTTGTGAGTATTTCTTAGTCAAAAAAACCATTAAAAGGTGAAATGAATAAGGAATGAATTTCATTTAAGCTATTTTATAAAGGCTTTAAAAATAGCATTGGCATTTTATTCAAATATTCAAACCACTCACTAAAAATAGCCGGTAACAATTAGAGCAAACTTTTAAATTCTTAACGAATTCGGTTGAGTAGTTTTTAAGTTTACACAAAAACGAACTTTGCCATTTTTTATGTAATAGAAGAAGAAAGATACTATTTAAAACTTGTCAGTCGTTTAAAGGTCCTCTAGTATTTGTGTTATTTTTAAATTAAAAAAAAAACCCTTACCGCTTCTCGACCCAAATATTGTTATATTCTATTGTCCCATAGGATGTTCAAGGTGTGGACAGTTGGAAAGCCTGTTGGGTTTTATAGACGAAACAAAATAACCGAATCATATAACAATTAATAAGACCAAATCCCGACCTTAGCGTTCCCTCGTAAGACATAGATTGTATCGACGGAATTTTCTCAAAAAAGGCAACTTGGACAAAATGTGTTTCTACTATGGGCTCCACTATAACCTCGCAAAATGACATCAGCGTTGAGAACAACCAACGGATCATCTCTTCATTGAGCTAAAAATACATTTAAGAAATGATTCCGTCTACTATAGAATTGAGATAACATTCAAAATTCAAATCATGCTGACTCTGCGGAGCTGATTAAAACCTCTAGAAACTTAGGAGGGAAAAATTCTGTTCGTGGTATTCGATTTAGTTAGTTTCCATGGATTGTGGATGAGCAGAGGTACGGGCTCCACAGCGACTTTGGCCTGGATAACAAGCTCAAAATCGAACGGGTTGTATGGGAAGAATACATGGTGCCCGATGACAATGAAACAGAAAAAGACCTCACCCTAGATGGAGCACAAAATAACTAACCGGCACAGGGACATAAGTACACGAGAAATAAATCATCTCCTAACTAAACATGCGAAACTAAATTCTGAGTAAGTGGCACATTCCATATTTGAAGAATATCTTAGTAAGAGCTTATGCCAATCAATCAAACAGTCCGAACTTTAGTTGTTATTTCAAAACAACCGATAAGTCTTATCCATATATTTCAGATGCCAATGATACCTTTTAGGTATTTTCGAATAAATCACTTCCGACAATATTTTTCAATATATAGCCAATCATCGCTTTATGTCTCGATGAACGAGCTTTTCCCTTTTCCCAATGTATATATAAAAAAGCTCGTACACTGTTTCATCCTTCCCAGTTCTATGACTTGTACAATCAAACATGGATCAAAATATATTCCAAAAGGTTCTAAAAGGCCAGTTGTATGTATCGTCATATTTCCAACATGATGAGATCTTAATCCTCCATGGTCTCCTGGTATCGGATCGGAAATCATTTTCCTCAACTACCACCCCTAAGCCAGACAAAGTGCCACTGAAGTCCTCACACGTACATTGGTAGTCATCCTCGAATATCTGTTCATCGCCATTAACATTTCTCCATCTCAACTGAAAAACACCAATTTAAATTTAATAACTCGATCTGAACACTTCAAGGACAAATAAGAAAAACTCTTAAATGTACAATGGCACTGCAGCATCCAGTGACGAGCACCCATACCAACCGATCGACCCCGCAATTCCCAAATGTAATAAATATCCAATACACCAGTCATAAATTTTACGCAAATTTCTTACCCTAAAAAAAAGTCCCCGTCAGATGCTGAGGCTTACCTACAAGCGCCACAACCCAGCAGAACAAAGAAGCGAATAAAAGACTAAACGTTGAAGGTACAATAAGAAAACATTAGAAGAACCAAACCCATGGGATGACGGGATATGAATGACTACGGTACAAATATTCCATGAAATATGTCAATAAAAAGAAATGCGCGTACCGGTTCGTACGGAACGTACGGTCTTATCATTCTGGCGTAACGTTTAAGAATTCATATCTTTTCAACGAGCCAAACAAACAAAAAAAAAGGACTAAAAGGAATGCGCCTTCTTTGTTTTGCCAAACCCAATCTCCCACATAGCTGGGCTGGGTGTGCGTTGTAAGTACATTTTTTTGTGTTCTTACAGTCTTCCCCGTCCTTTTGAAATAAGCGTTAGGTTCTTGAGAATATCCGCCGCCGAACACATGTACCTGAAATAAGTGGAGCTATAGCATAACCCGCATTTTATGTAAACAATGAGGCTGTTCTACCAGTTCTCTTGTCAATCGTCAAGAAGGATTAAAAAATAAATTCCTGCATATACGTAAAACCGAACCCACATCTGCTTACGGATGGGATCCCGCAGGTTCACAATTTACAAGTCACGGCACATAGACACGTAACGTTAACCCCCGAATTTAGGGTTTAATTTCGTAATAAATTTAATTTTCTCAATTCCTCGTCAGCGATGCATAAATTTAATTTTGCCTCGGTTCCGACAGAAAGGAATTCTCTCTGATGAAGCAATAACGAACAAAGGAGCAAAATGAATCTGAAAGACAGGTACAAATCATCAACCAGTTATTTACCTAATTTTATCGGTTTCTTTTTTTGTTTGCAGAATGATTTTTGTTCGTCCTCCGTTTTGCTTGGCTTTAATTAATAAAAACAGGAAATACTAAAAAAGGTCTTTGATGAGCAGAGGGGTGGTTGAGAAGACGGGCATTTAAGGATATTGCTGTAACCATTGCGGTCTGCAACGCAATGGAAATAAATTATGTCAGGAGGAAATGTGAAATGAGGAGTTGAGTTTCTTTTGACAGAAATCCTAAATTTTTGTAAAACAAAACCACTCCAGCATTTGTTTCATTTTTCGTAAAAAATAACTATAAGGCTAATGATATATTACTTTTTTTAATTTATTGAAGTAGCTGTACCTACCTAATAATATTAAAATGAGATCTGTAAAATTAACAATCTAATCCGAAATGCATGAAATCTATCAATTTTTGTAATTCTGCCTTGAATTACCTTGAGAATGGCTTGCAATGTGATGTAACATATATGCAGACTTTGCTATAACGTTCGATGACGTCAACCACAATATATTAATTACCAAACTAACTGGCTTAGGATTTCACTCCAATTTCCTAAAATGGATGCATTCTTACTTAACAGATCGCATCCAGTATATTTGCATAAATGACACGTACTCGTCACCAGTTTATGTTACCTCTGAAGTACCCCAGGGTAGTCATTTGGGCCCCCTACTCTTCGTTTTATTTATTAATGAGATTCGTGGTTTGTTTTTAAGATCCCAGTGCCTTATGTTTGCCGACGATTTTAAGGTGTACCGAACTATACGTTCAGTGCACGATTGTATTCTTTCACAAGAGGATCTTGATCGAAAAGAAAGTTTCATATGGTGTCACAATAATGACCTTTTCATCGTAACTTTTCTCCAATTCCCTTTACGTACGTACTCGATAATATCCCTCTATCCATTATTTCATCCAAACAAAATCTGGGAGTTATTTTTGACGTAAAACTTAGCTTTTACAAGCACATTGAGTCTTTCGTTGCCAAAGTTAATCAGATGTTAGGTTTAATATTGCGGAAACCGGAGATCCACACCCGCTTAGATGTTTAATTTTAGCATTTGTCCAGATCTTATCTCGAGTACTACAGTGCAGTATGAAATCTAGTACATTCTATTAGAATAGAGAAGATCCGAAGGCGTCTAACTAGAGTAGCTTTTCGTAGACTGTGATCTAATGATGAAATGCCATCTCACTAGACGAGGTGCAAATTATTTGGTATCTTACCTCTTTTTAGCCGCAGGCAATATTTTTCAATTAATATTTTTTCGTAATTTGATAAATAGTCATATCAATTGTCCTTTCCTATCATCATTAATTGGATTTTATGCTCCTACTAAGAAGCAATTTGTACACTAAACCTGGTTATGGATCTCACAACCCTATTGAACCTAACCTAACCTAGCTAAAAGTATCTTAAGAAGATTCTTTTTGTAAGAAGCAATAGCTGATATTTTTAAGAACGATGAACTATATTATATTGGGCCTCTCAAAATAAAACACAATACTAAATTTAAAATTCTCATTGAGATTGATTAGGAAGAATGACCTTTGTTAGAAATGGCAAAGCTTTTAGGTAAAAAATTTGGTTAGGGTCGCAGGCCACGATAGGTTCGTTGTAATAGCACAAGATTCAGTGATCCTTAAACTGCACTCTGATCCAAGAGGAGAAGAAATTAAATCGCTGGAGGTAAGTTTTTAAAACATCTTTCGGTCCCAAGAAATATAATTGGTAATGAAACATTTTTTTGAAAAAAGTATTTTTTTGATCATCTACCCTGTGGTAGGTTTTTACTATTATGACGTTCATATGAAAAAAGGCTAAAATGAAACACCCTGCCGAACATTATCTTATCGATCTTCAACCTTCTGGACCTACTTGATTGGGGAACCCTGTATTGTAAGATACGTACAATGTATAATGTACATTGTACATTACTTTTAATTCAATTTTATACATGAAATCCACATCCACAGAGAACTAGATATATTTTTGTTTGACACGTTCATACAACCCTTCTGACTATAATTATAAACACAGCAATACATTTTCGATGGAAATTTTATTTCATTATAAAGTTTGGACTTTTCTAATAAGTGTGAAATAAAATACCATTCAAATGGCCGCAACAGGAAGATTCACAGCATTTGATTCTTTTGAGGTCATTTTTAACCACTTTTTCGCACATTTCGGGCGGTAGCTCGGCCATAACTTGAGTAATGTTGGGTTTTTAATGCGTCTAGTGTTCGGGGATTATTCGCGTAAACACGGTCTTTGGCATAGCCCCACAGAAAAAAATTTAACGGTGTCAAATCGCATGATGTTGGTAGCTAACTGACGTCGCCAAAACATGAAATTACCTACGCGACCAAGAAACTTCTCACACAATAAGCCATAATTAGACGTTTTGTATGGCTTGTTGCCCCGTCCTGTAGTAAGTTTTAATAATTTTAACGCGTTGTTTAACGATTGTTAAGCGATCCATTATCGTAAATTGCAAACATTCAATTAATATTATGACACTTCAAATGACAGGTGTCAAATGCCAGCGCTACCAATTTGAAACCACGAAATGAACGATCCTGTATTTTGCAGGCAACCTTTTAGAGGAAAGTTTGACATCTGACTTTTGAGTTAAGATGATATTTGATTTCAAATATGTCCTACTAATCAATCAAATCAGAATAAAAATCAAATAAAGGGTTTTCCAATGATAGGTGTTATTGTGAATGACCCGCTATTTCGGTAGCTGTCACTTTTGAAGCTTTTATTCTTTGACATTTGACAAGTAGAAATTACGCCATTTCTAAATATGGAACGATACACGCTTCAACATCGCATTGAAATTATTAAAATTCACTACAAAAATGGTGAAAAAACACAAGCAACTAAACCATTTATCTTTTACGGGAAAAGTTTCCGGACCTCGCGAAGAGGTGATCACAATTGGCCACCGAGATCTTGTGATTTAACACCTTTCCTTTGGGGCCACGTGAAAGATAAGGTCTACGCCAACAGTCGATTGAAGACCTCAAAGATAAAATTCGTGAGGCTATCGAGGACATAGGGCAGCCACTTTGCGATTTGGTTATGGAAAATTTCATGAAATGGATGTGGTCCTGTATGCGTGCTCGTTGTGGCCATTTGGCTGATGTTGTTTTTCGTTATTAACGGCATACCTTCCTCTTTATTATGAAATAAACATCCGATAATTTATCTCAAAAAATTACATTTTTCTTTGAATACCAAAATAACACCTCTTATTGGAAAACCCTACAAATTTATAACAATTGAAATGAATTATCAAAAATTTCAATATACTTAACATGATGAATGAATATAAATTATGTGTGGGACTCATCAGTCTTGTGATAGCTTTCAAATTCCGACAGCAGACAGAAACAATACTCAGAGGTTAAACCACGCATCCCGCCGAAATGATTGTTTTATCATCTGTATCCGCATTCAATCCTTTCCTGCAAAAACCATAACACTTTCATTATCCGTTTTATGCAAGACTGTCTCTCTGTCTGCTGTTGGGGTTAATAATTCAGAAAGCCTAAACAATCGTTATAGCACATGTTTCATTCTAGGTATAGAAGAGATTATATATAGAAGAGATTCTACCAGAAATTGAAATTTATTTTATTTATTTAAGTCTCCTGAAGTACAGTCCCATGACGGATAAATGAAACTCCCAAAACCAAAATAAAATGTTTTTTTTATATCCGAGTTATGCGAACGCAATACGGTGTTTTGACATGCGTTTCTTATTAGCGAACTGTTTCAATCAAAATTAATTAAAAATGTGTAGATACGCAAAAATAACCATGGCCTCTTCCACCTACTGCTATTTAATAAATTAAAATCTATATATAATAAAACTAAGTTAATATTTTGTGCGTTAAGCTCATGAATGACTCACGTAATTTTCAACCAATTTATCTACTTGGTTTTACTTTTAAACTATTCAGAAAACAATGAAAAAGACACAGGCCCTTTTTAAAAAAAAAATTACTTTTTCATTCAAGAAAATGCAAAATGTATTTCTAGGGACATATTATGTAATTCAAGACGAATGAAATAAATTTGAATATCAAATTCAAAATAGAAAACATACATACGACGTTGAGTCTTGCATTCATTATTTATTGAGAGGAGCAAATTTGATCGGCGACAATAGTTGGATTGTGCCGTCCTGCCCTTTTTTGTCGAAAGTCTTGAGGACTCATATCAATGTTGACTAAAGGCAGTAATATGGCGGTATTTGAGATTTAGGCTCATGGTAAGTATGATGAGGTGACTCGCTATTAATTGTGGCGGATTTTTTCATTTCCGATCCACGAGCGTCAGCTGTGTCGTCCGATTGGCGGTTCACTTGGAAAATGGTCAACGGTCATGTTTATTTCACGGCAGCTTATGCAAAATTAACAAATTTATTCGACACTTGCCGAGGCGACGAGTTCGCTCGAAAACTTCTTGATTCCGAAATGCCAAGCTCATCACGAATGTGATCGCTCATCATAATATTGACTAAATGTATTTTGGTAAGTGCACGAGCAATAACAATAACAAAAGGATTTAATTTTATAAATTCCTTAGATGTTTCCGGCTTACCGCCACATAATTTAAAATTTAAAGTTCTTACGTTTACGTCTGACAGTGTTTGGTCGGTAGAGCAGATGGGGCGTGTTTCGATTTTCCTCACCGGTACAGGTTACACCTCTCTTGGTGTTGGACTCTTATATAGAAAATTAATTTTTAGTACATGTACTCGTATTATATTTTCCAACCCATAAGTATGCTGTCCGAGGACTGCAGTACTTCTACTTGCTGAAGCTTCAAAAAATCAACTAAGGGTCAAAAATTCAGGCAAAGGGCAATAAAAGTTTAAAGAAAATTTCAATGTGGAATGATTTCCAAAAGCCAGTTGTGAGCTTCCGAATTGGTAAATCACCTCAAATTTGACAACAACAAGAAATTACAATAAGTACGCAAGAAGTGTGGCGTGTTGAAAACTTACGAGATGATCTCCATACCAAGCTCCTGATCCTGACTGTTAAAGTGTGAGTAGCTGCGATCGGTGTCAGCCAGACACGCTTACTACTATCGAGTAAACTACACGCCTGATATGTTTCATTTACTACATTAATTGGTTACATGGTCTATGTATTTAGAAAAAGTTAAATTTCAAAAAAAATTAAAGCGAAACAGATTTGGAATAATTCAGTTTGTCAGTTTGACGGTTGGGTCTGACAACGCTAACTACATTTTGACAGTTAACTACCTCATTTATGTAGCAGACGGAACAAATGTAGTAATTAAAAAAAAGAGTCATTTCTGCCATCTCTGGTACCAGCCTTGTTTACCCATTTTTGGTGAGCTCTTTTAAAATTATGTCCAGCTGTATGAGCTTTTAGTTAAAAAATAATAGTAATAAAAAGAGCTTTTAATAGGAAAGTCAGCTTTTAATATGTTTGTGTACACTAATGTAAGAATATTTTTATATAAATCATAACAAATAGTTATAATTAATTTATTGTGATTTATTTTAAAAAAAGAAAAGTAAAAGTAAAAAATAATTCCAATTGATATTGGGTTGTTACATAGTCGGCTTGGTTATAATTTTGTTGCGCAACCTCAGTGTGCCGCAAATTTTACACGGAACGCGTTTGATTGTGAAAAATCTCAAATCAAATGTCATTCAAGCGACAATTTTGAGAAGAAAATTTAAAAGTCGAAAAGGTGTTCTTATTCCGCGGATTCCGCTTATTAGGTACGAATTGCTATTCGTATTTAAGCGTTTTTAATTTCCCGTGTGTGTTGTTTTCGCTGTGACAATAATCGCTGGATGTTTTTTCAATCTCGAATTCCCATGTTTCCCACATGGTCATTTGTATGTGACGTGGCGTGCCATGTATCGGCAAAGCTCCCGCTTTGTACGTGTACGCGCCAGATATTAGAACGAAAAATGTTGTGTACCTACCATTAAGGACTTCAGTGATAAAGCGGAATGCTGGCCGACACGTGAATCATTGCAGTTTGATTGAAACAATGTTATTCTTAAGTTGTTGCTATTGTGTTTAATATAACTTTTGAATAAAGAATTTTAATTGACGTATGGTGTATGGACCTGATAGGTGGTGCTGTTGTCGAGATAAAACCATTTTTTTATATTCTTTCAACTTAATTTTTGAAGTGAATACTTCTATGGGCACGCTGGACCTGAGGAGTGAACTGGTTAATGTGTTACGGAAATTGTGATCAGGCGAGGCAACGGAAGTGAATTCTCTAGAAAATAAAAAAAAATCCGTATCAAATACCATAAACATTTTTCGAAGCTACTCGACTCACTGAAGCCAAATGTGTAGCTGTAAATAATTAAAATTTTAACGTTTCCCAAAGCAGGCGGGGGTCCGCTAGTAACATATAAGAATAAATTTAAAACAATCCTCTAAAAGCTGTTCGAAGAAAACAACATTTATGAACAAAAAAACCACAGCAATAAATATGTATTAAAAGCATATTTACGATTCCAAATATTTTCTACGTCCATAATTACAATATCAGTGGAAGAGACTACAGAGATTCCTTACACCAGCTCAGGATGGTGGCACATTCGGCTTGTTGTCTTTGAAAATACCTATACTGACTGTAGAAGCCTTCTGATTTAATTATAAAAGTCTCTTCTAATCACATTAAAGTTCCAGCTAATTTCTTTTCCACTCAAAACTATCCGTCAATTGCTTTGGCATAACTTCTTCAGCATTTTACCTTCCATCTAATAAAGACATCATCAAAGTGTTACCATGACTTAATTCCTTTTGAAATTACAAACCCAAGTCCATCATAGAATATTGCTCTGCCTTACTTAAATATACGTTTCGTAAATGTTAATGGCTTTTTATATCAGCGCAGAAGTTTGAAATTTCACCAATAACTTGTAATGACTTGGAACATTATTCTCAAGTCAATAAGATGAAAACAAAGAACAATAAATGGACTTAAGTTTATAAATAAACTTTTACCCTGAGGGCATCTATGTCAACCATTTAGTTCCTTTGTTTCCAGGTGAAGGTAAGTCATGGCGTGAAACTGTGTGTGCATAGACGCTCAGTTCAGCTGGGCGCACAACCTATCATTTAATGGCATTCCCTTGGGTAAGTAGGTATCTGGTGTACGAATTGCCAAGAAGGATTATAGTAAAGGTATCCAATGGCAATGGCAATGGCTCCTACGGTGAGCTGCATTCTAAATTTGAATACAGAAATGAAGGGCTGCGTGAATGCAACCAGTGAAATCGCTCAATAGACAGAAACAGAGGTATTGTACTATATTGTTTGAGGTGTGGAAATGTCTTTCAATAGGTTTTGGTTAGATATACTGATCTGTCGGAAATGAAAATCTTTCGTCTACCTAGATGCAAGGAAGAATGTTTTCACAATGGCTGGTAAAAGCGAATGCAGAATAGATGCGACACACATTTTGGAAATTAATTACTGCCTTTGACACTGGCAGTCTTTAACCTCTGAGATTCTCATCATATGCAAGGCAGTTTAATAATTGAAACGCTTGAGTTTTACACAAGCAGGAATAAGCAAGGGGAAGGGTAGTAAATAAAATAGATTTTGGAGTAAACTTTGATTGTAAAAAAATATTCGATTTAAGACTGTCCCTGTCTCATTTTTATTTACATCGATATGCCTTATTGACTTTTGACACAGACGAAAAAATTACCTACAACTTTGAAATTTTATTTCGATAGATAATCTAAAAAGTTTAAGTAAAAGTAAGCGATTTTTAATACAGTTTTTTTTTTTTTTTTTTTTTTTTTTTTTTTTTTTTTTTTTTTTTTTTTTTTTGTTTTGTTTTATTCATTTCATTTCAGCTTAAACTAATATGGTTATAATGAAATAATATAATAATAGTATGAATATTTAACATAGTAATAGTTTTTTAATTTAAGGGACAAACGTCCTAAATTAGTGTTAAACGACACTTCAGGATTAAATATAGTTACAAAGTCATCTAAAATTCTGATGTGGGGTGATATTCAGTAATAATTAGTATAATAAATAATATTAATTTAAACAAATTTATTCTATAAGAGCAAAACTCCATGATGTGGTTAACTTAAAAGTTGGCGGTATTAGAAAGAAAAGGTATTTTTAATGCGTCGATTAAATTTTTTATAAAGATTCAATGCTAGCATGATCTATAGTAAGTAACCAATCCTTAATTTTTCGTATATATACATTATGGTTGTAAGTTATTCGGATAAAATATGGTAACTTATTGAATAGCAAGGGGGCTTTAACTTTGTAAAAATTTGCAAAATGAGTCGTACGTGCAATTGGTACGTTAACAACGGCCATATTATTAATACGCAAATTGTAAGCTTGATTGCTTCTACTTGGAAAATTCCTGCTTTGCTTAAAGAATTCCCTAAGTACTTTAAAAACATACAAATGTCTTATTGGTAGGATACGAAGTTCTTTAAACAAGGGCCAACTATGAGTGCGGCGATTACATTTGCAGATAATTCGCACTAAATGCTTCTGTGAAATCAAAACAGGTCTAAGAACACTAAAATACGATCCACCCCAACTCACAATTCCATATTGCAACTTAGACTGTGCCAGACCATAATAAAACTTTAACAATACTTTATTGGAACAATAAGGTTTAATAAGATACAGTTTACGAACTACATGGTTCATATTGGATTTTAAAGATTGGATATGATCCTTCCAGTTTAAATTATTGTCTATCAGGACTCCTAGATATTTATAGTTCTTAACTGACTCAATTTTAAAACAATTGTTAGAGCAGGGGTTGTTACTATGAAAATTCGTTTTTCCACAAGTATGCAGCGGTAGACTGAATCGATTACACTCATGTCCATGAAAAAAAAGATTATAATCAAATAAAACATTATTAGATATTTTAAAGTTTACTAGTTTTGTTTTTTCGCTAATTATTAACATATGCGCAGCAAACCACAATCTTATTTTTTCTAGATCCTCTCCTATTTTAGCAATACATTCAAAATCGTTATGATATGAGTAAGTGAATGTTATGTCATCAGCAAAGGCAGTAACTAACCCATTTAATTGCTGATTAAGAAGTGAGTTTATATATATCAAAAATAGAAGCGGACCCAGAACAGAACCTTGGGGGACTCCATTTTTCAAGACACAAGGTTCACTAAAGATGCCATTTACTTTTACTTTTTGTTGCCTATTAATTAAGTATGTTTTAAACCAGCTGTAAATAGATCCCCTAAATCCAGCATTATAAAGCTTACTTAGTAAAATCTGGTGGTCAACCATATCGAATGCCTTTGTCATATCTATGAACAAAGCCATAGTAGATAGATTATACCTTCATGTAACTGTGTGCACACTCTAAGAATAGCATCTTCTGTTGAGAGCACGGACCTAAACCCAAACTGATTCATACAAATGAAGTTATTACAGTCCAAGAATTTTAGCGTACAAGTCGTACAACGCCAAGGTTTGCTGTTCTTTTTCATAAAATCCAAATCTACTGATAAGATATTTACACATGCAGCATGGAAAATTTTGTTGCAGTCACTGCAGAGAACTTTTAAATCGGCACGTTCAACTTTATTTTTACACGAATTGCAAGACATTTCGAATTTTATTAACAGAATATAGGGTTAAGTAAGTTCACAACGAGTGCGTACCCCACAGCAGACGAACTGAACAGACATCACTTTTTTTCGCGTGTATTTTCTAGGTTATTGTTGACTGACACGAATTCCTTCATTTTCTTTTTTAGCTTTTCTTCTGCCTTCACCTCAACAATGCTTTGGTTTCCATATCATTAAGCTTAGCACAAAGACTGATCAACGATATTCTCCAATAGTTAACTTTTGAAATAATTTTTATTTTCTAGCTCACTCTTGTTTGTTTAGACGAAATATCCTGTGACTTATGTTGTTATAAACTGAATATGAATCTTGTATTGCTCGGGATTTTTTCAATGATCTACTTATATTTCAAATTTCAGCTTTTTAGGCCCATTTGAGTTATTTTTCATTTTAAAAAGAATTACTTACAGTTTGTTATTTTAATAAAATAGTAGTTAAAATCAACACACATTCCTTGAATTGCTGGGATACCTCTTTAGTTGCCCTTTTGGTAAAATATATGTTTAATTTAATTAAACTTGGTTAAAATTTCAAAAATGATTATTGAACTCCACAAAATAACCATTTTATATCAAACCAAAAACTGGTGGCACTACTACTCATGCTGTACGAAGTAGGAGATATCCTTACTATGATAAAAGTGCAACTTTTTTCGGCTGTAGGTGTTTGCCCGGAATTCATTTAAAATTACTGCACGATATTGTTTCCGGTTTTCAAAGATGCATTGACAATTTTCGAGATTAGCAGATGGGATAGGATATAAATCATCTTCGTACGTTATCCTGGAGGTAATTAATAAATCTCTACTATTATAAAACGAAGTCATTGATTCCTTTCTTTCTGGCTACACTTCACTTATAGCAGCTAAACCGATATTAGATAATGGTTATTTTTCTATCAGAAAATTTCGCGGAGAGATTTTGTACAGGGACATTTGTTTCGTGGTTTCAAGTTTGTAGCGCTGGCATTTAACACCTGTCAAACTCAGCTGTCGTTTAAAGTGTCATAATATTAGTTGGATATGATTGCCAATTACGATAATGGATCGCTTAATAATTGAACAACGCGTTAAAATTCTTAAAACTTACTAAAAGACGGGGCAACAAGCAACACAACACGACCAATTATGGCTTTATTGCGTGAGAAGTCTCCTGGTCGCGTAATTTCACGCTTTGACAACGTCAATTGTCTACCAAGATCATACGATTTGACATAGTTCGATTTTTTTCTACGACGCTATGTAAAAGACCGTGTTTACGCGAATAGTCCCCGAACTCTAGACGCATTCAAAACCCAACTTTACTCAAGTAATGGCCGAGAACCGCCCGGAATGTGCGGAAAAGTGGTTAAAAATTACGTCAAAAGAATGCGATTCTTGTAAGAGTGTAAAATTATGTACGACTTCAAAATTGGTTGGCTTTTATAGTCGCAGTGCTGCCAAAAGAATTTTCTTTTCTCTACCCACTCACACCAATTTTTAAAAAATACAGCTAAAGCAATTCTTCTGTGTAGTTTTCTATGCATTCACATAGGTGCATACGATGTCGAATATGCACTACTGAATACAAATTGTAAACAAGACCTGAAATGGAACTTTTCATCTGGTTTATTAGAAAAGTTCTTTTTTTTTTGTTGAAATTTCTCAGTGCTGAACAAGCGCATAACAAGTGTCCGATATTGCAGCTTTGCCATTTTAATGACGACATGATGAAGACGTCTATATGTACACAGAAATGTATAAAGTCATACCTCTTCCGCTTCCGACCATCACGTAGCTATAGGCTCCCCCTCCCTCTCTCTCTCGCAAATAATGGACTCACAAATAATAGACAAAGTTGGTCCGCACTCATTTTACTTTTGTAGGTCATCGGCAGTTTTGTATATGCCTAGGAAGGCTATTTTCCCTTTTTCGCAGTCAGTTACTGATTTGTGGTTTAGTTTAAGGGACTACATAGAGAGGCATAAGCAATTATATTCCGCATGGAATTTTATGGAACGTTGAAATATTTTCCCCTTGCATCAGCTACGGGATAAATCAAATCCTAATATAGTCGTGTCCATCACTTACGCAGTTTATGCCAACAACAGGGATATGATGTAAGGTGGCGGTGGTGTTGGGGTGGTTGCGGTTGCTATATATATCGGACTTAATCGAAGGGAAATTTATTGCCTATTTGTGCCCTTAATTCCTGAGCTTTGATGTTCCAGTAATGGCTTTCCATTACGCAGGAGAATGGCCAGATAATTGCGTTTTGTGTGGCCACCACTGATGATGGTGAGCACTCTACTTGTAGATAAATACACACAATCGTATGAAATATCTGAGGTTTCCAATATATACATTCCAGCCAGACGATCAGCAATCAAACTTTTGCTCAATGGTGTGGTTATGTTTTGACAACACACAGTTTTTCCGTTTGCGGATTGGAAGTTTGGTCCTGTGATGTGGTTACACACCAATGACATATCGCCAGTGGGTCAAATAGATAAATGTCCTGAAAATGATGAGATTTTTTTTGCTTCTGCGGTTTTATCTTCGTCACAGCGCCGTGGAGAAGGGGAAGGGTATACTGCATAATGGATGAGTGGTGGCAGTGATGGGCTTTTTGTTTTTGTAATTTGTTAGTGTAACAGAAGAAGATAGAGCAACGACAATCCTAACATCTCTGAAGGTGAGAGATAATTTATCATTTTGGTATTTTTGTGTGGAATTTGCTGTGGAAAAGGCAAATGAACGTAAATGCGGCTGAGGTCGGTCGCCTCGCTCGGACTTTGGACTTGAAAAAATTTGAAAGGTTGAAAAGTCATGCCAAAATGTTGGCGAATGTTTTTAATTGGGGTAGCTTAAGTAATTACTTGTGCTTTGTGCAGGTAATTAAGAATTTATGAATATTCATAAAGCTAGGGGTACTATCAATCGATGAAATAGATTGGATGCAATCTAATGGACTGCAAGAGGCTTTCAATGAATGAAAGTGTTGCGTTAAAGAGTAGTCGACTACATTTACTGACAGGAATAATCTAGAAAGTCTATCTACAAAATAACTATCAATATCCAATAAAGGCAAATAGTTAAGAATCACTTTCACTGCCTTAAACACAACATATTCGTTTGATTTTTTCCCTAGTTGGGAAGATTAAGCAGAGATGCAATGCTGTGCGTAGTTTGTTTTCTCATTTTCTTTTTTTGTATAAGCCAGGTTACAATAGTAGAATTTCCACCACTGGGCGAACTCTAATCCATATAAATTACCTTCCTAAAGGGTAAGAGACACGTGGGAAGCTTGTCGTTTAGCACTCGACGCCGTATAGCAGAACTGTCACAATGGGGCTACATTAGAGCAGCTAGAGCTTGGCATATCGTGCACTTAATTTTGAGTGGTCCGGCTTCTGGTATATGCTAGGTCTGTTTTGAAAGGTAATCTATAAACGATTTTTTTAAGCTATGCTTCTAAATTCAAGGCCACTTACAGATAAACTGTGGCGTATGTGGGTTTCTATTTTGCGAAACTCAATCATAATATTTTATTAAAAAATAAATCGAAGAATTTTAAGTTCAAAGAATGTTGCAACATGAGCTACTTTATTCGTAGTATCTTCTGCTTGAAATGCGTACATGACAACATGACCCACCTCGCAAAATAACTATTTTAGGAATTAAAGAAACAGATCGAAACACTATAACTATACAATTCTTCATTTGGTAAACAAAAACTCAAATAGTACCCTATTTTTAGTACTAGATTAGTTCGCTCGTTCAGCAAGTGCGGGCATGTAAGCATTTTGTTCATTGCAATTTGGTTTTCTTAATGTTTACGTTATTTGTTTTAAGAATTTAAAAGAAATACAGAACAAATAATGAACAACTTCCAAAATACAGAACATTTATATGTTTTTGTACACAAAATAATTCGTAATAAACATCGTCTTCAAATACAGAACTGTTCATTATTATAATGGACGGATGGTCACCATTTCTATCACTCGTATATGTCCGTACTTTTACCGCTTAAATTCATTTTCCTGCTTAAAAATAAAGGACTGACCGATCGCCGAGCTTCCTCTATTGTGTCATCGAAGTTAGTCCTCAAATTATTATAATGTGA
The DNA here is from genome assembly GCA_916610125.1 of Cheilosia vulpina. Lineage (NCBI taxonomy): Eukaryota > Metazoa > Arthropoda > Insecta > Diptera > Syrphidae > Cheilosia > Cheilosia vulpina. The sequence continues at coordinate 3,251,549 of OU744276.1, forward strand.
TATGAATTTTTAAATATTAAACATATGTTACCGCTCTTAGAGGTATGTTCGACATTAATGGCTCTTCTGGTACTCTTGCCGACTTTTACAGGATGACGAACGTTCTTAAATAGGATGATTCTGCCCACAGAAACTGGGCGCGGCCGAACATAACCTGCATCAATTCACGGCAACAAAGCAAGCTCTAAATCTATATCAACAATCTTTTCGAACTAGTAGTGTTCTCTGCCAATTAACACCAGTCCACTGTACCATGTTAATGTCTTTCTCAATAATCGAATTGGATTTTCCAGGATCTGCCTAAATAAGAAAATTTGATCTACTATTGTCTTTTAAGGCCTAACTTCAGTTTACTTTATACTCCACCGTTGCTGAAACGCACTTAAACCGATTTGACACTTTATGGACACTCGCCGACTGAAATAAATGCTTTAATTTACAAAAGATTTTAGGTGTTCACAATTTAAGGGATACTCCATTTTGTAGACCGGGTAAAGGATGATGAAATCCCAGTATTCAGGCATACATAGTTGCATTTATTTGAGCAACATTTTTAAAATAAAACTGATGTATGTTGTCCACGAAGTCATCCCAAGATGGTCTAATTAGCTCGGCTGTCATCTGTCAATTTTACCTAAGCCCCCATACAATTAGATTTCTTTTGTTCATAAGTTCATAGGTTTCTGTCTGTCTGTCTGTCTGTCTGTCTGTCTGCCCCCATACAATTAGATTTCTTTTGTTCATAAGTTCATATGTTTCTGTCTGTCTGTCTGTCTGTCTGCCCCATACAATTAGATTTCTTTTGTTCATAAGTTCATAGGTGTCTGTCTGTCTGTCTGTCTGTCTGGCCCCATACAATTAGATTTCTTTTGTTCATAAGTTCATAGGTTTCTGTATGTATCCGCGATTTTGTTGTACGTTCAATTGGTGTCCCTGATACCCGAGTAGAGTTTCTTAAAATTCTGAAAACGAGTTCTTTTCCTTTCCCAGACGAATGAAGTCCGGTGAAAGGACTTGTTTTTATCGTCGTTAGGTTGGTATTAAAATTGGGCTATGTCGGTCAAGTAGTTCTGGCACCTCCCATACAAAACCTGTCATATTTATACTTTTGCTTATTTTTAGCAAAACCAGTTTTGCATGACTTGTATGCAGTAGAGGGTATCAAAGCATCGGCCAGGCCGATGGTAAGACTTTTACTTGTTATGTATGACATTTTCTTTTTTCTTCGAGTTCGATGGTAAGCAAATACGGAATTGAAAAACAGCTTAAAGACTCACTATCTTATTATACATATGATCCGATGATGCGAAGGTGAGCCTTACGTCAAATGTGAACACTTGTGTTGCCTTGCATCTCTTCCTTAGAAATATGCGTCAGCGTGGCAGTCCCCAATATTTTCTTTTGAACTAAAATACTAAAAACCTCAGCGTTAATGATTAACATTCGACTTTATTCCTGGCGCGAATCCTATTTGCAAATTGCTCGCATTGTAGACTGATAAAGATCACAATAGGAAAGATGAGGCGCCTAAGATATCGAATCATTGCGATTTGATTTTAGTAATCAGAATACGCGTGCGTTTTTGTGGTTATATGCGATATTATAAGTATTTTTTTTGCGAACAAATATGTATATATTAAACATTAAAGGACATGACAATACTCCAGTTCAAATATACCTATCCTTTTCAAAATGTCATATCAAGACAAACTCATGTTCGGTCTATATATTATTTACTGTCTTCGGTCCGTACCCCTGTGTAATCAGTGGTTACATCCTGAAAGATCCAAATAGGTAACGGAAAGCAATGTTCATGCAGCTTTTAAATAGAGGGAGAAAATATAATTATATGTACGTCCCTTTGAAGAAACAAATGTAAATACACCATCCATCTCTAAAGTTTGATGTTTTTGACAGCATTCTTCCTGGCCTGCTCCTATCCAACGATAGGTAAACTCACTTAGCAACGCATTCTATGAAGTTAAATTTTTTTTTTCAATATACGTAGATTAAACTTGGGTGGTGGGAATCCCTGTATAAACAACTTTAACAAATTATTCAACCACGTGTCGCAGTAAATCAAACTCAAATTTCCAAGAAAAACTTTGAAAAAAAAACAACAAAAAATCTCTGCCTGGATGTGCTTCTTAAAGCTTCATATTCTACATTATTGTTGGCCGGGACACAAGAGTGAAACATAAATACACTCTCATTTTCTATTCCTAATCTGATTTATAGTGGCTCAGTCAAGACTCGTGTTAGCTTTATATATCCCACTGCTGGCGGCCCTTCTTACTTTATAGCTTAAGTAGAGGAAAGTTTTCTTACACAAATTTTGCAGAGCTTAGCACACCCCCGCCATACCATGGCCTTTCGTCACCATCACCATTAAATTCGACAGCGTAGATATTATGTAAATTTGGCACTTCTGATAGCGGAAACTCAATTCGTTTGCTATTCGAAAACTCAATAAGATATACGGATTGCAAATCCACTCACTGCCTGCCATGGTGTAAAGTGTAGACCTGCTGTCCTGCTACAAAATTGGTACTCGCCTTAGACTGACTTTTGAAGAATGAGAAGAAAACTTTTAGTTTGAAAATAAATAAAAGTGCTCGAGTTGGAGAAAGGATTTAGCGCTGAAAGGCAAATCAAATGGTCGCCTGGTTATTGAATTAACACGAAATGGGCAAACACGAAGTGGCTGAAGTTTGTCATGGTTGGCGGTATGATTACAAGCCGATTAACTATTTAATAGGTTTATGTGGGGACACTTTATTATTCGCAACCCCTTTACATGTAAAACACCCCAGGGCGAAGCGGCTAATGGCAAGTATGTTACCGGATTAAATTAAGACGTATCACAGGATTTGCATAACTGATCCACTCAACACTGTGGTAAGCCGAAAGTCCTCGAATGTCATCTCTCATCTGTTTACCCACAACTCCCACGCTTTCGGATAAATTCAGTTTTACCACACGACGTTAAATTGCACTTTAGGGTGGAGAAGGTGTACATGTACATGTACATTTACCTACATTCGTAATTATCCCAATCACCCGGTAGAGTTTAAGGGAATTTGTTGTACAATTTACTTTGTATGTATACCTATTATGCTGATTAATTTTTTTTCTTTTTGCAAATTTTGCAAGAGTTTATTTTGATATCACAAGTGATGGACTCATGGAACACTAGGCATCATAATGGGTCGATCATAGCCAACTCCCGTTGGCCATAGATTGGTTGTAAAATACTAAAAAAAGGAAACAATTTAAAGTTGTACTAAATCTGTCAAAGAAGAAAAGGTCAGTGTCGGCATTTTATCCTCAGAGTGTGCGCTGAAAAAATTAATCTGATGGACTAACCCTAGCTTTAATCCAGAAACAGTGTTGCATCTTGGCACTGTGTCGTAGCGAACGTGTAATTGAACTAATATTAGGCGTTTTTTTAGCTTCGATCTCAGCAAAGCAAGTAAAGTAGGATTTTCAGCACGCAAATACAACATCTACTGTGATTCCTCGAAGTGTCAAGTAAAGTGTAGTTGTTATAATTGCTTGCTGAAAATCTTAATTTGCTTTGCTGAGATCGAAGCTCAAAAAACACGCCTATTGTAATAAGTTGTAAAGAAAATATAATATATAAATATTATTTACTGTCAAGTGTAGCATTTATATTTATTTAAAAGCCATCTCTTACAACTGTTTGATTTTTTTTTAAATTTTAAGCATTGATAAAAATAAAGTGATCTCAATTCATTAACGAATAAATAACGATCTACCGATTGGGGAGTTTTTTTTTTAAACGGGCTTAAGAAAAACAAAAGAATCAGATTTACAGAGGAGATGGCTGAAAAAATGTATAAAATAGGACTAGTTACCACCTACAAAGAAATTTTAAACGCGAATTTAATTTTCTATATATTGTGTAAGGAATTTTCTTTTTATTAAAGAGCAGAATTAAAATCTGGAGCAGAATTAAAATCTGGCGCCAAAATCAAAATCATGCGCCCATATTGTTAAAAAAGCTGTTTAAATAACAAATTATTTGTTTAACAGTTTAAGAATTTTTTATAAATGCTTTGCCAAACAATAAACATTAACTCATTTGTACATTAAAATCATCAGTGGTAACACAATCGTTGTTCTCGTCGTTCGCCTGCTGTTTGCAATTTCACTCGGTGGCAGTGTCAACTAATACAACTTTCTTTCGTCGTCGAACTGCAAGTGCAGCGCGGTCATTAATTAACACCTTGCGGTTAACGCTTAGAACCTTTCGTCGTTTAAATTGCTATTTTGGCATTCGGTCATCGCTTAAACCAGAGTTCCTCCATCCAATATATCGTTTGAAATTACAAGAACTCTTGGCCGAAGTTCGGAAACATACCGCCTGTTCAATTAGCTACCGGTTTATTAAAATGCATTAAATGTTTTTGTATTAAACACAAATGCGACAGTTTGATAAGTTAATATTTAAGTAAAATAAAAAAATACCTATTTATAAATCCTTTACTTTAACATAAATAAAAATTTAGTAAAATACATATAATCAATATTGTTTTTGTATTTAACAACTAAATTTAAAACTTTTAAGGAACATACGTAGCTAAAATTAATTTATTGCAATTTCAAAATTTTATTTCTATTTAGGGATTTTCAATAAACCTAAATCTAAAACAAATAACTACAATTATGCTCTTAATTTGAGATGTATTAAAATGAAAAAAAAAATCATTTTCAAAGGGTCGCAATTTTTTCGATATTTTATAAAAAAAAAAACAACAAAATTATGGAAAATTGTGGTGCGTTTTTTAGGTAAGTAGGGTCGATTTTCGACCACAAGCGAAACATATAAAATAGATATATTCGCTCGAATTTCGAAATATTATTATGCAATCTACAAGCTGAAATAAATAGAATAACCAAAAACGACTGCTTATAAATAAATACATAGTTCATACTTAAAATTAAATTAACTGTATCAATCAATGATGGTTTTTTTCAAGTGTAACATTTTGTGAATATAGACTTTTTCTAATATTCCCAAACACGTATAAAAACTTAAGCTATTTTAAAAGTTTAAATAAAATATTCAAATAGCTATATTTTTTTTTCCCAGCAAAATTAGATTGAAGACACTCTTTAGCTCAGCTTAAAAGCTAGAGCTAGTGGCGAGTGTCCCTTCAAAAATATAAAAATTCATTTGTATTAAAATTGTGTGCAGGGTGAAAACGAAAAGAAGAAAAGAATAATTTTATTGTTTGAAAGTGAAAACGGAAAGGTTTAATGAATTGAAGATAATATGTGTTCAATTTGAGTATGATCATGATTGAAAATCCAAGACTTTACTTTGTTTAGGAATGATGACAATTTTCTTATACTTCTGATAGTGAAATATATATATTACTTTTTCAGTGCGGTAGTGTGATCGGACCAGTTCGTCTTTCTGTGAAGTATTACTCCAAGGTATTTGGAGGACTGGACGAATATATATTCTATTATAGTCAGGCACACCCCCAACTTGTTCATATGTACAAATACAGAGATAATCGTCGCATACCAGAGTTATTGACACTGTCAAAAGTACAGTTATTGGCAGTGGCAAAAGCGACATCTAGACATCAAAAAAATGCGTCCCTTTGAAAATACGTTTTACTCGTGATTTTTCCACTTTAATACATCACAAATTTAGAGCATAATATTTGTCGAAAAATATTTTAAATAGTTACATCAAAATTGATTATCGTCAACACCTCGCAGATATATGCCCATGAATTGAAATGATATTTATACTTTTGCTTACTTTTAGGGGTGCGTTAATTGCATTCGTTCAAAAATAGGTTCTAAACTTTAAGTTGATATATATTTGAATACGATACTATGGCAATATGGCGGCTACAAATTGAATGTCACCAAAATGCTTTCAATTAAAGGTTAGGAATTTAGTATACCTTTCGAATGATATAAGTTTCATTCTACTCTTTTCATAATAAATACTAAAAAAATGTACGTTATAATAATGAGCAATTCTGTATTTGAAGACCATTTTGGTTTTGTTTTTCTGCAAAATGGTATCAACAGGCGGTATCCTGGTCATTCGTTTGTCAGTGTTGCTTTTTCCTCTGCTCGACTGCTTCTAGTTCAGTACAAACTCTTCCACATCCTCGGATTCATTAAAAAATAAGTTCGATTTTTTGGTATCCTTTCATCGCTAAATGAATTAGTAAATTCTTCGCATTTATTGGAAATTTTAAAGATTTTTTGTACCACTTTTTAGAATTATCGAATAAAGTATCTGTCATTTTTCATCTTATTCCCTAATTTTTTTGTAAGTCTCTGTCTAATAGAATTTATTCCCACCACCGGTATTTTGACAGTCTTTTCCATTCTTAAACGTACAAATCTAATGCTTTCGTTTACTATTCCGAAATGGAGATATTATTCCATTCTGACATTGCGATTATAACAAGCGGAAGTCTTATAAAGAAAAAAAAATATATAATTAAATCTTCTCTTACTGAAAACTATGTGAACAAACTAGTAAACTAGGTAAGCGATGATTATACAAGGGGAAGACTTTTTCCATATAAATACATATTTAGCACAGTATCATAGCTGTTAGTTAAAAATGTTTTTTGTTTTTTTTTTGTTAAGCGGTTATTGCTTTAATACAGCTCTAGGAAGCCGACATCATAAATGAACTTTAATAACCTATTTTCTAAGTATTACAGTTTTCCAGTTTTATAGAAGGAAAATAAGTTTGATTTACTAGGGCTGATATAACGACTTAAATCAAATTCTATGTGCGTATTGCCTTCTCAAGTTTGTACCAAAATGTCTCCGCAAATTTATGTCCAGACATCATAAAAAAATAGAAAAAACCACCCACTAAACGATATCAGAGTGAAGGAACAGTAATATTTCCGGAGTGATTGTTAACGCACCCGTTAATCTAAATACGAAATCAGAGCAACGTTGTAGGAAATTATATTCCAAGCATTCTCAGTTCGACACAAACCCTTGAATCTTTGACCGTTTATCCGCAAAAGGCCATAGTGCCTGAGGCATATATTTAAGATATACAAACCAATCAATTTATCTTTCAGAGTGTTTTCTAAACCAAAATGGGTAACTCGGAAGAATGTTAAGCCGTAGATTGCCCACCGGTTAGTTAAATGCCCTACCTATTCGCACACGAATTATGTTGGCACAGTGAGTATTAGTTCTGGTATCTACATCACAGGGTAGAACCACCACCCTTCGACCAATTTATTTTGCGGCGACAAGCTTCATCACTATATCCTATTTGTGATTAACAAATCCATCTAGTTGGCCACAGACCAACAGCTTTTGCATTGAGAAAGGTTAGTTCCAAGTCCAATTGACGTTTAGCAGAAGGTTAATGTACCAATCTCACCTCACGTACAGGATTATCGAGGCTGTGGCTTGAAAATACGGCACCACATCACGTAGTCCCGCTTATAAACATTGATACGCACGGTGCTGAAAAAGGCAGCACACCCCCTTTTTGATTTGTTTTCATTCGTGCAGAACCACTTCTGCCTCACCTGACATCCTTCTGAGGATATTGCACTCACGAAATTGCTCAACAAAACTGAATTCTGTGTGGTAAAATTAACAAATTGGAAGCTTTCCCCACCACGCGCACCATCTTGGCTCCTCTGACTTATAAGAGCTTCGTATTCGCGAAAAAATCATCTATAGCGGAACTGCTCACATGTAAGGAGAAATGCATGCGCACAACTGCGATAAGGACCACCCTATCTCCATCGAATGAAAAGACATTTTCCGCCAAGAGCTTTCACCATCAGCTTCGGGATCTGTACTGGACCACCACAAAACTGCGTAACCTCTTCGGTTTAGTCGTTGGTTAGCATCAACACAGTTATCGCTAACTAAGCCATTGAAAACGAGAATTACGTGAGTGAAAGTCCTTTGGCTTCGTCTTTGGATATTACGTACGCTAATTCGCCACCCCAACCCATACCGCCTGTGGATATCAGAACGTGGGCTGGTGGATAGCACACCCTCTACCATATAAATATGCTAAAATAATGTAATCCGTTTGTTTTTTATTTAATTAGTCCTTGCATGTAAATCCTTACTGTGGTTGTGGTACTGTGCGTATAGTGCCTTCAAAAGTGAAGTACTACTCTTTGAGAATAAGAGCGTGATTCCTCTGTGTGTTCTACTTCTAATTTGCGTGTGTGACAGCGGTACGAAGGATCTCAAAATTTTGTCATTCAAATTGTTCATTGGGCGCGACAGTGTAACGCCTCAGTGTATACCCGTGTCACTTTCAGTGTTTTCATTCGTTACGCGAGTGTTCGTCTGCCCTGTGCGAGGTCCCGGTGTGAGGTCCAATTCGTGAGTAATTTGCAGTTAAAGTGGCCCAAATTGTGCCTTTGAGTCTGGTCCTTTGGTGTTTTCCTTCATTTTTTCCGTTCGCTCACGCTCAAATGAAAGTAAGTCCGTAAGTCCAGCGAAAAGTCGGGTTCAGCATAATAATATTCTTGTGGTCTTGTGTTGAATAATTTGCATACGAAAAGTTTTCCCTTCAGAGAGACTAGTGTGCCGGAGAAGCAAGTGCTACAGGAAATATTCGCCATCAAAAGTGACTAAAAAGGATAAGCTTGTTTGTTTCTTCTTTGCTGAAGTACTCCTCGGAGATGGTGTGAATTGGTTTCTATACGCGAGACTTGTTTTCCCTTTCGGTGCGATTTAAGGAAAGGGAACTTAAATTTAATTAAGAATATTCCAATTTTTCTCCAAAAAAAAAATGAAACAAGCCGATTGAGCGCACATACTAACAACAACAATGATGATGATTGCTTCGGTAGGAATGGGAATAAAGTGAAAAAGTTATTGAGAGAAATGGCAAATGGAATTGTCTGCTAAGAGCGTCAACCGTCAAGACAGCGTTGAAAATCAAAATAGTCATGAATAAATTAGGAAGTGCATTAAAATAAATGGCCAGTTCTAATTTGAATAGATTTGGTGAAAAGTGAATAACTGTGTTGGAGTCCATTGTTAGTTCACGATTTTGATAGGATTAAATTAAATAGTGACGATATGAGTTATGTGCAAAAAAGGTGAAAAATAAGTAAAAAAATTTAAATGGAAATATTAAATATTCCATGACACATTGCTCGTAAATATTTATGCCCTCTTTTGGAGAGATTTTCGGTAGTTAAAACAAATTTCTAATTAGCTAGAGTGCACCGAAGCAAACGAAAAGGATAAGCGTTCAATTTTGTGGAATGGAAAGCCGGACGTAGGTACTCTGGCATGTCCAAGGATTAGCTAAAGTGTTCAACATTACTTATTTGAAAAGCTGAAGGTGTGCCCTTGGAATAGGACCTCTGAATATAATAGAACTCTTTTGAACATTTACGCAATGGAAATATGCTGGACATACCTATTATGATTAAATTTTATGATGGAATAATTTTCAAAAAAGATTATGCAGATATTTGTGTTTGACTTTGAAGTCCCTTCTTGAAGCCAAAAGAATATCAGAATAGTGAGTATAAAGAAAAAGAACAAAAAACAGGCAGTTTCTGGGGTACTTTCAAAAAAATAAGCCCTTACCGATTACTGTTGTCAATATAATAAATGTAGGCTTCGTTGTATTTGCCTAATAGGATTTCCCAATTCTGAAACTGCCGCACTGGCTAAATGGTTACTGTGCTCAGCCACTGAGCAAGGGGAAGTCGAACTTCCCGGCACTTTTTTTAAATGTTATCCACTGTACCACCTCTAGCGAACGTATGAAAAACTTTCGAGAATATGAAAATAAAGAAAGCTTCTCAATTCAGTCGCTCTGAATCGGCATAACAATTTTGGACCATTAGCCTAAAAATAAAATTTCAAATAAACGAACAATTGTGAGAAGCAAGGCCTATGGACTTGTTGCGGCTTTTATCTATTTATTTTATCAATTTAATTTATAACTATGATTTTTATATAAATTATTTTTCTTATATGGATTCGTTCTTTACATATAAAGAAGTTATTAGTTGTTTTTAAATATGGAACTTTGATTCTTGCATACGTGTTATACATATAAGAACAACTCGGATATAAGAAACAAACTTTTTGGATTTTAGAGGTTTCTTGTGGTGATCTATGAAGAAAATCTCGTACTAGGGTAGATACATGCGATTTCCTAATATTTAGTACGATTTTTCGCTGCTGTGATATTTATTATAGTTTTCTTACAGTTTTTTTCGTTTTTTAATAAAAATTTTATTTTAAATAAGCAAATTTACATAGGAAATATTAAAAAAAAAAGGAATGCCAACCAAGGTTGCTCTACAACTCTTTTACGAATCTTTCACTCGCCTTGAAAAAACAGAGGTGGTGGTGGGAACTTTGAAAGTTATTCGCCCATTAAGTTTGATGTTACAAAAAATTAACAACTTTTATTTATCGAGTTTAAATTTAGCCAAAATGTGAACACATATTTTTTTTATACCTAATAACAACAGAACCGTCGCTTTATTTTTATACCGTCCACAGGAAGGTATATTCACTTTGTCAGTACATTTGTAACGCGAGGAAAGAGTCACCGGAGACCTCATGAAGTATATATATTCTGAATCAGGATCACATTATGAATCGATTTAGCCATGTCTGTCTGTCTGCCCGTCTGTCTGTTGAAAGCACGATAGCGCCCAAAGGAATTGACATAGGCGAATGAAATTTGGTTAAAGGACTTCTTTTTATCGTCGGTTGGTTTTAAAAATTGGCTATGTCGGTCAAGTAGTTTGGATACTTCCCATACAAAATCAATATTAGACCCATGTGTCTCTCTGTCTGTTGAAAACACGATAGTGTCCAAAAGAATCCACGTAGGCAAGTGAAATTTTGTAAGTGGACTTCATTTAATTGTTGTCAAGTTGTTACTAAAAATGTGATATGTCGGTCAAGTATTTCTGGTAGCTCCCATACAAAATCAATATTAGACCCATGTGTCTCTCTATCGGTCGAAACGTGATAGCATTCAAATAAACCAACCTAGGAGAATGAAATTTCGTGAGAGGGCTTCTTTTTATTGTCATCATTTGGTATTAAAAATGGGCTATGTCGGTAAAGCAGTTCTCGTACGGCCCATAAAAAAACAATATTAGAACACATTAGCGTCGGAAGGAATCCACCTTGGCAAGTGAAATTTTGTGAGAGGACTTACTTTTATCGTTGTCAGGTTTATATTAAATTTGGACTATGTCGGTCAAGTAGTTCTGGTACCTCCCATACAAAACCATTTTTGCATGACTTGTAAGCGATGATAACACTTTTACTTGTTTTATTATTTATTTATTTATTTGATATTTATGTATTTTTTATAATTTTTTTGTTATTTTTTTAAAAATAGCTGGTCTGTTTATGTGCCGAAAAAATAGCAGGTCTTTTAAAAACGCCAAAAATCGGAAAAGTATAAATATATTTTTAAATTCGTAAACTTTCGTTTAATATAACAAGTTCGTGTCAGTTTTTTTGACCGCTTTGACACGAGTGAATTTTTTTAAATTAATGCATGGGGGATCACCCTACTAATAACATAGGGTAATTTTTTTCTTAGAATTTTTTTGGTTTTTTTCAGACTGGCACAGATTTTTTTTTCGACACCGGCAAACTTTTTGACCGTTGATGTATAAGTCCAGCCTTCTTTCAAAAACTCGTTTAAGAGGAACAATTCAACTTACTCTCGCCGCGTGTACCGCTCCCAACTTAGGCTAACTTGCGTTTGACTACAGAGCGAGCATTTTAGTTGCAGGATTATCTGGGAAATTAAAAATTATTCTCACCTATTGGTTGTTTTTCTTAGAATTAAACCAACACCAGCCCTACCTTCAATGTCATTCACATAGAGTATGTGGATATAGATTGCTCCAATGAACTTCTATTTGTAAATCACAAGGGGTAACAAATGGAAAGAGGAAAAATGTCAACCTTGACTTAACCGATTTATGTATTTTGAGAATAAAAATAAATTTGTGAAAAGCAATAACCCCCAAATTTACTACGTATTTCATAAGCAGCTCTTTACTTCCGCAAGATTGACTTTTGTAATTACTCGTATAAAATTTGAAAAAGTACTTAGTAAACGAGAACTTAACTCACATAACCTGTTTAATTATTACAATTGCCCAATGCTATAGCAAGGATATGGTATTCTGTACAGTATGCATTCATCAATACATTCTTCATAGCAAAATAAAAATATTCCAACTTATAATTGAATTTCTGTAACCGTGCCAGTGAGCCGGAGTCCCAATCCATTCGTTTTCGTTCAATAGACACCTAATTTATACGTTCCACAAAATCACTTAGACTTATATGGAAATGACCTAGGCGATGTGCAGTTGTTTAATTTTTTTTTAACTCTACCACCTTGCCCTTGTATTTTTTTATGCTTTTTGAAATGTTATTTTTATTCAGAAATTTTTTTAAGTTTATGCGACACTTGAGTTTGAAGGCATCTACATAATTGCCTTTGATATTTAAAAAATAAATAAATAGCTGGCGCAACAGGTCCGTAAGGACCCTAGACCTAGCTGCTCACAAGCATTCGTTTTGTGTGAGGTTTTAATTTTTGGGACGAGTGGAAGGTATCTACAATTTAAGGCCGAATCCAAACGACTACTTAAGGAGCTCTTTTTGACGATTATACTCTCGGATGTTTCTCAGATTTTTTTTTCGGGGGAATTCTCGCTTAGTAGTCGAACACACTAGCCACTACCTTGATATTTAGTTATAAATATTTTTAGGTTTATAAGATGGACTATTTTTTCGTAGTCGTAGTTGCAAAAATAATCGATAAGAGGTATAGATCTACAAACAGTCCCAACTTTAGGTAGAATAAGTTTTGTGTTACTGGGGGAAAAATCTGCACTTTATTATACCTATTAATGTGACACGACAACTTGTGCAATAGTTCATACTAATCGCGTTACTAACTGACCCGTACCTTCTTTGCTTCAGATAACGATACAAAATACCCTGCCTTTATTTGTCCCGTTTAGCAATGCAAGATTTGAAAACCGAAGTCCTTATATCAATTCCGAACAAACACCTTAAAGTCGAAAAAGAAAATATTTACATAAAGGATATAAAATTGATACAATTTACAGTGAGTACCCATGACAGCTTCATCTTTTGGACGCATAGTTCACTAATGATATAAAGTACCTTTAGAGTCTCAATTTTCAGAGCTAAATTAATATTGGTATGCCGAAACCTAAATACTTGAAAGAATTCAAGAATTTTTTTTAAAAAATTCCCACAGCATTTTTTTTTTAAATGATAATATCAAGGATTCGGTGCGGTGCCTTCTTCTTCGTAGTTTCTATTTTATGGAATTGGTTAAGGTAAAGGTCAATTATTCGACGTTAAGCTGACGACTATGCCTGAACAAAAAGTCAATTATTTAACGTTAAGCTGACGACTAAAACAATATTGATTTGCGAACATAAGAAATTTATATTACTGCACAAAATCTTACAAGGAATCTTAAAATTAGTTAATATTATACGGAAAGTTTGAGTATAACTTAAGTTTGTGAAAAAAATGCATCCCGCAGTAGCATGGAAACCCCTGCATTTAAAACTTCCGATACACCTTTTTTTTAATATTTCAATATTACTTGTTGGTATTTTCCTGCGATGAAAAGAATTTCCTCCAGAATTGAAAGTTACTGTCAGAATGGTTAAACCATAGAATGGTTAATATATATAGTTGTAGCATATAATGAACAGTAAACTATTAAAGCGGACAAATAATTTCCATTGCTGATGTGTTAATAAAAAGTAAGAGCGATACCTCTTAGTGTAGTTTTACCTATGAGGAAACATTTTGCAAACGTGACATGCACTGAGAATGATGCCCACAATAAATTGTTAAAGTAACATACTAAAATGAATGGAAAGCAATTATAGAGCAAGTCTTCCCTCAGCTTGTCCGAGAGGCGTTCGTATGGGTGCTTAATTGTGTAAACTGTCGAACGTTATTAATTAAAGGACATGCCAAAACCATAAGAGCTTTTATAGACAGAAGGACATGATATTAGCAACTATATAGAAGACATAGGAAAATATAAAGAGATTTTCTTTTTATCGCTTATTGAAGAAGAATGACAGTTGTGTTGGCACAGAGAAGAAGGTCACTCTTAAAAATCCAGTGCTACGTAGATTGAATGATTGAATGAACATTTGCTGCAGTTCATCACTTCTTTTTGGATTAAACCAAATGAGGGATTTACAAAAGAAGTTGCAACCTTAAGTAACAATCGCGTCAAAATATATTTTGAATAGAAGATTTCTTATGCCCTTTAAGTGATAAATTTTTTTTTCTTCTTCCAAACTTAAGAATGAGAGCCGTAAAAGAAATTCTCTCAACGGATGAAAATGTTCTTAGTTTTAAAAAAACCTAGTTTCCTTCTGAAAATTATATAATATTAAGAACTAGCTGTGTCAAAGTTCACAATGAGACAAAATATAAGTTGCGCAGATTGGCAAACATTTTTCCAACGACAACCAATTTTACTTCTGACTGGTTCTTACTTTGGTATAGGTTCGTCATTTTACCATGACACGCCCCCAGCTACACGAAGAATGTTCAAAGTGTCAAAGCGATCCCCCTGCATGCATAAGGTGGACGCACCGCAATGTCCTATGTAATGGACCGGTGTCAATAATGACCACATTAGCGTCGGAAGGTAATAGGTCAGAAACACAAGGTGTATTCAGTGTCGAGGGGCAAATGGTACAAAATGTGATATCCTTATGTAAAATCATGTCTCAAAGAATTGGTAAATGAACAAGAATTGTACACTACCTTTGAGGTATTTGTCAAACTTTGGCTGAAAGATTTTTATAACTTTTAAAATGTAGACAGCCTTCGAATACCACTTCTGTCACCAATGAAAAACGACATCTATCTAATTCAGTTTAGATTTCGCTCATAATAAAACATTGATTACATTAACTTTGGTACATCGGTTTGGCCACATTAGCTAGGAAATTGCATCCTTCCGTGATCCGCTGTAATGAAAGTTAGCCATTCCCGCAATACTGTACTTATTTGACTTCAGCAAGTCCTACTTAAATAAACATAAAAAAATCATTTTAAGTTTTCATGCTAAATTAATTATTAATTAACACAATGGGTGTATTTGTTTTGGCAAATTAGTTATTAGTTGCATACTCGTTATGTAAATATTGAAATTATTATTCAGTCGGAAGTCACCTTTTCAACAGTGATATGTTAAATATTGTAAAAAGAAATAGCCGGACCCTCTATCGCAATTATTTGCAATGCCAATAATAGAAAATATGGAAATGAAAATCTAAATTCGCATGCGAAGCACTAGGGATTGTTTTATTTTGATAAATGGTGAGCTGCATTGTTATACATTATCATTAGTGTGTGTTCCATTTCTTAATAAACAGGGTAACCCAAATCCCGTAGTCCAGACTGTCCAGCCTGAGTCCATTTCCATTGTTTTGCCTGGCCTACTACCTGTATGAAATACACTTTCCATTTCCAGAGTGCTTGGATAAACATTGATAATGTGAGTTTTGCATGACGTAGTATTAGTCTCCACCACCAAAGATCGAAACTCCGCACATTTTAAATTACAAAGAAACGCTTCCATCTAAAACCAATGTTAACACAGGACTCGAGAACCTTAATATATTGCAAACAAAAATTATATGATGTTGCGCAACGCAAAGTCCAATATTAAAATAAGACAGCGGCTATAATTAAAAAGAATAATTAATTATTTTTAATTCGAGAATCCCTTTGTATTAATTGAGTACCCCACGACGTGCTTTATGATAGGTATTTATAAAAAAAAACAAAAATTTCATTTAAATTTGTACAGTTGGGTGACAAGCAACAGACAAGGACACCAATAACCACCACCCCACTTTTCTCCCGAATTTCCTTTTCGGCGGCCGGCGCTAAAAACAAACAATTTTTTCTCCGAAATCATTAAAATGCTCTAAGCGGTTCTTGGGTTATGCTTTTATTTCGAGCCTAAGGCGATAGCATTTTCGACTTGGGCAACAACAAAATAGAATTATTTTTGTGGTTTTTCAGACTCTTACATCCTCTGATAGCTATCCAATTATTGCGAAGAGGCGTTTGAGTTTCCCTACAAATACTTCAATTAATTTATTTCACCGCAATCATTTTCAGCCAATTGAACTGCTTTGTAGAAGTTTGTGAAACCCGTTGTCACTTACACACAGGCATAGCAACGACAAATGGTCATCATCAATCAAAATTGATATTCATATTTGTACTGTACAGCAAGGAGTGCAAATCAATTTTCGTTAATAATGTAGTCGAAAAACAATTTGGATTTTTATACACCGTTTGAAAAAGCCTCTAGTGCTTTAACACATACGAGACTTGCATGTAGAGCATGGTATCTAATTTTACTACTGATGGGAGTTGTCACAGGCAATGTTACGAGTATATGTGTTCCATTTTTCAATGAAAGGAGACATTTTTTTCGTAAAATTGTGAAAAATAAGTAAAACTTCGATTGTCAGAAAGAAACAAACTCAATATTAACTACAGAAAGGTATACCTCGACTTGAGGTAAAGGAATACGAACATTGCTATTGTTCAGATGCAGACAAGACAACTGCCTAGTTTACTAGGCTTTCATTCGAAAGCGCATAGCAGCCAATTGCTCAAGTTGCATATCACTTAGATAAGTCTTAAGTCTTACAAGAAAAGACCCCGAATATTCTGACAAAACTGCTACCAAGCAAAAGTATTAAGGTAGATTGCTTGCGACGAAGGAGTAACGCTGATTTTTTCTGTAGGGTTGGTCAGGCTGACGCACTCCAACATGGGGAAGACCGAACTTGATTTAAAAGCGAACTTTTCAGTCTTAAATTGGGGTTTACAGAAGGAATAAAATCGCAGCGATTGTGTAAGACTACCAGGGGCAGATCACTACATCGTTTTTAAAATTTGATGACCACAATAAGTTGTTTTCAGGCCGATTTTTTTTTATTGCCGCAAGTTTTTAATACTCGATGAAGCTCTTAAACTAATAATTTTTGCACTTAGTTTCTAATTTTGGAGGTCTGTCGCTTAAGCGATAGTCGTCTCAAAAGTTACTTTATTTGGGCCCAGAATACGTGGGGTACTTGATGTTATTCCGCTTATTTTCCGGACAGAGCAGTCAATATTTCATACAGATGAAGTCCGAAATATCTTCCCCCACCCATATGAGAGATAATGGCGATGGTTTTCCATATAAGGTATCGATTAAACACTGAAACAGGACAGCTTAACTTTGTGTTTCAGCTAAGTAAATTGCTCGTTAAACAGTCGATATTATTCCACAAGCAGACTTTGCTGTGCCGATTTAACTGACTACATCATTTTGGGTTGACCCTTCTACCGAGAGATTACTTCCACGATATTGAAAGCACTCTCCTCTCTCAACCTGTTGTCCACAGCAATGTCAACTGGAGATTATGATCAATATCCGAAGTCCGAAGCTTAGTCTCCTGCATAGTATAATATTAGCAGAAACATTTTAGCTGTATGTAAGAATACATCAAATCCTTCCACTTTGACAGGACGACACCAGCCACAACGCGCATCTTTATTTAAAAAGAGTGCGCGATGCCTAGAATCATATTTAGTGTCCAGGTTAGGTTACACGAACTCACAATGGCGAATATATTTCTGATATGATTACCTATTATGAGCTACGAAATATGAAGGTTAAAAATGATTATTATTATTATTAGGTCCAGTATTTTCGATCATCTTATCGAATCTTATTTCACGCCCAATGAAACCATTTTTATGAACGTCGATATTTTAACACCAATCTCACTCAAAACAAAAGAGATAAAAAAATAAAAAAAATTCACCCGTTCGTTCAGACCTGGCTAATTTTAACCAACAATGCTTTCCTACTTAATTCACTTAAAATCAGTTCTCCTAGCAGTTGTTTAAAAGTAAATATTACAAATACCTAATTTTGGAAGGTAGTCGTAAGGTGGGTCAGAACAACAAAAAAATGACTGACCTCTGTAAAAGAAAATTAAACTTCTTTCCAGAGTTGAACTCGAACTTTCAATCGTCCCATTCGGACTTCTCCGGCTTGTTTGAGAGTTGCAGGAAAACCTCAGATATGTCTCTCTCATAAATTAGGCGAATGCTCAGAGCACACTAGAAGACAGAACAAGAACAGAACTAAGCCCTATTGCAATATGATTAAATCAATTCACGTTTACCTCTAAATGATATTGAGCCAGCGAACACCAGATACACCAAGCGCACCTACACTTTCCACTCCCACGCCAATGCTCTAGTTCTCGTGTCCTTTTTGACCTCTAGCTACTAGCTTTTTCTCTTGCCAAATAGAAAAGAAAACGAACAAAAAAGGAAAAGCAACTATTGTGACTTGGGAATTTATCTCCAAACAAAAGTCGCCTTTAACGATGAGTTACAAAAAAAAAACTACGGGCCTAAATCCTACGGATCGAACATACGCCAATCACTGCTTAGCCTCTTGGCAAACCCGCGAACTTCAGGAGAGGTGAAAATTTCCTAACTCATAACATTATGGATGAAACATTTCAAGAATAGTGAAGATTTTGCCATAAAACTGTACCAACACTATTAAAAAATATGTCACTCCAATAGGAGCAAATTTAAATATTAATTTAAATTTAAATATTAATTTAAATTTGGTACATAAATTTCTATTTAATAGAACTAAGCAAAACTAAACATAAATTAAGCTTAATGCACAACTGCATTTATTTAACAATTTATTGGACAAACTAACTTTTGTGTAAAGGAAAAACCCAATAACCTTAATTATATTAAGGAACTTTGCCGCCTTTTGCATAAAAGCTTATTATTTCCTCAATATCTCTTTCTATCCCTAATCCAATGCACTCAGCATCAGTTTCCGTCTCTTTCATATCTGATCCGAATGATAGGTACTATTTATCTTGATGAATGTGGAACATCTGCTTGTCTGAAACTTTCTCTTAATCGACATAAAATGTTTATTTGCATCAGCTGTCTATTATATGCCTGATATAATAAACATTTTATTTGTGTAGCCTTTTAAACACTTCTGGGGTTATATGATGACAGTGATTCCTGTGGCTATTCATTAATTTAACGACATAAGTTGATTCATTCTCGTTGTGTATGGTGTGGTTGTGATTTTATTGAACAATATAAATGCGCTATGCTGGATAATAATTTATGGGTTCCTAATAAAGAGATAACTCTCCGTTGGGGATTATTTTAATTCCATATACTATCGGATCATATTAGTTATGTTGGTGAAGGTTGAATTTGTATGTGTAAAAAATTAGGCGAAAATTTATAATTTTCAGTTCAGTTTAGGGATTTTTGAAGTAAAACTTCTTAGGCGGCGGCGGTGAAATTGCAAGAGAAAAGAGACATTGTAACGCAGAAGAGAAGGAGAGCAGACACATTATTATAATTCAGGATAGTGATACCATAGTACTATCTTCGCTGGTGATTGGAATGGTGGAGTGGGGGTGGAACTATTTTAGCATAACGGGGAAGGCATTTTGTATTTTGGGGGCCTGTACGGACCTGTTTTGCAGTACGCTGCTGCTGCGAAGTGATTTCGAAAAGTGGGTAGTTGTAGTTAATTTGTCGGTACACTTCTCTACTCTCATTTTGCACACATTTATTGTCCGGAACATTAAATGCTTGCGAAAATTTACATTCGTACTGCAGTGTTACCTCTTATATGAGCTATGGAGCCAAATTTCAAAAATCTTGGAGCCAAAAATAGCCAAACTCAAATATAAAGATCAAAAGTGGACATTTATTAAGGCACACATTTTCTGATTACATTGTTTTTAAAGACGATAATATTAAACTTAAAAAAAAACAACACAACGCAAACACATAATCAAGAGACTTTTCAAGTTTCCATTTTTCAATGTTGAAAATGTTAAAAAAAAGAAACTGGTTTGTATAAATATGTGAAAATCAATTGTAACGGATTTCCAGTGAAAGTGAAAAAAAGTGTTGTTTGCGGCCAACTCAAAACAGAAAAGAACCAGTAAAATTCGGATTTAATTCAATTTGACAGCAGAAATCTGAAATCTCAGATCAAAATCCGAAATGACCAATGAAAACGCAATAGAAGTACACATTTAATAAGCTTCTAAGGAGCCTAAAATTCGCCAAACTTTAAGGTGAATGGCGTAAATTATGATTAATGCCAAATGACAATTTTAAGGAGCCAGTGAAAAACTCGAGTAGCCAAATTCGATATAAATAACCAATGCTGGTTACACTGCTTGTGCTCACTTCCGCTCACTTTTCGCTGTCCATTTGAAGACCATCGGAAAATTTCGTTCCGGAACAGGAGACTCACATTTCTCAAGATCACCTACCCCCTCATCTTTAACTAAATATAGGCCCCATTCGAAACCCATTTTTATAGCCAGCTTTATGACAAAGGCTGCGCATAAATTACAAAAAATCCTATCTGTGATTTAATTTTTTTAGGAAGTTTTATTTCTATGTACGCTGCACGCGCATTGAGTGACAACTTTTGCGCCACCTTGTAATGGAGGTACATGATTGAACTTGTTTATAAAGAAAACTCAATTCCAATCAGCGATAGCATTCCAAAGAGCTAGAAGGAAGCAATTCGTGTAATGCTCACTGCTTATACTTAGCTCGGCTTCAAAACTGTGGATAACGACAAAACGTATTTATTCAAACACATTCTCTTCAGTTTCGTGCTGTAGTTTTTGATTCTACCCCGAACAAACACTTTTAATTTTATTGTATTTTATTTTATGTATTGAATTATGGATGTCAAAATTATTTTTTATAAGATTAGCATACACCTTTTGCAGCTAAAAATACTGCAGTTGATCGCTTAGTTCACTAAAAAAAAATATAGACGCAACTGCTCCTTACAGGTTCCTAACATGGACCAAGCTTCTCACAACCGTTCATTTTTTGTGAGTTTTTTTGTTATTGGGAGAATGGAAACGACTTATAATTTCATGCCGAGTCTAAACAGCTGAACCCAAGTTTTTTCAGAATATTTGTCAAACGTTCGCGAGAGCTATATATATATATATATATATATATAGTTGGCGCAACAGAAACTCTTTCATGACAGTTATAATCTCGGATGTTTGCCAGACGTTCGCGAGAGGTGGCGCAGTCAAAAAAACCTTAAGTTGGAATTTGGGTTTTTTTTCGGGATTCGAACCTGGGACCCCTCGCTAGGAGTCCAGCACACTAACCACTAAGCCACTGCGCCGACAGTTCGCGAGAGCTGCCGCAGTAAAAAAATTGTTTTCCCAAGTTCGAACGTGAGACCCCTCACTCATCAGTAGGCCAACATGCTAACCTTGGAGCCCCTGTGGCCTAGTTGTAAACAGTATTTCTTCTTCCACGATCTTTCTGTAAGTGAGTACGCAGTTAAAAAAAAGGCTTATCTTACCTCATGAAGAACTTTTAATTCAAGTTTTCAAAGTGATCCCACTATTATACGTCAGGTATAAATTTCCATTAATATTCAAGCAGCGATTTCGCACACACGCACTCATCGCTTTTCCTCAATGTTGGTTCGGTTCACGAATTTCAACCCAGGCCAAAGGGTATCACGTAATATATATGATGCCTGAAAGTCGATATTTGCAGATTGATTATATCGATACGTTTAAAATGTCCTTCCCTGTATCGATGGCAGGATTTTAGCTATACCCAAATAAACGGCATGTAGCGGTGTGATTTTACTTCCCCACTTTAAGGACAAGGACAATAATGTGTACCTAGTTAGCTTTTAATGGCGAGATGTGTACCTAACTTTGAAGAGGGTTCACAACCCAATTTTAGTATAGGTATACCATATTTATGTACATCGTTATTCTCATCATGATTGTGATGAACTAGGAATATTTAAAAGCAGTTCTTTCAAAACACTTTAAGGTTCACGATAAACTTCTGAATAATACGGGCACTCATATTGCTAGTCAGTAATCCCTACATGAATCATCCATCAGAAAGCAATCACAATAATACGATGCAACATAAATCATAACATATGACCATGCTTAAGAGTTTCAACGATGCAAACACCATAAATCGACAAATCTCTTAATCGTTTGAAACTTATAACGAAATCTAATTTTAGGACATCATTAATTTGCTCGCATTAAATTCAATTTTAAAGTCATACGTACCTGCGATGGAGCTTTATGCCGGTGGTAGATGGCCAAACGAGATTAAGGAGACGACGAAAGCCGGTAGAGGCCAAAAGCCATTGAAATTTGCATGCAGATAAAATTCTAAAATATTACCACTAACAAGGCTTTGCTCGTTTTTTGGCCTGTTAGTTTATAAGTTGAGTTGTTGTGTATGTTGCCTCATCCTTATGTTCGTTGTCGCTTGCTCTTATGCAAAACAGAATGGTTTATCCCTCTGGCAAAGGATATCACATAAAAGCGAATATGAGATAGGTCGAAGTTATTGGGCGAAAGGGAATAAGTTGATGAGGTATATACATAATTCAAGATTAGTTTAAGCCCTAAAATAGCATTTCGCATACGGGTAACAAATTAGTTAGCACAGGTGGGGAGCAGTGAATAATTTATTGATTTAGGTGGTGTGGCTAAGCCATAAGAAAATTTGCTGATTTTATGAAAGTCTGAGTCGAAGGGTCTTTGTGATGGTGAGATTAAAATAATTATTCATATTTTCCTTTAACCGCGGTTGGTTCAGAGGGTAAACAGAAACACAAATTACCCCCGCCTTTATGCACGGCGGGCTTATTATTTTCAAATTAAGGTCCATCCTCATGTGTTCTTGTGTCTTTTGTGAAACGTAATTATACTCAAGGGATAGTTGTCGCACTTCTTAACTCTCTTGAGTGGAGGGAGTGGAATACTTTTAGTTCACTTTCTGGTAAGGACATAGAGAAACTGGATTAAATGATCAATGGTGTTCTGAATATTTAAATTTCGCTTCCAACAAATTGTTTACATCAAAGTAAGTTGTTATTGTCTCAAACAGAAATTCAGTTGAATTCGGCAGCTATTTCTCTACATAAATTGTCTAGGGTATCCCAAAATTCGCGCAAGATTTGAACTTGCTGCCAATTGTGTAGTAAGTGTTGACAATTAAAAAACAATTTGCTTAGCTTAAGAAACAATTAAGAACTATACTCGAAAGAGCAGTGTTCTCATTGTTACGTTATTATATTTCAACATAAGGCAAATATTGCTGGCACAGATCGCAAACATCATTCTAAATATGTTATAGAGGTGCTTATATTTTTTTATTTTTTTATCGAAATCGAGTCTGATCAAACAGTGAAAATAACTGGTGTTATTGGTGCACGATATCGCGATAAGATAACCGAGTTATTTCTGCCTATATTGAATGATTGATATTTTAAAATTCCAAATAATGAACAATAAAACAAATTATAGTTAAAAAAAACTAAAAATCACGCTTTAATAGCAATTTGATTATAGATACATATTTTATTCAACAACCATAGAAAGTCTACTAACTCAATATATGTACTTCAATCATGTTCAATTATTCTTAAATAAAAATAAAGTGATAAAAAGAAAATTAATTTTATTGTAACAAAAGCGTGAGAGCTTGGTATTGATTGTTGTTAATATATGAGTAGATAGTATATATTTATAAAAGTAGATTTATTATAAAAATATTATAAAAAGCGGCACACGGTTTTTACAATGAAATTAGTTCTCTTTTTATCACTTTATTTTTATTTTAGAATCAGAACAAACAGAACAAATATCTTTTTTGTATACAAAATAATTAATATCGAACATCGTCTTCAAATACAGAACTGCTATATACATACTATAATGAACAGATAGTCACCGTAATTATTCCATATATAGCCCTATTTAAATTAAACGAAAAAAAAAACGTGATTGAAAAACATAATTTATTTTCAATTAAATTCAAATTTTGGAACACCCTTTAATAATATCTAGGCTACGCATGTTTTTGTCCAACCAAATATGGCTTTCTTTAAAAAAAAAGATTAACCAAATGACAGGTTAAGATTACTTAAAAGAAAAATATAAATATAACTAACCAAGTAGCCATTTGACATTTGTGCATGACGAGAAAAAATTGACAAACAGATGACAGCAAGGGGCGGATAAATTAATTTCCCGATTGTATGTTGTCTCCCTTAAAGCCTTGAGAAGGTATGATAACATATTAATTTTTCCGTAGAATGCAGTCAAGAACAAAAGGACGCTTGGTTTTCCCAGTACATAGCTTAGCTACTAACAAATCACCAGAACTAAAAAACGTATCTTCATAGAAACCGTTTATTCTAATTTTATAAACCAATCCACTCAAAACCTTGTCTTTGTAAATTTTATTTCAAAACATTCTGCCATCAAATTTTCATGCGACTTTTCGTCTTCTTGTGTTGATTAGATGTGCCTATGTATAGACTAAGATTTGAGTGTCAAGTACTTTTCATTTTGTACTTTCACTAATTCACAAATAATTATTTGTCTAATTTATCTAAAAATAATATTACGGAAATAACTTGAAGTAGCAGTTGTCACAGACGTTTGTCATCTATAAACGAAATTACGGAAGCTCACAATAGCGAAATTTGTGTTGAAAATATAGTTACGGGAAACTACTAGAATGTAGAGTCGAAACTAAAAGTGTCTATAGGTAAAGCCCTAGGACTATTATTAAATAAGACTGTAGAGCTTCCCCTCGATAGATCGTGTACCTTTATTATAAATAGAGTCAACACCAATTGTGATTCATTTAACTACTTTTTTTTATTTCACATTTACAGGGACCAACCCAGGCTCTTGGGAGGATACCCTTAACTATCTCAAAGAAACAATTAATATCCACAAAAAGCAAATAACGTATTTAAGTGCTACAAATAACAATTACTCTAAAAACACAGTGAATAGTGATAATGTGCCCGTTGCAACTACACAAAGCCCGAGGGTGCCACCTCCAAAATGTAAAATACATACAGTGAATAAAAAATAACGAAACCAGACAACAAAAAATGTATGTTTTATGCTCCATCGTGTGAAAAACGATAAACAAATTGCCAAACAGCGTGCCAATAGAAAGTCATTCATTTTGGCTGTCCAAGCGTCAAAGTGGAGTTGCGAAATTCATAAAATGGTTAATTGCTTTTCGAACAAGAGTAATAAAACTTCAATCGATAACCACCAACAAAAAAAAATACTAAAATCTAGTTTCCATTTGACCAACTTTTTAAAAACAATTCCGTTTTGAATTTAAAATAACCACTAAAAGTTCAACAGCAAAAAGTATATAAAAATAAAATAAGAAAACCAATAGCTATGCCAAATCTTCAAAAAACAAACTCGATCTGAAGTTGTCGTCATCTTCCACATGGCAAATCGGTTCTAAGTCACCATCTTCACTCCATCTAGATCTCATGGATGATGGGCTATAAACGGATATCAAACGAAATTCAATGTCAATGTGTGCGGTAGGATTGTTATGAAAATAAACTAGCACCGAAGAAAAGTTATAGAGAAAGTTAGTGAATTAAAAAATAAAACCTTATAGTAATGTACAGTGTACATAAAAAACATTTTGAAGACCAGTACCCACTTCTAAATTATTTATATGAATTATCAAGTGCTTAATTTAGCAATTAGCTCACTCTACAACTATACTCAACACAAATGAAATGAATTTAAATTAAATCCACCTAAGCACTGCCACAATTAACTAAAATGTTTCAAGTTCAGCAAATTTCCAATTAAATTCAAATCGCAATACATATCAGATATCACACAAAGCATTTATAAAATAACGAGAAACTCAACAAATACACGCAAGTATTCTCTGCCTGACAGCAATATAATTGTTTTAAATTTTGGGCAAACAAAACGGAATTGTGCTCTCGAAAGTGAACAGTGTTTCAATTTAATTGAAAGCATTTTCGGAACTACTGAAAAGAATTTGGATCACAATACAATATAAAAAAAAAAACTTAATATCCGCTTGTGCCACCCTCTTTCAGATCCAATTGCCATATAGGTAAAAAAAAATTCCAACACCAAAATTCAGTCAAGTGTAGTTTTGCAAACTTTAGTTATTTTTGTGCATGGCAATATAAAAATAAATAAATATATAAAACAAATAGCACTTCACATCTGAATATACATTTTAAACCAAACATGCAAACAGAATCGCGAAAAGCATTTTCTCTCGGCTGCTTTCCATGCGAAATAGTCCCCACTGTGAATAAATAAAATTGCCAGCTTAAGTAAATTCAAAGGAGTGTCAAATAGCAAAGAGCAAAGAGCAAAGAGCAAAGAGCACAAGGCAACTCGAACGTGAGAAATGTGCAAAAGAAATTAAAACATTAAGTCCTACCATCGCGAGGCATTCCGTTTGCTAAACTCCTTCTATTAGTGTAATCTGTGAGATAATCTATCCCAGATACTGTGTTACAGTCGGGCACGTTAAGGGATTTACAAAGGCTACCAACAAAATATACAAAAAATAAACAAAATAAACAAAATTGCGTGCGGTAGTCATTTATCAGGCTAAGGACAAAAGGAAAGTCATATTACTATGGAACGACATATTTTATTGCTGTTAGCTGCCGGTTTGATACTGGCCATATTACACAACGTCGAATGCGGAGAGAAACTAGGTATGTACTTGTAACTATATAAATGTAGATTTATGCCCAAGTTAGTTTGCATGTTTTTGAATAAATAAATGTAAAAATCATCTTACATGTTACTTCTTGTGAATCAGACAAAATTATCCTACTATCATGGAACAATTGTGAATAGAATTTATTTAGTGCATTAAATGTTTATTGCTTAAATAAAAGGCAGTTAAAAATCTTCCATCTTGGTGGGGGTGATTATTGGATGAATTGGACTCGCTTTGCACTGTGTGAGTATTTTTTTTTATGTTACAGTTTTTATTTATGTGAATTGTGAGATTAAGTGTTATGAGACCATAATACAAACTGATAAGAATCGCAGCCAACACTGAATTTTCGGATAGGTTTTTATTACAAAATGTTAACTTCCTATGTAGCAGGGGGAAAAGGCACTAAATCGTTTTTTATTAGGTACTCAAATCAAATTTTTTTTTTGCCATACAAGTTGTGAGCAATTGTGAACTACCATAAATGTTCAATCGAAACGATATTATTGTTAATTTGTTTTATAATAAAGTGCGATGTTTCTAAACCGAATAAAAAAATAAAAATACCCCATTTCAGTTAAAGTTCACACTGGTAAAACAACAGCACTAAGTCACAATAGAGCATAAAATTTTACTGTTTTTTAACATTCGTTTAATTTTTTTTTTTTGCGAAATGATAGATAGGTCTTAAAGTAACAAATATAGGACTCATTTTATAGTTTTTAGTTCTATTCTCCAGTATGTATACTATATACATACTTTTGGTTAATAATGTATACTTGAACAGACTGCTAATAGGTGAAAGTTCCGTTTGTTATAAAAGTCATAAAGATCAATGGGTGATTGGTTTCTTTGTTTATTTTATAAAGGGTGATAAACATATTTGTTGGTCTCATAATTTTTATTTGATACATGAGAACAGAATAAAATTGTTTTGCAAAACTCCAATCTTATAAATATATTTTCATTATCTTTTCTTTAAAACGTATTGTTCATTTTTGGAGTGAACTGAAAGAGGAATTTCAGTTCTTACCCTCAAAAACTGAAGGCTGTTTTCCATTTTGTCCCGCCTTTGCGAACTAAATGTAACCATATCTAAAAAACAGAATTGTTTTTCTCTGCTATAGGGTCATAATTGAGCCTGAAATGGTCAGTAATTATCATCATTGAACGACTTTCTTAAACTTTCCATAAGAAGCTTTATTAGGTGTTACGAAAATAGCTATTTTAACTCTAGGATATTTGTCAGACGTTCGCTGGAAATGGCTCAGTGGGAAAAAATTGTTAGGTTAAGGTACATGAGTAAGTTTGTGAAATCATCACTTAAAGACTAGGCACCGTGGCGGTAAAACCTAAACTAATTCGCCTAAACTCTTGATTTCCCTATAGAATTTAAGTAAATGGTGTCAATTTTGTTTGAGAAGATAACCGCCTGCAAGTTATCGAAGAAGTACTTTCCTAAGAGATTCCTTCTACTTCAAGCAATTGCTTGACATTCACAGAGAAAAAAGGATATAGGTATGTATGTACCCAGCAACTTGTAGGTCCTCACAGTATACCTACATGTATCCGCATAAGCTGAGACTAGTCTCATATAGCGTACTTTCTCAGAAGGCAATAACCAGGCTGTAGCCGTTTTGCTAACCTTGACTTTTTCCTACTGAAATTAATAAATTCTCCAGATATTTTCCGATAGAAGACAGTACAAAGTCTTTTACTCTCAATTGTTGCATTTAAAAGTTCCGCTCCTTCTTTATTGTGCACAGGTACCCAACGCACTCTGACACGGTTCTGGGAGCTTAATGCTTTCAGCATTGTGCGGCTAGTTCATACTTCATTGTTTGCGACTCTACTGCCTTCAGCCTGACTGTCATTGTAGATGGCTATGTTCTTGTTGAATATCGATTTCATCACGAGTGACTATGCAGCTTTGAGTACGGCCAGTACTTCTACCTGGAATACAGTGCATGTGTCCGAAAGTCCGGAAGGGTCATCTGTAGGTCCAAATAGTTGGAGTTGGAATCCTGGCTTTGGATTCGTAAGTTTATACAAAGATCACAATTTTACTCAAAACTAAATTTCCAGTTCGGACTTCCGAGTCAATTTCTTGCAGTAGTTTTTAAATCTATTCTGGTCAAACAACTAAAAGTCGGGAAAAAGGGTATAGAGTAGTTGAACAGATTATCCTCTAGACATTTCCATTTAATTACGAACGTAAATTATACTTGGAGGCGGTTCTCTTCTCATTATACGTTTTAGGTGTTCCCCTCCAACTTAGTAGTACCGTTGAGATTTCTTCGGAGCTATATTTCTATTCTCTTGATTGTGGCATGTCCTGCTATAAGAGCGCTACAAACTTCTCTCGACTATGCACTACATGATGAAGCATGGGCTTTAAACTCCCTGCATCATCGTGGCTCTATTCAATACTCTCCAGCCAATCCTTGTGGCAATCAATTTTACTACGAATTTATTGTAAGGGCGTTTTTTTAAGATGGCAGTCCTGTATATATCTGCGACCGGAATTCCTAACTAACGATTTTTCAAAGAATCCCTATCACAACTCTTGATCAGCCTTCTTGAAAACCACATACGATGACTTTTTTTCGCATCTAAATTACTACTCTACAATATCGTCCCTGCGTCCTTATTTCCTTCCGTAAGGAATTACGGCCGTCTGACCTTTTCAACCGAGACACCCCACAAAACAGTGCCTTGAATTGAATTCATCTGCCACTACTGAATTATTTAATGGGTTTCCGCACCGCAGGATCGCATAATTTGTTTACTGACGCTGCCACTAACTTCTCAAAGAACTAACAACCTTCACTTTGTTTTTCGAGCTGAGTTGTTTTTTCCACTAGTAGCCGTATTATTGATTTAATTGCGAAAAATAATGTAGAACCCTTTTTGTAAACTCTTCGCAAGGTCGTCTGTGTAAAAGTTATGTGAGAAGTGTTGCCCCACGAACGTCCCAGCAAAGATTCTCCCTGTTTGTCAACAGTTCCCTCTTGTCGAAAACTATAGGTACTCGTGTCATACTCATGACATTTTTAAACTTTCAATTACTTTAAAATTCTCGATGTACCTTTACAATTCGAAGTTGTTTAGAGGAATACCCGTTGAGGTATCGCATCCTGTGCTCCAATGGTTGAAATATGAAAAGGCATAGCAAACTGTTTAAAATCTTTAATCCTTTCACAAATATGATTTTACTACACATTTTTTGTGCATCCTGTTACAACCATAGCTGGCAACAAAGAGCATCTGATAGAACTCTACATAATGTACCAGAAGGATATAGCTTGTATCCGACCACTTCCAATACACTCTTCCGAATAGAAACTTTCTCGTGAAGAATCTGGTCTCTTGGTCTAAGGCTGTGGTCTGAACATAAATTCACCAAAGACTGTAACTGTCCTGTATATAGAAATATATATAAAAAAGGCTTCTTCAAACTCAAAATTTCTTGCACTTGCGCTGGCCCATGAATACCAACTTTGCTTCGCAGGAGTTTAATGTACATAGTTCAAAGGACAAGTAGGAAAGTAGTTAAAAATGCTCGTAAACATTGGCCATAAAGAACTTATAGTCATAACGGCAATATTTAACAAAAACAAGACTCAGGAAATTTCCTAAAGACTCATCGCAAAGTATCCATTTTGTGGATAATGGAAAACTGTCTGCAACATATTTATTTAATCGCGAGAGTTTTAAACAATTTGGAAAAAGGATTTATTCGGCTTTCGAACTTCTTCCAATTTTGAATATGTAGTCCTGATGACTTCGCTCTTATCATACCTATAAATACTTTACTAAGTTAAGCTTTCATAAATAATACTGCTTGTTGCCGGAACTTATTACATGCGTTCGTGTTTCGCAATTACACAGAGTGCTTGTCTCACTCCAACTATTTGTATGGCTGCGGTGGCGAAAGTATTGCCATTGTAAAATTCCCAACTTTTACGCAAAATCATTTATAAGACATATTAACAATACAATTTGGTGAAAAAGACTGAAACTATTTTCCTTTAACAAATAACTTAAATATAAAAAGTGTTATATAATCGCACATGGATAAAAAAATGATTCGTCCGATTGAAATTCAATTCCTCTATTAATATTTTTTTCTACTAACTTTTCAGATATTTTGTAAATTAAACCAAACCAAAAATAAATTTTAAGATAAATATATTAATATAACATTTCTTTAGCACGTTGCCATGTTAAAACCACATAAGGAATGTAATGCATTAGACAGATCCAGGGCTACCGTTTCATAATTTGGTTAGGGAGTATAATAGGCATTTTTAGGGGAGTACCAGGGACAAAATTTAAGAAATTCATTTTTAGCTAAACGTTTTTCAATTGGGACGGGTTGGTGTTAATTTGGTAGCGTTTGTCTAATCTGGTGTTTGTTATTCAGTCACTGGTGCCGAATCGAAAATTTACATTGAGCAACACATCCAAATGACAAAACTTTAGTATCAAAGTGAGTGTTCGTCAGTGAAAGTGCTCCGCGCGTTGCGCCTATTTTACGGCAAATTCAGTAGCCCTTCAGAGTCGACTCTCCCACGTTTTGTGGCCAATAACTACAAAATTTAACCACTCGCAACCGTGCCACCGTGAGAAGCCTTGGCTCGCAGATATTTGACCGAAATTATATTTCATAAAAAATGACATGCATTGCCCTTGTGGGGTTTACGAACCCACTGTTTGTTGTGGTCGCCGAAATGAACAAGTATCACAAGTAAATATAATTAATGGTCGCTTTATTGTGCGATAGATTTTACAAATATTATTTAATTATTTTTATTCTGTCGGAAGGACTCAACGCAACAACGCAACGCCGCCGCCAAGAACGAAGTTTCTAGTTTTCTCACAAGCGAATGAGGAAGGCATCATCTATCTGCACTGCTCGGTTTATATACCTCTCATTTAATTAAAGCAAAACGATACTCGATGTTGGTTGTGTTCCGTCGACAACTTCTTAATCTTTGCTGATGGTAGTGTCCAGTAGTGTTTGGACTGTTGTTTGTCAGTAATATGTCGCCACACCCTTTCAAGCAAAAAAATAATTTCATTAATACCTCATACAAAGTTTTGTTTTAATTCATTTCAACATCGACCCGTCCTTATTGAAAAAAAAAACTTTAAATAGTGGCGCATAAAAAAGGGAATTTCCAAGATCCGCAAGAGTTTGTTTGACGCGACTGTAACAAAATCGGACACGAAAAAAATGTATGGAATATTCAGAATATTCAGAAAATACAATTTATTTACTATATATATATAGAAAAATGAGTTGAATTGTGTTTAAAATTGATGTTCTTTGTAATATGTGAACCGATTTTGTTTCTGGCAATTTCAGATGAAAGCTGACGTCAATACCAAGGTTTTTATGTATATATGGGGTTTGTGTGTGTATTGGTTCATGAGTTGTAAATATGTACGTGCATTTGTGCGTATGGGGGTGTTGTCGATCTCTGAAACCAGCCAACATATTTCAATGAAATTTTATGAATGTTTGCTTGCGCTTAAAGGATAGGATAGTTTTGGACCCGATAGGTGGCGCTGTCCTCGATCTCTAAAACCACTCAACCGAATTCAATGAAAATTTGTGGATGTGTATAGTTGGTTCCATGTTAAGCCAACTGCAAATAGTTAAATCCGAAATCGAAAATAGGTGTACAATTTGTCTTAATAATCCATATCGGACACTGGTAGTACTTTCGGCAGCGCTGTGCAAAACTGCTGTAGGGCATTTCACGAACAACATAAAAATTAAAGTCAACGGAACTATATACACAACCCCATATTTGGCCCTAGCGAGGTATCCGCTGCAGTGCGATCAAGTTTGTTTTTGAGTTACATTTTTAACAGCTTCATAAGAATTATTTCCGACATCCTTAAACAAAAATTGGTTGGTTGGTTTAAGTGGCTGTATTCCCGTCTTCTGACGAGGGAAAAACACAAATAGAGCTTTAAGCGCCGCCGTTTTCAGACCACAACTAACGGAACCTGAACATAAAAAGGGGAGAAGGAAGTTAAGGGAGCTCAAAATCAGTCTGTGGAGTTGAGAAATTTGATGATCTTGTTCAAATGAATATTTTGGAAGGCCGAAGGTCTTCGCACTGCGTCTGGTTTTTCCTAGGGCCGGGCACTCACAGAGAAGATGAAACACTGTTTCACTCTTATTTGCTTCAGCGCAACTACGGCAGTGGCTGTTATGGGGGATACCAAGCTTGGCTGCGTGAGTTCCTTAAGGCCAGTAGCCCGTACGGATGTCTGGTGACATCTGCACGCGTTCTGGCTAGATAATATTAGAATAGATGGAAAGAGCGGGAGAGCCTTCAAGGGCTCTGGCACTGCGGCATCTTAATGGAGCCTATTGTGCCTATCCTGGAAAATTCATAGAGCCATCTGTTCACTTCAGAGGCAGTCAGGAAGATAAGAATCTTCTCTTCTGGGTGTTCTGGCTAAGAGGTTGTGTGTTCTGGCATCATCGTTGGCTGGCCAGATCTTCCTTGAAATGACGCAGTTCGTCAGGTTCATCAATCTAGTCTCGGCCCTTGAGGTGAAGTGCGGGAAGATTTCTCTCTTTACGTGTCCCAGCGGAGGTAAGACTACCTCCGCATGAGACACGCACACAGAGCAGAGCCTCGTATGGCAAGTTCTTCGGCTTTTTTATTCTTCTCAATGTTCCTATGGTCGGGAACCCAGACGAGAGTGATCAACCTCCGAAACCCCCACCTGTATTCTTACCCATTTAATATTCAGTTTAGTACATTTCAATGACGAAATCTCATCTGAATGCACAAAGGGCAAATTGGTTGGGCACCTGCCTAATGAGAAAATGTGATGAATACAAATGTCAGCAAGCCATTACTCGCCCCACCTCCACTACGGGAAGAATGATGTTGTTGGCCAGACCCCAAAGTGGATTTTATTTTAAAATCACAGGACTAAGAACGCCCTTTATATCAACAAAAATGGCACACAAAAAAAATGCTCCCTAAAATCTGACCCTTCTTATAGCAGGTTTACACATAGTACCTGGAAACCACCTTCACTAAATTTACCCAAGTTGATTTGATTTTGCTGCTGCTTGGGGCGGTCTATCCTAAAATCTAATCAGCAAACAAAGTTCTTTAATTTTTTAAAATCAATCCAACAAGAGCATTACCTCAATTTATTTAATATATTAATCGACTGATGAAGAAATGTTTCTTTTGTAGCCGCAGACCGCTTATAAGTTGGGTGTCCTTTTTCTATTCACTGTGTAAATGCACTTGTAGGGAATTGAAGAGTTTCAACTTGGGGCAAAACAAATTAATCAACAAGTTTTATTCCTCTTAAGGCTATGGATACCGCCCTCAAATTTCGCATCTCATTTTCGTCCACAGGAAAGTATCGCAACCATGCCGAAGACGCTGACGATGTGAATCAAATTTACAATTGGTGGATCAAAATACGGCATCTTTTCAATAACCGGTCTCACAGAGGGAGAATCCGTAGTTTCCACAGTTCATTAATTTTGCTTATTGCAAATTTAATAATAAAAGCAAAGAAAGCGGAAATTTAATTCCGCATGTCGCCGAATTTGGTCACGCTCATTATTACTGTATTACAAAGGTAGGTGATTGGTTTTTATTATTCACGAAGGAAAATATAAGCCATACCTTGATTTTCTGCCAATATAATTTTGGGGAGAGTAGAAGGCTCCCAATTATATCTGTTATTATATTCGGTATAAGAGTCCTTATTAACATTTTTTTTTTGATTTTTGGTAACTAAGTTGGAGTTTGAATACGTATATAGTACCGGCAAGCTAATTCAAATTTATTGTATTGACGGGATTGTTGTATACCCGTTTGTACAGCATTGAATTTTTATTAGGACGTTCAGGAAATTTGAATATTGTAGAAAATTGGGGTAGGCGAGATTGTAGGATTATTGGATTGAGTGGAAAGCGATTATTATTTTTATAAGAATTAAAAAAAGAGGGGGTATCCGGGAATACCATTTCATTCTATTGCAAAGCAAAAGGCCTATAAATTGCAACTACTTTTTTTACTACGTTACCGCAAACGAATGGAAATCATCTGAGGACTGTTGTGAAAGTTGCGCAATTCAGGCGCTTAAATTCGACATTATGTACATTTGAACATTGGATTCGTCAAACAAAAAGAAAAAATTACGATGAGCTAGGGTTGTAACCCACTAACCACATTTATGTGCATTAACAATGACCGCAGGTAGTCTGTAGCGCAGAGGTTCAGTGGTTAGTATGCTGGACTAATGAGCTAGTGGTCTCAGGTTCGATCCACCGAAAAACACAATTAGCATCTTAAGGTTTTTTTTTCCTCAGCGCCACGTCTGACAGACATCCGAGAGCATAACTCTCATGAAAGAGCTTCTCAATTCAACCGTTTAGACTAAAGCTATGCAGACCTGTTGCTCCAACTATTTTTTTTTTGGTATACTTTAAAAACCATTTAGCGTAGGCAACTTCACAATAATGTAGATAAAAGTGAACTCTGCTATGCCCCAATTAACTCCTTGCGGACCAATATGATATGGTGCCCTTTGTCCAGCCATCCGGATGCCCTTTAAATAATTAAATAAATAGTTTGAGCAACAGGTCGAACAGGATCCTAGGCCTAGCTCCTCAGAACTATTCGTTTTGTGTGAGTTGCTGCACGCTGCTCCATCAAGTTCAGCAAAACACTCACCAAGAAATAATTTTGCAATTTTAGAAGTCCGTCCAATTACTCATTGGATTGGACATTGATATAATTGGCAGAATGCAGTGTGAGTATTGAGTCCGCGTTTCTGAGTATTGAGACTGCGGCGGCGAAGATATGTATGGTCAATGAGAGCAAGCCTTAAGTCAACTAAAAGGGAGACCCAGCCCAACACCGTCGTCTCGGATAGAACGTCACCATAGACATACATATCTAACTTTGAGGTAGTTAGGGCTCCGGCATGAGCTCAGACAGAGACACCAGCGCTGAGGTTAAACGTAGAATAACTCATGCCAATCGCTGTTTGGGCTTAGGAGGCAATTGAGTAGCATAACCCCCTCTCGAGCAACAAAAGTGACCATTTATCCTAATCGTCCCTCGTGCCTCTAGACAGAGACATGGGCCCTTTTAAAAGAGAATTAGGGTACTCTTGGTTGTTTTGATTTGAAAATCCTTCGAATAATTTTTGGTCGCGTATACATAGACGGTTATTAGACGAGGACAAATAACGCCGAACTGTACGGGCTGTACACCTGCTCGCAAGGTCTTTGAATCCACACTCGAGGGACGGCGAAGTATAGGAAGACCGCGACTCGGCTGGCACACGCAAGTGGAAGTCGACTGTAACCAACTTAGCGTGCGAAACTAGAGACGGCTGGTAAGATCCCACTGGCTAGAGACGCTTGTTGCACCAAACTGTCGACTCTCTGTGGAAACATTGGCTTCTCGACGTGAGTGAGTGAGCATACCAGTCTCACAAACTTTTTGCACAAACTTGCATGCAGCAAGCGCGGTGGGTGCTTCATTTCGGCGAAAACTGTTTTTTTCAAAAAACGCAATATTTTCCAATGTTTTTCAAGCGTAAAGCAACTCATTTCGTTCTGCGGAGACATGATACTGACTTTCTGTCAAGATTTCGAACGGGAAACAGCTGTCAGTGTCAAAATAACCTATGATTTAAAAAGAAACTACTAGATGGCCCACCCTTTATATAGTACTTGTATCCACGTTATTCTCTACTAAGCGTTTCCTTAATCGAAAGTTCAGGCTAAAGTAATGCACTTGATACAGGATATCACCGGCGAGTGCCCACTCAACATCTAGACGCCTGTTCATATCATAAGCTCTTATAGTTCTTAGAGGTCGATTTTTTTAGAGGACTGCATTTCGACGATTTAAGATTTTCTCACTTATTGCAAGATGAGATCATAAACAAGTTGATTTCGTGTTTTATTGTCAACATCGACCCATTTGGTAGATTGGGATCGATTCCCTTTTTTTAATTCCAGTTAGGAAATTGTTTTGTGGTACAAATAAAAGTAACACCTGACCCAAAGAGCTTGTGCCCAAGCATCCAACTTTTGAAAACTTTTCTCGCCCCAATTGCAAGACGTGCTACCTCAAATAATAATCCCAATTGTGGTGATGTTACAACATGCGCTCTCAAGTTGTCCCCCAACTGACCTGGGTAGAAAAAACTTACGAACTATCTGTATATACAGACACACATGGCGTAACCAACAACATTACGGCGGAAATCGTAAAAAGTTTTGCAATTGTCCACCCATGTTTGGCAAGCATTCACATTACATCGATGAGCTCACATTTGGGACATGGCACATGATATCACCACAATGTGGCTTATCCATTTATCTACAGGCACCAGCAAACAGGAAACCACTTCAGGCTACGGAAACTCTTTTTCTTTGTTCGCATGCGATTTCAATTACCAACGCCCTACTCGTGCTTCCTCGTGATACTTTTGATTTATTTACTTCTAGCCAATTTAATAAATCTAAAGCCGTCATGAGCAACTTGTTAACTGTTCATGGCCACCCACAGAAGGATAACACGTCTTCATTCCATCACGATAACAAGCCCATCTTTGCAAACCAGATGCCGGCTTTATGGTTCCGACATTAAGTTGTTTATCATCCTGTGCTCGCATAGAAAGGAAATTCCCCAAACACTCGTATATAACACGCAGAACTGTGGTAAGCTTCATACAATTCGTCCGTTCGTACTGTTGGTCAAGCCCAAATGCTCTGCCACATAAAAACAAGGATAATTTTAATTTAATTATTTGGAACCCGTCATATGCGTCCCTCCTCCATCGGCGACTTACTGAAACTTACACGCCATGTACAACAATCTACAACAGGCGTACACTCACAGTGGGTGGCCTACTTTAAGGGCTTGGCCGATGGAAATAAAGCGAAAAGAAAACAAACTGCCTTTCCCACCACTCCTCTGGTATGTGCACCCTTAAAACATATTCATTCAGGACCGCTTGGAATCCATTTACCAGCGGGGGGAGCTGCGGCCGACCACCAACTTGTTTTTCATATTCCCAGCCGAGGGGCTGATGTGTGAATGTTTGATTATTTGGCCCGCAGAACTTTTCGCCGGAGTCAGAGTTAAGTGTGCGAAGCACAAAGGATCCAAAACGGAAGCAAAGTGCGGCCAAAAAACACCAGCGACTCTTGAGAGTCTGACAGGGCGATGGCGGGTTCTCACCATAAACATAAACCACGCGAACCAAGAGGTATTCCCCAAAGAAAAGTCTTGAAAAAAACAAACAAACATTTTTCCAAGTTGCCAAGAATTCTTCATCCAGTTCAGTTCTTCTTTGGCTGCTCCATTGCAAGTCTGAAACTGCCACCCCCTATACCATCGCATGTAATTAGGAATGTGCATTGTGCAGTGCACTCATCCACAAACGATATGTGGGCCTCCAAATGATGCGCGTTGGTAGACAGAGATCCGGGAACTGATATAAAGCCCACAAAAAGTATCCCTTGGATCGGGCAGGCGGTAGGGTGGCTCAAATTTAATTAAAATACTTTTAGCCGTAGATAAAGGGAACCATTATCTTTCATGGTCATTCAATTGAAAAGTTTCTCCTTCAGGTTTTTTTTTTTTGTCTCTACACTTTTCGGCCTGGCAAAAACTATTGGGACGTCGTGAAAAGTCCTTCATTGGTTGAAATGAACGTGTGGCAGGAGGGTCGTGAACAAAAAGCAAACGCTTTTTCCCGATGAGCACCTGAGCAGGCGATAAAGGTTTCCACTTGGATGCGAACTTGTTATGGGGAAAGGTGGTTAGCGTTAATTCTTTTTGTTTATTTTTTTGCCCCCCATTCGTTGGAAGTTTTGCCGCAGATGTGATTTCATATGAAAAGCTTTGGTGGGTTTTATTTCATTTTTTTTTCTCGGTGCGATAAAGCTATTGTTTATGCCACCTTCATATAGCATGACTGTGGGCGGGTGAAAATGAATTTATTTTAAAAGGTTTCTGTGCACCAGCAGGTTTAGTGTCATTGCACCCTGCGGTGCACTGGAGAAGGAAGGTAGATCATTTCAAAATAACGCACACGGAACATCTGTTAATTAATTCGGTTATTGGAGCACAATATCCAACAGGTGATTGTCCATATTGGTGAACACCATTTTATGGGTGAAATAGTTGGCGAGAAAAGCGAGAACAAAAACCGATGATGAAGTATCTTCGGGTATATATCGGCTAACAAGTTTATCCTTTGAAGTTGTTTGCGCTGCCCATCGACTGTGGAGAGCTATCAGTTTTTGTTGCCTTCATGTGGTTGGAGTAGGTACCTACGCATGCATGGTCAAACGGGTTTATGGAGAAAAAAATCGCCTGCTGGAATAGGCCCTACAAATTGGACAGGTAATTGTGTTATCTTGCGGAAGGATGAAACCTATATGAAACTAGGTTTGGTAGGATAAGGTCTAGCTATGTGTCCACCAGCGCGGTAGTAAACAAGGTTAAAGGATTTAGCAATAAATGACAATTTGCTGGGACACACGAAAGTTCCTAACTAAATCAAGTGATCAAATAAAAATTTAAATCATAGGCAAGAAGTTTTGGTGGCGGTAACGAGAGGCAATATTCAGAGGTGAAAGAGCTACCTACCCATAAGCTATTTTGGTCGAGGGCCTTAAACAGAAATTGATGATTTGTTTACTAGGCAACCACCGTATTTGAAACGTTTTATTTGCTGAAATGAGGTTTCAAATAACAGAAAAGGGACGAACGGAAGGGACTTGCAATTTTATGTGTGCTGAACTGAGAAGCTTTCCCAGCATTGTGCTATAGTTTTATCTCGAAACGACTCATTCGCATTTTTTAGCTTAGGATAGGTTTAAGAGAGTTGGGTGTGTAAATTTAAATATGATAGATGAGACCTATACTCGTATGTCGTATGTTGGCTTATGCCGAACGATGCAAAAGTCATATTGTATCCTCAGTGTTCGACTCTTTAGCGTGGTTATGCCAACAGAAAGTGCTTTTTGACCAGAATTGGAATTGTAGGTATGTATTTTATATATATATTTATATTTCTTTTAGTTAATATCTTTAGTACATATCTGGCGCTCTGGATGACCAAGTCAAATAATTCTGTACAAAGTTCAATAATCGGTTAATTAGTCATTTTGATATTATCATGGCGTCTCCGCACTGAGTCACCATTTGAGACCGATGCTACAAAATCGACCTTAGCAAAGTCATGCATACGGTGACCAGTTCTGTATTTGAAAACGATATTCCTTATGAATTATTTTGTATACAAAAATAAATCCGACAGACCTTTTAAATGTGCTGTACTTTAAAAGTTGTTCATTATTTGTATAAGTAAAGCTTAGAATTGAATAATTATAAACTGTATTGAAATTTGTTTCTTATTCTATTGCTCATTATTTAGAATTCTAAAATATGGTCACCCTAATCGTACAGAAAGACGTGGTAAAAGTCAAAAAGGTCTTTCGGATATAATTCAAACTATTTTTCAAAAACCCCCGCCAGTTATAAGAGCCATCTGTCGATTTATGTAGAGCGAATTTGGGTTAGTAGTCTATCCATCACACACACACGAAATCACGCCAATATCTGCCTGACTCTTACCTTTTCACAATAAAACCGCTCAACCAATCTTAATGTAATTTGACAAAGAGATAGTTATGGATCTTATGAAGAGACATACTTTGGTTGAAATTTGACCAAGGGGGTGGTAGCTTCCATAACAAAAATTAAATCTGCTTGTCAGACGTTCGCTCAGTATTCCAATACAAATATAACTGCTCACGATGCCAACTTTAAAATAAAAGATTACAAAGTTGAACTCGACAATTTGACAGTGCAGCCACACATTTGCATAATTTGGACTTCTTTGTAATGGAGAAAACAAAAATTCAAGTGATTGCATTTCGTGATGCACTACGTTAAAGCGAGAGATTTTCTTTGAAAAAAATAGACAGTTTTGGTGGTGATTAGTGCTTTCGTTAAATTGCTGCAACTTTTAGAAATAAAAGAGAGTTTCCAAGTTTCCAAACGGGGCCGGTTGCAATGCTGATGTTTCCCACGCATTCATCAAAATGTTGTTGGATTAACTCCCAGTGCAAAAGAAATCTGCTTATAATGTTAATAAATTCTTTGAGTTTATCGGAAATCTAAAACTTTAGTTAAAAAAAAAAACAGCCTCCCCACCTTGTATATACAAACTTTTTCTTACTTCTTCGCAAGTTTGTCTCCCTGAGTAAAAGAATAAACCCCCATCACTGTCATTTTGACAGCATTTCCAATTCGCACGACAACGGCAGAGGCAGCGACCTACTATTTATTTATTGGACAGATAGATTTCACGGAATCACAGGTGCGCTAAACAGCAGGTAGGTATGCAAAAATTGAGAAATAAAAATCCCGTCAAATTAATTGCTTGTGGTTTCTTTTCCAATAATATGTACAATATGAAAACAGAAGCTGTAAGAATACCCCATTTGATTTAACTCGCAAACTCATCAATCATATCTAACCTAAAAATGGTTGGATCTAGAACAATCCATAATTTGTGATGTAAATGGTGCCATTTAAAATGATTCATCAAAACTGTTTTCATACTACTTGCTCCTAGAGTGATATGGTGTTGGTCTAAATTATTATTTAGATTCTTGCCGAAGGAAGGTACAAAATATATCTACCTAACCAATTTATTAAAACATTCCGACTGAGAGAAACCAAATACTCATACTACGAGTGGAACGTGTTGGTTTTACGAAAAATTTTCCAAGTAAATTGTTTGCTATTTTTAGATTCACTACATGGCTAAAAATATGGGGGTGTTTTTTTTAATACATCCGATGTTTTGGTTTTTAATATTTTCAATTTATTAAAGTTTTTCTGTAATACCTATATTTATATTTATATTTAATAATTGTTTCATTAAAATGCTCATTTGAATACGAACTTTCTGAACTTTAATCTCTAAGGATTAAAATCTTGTATTTTTGGTCTACAATCTAACCCGGTCTATATTAAAATAATCTTTCAATCAAGAACTTATTACAATTAACATATCCTCTGATTACATTTTAATACGAACGTATTAAAGCCATCAACTTTACTACATTTGCGTTTGGTTTTAGTACTGGATCTGAACCAAAGTGATTCGATTAAAAAGTATTGAATTTGTGGTGAAAGTATTAAAATTTAATCTGCAGTTTATTTAATTCGATTACAAATGTATTAAAATTCGTTAGTTTTTCAATATAGCAAAGGTTTAATTTGAATACTTTTGCATTGAAACCCATCTTCATCTATATTAAAATTTTATATTTCAGACATATTTCGTAATTTCAGATATTATTTAAAATTAATAAATCTTTTATTAGTTATGTGATTTGAATCCATGCAAAAAAATGTAATTTTAATGTTTTCTTGGCGTTGTCCTATAAACAACCCTAAAAATATTAAATTTAACGCCAGGATTTTTAACAGTGTGCTCATTAAACTCTCAAATCCCATATACCCAATCGATACTAATTTGGATGATATTTCAGAAGTTATTGCCCGTGCACCATTTTATATTAGATACAGATCCAGGTATATCCTTAAAAGGAAACCTACTTAAACAATAGAAGAAGGGCATGAATAGGTGAAATAGCAAAAGGGCATGAATAGGAGAAATATACGTACGTCAAGTATATTTTGGAAATCGACAGGAGCAAAGATAGTGGAGCTTGAGTCCATTCCTTCAGAACTTTACTTTACATTTTCCTATAGATTATTAGTAACAAAGGATTTTTCTCTATAAAATGTTTCTCTATACATTGCGATCAGAAACATAGTAAATACTGCATTTTATATTAGTTCACATCAAGAATGCCATCCAACAGAAGGTCTACGTACGCCCTTTTCTCAACAAAACTACCAACCATCATGTTTATAAAACTAATATAAATGATGAAATTCAATAGTGCACTCCATACATACATCCTTTACCTGGTGCAACGTTATTTAAAAACTCGTAGTGAGTATCATAAAATTTAAGTACATAATTACAGAAGGGTTATCCTTCGAAGCATTAGGTTTAGATATCGTCCTCCTCTAACCGAGTAAAGAAAGCAGATATCGATGTAGCTATCCAGAAAGAAAAGTTATGAAATGAAGATGAAGCTCTATGCGAACTATTCTAATTCATGGTCATAGTTTTAGAAACTAATGAACATTATACTTCTATATACAGATATGAGAACTGCTCGTTCTATTCATATTTTCTTTATGATAATACATATTAATTCTTCACAAATATCCATATACCCATGCTCTAATTGGAGGCCAAAGTCGACAAATGTAAACATTGCCGAAGACTTGTTTATTTTGGCTTTTTTTAAGGACCTCTATACGAGTTCTGCAGAAGTGTTCATTAAACTGTCCGATAAAATAAGTTTTCGCATAGAGCCAGTTAGATAAACTCTGTTCATAAAATACTGGATATGAAATTAAAGTTATAGGCAAGGAAAATACTACCTACACCCAGGTCCAAGAATGAAGTCCATTACTGAGAGATAAGTCTTCGTTTTTGAATTTTTCGTATAGGGGGGGAGGGGTTTGTTATTAGCAATTTTTTTTTTGCTGTTCGTATCAAGGAGATCAAAATGCAAGCACATCTAAATTGCACTTGTTACTCAATTAAAATGGGTGGCTTATGCTATATGTTACTTATGACAGTTTTGTGAATTATCTCTGCATAAGAGTGTTTCGATTTTTAGCTTTTCTCTTGAAAGGCAGGTTTGTAACGCTTCATCTGCCCCGATATGCTTGCAGATAAATAGAATTTTTGCACTTCACTTAATGTAAGCTTTTTTTCTTTTTAAATTATCAAGTGGAACACAGTTTAGGTCTCGACATAGGATTTCTTCTAAATAGGCTGAGTGGCTTGTCTGCTGATGTACTGAACGAGAAGTGGCAGATTTGATCCCTGGGACAATACGAATTACAACTGAAATGGGTTGCAATTGCGCCATCTCTCACAGACTTCCTAGAAAAACTTTACTTTAATTTGGGAAACTATGAACACGACCAACATTTGAAGTCCTTGCTAAAAAATATATATCTGTGAACATAAATTTGACAAATTTCTTTTCAATATAAATTCGGTGATTCTTTTAAATACTCTTGACAGGTATATAACTATCATGATATATTGGTTTCAAAGAATATTGTATTCAACTAGTGAATGAATTAGAAGCGAACTAACCTCCTAAAAGTCACTATTTTGGTTTTAAGTCTGTTCAATAGCTTTAAAAAGATCCATTTTCAGTTAGGAGTCCCATATCTGATGGCATAATGGATAAATAATTACTGTCTTCGGAGTTGTTAATGCAACCAGTAAAAGTAACTCTTTATGGGCTGGTGGAATCATCGGTTTATTATTCTTCAAAAATGAGGCCGTCAGGATATTAAGTGTGGATGATGTTCTTTATCACGCCATAATGACAGACTATTTGCTGTTTCAAATTAAAGCCTGTGATGTTTAAAAAAAATGTTCAATAATTTCACTCCCCGGATGAGTGAATTATGACCGCCTATATCATGCGATACGAGTATTACGTCTCTAGACTTTTCCCTTTGGTGCTACTTAAGGTTCAATATTTATAGGGCTAAACAAGATGAAAACGCTCTGTCAAAATATTCAGTAAAATCATCATTTTCATCATATGGTGAATTACACGAAAGACCAACGTTTACAAATAATTAAAATTTACTACCGAGTCGGTGGTCGCAACTTTAGGTGCGTTAACGTCAATTTTCGGGCGTAATGAAAGAGGCGCATCAAAATATGCATTACTGGACCCCAATGTGCTTCATGTTTGGTCCGGTTTTGATGGCGGTGGTGTCATTGGGCCGTTGTTTTTCATCGATGAAAATGATCGTCACGTTACGGAAAATAGTATTCGCTACAGAGATATGTCGGAGTGTTAAATCTTTGAGCAATTGCATGAATTGGACAGTCATATGTGGTTTCAACAAGACGGTGCCACAAGCCACACAGCGCAACAATCGAGTTATTGAAGTCTCAGTTCGGTGAACGTGTTATCTCAAGAAACGGATCCGTCTATTG
Organism: Cheilosia vulpina; assembly: GCA_916610125.1. Lineage (NCBI taxonomy): Eukaryota > Metazoa > Arthropoda > Insecta > Diptera > Syrphidae > Cheilosia > Cheilosia vulpina. Next base: position 3,296,480 of record OU744276.1, read on the forward strand.
GCCGCCGAGATCGTGCGATTTAACGCTTTTTTTATGGGGCTTCGTTAAATCATTGGTCTATGCCAACAAGCCGGCGACATTAGAGGAGCTCAGAGCCAATATTGAACGCGAAATAACGGCCGTATCGGTCGAAATGTGCAGCCGAGTCATCAAAAATTGGGTTCAACGCTGCATTATGTTCCCGTGGTGCACATATGAACGAAGTCGAATTCCATTCATAAATGTTTTGAAAGTAATTCAAGCCAGAAAATGTTATGACATATCTCAAGTAGCTAGCATTTTATTTAAAAAATAATCTGTCAAGTCCTTAATGAAAGACCCTTTTTATGAAATCGATAACAACTGTGAGAAGCACAGGCATTTAAAGGTCTAAATACCTTTCCGATACAAAAGGGGATTTTTAAGGATTTTTGTTTAAAAGTATCATTTGTGCAGCCGGCATATGCGCCTACATATTGTGCCCTTCTGTCACATTTACAACATCACACAAACCTATCACGCGCAAAGAGCGGGATGCTCAATACTGACAAATCGACTGATGGTAAGGAATAGCAACACCTAACATGATTGACACGTATTTTCTCTGTCATATTGCTTATACGTGATATAAATATGGAAAGGTTGTGGGTGTTAGCATTTGTATGTCCACGAAGGATTTGTTGACACGAGTAGTTCCTATATGTGAAAACTTATGTAAGAATGAAAGTCTACGGTGGACCGTAAGGGACTGGCGATAACCGAAGAAATTTCGAAAACAAAATGGCTTTGAAAAGTGTTTTTTTTTTTCATTTATTTCATTAATTGTATGCATTTTTGTGGTTGAATTTACTGAAACTAATTACAACTCACGTGTGATCTCTTTCTTCCGTTGGCTTCCTTCTTATCTCGATGTAAATGCAGAATTACGAAAAGAACAAACCCCTGCAAAATAGACGATTTTTTAACTGTTTTGTTGATGTGTGTTTAGAAGAAAAATAAAAATACGATGCTCTATTATTTTTAACCAAAAAAAAATATTTGCATTGCATACAGACCAATAAAGTCGCACTGCATCGTTTATTTTATCTCCTAAAAATCAATTCATCAGATTAAACGAAAAGTTATTTAAATTCACGCCCATTTTACATTTTCGATACATTTTGGTAGCCAAAGCAACACTCCTCATCAAAATGATGGAGAGAATTTCTTAAGCTAATCGCCAAAACCAACATGACTTTGCTGGCATTAACATTTAACCCTAGAGTAAGCGATTTTCCGGCAATTAAATTTAATTTGTTTATTGGTAGGGGGATTTTGGGTGCGAAGTCTTCTCGTTAGCTGCCAGACTAAAGTTGATTATTTATAAGGAGGAAAGAGCGATTTCCTCACGAATGAGAAGTTAACTCTCATTTAATGAGCATTGGCTATTAAATTTCATCTCCGTTTTCGTTAAAGAACTAAATATCCGTCCATCAGGCCCTGAAATATCATGCATAGCTGCTTTCCAAATCCGGTTTAGATAATTATTGTATCACCATTCCATCGAAGTAAAGACAGATACCAAAAATTGTCTCTCCTTACACTGAATACCGATTTTATCAGTAGGTATGTATAGAGGACCTTAAAGGAGAAGTAAAGTAACACTTTTAAATTCCTGCTTTAAACTTAAAATTCTTATACGCATTTTAGCAATTTAAATGATTTATATCAGGGATATAGCCACTTCTAAGGATTACACAAAAGGGCTGTCATAGAAACCGAGAAATATTCAAATCTCCCCTAATCGTAAACCATATACGAAACATTAAATACGTACACGGATGAAATTCGAGATCGTTTGTGATTTAAGGTTTAATTATATTTGGTTCCCATAGTGACGCACTTGTTGGAGCGTATGAAATCCACATTTGCATAAATTGCAAAGAATCGGATGTACTATTCTATAGTCCTTGTTGTCTCCCATCGCAACCAATGTAGCAACAATTCCAATTTTATTCATGGAAAAATATCAGAAATTGATTGTCGACAAATTAACTCACATGCCGCTTCACTTTAATTTCGTGCGTATGTTATTATGTTGTGTATGTTTTGTCCTATTTTTATGTTCGACCAAACAAAGGTCAATGCCGAGCAGAAGGATCAAAAGGCGCTTCTAAAACAACTTCAGCATTAAATGCTCATTTGGTTATTCCACGATAGCCTATCGGTATTTGCATAGGAATTGATGGCCGTCCCACTTGTGAACGCCTTGTGTGGGCTATTATCGTGAGAAATACGTAATGAAAATGTAGAAGGATATACAATGTTGAATAAAAGTATCGTTTGGTCGGTTGGGTCTGGTGTATATATATTTTGTGAAACTCTGTCGTTTGGAGCCAAACAAATTTATTTGCTGTTTAGGACATTTCATGCAGCCGGTACCAATGGTTTACCAATAATGATGAGGACTGCGATAGAAACGTTCGGAGATAGATACGTAGGTAGTTGGTGTCCAATTTGAGTTTTTGCGGATCGTTATTCAAATTTGGCTATTTTATTTGCATATAGGCTGGAATTCAAATTTATTTACAAAAGTTATACCATCTGTTTTGTTAACTAAGTAATTACGCTCGTATTAAACTAATGATATTTACTAATGCAGTTATTTTTGTTGCTGTTTTTATAAAATAGTTTCACTAGAAAAAAATCATCAAACAAAATAATGGGACTACTTCTCGACTTGCTTATCGCACCGAATTTCTTCTTACGCTAATGTGGCAACCAAGTGAAATTTTTCCAACTGAAGGTGCTTTTTTTAAGGTTCGGTACCGAAAGGAACCTTATTAGTTTCGCTACGATGTCTGTCTGTCTGTTTGAACCCACTATACCAATTTTGTTCCTAAGTCTATCTCATAAACTATTTGGCTTAGAAGGCAGACATTTTTCATACATATCACCTCTAGTGAAACGGCAAATACCAATGGCAGCCATACATCGACTAGTTTTAGAGTAATCAGTAATTTGGTGAAGAAAAAATGTTCATTCGCAAAAGAAACTTCTGTCTGTTTTCAGTTGACGTTTATGGAGGGGTAGGCGACAAATCTAGTCAAGAAATTAGTGACAGTTCGCATATGTATCTGACGTAGCAAAAGTGACGCTTCCGACCAATCTAGTTTTTGCGTTCAGGTTACATCTTATCCAGAAAAATCTAGTCGACTAGATTCTTGAATGTGCCCATTGTTGTGCACAAACATGCTCTCTGTCATTTCATTCATTAGAGCGTATGTTCTCTACTCTTACTCTTGAAAAAATATCTTCGCAATTTCCAACTCCAGCGAAGTACGGAACCTTTGGTGCGCGAGTGACACTCGCACTTGGCCTGTTTTTAATGTTTTTTGAACATAATTGATGTACGTGGAACATCAAATACATTTAGCCTATGAATATGCAACTTGTTCTCTCTTCAATTTATTGCTATAACACGTAAATCAGCAACTCTCCGATTTTCTTATTTTTATAAATTGTGACAGAACAAACTATAATGCGGAAAAATTCATTTACAGAAGTTCACCTTTCATTTATTTACATTTCATAAAATTCGGTTTGCAAACAACGCCGTAATCGGTACGAAAAAATGGTGATAGAAATAGTGAAACGTATATACAATTATTGAAACAGCAAAATTTCGATACAATTATTGACATCCTCTGCAAAAAGAATCAATTTAATCGTTACGTTAACGCGTTACTTTGCTTCGCTGCGCACTCTGCCCCTGCGCCAGCAAAGAAAGTTTGTCCTCGGCTTGGGGAATTTATTTTATTTTTTTGCTTTAATAATAATTATTTTCCGAGCTAACTGAAAAAGCCTTTATTTTAAAATTGGACGCAATCTTTTCCGTTTTTGTAACTTTGGTTAAATAACTCTTCAAAAGTATAAGCTGTTCAAAATGCTGTATCAATTTTGTATGCCCCTAAACCGATGAGCTCCATTAGATCCTAGTGTTTGTAATTTAGTATTTAGCATTTATTTGTTATAGAAACAACCATATACAAAATATTAAAAATGTAAATCTGATAAAATTTAAATATTTTAAATAAATTAATTAAATACGTTTATATTTAAATTTTAATAATCCATTTCCATGTATTAAATGCTACCACTGTTTGTTATCTTTTCAGGTAAGTGGAGCTATCCCTAAGTGCATTTATAAGAGTGACTTGGTAGATAGGGGAAGATGGGCTTGAAATTAATAGGGGTAAGTTCTGGGTAACATTTAAAAATTGTACGGTTCCCCTTGAAATTAAGAGTCTTGTGAGAAAAATGTTTGACTTCTTCAAAACGACGTGCCTACTAAAGTTTTGTATTGATCGTAAGATGTAGCCCCCTACTGTTAATAGTCCGGAAAATTGAAAAATTTTGTAACTTATTTTTTTACTTTTATTTTTTGTATTGCTTTTTACACGGTAGAAAAACAGTCCCGGTTGTATTTTTTAGCTATGCGTTTATCTTTTGGCGAATATTATTATTATTATTATTTTACAGAGTTCTTTGTTTTAAATTTTATGGCGGGACTAGTTGTAAGATGGAGTGCGGAATGCATCTTTTGTCCCAGTTGATGGAAAGCCTTACTTAAGAAAGAGAACGGTTTCGCGGAAAGTAGCAAAATCAGCGATTTTTCCGCTGTTTCAGAGAAACGAGCGTTTCTTGAGGAACAAATTTAAATCAGAGCCTCAAAGGTCGCCAAGACCAAATCAAAAAGCAGGTAAAGGAAAAGATGATATTTTTTTTTTTTAAATAAGTGAATTATGATTTCGTTCTGTTTTATAAACTTTTTATTTAAATTTTCTTAAAGTACGGATGACACAAGTTCTTTTCAAATATTGTTACAACTTACCCCGTAAAACAGGCCTAATTTAACATCTTCTGAGCAGCTTAGGACTTTTTTTTTTTTGACTTTTGTAGCTTACATATTGCTGTTGGTCATAAAATTGACTTATATTCAAAATCGTAGGAAAAGTAAATTTGGTCGAGAGTGTTACGTTTAGCCCCTTTCTCACCTACTTTGTAATGCCTTTATTTAACATATAAGTAAGTATTCTCTTCTTTATTATTTACCAACCGAACAATAATTATAAACCGTAGAAGCAATCAAAGAAAATTCAAAACCTAAGTCAATTTTGCGTGTTGTTGAAGTTGAAATAGCTTTTCTGCTATCGGGCAAAGAAAACTTACTCTTGTTTTTGTGAGTTACATGAAGAAAAAGAATTCCATCGACTAAGTAAAAACCGCGTTCTAAAGTCGGCATTTGTGCCTTTAATATAAAAATATTTCCGCAAAATATGACAAACTGCTTAAAAAAACATCTCCAGTGAATTAAAAATGCTTGATGATGATACATTATATTCGATATACATAGATAGCTGATTAATAAATCATCTCACTGACAACAGATACTTTTGTTTGGATTCCCTACAGTGCTGGAATAAAGCTTATCAGCAATTTGCAATTCCCAATTCCGTCAAGGAATTCCTTGTGGACTATAATATTTTGAGTCACGTAGCATACTTTCATCAGCTATTTACTCTGCACCAGATATCAATTTTACAATTTAATTAAATATCCATCTCACTGCCTTGCAAGTTGATGAGATGACCTTATATGCCTATGTACATTCATAGCCCTTTGTATTGATTGCAAATACCTGCCCACCCACTATATTATATTTCCCTCATTTTAAAATAATTTGTTCGAATAAAAAAAAATACCGCTGGTTCTTTGCAATGTTCTTGTAAAAACGCGAGTAATTTTCGAGTGAGCGCATAATCTGATCCATTATTACATATTTTTCCCGCCGTAATGAAATTCACAGTCACGCAATAAAAGAAAATCAATCTACCCCTTTTCCTACAAAGTAAATACGTGCCTATTTGTGAAATTATTTTTATCACCACAGAATGTAGAGGGTGTCCCATAATTTACACAAAATTTGAATTTTGCACTATTTAATAGTACAGTGATTCCACTGGAAAAAAGAGTTAACAGTTTGGGATTAGTTAAAATGGAATTCGAAAGAACAACGCATATTCATTGTTTAGGAAATTTTAAAAATAATGAAGGTTTGTCAGCTACAGTTGTAAAATGTGGCCGCCTTATTGATTAAAAGCCATCAACTGTGAAGAGAATAATTGAAAAATTCCGGGAGACTGGATCAATTAGTGATCTTAAACACTCTGGGTGTCCTGTCACAAATCATTCAACAGAAAACATCGAAGCAGTTCGCGAGAGTATTGCTGACAGTCCAGGAAAATCAATTTGTCACCGCAATCAAGAATTGGGAATTTCGCGAGAGTATTGCTGACAGTCTAGGAATATCAATTAGGTGGTCAAGAATTGGGCATTTCGCGAAAGTATTGCTGACAGTCTACGAATATCAATTAGGTAGACAAAAATTGGGCATTTCCAGAAGCTCTCTACAGCGAATTCTCATTAAAAAAACAGTTTAGTGTCTAAATTACAAGATATGGATGTGACGAACATGTGGTTTCAGCATGCTATACAGCCAGAGAAACAATTCAATAATTTTATTTTTTGGGTGTTATTATTACATGAGGCATTTCCTAATCGAATAATCGGCCGCTTTTGCGATCAGAATTTGCAACCCTAATCTTGCGATTTAATGCCATTGGTTTTTTTCTTTGGGTTTTTCTAAAGTCAAAGGTTTATGCAAACAAGCCCACGACCAACGCCTTGAAAAAGGAATTTTGGAGGTGTATTAATAAAATTCAGACACATTTATGCAAAGCCCTGGCGGCCATTTATCCCACGTGCACATTCCTGACAAACAATGCCCACACCCATTCACAAAGGCTGCTTACATCGATGACACTTAAATATATAAATAAACAAACAATGTAATAACAGTTGACATTTACTTGTAAAACACTATATTTTATTAAAAACATAAATATTATACATAAATTGGTTTAGTGTACGACACGACTGTACAATTAATTCTTGACATCATTCCAATAAAATCATTATAACGTTGTGAACGCTTCGTCTTTTAATCTATTCTTGGTTTCTTTGTTCACCTTTGTTCACTAACATAACCCCAATCTGTATTCTCTATGAATCGATAAAAAATTCAAGCTTTCGAATTTAAAATCTGTATTTTCTTTCAAAATTATATTTTGCGTGAATCATGGGACACCCCTTAGTTTCCTTTTTTTTATATTTTCCTCATTAAAGTATCTGTCAACATTAATAACAACACAGAGAGAGAGAGCAAGATGCTACCTACTAAATAGACTCCTGGTTGGGTATTCAATATGATTCAGATACATAAATTTATTTTATAGGGATGTAGGGATGTCCCTGCTGACACAATAATTTGCAAACAAATTTCCGAAAACAGCTTGAGCAATGACCAGACCATACTTTGTCAATAATTAATAGCATCCATCCTAGAGTGGTATACATATAACGATTTATGAGTAGACAATTTGACATTATTATATTATGCTACTTCCTCTCGATTGAGTCAATGAAACCAGAAAAAGGGAGTAAATAATACTCGCTATAAGAAAAGCGAACGGAATTCCTTTAAAGGATCTAAGAAAATTCCGGAATTACTTTTTGTCGACATGTCCTCGTTTTTTGTAAAGAAATTTCTCTCATATGTGAATAAATTTCTGTTCTATAAGACGCAGTGCAATGCTGATAAAATGTTTGCACGTTCATATGAGTACCATACACCCAAAGAACGTGCAATGTGCATACACCAACTAATGTATAAAACATTGATATTACAGCAGCAGAACAAATTTGATGTAGTTACAGAAAGACGAAGAGAAGTGTCATTTACACACTTGGGAAACTTTGAATGTTTTTGTGGGAAGATTGCTTTCGTTATATCGAAGCTCTCGAAGTTTCGAAGTTCTATATCGAAGCGTATGGCTATTTATGATTCTGGTATTTCGATTTCACATCAAATTTAGAAGAAGAAGCATGGTTTGACCCGTTATATTGAATGACATATTCATTTTATTTGTAGTCATTTATTTGTCTTTATTGAAACGTACCTACATGTATGGTTACATTTCACAGCTCATTGGATTGTAGGATATTTCCAACTCAAAATGCGAGGAAACTGCATTTCGAAACGAAAATGCGGAGAACTATTTAAGCTATAAGGGATCATTTAAAGTAACACTACCCCGCCACAGCATATAAATGCCAAAATATCTTCCTAATGTGATTAGAATCGTTGACCAATACACTTGCTTTTGGTTTTCCTCGTTTTTCACTCGATCTGAAGTAAGAACCTTGTGTGGAGAGCTTACAGAGAATCGTTTGTAGATTTCAGCCTCTAAGAACCAGAGAGTCCCGGCGGCCGGGCTACCGCATACCACAACTGCAGTCTGGTGCCTCAAAGCAGTATCGTTTACCTTAATGCAGAAACATAACGTCACAAGTATACCAGCATACCGATACAACCCATTAAGCAAACATCAAAAGGACCACAAACTGTCGAAAAATGATTTTCACTTGAGTATGCTTTCGTATGTCCTATAGAAGAGGGCGGTGTTTTGGATGAATAAACGATATGTTATGTAGTTAGGAGTGTACTTAGTCAAGAACTAGATACAGGAGGGACACGGGAAGGATCATTTTTTAAATTGATGCTTACAGGAAAAATACAACAGGGACTATTTGCGGAAATAAATTTGAATACGTTCCAGAAGCCAGGTTAGAATTCGACTATACACTGAACCTATGAAGTAAAGAGAACAATTGCAAAACTCTCTGAATCACTGCCAATTTCTCTGAGTACCAACCCAACAAAATTTTATAGGCGATTTTCATTGAAATTTTTTAACCGATTGAGTTATACGTTCGTAAAAATTGACGATGATACGAATAACATGTGCGCACTGCTTTTTTTCAATTTTAGATCGATTACATTTCTTCCAGAACATTATGATTTCCCAAAGTGAAGTTTTAGGGTTATGCTTATCGAAAATGGGGTGGCGATTTGATAGTTTAAATTATTCATTCATTTTGTGGAAATGGCTCTTTTTGACACGGCTGTGACAGTTTTCAATCAGGACTTCTATGTGTAATATTGCCACTTATTAGATGATCAAACGACTGGCTAATCTACTTGCGAATGCGAAACGGATGAACACTCATCACAATGAATAATGAATGGCTAACATGCGCAGAGCGTTTTCGCAACAAGAAATACTAGATCGTATATGGAATCAGCAAGAGCCATCCGACTGGCAAATGATCAAAAGATCAACGTATAGCCGCAATCGATGTGAAGAGCGAAGAGCACGCGCGTTACCTTCCGATTTTGATCGAGCTCCATTTCGGTATGATTCTGCATTCAATGATCTTCCTTGCGTTAATATTTGGCCATTGAATTTCGTCGGCCAGCATTGCAATACTTTGAAGTTCTCAAGAGAAATGCCTTAGTTGTGCTGTGTGGGAGGAAACGTTTTGGTACTGCCACCACCACCACTGCTTACTTATAACATCATTTTGAACCATTACGTTATCAAAAAACGCGGTTACAGTCCCACCTTTAAGTTAATGTCTAAAGGCGATCTTTCGTGGATCAATTGTTCCATTTGTCTTCCACTATTCAGCTCCAAGAAATCCACAATCGAGTAGGAGCTCCATTGACGCAATGGAATGAAGATCACAATGTTCCGAGGCACATGCACAATTATGCGAAGGACGCAATGACATTACGGACGCACATATTCATCAGGTTCACATGCAATCCGAAATGGCCAGAAATTATACAGTTTTTACTTCGATACCGAGTAAACTTCGAGCGACTGTCACGACATCACAGCAAGGTTTGTCAAACAATCAAGGACTTTATAGTTCAGCACAGTGTTTTTGGACAAGCGCATTGCTGGATGTACTCGGATTGCCAAATGCTCACATTCTGAAAATCCGACCGGACCAAGTCATCCTTATCGCCCATATAGAAAGCCGATCCGGAAATCTGTGATGTCGTAATTATGCATTGAGCTCAATTCAATTCAAAAAGAGTTTCACTCTTTTCATATATAGGCTCGACTTTCGGAAGGTATATTGATAATTTAATCAATTTTAGGCGGCGCTAAACTCGCCTGGCCAGTATATTTAAATAAATATGATGTATGAGCGGATTTTAACCAAACATTTTCAATGTCTTTCATTATAAGTCCAAGCTTATCCCTTTGACCAATTACACTGCGATTGGTTCAGAGGACAAACAGAGTTTTTTTTACATTCTTATATGTTAAGTGCTATAGAGAGATTGGGGTTTAAAAAAGGCAAATTTGTTTTGCTGATTATTTTTCATATATATTAAGGACTAAACTAAAGCATAGACACTATTCTAGAACTGCCTCTTTCTTTTTCGCATCTGCAGTTGCAGTCTCCATTTCGATTCCGTCTTGAAGGGTAAACGGATGCTTCTTACTACCTCTCCGTTGCTAGAAGATAGAAGTGCTGACTCCAATGCTTGTTCTTTGCAAGGCCGCTAGTCTTAACACTGCAACCATTTTCTTGCTGCGTACTTTTCATATCTCCTAGTCAAAATGACTATATCTGGTTTTTAAGCCGCTAGACTAGGGTCATTGAATGCGTCTCACGACTTATTGTCGGTGTACATTGCACTAATTACCACGTCGACGCTATTTCACCGGCCGGTGTAGCCTTTTAGAACGGTATCGTCGTGCATAGGATTCCAATATATCTGTGGTCACAAGGCAAAACCGCTTAAGTCTGTTTTACTCATTGTTCAGGATAGCAGTTTAAAGTTTTTTTACTCCATTGACTCTAGTGACTTAAGCAGTTTTTTTTTGAAATTGTGGCCACGTTTGTAAGGATATAAAGCTGAAAAAAATTTGCAAAATAGATTTGGATACGCTGAATCTAATGGCATCAAAATCTTAATCTTGTCTTGAGTCGACTTAAGCGGTTATGGCTTGTGGCCACTGATATATGGGATATTTCCCAGATAAGGTGCCAGGACCAAGCCCTGCGCTGCTCTATAGCAATCATGACCTTTCTGCAGGTTCGCTCTCTAATATCATACATCAGCTCCCAGTCCTTGAGATAGTCTTATATCATCCGCGGTATACTGAAGGTATATTCATTTCATCATCCCACCTCTTGTTGTAGAATGTCCTCGTTTGAATTCATATTGTCGCTCGGACAAGGCACCAGCTTTCGACGAGTCGTATCTTTTGTCCGCCACAACTTCGTGCTCTTTACTGGAACTATATCTGAGACAGACCTCTATTCTGATGCTAATGGACTACCTCATAAATAAATTATAAATATACACATTTAAAGGTCAAGTTGTCTCATACTTCCCTGCACATACTGTATGCACTTAATTTTCCTCCTCTTCTCTGGCAGTTTGCATAATCACATCTCAAGACTGCCAAGCGCACCATCCTTTCGTTGATCACTATATTCACAGCGCATATACAATTAAAGTGGAACACCCCATTCTTCGCCACTGATTGATTGGCAGGGGCTACTACTTTCTCAATTAGGATTCCCTCGCGTCACCATTAAGGAGGTTGATGCATTTTCTGCCGCCACTAAGCCATTCTCACCTTTACTCTGTTCGGCGCTTATTGTATACTGCTGATGGAAAATGAAGTAAAAATTAACAAAAGCCAACCGAACAGTGGAAGCTGTAACAACAGCCACCATGAAAGTGCGCACCTATCTAATGCGGTTGCAACGCTAAAAGTGCTCAGGTGAAAGTTTGCCTTTTTTTTCTTTTTAACTACTCTTTTTTAGGTTCCTGTTTCCTTCTCTGTTTTCCGATCCCTTTATTTTATATTTTTTACCACTTTCTCTATTTTTCCGCAAACTTTTTCGTTCTGTTTAACTTGGGCTCGGGCTTGAGCTTGGGCTCTACTGTGGCGATGCTTCATGTTATCCATACCAGACTGGTGGTCCACAACGTTATAGGGTTGGGTTGCATGGGGGTCGGAATGCATTTTCCACAAATTACTTTGAGTGCCTGCTCTCATCGTCCATCCGCTAGTGGTCGTTTCATTCTATGCCATGGCCGGGGGCAGTAGAGGGCTTATAACTACTGCATTCGAGCAATTTCAAAGCGGTTTCTGAACGAAGTATGAGTAGGTCTTTAGTGCGCCATGGCCTGGTAAATATTGTTTTTTTCTTTTTCCCTTGTTGCTGCACTTGTTTAGTTGGCCGCAATTTAACGCTCTATGCACGAGCATTCCGGAAAAATTCAAATCTCAAAACGAATCTTGAGCAATTTCGAGTTTGATTTCTCTCTGTCTCTCTATTTCAGTTTCGTATTCCGCACCACTCATATATACAGGGAAAAAATAATCCCAGATAACAGTAAACAAGCTGCCAACTTTGCAACGATTTATGGACTCTTTGGGGAAGAGGGTAACCGAGTAGTAGTAGTGGTGTTGGTCACGGCGGCCACTGCAATAGTTAGACTAACTATTGAAGGGGTTCCGATTTTAATACACAAACAACAAATAACGATATGAAAAACACTCCCAGTCCTGTTTCAATTTCATACCATAGAGAGAGAGAGATTGTCCGGAATTTATGGTGTGCTATAGTTTGAGCTTTCACCTCGATCAAGATGAATTATTTAAGCGAAAACTCACGCAAACACAACGGAATAAGTTAACCGCGGGATATCTCAGTTTGGCGCTATTTGTCGATTATTAAATATTAACATTTTCAAACACTAAATAATGGAAAGGATGTGTGTGGGATAGCAGGCAAATATAATGATTTACAGGCTTCCATATAAAATAACAAAGAGATGGATGAATTATTAAACACACACTAACTCACACGACAAAGTAGAACCAGAACTCGAATGGACACTTTTATTGCCCACCAGAGGAGGCAACGATGCTTTGTTAAAATTATTTCCAGAGGCACATACATGCCAACGCCAAGCAGTGATGTGCCGCCAACTCGGTGAGACAAAAGGATACGTGTCAAATTTGAATGAGAGTGTGACATGTGTAGTTAGGTGGGCACTTTAATATATATATATATATAGATATTGTAGCAAACTAATATTGTCAACATTTTTGGAGTGAACACTTTTGGACTGAGATTGAATGCTATGAATAATTTGGTAGTAGGTAATATTCGAATATTTTGGACGGATATAATATGTGTCGGCAATTGCTTCTTGAATATTTGGGGAAACCGTTACCGATGCTGATGTGTGAGCTATCACTACTAATGCCACGATAAAGTCGCTGTTTAGCTTATTATTCGTGAAAGGGAAGATCGGGACTAGCGTTGTTTGCACCGAACCTTTCGACGTAAAATGAGGTAAATAGAGAAGCCTGCCATCTGCAAAACCTTCCGGGACGACAGAGGACTTTTTTTATTGAAAATATGAAAATGAATTGGCATTCAGAGGTGTATATCGAGAAGCACTTTGCGACCGTCTCTATGAGAATTTTTTCAGCTTTTGTCAGCCCTGCAAACTCCGGCCATCGAACCTCCTTTGAATGTGAAACTTAAAAATGTCATTAAATACCGACTTGACAACTTCAGACTTTCAGTGTGAACGCACCCTTAAACTGATTACCGAACTGTCAGTGTCAAAATATTCAATAAAATCAACATTTTCATTATGATGAAGTACACGAAGGAACAACGTTTGCAAATAATTAAATTTTACTACTGAAATTCCAAGTCGGTGGTCGCAACTTTAAGAACGCTAATGTCAATCATCTGTCGCAATGAAAGAAGCGAATTTTTTGTTAAACGGCTTCATGAATAATCAAAATATGCGTTACTGGACAGGTGAGAACCCTCGTGTGCTTCATGCTTCATGAAAAGTTACTGTTTGGTGTAGTTCTCATGGCGGTGGTGTCATTGGGCCGTTGTTTTCATCGATGAAAATAACCGTCACGTTAACATGTTGAGAGTTATTTCGTTGAGCAATTGCATGAATTGTACATCAGTGATATGTGGGTCCAACAAGACGGTGCCACAAGCCACACAGCGGGTGCAACAATCAAGTTATTGAAGTCTCAGTTCGGTGAACGTGTTATCTCGAGAAATCATTAATCTATATTAATCTATACCAACAAGCCGGTGACGTTAGAGGAGCTCAGAGTCAATATTGAACGAAAAATAGTGGCCGTATCGGTCGAAATGTGCGGCCGAGTCATCGAAAATTGGGTTCAACGCTGCATATGTTCCCGTGGTGGACATATAAACGAACTCGAATTCCATTCATAAATGTTTTGATAGAAATTCAAGGCAATACATTTTTGTTTGAGATATCTATCTCAAGTAGTTTATATTTTATTTAAAAAAATAAATTGTCAAGTCCTTAATGAAAGACCCCTTACAAAAATGCTGGCAGTAAAATTCTCAAGTCCCTCAGTCAATTCGACTTTCGAATGAGAATAGGGCATCCGGCATCCGAAACTTATTGTAATGATCAAAAAATGAACGATCTACGATGTTCCAGCCTCCACCTAGATACAAGCATGTATTTTACTTTGACTAAGGTGGCGCAGTGGTTGAGTGGTAAGTGTGCTGGACTCCTAAGCGAGGGGTCTCAGGCTCAAATCCCGAAAAACACAAATTCCAGCTTAAGGTTTTTTTCCCTGTGCCACCTCTCGCGAAGCCTGACAGTTTGGACTCGGCATAAAATTGTCATTTCGTCTCGAAAATGAAAAACTCACACAAAACGAATGGTTGTGAGAAGCTAACTATTTATTTTTATTTTTTTAAGGTGTCGCTTACGCAGTCAGGGATACACAGTTGATTCAACCAATAAGAACCTTCAGGCAGTTCTATAAGTAGCTTGCTGCCTTTAGTTACGCCAAGTTGGTTAACGTTGCTCTCTCCTCTGCTTTGTTAGATGATAACCGAATGGTGCATATTGATCTGGAGTTTCGAATTGTTTAAGACTTGCATGAGTGTGAAAATGACTTGCGTTGCGCACTGATATGGTTGAGGTTACTTGAGAAAGCTGTATCTCAGAGGATCTAATACGCTGAAGATTCAGGCCGGCCCCCTAAGGATTTTTCGTCATAGAATATATCACAATAACAACAAATATTAATATTTTCGAATAATTTTTGAAATTAATTAATCTTTATTCGTCTGTAAAATGAAGAACAAATTAATTATTCTTTTTGTTTATTTAGATTTTAGTAAAACATTATTTTCCTATTTTTGGCCATATCGTGTCCCATCTTCGGCCACCCAGTGATTATAGGGCTTAAATTGTTTAATATTTTTTATTTAAATGTTTTATTACAAGAAAGTTAAGAATAAAAATATTTATATTATTAAAAATAAACAAAAAGAAATAAAATTAAAAAAAAAAAACATTTGAAAACAATTACCCACAAAATTTTCACAAAAAAAAAAACACAGTACAGTAAATTCACACAAAAACCTTCCCCGACAGAGCACAAGTCAAATGAGTTGATTTCTCAAAAGCGACTGAGCCTCGCAACAAGAATTTTGACACATTAATGGAAAAGTTTAAGAAAACAATTTAAAACCAAAAACTTTGAAAGAGAGCTATATACCATTCGGTATATAGGCCCGCAATTAGGCTACTCTACGCTAGCTGTTACATATAGGCTCTACCAAAACTTTGTCTTTGAAAAGGTCCGCTGGTAAACCCTGATATACTCGTAATGGGCGGAACTGGTTCTTTATGAACTGGACGTGGATTCAAGGCATCTGCTGCTGCAAAGTGGACTAGTGTAAGTATGTATTATCATATCGTGGAGAAGGTGATTTCCAGTGAAAGTGTAGACAAAAAAAAGTCGTCCTACGTTTGATTTCACAAGCACAACTTTGACACAGTTAGGGTTCCGTAGGTTGCTTTCAGCATGTCAATAAACAGATTTTTGTTAGGATCTTTAATCTTTTTGGTGTAGGGACAAGTAACATACAAGGCCTATGTTTGGATAGTGGTTTGGATGTAAATATATCACAGCTAGGCGATCACTCATCGACTGAAGGGTCTTTCTAAACAAACCATTTTTAAACAACTTAAATATATTTTATTATTTTTATAACGAGTTTGCTTCCATAAGCCTGCATTGCATTCTTTCGTAATAAATATCCCAATTTGTAAGAAATAACATTATAACTTCAAGGTCTCTACTTCTTGTCGTTTTTTTTTTCTTCTTGAATCAACCTTCAACTAAGTAAGACCTACTTTATAAGAAATAAAGAAAGTTGTTCATCAACATTTTTTTTCCCTTGCCTACTTACTTACTTTGGAGGATTCGAGACCTACATCAACGGGTGCTGCCACCGGCGCACACAATCTCCGTAAGCTCTAAATTTGTCAAAGTAGCTTACGAAAGGTATTTGCCACCCTGACTGTTGATGACATCGTTTGATCTAGTGAAAAGTGTATACATAGTTTACACGAACTGATGTTACAATTCTGTGACTCAATAAGTTTTTTTGTTCAACTTTAATGCTTGTAAATTAAGCGATTCGATTCCGGATGGATGAGACCCGTACCCGGTGGGTACCATGGGCAGTTAAATTACAAAATAATTACAACTGCACTGCATGAGGCAGTTGCAACACCGGTTGATGCCAATCGGTTTCTACTAACCACCGGATGTTACAAATAGCTACATAACACCTAATACACGCAATTGTGTCAGTCGCGTATGGAATATACATTTATGTTGACAACCCATCGCGATTCATAACGTGGACAGTTCTTAACATTACAAACAATCGGTTGACACATCCCGAATTTGGAGTGCTACTGTTTTACTACTTGGTAGTTTAAGTATATATAAATATGTATTCGTATAAGAAGTATAAAATTAATTAATAACAAATTGTTAAGAATTTCTTAATGAAAGAGAATTAAGAATTAATTAATATAAATATATAAATATTTAAAACTTGCTGCTGACTGCTGATAAACGACATTCCGGGGTGAGTCGCAAAAAACTGTGGGCATGCATAGAGGTTGTTATTGCCATTGTTGCAGCAAACGCAGACTGATTTGATTGGGATCCCTGCTGCGACTGATGTGAAGGACAATGCTGATGGTTTTTGGCCGTGATTGATTGTAGAGCACAGGTATACGATCTAGGTTTTTTCATCAAAAGATGGACGATGAGCGGATCCCAAATGGTAGTCTCAACTGCAGGGTTCTTGAGACCTCCTCGTTTGTCGTGTCATGGAGTGCCTTAATACTGCTCGCCGACTCCGTCATACTAGCGGGCTGTTGAAGCAACCGATTTCAGAAGGCCGTCGACAGCGTGCTAATATTGTTGGGTACCTGTCTTGAAGCATTTGCCAAGCGTTGGTATAGCTGTCCTCTGTGAGAGGTAGATGACGGATGAGTTATTTTGCTTCTTCCGTCAGGTTGGTTTTGAGGTACCACATTTTTTGGCACTTGGGCATTTATTGGGTGGTTGTCATCTGTGTGAAAAGGTCGAAAAATTGCCTCCAAATCAGATAATCTCCATTGAATTTCGGGAGCGCAATTTTGAGCTTGACTGCTACCTCCTGAACGTATTGCGGATTGTTGTGGCCTGTTACAAACTTCAATTTCTGCTACGCACTTTACTAGCATTTTTTTGACCTTGCCTTCCATTTCAGTTTTTTTCGAAGTGTCCTCGCTAGATGAGGGAGAATTGCTTGACTACAAATGGATCGTCTTAATTTGCAACCAATATTTGTTGATGTTTGTACTGCAGAGTTGCCAAAAAAGTGTTTTGATGCCACTGGTGTGGTCCAGGGTGCTTTGCAGCATATCCATCAAACATTGCTGACGCCGTCTCAGCTGTGATTTTTTACTTGGTCGTCTTCGGTAGTCTTGGTATGGAGAGGTGCTGATGTGTTCATCAGTCTCCAGATCGCCAGGCTTGACCTACGTTCGCAAGCGCTCAATTCTGAACCAGAATAAAGCCTTGTGTTCTTCGTATGCCGCTCTCACGGCATCCAAATACCGCTTTTTGAAGTGGGGGTGATAGAGTTGATGGGGGAAAGTGCTCCTTATCTCGCTATCGAAGAATTCCTATTGCTCCTCCAATCTACGGAGGCGTTCTTGGAAATATTCCAAGGTCTTTCGGGAAGCTGAATCCTTCTTGAAGTTCGCGATGCAACTTCAACTCTTTGTATGCAAGTTTTCACGTCACGTTGTTTGTTCTAAAATATTCAAAACGTTATTCCTAAGTCTCATGAGAGCTAAATCAATTAAATTTGTGTGTAGATATTGATCGACACAATGCATATAAAGAAATGTGGGCGGAATCGGGAAATAGATGGTGACATTTTTTTGCCTCGTTTTTACTAACTCGCTATATTTTGTTGGCTTGCGTGTCCAACGTTTTTCGTCATTTTTATCATTGTTATAATAAATATTACACGAATTTTGACATCTATTAAAAATTTACAATTGAAAATGTTGTGGCCCATCTGTACTGCAAAGGGTTATATAAAAAATTATTTTTAGTAGATCTTACTTACCGATAGTACGCCCTCTGCAGATTCTTTATAATAACCTAAATTAAGGAAAATAACGTTCTGGCAATGCTGAATAATTAAAGAAAATGGCATCCGGTGGGGATGACGATTCATTCTCGCATGAAAGTTAAAAAGGAAAAGGTCGTAAAGAGTTTAATTTACATTTGCACAACAGAATAAACCTTTATACTTTTAAATTCGTTTCAGACAATTATTTTAATAAAACTAAATATGAATAAATATGAAATTATTTTCGGAATATTTTTGAGTTGCAATGCACTTCTGTGTCGGCACAGTGGCTTAGTGGTTAGTATGTTGGACTACCGCGAGGGGTCCCAGGTTCGAGTCCCAAAAAATCAAAATTCCAAGATTTTTTACCACTGCGCCAATTCTCGCAATTGTTTGTCAATCATCTGAGAGTATAACTATCATGAAAGAGCTTCTCAATTAGCCGTTTGGACTTGGCATAAAATTCTAAATCCCTTCCATTCGTCCCAAAAATGAAAAACTCAAACAAGACGAATGAGAAGATGACCCTAGGGCCTGTTGCGCCATCTATTCATTATTTTTTAATGCACTTGTGTATATTTCGTTATAAATTGTACGTTCAAGTAGATTTGTTCCTTTTTTAAATATTTTTCGCATTCGATAATCGTACATTAAATACAATAAAAATGTTCGAGAGCAATGAAACAAATAAAAAACATCTTATTTTGTGCTTAAGATACTGGGCTGCCCGCCCGCGCTAAATTGTATCCATCATACAAAAATGTAAACAAAGATAAAATATAGCCGGTCAGTTTAGCAAAACAGTATCCTGTTCGCACGATAAATTCTTAACTTTATATAAATGGGCCGGCAAAAAGTCTCCACTCATTTAGCTCGCGAAATAAATGTCCGGTACATTAAATCGAAGATATAGGTATTTTGACATAAAAAACGGGAAAAAGTTGTTTACTTGGAATTTTTTGGAGGAAAACGCAGAGAACATTTGGGTGAGCAATAAAATAAATTCAGGACACATGTGGAAGTTCTCTTTATTTCTAGGGTTGGCTACCAAATCAGAGAGTTATAAACATATTAACGTTAATAGACAACTCCTTTTTTTGTAACCTTCAAATAATCTTACGTGTATTTGCAAATCGTCAGTTTGCCTTTTTTGCAAATAGGGATTTACGGGACAGGAAGGAAAATGTCTTGCTACTACAGAAATTGTTTCAGTTTCTGCAGCAATGATAATATCTTCTTCAATTTTTCTTATATCCAATATTTTGAAGATATTGAAATACTGCGATGTCTTTGAAGTTTGAAAACCGGAAATTATAATTACGCGAATAAATAAAATTACGTTTACTCATATCTGTCATGCGGAATATATAATTTTTATCCCTTCTATATGACATTTAATAATTTAGCGATCATTTATCGTTGGTGTGGAGAAACGAAATAGAGACTAGGGACGCTACAATTTGGCGCAAGCAGGATACCAGGCTTTACGATTCAATATTATTTTTCCTTCATATTTCTCGCAGGGGTGAAATCGCATTATTCGTAAACGAGCAATTGGCGACGGACGGAATTTGTTTTTGTTTTGTATGTGACACCGACACACCGGACGGTCATCTACTGATGGCTTCACCCGCCATATCAGGGCCAAACTCAACCAGAAACCATTAAAGTCTGCTACACTCTCGACATACCTAATTCCTTGTAAAACTGGCGTTATCCTTGTACAAGTTTCATCCGAATAACACACTATATACCCAATAAAAACCTACGAAACAGACATACTCAGTGCACAATATACAATTATACATATTTGCCTAGTGTTATTAATAATCAATTATTAACAAAACTACCTACTGAGTACGGATCACTCGTCTTACAGCCGCCCATGAAAAGAAGCTTCACTTACCCGCTCCACTAACGTGCTGAATCGAACGTAAGTATTTACAAATCATTCATCATATTGACAGAAAAAAGCCACTAGAACTGTCGACTTCGTGTGATTGCTTTATCTCACAATGTCACGCTTCAACAAAATGGAACCCTTTGTAAATTTTCAGCAACCATATGAAAAAAGAGAACAAATTGAGACAACTCTTGTTCAACTGCAATCTTTCTTGTTGACTTCACTGTAAATCCATTAAGTTTAATCTAAATTGAGTGAGACTTCCTCTGTTTCTTCTGCTCCTACCCACACCGCCCAAGGAAGACACTGAACACTAAAGACACCAGACAAGAACCGCACACTTTGTCCGTATACTCGATTTGCTCCATTCGTTGATCCGCATTCAATTCGAATCGATATGCAAATTACCACTCAATACGCTATACATTATTCCGATATGGCCATGGTTATTGCGTCAGGATAAGGGACTTAGGGAGGGAGGAGCAAAACCGCACAGCCATACCCCATACAACACCACATCATCCCATAAGAATGGTGTCCTTAAAAATTAATTCAAAATTTGTAATCACATGTGTGTTTGTGGGCGAACCATTCATATCCGGATATTGTATCGATATATCGATGCTTGACGGAGGAGTCTGTTTAGTGAAGCCTCTCTGCACTCGAATGTGCCTCAGCCCTCAATGACGCCACGAGACAAGTACATTCATGGAATCCCTCTACGATCACATTATCAAAGTTATTTGATGCCAATTCGCAGCGATGTACACGTTACACAACGCACAGCATGGAGCTACAGCAATCCCTGGGATTTCGAATTCGCATATCGATGGTGTTAATATTGTGGGTGAGCGCGGAAGTGTGCCATTGGTAGTTATGGCGGTTGCAATGTTTGTGATTGTGATGTGTTCCACGCATAAGTTTTTACGACTATATACGGATATTATCGCTTACGACGTTTATTACGAAGTTGATGCCGCGAGGGTCTTGTATTGTAATGTGCTTCATCGTTTTAATGACTATTTATTACTGATGCCGCTGCCGCATCCGAAGTGGGTATTTTATCGCTTCTTCATATATACGGACAAATTGGTTATTATTATTTGGTTTAAATTGATAATGTTGAGTACCCTTTTTAATACTTAAAGTTGCGAGCTCGCCTCTTAAACCAGGGAACGACGGGCTCAGTCCTGACAACCTACCAACCTTACGGATTATAGCTATGGATTCATTTTTTAATCTTGGAAGATGTCGGTAGGTGGATATGTCAATAAATACTTTTATTTATATTCTTTTTACCTCTGACGTCAAACTGCCGCCGTTAAGTACAATCTCCACTCGTATTTTTAAATATTTCCACGTAGGCGTTTTCGATTGTATCATTAGGTACCTGATGATTTTTAAACCCTGATTATTTCTCCTGTACTGTAGTTTAAGTCTACGAGGGATATAAGATACCCTTAAGATCTAAAAAAAAATGTTTCCTACATCCGAAGTGTTCTTATATGCAAAAACGTATACAAGAAACAAAGTCTACGGTATTTCCACATGCGTTTTTTATAAGCGCAGTGTTCTTATATGAGTGTTTCTTATATCCGTCGTAGACTGTATTGTAATTGTTACCAAGAGATCGCTTGCTAGAGGAACTGTGAGTATTTCGATGTGGGTGCCAATGATTGATATCAATAATATATATTTCCCGGGACATGATGAACATGTTTGTGTATCAAAACTGCAGTCGCAAGTTTTACAACGAGCACTGGTCTTCTACGTTGCTAATATGCTTACATGAAACTGAATCTATGCGATATAAATAAATGAAACTCAATCTGTGTTGTTGCCCTCAGGCAGCAATGGAGACTTATTTTGTGAAACTCCGGGTGGAGAATGAAATACTTTTTCTTCAGGATGTATCTACTAAGGTATATATTTTAATTTTCTTGCTAAAATATCTCGGAAAGTCCGAAATTATATTGAAACACTTCCTATGCTCAGTGACTGAATTATTGATCGGCATACGAAAATGGAAAAATTGACTTTGTTTGTTATTTATTCGGTGTTTTATTTTTTTCAGATTTTGTAGTTTTATTTTTTCAACGTAGATGCCCTGGTATCTATATTTATTTTCATGTTCATACATTTTGAATAAATAATAGAACATTTGAGGTACAGCGTGGTTGGTGCTGCCTTCTGTGTTTCTTCTCAGAATCAAAACGAATAAACCTTGAGATTAATTTGAAGTGAGATACGGCGCATTGACTTAGTGGTAAATGTGTTGGACTACTAAGCAAGGGGTCCCTAGTTCGAATCCCGAAAAAATCCAAATTGCCACTTAAGGTTTTGTTTTTCCCACTGTCCCAAATCTCGAGAACATCTGACAAACATCCGGTAGAAGCTCAAAAATTAAAAAGAAAATTATTAATGATTTTCATTGGATTTTTCAATTTTCTTATTATTGGTTATATTGCAAAACAGATAAGTCTCTAATGAAAAATAAAGTGAACGTAGCTATCGACTTTTACTTAATTTTTAAATTTTTAACCTTTTAATTTGTTGTTCCTGAACGAGGTACCAATCCTTGTCACGTCGCTGGATTGCCCGGTAAAAAGTTTCGCATAGTGGTCCATGGTACAAAATATAATATGCTTAAAATCGTCGTTTAGTAAGGATCGAAGGAGACCAGATTCCGGGTTACCAGGTTACATATTTATTTGTACCGTGAAGCTTTGACAATATTTATGAGAAGCTTGAAAAAGGTTGAAGGCAAAGATGTCCCAAATAACTATTTATTTATTTTTTTTTGAAAATGGGTGGTCGGACGTTCAAAAATTAGCTCTAACCGAGTGAGATTTTGGTTCGGTTAAAAAAGGGTTGAAATTAAGTCTCTTTTTACCAAAAAAAAAAAGACGAATATTCATTAAAAACTGTCGATATAAAAAGGATCTGTAAAAAAAAACGCTTTATCAGTTGTTATCAACGAAGTTTATAGATTAATATCAACAAGTTCAGTTGGTTAAGTTATACGGAATTTGTTTGCTATTTACGACCCAGGAAATTAATAAATCGGTTATTTTTAACCGAGTTTCCCTAAACAAGTCGGCTCGGATACGTATAATCTACTTACTCTGTAGAAGCTGTTAATAGTATTATCTGGTAGTTTTTAACCGAAAATTGGTTGATTTTTAATAAGTAATTTTTCAACATGCGGCCTTGGTCAGTAATTTATTTTTCAGTTGGATCCCTGTCCATTTTTTTGTATCCAACATTATAAATAGTTGTTGTGAATGACCGAATCGCATGGAACTTTGTCGATCAATCAAGTTCGTCTTACAGTTCATTACAGAAGCTGTCAGTCTTGACATGCTTTGCAATAAAACAGTGCGCTGACAAGACTCCAACCAGTCCTGAGTACTTAATTTATTTAGATCTTCTCAATTTAGTGCAGCCTGGCTACCGGTGTTCATATGGCGATAGATTTATTTGGCTTTAGCTCTTCCGCCCTTAAAACAGCAAGAATTTATAGTTAAAGACTTGTATCCATAAAACGTACAGGCAATTTAGGTCGGGATCTGCGGAATATATGTCAGAATCCGTTTATCCCTTTTCTACAAATCCTGTACTTTCCTTTCCCGATATAATTCCTCGGGATTGTCGATTTCCACCGAAAGCAAACTCTGATCCGTTAGTACCTCGTGGTCTTAAGGGTTATTTATCGCATTTGAGAATAAGAAATTCGCAGATATGTTGAAAATGTTGTCCAAATAGTTCGAGTCTGGGAAAAGCAAACAAAGTTTGAGCAAAAAGGGTTCTCCCGATTAGCCTGCACAGGGATACATTTTTTAGTTCCCTTAGTATAGTCTTGCTACCACATTTTATGATCAGCTTGAGTTCAAAATTTTGTACGAAACTTATTTTATCTTCATCTTATTATTCCTCTGAGAAAGTTCGAACCTCATGTTTGTGGCCAAAAGATAGCTCATCCTTTGTTTCAGCACATTGGTAATTCCTTCTTTTTTACATAAAAATATATCCCACATCCCATCCATACCCGCTCATAAATGATTCTACAACACTCACCAATTCTTCGTACCTCTCCACCACCACAATACAGTTCCGCGCATTCAGTCAATTTGTCAATCTTAATGGTGATTGAGACGAATTCGAAAAGACCTTCCAACAAAAAGAGAACTTCTTGCCGCCGCAAAATCCCTTGCTAAACGAGACATAGTGCTAGTCATGGTGATATTTTTTCGGATAATTCACCATCAAAAGGATGCATATATAAATTTCCCAGAAAATCCACATCAAATCGTTAATTTTCATTCAAATGTCTCTCGGAAATGACACAGAGACCCAATGGTAAGCCATTAAAAGGCCGCCATGCTTAAAATTTATTTCACCCCATCCGGTCACTGGCACAATGTGCGGATGAACCCTCCCATTCATGTGTCAGATATTTGCTAACCGAATTGAAAATTTATTTCATGTTGCTGCGCTGTTGCATAGAGTGCCGCATTAATATGAAGGCAGCGCTAAAGAATGAAATCAAATTCAATTGTCCAAAAAGTTGTTATCCCCAATTTCGGATTTCAATCCCAACAGCCAACCAACAAATCAACCCACTCCCCAGACTCGCTCTTAACTACTATTTAAATTCCCATGATGGCGACGACCGTTTAATGCCACCCCCGTATCGGTGGGCCGCACTGTTATTCCCTATACCAGCATATACACTGACACTCGCTTTCGCTAGCTAGACTGCTCAAAGTCCCTTTTCATTTGTAGCGTTACGTGAATATTCAGCGCAATCTATGCGGCTAAGCGCAAGGAACAAGGCTATCCCAAAGAGGATGTGGCACGGTTGCAGCTACGACGACGGCGACCGGAAAATGAGCACGAAGGCAGGCCAAGAATTCCGACGGTGAAAAATCATATAATAAAGTTATAAATTTTAAGTGGATACAAGTCAAGTTTTATAGTTTGCCTTGAGCATTCAATGCGAAATTATTGGATTAGAGAGAGTGAGAGCGAGAGAGCGCGTATTGCGACATAGCAGATAGCACTGTGGAATATTTTGCTGTCGTCGTTGCGGGACCAACTATGAAGTTTGTGAAAGAAAATGGGAAAAACTTCCAATGGTGGAATAGAATGCATGCATTTTACCATTATTGCCCCGCTGGCCAACACGCGAGAACACTAGACAGACCCGGCAGTGGCATGGAGCGCAAGTAAATTGTCTGAACGCTTGATGCACTGGCGTTCTTCCTTCTCCGGATACTAGCTGCGGCATCCTCCCCGGCGACACTGCCGCGGATGTACAGCTGAAATTGATATCTGATGCTTTCGGTATGGGGCAGCGACCGGCGCGACGCGGGAAAAGCCTGATTCACTTTCCTGATACTTGGCTGGTGGTTCCACAGTCCGCACTCGGTTTTTCGTGGAGAGGAATTTGATATTTTTTTTACCACCGCTGTATTTGCAGGAATTGTTTTACGAGATGATGGAGCAATATTTTCAGCGGCAGCTTACAATCATCTAACCAGGGTGATGCATCATGGCGAAATTTGATTTATGAAAAAGAAAATCCAAGGAATGCAGCAGCGTGAACTCTGCGAAGCGAGGATCTGCTGGTGCGAATGTATTTTCAAGATGAAAATAAACATCGACCCCTGAAGGGTGGCAAGGATTTTGTTTTTCGGTTTTTGTTTGTAGGTACGCGATTTATTGTTTTCCAATCAACAAAAGTTCCAGGAACTACAAACATGACCCATCGAGTTGGGGGAACTATGACGGCTACACGACGCCAACGGTGAGTTTGTTTGCGAACGTGTAGAAAAATTGGAATGAAGCGAATTTCAAAAACAACGAGGATGTGTTTTTATCTACTTTGGGCAGCCCCTGTTATTGCATTTTTATTTCAACACAATGCACTTGGTACGAGCAATATGGGGTCTGCCTTTATTTTACCTTTGACTGCTGTGCGTGGGTTTGATTTAAACTCCGAAAGTGTATGAGAGCGTTTGTACAATTTAGGTACGAGTAGTATTTTTGTGACTGTCAATATGGCTCATTTCTGAAAAAAAAAAATACATTTACAAAATATATTCCTGGATGCTCTTTAATCCGTTGGTTAGAACACTCACTTTCCCTACGAATTAGTTATGCCTACTCAAACAACTTTAACCCGACTGCTTTAAGCAAAGATTGAATACCGACTGTCTGTCTCTGCAACGACACTAAATGTGCACAAAGAAGATTCCGCTTTACGATTGCAGCTGTCCAGCAACACCACACACAGATTCATCCATAAAAAGAAAGGATTTCGATACATGGACTATGGATATGTTGTGACTTGTGGTTACTGTTGGTTGCCTGTGCAAAAAAAAAAATTCAAACTTTGGAAAATTTAACTTCCATGGAAATTACAAAAAGAATATTTTGTAATTTACGTCAATTTACATGTGTTAAATTATTATTAGATTAGATTGATTCATCATTCAGTGTTGGTGAATTACCAAATATTTTTTGCAATTTCAGATTGCTAAGTGGTGGTTGAGAAATTGCACCAAACCATCTCACTACAAATAAAGGAAGCTCGAATTAATACTTAAAATGCAATAAACAGAGTTTTGTATTTTCCTCCGATTTCAATGTCAAATTACGAATTGTTGTATCAATCCAAAAAAAATTGTTGTGATTTGCGAAAAGTATTGAATTCGTAAATTGCAACTCATATTTTTGCAATTAGTGATATCAATTCATTCCGTGGCCTACACGGTACAACCGATTTTTCCACTAAAAAAACTCAGAAAAGATTAACAATTTTAGGATAAAGCCAACAATCCATCGATCGAGTTCAAATCCACATGTGATTACACAAATAGATGACCGAGTCTAGAATCCTTGTAAATAACCCAAAAAGGGGGGAGCATGCTGTGCAGTGTGCAATCTGGATATAGCTCTTTGAAGTCTTATACATGCCAATTTATGCATACTAGTGTCGCTTGTGGTCGAAAATGGACCATAACTTTTATAAGAATGTATAGTCCGTCCAGACTTAATTGTAAATTCCATGCGCAGGTCCCTTTACATAAGATATTTTACTCTCCTTGCGACACACAAAAGAGTCTTGCAACAACACATCAAGCAAACAAAAAAAAGGAACACAGCAGCGTTATCGCTAATGTTTTTTTTTAAATGTGAATGAAAACAGACCCGAACTGAAAAAGTAACCCCCGCATAAAATACTTAAGTAGTAAAACAAATGCACATCTATTTATGACAAAAAAAATAAATGGCAAAAAAGGTAAAGTCGAGAAATGCTTTAACAGCGCTTTAGAGAAAATATTCAACTACTTTTGGACGGACTATAGCACTTTATTATTAAATAAGTGTTGGTTCTATTCTCTTTCACTTATAAAAACTATGTAAAAAGTGAACGGAATCTTTGGATGTTCAAATAATGTATACGGAGAAAGACCTCGCAGATAATCACCCCTATCAAGGTATCCGTTCGGAACGAAATTTTCTCCGATTTTTACGAAGTCGGAGAAATTCCATTCGAGATATCCGTTCCAACTTCCAACACAACACAACACGGCACATTTTTTTTCCGAAGCTCTCCGACAAATAATACTAATATGCTTACTTTTTTTTTGTTCCGAAACGGATACTCGATACTCTATATGCCCCTAAGTTAAAATTAAACAATTGCTTACTCCTAGGGGTACATAAATTGCTTTCCTTTATGGTAAACTTTTCGTTCCATGGAAAACAGGTTCTAATCTTAGATGACATACTTTGGAAAGAGTAACTATGGTAACAAAAATGATTTAAATTAACTGATAAGCATTTTATATGGGGAATTCTTAACTTAATTTTACCAGTCTTAATGGCGACATATACCCACGATTTTTGGTTTGTGCTCATCCATGGCACAGTACCTTCCGAATGTTATACGTTTTATTCTGCTCATTTCATAATAAATACTTAAAAAGTGTACAGAAACTTCTGATGTTCACGTCAAATAGTTTAGTACAACTTTCAGTGCAACTTTCACAATATCCTAAGCTTTCAGTTTCGAATTTGCTTTCAAATTAAGAGAGGAACCTAGAACAAATAGCTTTCTCGAAGTGTTTGCCTATTAGACCAATTATTAGCCTTCCAAAAACCTAGCAAACTTGCTCTTCTGTATGCCACATCCCAATACCCAAGCCCCCATCTGATATGCAACTTCTAAGGACACCTGTTTTCCGTGTTAATTTGTTTTTTATGACGTCACCACATGCCTGTATCTGTATAAAAATATTAATTGCAGTCAGGCTGTAGACTAAACTCCTACCACGTTTATATTAAGTTCATTACAATATTTCATCAGTGGCTGGGATTTTGTAAAATTGAGTAATCCTACTACTGCATTCCGAAGAAAATATTTACAAATAATACCAACTGACCACAGTTCGTACTAAGACAACACCACAACAGCATCACTACTGTCCAGATGTCTCAATTTCAACATTGCATACGATGCCTGGGTAAATACTGCTTGATGGAGGTGTGCAAATACCTCAGACATTCCAACAAGGGACATGTAATCCAATCATTTCTCTGCATTGAAAGGCACATACTCTACGTGTCTCCCTAATGTGTCCCTAACAATATTTACGTAGATATCATCTGTTTGGCGCACGAGTGGAATATCCTCTTTCTGTCAGGATATCAGAATAAGCCTTCACCAACGACGTTCCCCAGCAATTAACTTGGTTAAAATTTGAATTTCTAATTTAAGGCTGAATGAGAAGAAAGTTAGGTCCCCCACCCACACACACACACTGGCCCCGAATGCAGCTGTTCACTTATTTATACACAACCCTATTCCCATGAATATATTATGGCACCTAATTTAAGAAAATACCACCAACATAGACCCAACAATGTCTCCGACAAATGTTACTCGTACGACTTGTTAAGTAGAAAACTCATTTCAAGCAGTTGCTACCAATACACATACAAAGGAATGAACAAAAAAAAAACAACAACAGAAGCATATTGTCTCTCTATCTTATAATTTGTCTCTTCTTAAATTAGAGATGGTATACCTATACACATATCTAATCCTGCAGATGTAGTCAAGTAACAAGATTACAAAATGCATCAACTGAATGCGACCCACATGCATTTGCAAGTTAATAAAACTTCCGAAGTTTGTGTAGAAGAAGGTTGTTCCATCGCTCCAAGGACCAAGGAATGAAGACAAGGACACCAGGGCAAACTTTACATTTTCTTAGCTCTAACTACGAGTATATAGAGGAAAATGTCGCCTCCCAACAGATGACACTTTGACAGACTGCATAGAGTGCGCACACAGCAATCACGCAGGAGAATGCTAAACAATAGCGGCATTTCCTTTTCCTCTGCTAAAATGTCAACGCTAATGGCTGTGTCTATATGTGTGTGTGTGTTGTGTGTGCCCTTATGGCGTGTGAATCTTGCTAGGCTGCGTAATCTGTTGCTAATTGCAATTACGCTATAATGGCAATAACATGACAAACCATTCCCTCTCCGGCTCTCTGCCAAATATAAACATTTCGTCTCTGCACGCAGAGAAGGGCGCTTACGATTTTATTGCTTCGGTGAAGGTTGTGCCTAAACGCAACGCTTATTGCTACCCCATCATTATTACCATTGGCGCTGAAATTAGGACCATCATTTACAATGGGAAAGCTATAGTGAGTAGGTAAGTGAGTGGGCGGCTGATGGCTCCCAAAAGGATAAACTAAACACACATATACATATACAATGGTGAGACATAGTCATTCTAATGGCGATGGGTAGCCATAGGCAGTTAAGCAGTGCGAAAGTACCCAGCATAATGGGAATTTCTATTTTAGATTTTTATTAATTGCGAATTACTGTTATAACGCCTAGCGGTTCGTGCGTGGTGAGCATTATGTGCATATTCAGGGAGATATCGAAGAATTGCATTTTAATTACCTTGGCCTTGTTCGCACAAGGAATTAGAGTATCATGTTGGGATAGTTATTCTGAAATTTCCGTCTTTGAATTCTGCTGTGCATATTTGAAGAAGGGACTCGGTAGAGCACAATGGCAGAAAATGGCGTTCGGAAGAAGGTCAATGAAAGCCTCTTGATCAGCAGAATATCTATATCATCCTTGAAATGGTATAAAAAATTAATATCCAATATTCAGATGCCTAGTCTTATAATAAGTAAATAAAGGAAAATACCGCTGAATAGGAAACACCAACTCTCTGTGACCACAAGCGATGTATTCACTTTCTCATAAAATCGTCAAGAGGCACTTTCTCGTGTTGGTCAAAATTTCGAACTTGCAATATTATTCGGTGAATGGAAAAAATTAAATGAAAAAAGTGAATAAGACTACTTCAGGATGATAAGAGACCAAAGGAAAAATCATTCTCCGATGTGTTAAGAAATAGGGAACCGGCTGTCCTTATCTATCCAAAGAAGAAAGATCAGATAGCAAGTGAAACAAGAATGGAAATTAAGGCGAACATTGACCCAACAACAATTAACATAGACAGTGTAGTTAACAAGCCTAAAGGAGGCATTGCCATTAGATGTGCTGATAAAAATTCCTTAGCTAAATTAAAAACCAAAGTGGAAAACATATTGAATAATAATTATGAATTAAAACTAGCATCATTAATTAAACCGAGAGTGTGCGTTATGAATATTGAGAATGATGAAGTCGAAAATGAAATTTTAAACAAAATCAAATCACAAAACACGAAAATAGCAAATTGCCAGATGTCGCTAAATAAAATATTCAAAAATAAAAACAAATGGAGAAATCTGAATGCCGTGTTGGAAGTTGATAGTGAGAGCTTCAACAAAATTATGAGCTTAGAAAAAATTTGAGTTCATAAGAGAATTCTACGATATTACGAGATGTTTTAATTGCCAAGGGTATAAAGCAGAAAAATGTAAAAATACTGTAGCATGTACAAAATTACTGTCATAAATTCAAAGACTGTAAAAGTGAACTTATAACATGTGTGAACTGTACAAAAGTGAATGAAACTTATGGCTTAAAATACAACAACTGTGATCATGAAGCAATCGATAAAGACTGTCCAGTGTTCTTAAGAAAGCTTAAATTATTAAGAGAATCCATTAGATATTAGCAACCACAGGGCCTAAGAACAAAGATTGGTAAATCTTAACATTGAGGGTCTTCGTAACAATTTAGAGGAGTTTAAAGTTTTAATGCTAGAAAAATATTATGATGTTATTGTATTGTCAGAAACCCATGTTTCTGGAGATATTTTAGACAAAGATATAAAAGTACCATTGTATACTCCATTCAGATGTAACAGTTTGTCGTCTCATACAGGAGGAATTGTTGTACTATATATTAGAGATGATCTAAAGTCAGCGTCATTTTCGAAGAAAGATGATAATATGAATGTGTGGTATAACCACTATATTATAACTTATAGTTACACCTGTGTAATAACCGGTGTTTATAGGTCACCAAGTTCTTCTGAAAAAAGTTTTTGTGAAGAATTTGAAAGATTGTGCGAAGAGCTAAGTTCTATACAGAAGCAAGTGCTATAATGGGACAACAGGAAAAACATAGATTTTAAAAAAAATTGTTCATATTGCCAAATTATGCAGTCTGCGACAAGAATAACAAAATCATCTAGCACGCTAATAGATTATAATGATAACCAACAACAAACGAAATAGTGCTTCAGTTGTCCCTGATTTACAAATAAGTGACCAACAATTGCTTTTGAAATTAATAATGGAAAAGAAACTGTTTGAGTATCCACAGAATCCTCTTTTAATTTAAGTAAACTTCCGTAATCAGTATATTATATGTAATATCCGAACAAAGGAAAACTATATATCCTTATATGTATATACTCGTAGAACAAAGAAAAATTATGTAATAAAACAAAGGAATTCCGATTTACGTTATAAAAATGTGTTGCTTTATTGACGGTTTTACTTGAAGTAGTTGTTTCTTGGTTATGTCTTATATTTATATCAAATTTGACATTCTGTTTTTTTTCGACATTTGTGTTAAAGGTTTTGTTGACTAACAATTGTATTTGTTTACATGTTAAATTAAAATTATAGGAACTTTAAAGATATAGAACATAATTATGTGTAATGCCGAACAGAAACAAAACCATTGACGTACAAAAATAATAAAAAAATTATAAGAGTGATGGTCAGGAAGCATTAGGAAATAGTCAAATGAGTGTACTAAACAATGCAATGTTTATTGTGAAAAGTCAAATTAAGAACGATAGCTATAAATGGTTCAACAAACGGCTTCAATCACTAAGATTATTAAAGGTTAGAAAACATGCGAAAGCGGTATGGTGCAATTCGAAAGTCAATTGGCTTGAGTACAAATTAATAAGAAATAATTACAAAAGCGAATTTAAAAGTCCAAAGAAATATTTATTTAACGAAAAGTACAATGTTCAACTGATCAAAAAACTATGTGGAAAAATGTAAAAAGATATGTATTAAAGGACGAAAAATGTAGCGAAATTAAAAACATTTAGTTTAATAATGAAATTCTGAGTGATATTAAAGTCATGCCAACAAATTTAACGATTTCTTTATTGACAGTATAGTGTCAATATAGGTGTTTCTATTACGTTTGTGCTGTTCTGTAACAATGTTGTCGATACGAATTTAGGTTTTAATTTTCATTTTGTGTCACAAATGGAGAATTTTTAACTTGTTCTAATGAAAATGAAAAAAAAAGTTGACTTCACATATATGAGCCCAAGAAGATTTCTAGACAACTACGATATACTAGGACCAGCTATAAAGGGTTTTCCAATAAGAGGTGTTATTTTGGTATTCAAAGAAAAATGTCATTCTTTTAGATAAATGATCGTATGTTTATTTCATAATAAAGGGGAAGGTATGCCGTTAATAATGAAAAGCAACATCAGCCAAATGGGCACCACGAGCACGCATGGTCCTGACCATATCCTTTTCATGAAATTTTCCATAAGCAAATCGCAAAGTGGTTGCCCCATGTCCTCGATAGCCTCACGAATTTTATCTTTGAGGTCTTGAATCGACGCTCGGCTGTTGGCGTAGACCTTATATTTCACGTGGCTCCAAAGGAAAAAGTCGCAAGGTGTTAAATCACAAGATCTCGGTGGCCAATTGTGATCACCTCTTCGAGAGATAACACGGTCCGGAAACTTTTCCCGTAAAAGATAAATGATTTCGTTGCTTGTGTTTTTTCACCATTATTGTAGTGAATTTTAATAATTTCAATGCGTTGTTGAAGCGTGTATCGGTCCATATTTAGTAATGGCGTCGTTTCTACTTGTCAAATGTCAAAGAATAAAAGCTTCAAAAGTGACAGCTACCGAAATAGCGGGTCATTCACAATAAAACCTCTTATTGGAAAAACCTTATTATTGAGGACTAGTGACTAGTGTTTTGGTTAACAAAAATATGATTAAATAAGTAAGCGGTCGAAGTAAAGAATCGGTTGTGCTAACATTGACCCAGGTTCATTAAAATTGCAAAACAAAAATTAATTGTTTCTGTAAATAAATTAAGTTCAGGAAAATGTTAAAAAAAAACTTCTAAAGAAACATAATATTCACCAACAGAATCGAGAAAGTAAACAAGGTTAAGGTTAAAGCTTTTAAATTTAAATAAACACAAGCTTAAGCAAACAAATAAATATCTGCAGAGTTGTATATTGAAGAAGTACCTACATTTTGGAAACATTGAAGTTTCTGTTATTTTCGGACAGATCTGAAAAGGAGTCGGCAATTTGTTGCTCTTGCAAAACCTGTTGATACTTTCATTAAAGTAGTGTTTAGCTACCAATTCGCGTTCCAGTACTGTTGCTGAAGGCTGATATTGATAGCGATCCAAAATTAACCATCACTATAACTACCTTTTCCCGATTGTTTATTAATTAAAGTGTTTTTAGCAATATTAAGCTGCTTTGAAGTATTTACTTATCTTTTCTTTGAATGTTAAACATAGCTTCAATAACTTCCACAGCTTTTGTACTGTCTTCGAGGCTCGTGTTTTTCCTTTAGAAGGATTGTTTTGATTATCTTTACTATAAATTAAAATCTATCAAAAAAAATGTTTCTTGTACATTACGCTACGTAGTAGTTAAAGACATTAAAACAATTTTACATATTTCTTAAAATGCAGCTAAACCAGCGGTTGGTCAATGTAAAAAAAACATTTTTTAGCGGTTCCCTACAGGGAAAGGGTCAGGGAAATTCATAATTTGCGTAATCTTCATTTTTATTTTAAATTACTTAAAAATAAAAAATAGTGCCCCAATCTCAATGCTAGCCGATTGAAAATAAAATAAATTACATAGTTGTTTGGTTATGTTAAAAAAAAAGAACCATCCCTGGATCATTTTTTGAACTCTTTAAATTACTCTAAAGAATGCTTACGTACGTTAACCGGCGGTTAATTTTAACTGCTTCCATTTATTTTTGATATGAGTAAGGTACAAAATTGACATCATTTGAACAGGGAGTTCAGGAGGACAGTTTGCATTGGTTTCTAAAAAAAATGTTGTAGGAAAAAACGTTCGAAAACGTTCTGACTAAAAATTAAAAATCATTCCAGAGGGTGAATAATCCTACCACTTTTGGAGCAAAGCGTAATAACGTTTAAAATTTTGTACAGAGTCTAACGAAATGTCTATTGATAAAGAGGTTGAATAAAAATAAATCGCAAATATTGAAAATCAATCGTTTAGCATTCGAATTAAATGTTTTTGGTTGAAATTTTTTATTAAACCAAACCTTTTTAAGGAATGCCATAAATATTCACAATTGGCGGTTGCACAAGACAATCCAGCTGGCTGAAATTTTGGCAAACAAAAAGCTTGCTTTTCACGTAAATTTTATTTTATCGGGTCAGGTTTGCATTCGACAATCTACTTTTCTTCTACTTTTGTACTAAGAATGGAAAAGATTGTCAAAATGGCATAGGTCGGGTAAATTCTCTCATAGATAGAGAGACACTTACAAAAAACTTAAGGAAGGTTTGTAGTGATCTATGAAAAGTGACAATAATTATTTCGAAAATTCAAAAATGTGCTACCGAAAAGTCTTTAGAAAGCCTGATGAGCATGAAAAGGGATGAAAGTGATTCGGAATTATTGAACTTTGAATTATTGAATGTGAGGATGTGAAAGAGTTTGTACTGATTGAACTTGAAACAGTCGAGCAGACAAAAAACGGACACAGATAAACAAATTACCATCAACGAAAAGAAAACTGAGGGGAACATTCAATAGATATTTACTTTGCCTCCTGTTGATACTTGAGACCATTTAAATATACATTAAATCAAAACATATGCACGCGAGTTACACAAATGCGAAAATGGTTGCACTGGATTTCCTAGCAGCCATCATTTTTACTCAAGCTAAGTTCAGACGATTGCCATATCTGACTGTATTCTCAGATTTGGCAATTTATTTTCCTGCTTCACGAGATTTCCTTCCATGAATGTATCTGTTTAATGGGCTTGCGTATATGAGCGGTTAAGTTCCATACATCAAGCACACACCGATTGAATGGTCCTTGGGTGAACATTTTTACAAATAATCATACTTACTTACTTATAACATGTTCAGATCCAAAAACCATTTGAGCATGTTTATAGATTCCTAATAATCTTTTAATGTCATAAGAAAAAGTCAAACCATTTGTGCAAAAAAATACTTAATGTTAGAAAATGGGCTTATGGTTCCATGCCAATCAGAATGATTTAACTAAACCCCATCCTATCGAATTGAATACAAACATTTGCAGAATCTCCAAAGACTCGCTTTTTTAAAAAAAATCTTCGTACCTTCGCAATCGTGGAACAAAAGCTCTCTTGACGGCAACTAAGCAAAACCCTTGTCATCCCCGTATGCCTATAAAACGCAAAAGCAACAATATGGTTTTTATGTAATTGCAACCGGGCAATTAATTCAGAAGATACCTAAATTAATGAGTTAAAAATTTCCTGAAAGAGGGCTGATTTAATTGTTTGTCGCCCCACGGCACATACGTATGTACACCATCATAATTTAATTTAATCAGCGTTAACGATTTCTCATCAGTCGATATAGGGATGCAGACTACTGCCAGGCCAGTTGCCCTGCCCATTGAAAATTCTACTCGCAATCTGAGTGTAGGCAAACTAATTGTTCTAAGCAGCTAATAATATGGGATCTCTAAGAACGGTTAAGACCTATAAGAAATGGACCAAAAGGGAACTAGACCATTAGTACTTTGAGGAAAGGAAACTAATCCGAAAAGAAAGACACGTCCTTCTTTAACTGGTGGACAGACAGGAACATGTTAAGCCAATCCAATTATTTGGCTAGAGCAAACCCGATCGGTTAAAGCGGGTATGTGTTTCTAAATAACTTCAAATATAGGCGGATTTTGCTACCTGCTTGATAAGCAGTGGAGTTGCTATTGGTAACTCAATTAAAAAAAAAAAAAACACTCCACTCATGTAGTCTGCTTAAAATTTAATCATTCAATCGTTGCAATAAGTTTCAAGCGGAACTTCTTAATTTGTGCAAAAATTAAAAAAAAAAATTAAAACTGCCCACTTACTGTTGACGCTGCTGTACCACGTTTGGTATGTCCTTTATAGGTCCGCAATTATTTCAACCTAGTTCCACTGCACTCATTTATACATAGTTACATTTGACTTATGTCAAATAGCAACAAATTCTTCTCAGAGTCCATATTTTTATTGTAGTTTCCATTGCATTCATAAATTTGTTGACTTCAACAGGACTTTGTTGCTCAAAATTAACTACTTCAAGAAGCTTAA
Organism: Cheilosia vulpina; assembly: GCA_916610125.1. Taxonomy (NCBI): domain Eukaryota; kingdom Metazoa; phylum Arthropoda; class Insecta; order Diptera; family Syrphidae; genus Cheilosia; species Cheilosia vulpina. The sequence goes on from OU744276.1 coordinate 3,333,728, forward strand.
CTACCCACTAGTTTGCTTGTCCGTTTAATAGCAAACAATCTTTCTACAAAAAAGTGGTATGTCGACAACTCGAGACGGTGCTTTTGTGTTGAATGCTCTTACTCCTACGAGTGCGACAAAACAAAATACAGGACTGCGACTCACTTAAACTGAGGGCTATGATGAGGAAAAAAATTAAGTTTTAAAATTACCATTCGTTGAGGAAATGAAACTATGTATTTGTCAGGGGGGCAAGTCTTGAATTAAAGTAGCTTAGAAGTTGTGTTATTTTCTCAGAATGATTGTCATATTATTAATGGATGTAACTATTTGTTAAACGACTTTGCCTTCTGCCATTAATTTATATCTTGTAAATTCATTTGAGGGGTAAGCGATTAAGGAAGTTGATTGCCGAGTTTCAGAAAAGATCGCAAAAGAACTCTAGTTTGGCATATATACTACAAGACTGAGGCGATCTGTAACACATTTTAGTCATAGGCTGAATGAGATCAACGTGTCGGTTAATTTTTTGACGGATAAATTTTATACTCTTAATAAGTTGTCAATGTTAGCTATCCCAATAAAAGATGTCAGACTTTTTGTTATTATGCAGCCATCTACAGAGGGAGTGAGTCAATTTTATAATTACAACTATATGTGAGAAAGTTTCACGGTAAATACCTAAAGTTTTGAGACTACACTGTGCCTTCAATTCAACTTTAATAATCCGCAATATTCGTTCCCTTGAATTTTTTAATTATTTTTGTTGGTTGACTTGGAAAATATTTTTAAATTAGACTTAAAGTCCATTTGTAGCAAAAGTCAATACAATTTTAGTTTAATTAAGTTAATCAAATATAGAATTCACTAAATAATTAGAGATAAGCAAAATATTAAATATTTTCAATCGAAACGATGAAAAATCGACATCACAACTTTTCAATATTAACAATAAATGAAACAGAGGAAAACAAATATAAATAAATTCACAAAGCTATTACAATAATTATGTTATAATTATTAATTATGAATTATTGACTAGAGGTCTGAATAAAACGCTTTCGAAATTAGACCAGAGGAAGGTCTGCAATTTGTACATCAGTGGTTAATAATTTTAAATAAATTGCTGTTGATCCTTTATTGTAGCATAACTACGGTGACCATTCCTCCTTTTTTGGAGATGACAGTCTTTTTTTTCGCTACTATGTCATCTCTGATTTTATACTAAAAGAAACCAATATGTTGTTCACTTTTTCCTAAAATGTCGTCTTTTTCCCCAAATGACCATATTCCTATTATAAGAAATATGCGAGATTGCGAGTAGGTACCTTCTCAATTCTTACAAAGCTGGTAATCTTGTATTGATTTTCAAAGATCAAGCCATTTTCTTTTATCAAACCTACAAATTTTGTTAGGTACCTAGTTAAAATGTGCTTTAAACATTATAGATACGGTGACCATATTTTTAAGAGCGGAACCCGGGACAAAAATGTGAAAATGCATAACAGCACCCCAATGGTCAAAAATAACACAAAAGTTCATACTGGAATGTCCCGTATTTATAAAAAAACCGGGACAGGCTATTGAAATACGGAACTGTCCCGGGAAATACGGGCCGTATGGTCACCGTAATTATAGACTGTATATGTACTTTTACTTAAAAAAATGTCCTCTTTTATTTGATTGAAAAAAAAAACGGTCGCCGTAAGAATAACGAATTGAAATTTTCAGGTGAAAGGTTTCTGTGTTCTAAAGAGTTGCCATTAAATTGAGTACATAGCCAACGAGTTTTTTAAAAATAATACCTTTGAACAATTAGATTTGGAGCGATGAAAAATCACAGTTGAAAATCGAAACATTGCCAAATCTTTTATATGTTTCATACAACATGAAAATTACTTGTACGAAATTTTTCGAGTTTGTAAAGAAGCAGTTCAAATGTTAAATGAAATTGCATCAGATGGAAAGTACGCGTTCAAGAAAACCAATCAAGATCAATGAAGGAGATCAGTTTTTCAAAATTTGTTAGAATATTCACTAATAAACTGCATTCAAATTGAGCTTAAAATTTTATAGTGAATGCTGAATGAAAACTTTTGCATATGTTAATGAGCTCTTGGAAAGGTGGTTACACTAGGTATATAAATATAGACGCATACATCTTAGATATAGACATTCTTGTCAAAGTTTTGTTTTACTTTAAGTTTGACTTCCTCAGTTTCCTACTCTTCATATTCGACATCTATTTTGTATCTGAATTTTATATGAAATAAACATTAACGGCCATATTATTATTATATTAAGTGAGTTTAACCCAGAAACTAAACCCAAATCCATAATATTCAGTTGTTAAACCCGAACATAAACCCAGTTTTTTTAAACTTGTCGGGCGTCTACTCCGAATTGGACTTAAACTGCACTCCGGAGACCAGTTTAAGTACTTTAACTCGGGTTAAAACTTTATTTCATTATGTTGACATTATTTCAATCGCAGGACGGGGGGAATAACAAAAGTAGAAAAATAAAATAGAAAATAAAAAAATAACAAGAAGGTAAAAAAATGGACTTCATTCGTGAAATATTTGTTGATGTCGCCTGAAGACAAATTTGTCGGAGAGCTGATGAAACATCAGTTGGTGGTAAATAAACGTCGGTCATCCGACGCGGGCATTTTGCCGCTGCCACAAGACGTAAATGAAGAAAAATGTGGAATGAAATCGAACCACCTCCGCCACGATCCTCAGCACAACCGCAAATCCGTCCTCATACCCGTCCTGGTAGTGTTGTTCGTCGGCCAATTGCGTGCGAAGTAATTCTAAATAATCTTTGCTAATCGACTGGAAGAAGGGCACCGCTTTCCAAATGCGTCTCAACGAAGACAAAGGCGAGAATAACATGATCGTGATTATAAACATCAAGAACAGCAACAATACGGATAAAAACAAAATATCTTTGTATAGTCTGTTTTTTATTTCATGTTAAAAAGTAAAAATTAATATTTCATTCATTCGCTTCCAACTATACAGGTCCTCGTCTTCTATTTCATCATCGACAAACGACACTGCTCTGCGTCTGCTTGGGAGTTTCATTTTCATTTTACGTTCATTTTTATTTTTCGGAATAATTAATGCATCTAAAAATAATACTGGGCACAAATCAATTCAAATTAATTTAAAAGTGATTTGTCATTTGACAAAAAGCAAATGTATTTTTTTGTTAAAATTTGACATTGCGTAGTTTTAAAATGGATTAAAATCGGTTTAAACTGTTTTAAATCCGCTTTTATATCCATCTTATCTTTATTGTATGTTTTTGAGTGAATACAATGGATATAGATTTAAATGGTCGGGTTTAAAAAAAGCTGATTAATTGGTCGGGTGTAAAATTTACTTAAACCTTATTTACATCGGCAATTTCTATCTCGTTTAACAAATTTCCAATTATTTGAAAAACCAAATTATGAATTACAAGTGATACCAGCTTTTAATTTCACATTTTTAAATTATCTACTGGTGAGAAATCATAATCAGTTTGATTTTGCTTTTCGTTTCTTTTCAGGTGAGTAAGAATACCCAACCCATAGCCATTACACACTTGAAATATATGCAAACGTAAGTAGAATGTTTCAATTTTTTTTAAATTATTCTACAACGGGCCAGATGCGAAGTAAACCAGTTTAAAGCCATTATTATGATAACCTGGTATATTTTGTTTTGTATAAGTATTTAACTAACGGTGAACTTCTGTTGTCAAATAAATTCAACTTGCTTTAACAAATTTGAGACTCTTAAAATTCTACTTAACTCAGCTTTGGTGAGATAGATGTTCAATAAAACACGCGTAATAACTGAACCGAACTAAGCCATGTCAGCTAACTGAAATTGAAATGACCTTGTCTGCCACAATCTTCAAAAAGGAAGTGTTCTACTACTTGCATTAATATCCTTACTTCTCTGAACTTTGCTGACTAAGACAAATTTGTTTTCTTATTCCACTATCATTGCTGAAAGTCAATCAATCATATAATTTCGGCCAACAATGAGCTCAGCGCTCTTTCAGAAATTTTCAAACTCATATAAAGGCTCTTTCATTACGGACTTTGCAACGTATTTTTTAAGTAAAATGCAAACTACTTGAGATATCTCGAATACCATTTACCGTAACGTGACTGTGATTTTTATCGACGAAAAAAATGCCCAAAGACGCCACCGGCATGAAAACAGGAAGTTTTTGAGGATGAAGTGCTGATTCATGAAGCATATGAGGGTTCTCACGTGTCCAGTAACGCATATTTTGCTTATTGACGAAGCCGTTTAACCAAAAATGCGCTTCATCGCTGAAGATGATTTTGCGATTAAATTCTTCTTAAAGTTGCGACCAGCGATTCGGAAATTCGGTAGTAAATTTTAAATATTTGTAAACGTTGTTTCTTCGTGTCCTTTACCATGATGAAAATGTTGATTTTACTGAATATTTTAACATTGACAATTTGGTAATCGGTTTAAGGGTGCGATCACACTGAAAGTCGCTATTGAAAGACCGTTTATATCTTCCAAACAAGCTGATTGCGATAAAATATGTCTAGAATTTATAAGTTGCCCCATCAAGCCCCTTATTTCTTCTGAGAAATTCATACCAATTGCGTAAGAATTTCTCAATCGATGCGGTAAAAATTCCGAATTCACATACGAACAGACAAACAATTTGATTGAATCGAAAATGTATTCATTGGATCTGTGACTAGAACTACAACGACCGTGTCTTTTTTTTTTTTATCTCAAAGAGAAATTCTACCCATTCACTTTACAAATCTTTTCGTCATGGTTCAGTCCAGAAGCGGTTCCCAGAAATCTTTAAAATAATTTTTTTTAAAGTCCAGCTGTCTGAAATTCATTTAAGACAACGACCACATTACTCAGCGAGTTCTTCTTCAAAATGTCCCGCCATTAATATGCTCAGACAAGAAACGAAGAAAACAAAAAGTGCCTACCCTGCAGAATCCCGCGAGCTAATTAATGCGATGAGAGCTTCCTTTCGCGAGTATACGTATATAACTCACAAACATTTATTACAGGCGAGCGACAGCTTCATCACCATACGACGAAGTCCCGACCCGCGCCAGTACGGGATTTGCAATTTAAGAGGATAAAATTAACTCCGGTAGCGTTTTGGCAGCAAAGGAGAGTAGAAATAGCCCCGAATTGATCGCTACCAGATAATGGAACCGTATATATAGTGATGAAAAGGGAAGAGCGACAACGCACGTCTGATATTATCCATTACGACTCTAATTAACCATCACTAATCCCTTTACGAAGCGAATTATCCCGTCCATTCGGTGCTTTCTGTGTGGAAAAATTAATTCCCGGACATATTTCATTAAGGAGTATGAGTGACGTGGGACTTCCAAACGTGTACCATTATGTACGAGCATGTATTAGTCTTTATATTGAAGAAATCAATGGTTAATCGCTTTGCAAGGACCAAGGACACAGACTAGTTCTGGTAGCCCTGTTAACGGTTTTTCCTATCCGTTGTGTTGGTTTTGTTTTCTGTTTCTTCCACTCGGTTCCCTTTGATTAAATTAAGTGATGTTTTACAGGATTAGAAAGAGTAGTGAGGATGTCCTCATTAAATGGAATGATACATTGAAATGGTTTGTTTGATGTCCCTAGAGCACAAATACAAACGACACAAACGAAAGGAGAGTCCTTGAAATTGGGATGTGTAAATAAAGGACAAAGATAGAAAAGTGGTAAATTAAAAAAAAAAAAAAAACACGTAGAAAGAAAGTGAAAAATAAAGAAGCGACGCGTATGAAATAATGTCCCCTTATGTCTGAGAAATGCGTTAGATGTTAGATGGATTTCTTTGCGGGCTGCCTCAAAGCATTTTTCTTACAACAACTGCGCGATTGTTTGCTTGGCTTTCAACTCCTTGCTTTGTGATGACATTTTCGCATAAAGAATACTCGAGCTGAAGTACTGTATTTAATTTGTCGCACGGCAATTAATTGTTGTTCTGTGGAGGGGACTGCGATTGAGTAGCTGCAGTTGGGTTATTCTTTTGATTAAACGAAACATTTGAGACGCTCTGAAAAGGAAAGGGTTTAAAGTATTGTTATGTTAATTTTTTGCGGGCAATTAGCTTAAGCAGTATTAGACGTTTTATCAAGAATAACATATAAAATGTTCAGTCCCACAGACAAGCTTTGAACTTGTCTCGAAGCAATTTGCAAGTGACGCATTGGATTACATAATCTTTATGAAAACGTGACCTTATGAAGTACGTAGGAGTGTGTTTATGGGTCATATATTTTTGTATAATCCGTTTTATACGTATTCACAAGAGCAACTACTTTAAAAGGCTTTTTTTGTCTATAAAGGTTAGTTTTTGGATCTAGCCGGGGCTCTATGTACGAGTATAAGTATCGCGCATTCAGTGCACTTGCTTTGACAGGTTTTGGGAACAATGGCTCGATGCGAGTAAAAAAAACTTCAGGTCAAGTTCAACTATAACCTGTCACGCACTCACTTAAACTTGCATCTGAATAGTTTTCTATATTTTAGTAATTCTTCCTCACTGGAGTGCCAGCTTAATTTAAATAATTTGGTCAACAACCTATGCATAACCTAACTATCTTAGCAAAGTTGCGGGCACAGCAGGCTACAGAACAAGGAAATTAATTGTTTTCGAAATTTTTCTGCTACACTCTATAAGCTGATTTCAATTAGCACTTTATCGCATCTTTCTTCTTGCACTTTGTTCCAATGAATTACGATGAGGAATACCATTTGCTGCTGCTCCTCATTACTCTGTTTATAAATGTGTTCTACTTTCCCATCCTTAAAGCTTAATTAAAAACTTCTTGGTATCCCTTAAGCACTATGCTACACTATCCAAAATAATGAAAAGCTGCTATAACTCCTGCAGCTATTTAGTAACTTCGTCCTTGACTTTTCGATACCCGCAGTTGTGTTTCTACTTGGTCGGGTGTTTGAAAGGTTTTGAAATTCTCCTGCTATACAGAATTCAATACAGTTGTCATAGTTGGTTGTTTTTTTTTTGTATCTCTCTTTGGACTGTCAGTTCAGTTCGATTACAATCGACTGACGAAATCCTAACGTGTGGTTTGTAGGAGATAGGTACCAACTTTAGCAATAGGTTGGCGATGGAAGACTGTACACTGAGGAAAAATCGTCTTGGTACTTCACTTCGTTGCAGACCCCTGGTGGTCAAATTTTCCAAAAGTCGCCGAATGAAAATTGTACCGCGGAAGCGACCTGAGAAATGACTAGGCGCATATTTGAAAAGCAGGTTGATCGTACGAAAATTGGCTACTGGATTTAATGTTAGAGTGCTCTCTTAAGTAAGAGTACCTTACGAAGGGCTTTCAGTTTTTATCTCACAAACTCTCCTAAAAGTATGCAATATTTCGTCTTAGGTCGCAGTTTGCATCCTGGTAAAATTTTCTGCGTTTACTGAAACATTCCAGGTACATATGGCACATGTATCTGGAATGTGCGAATACTCTACACTCCAGGTGCTACTCAAAAACTTGAGTCTGTCCTCAAGCGGTACAAGGTATACATCACCGCGATCCAGGAGATACGATGGATAGGATCAGGTATGATAAAAAGGAAAAATTGCGATATATATTACAACTGCCATAAAAGAGTGCATGTATTAGGATGCGGATTCGACGTGGGAATTCTGCTTAGTAATAAACTTATCGCCTGTCTGTGATTCGCATCAAAGCTACTTTCTAAAACATAAGCATAATATGTGCACACGCCTACCGAAGAGCCTGAAGAAGCTACCAAGGACCAGTTCTATGAGCTCATGTATAGTGCCCACGGAGCCTGTCCGGAGTATATGATGTCAATGTCGTACTTGAGAATTTAAATGCTAAAGCCGGAAAGGGAAACATTTTTGGTGGGTTAGGTGGTAAGCACAGAATCCTCGAAACGACAACAGACAACGGCTTCTAACTAATCGACTTTGCAGCAGCTCCTGATACGGTGATAAGTAGCACTAGGTGTCCAAGCCTAAGGATCCACACAACAACCTGGCGCTCTCCAGACGGTCGAACCGCCAACCAGATTGACCATGTGCTAATCGATTCGCGACGCAAAGTCCAAAGTCCTCGATGTGCACTCATTCCGAGGAGCAAACATCGACTCTGACCATTTTGATCTTGCGGCTTAGTTCAGAGCTCGACTGTCCAACGAGAAAAACCTGCTAACCACCCACAAGAAGAAATCTGACGTTGGACGCCTTAGCATACCTGGAGTAGCCAGAGTCTACAGAGTGCGCCTGAATGAGAAACTCTCAACTGACTACCACAGACGCCAACAATCTGTGGTGCCAGTATCGCAACATCATCACGGAGGTAGCCGAAACCACAGTAGGAAAAAATACCGTGGTATGATGATGAATGCGTATTCAAAGCCACATATGATCGAATTCATCTTCAGGAGCTCTATTTGGCGATGGCCGATTTCAGGATCCCTGAAAAACTGACTGATTTGTGTCGCGTGATGCTGGAAAACACGCGCAGCAACGTGAAGTTGGGAAGTAGCTCTTCCTAACTGTTTCAAACATGCTGGAGCAAATAGTGCGCACGGAAGGTGCTTACACGGAAGGCACTATTTTCAGCCGCTCCGTCCAACTGTTGGGTGATGTGCCAGTTTTTCTTTATGACGCCGAGTGCTAGACGAAAAGCAGGAATGGAGAGCTTCAACTGGATTGCTTCGGAAGAAAAATTCTTCAACGGATTTTTGGTCCTGTGTGCGAGGAGGGCGAATGGAGGTGAAGATACAACCGCGAACTCTATGAGGTGTACCAATATGTGGATGTAGTCCAAAAAGCCACGTCGACTGCATTGGCTCGGCCACATCGAGCGAATGAACAATAATGCTCGAGCTAAGAGGGAATCGGTCCCCTGATTCGAGAAGAAAAGGAAGACCGAACCTCCGTTTCGAAGACCAAGCCATCGCGGTTGCCAGAGCGCTCGCTAAATGTGCATAACTGGAAGCAACGTGCCCGGGATCGCAGACGATGGAAGGCTGCATAGTCTCCGGTACAACCTCTTCACGGGTCGGGAGCCCGCTAAGTAAGTAGTAGCCGTGTCATATATTTACTCCAGGCGTTAATTTTACATACATTTCTTTTATCGAGAAGAAGTATCAGTCAATCGACAGGAAGAGCGTCAAATGTTATTAAGCTTGACACTTTACACTACTCAAAAATGAGACCTCATTCATCTCTATTCAACCAATTTTCCGAACCATGTAATAATTGTTAAGTTAGTGCAGCTTTGATATTCATGGAGATATGATGAACTTGAATATTCAAAACGAGCGGGTATTCCGACTTTCTACAAATAACAGCAATCCATCACCCAATTTCCTCCGGAAAACTCATTCAGCCTAGGGTCGTTCTGATCGTTTTCCGCACCAAAACCGTTTTCAAATATAAATATGCGCCACATAAGTGCGTCACCTCATTTTCCCCATATTAAATCCCCATACATTTAGGACATTTAACATGCAAACACCATTTAATGTATGGATCCTACAAACAAAATTCCATGATATTAAAATAACATATGAATATCATCACCTTATTTCACGCATCAGCCCTGAGACAGACCCAGTGAGTACCTAAAGGGATGTGTGAAAAAAAAGCAAAAACAATTTTCATTGCCTCTTTCAAGTTCATATAGCCCCTCAAATGTGGCCCCCGACAAGGACGACGCCAATAAATCCCAAGAACACCTTCTTTGCCCCAGAAGGCAAACAAAAAAAAAACACAAACACCCGTTTAACTTGGGAGAAATGACGCCGATTCATCAAAAATGTTCTAGCGAAAACAGAATAACCAGAAAAGTGTGCACACACCACACACGCCTCAAGGTACCTAGTCCCAAACGAGTGGCTTAAGTAATTCCATACAGCTTCACTCGCTGTTTTCCAAAATGATATCCATAAATTATGGTTCTCCATCACATCTACCACTGCGAAAGGGCGAACAAGAAACAGAAAATATTACGCTGAGTATGTGACAAAAAGGACATTTGGCAGACGGAAATATGTAGGATATGAGACGCCTTTCCACCTACATCCGTGTTGAAACATCAACCAGTCCATCCATCCGCACACACGCAGCGTGGTATTCCTTTGAAGCCAATTTCAACCATCAGGTGAACAGTGAACATCAGCTGAAAGGACCTACCCGTCAGCCAAACGGAACAGTTTCCTCTTTTCAGGAATTTTTCCCAGCCCATTCCACACCATGAATCTTGTTCTCGAATCTATGAGTGAAGAGTTCAAGTGAGAAATACCCATGTAGCTGTGTACCCAAACGGCGGTGTGCTGTGGCGTATGAGTGATATATTGCCAAAAACAGGGCCCACAATTCAGAGACGACCAAGCGGTGTGCGTGCGTTTGTTCCTTCCAATGTGTTCTTCGAATGGATAATATGTAACGTCTCGTCGTGCACCTTTCTGTCTAGCGTGCAGTGATTTTGCTTCTGGATTCCACTTTTTTGTGTGATGAATATGTGAATCATTCGGTGTGTCACGCAGGAATGGTTACGACCCCAAAAACAAGACTTCTTGCCACAGTCGCCCATCAGCCTTCGCAACAACCACAACAGCGACGGCACCTGTATATCTTTTTCAGGCGCACATTGTACCGCATATGTTAACGGTGACAAAGATGACATTATTAAGCGCTGGATGTCAAAGCAGTCGTGTGTCGTGTCCTGCGCCACTGATCGCAGTGTTTCCGTTTGATATAATTTTCGTTCTCTAATGGAAATTTATGCTAGGCATTAAATGTGCAAGTATATGACAGGAAAGTGACAGTCACTGCTTTTAAAATTGTACGCCTCCGCCGCCGCTCAGTGGGAACTGTGAAGCCTCGTTATGGGAGTAATTATTTCCGCCGCGTGTGGGACCAACGTCGTTATATGAAGCTAGGATGTTCGGGTCGATTTATTTTGATTAAATATAATCCTTCGGCGTTTTAATGTTTAAATGGGAATTTAGTGACATGTTTTCACGGGTCATTCAGCTGACTTTTATTTATGGCTCTCGCTTTACTACGACACTATAAATCAGAAGAAGTTGCACGTCACAGCTCACAGGAATTCACTCTTTTTGACTGTGCCTCAGAGTGACTGGTGGTATGTGGGTTACCTACCTGCATATGTTGAGCTTGACAGGTAGTTAATTCTGTTATGAATGTTGGGCCTGCCTCTGGTTTTGGTTTGAATGAGTGCATACTTTCACAATGGCATCATCAAAAATTAAGGTGCCTACAGTGAAGCAAATGAAAAAATCTTGTAGACTTGAGCAACTGAAGTTAAACTTCGTATACCTCTATAAGTAAGCGGAATAATGAAACAAATTTTATATTTTTTGAATTTTTAATTATAAAGCAAAAACTTCGCTAGAGCTCTGTTGGAGTTTCATGTTCGGCATAAGGCTTATTTTTGAGAGCCGTTGTTGATATCTAGAGGTGAGTTCTTATGGAAATGAATGCGGTATGTATATTTTTGTTTTTCCTTGAAAAAAAAAAAAGAAACAAAGTGCAAGATGGTTGGGACAGTAGGGTGTAAATACTCTATTTTGGAGCATCCCCAGTTTTCCGGAATCCATTTGGGTACTTTGATTTTTTATATAGACGTGTATACTGGATATGCTCCCATTGATAAACAAGCACCTGCAAATTTAAATATTTTGCTTACTTAATCGCATAATCCTTACATCCCGTTCTAAAATGTAACTTCATAGATAGGGCCCACCGGTTAAGGAGGGCAAAACCAAATATATACTTATTTCCTTAACGGGCTCCCGACCCGTGAAGAGTCTCGGCCTGAGACACTGTAGCCTTCCATCCTCTGCGATCTCGGGCACGTTGCTTCCAGTTATCCTGACCAAGCGGAGGTTCGGTCTACCTTGTCGTCTCTCACCTAGCGGCTGGGATTCGAATATACTCTTAGCTGGAGCATTATTGTCCATTCGCTCGATATGGCCGAACCAATGTAGTCGACGTATTTTGGCCCTCCTCTCAGCTCTCCCTTCCTGCTTATCGTCCAGCACTCGGCTCCATAAAGCAGAACTGGCAGGATAAGGGTTCTGTGGAGCATACATTTTGTCCTTCGTGTTAGGAGTTTTGAACCCAGTTGTTTTGCCAAACCGAAGTAGCAGCGGTTTTCTAGGGTAGATGTCATTTGTGGAGTTCATGTTTACTCCGAGGTAGATAAACTCCTTAACTACCTCGAAATTGTTGCTATCAATAGTGACGTTCTGTCCTCGGCGGTAAACAGATGCTTGTTTGTTTGTTGATAGCATGTACTTAGTCTTGTCCTCATTTACTACAAGACCAACGAATTTCGCCTGTTCTTCAATCGCCGTAAAAGCGTCTATCACGGCACGCTGGGAGCGACCGATGATGTCAATATCGTCTGCATACCCCAGTAGCTGGACGGATCTGTTGAAGATAGTGCCTTCCATGTTAACACCTGCGTACTATCTGTTCCAGTACGAGATTGAAGAAGTCAAATATATGCCATCAACAAAAAGGCCCATCCAGCATCGATGAATCGGGCAGAACGTCACAATAGGCAGCTTTAACTTTGAGGTAGTATAAGGGAACAGACTCTCCCTTTTCAGTTAAGGCAACTGTGTAATAAAGCCCTCTCCCGAAAGACTAAGGAGACTCTGTATAAGAACCTCATCATCCCAGTCCTGCTGTATGGATCTGAAGTATGGACTATTTCCAAAGCGCACGAAGATATCCTTGGTCGTTTCGAGAGAAAAAATTCTTAAGATATTCGGTCCCGTTTGTGTTGACGGGTTTTGGTAAGGAGACGATTCAACGACGAACTATACGAGTTGTACATTTACATCGACCTATTCAAAAAACTGCGCATTGGACTTTTAGAGCGAATTGACATCAGCCCTCCAGCCCGCAGAGTCTTCGATTCCAACCCAGAGGGTCAACATAGCAAAGGAAGACCTCGCCCTAGGTGGTGCGCACAAGTAGGAAACGACCTCAACCAACTTGGATTGCGCAACCAAGCCTTAGCCTTCAGTTGGCTAAGGACCGGGCTAACTGGAGAAGCTTGTTGGTTGAAACCCTGGTATATAACCAGATAAAACATTGTTATATGTAATTCGTACCATGGCAAAATAAGTGTTCGATGTATTTAATCGGTGGCTGGTTTTGAAATTTTAATTATAAAAAAAAATTGAATTCAATATCCTGTGTAACACTTCTAAGTCGTTGTAAGTAAGAAGAAAGAAAATACATAAATACTTAAGATAGGGATATGCTATACAGGTTTGTGAGCTTATCACAAAATACTCAGCAGCATAGCTGGCCGATCGTGACCCCTAGGAAGCCTTCATGATGAGAAACCTAAACTATTTCACCATAAACATAAACTAAATATGGTCCCAATTATGTTTAAGGAACCAAACTCCGCTAAAGTTTTATGAAGTGCCTTCCAAGTCAGGTAATTATTTCTTCTTCCTTACAAAGCAACGACCAAAGATTTAGACCTTTCTGAGTTTTACTAATTCCACAGACTTTAATCCGATAGAAAGCGGGCCACAAGGCCTTAGAAAACATGTAGGCTGCTGCTTTTTATTAAGAAAAGTTCTCAAATTAATATGATCTCAACTATTTCGTTCAGTAAAAGCCCTGATTTATTTTTGGCCATAAGGTCGACGTTCTCTTTGGCGTTAAAATCATAACGTTTATGTAGGTATCCAACATAATTGCTCATAGTCCTGCAAGCATATTGCCCTGAACATTTGGCGGCAAACTCCTGACTATGTGCCCCAAAAAAACCCACCTTTACTTTCGATGTGGTGCAGTATCTCTCATGGATGATAAGAAGCTGCCTCTGAAACAAAGAGTTTTTTTATGACACCACAGAGGGAATGTGAATTAAACAAATTACCGCTGGTGTCACTGTCAGTAAAAAATACCCGGTTACGGTCCAGGCCAAATTTTACGAACTTAAAAAGGCGAAATCTTCCATATAACATGATTACGATGAAATATTTAAGAGGAAGGTTAAAAATGATTGTAAAGCTCGGTAAAGTGTTTAAAAGGGAAATGGAATGCAGTGATCATTACACTGGGAGATGTTCGAGTCATCGTCCGAAACAGTTGCAAAATTCAATACCGTGTTGAGCAAACTAACTGCAAACTTAAGAGGACTTCAGGAATAACTTCTTATCACAGTCACGTATTCAATTCCTTTGTTCGGATGCTTATATTTAAAAATATTCTATGTTTCGGGATGTCCAGGTTTTGGAATGAAAAAATACATTAGTGGTTTTGAAGATTTTTATAAGGTTTATGAGTTTTTGTTTTTGAGGTACACTTTAGAGAAAATTGACGTGAGGCCCATTCTTCATGTAAACTGTAGAAACTGTGTCTGGCAGGATAAGTCGGTTTGACTTCGCTCAGAAGCAATACGTACGGCTTCGTATATCGAACATAAACGCGCACTCGAAGAGATGCAGCTGCCTAAGTCGTAACTGGAATAAAAACAACCCTTAACAAGTTTGAAACGATGAACGTCTTCAGAGCGCCTGTTCGTCTTTAATTCATTCTCAATATTATTGGAGCTGAAGTGGTTTATCGGACCGTTATTCACGATCTTAGAAGAGCATAGCGTTGATTTTTTCCTTTATTATCAATTTTGTAGCAGCTACATAGGGCAAACTGTCTTCAGATAGACGAAAAGTAAGTTATCGGTTTTAAATTCGACGATTTTAATTACTCGTGTCAATTTTGATGTCGAAAAAAAAACATAAAATACAATCATCCGGTTGTCAATGGCGCCTCCAGATCATACAGTGCCAAATGTACGGCAACGCGAGTGATATTTTGTCCCTAAACCCGTGACAACTTCAAATTGTTGGGCCGTGCGAAAGAACCTGTCGAAATGGTTTTATGGTCCTTCGTTGTGTTTTATGATGATTAGCAGGGATCGTATATACAGCGTTAAACGTCGGGCCGCTACTGTGAGGCACGCGCATGCTCAACTCAAAACTTCAAGAAAGCAGAAAGTTTCCAGTGGCGCACTTTTGTGTGGTTAGGACTTTGTCAGAAATGTCAAAACGAGCGCTATCGGATAAATCACGATCAGTTGACCATTTCGCAAAGAATTGCAAACGCTTGAAGCGTACTAGGCTGCAAATAAAACCGAATATCATATTCATGATATTTATAACTGTGTAAAGGTGCACAAGTATGAGTGGGTTCCTGAAAAAAAAAATCTCTCACGTTCTTCTGTAGATACTGACAGAACACAAACATTACCCAATTCGTGGAACTGTTTTCAGATTCGTTGGAAATCAATCGGCTTCCATTCTCGTCCAGAATGAAAAACAGTTTACGTGCTATTCGATGGAAGGTCTTTTCCAAAAAGTCTCTCACTCAGTTTTCGGAATATCAGTTCAGAAAAAAAGAAATGCAAGCACCAGTTCGCACACACAATCGCCATTCCAGAATTAAGTGTAATCTTTCTGGTGAAAGCAGGAGGGGGAGGAGTTCCAGTTCCAGGAAATCTTGCCCATACAAACTGAGTGGCAGTTACAACCGGGCTATGTAAGCACTCCCATGCATTCTCATGGTGAAGCACCTCGCTGAAGTGATGCACATACATCTGGCGTTGCCACTGCTTGCCGCATGAAGGGCTAACAAGATAAATGGCCACTTTAAGTAACGTAAGGACCACTAAATTTAGTTTATTTTCATCCAGAGAGGAACAAGCGAGCAGACATTTCGTACTTTTGCTGTTTGTTTTGATTACTACTCGTGGAAGGGGAAATTCTCTGAAAGTAAGTATAATCTTTTGATACAAAAAGAAGATCTATGTGACAGAAATTCTTAAATTGATGCGGTGGCATGTGGCAGCTTAAATTGGCATATTTATCGATTTCAAGTCTGGCGGAAAAATAATGACGAGAAGTATTGAATACCTTCAAATTTGACACCACTTTCAGATAGATACTCAATTTGAGGTCTCTGATGGATGCAGGTGCGGGGTATTTAATTCCAACGCAAGGATTTATGTGCTTAGAATGATCTTAGAGACAAAAGTAAAGCCACTTTCGACTTCCGCCGTCAGTTCTGTTTTCCCCATCGAATTTTTGATTGATATCCAAAAGATTAGTGTATATCTTACGCATCAATAGTCCGCAGTGAAAACATTGAAATTTGTACAAATAGCATCCGCCATTATTTCGTTCCCTAATCCCATTGACGTCGACATTCCTTTAGCCCATTTCTGAACCAGTGCCAACCTCGGTGATGCGATTTGTCATTGCTCGTCTGCCAAAAATGAAGTCAACATTTCAGGGAATCAGTGTGGAAATACGTTCGAATGGATTCCATGAATCCCATTGTATATTTTAAATATAAATCTCTTAAATTGAATAGTAGTAAGAGATGCTCGCAGTTGTCGTTGCCGTGCACTGTGGAGAATTTTTTTTTTCCCAGAAATAGCGCCTTTGAGCTTTATTTTCTTTTTCAGCGAAATAATAATTTATGCATGTGGAACATCTCTCTGGGTCTGGATACAGGCAACTTAACCTAATGGCAAATGTAAACATTAAGCAATAAATTCTATTTTTGCAGGATCCGGGGAAGCGTTGGTCTTTTATCGTTTTTTTTTTTTTTTTGACTGTCAAAAGGGTCAATGTTAACGCATGATTTGAATGTCGATGCCATTTAATGGTTCTGAAATGGGAAATTTATTGGAGAACCAGTTCATTCACTAATAAATGACAATAATAATGTGAATTTCGGGAGAGTAGCAGTCTTGTCTATATGTGGGGCTCTATTTCCTTATTCGATTTTATTGGTGTGTATTCCTCAACATCAAAGGAAAACTCAATCGACGACAAAAGATTGGATGGTAATGGTGATTTGATTGAAAAATGACAGAGGGTTGTTTGAATTTGGGTATTCGAATGAAGCCATTAACGCGTAACTATTCAGCTGATTCATGATATAAGATTTTGTATTTCGTGTAAAAATTTTAGGTAAAATTCGAAAAGCATTCGGGGGAAACTCGATTCTTGGCTGTGTTTGTTTTCAATTTTTCAAAATGTACAATGTTGTAAAGGACATTTCTTTTAAATTTAAAAAGTTGCAAGTGTCTTCTAAAATTTCAAAAAAATTCTGTGTAATGCATTTGAATTCAGTAATGCCTTTAAAAAAAAATCGAAAAAAGATCCCAATTGAAACAGCCTAGAAGTGAAACTTCATGAGGCTTGAACAAACTTTTAAAATGAGGAAGGTGTATATCACCAGCATTAAAAAATTACTAAATTTTTAAAAACCTTTTAGTAAGACACTTTGGAAAATTACAAAAAACAGTAGATTCCCGAAAAGTGAACAAATATAAGAAAATCCACATTGGCAATGATTTAACTTCAACAAATATGGACAACCCCACTGCACTTATAAATCTAAGTCTTGACTGCCTTAATTTTAATTAATTAATTATTTTATTTTAGTATTTTTAAGTAAAATTGATTGCATAGTAGTATAAATAAGAATCTCAAAAAAATGAACACGCACAAAGTTCATCTTTTCGAGCAACAAAATTTAATTGAGGAAGACGGTATAGTTGTTATTGAGATTGAAAATCAATGTTAAACTAAGCGGGAACAAAATTGATCCAGAATTCGGTGATAAAAATCGTTCTATCATCTGTTTTTGTCTCCTAAAACTCGAATTTTACTGTTAAATTGACTCTAAAATTATTGTTCACACTTTAATCTTAAAAATCTATTCATGTTGATTGGTGTTAACATTGACTGTTGTTCGTGATAACGAGAATCTACAGATGTAGGTATACATGTAGGTATACCTCTGTACGTTGCACTACTGACGGTGTCATTGCCTGTACCGGTGTACATATTACAAGCGTGTCGGTATAGAGAGGGACATCTCATGCACTGATGCTATTTGTTTTCCCTTTCGCTTTCGTTACGAATTTTAGTTGGGAGAGTGGCGGTGAAAAATCAAGAATATATACAATATTACAAGATTTGCACACTTCCACGTTTTTGTTGTAAAACGAATGATCTTAGGGACAAAACAGCTTGTCGATAAAGAAATACTGGAATCTTATATAAAGCAATGGCCATGATATGACCTCAGTAACAGGTGAAAAGTGATGCTGCTTGTGAAGTCAATTTAAATCGGGACCAGTTAAAGAACAGTGTTTTGTTCTGTGGATGTGTTTCATGATTCTTACATTGTCGGTCACCCTCATCAGATGAAGACGCTAATAAAGACAGTGAAAATTTGTTCGCTATCAAGAAAATATCTCCAAAAATTATTTTTTTAATATTAAACTTTCATGAAAGTTTAAAAATATAAAACCACATGTAGCAAATTAAAAAATGTCGGAAACGTAGCTGTAGTTGTCCTCCGGGGAATATGCAATTTATTTCTAAAACAAACAAAATTCCTCGAGGTAGCTACTAAAGTCTCTAAAATTAAAAGATAACAAATCAGGTTTGTGTAACAGTTCTCACAAGGATTTTATTTATCACCCGTATATGCATTTTTCTTTTGTTAGCCTGCTTCTAATTTACCCTCGCAAATTGTATGCTCGCGAAAAAAACAAAAATCCCTATTCCAAAAAAGTTAGGACCAAACAAACCCAATAAGTACAGTCCTCCCTTTTCATTTATTCAAACATGTCCCTTCTAATTAACACCAAATGATCAAAAATAACAAACAAATCACTCTCCTCCCTTGCTCAAGCACTAATTGTTTCAGATGTTGTTTTAGAAAAGCAAAAATATCCCAGTGTTATCTCATCCCCCCCCCCCCCCCCCCCTACCTGCACGCCAAGCTATTCCTGTACCAAACACAGTTATGTACGTATTAAACCATGACAGCACAATCATTCTACGAAGAATATCATCGTCTCATGCATTGTAATAAGGAAATGTTATTCCCTAGATATATCTCTCTGCACTTGATGCGGTTTTGATTGTCAAACGCTATGACAAATCATTTCTCGGTTAGGAAAAGTGTATAGGGGGGGGGGGGGGAAAAAATCTTAATGGTGTGTCTAATGATTTTACGATATTGTCGTTTAAATGACATTTCTACGGCGCATTTGGAAGTTGCATTGCATTTGAAGAGCAGACGAACAAAGCAATAAAAGCGAAATCGGTGATAGCACGGGGAGGTGTTGAAGAGGATATGGCGCACACGTAATATCACCGCACGTGTATTCCAAAAACAAGCACAGTCAATCGCATTCCCATACCTATACACGTTTATAACCACAATATAAACCTCAAAAATTCAATAAAGTACTCTGGGATCAATTTAAGTAAAAATGTTACACGCAAAAATGTTGCGGTTCCTGATGACATTTTACAGCATAGGAATGTCCCTACGTGTGGAGAATTATTTTGTCAATTTACCAACATAGACTCGAATGCATGATACAGTCTGTCAGACAAGATTTCAAACATTCAAACTGGCAGTTTAGTTTTTAATTGTCATATAAATACTTGGGCGTATGTTGAGGCTTTATTGTTTCGTTCAGAACTCTTGTCAACGCATAATTTCGATTTGTGGCTTTTTTAAAGTTAAAGGTCAATTTTGCATTTGAAGCTTTCAATATTATTTTTTCGTTTTCAAAGGCAGAAACCCAATTTTAACCCAAACTATTTTAATTTCCCACTTGAGAGCTGCAATAGGATGTGGATATGAAATGTATCCAGGGATCCTTTCAAACATAAGACATTTCTCTTCTGTTAAACACTGTTGAGCAGAGGCACAAACATACTAGGGTCTTATAAAGTCAATCCCGCATACTTCACAAAATGGGAATTATCTGCCGCCTTAATTTACAATTTTTTAGATAGCTCAGTAAAAAAATTGTTGATGATGTTAATGAAAACGCCCCTCAAGTGGTAAAGGTAGCTATGGAAAAGTTTTAGGTTATGTCTTATATACACTAAAATGGAGCGATATTTTGTGCAGCGAATAAATGGAAAATTTGGGTAAATTAACATTGTGTCGATGTGTAGGTGATTTGAATTGGACTAAGAGTGAAGGAGTCTTCCTTAAGTAGGTCCTGGGTAACTGCCCATCAGAGAGAATGGTTAAAGTAATTTTTGATTTCATTCGCCGGCCCACCATAAAAATGAATCCCTTTTGCTATAAACTTTGACCGAAGATTCTTTCGAAGGTTTTCGCAGTCAGTTTTCGATGGGAGAATCATTCGTCTTTGTAAATATAGAGCAAATATTTCTGCAACAGATGTGGGCGTTATTTATTGATAACGTACCATATCGGGACAAATTGCCTTTTTGGATTGAGGCTATACCAAACGTCTAAGCATGTGAGTAACAATTTTGTAGGTGTAGTGGAAGTGGTTTGGCATAAGTGGGTGGTTTTGAAATTCCAGTTTGGAACAGTGTTTAGGACAAAGCTTGGTTGAGGTTTACTTTTATTAATATACTAATTATTATTACTAGGCCTAACTTATCCAGAATTAATCAGCCAATATTTTTATTCAAATTAAGGCATCGTCAGATTTTAAGTCCATGTCAGGGTGTTTATTTTCAACCCTGAAATTATCTGGTGTACAGCAATCTAGTATAAGTTGTTTTATTAAATATTATTCCAAAAACTCAAAGTTGTAAGCAATAGCAGTAGTAAGTAGTAGACATCAGATTATTTATAATCTGTGGACAATGCAAATAAATGTTTGTCTTCGAAAAGGACCTGCACACTGAACTATAGATTTATATTTCGCACTATCTGCATGCCAGCTCTTATAGTGTATATAAAGTAGGCATATAAAAGACTTCCGTAGAATGGCGGCTGATACCGATGGGTAGCTCAGCTTGTCAGTACTTATGCGATTCCCATTTCGTTGAAAGTGGTTTGTCATTTAAAAATATTGAATTTGTGTTTACTACTGAGCGTAGGGTCCCGAAAAAACCAAAATTTGTGCCACCTCTCGCGAACGTCTGACAAACATCCGAGAGGATAACTGTAACAAAAGAGCTCCTTAACTAGCCGCCTGGACCCGGCATAAAATTGTAGACCCCTTCCATTCGTCCTAAAAATGAAAAACTGACACAAAACGAATGGTTGTGAGAAAGTAGGCCTATAGGGTCCATACGGACCTGTTGCGCCATTTTTTATTTAATTTTTTTAGCAGCGTATGTGCCGCATCGTAAGAAAATTAAATTTTTACCTAATCACAATTTTGCAATTATTTTATAGTACAGTAGAAAAAGATAAACAATTATTAAACAGGGCACGTTTGTCTTTTAAAAATTTACTAAAATTTGGGATAATAGTCACATAAAAACATGAAATATTGAAATATCAATATAACAATTCATTTTATTTTTAAATAACAGTAAACACAAAAAAAGGCAATTATAAAATAAAATAACAGACTTATACGTTTTTCTGATGGATTGTCGGAAAAAAATGCCTTCATGTTTCCTAGCCGTTAATTTTTCCCGGATTTCTATTAGAAAAGACAGTTAAACGCAATTACAACAAAGGATGCGGCAACTCGAATAAAGTCTATTTTTAGACTTATATCAAATTTGAATTGCATTTAGTTCCGTGTAATTGATGATTTAATAGGTACCTTTAGTTGTAGTACCATGAGTTTGTATGCGATGCCTAAAAAATGATGTGTCATAAGTTTTCTACATTTCCACTTCGAATTATATACGTGAATTTACGTTATTTTTCGTAAGTTGTTCCTACCTTAAATGTTAATTCTAGTTTAATTTAAGTTATTGTCCTGTCTAGTTTGCATAAAATCAGTTAAAAAGTAACTGCACATATTCAATCCAAGCAAAGGAAGACCCTTTTGCCAAACACATTGTTAATTGAATTCCAAAAAAATGCATTGTGCTGCATCTAAAACCAGGACCGCATCATTAATTATTATTTATTTCAATTCACATTTTATTCTGTAGGCGTATAAGAGTTCACTTACCATGGCTCATTAGAAAATAGTTTCGTGGTCAATCTGGGGGTGATTGTGTGGGTACCACACTCCTCCCTATACAACCTGCGATTAACTAAATTAAATCGCTTTTCGGCTACCGGTTTAATTTCAGTTTTATAAAATATTGTTCTGCATAAACCTACATCAAACTGCCACTATTAGGTGGTGTATACACAAATTACGCCATATCACCAGAGATATTTGAGGTTCACTACCACAGGACAATACACACCGCGACATAAATAATGAATTATGTCCGCTGAATGTTTTATTGATTCGATAATTTATACAAAAAGTATGCGTCCTTCTCGAGGGCAATTTTCGATAATCTGCTGCCGAGAGTGAACTCGTTTTAAGTGCCACTGCACTTAAGCAGGGTTCAACCGCTAATATTTGATTAATAGGCCGCATTAGCCGGTATGCAGTGATCCACATTTCCCGGACATTCTTCCGTTTCAATATGTATATAAATTAAATTAGCAACCGGAACAAAACCAATGTTGTGGACAATGTACGATGCACGTAAGCCTTACAGCAAATTACACGATTTTCATCGGCTTAAGGGGTCAGTATGAGTGTGGTTATTTTATAAATTGCATTTCAATAGCGTTATGTGCCAAAATGTGGCTAGATAAGATACATGGATTTACCAAAAAATTGTAACTTTCCCTTGCAGGAGAGAGGTGTGCGGTGTGTGCCTATTCATTGGTTAAGCTAGACACGTTAATCGATAGCCTTGTCCAAATAAAACATATTCAACGGCTCGCAAGAGAAAACAATCAATTTCTTACTACAAACACTTCAGAATTTACTCGTGTCTGTGGCTTTTTCAAGTCTGCTAAATGTGTACCTGTTCTCCAAATACCTCTCAAGGGTTGAATATTCGATTGTGCTTTTGGACATGATTTGAAAGACAATTACAAATGAATACAGTCAGACGTAAGGAAAATATTATTTTTTTTTAAATTTTTCTTTTAAGAATTTCTAGAAAAGCAATAACCCTTTATTCGACCGCATGTTGTGACAAAATTAAAATTTGAATTCCAGAAACTGCTTCCATTCGGTCGATCAAGTCAAATTTACTTATCCCTTTTTTTATTAAACAATTTCATGCAGAGAACTTGACCTCTTCAATATTTCACATCCGTCAACAAGAGTGGGTACTTACACATTTCGTTGACACGCATCACCTTTTTATATCAGTTTGCCCAACGTCAACGACTTGTTTTCCCAATGTTTAGCAAATCCTCCACCAATCCATTGGTACACAACACGATCCGGTTGAAAAATAAAATACACACTAAAGCAAACATCTTCGAGCAGAGGACTTGACTCGTCCCAACCCTACCATTTGGCCCGACAGTAATTTGACCCAAAACATAAAATAAAATTTCATCAAGCAGTCCCAGTCCTCCCGGCACCGCAGTCTGCTCGTTCAAAATAGACATTGATTTGATCTTATACCGTCAACTCTGTGACAGTATAAAATGAAATCCCCACACACGCATAATATGTACTTATCTAGACTGTTATGTATGTAGACTTTGTGTCGATATAGATATAGGACGACTGGTAAAAGAGCGGACTTTGATTTACTATTCCCAGCGAAAACTGCTCCGGGGCCAATGTTTACTCAGAAAACACATCAGTCCATCCCACATGAAACAGAACCATATTCCGCCCCAGCACCCACAGCATCAACATTAGAAAATGTTCATTATGAGAAAGGATATCAGGTTCGGTTCATGACCTTCGATTTGGTTGGCATCTTCTCCACAGGTATTCAGTAATGGATTGTCATTCATTATTCAATCGAATCGAAGCGATGCTAGGAGGAAGCCTGACGCTATGTTTACATTAGGCCATCATAACATGTGTTTTTTAGGTGAAGATGGTGGGTGGCTGATACACGGCAGTAAATTTTAAATTTCCTGCTTCAGTACCTGCTCAAACGAAGTGTCAAGACTTACCTTGTCTTCATCTGATATGACAGATCGTATAAGTGATTAAAATCGAAGACGTATCACTCGACCCCCAATCGAACGGGAAGTGAGTATGATGTTGGGGAGGTATTTGAACGCCGGAGATAGCGTATGAAGTTCAAATAGTGTTGTGCAAATATACCGGAGATACTCTGAGGAACGAGTGCGCGTGCACAGAGTCATGCAAATTTATTATCAAGTTATAGGAATAGGAGCCCTGTTCGGTGGGATAGTGTAGGAGGAGACACCAAAGTTTATGTAAGAGAATACTCTTGTGCATTTTATCGCTGAACTTTAACTCGATTTAGGTCAAAGTAGCGGAGTTGGGAAACTCCTTAATACCTTTCTGAATGGCGAACAGAGGGATATTATGTTAAAGGATATTTAAATTTCAAATTTCGCTTCGGCTAACTGGAAAAAAGC
This sequence comes from Cheilosia vulpina, assembly GCA_916610125.1. NCBI lineage: Eukaryota > Metazoa > Arthropoda > Insecta > Diptera > Syrphidae > Cheilosia > Cheilosia vulpina. The sequence continues at coordinate 3,358,169 of OU744276.1, forward strand.
AACCATGCAAATGGTCGATATTATGTTGCTGTGCACATATTTTTCTAAAACATATTAACCCTAATGGTTGTAATGGACTACTGAGTGGTGGGTTAGTATTTGGTTCGAAGGCAGCGAATTTATTGAAAAAGATATTGCATTACGTAGGAATATTGTGTTGTAAGAAAAGCATAAATTCAACTGGGGAAGATCAATAAACCGAAAGACTAAGACCCGCTTTAGCTCACATAACTTTTTCGAACGACTTACTCATATTTGGAAAATATTGCTGCACTTCGTAAATTTGTGTGCAGTTAGTCTTGGGCTCTTTAAGCTCGCACAGGCTTGATACATGTTCCATTAGACCGGTTCTTTGATAAACGGCTCTAGGTGCGGCTTATTCGGAATTTTCGGAATAGGTCGATGTCGTCGTACAGTTCGTATAGTTAATAGTTGAGTCTTGAATCTCCTCAAAGTCAGTTGATGCAATAGTCACCGAAAATTTTAGGTTGAATCTTGCTCTCAGGTTCGAAGCCCGAACAAAAAAATCCAAAATAAGGTTTTTTTCACTGCGCCATCTATCGCGAACGTCTGACAAACTTCTGAGAGTGTAACTGCCATGAAGGATCGAGCTTCTTAATTAGCCGTTTGGACTGGACATAAAATTGTAGATCCCTTCCATTCGGCCCGAAAATGAAAAAACTCACACAAAACGAATGGATGTGAGAGGCTAGGCCTAAGGTCCCTACGGACCTTTTGCGCCCATTATTTATTTTTATTTCTTCTCGCAGCGATGATATCTTCATCTCCTTTAGACGCCATATAAAGGAAGAGTTGGTTGATTAATTAGTAATGTCTTATGAAAAATCTTATTAATTATTTTGAATAGGGTTTTAGTACTCAATTGCCGTAAAGTAGTAGTAAAGGGGATCTTTAAAAATCGATTTACAACAGTGACCAGAAACCTCCACCCAGTAAAGGCGGACGCCAAAATCATTGGCCGTTAAAGAGACTACCTTTTTTTACATCTGTTCGTAACTTTCTTCACTCAACTCCAAAAATGATTGCATTCTTTCCATTCATTATTTGAATTTGAAGGGTACCCGAGAGGGCACTGTCCTTGCCAAGGAAATAAATTCATTAAGTACTTGAAGGAGATCGTTTATGAAAACTTCAAAATGACTCGGATACAAAACTATGTCAAGGCGAAAATCAGCGATTATAAGGGGGTTTACGGATTTGCAACCTTTTCAAAGAACAGGCAGAAAGGTTGTTCCAAATCCATTGACTTGCACACGTACCGATACCTAAAGAACGCCAAAAAAAGTTTTGTGTTAAATATCTTGACCATGAGCTAACCTTTTTGATTCACCGATTAGCATATTCCATTGGATCGTCAAATTTAAGAAATAAAAATAAATTACCATTGAAGTAGAAAATGAGTGTCCATTAAAATTGCTAAGCAAATATTTTGTAATAATAAGAAAGCAAATTACTAACCTGGACAAAAGGTAATGGACTTGAGAAAGTTGATTATTTTTTTTTTTAATTTTTAAATATGCATGCGTATTTTTTTGACTTATTCCACAATATCCTTTAATTTAAACAAAATACTTGGCGCAACAGGTCCGTGGAAACCCTTTGCCTAGCTCCCCAAAGTCACAGCCATTCCTTTTGTGTGAGATCGGAATTTTTGGAATGAATGGAAAGGATCTACAATTTTATGCCGAGTGCAAACGGTTTCAATATGGATAGATATTTTAATTTCGTATACAAAGAATGTTACTTCTTATTCTTATTGCACATTTTACAGCCAGAGATTTGATCTTTTGATGAAAATACGGAAATTGGTATTAAATTTAGAAATATACACGAAATAGATTTGCATAAACAAATAATAATTAAGAAGGTATGTAATAATGTCGATAATTAAATAAACAAGTAAATAAATGTCCTTCAATATCAAATAGAATTTGATGGTATTAAATATTTTCCGTCGAATCAATATACAATATATCATACATACCTGTCCTAAGCGTGACATATTTTTCTTAAATAAATTTGTCCTCAAAATAGTGTGCAATATCGATGTGATGGCTGGAATAATTCTTTGAAAGGTCGCATAAAAATCAATAAAATAGAAAGGTTATCGGCAAATCCTGTTTGTAAATGTGTTTTATTATTAATGGAACGTCATTGAGCTGTCTATTGACGTTCCAACTACTTACACGTTTTGCTGTAAGATTAATTATAAATTGATCTAAAAATAATTTCACATAGGTGCCTTCCCAAAGTAAAGTTTTTACTTCAATGTACCAATGAATCATCCGTTAGATATTGAATTATTTTTACTGCTAACAAAACTAGCAACCTACCGCCCTACGTACCTTATCAAAGTCCTCTCTGTGCACGGATGATTAATGTGCTGTCAAATCTCATGGTCTGAAATTTTGAAAAGAACCAACATAATGCAGACAACTTTATGTGATATTACCTGTTACTAACAATATTTGCTGAACAAACAAAATCAGCGTGATAATGACTGTTTTTATATTCATGGTTTATTTTGCGCTACAGAGATATCATAACAATGAATATTTAAACTTGTTTGAGATTAAAGTGAGGTTGGTTAGTTTAATCGGTATTTTTAAACGGCACTGTGGCTTTTGGAGTCAAAAATCTATCGAACGATTTTGCAGACAATTTTACATTTTTGAACTAAAGCAAGACGAAACTGTTATTTCTATTAGTTGCAATTACCTATGCATGTGTGTAGTCAGATGCACTTGGAAAAAATTTGGTCACAAGTTGACTCAATGAAGTTGAAGCTCAATGTTTCAGCCAATTTGTTATCAAGACTTTGTTTTCTTCTGGAAAAACCTGTGCGACATCTGAAACAATTTGGATCTATTTGACGTAATGACCAGACAATAGAGAAAATGTCTAAAAAAAATATCTAAATAGTTGGCGGAACAGGTCCGTAAGGGAACCCAGGCCTAGCTTCTCACAGCCATTTGTTTTGTGTGAGTTTTTTTGTCATTTTTTTGTTGGAAGAGGTATACAATTTGATATCGAGTCCAAATTGCTAATTGAGAAGAATTATAATTGTCTAATGTCGATTTCCATTTAGTTTCCTCGGGGATCCACTCATTCTGTAATACAATAGAAGAAGAAATCTGTCCATGAAAACACATGATCAAGTCAGTCACGAAGTGAAACAATTCATTTATCTAGTTCAGCAGAGGAAACAACCTGAGACAAGATACCCCGTCGTGATAAAGGAGTTGATATTTTAAAATCACATATTCCTAGGCTATAAAACCGTGGTCAACCGTCTTAATCATCACCGCGAATAACAATTGTATCACGCAAATTTAAAAATGTTTCTCACAGTTTAACAACGGATGGGGAAGCTCTCTGTGGAAAGCAGCCAAGCCTCTAAAAAGACCGCAGCTGCAAAGCATGCGCTAAAAGCTGCAGATGACAAATAGATCGTAGACCCGGAAGTTTTCGAACTTCTCGACAAGTCAACTAACCTCGCGTATGGGATGCAATTTAAATTCCCATTGTTACTCTCAGAGAAATACGAAAAAAGAAAACAAATAATTCAATAAATTCAGGATAAAATATTGTAATGCCAAAAATTTGCGTTGGTTAGTAATGAAAATATCAAAATGTTTAAGATAAGTTTGCGTGTTGACAACGATGTCAGAAAATAGTTCTTACGGTGAATGACTTGATTCTTGAAAATATAAAAAATCAATTCTTGTTAAAAATGATATAAAGCTATAACTTTTTAGCTTAAACCTTTTTGAAAAACTAAACTTTCTCCTTTTTTTTCAGTAATATGATCAAGAAACTGCTAAGGCTATAAATGCCATCCATTATTTTTAAATGTTTCTTAAGCGTTTAAAAATGTTTGGGATAACGCACCAATATTTTCAGAGTACATACGAACAAATCAGTGGTCCGAGATAGCTAGGACTTGTATAGGAAATGGATACTAACACCTCACCACTAACAGTCATTGACTCCACACCCGAATGGAAAACTTAACCGGAGAAGAGTCATTGCCCTACTTTGTATTAGATGACCACTTATTGGAAGTTCGTTAAAAAAGACTGATGGGCAATTATGACACGAACTTTGGAAGGGTATTGGTTGAGACCCATCGGTTTACCGATGGCCTGTTGCGTCACCTTAGTAAGTTTTGTAACTCGCTCGACTTGGTTGAACAAAAAAAAATACTTTAAAGGATAATGGTATTTTCCTATTATTTCTGCTACTTCGGTAAGAGCTTTCATTCACAACTGAGGTTGTTGTACGGAAAAAGTACCTAGGGAAAAGATGCATAATTTTCTAAAAGGCTGTAGACAAATATATTTTTTCATTTATTGTCTGCAAGCTATTTTCGCAAATTCTCAAAAATCCCAAAATACGATTTCCCACAACTCCCTCAGAGCGATAATTTAAATGTCTAAAAAAGCAGTGAAAGCAGAGGTGGGATTCTGTAAAAAACGAAACACACATTTCAAAAAACGAAAGAATTCACGCGGAAGCGAAAATTTGCTTCATGCTTCACTGCTTTCTTTTTCTTCTTTTCGTTCGCAAGGGTTTAAGAAACAGTGTGACAAAAAAGTTAACGTTTGAGAAGCTGTATATATCAAATATGTTGTTTTGACGACTAACAGCTGACCGCTTTCAATGTAAATATTTCGTTTGTTGATTGAACACTCGAATAATAAATAAAGTACGATCAAAAATTACCTACATAAGAACTATTTATTTAATTAACAACACTAATGCAACATAATATTATGATCGAGTGACTGGAGAAGTATCCCTTTCTAGCAAAAAACAAAAACACAAGACAATGCCCTGCTCAGGGAAGAGATAAAGCTGCAGAAAAATGGGAACAGTTGTGTAAAATAGTAAATGAATAAGGCCCGCCCATAAACAAAAATTACTTAATGGAAAAATGTATTGTTTGTTAATCGCACGTATTGATATCTCACTTTTTAGACATGGGCAGATTACAAACACCGGGCGAAAACAAAACTCTCAATTTCAATTCACATCAATTTAATAAATAAATCTTTCATAGGACAGAGTAAGAGGATCCGAACAATCTCGAAGATTTTTTTCGGATTGTTCTTAAATTTCCACAATTTTTCACAGCACGATCATCACTATCGATTGTTATTAATAAATAACTCCCCAGCATATTTTTGGTTAAATAAATATTAGTCAACAACCAAAAATAATGAGAAACGTCAAACAAATTGTATTCCTTTCGCATGAAACGAAAATTTCTTTCGTTTTTGGAGTTATACAAGGTGGCGCAAAAGTAATCCTCCTATCAGAAAATACTATAAATTTTGCGATTGGCCCCTAATGTCAGTTCTGTTTTGACATTTGTGTAGTAAACACATGCGAAATACACGTTAATAAACAATGTTACGCTACACTGCTCCAGAACGCGGAATATTCATTACTATTTATTTGAGCAATAATCGGTCGGTGACTTTGGCACAACGTGAATTTCGTCGCAGATTTCCCAGCCTTCCAACGCCTACTGGTGAAACACTGCGACGTTTAGCCGCTCGCCTCGAAGAGACTGGCACAAAACGAGATGCTGCCAGGCGTGGCAGACCCCGGAGTAGCCGTTCTGCAGAGAATATTGCTGCTGTAGCCGAAGATGTCATGGAAGCGCCGTCGACATAGACCAGACGACGTGCCACGCAAATGGGTATCAGTCGACGGTCTTTACAGCGAATTTTGGTACAAAATTTGAAGATGTTTCCGTACAAAGTCCAGACGGTGCATCAGCTGTTAGCTGCTGACTGCCAATCGCGTCTAACATACGCTCAAGCCATCCTTAATCACCACCAAGAGGAAGATGATTTTTCATCAAAAATAATCATGAGTGATGAGGCCCATTTCCATCTTAGCGGGTACGTAAATAAGCAAAATTTACGCTTCTGGGGCACTGAAAATCCGCGTGTAACCCACGAAGAGCCATTACACCCGCTCAAAGTCACTGTATGGTGTGCTGTTTTTGCTGGAGGAGTCATCGGCCTTTTTTCTTCGAAGACGTCGCGGGCCAAACGGTTACTGTGAATGGTGAGCGCTACAGAGCAATGATCAACGAGTTCTTTTTACCGCAACTTGATGAATTGGGATTGGAAAACATGTGGTTCCTATAGGATGGTGCAACGGCACACACTGCACGTGCCACAACCGATATGCTGAAGGATGCATTTCCCGGGCGCCTAATCTCCCGTTTTGGCGATTTGCACTGGCCAGCAAGATCGCCTGATTTGACCGCTCCAGACTTCTTTTTGTGGGGCTTTTTGAAGTCGCGGGTTTATGTCACAAGCCTCAGACTCTTGCAGCTCTTAAAGACAATATCCGTCAAGAATGTGAGGACCTATCGCCGGAAGTTTTGGAAGTGATGGAAAATGCCATAAAAAGGGCTCAAATGACAATCAACTGTGGCGGTGGCCATTTACATGACATCATATTCTCGACTTGATGTAAAAAAAATTAAAAGACCAAATAAAAATAATCCACAAGAAGAATCAAAGTTTTTCATTTTTTTTTTAAATTACAGCCAAAAAACATCGGAAGGTTATTTTTGCGCCACCTGTTATGAAGAAAACGAAAACGTCGATGAAATAGCTTTCGCGCAAATGAAATTTCCTTTCGTTTTCAAAGTTACATGAAACAAAACGTTCCTTTGAACGAAAATGATTGAATCTTACAGAATCCCACCTCAGTATTGCCATGTCTACGCCTGAATTCAGCCAATCCCACCAAACTCTGACTTAAGTATACCATTGACTCTCGTCAAAAAAATAGCGTTTTAGCGTTTCAAATAAAAGCGCCTTAGGTTCAAAATTCCCTAAATAAAAAAGTCACCACTAATCGCAGGCATTAAAATATGTGATCAGCCGTAATACCCAGAGTTTAATGCCGTTCCAAGCCAATAAACCTATAGGTAATATGAAACAGAAACTCCCAAACAATGTCATTTACCCCAGTGGTTAGTAGGTATGTGTTTTCACTTTAAGTCAAGGCACCATTGTCCCCTATATGTGTCACCTTTCACTCATCAAATCCACAAATAAAATTAAAAATAAATTTTCCTCCTTAAAAAAATCCACTCTATATAAAGCAGATTAGCCGAGGAGTCCCAATTTTTTAATCCACCCCTCATCCGTGCCAAAGAAAATCCCACCGAAATACAAGAAGAAATCGTCGCCCTACCCGAACTACAAGCAAGAAGCAACCCATACCCGCAACTCGAATCCATATGACAGTCTTCCCCCGCATTAGAGGCAAATAAATTATTTTTTTTGTAATCTCTGTTGTATGGCGGCGGCGGGCGGTCGTTTTGTTGTGGTTCCCCTTTTCTAAAAAAAAAATAATACACATTTCGGCTATTCTCGCCCCGTGCCCGTGTGCATCTCCATTCATTTCTCCTTAATGACATTCGGATCCCATTCAAGGGGATTTTAATTGAAATGACGCTATCTTCACACATGCATTTCTTTATGATTAAACGAAGTGGCACGCATCCGGAGGATAGCGGCAGATAGCGAGATTCCGCGTCGTGCATATGAGTGCGATGATGGGGCAGGTACTTGTAGTCGTGCACGTACTGGGTACTCGTGCTTTACGTGAGCGCAGCGCTTAGTGTGTGCTTATATGAACGGGATGTGTATTATACGTAGGTACGAGTATACCCATTTGATGCCGATATGCAGAAGCATTATGACATAATTGTGCATCGTAAAATAATTTCCAACCATGATTGTGTTGTCGTCGTCGTTAACATTGAAGAAGAGTAGTTGATGGAAACATGTTAAATGAGCGGAAGATTATCCTGTACAATGTATAAGTAGGTACAAATGCCGAATGTGGTGCCCCCTTACTCAGGTATACGGTGCATGGGGTGCCCGCGAAAGGCTCTAATTTTAGTATGCTGTGGGAGTATGCCAAGTGCATGGAATATGTAGGGAATTATCAGAGCACGCATAATAGACTCGGCTGACACTCGCGTACATCATGTCCATCTAATGCGGCGGCATTCGTGCTGGTGGCTCGTGTCTAAGAGACAATTTTAGAAATTTATATTTGTAAATGCCCCCTTGCAGGTAGATACGTTTCGTGGAGCTCAACAAGTCCCTATTGTTTTCGTGGTGAGACAGCAGGAATGGATTGCCTTATTTGATAAGTCGGACGCCATCTGTTGGAACTTGTGGGTAAGTTTATGGAGCGTGTCTTGGGTGAAAAGGGACTTTCTGTAAGTTGTATCCTGAAAGCTCTTATTTTATGGTAAGAAAATGTCCCTCTTCGGTCATGCGCGTTGAAACTTGAGTGCAGCTTTAATATTGGGATATTCTGTTGAAAGTAAATTCTTCGGAAGGAAAACTGGATAAAAGAAGTTTGAAATTTGAAAAGCTGATGCGAAATGATTTTCTTTTGTGGGTACCCAAGAACCTACTTTTATGTTAGGTCAGGTAAGGTGGTTGTCGAGAAAGACACAGATATAGGCCCTTAGAACAAGAACATCTTTGCTCTTATCAATCGATGCTGATTAGTTAATAAATCGTTAATAAATTAGCGCAAGTGCATTCAGACCAATTTTAAATGCGAATTTTCGAGAGTGCTTGGTACATTTATAAATAGGTTTTCATTCATTTTATATTGTCTAATTTTCACACGGACGACACGAGTCAAAGTGATTGGCCTTAAGCAGTAGGCTTGCAGTAGCGTGAGGTAAAGCTTTCCACATGCTTGCTGTTGAGCTTATGTAAATCGTATTTTGCATTAGGTAAGTGAGTATGGAAATAGGTTGAATATAAATTTCATCAAGTGCTGGTTAGAAAAACAAATAAACGAGGAAAGGTTATTCATCGTTATAATCGGGAATATATTTTCTTGTTGTAATGGAAGTTGTCTCTACCTTGCAAAGTGCTACAGATATCGATGGGTTGCAGGGAAGGTTGTCCTGACAGTGAGTGTGAGCTGGCATGCTGGCTTACGCGCGACACTAGCTTGACGGAGTCGTGGGTTCTTACACTTATCCGGTTCGACCGTTGCATGATTGTTTCAAAAAAAAGTTGCTTAATTGAAAGTTGGAAGCACGAATGGAGTTTTGGTGTTTTAATCGATATTAAAATGCGGGAAAAAAAGAAGCATCGAAATCTTAAACCCCTTGGGAAACCGGAAGGTGTGGTTGGTTCCCTTAAATTTAAATTTATTGCTGTTGCTTCATAGATAGAATTAAAAATGCAGCTACGGCAACTGTTATGAAACCATCCACGTATAAAAGTTTTCCGTTAAAAGACTTATCTTAAGGTAATAAAAGCACTTCTCTTTCCGCGATACTAATAATCATTTTTAGTGTCCAGGCTAAATTTTTCGAACTCACAATGGTGACATTTTTTATACAAAATTGCATATTGTGACCTACAAAATACTAAGTGCGAAGGTTTAAAATGATTATTAGTAAGGCCCTTTATCTTTAACCTTCCTTCATTTGTATTCTATTTACCATATTTCAGTTCAAAACATTTTAATTTTTATTTCCCATGAATAAACATTATTTTTAACAACATCAATCCGGCGAATATGAATTGGAGTTAAGCACACGAAATTAATTAATTATGATTCTCAAAAAATACGATCAAAAAACACTATCAAAATAGTTTCAACTAGTTTGTTCAAAAACTGAATTGAGACCCGGTGAGTGTGTACCTTTTCGTACATTTCTTTGACTTTATTTGATTGAAGATGACTCAGTGGATGGTGTGCATAGCATTCATTGAGGGTCCTTGATGTTACCTAAATTCGCTAGTATAAAAGAAGGTAATTTAATCGCCTTGAGCGAACTTCACTTTCATTAAAATACTTAGCTTTTCACGCACAAAATAACTTTCTGATTTTGGGTCTTTACGAGTAGAAAAAAAAAGGTGACAACATAATAAAGAGCCTGATGTTGCTGGTATTGGCTGGCTCTCGTTACTCGATCACATTGGCGGTTGTGTAGCTATCTGATGGTCTGCTGGGTTTTTGCGGGAAAAAAATGAAGATACCAGGCGGCTGATAGTGGTTATCCACTCTGATCGGAGATAATTTTTGTTTGTCGTGATTTTCACCTTAATTTGGATGATACTGTGTTACTGTGTTACTGTGGTTGCTGTTTTTTTTTTGATGACGATTTATTATTATTTTTTATTTTACTTTCTGGCACTGGCAAGAAGGTGCTATAGGAGTTTGATGTTAAACCTCACAAAGAGCTTTGAGAAATGGAAGAGAGGGCGATCGTTGATCACGTTGTTACTTTTCGCACTGCACTGATGAAGATGATCGGTGGGATGCTAATTTGCGCGCTTCTTTCGGTTACCAAATATGAGAAGAGTGACAAAATGCGATCATTACTCAACTTTTTGGTGGTAATATGACACACATTACGGCTTACTGATGTTCCAGATGATGACGTATTGACTTCGTCGATGCGATGTATGGCCAGGGGAGTCGGCCATAGATCTGGCCATAGTGCACGTGGACTGGCTTGATAGGTGAGCGTGTCTTTTTTCAAAATAGTTGAGGTAGCTATCATCACGAAAGAGGAACGAAAACGGTAACGCTTCAACCTTTCAATTAAACAAAATGACTTAGCTGTTTCATGACAGAATTCCATCTGGTTCAGAGTTTGGCTTTGTTAAAAATAAAACAAGGTTTGTGTTACAATGAACAGATTTCCTTTTTTATATTTGTTTTTCATCCATATTTTCTTAGAACAGCAAGAAGTTCCCTACACGCATAATGGACTCTTCGGTATATGCGTGGGAAAATCCCTTCTGCTCATTCTTAGTTAGTGTAAGTGCCTACTGCACATGCAGTATGCAGATGCAGTTTGACGAGTGAGGCAGATGATTGAGATTGAGAGGAGATGCATTCCTTATTTGACCGGCCGAGTTCTCGGTCGAGTTGGCTATGTGTTTGTAGATTTTAAGTTAAAGTGTTCATGCTTTTACACTAACTTATGTATATGAAGATTAGCTGGTAGTTTCCTTTTAAACAGCATTATATTTTAACAGTGACAGTGTGTTCGTGCTTAAAACGTGACAGAAACACAAAAGCATAAATAACTTATCGTTCCGCTTTAACAATGTTTCAGAACAAAATTTTCTAATCTGGGTAATCATTCTGTAAGGCGAAACATTCAAACGTTTTCGTGTGCACGAACGAATTACTTCTACGACATACAGAAAATAATTCCTGCGGGCAAAAACGTTTTAACATTGTCACCTTGCAGAATCTGACCTCTGATTTATAAAATCGCCACTTTATAGATCACTTTATTTTTTTATATGATTCAGTGGAAATATTGCATAACCTCACATGTTGTTAATGGTAATCATGAGATCTTCATTATTTTTTAGGATAAAAAGAAGAATGTAAACCCACTTCTTCCTTAGAAATTCGATAGGCTATGGAATCATTAGGGTGGCGTGACATGTCCCTTAACTTGTGAACACATTTTGCATAGAGTACATAAGTGCGGCAGATATGCCACACACTTATCATTTTTTGAAAGAAAACCTTGAATTTCAGTCGAAATTGTTGATTTTTTTTCCACAGTCTAACAAATCATAATAAAAAAAAAAAATAACAAATCACCCACGTGGACCATATTTTCCGCATCATCATCATCACAATATTAATACATCCAAAGTTTAAGTAGGCATTTATAATATTTATTATGAAATGAAGCGCATGAAACTTGTGTCATTCGGAAGGTACTGTGCCAACGATGTGCAGAAACAAAAAATCGTGGGTATATGCCGCCATTAGGGCTGGTAAAATTAGGTTAAGAATTCCCCTTACAAAGTGCTTATCAGTTAGAATTTTTATGATATTCAATTTGTCGCCGCCATGTTACCATATGACTCATTTAAATATGAATCATCTTAGATTTTCATTGGAGCACCTCATACAATAATATATGTATATATAAGATCTGAAAAGATATGACAGGATATCTAGTTTCGCAAAATCCAAATACAATCTTATCTGACATCGGACTTTAGTCTTATTATTTACAATAATACTTTCACATCAACCCTACTATCTTTTCAACAGATTTAACAAATTGCAACCTCATCAAGTAGATCGCAACAATTTACACAATTTCGATTCTCATGCGGAACCTCTGATCGTCAGTTTTTTGTAAATGTCACTCAGTTATGGAACTCTCTACCAGAGACAATACTGAGACCACCAACTTCGGCCGATTTCCCGTTACTTGCCTACAAGCTATATTTTTATGGGGTGGCAAATGCTAAGTGCGCTAGTATTATTACATAAATATTCGTATTGACACATGTCACGTAACTTCAAAATTCCTGCTCACCTACACGCTCGCACCTTGCACGCCACTTCGGCTGTGTTCAAAGTCGCTGACAGCGTTCATAGAATTTTATCCGTTAAATTTGAGATTATTCGGTAATTGTGGATAGTTTTTTTGTTTAGGAATAAGTGTACATTTGCTTAAAATATATATGAAAAATGAACACTGTAGATTGGTTGAAGGAAAATAAAAACATTTCAAGCAAATTTTCTTCAGTTTTCGAAGTTAATGGTATTCAAAAGCGGAAAATACTCAACCATGTTTGTGGTAATAAGTTTGTAAACATCTCCTTAAAATAGTTTTATTGACCAACAAAATCGAATTTTTCGAATTTCAACAATATATAATAACTAACCAATGGCATTCAGTAAAAAAATGGTAAAAATGTGGTATTCCCGAACTCCAAAATGGCGAATTAGAAAAAAAGTTGAGGGGGCCAGCGGCAAGAGGATTGCGAGTTGGGGGTCTCAGTATGATTTGTCTATGCTCTCTAGCGTGTAAATTAGTCAAATTGGGGAATGGAGATATTGAGCGTTTTAAAAAAAAAACTAGCGGCACATTTATCGTTTTATTAAATAATGGGGTTTGTTTTGATTTCCTTGTTTTATTCGTCGTGTTAACCAGCAGAGTATTAATTTATGTAGATTAATTTAATGTAGTAAACGGTTATACAATGCTTATACTCATTTTTCTTTTAAATTTTTGTTTTCATATGAATGAAATGTTAAAGAAAAATTTATTTTTATAGATTATTTGATAAGCTTATAAAACGTATTTCATTTTTTGTAAGTAGTTTAAAACTGTTCTTAAACTGAAGCTTGCATTAGTTTATAAGATAGGTATTTAATCTTAATGCAAGCCTCCAAATAAATAAATAAAATAAGCACCAGCTTAGGCTACATTTCTACCGGACATAAATCCCGTTATTAGGTAGAAGACGCTTAAAATTATTCTTGAAGAATTTCCACCAAAAAGAAGAACATTTCAATTTTCAATTTCATGTATTCTCTCTGGCACTCTCCAATCGAGAGACAGAATAATGTTTCGCCAGAGCAAAATTCCCATTTGTGATGTAATTTTGCTTGATCTTGTTAAAAGTAGCTCTGTCTGTTTTACATTTTCGACATCCCAAGCTATGGAGATTGTGTTTATCAACCGGACTTTAAATTCATGGTTGGTATTCGTGATTATTTATTGATCTTGTATTTATGAGATTAAAATTTGTATGACAAATCTCGAGTTAATCAACGGTGGCACAATAACTTTCTGTCGAAAGCACTAACCCGAAAAGATCCCCTTCTATTGTCATTTTTCACTATTATTTGATACCTAGCCTAAAGTTCATAAAAGTAAATGCATCCACCGAGCTGTGTTTCGCTTAAACTGAACATTGAATTAGGATTAAGTGACTAGTAATGTGTGTGATGGACTACTTTCTGCCTCTAGTTCAAACATGAGGAAAAAGCTAATTGCTTCTAAGGATTTTAGTTTTTACTGCTCGAAAACATTTTGACAAATAAATATACGAGGATTCACGAGGATGAAGGTTGGTATCTAACGAACACTTTTTCAAGCAGAATGGCATCTGACATTTTGAAATCAAAAATCCAGCAGACAATGTTTACGTATACAAAATCGTTGATTGTGGATAAGGGTCTGGCGCAAGTGGCATTTCGAAACATAGCGAAAGTAGGTACAATAAGCTATGGCTGTTACCTATTAGATTTCCTTGCCGCAAATGCAACAATTTAGCTTATTTTATAACCATCGGGACAGATTTAAGCCTTGTTACTAGGCCAGCGTTTTTGATTTTAGCTTTCACTTAAAGTCCTCTGAATTTTTTACATAAAGTAAACGCCGGCTGGACGGGTTGTGTTTTATAATTTATTCGGAGGTAGTAGCTGAAGATGTTTAAAGGACAGGCAACACAGTGACATAATTGCATGCGATCCAAAATATGGTCTTTTTTTTAGCCTAGCTTTTGTAGGAGCTCCTGTAGAATGGAGCATCGCATGGAAAGAACAAGCATGTACAAAAAATTGAATAAAAAAAACAGCTATTAAACCTTTTATGAATAAGTGTGCCTTTGCGTAGTTTTTGGGGCAAAAGAGGATATTGGGGGTCATAATATATATGGATTATGACAACAGCGTTTAGATATGAAAAAAAAGGGTTTCTTTCCATCAATATTAATTGCATGTGCCCGTGTTTTAAACTGTTTCCCGCAAATGTTAATTTACACTGGCTACTTACAAAACGTTTCCCAAATCATCGCATCGAGGGCATTTCTTGGAATCGATTAAAGCATCTCATCTGTTAAACAGGATTAATAACATTCGATTACACTTGAAAAACTATGTTGCGATTCCATATAAGTAGCTACTGTTTACACGGCAACATAATTCGATTGGTGTTGATTGCCTCACTCTGATTAAAGCTATGCCTGCATTAAGCAATTAACTCTGATTATATTGGCCCGGGGCAGACTACAACGATTTCAATGGAGCGCGAAAGAGTCGCAGTGAACAACGACACAAACCCAGGCGATGTCACATTTCGCATTTTTTGGGCAGGGTGGTGGCACAGTGCTGCTCTTTAATCAACCTGACTCGGGCTGAACGGATACTTTTCGTTTCACTGGCTTAACCAGCCGGCCTGTTGTTTTCAGCTTTCGTTGTTCATATGCGGACATTCATTCATACAAAACAAAGTTTTGGCGGTGGAGTTTTTAATTAAAAATTAATTGTAACGGTGGCGCTGTTGTCAGTGTCACGAACGATGCACTCGGTGACTGATCGAACGAACTTCGTTGTTCTTATTTACTCGCACAAACAATGAAAATGTCAACGGTATGCGAAATATTTTATTGATATATGGGAATCGAAATACGTTCACATATTGTAAGGGGATAAAAAAATAGCGCAGTTTTTATATGAAAATGATTGATATTCTCAAAGCGGCACGCGGCGTGTTTGTGGCTTTTAACGGGCTGCAGTGCATATTTAAGTAGAATTATTAACAGTGGCAAATTAAGCACACAATAAAAGAGGATGTGGTTAAGTAGTACATCCTGTTTGCCTGTACATGCATATTATATTTTTAGCTGGATATTAAATCAGTAAATTTTTATGAAAAACCTGCTATTAAAGCATTTTTTTTTTGGTAATAAGTCCTGAATAAAAATGAACTTTTAATTGTTTCATTTGGTATATATTTCATAAAAACCGTTCATGAAATAACACCGTAATCGGTTCGACAAGATATCGTATAATTTAATTATAATGAGAGTGAAATACTCTTTTTTAATTCCTTACAAAAATTCCTTAATAAAGACACAGTGGCAGCATTTTATTCTCCTTTCCTGTGCATAGTATTCGACAATACTTCTTTAGTGTTTTCTCTTTACTTCGAAACGGGGTATTTAAGAAAATTTGATGCAAAAAACTGTAAATAACAAACGGTCCAAACGGTCAGTTGAAAGTTATACTCTCGGATGTTGGTCAGATATTCGCGAGAGGTGGCGCAGTGGAAAAATCTATAAGTTAGAATTTAAGTTATATCCGGGATTCGAACCTGGTAGTCCAACACACTACCTCTAAGCCACTGCGCTGACATACAGCGGCCTCAACTGGCGGCATTTTAAGAAAGATCACCCCGTACCTACACTTATAAAAACGAAAGTAATTTTCGTTTTCGCGAAAGTAATAAAACTAAACATATTTTGAAGCTTTTTTTTTGTGACTCTAAAATGAAAAACGATTTTCGTGGAAGATGAACAAATACAGTCTAATTGACGTTTTGTCAGAAAAAGTTAATCAAACTGTGAGAATTAGCCTAAAAATATGCAATTCAAATGGTTTGCAAAATCGATAAAGAAAATGGAGACTCAATTTTTTATTTAAATAAAAATTGATTTTCGTTTCGTTTTTTACAGAACCCACTATACACTCTAAAAATTGTTAAGAACACAGAAAGAAAAATAATATTTTGTAAATTTTCATTTGCCCCCTAAAAGGAAGCTCGGGGACATTTTGGAAGAAAATAAGCCGCTTTAACAATACGTACATGCAAAACTTGAAAGGTGGATTTCTTGCAGCGGTACTTGAAATGAAATTCATTTGTAAGATTAACTTGTTAAAAAAAATATTTTTACAAATGACAGCGGTTACTTCTTTCCTGCTGAACAAAGCAGGAAGAAGATTCCGAATGTGTATAGTGGGGTTTTTGAAAGTATCTAGTGTGAACTGAAAAGAGCAAAGATAACAAAAAAGGACATAGTGAGTAGTGGCATAGCTTTTTAAAAAAATATTCCTTAAATTTAAAAATATGTATGAAATAAAGCTATTGTTTATATAAAAATTATAAATAAATAAACCCAAATATGTAGGTAAGGCATAACTCGTGCCGTCGGTCGTCTTTAAAAGGATCATGTAAGCTGACAGATTGTTCCCTCCACCACTATGTTAGTGTAAGTAACCAGCTATATTCAATGTTTATCTTGTGTATTGTTCACCAAGCAAAGTGGTAAAATGTGTCACTCACACATCAGTTAAATTTTCGATTACAAAAGCATGTCAAAGCTTCAACACCTAGCTAATAAATCAATAGGACTAAGTTCACCGCAAAAATTGGAAAGAAGCTGGAGTAAGATTTGGTATTATCTGCACCAGTTACCCACCTGTACTTTGCTTCAGGAAAAGATTTATTTTGGCGGTTTGCTTTTATTAAATGTGAAGGGTACATTGAAATACGATATTCATTCTATATTCACTTTTCATCTTCCTTGAAATGCCAGAAAATTGTCAGAAAATATGAAATACTATCCAACCTGTAAACAGATATAATACCATAATGCAGTTTATAAAAGCAAAAATGTGTTGACTTTGAATGGGAAAGGGTTAAAAGTTTTAGACAGCCGGGAGGAAGGAACGTTTTAGTTGTACCAATAGTCAAACAGAGTAAAACAAATTTCCAGAAAGCAGAATCTACCGCCGTGGCCGTCGTCCATCAGACTTATCCGCATAAATGAGTTTGCAGATTCCGTGAATTTGTGCCTTCACTTCTCTGTCAATAAGAAACAGAAGCAACCCGGTTCGGTTGAGAAAAAAAATAAACAAAATTTAATCGAGGGATGTAATTAAATTTCATTGACATAAATTCACTTAAATATCTCTTGGTACAGAGCGCTTGGTACAGTGGTGGCTGTAGTACTCCTCGCCAAATCCAAAGTCGATACTAAATTTTCGCCAAAACAATGATAACCTCCAGCGCGTGTACCAAGAAGGGATTCCAATCTAAACCCGAAATATAGTAAAGGTTTAGTTTAGAGCATAAAATTCGCAATGTCTCTATGGAGAAAATTTCATTTGTTGCCTCAATAAATTTGCCAACACAGAGGAGTCGACTGGCACAAGCAAAAAAAAAAAAAACACTCCCTCGCAGTTGGATTTCGCTTTATACCATCATAGACAATGGCAAAAGGGCCACCGACGAAGAACAAGGCGCAGCACACCCACCCAGCCGACTGTAGACAAATGGAGAAGAAGAATTAGAATTAAATACTATAATAAGCGAAGTGAAACCACGACAATATAGCGAGGATGGAAATCCCGGAACACAGAGCCCCGTGCGGTAAAGTATAGAGGAATGCGATTCTCTTTGCTATATGAGTTTTGCCTAAATGCTAATGCGAATTGGCATCGTTTTGCCATTAAAAACGCTCTTGTTCGATATTCAGTGTTCAATGTACGGTATGAAATTGGGTTTATCGTTTCGATCCATTCGTTTGAGTTTAGTCCTGCCGGATGGATGTATAGAAGAAACGTTAAACTCTCGTGTGAACGGTGAATGCCGCTATTCGCGAACTCCTCTCTACCTCGGGCATAATACGCTTACGTATGTGAGCCATTGGAAAGTCTTTATGGGATATAAAACGCTTTGTGATGGCAAAGGCTATTGATTACCACCCCTCATTGGGACTTTTGCTGGGTTTGTTGCCCCTGATAACATGTGTTGCTCTCTGCCATGTTACTGGATAAAGCGATTAAGGTGTATAGGAACAATGGGCTGTAGAGCATCGACTTAATAGAATAAAATGGTTCAATCTTGTTATGAATACCTATAGTAGTCAATACGGAACACAAAAACCCGAAGCTCTTGCACCACCATACAAAAACAAAAATTGTACATTGCGTTGTTAGGGACTAGGATCTTGTGTTTTAATAATTTTACATTTATATTTACGTTTTATTCTTTCAAGTAGAACAACTTTAATATCGATGCTGTCCCTACAGCATGATTAAGGTAATTTTTAACCTTTTCCGGATTCAACTTTAATTTTTGTTTCTCTATTATTTTTCGAAATGCATCTTCATTTTGTAACTAACAAATAACATTAAATGTTGTTGATATGAAATATATAGAAAAACAAACTTTTCGACATTCAACATTCATTTGGATGCTGACAATCAATCTTTCAATTATTACAACAATAACAAAGTGTCATCCAATTGTCGCAAAATGCTTTATCTTTCATTTTGGTACCTTCTATGGTCAATTGATGAACTTGTAAAGAGTTTGTTTTTTTTTTTTTGGAAATTGAACTACTTTTTCATTGACTAAAACAGCTTTGAGTATATATATTGGAATATTTTTTTCAAATAATAGTTGCAATAAACACCACGAACCTGTTAAAAAAATTCTCATGAATAGCTCTAGAAAACTGCTGCGCAATATATAGATTGAAAGCTCATGATTCGAAAGCGAAAACTATTCCTTCAACAGAACAGTGATAACAGACTTTAGAGGCAGGTTATCCCACGGTTATACTCAAAATATCCCTTTTATGTTTACAAAATAAATAAATTTATTATTTAAAAAAAAATACTCCTGATTCATTCACAGACACATATGTCATTTCATGAAACAGTTTAGGGAAATAAAAAAAAGAAAATGAAAGCATTTAGATATTTTGAATGACTTTTTATTCTTAATGAAATGAGCAATTAGGAACAAAACTTGACCAAAAAGCAATATCCTTTTCTGTTTGTACTGAGGTCTGAAAAATCCTTTTGTCCCTTTTAGCATATTCTTAGTGAGAAAATCCCGCAAAAAGTGATAAATCCCTCGATATGGTATCACTGCCGCACTGTATGATGTGGCTTAGATAATAAAACGTAACTGGCTGAGAGAAAGAGAGAATGAAAATGTGTGCTCGCATCTATCTCTCTTGCCTCTACAGTAATATTCGAAACGAAACGTAACTCTCTCTCTTTTTATGTCACTAACATATATCTCCCTCTCAACTTCCGCTCAAAATTTCCGTAACGCTTTCGTGACGCATTCACCAGCTTACACCCCAAGTCAGCGAACATACGGAGCTGACGGTGCTTCTCTTCTTCCAAAATCCGTACGCAATTTTCACACACATTCTGCAACATTACCATGATTTTCAAAGTAATGTCGCTATATTTCCCAGCGTTGTTCAAGCGTATACACAACCATATTCGTTCAGCGGTAGGATAAAACTAATTATCTGTCAAATCAGACATGAGCTAAGTGTTACCATTCGCGAAATAAGCACTAGTTGAAACAAAAAAGTTAGATGGCGGACCTTTATATGACAACGCAAGCAATCGTTCCGCCAACAAGAATATATAGTAATATTACTTTTTTTTTGTTACAACAATTGCAATACATTTTTTCTGGCATTTTTTCCAAACAGATTTCTTCCAAAAGTTTTCTGGCGTTTTTCCAGATTGCCTGAAAATTCAGGCTTTTATTCCACAACATGATGGTTTTTCATTCAATGGTCGTTGGCTTTTTTTTCTAAAGTTTCCAGAGCCAACATGTAGCCTATAAATATGCAACACATTCATTCTTTTGCTTCATTCTCATTGCAAGCAACAACTTTCCGTTTTGTCTACTTGGACAGATTAGATTAGAATTTAAACTTCTTTCTTAAATTCAAAGGAGTACGGACCAGGAGACGCAGCCCCCACACCAGCAATATATACCTGTCCAGTAACGAAGCCCGCTGGCATATGCGTTCAAGTATTACTACCGATAAATCATTAGAGTCTCAGTAAAGCCAACTGCTGTTATGGTGCCACAGTTAATTTCCTTTTTCAAATAATCACACTCGCATCGCAAGCTCATGACATCCACTCCACATGCATATGAGTAATACAGCTGATGATTCTGCTGATGCCTAGTGATAGTGCAGATGATGCACTATGCGCACCCAAAGCAAAACTTACTCCTCTCACATGCCAAAAAAAAAAGAATTCTGATGGTGCCTCTGGCAACAGTGGCTGCTGAGGACCGCATAATGATGCTGTAGCTGTTGGTGATGCTGATGAGGACGCTTACTGCCGCGCCGATTTCCTTTTTCTCTTCGAGTCTAGCCTGGTGTACGAGGCGCACAAGGACGTACATTCTAGATAGATAGTGTGAGGATGTGTTTCACTTTAGCAGTGGAGCATGACAACAATAGACACCGAAATGAGGCAAGATAGCAGTTAATTTCTAGCACTCCTTCACCTCCCACATTCGTCCTATATTATGTCAAACTGCAGTTTTTGACGCGCCGCTTTTGGTATTTTTTTTTTATTTTTCTGCCAGTCCTGCGACAGTTTCATCAACATTTTTTTTTATTTTGCGCTACAAATAATTACAGTTAGTTTTCAGGACAACAGCACAAGTTTGTTTGTCCTTTAGCACACAAGGGAGTGGATCCTGATTGTACCTTATGTTCGCCAGTTTGCGTTACACTTTTTAGTGATTACTTTGCAGATAATGATGAAAGTCACTTTGGAGGGTTCAAGTCGCTTTGGACTATGTGTAGTAGAGGGTAATTTCGAAGAGAATTCCCACTTTCTCGAAGCAAAATAAAGTAATTAATCATGGGGTAAATCAGTCGGTGCTTGTAGTAGGTTCGCTACCAAACAGCGTGACTGAATGAGGTATCTGTCTGGCGAAAATCAGGACTGCATGGCCCATCAAAGGAGGTTGCTGAAGGGAGGACTCCTTTTCTCGACTGTGGAGCAGACGGTTACGAGGCGCCTTTAAATTATACATGGTGCGGGATGTTGTCCAATCAATTATTTTCGTTTTTTTTTCTTTTAATTGTTTAGGTTGTTGTTGGAAAGAGGTGTGATGTCACTTGGCATTTTGAATTAAAAATTGCCTGGTTGCCAAATGGGGTTTTACGGCTCAGGTGGCAGTGGAAATGTATATATTTAATGAAAAGAAGATAAAGGTGTGTTTAGGTACCGCTGTTTTTAGTTCTCGCAAGTTACCACACTTATTTTGTGTTTATACTTAACCTAGTGGAAATAAAATCTTGTGCTTTTCTAATGTATGCTTTTCAATGGTCTGGAGGTTGGAAATCGAGGGCACGGCTAGGAATAAGACTCCAAAAACACTTTAAAGCTATTGTAACTTAATATTCTCTAATTCACGTTGACTGGGTTAAAAGTGGCCCACAAATCGGCATCTACCTCTCATTGGGTCGGTGTCATGTGTTTTACATTTGTTCTCGTGGAAAATGGATATCACACAAGGAGCTGTTTCTTAAACGCTTTCTTAATTCGGATTTTTTTTTAAATATTGCTGGTGGTTTAAAAATGAAATCGATAGGTGCATTTAATGAAACCACCAATAAAGTCGAACGTTCATAACATAAAAGTTGACTGCAACAAAGATTTGAGACTCAAAAAATGTATTTCAGTGAGTCTGCGTATCACTGAAAAGATGCTCCCATCTTTGGGAATTTAATGCTGTTTTTGGCTATAATATATATGCGAAGATAATTCTCTAAAGGTGTGTAGAACTACGTGTAATTAACCTTCTTCGTTCCTGTGCACGGCTACTGTCGCATGAATAACATATCTACCCATGAGTGATACCCATATATAGGTACTACTTCGTCCCCAGCTCTCTTCTAAACACAAAACATCTTTTAGTCGTTAACCATCTTCGACCATCAAAACTTTCATACCTATCATAAGAACAGACTCATTTCATTGCCGCTCTCTAGTCGTATTTCAACATTTTATTATTTAAGAGTCAAAGTGCAATGGACCATATCTTTGCGTCTGAGTGCCTGCGGGTGTTAAAAGCAAACGCCTCCTTTTATTGCCATCTCTGGGATGTTTACAACGATGTTTTCTTTGATAATTTAGTTATGTGTAGCTAATTGGCTGGTTTTCCATTGGAATATTTTCAAAGTTAGCAAATACCTACAGAGGCTATTTCCATATAGCTACGTTTCTTTGGATACCTCATTGCCTGAGACATTTTATCTACGCAATTGATTTTCATGGCAGCTTCGACCTTGTAAATGCTTTTTTTTTATGCTATCCTAAATCATATATTATCCGCCTAATCCGTGTCAAGAAGCCTGATGAGTTTTCAAGTTGTTAAGTCAAAAAAATCGCCCTGTAGACGGTTTTTGAGATGTAATGCTGATTGGACATTTTTCATTCCAAGGTTACATGTTACAGGGAAGGACGATAGATTCTGGCTGATCGAATGCAAATATTTTTAGTGTATTGTATAGCAACATCTCAAAAATAATAAATTCGGTTCATCCATCAAAACGGATACGATGTAGGTAAATAATATTAAATATGACCCCTACCCAATTATACCAGCAAATCTAACTCTCTGTCATAATCTCACAAAATTTCACTTGAATCAACTTTATTCTTCAGAATGATATTGTCCTTGGAAATCTCAGTTTTGTTTCAGAATTCATGCAAATGACTTCGTATGCAGTCTACTAACCGATGCTGATGGAATTTAAGTCTTTTAGAAATGCCTCTTATTTTTGTCATCACTTGGGTAATGGGTTGTGTTGCATCAAATGGGAATACATTTTCTTTGATTTAAATTCAATTTATTGCAGGTATAGGAGGGACTACTAAAATATGCGAATATGAAAAAATGAATACGAGGACAGCCCCGATAGGTTTTTAACCGTCAATTTAGCAACTGATATGAAGATCAATCTAAACAGATCTGAAATGATGCTCATCTCTAACCAATATAATTAAATCGCCAATAGAAGCTGCCCAAATGAAATGCCCTCAGTATGTTTTGTATAAGAAACACTGGAATGAGTGAAGCTCTTAATATCGGTTGCTAAACGCTGTCCGCAACTAGGACTCCCAGATGAACTCTGTTATCTGAGCTATCCTCTAAACACAGAAAAAAATTGGTTATATTACATCCGACATTTGATTTCAACCAGCCCCGGGACTGCCCTTGATGATTTAAAGTAGTCGGTGGAAGAAGATCGAGAGTTACCGAGAGTACATTTTTACCCTTTTAATAGATATTCGGGACTTTGAAAACACCGATATGGGGCACTCAAACAAGTAGATATGGTAATTTTTCCTGTTCATATATCCAACTACCTGGTACGGTTTAACGATTACAAATAGCTCTTTTCATATTATAATAGTCTGCAAATAATCATATCCAATTTGGGGTATTTTGAATACCACTTGATACAAGGGCTTTACAAACTCTAAATATTTTGTAGGTCATAATATGCAATTTGGTATGAAAACACTAAACAAGATTATTAGTATCTCGGAATGTATCAATATATCGCCCGAAACGGGCAAACTAGTTCCCTACAGATAGGCAAAATATTATTGAATGTACTTACTACCACGATTTTCCCGACTATCACTAGTTATAATAATTTCGCTCTTTGTCCTTTCAAATGTCTTAAGACTACTAATAACAGATATAAGTCATTAGTGAAGATCGTCAATAAGACTTTTCTTACGAACTGGAAAAGAAAGCGTTGAAGGTTAGGCGATATTTGTAACAGCTCCCGGATAAATAGGCTTTATAAAAAGATTTTAACATATGCTCGAAACGTCGCATATCATATAAAATTATTTTATATAATGTTTGAACTGGGTCGTGCTCTACACATAATTGTGTTTCCGACAGAGGCAATAACGCACCATAGCTCTTTCCTATAATCACTACATAGCAAAGCGGATCAAAAGCTGCAAGGCTTAATGAACGTAGTAGAGTTGATTGCAGAAAACAAAAAAAAAATATTTAGAATTCAATTTTCATATTTTGTTCGTGTTTCGGTTAGTTTTTGGTATTTTTATTAAGTTCATACATCCAAAAATTGTTTTATTATTGGCAGGTGTGGCAAAAAAACAGAGAGATAAAAAAAAAACTATCTAGTT
This sequence comes from Cheilosia vulpina, assembly GCA_916610125.1. Lineage (NCBI taxonomy): Eukaryota > Metazoa > Arthropoda > Insecta > Diptera > Syrphidae > Cheilosia > Cheilosia vulpina. The sequence continues at coordinate 3,382,793 of OU744276.1, forward strand.
TTTGGCACCTAGTGTCAAAGTACTCAAAGTTGACAAAAATGTCACACTAAATAATTTAAAGTTCGGTGGAGACGCGTGATTTATAAACCACTTTAGCTAAATAAAGTTGTCGGGAACATAGTATAAGGCTTAAAGCTTGTTTTTTTTTTCTTAAAAGAGCATCTTTTTTTATTTAAAAAAAGCATCTTTTTTTTATTTCAAATATTTTTTTAATTTTTCTTCGATTCAACATAAATACCTACTGACTTTTTATTTTTTTAAAGAATGTGTTTCCACCTTAATCTATTCATTTTCCGAACACTGTAAATGCCATTCTTTAAAAAAATTCGAAACAAATTTGAAAGCTGTTTGTTAAATAAATAAAAATTGTTTTTGTTTATTTTTTTATATTTTGATGTATTGTTCCACTTTACCTAAAAAAATATTTTAGGTATTTTCTTATTGAAAAGTGCATCTTTTGTTTACAAGTTAAGCATTTTTTAGTCAAAATTTGCCACCGTTTTCAAAGAATAATCTGGAATAGAAGACGCCATGAACATAGTTTTCCACTTTTTTTGCATTCCTTTATATTGCCTTTAAAGCATCTTTACTTCTATAAAGTCTTAAAAATATTTTTCTAAGAAGTGGGTATTCTTTAAATCATGATCCGAATCTCTACGGTCTTCGTAGCTTTGTAAGTAGTCTTGCTTGTGTTCCCCCGCACAATACTCAACTCTTCTTAAGTTATTACTCTTCTGTAGCACCGCGCATCTTTAATAAATTACTAATAGGATAAGAAATAAGGCGTTCTCAGAATAACTTGTCGTTTATCAGAAAAGTTAAACAGTGGCTCTTTAACTACGACTTGGAGCAGATTTATAATTTATCTAATGTAATTATACAGTGACAAACGTTCGCCAATCATTGCAAATCACCCCTCTACACAATTTTCTTTTTAATTATAAATTGAATTTTTCTTGTTACACTGAAACTCGATACATTCACAACTAGTTTTTAATAATTACAGAATGTATCTAACTATTCATTCCCTGATGAAAAACACTTACAATTTACTTATGATTTAAAGCAGTTTTCTTTTTTCTTTTTATTTAATTTCTATATAGTTAAGTAAATTGTAATGAAATATTGTATTAAATTCCAATGGAATGAATAAATCTAAATCTAAATCTAAAAATCTAAATGTCAAAACAATGCTGAAAAAAAACTTGTGTCATCTGTTTTTAAAAAAAATTATAAAAATAAGCTCATAAAAAGTACAAAATTATAGTAATTCACTTGTTGAAAAAAAAATATAAAAAAAACTAACATCTTTCCCTTCACGTGGTTTTTGATTTCATCTTGGAGACTTTTGTGGCTATGATTTGAATTTATTCCTCAAGAAACGCTCGTTACTCTGGGGTATCGGTAAAGAAAGCTGATTTTTTTACTTTCCGTTCTCTTTCCTGGACCTGAATTTGAGTAAAGTTTTGCTCAAGAGTTACAATTAACCCAGTCTTCCCTTACCACCTAGGTAGTAATGGATGATACATAAAATGTTTGCAACAGGACTTAAGATATATGGCTTTTTTTTACCAAGATAAATATCTGTTATGTGGGAGGTGCCACGCCCCCTGCTCTGAAACCCATCGTTTAGTATAGGTACTTGTAACATTCTCAGAAGACCCACTTCATATAATTAGGGTTGATTTTCAAACACAAAATGGGTAATAATGACAGCTCTGTGATATTGGGGAGCTTGCTGACCTATGGCAGGCGTAAAACTTCCTAAGAAGACAGCTTTCCGATGGCGCAGAGCTTTTTTACGGGCACCAAACAGCACTCCTAGTTGTATAATTCTACACTAGATGCTTCGATCAGCTTCCCGCCCATAGGCAGATATTTCAAAGCCTTTCGATGTCATTACCCATAAATTTCAGTGATTTTCATGAATGGCTACCTTCATTATATCGGATGCAATGACACCACAATTTGATAGTCAGTAGCACTTCAAAAGTTAGTATACAGCACATTATTTTTTTTATCACATGCATTCCCTCAAATGACACAACTGACAAACATCATAAATATCTCAGAGTCCATAAAGGCATCATATGAATAGCTAATCAATCTATTGGAAAACAGTGAGGCATTTATCCGAGATCCATGGACACGAAGCTTACATTGCCATGATAAATGGTAGTCTTCCTAAAATTATCCATAAATCCATCTTTCACTCATCCACTATGCTTAATTTGTCTCTCTCACCAGGGCAGGATGCATTTTAAACCAGTTTGATTTCAAATATTAACAAAATTCCAAAACGCTCTCCACTCAATATCACAATTTCACAACACTTGGCTGTCCTTTACTGAGTAAATCCCCCAAGGTGGGGTGGGCTGCGGCTGGGTCTGATGAAAAATCCACCCAAGTGTAAAGAGAATTTCAAATGACCTGAGAGCTGAAACTGAGAACATAAAAAAAAAGAGTCCAACCCGCTTAGTTAAGACTTCAGACCATAGCAAACAGAGAAAAGTTAAGGTACCGTACCGACCGACAACTTTAGTGTTGAGTCTTGAGTGCAGATGTCGATGGCGAAGTCCAACCGAAATGTCAAATTTGGGGTGCAGTGCAAATTCCCCTCTATCCTCCATACAACAGAAGAGAACAAACTGCCGCTGTGGTGGAAATGCTCTCTTAAATGAGTGAATGTAAAATCATGCGCAAAAGTCCGTTTTTCAGTGCCTTAACTAGACACTGATAATACTTTCTACGTTGTCCTGCTGCCCCACTGAACTAAAAATGGAACAGCACACCGATGTATGTTACTCGAAAATGTGCTAACTGATAAGGACCAAGAGCCAACTGAGAACACATCTCAAATTTGCTCTCACTTAAGAGAGTTTCGAACTTCGAAACTCACCACACCGAGAGGAGCATCAGTTTCGCCTTCGAGTGTCCCCAACTAACTTCCATGAATGAGTCCTTGCCCTGTGTATTGCCTCCGTTGAAATGGTGATAACAGCATCAATTTCCATTCTTTCATGATGCCGTCGTCAGTCAGAACGTAGACGTACTCCAGGAACGGTTGTTACTGCAAACGGACGCCGATTGATTGCAAACACAATTCAAATCTAACGCTCGCAGTTTTTCGAAAACAGTTTATCTAATCGCCGTACGATATTTGATGGAAATTGATAATGCGACTTAAGTGGATTAATTATAAATACCAAACGTGTGCAAAATTTACATCGGGCTACCATTTGAATATCAAAAGGCCGCTCTATCCTGTTATTATGATGTGGTCACTTTGCATTAATGATTCGTAGTTTTCGGTCGGCCGGTTAGTTAGTTAGAGTATAGTTTAGCGAATGTGCTGTGTGCTTGTGTTTTGGTGATATTTTTCAAACTGCTGAGGTTGCATAATGTGGTAATCCAGTCCATCATCGGGTAGGCGGCACAATCCCGCCAGTGTTTTGGTTGAAAAAGTGGCGCCCAACGGTGGCTTTTGGTCTTGATTGTTTTTTTTTCTAGTTCGTTTTCCGCTTTTCGTGTCAGCGAATAAACAGTGCACGGAATTACCTCGATAGCATTATCTACATATGACAGTGTGTACTGCTTTCGCAATGTTTACACAGAGATAGTTCAAAAGCGCTTCCAGCTGGAGATGGTTTGGACAGTGTTACAACGTGTCACCCTGGGAATTGCACAACTTTTTACTATCCAACAGTGACAAAAACCCCAAAAAAAAAATCACAAATAAAGGGATTAACTGCAATAAAAGAGCATCGCGCGCGCGGTCCCGGGAACCCCCTTAATCGCTGCCAGTACATAAATCCTTTCTGAATTTTACTACACTGTCCGGTCTGCGGAAACATAGGGGAGAGGTCCTTTTCGTGATATATTCTGCTCCCATGAGTGCGTGAAAGCAGTGCTATTGAGAATTAAACATCTGCACTGCTGCTACTCACCTTTCGGGTTCTCGATTTGTTACGGTTCTTCACGGTATATTTTCGTCGGTTTTTTCTTTCGGGGGGAGGGTAGTTTTCACTGATCTATATCCCTGGAAACAATTTATCCCAGATTTATGCAAAGTATATTCGGTGCGAGGTTACAGGATGTGCTTGTCGGTGGTGTGAAACAAAGGTGATGTATTCCACAACTCATGTGTATGAAATCGCTTAATATTGTGCGGCGCCATATGCAAATACATACATATACCTGTTCGGCGGTCCTTTGTGCTTAGGCAGTGTATACAGTCGTGTGTCTGTGAGTATACCTATGCGGTGGCACTTTATCTTTCGGTGACCTTAGGAAATGTGTGATTAAATATCGAATCGATTTGATGGCTTTGGCTAAGTGCTTTTAATTTATTGTATGCGAGTCACGCGCGAATCGTGTTTATTGTATTAGAGCTCGTGGTGGCAGCTAAAAATGCCCACATAGATACGAATACCAGTACGTACCTATAAGGTGTACACAAATTTGCATTCGCATCATCGTCCTCGTCATCATCATTTTTGCACAAGTAGCAAATCATCAGAGGGATAATGGATTACGCTTTTTGGATAATTGGAATTCTCTGCATAGCAAATGCATCATCTGAGGTTATCCTGCGAGTGGACCCTCTGGGTAATTTTTTAACTCTTAGCACTTTCACTGTAAAATGTTGTCATATGATTTTTATTTAGTAAAAATGCGTTCGCAGATATTTTTTATTGAGCGTAATAAATTTTAATTATCCGTAATTAATTTGCAATGCACAGGTATATGTCACGTCACATGTCACGCCATGTAATATTATCAATTTATGCGGTAAAATAAATTAAAACAATCAGCATTAATTTTGATTTGGAGCGTGATGATGATGATGATGTCCGTTCGTGCTGGGAAACCCTAAACACGAGAGATGATAATATTCAAAACGACAAATGGGGGTGCAACAAAATGTGGTAGTAATAGATTAGTTAAATTGACAGGCACCGTAAAACTCTTTGGGGCGGAGAATGGGATTTAAATTTCTAAACGAGCAAGCGCCGGAACTAGGTGCGAGAAAGCAATAAAGTGGAAAACGAAACTTTCTTCGAGTTGAATTTAATGAAGGGAAGGAATGAAAAGTCACCTTTTGTTCCTTTTTTTTTTTGCTACGGGGGGTGTTGATTATCTTGCAGTTCTATGCCGACAATGAATAACTGACTGAATGAAAGGAAGAAATTAATTTAAGAAATGGGTTCTGTTGGTTGTGCAAAAGAAAGTTCAACTAAGCGGGTAATTCATTGTGCGGAAATTAAGTTTCAAGCACCACAAATATAAGCGCGTACTGAGGGATCGGGAAATTTGTTGCCACCTGAGTGGAATAGTTTTGACGTATTGTGACTTAATAGAAAAAGCATTTACCAAGACCGCCTTTATGTGTATGCCTTCGAAATATTATCCCGAATTACTTTTTGGGTAATTTTGCAATTTGAAAAATTAGGTTATATATATATGTATAAATGTACGGTTTTAAGGACCTATTTACCGGATTGTTTTTTCTCAAAATAAATGCAAATATTTAAGGGGATTTTCCTTTTGATATCCCTCTAAATAAATTCACCAACATTTTCGATTTGCATGTGAAACTATGGGTTGGGTTTCCTAAGTCTTTACATGGAATTTGTTCAATGAAGTGTCACCTAAGACGTTGCGTAACACAATGCACTTGCTGGCCTTTAAGGGTTATGATGGTCCATTGTCTGGTTTTAAATCCGTTTATGCATGCACGTAAATATAATATTTTGATTGTTTACTTTTGAATAGGGGCATCTTCATATCCAAATAATAGCCTAAGTAGATATTTTTGCCATTTGAAAATCAAACAAATTGGATGCTTAAAATTGAAAATTTGAAATTGATAGCGCAACAGGTCCATTATGGACCATACTTTGGTTCTAGCTTCTCTTCTCTTTTTGGGACGAATAATAAAATGAATGCCAAATAAAATGTATATTTGAATCAGCTTCCTCAATATGAAGTTGTCTTCGATATAGTATGCATGACTAGATTTTTCTTTAAAGCAAAGTCTGGAAAGGTCATAAAGGCGAATTCACTTACTCTATGAGAATCAAGAAAATAATTCATTTTCCGTGATTTTCATGACAATTAAGAATAGTGTTTGGTAAAGCGTTCTGCTGAAGGGGTATTTCAATTGGGTAATTTGGCTCAAGTATTTTAACTTTGGAACAACGCTCCGAGCCAAAGAAAAATGGCTCACATTTGTCTCAAAACTCAAACGTCACTTTCTTGAAAAAAAAATTTTGAAAAATAAAAAAACTTATTCAGGAAATTAGAATATACTCGACGGAACGCCGTCAGAAAAACAATAGCTAGTTTAAAGTTTCACCAAGTGAACACACCCCTACATTTGAAATTTATTTCTTTACAAAAAACTCCCTCCTCCTTTCATTCAACTAATGTGGCCAACACTTGTGTTGTGTGGTTCGGAAAATGGCGCAACACCCAAAATTTCTTCGAAATAACATTGGTTCGGTGGCTACCGCTTGGCGGTTTAATAATATCAATTAATGCTTAAGAGGCAGTAGCAAGGACCACCAACTTAATGCCAATTAGAGTCTACCCTATTCATACAACACACTCCTCGATGTGAATACGCGAGTCACATTCTTTTTTTTTAGCTATAATAACACCATTTTGTTTTTACTCACTCTCTCGGGTATAGTCCACCAGAATACACTTGAGGTAACAGTACTTTTTTCTAGTTGTATTTCCTTTAAAGCGAATGTAGGCTGGATGCTGTTTTATATGGAATAACACATCCGGCAATTGATTTTCATTAATGCGGCATTGAATTTTCTCCTTGAATGTCCCCTTTAACTTCAAATAACACAATAGAAATGGTGTTAGAGCACGCGATCTAATGGGCCTGTATGTGCACGTCTCCCAATTTCCCAAAGTTCTCGTCACCGAACTAAATTGTATTAGCCTCCGCTAGGGCTGCGCTGGGTTCTTCTGAATCTATGGCTGGGAAACAGAAGAGAGAAGAGAGAAAACTCATTTCACAAAAATACATGAAAATCGCCACCAAGCTTTTAAGCAATTTCTGTATAAATATATAATTTTCAAAAATGGTCATTAAATAATGGCTGTACACTTTTTTCCTTTTTTTAAGATTACCAGTCATATCATTCACTCCGGGTATATTGTATTGTATTCTAAGGTATTGTATTTTTTTAACCTCCGAGTATAAATCAGGTTTAAGTTAATTTTACACCCGACCAATTAATCCGCTTTTTTAAACACGACAATCTAAATCTACATATATCCACAATATTCACTAAAATACATACATTAAACCCGCTGGATTAAGGATGAGTTTAAAAGCAGATTTAAAACAGTTTAAACCGATTGTTGAGAAATTTGTATTATTGTACAAACATAACTTATACAGTATTAAATTCTTACTTTGTACTCTCTTTACTTTTGGCAAATTAATACAGTCGTCAGTTAAAGAAGCGGTTGGTCTCTTATTTATTAACACCAATTTTAACCCGTTTTAAACAACATAGTGTCAAATTTTACAAAAAATTACATTTGATATTTGTTGTTTGTCACTTTTAAATTGATTTGATTTGTGTCCAGTTTTAATTTAAGATGCATTAATTATGCCGAAAAATAAAAGTGAACGTAAAATGAATGAAGCTGGAAGCGAAATATTATTTTTTACTTTTTGACATGAATTAAAAAAAAAAATAAACAAAGATATTTTGTTTTTAACCGTATGCTGTTCTTGATGTTATTAATCACGATCATGTTATTCTCACCTTTGTCTTCGTTGAGACGCATTTCGAAAGCGATGCCCTCGTTCCAGTCGATTAGCAAACATTATTAAGAATTACTTCGCGCGCAATTGGCCGACGAACAACACTACCAGAAAGAGTATGAGGACGGATTTGCGGTTGTGCTGAGGATCGTGGCGGAGGTGGTTTTCGTGGCACCCGCAAAATAACACTTTTTTCAGCTGGAACTATATCCGCAAATGCACCATATCGTAATCGTCAAAGCACATATTCGACGATGAGGACGACCGCCGTTGATTTACAATCAACTGCTGTTTCATCAGCTCTCCGACAAATTCATCTACAGACGACATCAACAAAGATTTCACGAAAGAAGCCAATTTTTTTAGCTTCCTGCTATTATTTTGTTCTATTTTACTTTTCTACTTTTTTGTATTCCCTGCGCCCTGCGAGCGAAGGAATGTCAACATTATGAAATTAAGTTTTAACCCGAGTTAAAGTACTTAAACTGGTCTCCGGAGTGCAGTTTAAGTCCAATCGGATTAGACGATGTCGAGTTTAAAAAACTGGGTTTATGTTCGGGCTTAACGACTGAATATTAATTTAAATAATGAGAATTTAAAATGTTGTATATCTTCGGGAAACTTTTCTAGTCCTAAAGTGAACAGGGCCGATTCTTTTCACTGAAACGAGAGAGTATGTATGCACACGACCATAAAATCTCTCATGCGCAGTAATTGAATATGTTTCACGGGCTAAAATGTAAAACGGTATTGCTGAAACCATATAATCATCTCTGAACGGATTGTTTTTGGACGGCTAGTGCGTTTTGCATTACCCTTTGAATTCAATTTCTCTCTGTATGGTTGGCGAAGTTGAATTAATATTCCACCGTATTTTCAAATTCCAAACTTTCATTATTTTTTTAAATATGTTCAAGACTGAAAACTCCTTGTTCATTCGCGTAGTACCCCATTTTTACTAACTTGAAAGAAAGGGAGCAAAATCAAATCTTTCGTGAATTTGGAACACCCTTTATCCAAGCTTTAGTGGGTCATTCTTGTCTTGCAATATGTAATGATTATTTAAATTAGGAAGTAAATTCATTGACACGTTTTCCCTTTATTTAGAAATGCATTTAAAATTGGCATGCACTAAACATTTTTTGACATAAATGTTTTCATAATTTGTAGAGAAATTGTAGCCTTTTGGAAGCTATTCGTTCCGTCGAGAACACAATTGATTTTTTTTAAATTACCTTAATACTAAAACTAATTATAAAAATGATAAAGAGAGAGGCATTTGCTCCAGCACACGCTCTATTTTTCTAAAAGACCGAATTCTAATAATTAAATAACTCGAAAAAGTGACAACTGACTAGCGAATTTAAGTTTCGCCACTGAAAGGCGTAGCTTCGTAATGACAGTGTTCAGGCAAACCTAGCAGAATTGAGGTATTAGCACTTTTATATTTGTTTACTTGTGCGAATTTATATTTTTTTCGAAATCATTTCATCATTTAATTGCATATCCACTACCAGATTAAAAGATCTTCTGACCATGTTGGGACAAAAAATTTGGTTAAGGACTTATTTATAGTCCGTTCCATCTCGCATATAACACGAGGCTAAAGAAAGGAACCACCTGTTTGATTTTTCCTTGTTCATTCAAAAGATCTTAAAATTGTTCGTTTGTTTGAATCGCTGTCTCGGAAGATAATAATCTAATTAACAAGTATAAAATTCGAGCTCTTTTAAGGTCGTATTTTAATCCGAGTTCTGTTTTACAACCATAAATAAAGGACACAGTCCTGGATTTTCTAAATGTGAAAGTAATCTTGACTTCACCAGAATTTGTGCAGGTTAAAAGCATCTATATGTATGTGAAATGTTATATTTTTTGAGGAATTGTCAATATATATCCCAAGTTAAGTTAAGGGACAGTTTGCATAAATTTGCATTGCTTTCGTTTTGGGAGTAAATAATTCCTACTGCTTCCGAAATCCGAATTACGATGAAACAATAAGCTGATATACATAACATATGCTAAGCGCAGATGGTCCCGGCTGACTCCGTATGGATGCGGCGAGTTCTAGATATATATTTCAATAAAGATTTTTGTAAAAGCACAGACAAGGTCAATAACATCATTGTGACCGGGAGACGTTGCTTTAGATACACGAAATAGGACCTTGACCGAAGCAGTCTACCCCCCGATTGTAAACTTCAAACAACCCGTCTAAGAGCAGAGAGTGGTGGCCCTACTCCTACAAGAAAATCCTTAGAAAGACAACATAAGAAAGCTAGTGGGCTTCCTCACAGGCTACTGTGGCTTAAGATACCACCTCAACAAAATGAACCTTTGCCCGGATAAATAAAATGGATTCTGTCGGGAGGATGTCGAATCCTCTGAACACATCTTCTGTGACTGTCCGGATTTTCATTGGTTAAGAAAACGTGTCTTTAATAGAGCGACTCGTACGCCAGCACATCTAATGAACTCTACTGATTACTTATTGGCCTTCATCAAGGAGGTCACACGTCTCTTAGACTAACTTTTCCACAATGATACAATAGATCTTTCAGGTCGCAGTGGCAGCCATCAGGGCATTGGAAAATTTAAAAAAATAAAAAATAAAGTGACATCTGAAAGCATTACACTTCATTACAACTTAAATATAAGCCGGATTTATTTTTGTCAATATTAATATTTTTCAATATTAGCAAAAGCGTCACTTGGATTCAGGCAGCATACTTGTTGAACTTAACTTCGAATATAGATTCGTGCTGCGGGTAAGTGGACGGCAGTTCTGGCTATCATTGTTCATTCTGCCTGCCAGTGGATTGATGGACACCTCCGCCGGTCAACAACCTTCAGAACTTTCCTATCAAATCTTCAGCCACTACCTTGAGCCTAATACAGCATTTCCATGCTTATTTTTATACGCTTTAGGTCGGAATTTGTATCTCTTTGAGTATAGTCTTCTCATCGGGTGTAACTTTCGGATATTGCTTCTTCCCATCACTAGCACCTCTCAGAAGATTCGAGAAAGATTTGCCGCCTTAATTGGTTTCTTTAAACTGCACTAAATTTTGCTTTTATTTAGCTTTTTGTTTGCATACAATTGTACTTGGGTAGGTAACAAATATTGTTGAATTGAATGGTAAATATTTAAATGTGTTGGCTCAAAAACAGGTGTATCCAATGTTAGTTTTTCTTAAATCTATTTACAAAAATTGTGGTTGTCTTCTGGTCATACTCGTAGTAGATATCGTTGTCACCTCAGTTTGTTCAAGTCCGGGTGTTGATATCTTCAAACTCCATAAATTGTGTCCTACATCATGTCATTTGTTCAGATCTTCCTCTGCTTGGAGCATGATTCCAACTATAAGTAGTTAAACCAATACAAATTTTCATACACAATTTCAAGTGGCATGCTCACATGGAGCCTATGCCTACCTGAACATTTTTCTTCGTAAGCATAGGATTGCATGCTTCATGGTTAAGCAAACACTAAGTACTTGTTCTAAGGAGTTATTTTCGCAGAATGAAAACAAAATTAATTTGCTATGTACCACTTGTCAGATTCGTTTGCAGATCAAAATGTAGGTCAAAAGCCAATTAGAAAGAACGAAAATTAATTGCCTTAGCATTTCAGTGCTTGTCATTTTAAGTTGATTCATCCGTTGCTAGTATAGTTTGCCTTTTGTCTCTGTCACTTCAGTTTAAACACCACGATTCCCTCTTCGTCGTCATCGTCGTCGTCGTCGTCGTCGTCGTGCAATTACGATTTTCCTTATTTATAAATCAAATTCCTGATTTAAGTATGCACCTAAGGGCTTCTTAAGTTAATTGAAGTCCTAAGGTAAACGGCTGGAGGATTTCACTTCTCTCCTGCAAATTGAGTTGGCATCGCATATAATCAGGTCTATTTTTGCTATGCGGTGATTGCTGAACGAGATGTGGCTTTTGTCCTAGCACACACATGAGATTGAGACTCCAGGTGCTAAATAGGGGTTAGTTTGAACATATAATTAATTAGGAATCAAAGGTTTTGCAATTTCGTAGAAGTCATGCCATGCCTTATTCTAATTATGTAATCGAACCAAAAATACAGCCACCAAATGAGAAAGTAACAGCTAAAATGGCTGTTTAAATATTTGCAACTATTTATCGTTGGTTGGAGTGGTTGCTTTCATCTCGACGCTGAATAAAATCAAAACGAAGGTTCCTTTTTATTTGATCGTTCATGTGTGTGGAATATGATGCTATTTATAGTACTTATGAGCCTGTACTCATGGCGTAAACAAATCGTGGTAAATTTAGCGCATAGGGTGAGAAATCATACCAGAACAAACAAAATATGTTGAGTGGATGTGTAGCGTTATTCCAGCCGTGCTCGTTCTGTATATACTCATTATTTGCCAGATTTAAGCTCTAGGTAGAACACTTCAGATTTTAATTTTAATTTTAGCATTACCACTGCCTGAGTAGGTACCTCAGCAGGACGTCATACCATTTCCCATTCGAAGGAATGCAAATTATTTTATTTTTCACCAGTGGTTTACATTTAGCGTGGTTTCTTTTTGATCTAGGCTTGGTGTTTACTTCAAGGCGGTCGGTGCCGTAGGTACCTAGAATGGCGGTGCGTGATATCGCACCAAAAATAAAAGCCAAATTTAGAAAATTGTTATTTTTAAATGAGTCCTTGAGGTATTCGACCATTAATACGAGTGTCTTATACCTACAGGGTAGGCCATCTATGTAGTACTTCGATTTATTCGTAATTTTATTTAATCCAGGTATAGTTCATATAGTTCATAAATGGTAACAGTTTAAATAGAAAAAAAGGTTTACAAAAAAGGTTGGAGGAATTTTGAAGCGACTTTGCGAGTATGACTTAGCGAATAACTTAACTTGGCGGCTTTTCGATTTAGACTAACTGGCAAAAAAAGAAGTACATAAGAATGCCCTGCTGCCTGTATGTATTTTTTCCAATCTTTAGCTAACGGAGGAGTGAAACTTTACTTGTCGGCCGGACATTTCCCTACATCTATTTATTTCTTTTGAAATCATAGGGTATTTTGACACTGCCAGCTGTTTCCCGTTCGACATCTTTACAGAAAGTCAGTATCATACCTCCGTGGAACGAAACGAGTCGCTTTACGCTTGAACAACGTTGGCAAATATTGAAAACTTATTTTCATAGCGAATGCTGTGTAGCCCAAACAGAATTTTTGGCCGAAATGAAGCACCCACCGCGCCTACGGTAGGTACAGAATGAGCTACTACGAAGTGAGCCGAGGCAGCCACTTGAACGACGTTGTGTTCTATAATTAATAAAGCAATAATAAATGGAAGCAATATAATTTTGTTCATTTTATTGCATATTTTTAAAAAACAAAAAGAAACAAATATCAGATATATCGGCGGAAGTGTCCACTTAATGAAATATATCTATATATATACATACAAATTGAGTTTGATTTTTTTTTGTGGAAGGTGTATGCATTGTGAGATTTTACTGTATGTATGCATAGTAAATATATGTTGGCATTTCGTTGGTATCATTATATTAATACGTGAACATCAAAAGTTTCGGTAGACTTTTTAAGTATTTATTATGAAATGAGGAGAACAAAACTTATATCATTCGAAAGGTACTGTGCCTTTGATGTGCACAAACCAAAAATCGTGGGTATATGTTGCCATTAAGGCTGGTAAAATTAAGTTATGAATTCCCCATACAAAAGTGGTAATTGAAAGGATTTTGGCGACATTCAGTTTGTCGCCGAAATATTACCATAGTAACGTAGGTATTCAAATATAAATCATCTTAGATTAGAAAATGTTTCCAATGGAGCAGCTCATTTATGTATTTTTTCGATATCTAGATGTCGCTCTTTTCGTTAATAAAAAAAACATGAATAACGTAAATAATTGTGGTAGGTTTTTTAGTATTACATTTTACATACTTATAAAAGGAATGGCCGATTTGCGACCACAAGCGATATTAGTTTAAATTGCAATGCACGACTGGTTCGCACATAAATTGCTTCTCTTTACCTATAGTTTTGGGGCTGAAAATAATCAGATTTTACCAAGCCCGCCAAGACATTTAGTCAGCAGTTACGTGTCTTTTCGAAACTGTTTTAAAAATGTAGACTCTAGGCGCTAGGTTAGAATATTTAACACAAATAAGCAATTGGTGAACAAGGTCCGTTCAGTGTTAATTTCGGGAGGCTCTAGTCACTATGACTCCTTTTTGAAAGCCTGAACTCCAGACTCAACTTTTTGAAAATCAGTGAATTCGGACTCCTTTTAAAAATGTAGCAAGTTTTTGCCATAGGTGATTCAAAATTGTTCAGCCTATGTGGTTGAATTCGAAGAACTAGTTTTTACCTGAATTTGAATTGTATTTATATCGGTAATTAATTACAGTGTCTTTCTTTAAAAAAGAAAAGAAAATATTAAGATCAAAATGGGGCTCTTTTTTTCATCCGGGACTCTTTCTGAAAATTTTCAGAGCTAACACTTTGTCCGTCCTAGCTTTGCTTTCCACAACTGCATCCGCCTTTGTGAGTTTATATTTTTGGGTCGAATGGAGGATAAAAAAAAACATCCTTACCCCTTAAACAGTAACCAGTGGGTGTGTCATACATTAGCAATCCACTGTTAGATAAAATATAACTCGGAGACAGTTAGCAAGCTAAAATTTTAGACGTAGATCTTCAGGACTTTATAGAATATATGTGCAGGGATATATCATTTCATTGCATCGATGATCCAGCATTTATCATTTGGGTTAATATATTCCTCACAGAATCGATTTTATCTATCTTGAGGAGTCTGTTGCGGAACGAATTGGGCTCTTCCTAGTGACTCAGCAGTGAGCTGAAATTTTTCCAAAAAGGTTTTAGTCCTTTTTTTTGTACTCAGAATATCTCCTGCAACCGGTTTATGTACAGATTGTAGATTTTCCAGTGCGCATAGCAACCATTTTGGCATCGCTCTTCATTCCTTAAAATTTTCGAGCAATTTTTTTACATACAAATTCGTACGGTCGGTAGAACGTTCGCTTGGTCTCGTCAACTATCTCAATTCAAAGCATTTATATCAGCATTTTAGCATATACTTCTGCAAATCAAGTTCTCTCGGAAAGGTCGACCTTCTCCAATTGGTGCGTTTTTCTGCAAAGCCAACTCCAGCATACATACTGCATAAGGTATATTGGCTTACTACCGCCACGTATACGTCCTCGTTCAATTTTCTGGATTTTAAAAGAGAAATCTTACTCAACATCTAAGTACGCTCGAATTTATCCCTTTTCTTCTCGCTTCAGGGTTGAATGGTTGCAGAAACAATGAAGTGATGCCATCTTTTGTAACGATAACATAATTTGAGTATGGCAATATGCATCACTAGCGCCATCTACCTGCAACGACACGCAAGTGACTATAGAGGTATAAGATGGACTTGAGCGTTGAGAACATTCGTACTTTAGCCGTAGAAGCAGAAAGAAGTGACAGATATTAACGTGAAGAAAATAATAAAAATTAAACATATTGTCTTGCATTTACTTTAACACTGTTATACAATTATAAAAGTAAAATTAAGTAGACTTTGCGTCACTTTATTGTGAAGTAAAATTATAAAACTGTAATTTTGAAACAAAATCCTTAAAAATATGACTGCCATTTTATACTTTCTCCAACTAGGGATATGAAATTCACATTCTTTAAACAAAAGGACTCACTTAACTTTGACCTGACATTCGCTCCCCATATGCACGCATATTATAGATGCCAGAGCATTAAATTCATTAAGTAATATGCGGGCACCAGTAGTTACTTATACCCATCCTCTCTGTCAGAGACATTACCTTTAAGTTCCAGCATAAACAAGTCTTTTATATATATTCATGTATTCGTGATCCCAAAATTAAGCTTTAAACCTAATTACTCAGCCAGTTAATCGGATCTAATTATTAGAGCATGACACACAGTAATGAGATGACACCACCTCATCATAAGGCATGTGCACAAGTTCATGCGCTAAACAAGACGTATCCAACTTATTCACGAATAATGTTCGCATAATGTCTCTAATGCACGTCATTCCAGAACTTGTGGCATAGTAATAGCAACATGAATATAACATACAACATCTTGTCATTACCATAATTCTCCCTTTGCTTTGGCAGAGGAAAAATAATTCCAAAATAATACCTCAACTTGTTGTTCTTCTAAGTGAATCCTAATGACTATCTAATAGCCCAAACAACTAAGAAGAGTCGAGAAACTTTCCAACAAACGCCATTAAAAAATAAACTTAATCGTCAAACAAAGTTTTATTGACATATATATATCAATGATTCCCACCAATTAATTTGCTTAAGAAAATTAAATCTCATCATTGGCGTTCTCAATTTTTGTTTGTTAATTTCCCAAAATAAAGAAAACACAATTGCTGTCTCTGGCCATTCCACAAAAGGAAAGGCGTTATACGATATGTACGATTACGAGTACAAGTACGAATTGTTTTTCATTTTCTCCATTCCAAATGCGGATTAATTTTTTAATTGGTTAGCGCTGGCTTTGTGCCTTCCTCCGGATCGCGATGGAATTATAATGACACATTTAGTCTACTAATTGAGTAGGACGCCAAGTTTTGGTTTGTTTTGTATATTGCTGGCGCCCAACGGCAAACACTTCTATATGAATAAATTTAAACCTAACTCTCTAGTTAAAATCCGCACAACCAACGGTTGCCTGCTTTTTTGAGATGACTGACGGAACTTTTATGCGCTGCGCATATATTTATATTTTGGGGATTGTTTTGTAATTGGAGTATCGTCGAGAGGATTATTTAAGTTCGACTGGAACGACGATGTGGAACAATAAATTATGTCTAATTTAGCTCATAGTCGTTTTACTGGGTTTGCATAATAAACTGGGAGATGTTCTTTGGGGGGGCCCATGTCTAGCCTAATCGAAGCAGAGCTTATGTATTTACTCAGAGAAATATATGTATGTCATCGCTTTCATCGCACAGCTAAACATACAGCAATGAATGGTGTATTTAACTTTGATTTTCTTTGGTCAAAGGGAAATAACTACTGCTATGAAGCCAAGCACGTGGGATGGTAATAAAAGCGGTTCACTGGGTCAGCTCGGGCTATACGCTACTCATTAAGTTGGACCAAATTTACTGAAGGCGATTAAAAAAGCTGCTATATTAGTACTTGTACGAGGAAAACCTTTTGTGCACTAAAAGAAAGATTGATATTGCCAGATAGAGGCACGAACTATGGATAGAGCTGGTGGTTTTCTTATAAATTGGCTGACATAAAACTCAGCAAATTGGCCTTTGAGGAGAGAGTTTGTTTATTAGGAAAAACAAATCTTCCTCACTGTTTTGAGAGGTTAATAAATTAACTCTGGCGTTTATTGTTTTCAGCAATTTTTGGCAAAATTTGTACGATTTCAAATACTACTCTCGCCCTGAATTCTTCACAAAGATATGCAACACAGAATTCTAAAAAGCTGCAAAAAGTCAGATTTGGGAAGCTACTGTGTAAATTTAGAATTTTCGCACGGTGTTTAGCTAGCATTGGCTCGCTTAACACTATAATTTGCGATAGACAACCGCGTACTTTGTTTGAAATAATAATTTTATTTTTAATTTCCGAAGTGGTTGTTCCAACTAAAAACAAGTAAAAGTGTTATCATCGGCTTGGCCGAGCTTTGGTACTCTCCACTGCATACAAGCCATGCAAAATTGGTTTTGTATGCGAGGTACCAGAACTTCTTGACCGACTTAGCCCAACTTTATATCAACCTTACGACGATAAAAGTAAGTCCTCTTACAAAATTTCACTTTGTCGTGTTTTCAATATGTGTTTTCTAATATTGGTTTTGTACGGGAGGTAGCAGAACTACTCGGCCGACATAGCCCATTTACAAACTCAACCTGACGACGATAAAAGTAAGTCATTTCACCAAATTTCATTTGCCTATGTCAATTCATTTGGGCGCTATCGTGCTTTCAACAGACAGACAGACATGGCTAAATCGATTCAGAATGTGATCCTGAATCAGAATATATATACTTTATGAGGACTCCGGTGACTCCTTCTTGGCGTTACAAATGTAATGACAAATTGAATTTACCTTCCTGTGGAGGGTATATAAAGAAAATTATTAAAAATGATCAATTTCGAAATAAATTTACCTAGTAAATCCTGATAGGTATCACTCTTGCGCAATTAAAATAACCAATGATGGTAAAAGGGACTTTTTGATATTTAATACTGACTATTATTCTCCTTACTTTTTACTATACGCGTAAAAGGAGACGAGAGATAAGAACGACAGTAAAACAATGGGAAAAATTATGAATGCAGGTGTTGCCAAAGTTACATTTCCTTATCAGACTCGTAGTAAACCTAACTAGCTATACAGTTTCAATATTTTTATGGGACACAATTCAATTTATTTGGAGGAAATTGTGGCTCAATGACAAGCAAAACATTGAAGAGTGTCAAACTTCGTCGCACAACGAGCACGCTATTTATCACTGATGTTTCTGAAATATTTACGATACTGGTATACCGCTTAGTTGGCGCCAATCAAAGTTTGCCCCATGTATGCACAAAAGCCAGCCACAAAGTCAATCATCAATATCTGTCGTGGCCTTGTTTAAACTATTTTCCGTTTCCATTTCCACACTCTTCAGAAAAAAAAATTAAAATTGGCAACCTCAACTTCCATCATCAATCATCACCGATGTTGACAATTGTTTAAAGTGACAAGCACATTTCATGTTATTGTTAATTAACAATTGCGTCAGTACTTATGTAAAGTTGTTTATCCAATAAGTTAACAAGAAAGGCTGTTTTATTTAATCATTGCCGAACATGATATAGTAGAAGTTCGAATGCATTTGCAGCTTTCTATTCATAGCCACTTACGGTGGACAATTATTATTTGCAGGCCATCGCTTATCAAACTCTTACCGAATGTTGAACAAACATTTAGTTTTATTTTATTTTACTCTTGTTATCGGTAGGTAGCTGTTATCACATTTGTGATGAGTATGAGTGAGCCTTGGGTAAATACAAAATTAATTTAAGTATAAATGTTTGTTAAGTCAATGCATTCAATGAGACGAGATCTGAATGAGTTTATCATGGAAAAAAAATTCAAATGTGGCAAAGTCGTCCAATAAAAGCTTGGGGCAACCTGTCTCCAAATTTGTTTCGATTCAGATTTAGAAGATGGTTAGGCCAGCTTTGCGTGTTCATAACTTGTTCATGTTTTAACACTCGGTATGCGTTGATAGGTCTGGCTGCCTTTGACTTAGTCGTATAGAAATGGGCTACTCGCTTTACCAACTAGCTAGGAATGTACCCCTTTTCTGTTCCTTTTGTATTCATAGCAGCCTCTTCTTTTTGGGAGGGAATCTGCTTCCATAAGTTCGTTGAATCTGACGGGAACTACTTCGGCTGCTTCATCAGATTTTCTTAAGCTCGTATTTAATCCATACGGCATAGAGTCAAATACCATCGTAAGCTATCTTCATGTCACCCTTGTGCACTCGTATAAAGTAGGGTAACATAATTAGAAGGGAACTAAGCTGATTCGCTTGGTGATCCACCAATATATTCCCGGGACATATTTTTGCTTATAATTTCTAGATTTTGAATTTCAGACTGTTGTCCAAAATCATATAAAAAAGGCTTACAGCTTCTTGTACTGGTTTCAAAATGGCTGAGGTACTCTGCTGCTCTTCTGCGGCTGCTGGTTAAGGGAATGGTCTCCGTTTGCTGGTCAGCTAGTTGCAGACCGAAGAAGTTAGCGTTCAGAGCGTTTGTATCAGAATCTAGTGACATTAGCGAATCCAATCTTGTTTATCCCTTTTGGTAGCGTTAATCTTTTATTCTCACATATCCCTTTTTAAACTTGCCCAATACTCTGTTGATGTTTCTCAAGACTCTGTCAATGTTCCATAAAATGGGATCGAGTGCCTATCCTCTCGAAACTCGAGCTGTAGTATTTCCTCGCCTCCTTCATATCTTTGTATTTTGATTGCGACCTTATGCTGGGTATATCAGGGCGTATGGATATTCCAGGTTAACGGATCGAAACACATCCTACATCCCTTAAATCAGTAAGAACTCCGCTAAGCACACTTGCAAGGAAGATTGACACTGAATCCTGGAGTAGAACTAACCTTCGCTGGACCAATCTCATTACCTGCAAACACACAAAGGAACTATGGCCAGAGGTGAGCCAATAGAGATCTAAATGTATGATCGGACTTAGCCGCAAAGATCTTTGCATTCTCACAGAGGCCATCACTGGACACTGTGCAATATGCGTACATGCGAAACGGCTGGGAATAGTCCATAATGATTTTTGCAGAAGCTGTAGGGACGTTGAAGAATAGAAACAGCAGAAAGAGGATTCTCAACAGTTACTTCTTCGACGACTTAGAGGATCTGAAGAATGCCGATCTTAAAGTACTACTGAGATTCATACTCAAATCTGGGTGGTTGTAATAGATATAGACAGACCTCATATCGATAGGTACTCTAAGGACGTCCTAGAGAATATGGTTACAACAAAGCTTAAGAACCCATGAGATTCATACTAAATTTATGTAGCTCTAATATGAAAAGCGGTCTACTTCTTGTTTTTCATGGATGGTTCCCGTAACTAGACACAATGAACCCAACTGATGGTCTATGTGAAGCTGTGGCAACCGCCAAAAGAGCACCCATTTACCAACCAACCTTCCTACGACTGCTGCATGCAACACATATTGCATGGCTACGGCTAGGGTCACTACTCACTATTCTTTTAAATCTCTCCGGATCTAATGCCAACTACATCATTGAGAAAAAGTCTTCAAAGAAGGTATATTGATTAATTTTGTTTATATAGGTAAGCAAGTATCTCCTAAGCCTCGGAAGAGCTCCATCCTAAAGACATTTTTGCAGTTTTGCCTTACAAACACCTGGTCCCTATTGAACATGAACAGCTGCAATATCACGAATATCCCATTTAGTCAGAGCGCTTTTTGTCGTTTATTTTCCTTCACGCTCAGAGTAAATAAAAAAACTCTTACCCCGCTTGTTTTGTCGGCAGTATACTTTTTGTTACGAATTAAAGAAAACAAAAACTTCAAGTACAAGTTCGCACTTCTAACAGCCACTTCAGAGCAGCTTATCAAACTGCTACGTTCATATAACATACTGATCAAATACAAAATGTTTGAGATTCGTTATCACGGATTCGAAAGTATAAAAACGGAAAGTCGGCAATGATTCTACAATAGTTCCGTGTTAAACAGCTAAAAATGAATTTCTTAGCCAGTCTGGTGTGCATTTTTGCACTTTTCGCCGTAGTGATGGCCGGGGAGATAGTTTGTCCCTCGGAGCAGAGTGACCAATCGTATGTGATTCAACTCCCATCGCCGGATAATTGTTCCCAGTTTTACAAATGCGACAGAGGAAAACCGATTCTGCAGACATGTCCCGGTTCGCTACACTATAACACAAGGACTAAGGTATAGTAAAACTTTTTTGAAGAAATCATAGATGCTTTGATGTTTGAATTTGCATAGGTTTGCGACTATCCGACAAGCGCACGCTGTACTTTGGCAAATAATAACCAATAGAAGACGGTAACTGATGTTGAAGGATTATCATGAGATCAAAATGTAATAAGAGAGTTTAAATAAATCTTATTTGTTGAAGCAAAGAGTTGTTTTATTTAATACTCGATATTAAACCATCTAGTGGTTTCTTTTTAAATCATATGTTTTTTTGATACTGACAGCTGTTTCCCGCTCGAAATATTGACAGAAAATCAATATCACACCTCCGCGGAACGAAATAAGTCGCTTGACGCTTGGGCAGCGTTGGGAAGTATTGATAACTTCCAAAGTGTGTGCTGAGTAACTCAAACAGTGCTTTTTTTGAAAAGAAGTTTGGCCGAAATGAAGTACCCACCGCGCGTGCTGTACGCAAGTTTGTACAAAAAGTTCGTGAGACTGGTATGCTAGTGGACAACAATCATGTCGAGTAGCCAATGCATCCACAAGAGAGTGACAGTTTGGTGCGGATTGTGGAGTGGAAAATGAGGCTGGGAACGTGAGGCTGGGCGTAACAGAGCCATGATAACTGAAATTGAAGACATGGTTTTGGATGACCTCTGGTGCATGCAGGATGGCGCGCCATGCCACACAACCCATGCCACAATCGATCTTTTGCGCACCAAATTCCCAAATCGTGCTATGAGCCGTCTAGGCGATGTCAATTGGCCGCCTCGGAGTTCCGATTTGACAACTTTGGACTTTTTTTTTGTGGGGAACCGTGTAGGACTGATGTTATGCCAACAATCCGGAAACGATTCAAGCACTTACGGCCAATATCATCCAAGCAATGCGTGAGCTACAGTCCGAAACCTTCAACAATCCTTGTTTGGGAAATTGGAGTGATAGAATGCGTTACTGCGAAGACAGCCACTTGAACGACGATGAAAATTACATTTTGTTCATTTTATTGCATTTTTATAAAGAAACTTGTATTTGGCCCACCCTGTATGTTTCAATCAGCAAAGGCATACTAAATCTAGGAGCTGCTATGAAGTATTCGTGGAATATTCTCTGCTTAAATGTCAGGTTAGATCTTAAATTTTTTAAAGCCGATAACAATAAAACATATCCTATATTTTAATCACAACATTTTGCACTACTACTGTGAAATCCGGAGACATTTTCAAGAGCTTGCAGGAGTTATTAAATCTGCTCGCAGTTTCTTTTTCAGATATTTTAAAAGTATTTCACTCGAAAGGGTGACACAAGGCATACTCGATGGATATAAAAAAACACGCCTATAAGAAACGCTAGATCTACTCGCAATTTGCAATATAAGAAACATTTTGTTTGTATTCTAGAGGTTTCTTATTTCCATCGAGGAGAGGAATCCTATAAAATATTCTTTCCACATAAAGGTGTTCAAGAATACACGTGGCATAGTGTTCTAGGCTTCATCACGAGCCCTTTTAGGGATATATATGTTCGAATATAAGTAAAAGTTCAACAGGTTCTTCCAGAAGTTGGAGCCTTGTAAAATAAGCCTGTACCCTTAGTTAATTGGCCCACCAAAATGATCACAAATCAGCGGTCAGCTTTCAAATGGCTGCCTCAGAAAAATGTGTTGCAAACGGCAGGTTTTAATAAATTCCAACTAATTATCTCCGCAAGGGACTGCTGATTGAACTGCTGTTTATTAGACATTCCCCTGACAGCGGTCTTCATTTATTCAACTTAAACCACTCTGTGAATATGATTGCGAAATAATCAATTGCGTTAAATTATTAACTGCAATGATTCGAACATTTTAACTCTCACTTTGCCGTCCAGAACACTGACGACTGACAACAGAAAATATGAAATGTAGGTATGGATGTTGGCAGTTATCATTTTCTCTTATTCTGGTTTGTTATAAACAATGCAAAAGGTGAATTAAACATTAAATTAACTAGATTATTTACGAGCCAGTGAACTGTGTTGAAATGTGAACACCCCCTGAGAGAGGAAGATTTTAATTAAAACTGTCCCCTCGAAAGCTGCTAATTGGTCCAATATTGGTATAGTTATAAATATATACATATATATGCTAGCAGTGTGACAATAAATCAAAATACAAACCGCACAATTCCACTCACACACTTCTCGCTTGACTCGCATTTTTGTGGTTGTTGAACTGTAGATGACACCACTGTGTTATGTACATTTATTATTAGCCGTTACTGGATCAGTCAGACATTATTTAAAACAACCACAGTTATGACGTGCAAAGGGGTTTTGTGTCACTTGCTTTGAAATCGTAAAACACCCTAAATCTTAGCATATTGTAAACACGCAAAGGAGCCAGTCGATTGTGTTAATTTCCAATCATACTTGGTAACTCATTTCATAGTACATAAAGTTTACACCAATTGAGTGCTGTCATATTATCGAACTACAAAAAAGGACTATAAAATGCATATTCTTTCCATGAGTGATTCCGCCGCCATTAAGCGGGATTGTTTGATTGTAAAATATTTAATGATTCAACGGATTCATATCGAACATTTATGCGAGGGAAGAGCACGTACATAATTCAAGATCCGCATTTTATGAGCTGTTTATGGATTAAGCCATAAAAAATTACAGAAATTTACTCGTTTATTTTTCTCGTATACAATCGAAAACCACGCTTTAGCAAGGACATTAATAAGTTGAAGTGAAGCCCCCTCGTAAATGTAAACAAATGACAGTCTTTTTATTTACTTATCAATCTTCGAAATAAAATGTCATCCGAGTTGACGCCCGAGTGGTTGTTAAAATCTTTTAGTCCCAACAAGTATTACAAAACGTGCGAACTTTGCATGCGAGTCAGAGACGGCAACTATCTTGATATTATTTAGAAAAAAAATGCAGTCCTGGAGCACTAGATACGAATATCAAATCGATATTACTTGAAGGACAAGTATTGTTTCCGCGAAAAATTGAATGCCCGAAGTTGAAATAGGCCTTATGCTCATATGATCTATTCCCATGGTTTACAACAAAAGTTGGATCTTATGTGAGCATAATAAAAAAAGGTCTATTAGCAAATTATAGATATTTGATTTTGAATGAGCATAACGTTGGTAGGGAAACACAAAAAAATTATACCTGGCAACACCTTTTTTGTACCGGTATTAACCAGATACCCTACGCCATCAGTACTTAGCTCTGTAATTAATCAGCTCTAGCCCAGGGCACTAACTAGTTCTTAGTGCCATTTGATATGCGCTCAGGCTCCGACTATTCAGTTTATTGAACCTTTCCGTGTATTTGTTGCAACATGCGAAAACATCATTGAAAATTGTCGTTTTTAATGAACTACTAACTGATTTCCTTACAAAAAGTAATAAAGACAAAGTGGCAACACTTTATTTGCACAGAATTTAAGCTTATTTG
Source organism: Cheilosia vulpina (assembly GCA_916610125.1). Classification (NCBI taxonomy): domain Eukaryota; kingdom Metazoa; phylum Arthropoda; class Insecta; order Diptera; family Syrphidae; genus Cheilosia; species Cheilosia vulpina. The sequence goes on from OU744276.1 coordinate 3,407,583, forward strand.
TTAAAAGGCCAGACAATTTCATATTTTTATTTAAAGACGGATCAGGATCAGATTCTTCTTTAAAATATATGAAGACTTAGAGAATCTATATTTTAGTAATTTTCTTACCCAATACCAAACGTCGAAATCGTTGGTTTCCGTCGAAGAAGATTCGACTTGGTTTGTCAACTTGTTGACTGAAATGGAATTCCTTACGGCGGTTGTCCACTACGTATTCAACTCATAAACCGATTCTGCCCAGCAGCTTTTTTTAACTCTGTGTAAGCCTCGAAAAAAAAACCTATAAAAACAAATATTTCTAGTTACTTATTTATCAATTCGTTGCTTACTGCATGACTGCGCTCTTACAACTAACTCTCTAGTCTCTCTAATTTTGTGTAGAATGACCAGATCAACACCCAGCAAAAGAACAAAAATTAATAAAAATAAATAAAGTCAAGTCTAACTTTAAATATAAAATAATAATAATAATAATAATAAAATAATGGCACTGAATACCTAATTATTGACTTTTATTATTTTTTTTGCCGTTTGCCAGAATTTGTTTTAAGAAATATGTTTTTTTCTTAGAAAAACAGACACGATACCATTACAAAACAGATAAAAAATGATGTATTTACTTTAACCCTAGAAAGATAATCATATAATAAATAGCGTAAACGATAATCATACGTCTGAGGGACGTATGACACTTAATTAGTGTGTTTAATGAAACCCATGTTGGTAATTTTGATCATATATTAGTATTTTATTTAATTATGTAGGTAATATCGAAATAAATAAATTAATGAGTGCAAATAAAGTTTAATATGAACAATACAATGTTTCCGCGCCATACGTCTCGCGGACGTAGATTATCTTTCTAGGGTTAAACAGAAATTGAGCTGTCAAATGAGTGGACAGACAGACAGACGATTGTTAAAATAAAAAAAAAATGGTTTTGTGTCCAGAAGAAGAAATGTGTTCGGGTACAATTATATTTTAGGTCGTATTCTTACCAGAAAGATGCAGAAAATTTGTGAATAAGTTTTAAAAAAAATGTGTTGTTGTAGTTTTGTGCTGCGAAAAACTTCGTAAACTGAGAAACCCCAAAAAGAAGAAAAATTGCATATTTTTTTTCAAAAAGATACCGGATATTTTTTTTTAGATATAAAGAGGACATATCCTGTTTTAAGAGGACATCTGGTCCACAACCAATCTTTTAAGCTCGTTCACTTGAGTACAAAGTCACTTTCAACATTTTAGTGTTAGTTGAATACCGCACTCAATTACTGTTAAATGACGCCACACACGTAGTTGAACAACATATGTATAAATAATAAATTCCTCGAGTTGCCCTAGTGCTGTTTGAGATGGTTGTTCAAGGAAATGATAGACGCTTTTATATCATCCTTCACTTTTCCAAGCTTCAATGTTTGGGCAACTCGTTGAACACACTCAGCTATTCAAAAATTCCTTAAATATTTCGAAATAAGGTTCGCCTTCCATTGTTAAATCCGGCCTAAGAAAACAAAAATTTCAAGAAGTTCAGTAATAGATTGAACGAAAATATGTGTCCAACGCAATGCACAACCATGTTCAACGAGAAACTCGAGCTCGCACACTACTCGTACGATTGTTGAGCAATGCGTTGAGTAGCAATCTCCCACCTGATAAAAAGTGTTAGTTGCATAGAATTGAAAGCAATTGAACATTACAATAGAATATTGTGTATAAATCGAAATTGATGCATTGCACACAAAGTGGACGATAGCCATTACATTCAAATGAAATGAATAAGGAGGGAACTGTTGAACATAGTGACCAGGAAAATGTATTTCCTTAAACCAGGTATATAATGACAACTTGAGCTCAGATTGTGTCTCACTGCATTAAACATACAAAACAATTTATAAAAAGATACTTTTATGATTGGGGAATGGTCTCCTTCTGAGGCGTTTGTTCCGATTGAATTAAGAACTCAAACGAACATTTTTAGGCATTTTATTTTGGTATAACTGCGCTATCAGTGGAAAGATTGTTTTATCAGTGAAGATGGCGACTACCTAGCTAGCTCCTCGCTTGTCGACATTGATCAACCTTAAATCCACCTACCGGACTACATGAAGAGCATACTAGATTACCTGAAAATCTGCTTTTCCAAACGATCTATTTTTTTTAACCAAACTTAAGCCAGGGTATTATAAGTAGAAGGCATTTCAATGAAAGAAAAGCTTTCTTAAATTACATTGTCATGACAATAAATTCAAATATAAAATGCGCTCCATCCAAAAAATACTAACATGAATAATTCCTGGAAAATATTTCATCTATACCTCAATTAGGCATTCAGAGAAGCGTTGCCAAGTTACATCGTTATTACCTACCAATCTACACCACCAATAATTAATCAAAAAACATAAGCCTGGAGATTCCCTAGGGGACAATGAGTTCATCCACGTGAATAAGGCATTTACGTAAAAAAAAACTTTATTAAAAGCAAAAACAAATAAGTGGGTAGTGTCTGTTTGCCTACCTACATTAACAAAAACAATAGTAATATGTTTTATATAGAAATATAGTGTTCTATCTCGCAAAACTATATCCTGCATTATAAATTAAATGTAATGATTTGTATTCATTTTTAAGCGGTTTGAAAGGAAATCCAACTTTATAACGCTGATTTACACAAAATCCTTTTCCGTAAAAATTGCATTGAATAATACATTGAATGACCGGAAATTATGTGCCTCGCGTGATAGCCTTGGGTCACCATTAAGTCGTCGTCCATCCAAAATAACATTTCATCTACATACTTTCGCTCGAGGCTATTTATCATTGAGTATGCACAGTGGCTACGAAAATATAATCCCATCGTTTCGGTTAAGCACTCTGAAGCTAAGCTAGTTAAATATTTAGCAGTGATTTTATACTACTGTGCTCTCGAAAATATTGTGATTACCTTAAGTGGTACGGTGGCGAGCTCTTTACAATATGTTTAATTATTTGGGTTAGGTATTTGGCATTACCACATACCTACCACGTTACTAGGAAGTGTATCTTGGTTGGAGTTTATTTTTACATAATCTAAAACTAAATTCAGAGATTGTTCTGGAAATAAATGTTTGAAACTTTGAAGAAATAGAATTCAAAGCAATTTTAAGTGAATCGGCCAAAACTACTCTATTCGAAGTCAAATTTGTTCATTCTTTTGTTTCATTTCATCCTGTTGATATGATGATGGGTTTTTTATTACCACAGTTTTTTGTCTATATCATCACCATTATAATATTAATACTTGAACATGAAAAGTTTCCGTATACTTTTTAAGTATTTATAATGATTTGAGGAGAATGAAACGTATAACATTCGAAAGGTAATGTGCCATAGATGTGCCCAAACGAAAAATTGTGGGTGGATATATATATGTAAGTTGACTATCCGTCCATTATTTAAAAGGACAAAAGAAAGGTCTTTTCTACCTTTATTAAAAAAGGACGGATTTTTTATTTATTTTTGAAACAGTCCTTTAAAGCACTGACAAAGAATTGAGTTAAAAATATTATATTCTTAATGAATATGATGATATTTTGAAATCTTAACTTAAGCGACTTAAGGTGGCGCTACATTCCGGGGTGGACCTGGGCCTCAACCAACAAGGTTCTCCAGCCTGCGCGATCTTTAGCTAGCTGTCTCCAGTTTCGCACGTTTCGTGCGCCACCTGAGTCGTGGTCTTCTCCTACTGCGCCTTCCCTCGGGTGTAGATTTTGAAGATCTCCCGCGCCGGAGCATTCGTGTCCATACGCTCTACATGACCCAGCCACCTCAGTCGTTGGACCTTCACTCTTCTGACTAGGTCGATGTCGCTGTACAGCCCGTAAAGTTCTTCGTTGAATCTCCTCCTCCATTCACCGTCAATGCAGACGGGACCAAAAATCACTCGAAGAATTTTTCTCTCGAAACAACCTAGAGTTACCTCATCCGCTTTTGATAGAGTCCATGCCTCTGCGCCATATAGCAGAACTGGGACGATTAGGGTCTTATAAAGGGTCACTTTAGTTGTTCGAGAGAGGGCTTTGCTACTCAATTGCCTTCTTAAAAATAAATAAAAATAAAAATAAATAATTGGCGCAACAGGTCCGTATGGACCCAAGCCTAGCTTCTCACAACCATTCGTCTTGTGTGAGTTTTTATTTTTGGGACGAATGGAAGGGATCTACAATTTTATGCCGAGTCCAAACGGCCAATTGAGAAGCTCTTTCATGACAGTTATACTCTCGGATGTTTGTCAGACGTTCGCGAGAGGTGGCGTAGTGAAAAAAACCTTAAGTTGGAATTTGGGTTTTTCTCGGGATTCGAACCTGGGACCCCTCGCTTAGTAGTCCAACACACTAACCACTAAGCCACTGCGCCGACTTGCCTTCTTAGCCTAAAAAAACAGCGATTGGCAAGAGTTATTCTACGTTTAATCTCAGCGCTGGTGTCATTGTGTGAGTTCATAGCGGACCCTAAATAGAAAAAGTCCTTAACCACCTCAAAGTTATATCTGTCTATTGTGACGTTCTGTTCGAGCCGTCGGTGTTGGGTGTCCTTTTTAGTTGACAGCATATACTTCTTCTTGCCCTTATTAACCGCCAAACCCATCTTCGCCGCCTCAGTCGCAATATTCACAAACGCGCTATTTACATCACGCTGCGTTCTGCCAATTATGTCAATGTCGTCGGCGTACGCGAGTAATTGGACGGACTTTTAAAAGATCGTGCCTCTGGTGTTGGCGTTTGAGTTTTGCACTATTCTTTCAAAAACGATGTTGAAGAAGTCACATGTTTTTTGTTCTATATTTGTATTTAATGCGGGCCCTTTTTAATCCCCTTTTTGACATTTTTAAGCGGAAACGCCTCAACGTGTTCCTATATCGCTTTGACGAAGAAGAAGTCAGAAGCCTTTAGGATAAATGAAATCCGTATGACACTGACCGAAAGCCAAAAAGATATGAAAAGGGGGTGTCCAAATAATATTAATAAAAATTGCAAATTTTTAACGAAGTAAAAGTTAATTTCAAAATGTGTGCCCACTTTTAGGCGCAATGTTTACAAAGTGTTGGGGTGAATAGTATCCCCTGCTGGTTGCTCCCGATTCGTTGCCCAAGAAAGACAAAAGGATGAGTGGGTCTTACCTCGATGAGGTATAAATCAAGAAGTCAGAATATGGGAGATAAAAAAAATATCGCTGAGCGATTTCAGATCTCAAACAGATTTCAAAGCGACCTCTCATTTTTCGTTCGACAAATAACTGCTTTAAGGTACTTGTAGGTGCGTTCAATTAGATTTGGCGTGAACACAAAGTATGTAGAGACTTTTCTTGAGGACCATTACTTCTAACCGCTAACCATCGATGGGCTATTTTATCCGGTGCTAGTGTAGTGATATAAAATTAGACAGTCCTGTTTCAGCAGGTTTTCATATCGGCCAAAATTTAGGGGCAAACCCTGTGGGGGTTTAAACTGATGTTTACTTGAAACTTGGTAATAATACCTACTTTACCATCGCTCTTAAACTGTTTTAAAATGTTTTTTTATTACTTTCAAAAGAAGCATAAGTTATAAACCTCAAGCGTAGGTATATAAAACAATTTTTTAACACGTGTTGCGTTATTTTCGGAATAAATGTATTGTCTGTACGAATTTTATTGAGAAAATTTAAATAGAAATATATACAAATCCGTTTTATATTTTTCTGGGAACTCTGTGTGGTTTATCTGACACTCTTGAGGCGGTTATAGACATTTCCTTAAAAGTCCGGATATTTGTATGAAGTTAATAACAGATGGAGGCTCAAAATAAACGGTTTAATTACACTTGGGGTTAAGACATCGAGTAATCCAACTCAACACCCATTGAGCTGATACACTCATTCGAACTCCCACGCTTTCTAAGTAGCGTGTAAAAGTACACAATTTCTCGAAAATAAATTCTTACTCACTGCAACTACATCTGCTCAAGTATATCTAATCTGAAAGAATACTGCATGTATCAAAATTCATCAACATCTCCACTGAAAGCTGCACCATATCGCTTGCTGACAGGTGAACGATTAAGCGCAATCATTAAGTTTTGGAAAAACTTTTAACACAAATGTCACAGTGGAAAGTCTGTCGAATATTTTCCCCAAAGTCATCTTATCACTTCGGAAATAACTTTCGAAAATACCCACCACATACATCTTGTTACATCTTCTGTCTGCTACCTCGCCTTCTCAATTCTCACCCAACACCCAATAAGACCAAAACAGGGGGTATCGCGCAATAATTCTGTCTTAATTTAATCGCCCCTTGTGACGGGTAGGAAACAGAAAAAAGTTCAATAGCCCATATATCATGGGATTTTTGGCGCTTGATCTGGAAATCTTGTCAGCAATCAAGTTCCAATCCATTCGTTTGGGCTTATCTGTAAGTATCTGCGTGTATCTTTGTATATAGCTCGTTCACAACTCGCAGCACAATTTTTCTCTGCTCGTTGCCAGAGTTATTAGTTATTGGGTTCACGTAATCGTTAATGGACTTACTTTCTTCTCTGCGTCACCATTATGGCTGGGCTGGGCTTGGCTTTGCTTTGTTATAGTTGGATACCAATCGACAATGTAATATCCCTGTGGATGATACTTGGAAATTGTTGGGGTAAAACTTTAGCAAGTGGTGGGCGCGGAACGCGACAGAAACAGATAAGATCTAAGGGATGCCCATATTTAATTTATTGTACAAACATTAATTGAATTTAAATGGTGGGTTAATCCGGTCGATACAAATACGTTAAGGAAGCCATGACAATTATTAAAGTTGGAAGTGTCTTCTCCGATTATTGAGTTTTGTAATACACACTCACAAAGCTCTGCAATTGTAATTTAAATTCTGTAAATTATCACACTCGGGAAAAGTACCAGCACAGCGTGTAGAAGATTAATATAAAACCAACAATTTTCTTGGAAGGTAGCCTTAGGTTTTGGGATTATGTCCCAGGGACTGAAATCACATCTCGGATTTATTTGTGTCCTCCTAACACCACACTATTGGAATAGCCTATGTGCGGGAAAGCTCTTGGGAATGAAAGAAGATACATATTTGTGTTAGCTATAGGTATGTTGTGCACAGTGATTGGATACAATTATTTTTCAGAATTGATTTGCTACACAAAACCTGAGAAAAGTCTCCCGGGGCTGTTTGGTTTTATGATGTTGTCATTGCCATTGTCCTTAGCTATCAGATCGTATACTTTAACATTGTGAATGTCTTTGGGAAATGACCTGATTCAAAATGTCGAGTGTATACTGTTGGGTGGGTTCACTGTTAAGTCGAGTTGTTACCTAAACACAAATGTTCTCCCAAACGGCAGTTTTCGAAATAACCTTAACAAAAGCTTTAAAAAGGGTTACATAACACCCGAAGCGGATAAAGCTGCGCGGACTTTTAACGTGCAATTTGTCATATAGAGTATTGGATTGCAGTTAACATGTGTGCCGCTGAGGTGGTTTGTGCAAGTCCTCCGTCTTAAAACCAGTTCCGGCCTCATGTCAAAAAAGTAGGTATATAACACTATCCTCTGAAGCCTATACCTTCCACACACTAATGACAGTTTTACTGCTTTTGTTTTTCCGGGCGTCATTATAAGTCGCATCCATTTCATTGGACACCTTTCATATCATTTATCATGTGTATTCACCAGCTTGAAAGGTTTCTGTAACATTTCGTTATTATGCCCCTAAAACATCTTCAGAACCTACTTCCGTTATTCATCGCACGTCTCCCAACCACAATACCAAAGACAAAGACCTTAAAACGAATTTAAGGCTCTTTCATGCCTCCGCTTACTTCCTTTATTTCTCTAATGGACCCATCTGTTATCGCAAATTAATAGCTCGCATGGATCCAATTCATTCGTAACGTCTTCATCTTTTGATGACCACACAAAAAAGAGAGAAAGTCAAACAACCAATTCGCCCCAAAAGAGAGAGAGAGGCAAAATGAGAAATCCCTTCCTTATTCGTTTACATTCAAATCATTGACATTACCATGATACAGGATTATAGGCATTTCCCATGGAATAAAATTATCTCAGCCGGTGTTTTCCTATGGGAGGACTCCCCACCACTCTTCATCCTTTAAATTCAAGAATCTAATAAGTATATACTTCTTCAATTTTCCGGAAAACTTTCATTTGCATAAATTTACAATGATGACTGTCGTTTTGCCGCCGCCATCATCCCAATTTAGCTTCACTCCTTTGCCAGAGCCAGTAAGTCTCAACCCTTTTTTGCTATCATCATGTAATAGGAAGATGTTCGTGGGCGAGGCAAAAGTAATGTAACCCACTCTCCTTTTGATACTTGATTTTGGTTTTAGTGAAAACATGAGATCTGCCTACAGCAGAATACTTGGAGAAATGAAAGAAAAGGTTCCAAACAATGTATAAAAACGATCAGAACAAATGCTTTCGTTGTTGATTTCATTGTCGTGTCCCTTTTGCCATCCTGCTTGGTCGCCGCAGTAACCTGGTCCTTCTGATTATGACCATGCACTAATGGTGGCATATACACGAACAGGAAATTTTACCCCATATAATAAAGAAATAAAACGATGGAACTTTCATTTTCGAATTTCTATTTCCGTGTGAGAAAGACACTCGCCTTACGAGATGTAATGGCGACAGAGTTTAATTCTAAATTTGTGAAGTTATCTGGGGGGCTTTTTTTTTGTTTTTGCTCAGCGAAACAATTTGTCCCATTTTATACGGGTGGTTACTTTTGCATACAAAGTTCACTTTCGTCCAGGGATGGCAGTGAATTATTTAGAAATTCAAATGATGAAAATGAATTGCAAATTGGGAAACAGTATCATCGCAGTGACATTGTTCTGGTTGAACTTGTAATGAAAAAGAAAGAAAATGTCCATTTCCTGTTATTGGTTGCTAAGTGAATTTAAGTCCTCATCTAGTAGTCAATGGGATTACTCGTACCCATGAAGACAGTGTAGAACTTATCGTGTAATTTGGGAAAATTGCCATCAATTATAATGAGTTCCCCTGTCGAACTTGTACTTGTACTATGGCAACATCAGTTGGGAATCAATCCTTTGAGACTCCTGAGCTGTCATGCCAACCGGGTGCCATCAAGGGCGGGAGAAATAAAAGAAGAGGAATTAAAATGCTCCTTTTTGATTAGGTTCTGTGCCCCCTTAGGAGTTGGAATCCAGACTTAAAAATACCAGTTTGAGAAAAGGCGATTGACTTAGTGCAATCCTGATTGTCAATTCCGGAAACGTTTGATTTTGAATCAACTTTTTTACGGTTTCGATTATAAACTAAATAGAAATAGACTGACAGCTTTCCAACGTCTCCCCGATTTTTCAAAATCCCACAACATCTCCCACTCTCAATTGAACTGTCTGTGGGTGTGAATACGTGTGAAACAGCACACAAAATATAATTCTAATTGGCAGGAGGTGACGTGTAATAAACTGCTGACTCTCAGCAGTGTTCCTACATCATGGTACCTCTTCTTCTTTTTTGAATTTTAATTTCCGAAAAACCTTCCGTGCGTAAAATTTAAAAAAAAAAATCAAAACTTGCTTGTAACAAAAAATTGTTATTATAATGTTAAGAATGGCAGAGAACAACGTAAAGAATAAACATCCTACGCACGCGACGGCTCTGACTGTAACGATAGCTCAGTCTAGCTTTTCAGACTGCGACTTTTTTGCTGAAGGTTAATTTAATGTGATTTTTTTTCCGAAGAACACAAATTTTACTTTTAAAAGTAAGTTTTTCTCAGAATCGATGGAATTTGGGTTTAGTGAAAAGGGAAAAATGATCACGTTTCTTGGGAAAAATAAAGAGGCAGTGCTAAGAACACTGACTGAGAGTTCGTGTATTTGAGGCGTTTTTCTTTTTTAGCTCAGACACATCAGATCTCAGAATTTGTGCTTATTTTTTCGTTCAGAGCATGATCAGAGCGCGCTCAGACTAAATTGACTGAGTAGGCTGAGTGAAAAGCTGATTACATACTTTCAGTCACATTTGACAGAAAAGAAAAATATAGTGGAAATGGCGGGCGAACCATGTTGTTCTGGAACTAAAGGTTAACCAATTTAATAAAGGGTGATTTTTTAAGAGGTTTAGAACTTTTTTTTAAAAAAAACACAAAAAATTCGAAAAAATGAATGAAATATTTATTTGAATCGATAGTTTGAACCTTGCAATTTAATGTTTAAAGATAATTTCATGCAAATGTTGACCGCGGCTGCGTCCTTGTGTCAACAATTTATATTTTCAAAAGTTTAACATTAATATCTTAAAATTTTAATATATATTCGTATTTGGCCACACGATTTAAATTGGTAATCTTTTTTAACAGCTCGTTCTTATGACAACAGTTTGCATTCTTAAAATTTTGACATTATATTTCTTTATGTTAAAAACAAAACTTATTTCTGCATTCTCAAATAAAGAATCTTAAGTTCTTGCCTTTATTTTAAAGTACGAATATCGTTGTTTTATAAAATTCGTGATATTACAATTTTTTTTTTGAGGCGGTAGAAATGGAATCAAAATTTCTCAAAAAACAGTAGCCCAAAATATTTGTTTACTATACAACACAATGCGGGTTTAATAAAAAATTAAAGTTTGTCTACTTGTGTGTGGATTTGTACACTCCTACATCACGTTAGAACTCAGTCAATTCGTAAGTATCTCTATAATGAAGCTTTTATTTTGCTCTTTATAGAAATCTACAAAATCATTCTGATTTACGGAAGTTTTGCAGTCGTAGGTGTCACCTATTCTCATTGGAAATATTTGCAAAAGGCTGGTAGTAATAGCTTGTCGCAACTAATTATCTTTAATCAGCATCCAAAACTCTGCTGACGATCTAGCAGCATCCAAAACTCTGCTGACGATCTAGCAGCAGAGTTTTGGATGCTGATGAAAGATGCAAACGCAAGACTGCAATCTTGCGTCATTGTTTAACACGGAATGTTTTTGCTGCAAGTTCCTACACGCGATTTCACTTTAAAAAGATGATTTCCATGACTCTTCTTTTTCGGAAGCAGAATTGATCGCAGCATTAAATGAATCTAAATGCAACAAGGCCGCTCCGAATGAATTCTTCAAGCATGCTACGCCAGTTTTTATATTTGTATTTGTTAACTACTTCAATAAAATATTCCAGTCCCAAGATATTGCCTCCAGTATCCTATGTTCAATAATTTTTTTACTAGTTTAAAAAGGAGACACATCTGTTGCAAGTAACTATCACGATATTGCGTTATGGAAAGCGGCTATGAAATTGTTTGCAAGCATGATATTTTGCAGACTTGTAGCCCGGGTGATTGAGAACTCAAAGCTCAGTGAGCTTCAAGCCAGATTTCGTTCAGGTTACTCGACGATGGACCAAGTATTTCTGCTCACAAGCATGGCGGAAGAGTACCTAAATCGAGGGAAGAAGTACCTTATTTGTGGACTTTGCAGCCACCTTTGACAGCATTGTCGGAAATGCTCAGTTTTTTTTAAACTATACAATCTCGGAATCTCTTCCAAGATAATCAGAACTTTAAGAGCACTTTGTGCAAAGGATTCTATATGCGTTTTGGGACTGTGAAAATCGGTCTGATGAATTTAATTCTTCAATGAGTTTAAAGTAAGGTTGTACATGTACATTGAGTACCCTTTTTATTGATGATCTACGAATACGTAGGGGGTGGTGGCAATTGCTGATAAAAATATCCAGGGCATATTGTATGCTGACGACTTCGTCCTTCTATCAGATTCTTCCTTTCAACACATTCAGATATTGGACGGGAAATTTACAGAGATCACCAATTTGAAATTGAAGAGATTGTATAAATACTGAACGTAGGGATGGGCAGGGTTAAGCTCTACAAATTTATTCGAACAGCAACGGATTCCAGAAACAAAATTCTAACAAATTTTCAATTACAACTAAGCTTTTCTTGAAAACGTTCTGAACTAGATAGGGGGAAGGGCAACTGCAAAAGAAACTGTCAAGGTTCTGGAGTACGGTTGAGAGCGGTCCCCAATAAAGGCTTTTACGACAGCTGAGGTAGTTACTTACTTGCTTAACGGGCTTCCGAGCCGTGAAGAATCTCTGCCTCAGACACTACAGCCCTCCATATTCTCTGCGATCCAGGGCATGCTGTTTCCAGTTATCCATACCAAGCGCTCTGGCATCCGCTATAACTTGTTCTTTAAAACGGAGGTTCGGTCTTCTGAGGTCATCAATTTAGAGGTTTATGACATTTATTTATAAACCTCTGAGTAAATATCTATATAACAAATGAAACCCTAATGGAACCACAAGCAACCGCTGCTTCTTTGGTTTGGCAAAGGAATAAGGTCAAAACTCCTGAGTCAAAACCCGAAAGTTACGCTCGACAGAATCTTTTATGGCGCCGATTGCTGGACACTAATCACAAAAGGTAAAGATACTGGTCTGCTTCTGAAAGATGTTCGGTCTTGGATACAAGACCTGTGAATAGAAAAACACATATCGCTGAATTCTATATGAGCTGTATCTATAAACAAATAATGCTTATAGTCAAAAAGGCTACACTGGCTGGGTTACATGGAGCAGATGGATAATAATCATCAGATAACCTTTGAATCCCATTCTCCATGCTCGCGATATCAAGCAAATGTGAACCTCTGTTTGAAAGACCATGACATACAGGACGGGAGCAGCGTGCTATGGTTGCAGTTCAATCGTCAGTATAAATTAATTTTTCCATAATGCAAGCTTTAGCTTACATAAGAAAAAATTGAAGAGCAAAGATATTTCTGTTACATTTTTCCAAATTCCACCACTATTACCAAATGAACATGAACTTAAAGATTAACATATCAATTGCGAGACTGCTTTTGCTGTGTTGATTCCAACAAGTCACCGTATATATCATGCGCCATTTACTCATGGAATTGCATTTTATTTTTTAGCTCACAATCCAAGCTAAAGCATGCTTTACAAATAGAATTTGAAATGCGTAGATTCGTAGAATAGCAGGGCAATCTGCTGGCCAAAGATTTGAATCAGTGCAGCTGACAGATTGATTGAATGGATTTCGTGGCAGCAGTTCGCTGCCGCGTTTGCATATAACGCACAACAGGCCGATGCGGAATGCGTATACATGGCCTGCCCAGAAACTAGGTACTTCGTGACCTCACAAACACAAACCACTGAACCGTATGAATAATTTATGCCTCGTCCATCCGTCAAGCATTCAATTTGCTATCGCTATAAGCGAGGAGTGTGCCTTCACATTAAAGTTGCATGTAATTAGGCCCATTTAGATAGATTGACGATTAACTGGGGACTGACGCCACTTTGGGCAGTTTATGCGAACGCATTGAGCAAGCAACACGACCAATCAACATGCAGCAACACAGTCAGTCACAGGCGACAGCACTCCAGTGCTGCCAGCCTAAAATTATGATGACCCGACACAATTTCAATTCAACAAATTGTCACAAATTGAATTATATTCGCAGCGCAGTTTCCAAGTTTATAACCATCATGTACAAACGTATATATACCCCTGGAGATGTGCAAATACTGCAATGTTCCCAGCTTATGTCAATTGCAGGGAATTCAATTGACAGTAAAATAAGCAGACGAATATTCACTTAACAACGAACGATGATGGATGAGAGAGCATGCACAAGCAGCAGAAGCTGAATCAGAGTTGCGCCCCATGAACGATGAGCATTATCCACTTTTGTATCTAGGTGTAGATACTTTTGTTATAACTCGGTTTGATGAATGTTCGTCGAGAGACAAAGACACATAGTTGCTCTCAGGTACTTAAAGGTACACGTAGACACACGGAAACATGAAGATAAACTCGCATTTCATTCTCTACCGTGCTTCGCTTTAAATTTGATTTGATTACATTTTTATGTTACCTTCGTTTTTTTTATGGTCCGATTTTTATATCCTTGTCGTCATCTTTGGTGTATACAGAGTGAGTGAATTTTGTGGTAGTTCGTCATCTTCATCTTGGTGGCAATGGTGACGGTTTTAGTACGGCAATCTATTCAACCCCGCCGCCATTCGTCTGTGTCTGATCTCGACCTTAAGGTTTTTCCCGTTGAAATGATTCTCCCCGGGTGAAGGAAAATATTTCAGATTCACGGGGAATATTTCATTAATCCGCGGAGAATTCATCATCCTATTGGCAGGAGAAAAAAAAATGTATAACTCTGGGCTTCGGGGCGTATGAGCAATATGAAGAATGGTTTCTTCACTAACTATTCATACTTTGGTCTTTGAGCGCTCTCATCTTTCATTTAAAAATTTCTTAGGATTTATTATTATTGAGGCAACCGCATATTTTTGGCGCCATTCTGCTTCCCCCAGATCCAAGGAAGTTATCGAGAAAAAAAAATCAACGAACAACCATTCATACTCGTATCGGGGGAAATCGGTTAAAATCGTGGTAAACAAGTTAGATACGGTTGCGGGCGATGATGTCTTTTCTATTGTGGCTTTTCCGTTTGTGTATATATACATGCGAATATGTACCTGGTGAAGGGTTATTTCAGGTAGCATCTCTTTTACCCGTTTGGTTGGTATTACGCGAAAATAATAAAACGGATGGGTAGGAATAGGTATCCCTGTGAGGTGTTCCCATCGTTTCACTGTTTATATTTGTGTTGGTTTTTTTTTTTTTTTTTCGTTGAAACGTTGACAATTGTTGTTTGGTTCTCTTTTTCGGATGGTTCCTTTTGTAGTTATATATATATACAGGTTTTCATTTCCTGCGGACAATTCGTACCCGTGCACAAATTGAAAAACATTCCGTAATTGATTGTTATATCTTTTGCAAATCGATTTACTTATGCGTAACTTAATGTGTGTTTTCATAAACATGTTTATTTTAACTGGGAAAACACCCAGAGGCCAAATCAATTGAATTCACATATTTTTTTATAAAAGTGAATACAAGACCAGTCAATAAATTATGTTATAAGTCCACGTTGGGTGCCATTTTCAAAAGTCCTTAGGCTCTTAGGTCACTTCTATTCAATTAGAAATAGCCTAAGAGCCGGTTACGTTTTGAGAAGGGGAGATCAAGTCGAGCTCTCGTTCTATAGATAGTAGGCACATGGACAACTTTAGGAATGACGCATAATGCAGCTTAAATTTAATCTGCAAACCTACCGTACATTCATTGTCTTTTTAGTCCTAAATAACGTATGGCTACCTGAATGTTGAATATGATGTGGCATTGTTGCATCCGACCAATTTTTATAGCCAAATTGTTGCATTTGTGCCTTATAGCTCTTGCAGCTTAAAGACAGCTAACTTTGCTTTAGTTTTATCCAGCAAGAAGGTGCTCTGATCTGAATTTTAAATTACGTGGAGGTACTTCCTGACATTAGGATCTTGATCTTATCACATTTCATATTATATTTATTGTCCACATACATTTAATTTATTTCATTGCTCTTTTCAAGTTGAATTTAATTTGTGTGATGCAAGCGCTTAAAATTGATCCCAAACATGAAAAATATTGTTCTTTCTTAAATTTCATAACATTTGTTGAGTCCTAGGTACAGAAAAGTTGAAGGTGTTTAGAATACAACATTTTACAATAACATGTTGATTTTGATACTTTTAAAACAGCTTTTACCTGAAATGCTTATAAAGGGTGTCCCATAATTCACGCAAAATGTAATTTTGATAGAAAATAGAGATTTTTTATTAGAAAGCATTAAATCTTTTACTGATTCATAGAATGTACAAATTGGGGTTATGTATACAGGCATATCGGAAAAAATTATCGCCACAGCTTTGCTGGCAAGTACCTATACGCTATTTTATTGAAATTTTCTATGACCGTTTCGCATAAATGTGGCTGAATTTCATAATATACCTCCCAATTTCCTCTTCTTTCAAGGCGTTGGTGGGCGCGGGCTTGTTTTGCCTAGACCTTTGACTTCTAAAAAACCCAAAGAAATAAGTCCAATGGCTTTAAATCGCAAGATCTGGATAGCCAATTCTGATCGCAAAAACAGCCGATTACACAATCAGTAAATGACTCATGCAGTAATTGATTTGTTTCTCTGGCTGTATGGCATGCTGAAACCAAATGTTGGTCACATCCATATCTTTTAATTTAGGCACTAAGAACTGGGTTATCATATCACGATAACGAACACCATTAATTGTTACATTTTCGAAGATGAATGGTCCGACAATGCCTTCAGCCCAAAATCAGCACACGTTGTGGACGCATTTGTTTCTCAGCAAATACTTGTGGGTTTTCTGAACCCCAAATGCGACAATTTTGAGGATTAACGAAGCCATCAAGATGAAAATGAGCTTCATCACTAAAGATGATTTTATTCGAAAAAGTTTACAAACCTTCATAAAATGATTATTAGTATCAAGGCGTATCTCTGTGAGGTCTAAAGCCGAGCAACGCAGTATAGTATCGAAAATGGGTGCAAAAATTTCTAAGAAATTATGCACTGAAACTTCTGCAGTAAATAACTTTTTCTTGATTTTGAAACGCTGTATATCTAAAGATAGGCGGGCGAGATGGAGTAAAATTGATGGATAATAGTAAATTGCTGCTGGTGTGTTTTCATACTACCTCCATTTGAGCTTCGGAACTTTTATTTAGCCGTCTTCTTAGACGTATATGAAAGACCGTCATCAAACAATAACACTTTTCAATTATCGGTACCAAGTGTAATTAAATTTCACTCCATATCATTAGGAACAGAAGCTGTATACATTTGCAAAAGGCAATTGAAAAAATTATTTAGATTGCTTTCGTATCACCCCCTTCAGAAAACCCCTCAGCATAATCAATTTCCCGCACATGTTGTCAAACGTGAATAACTTAAACACATCCTTGGGACCTGACAAGCGTTTTTTTTTTTTTTTGTCTGTCAACATATTTCGTTTCAATAAATCCAAAAACTGGTCTCTGTGTACCACCTTTTGACACTCAAACACAGAAGCTCACCGCCTACCCACTTTTGCAAAATTTCGAATTTCCATTTGGTTTACAAATATAGCCACGCTATACAAATAATTATGTTTATCAATCAAAAGGTGAACAAGGTGGTAGCCAGATTTTGTGACTTTTTTTTTGTGCTCACTTTGGGGCGACGCGACAACAGATGTGATAGATCAAACGCTTGATATGTCATTTGAAGATGTTTGCCTGGATTCCGGCATACGAACATATATATATATTATGTATAAAGATATCATACATTTTTTTTTCTCTTACTTATTGAATATTTTTCTTTGTGTGCTGGGGATATCTTTACAGACCATACAATAGTCACTCCCCAGCGGTATATACGGTTGATCAATATTTGTTCAGGGTCCTTGTGTGAATGACTGCGGGGGATGAAGCAACATCAACAACAAAGGTTGGGTGCAAGAAAGTGGTGGCTCACAAAAAGTTCACAGAATGAAATGTAACTTATGCTGACTTGCTCTTGAGACGCCATCGCAGCTGGCGAAAATTCAAATAAACTAGTGCTGATTATATACACACATGTATAGAACACGAAGAACAAGGAGATTGGCTTAAGGAAGTCAGTTTTTTTTGAATGTATTCAATCAGTCATATGTGCCCATCGAAATGGTAAATAACGATGAAAGTGATATAATTTTGCTTGGGCTATTTGATATTGCAATTGATGATATTTACTCGCCCTTGTTTTATTACTGATGGTAATGTCTGTTTCACATGTATATCGTTTACGCAATTCGGCTTCAGTGCCACTTTTAAGTCTATATGACGATAATAGTCCTTGACTTAAGCAACGTACAAGTTTTGTTTGTTTGTTTGAAACTTAGAACAGTTTTCTTCGACGATGCTTTTTTCATCAACAACATAATATCCATTGACTATAGAATTAGAC
This sequence comes from Cheilosia vulpina, assembly GCA_916610125.1. NCBI lineage: Eukaryota > Metazoa > Arthropoda > Insecta > Diptera > Syrphidae > Cheilosia > Cheilosia vulpina. Next base: position 3,425,512 of record OU744276.1, read on the forward strand.
AGCGATTTGCATGGAGTACAACTGTCATGAAAGAACTTCAGAGCTTCAATTTGCGGATTGGACTCGGCATAAAATTGTAGATCTCTTCCATTAATCCCAAAACTAAAAAAAAAATAAAACTTACACAAGAGGAATGGTTAATGTGGATCTGTGCGTCAATTATTTTTATAGAAAGGTTGTTCTTGTCTTAAAAGCCGCTTAAATGTCGGTACATAATCAACGTAGCGTTTGTAATGTGTTTTATTTTGTGTGTTGGATGTGTCACGTCTATTTGCCTATATCCATTTCCATAAATATAATAAACGAGTAAAATAGTTTCAACAGGCAATATACATCTATTTACCGAATTTCAAGGCTTAGGTTGGGGGAGACATTTGAAATCCCGCGACCCAACAGCCAATAATGCACTCATATTTTTAAGAAATGCCTAAGTGTTTATCGAACGTACTGCCTTAAGGTTACCACGTGATTACAGAATTAATGTTTAGGCCGAGATATTTAAAAACATCCACTTATTCAATTCCAAAACACTTATCACTACAGATTATGCTGCTACAAAAGGACGAAGAAGAACAACTAAATACAAAATTACAATTATACAACAATTTATATCTTTGGCATTCAGATGCATGAAAATAAATATTGGCTTCCATCTTTGCTATCGAAGACAAACTGTGGAACATAATTTTAGCATTTGAGTTTATTACTAAATTGTGTTCAGCGAATCATTTTCTCAATAGGTTGAGATCCCATAATGTGTGTCCCATATTAAATCTAAAGGACATCTGCAACCAGAGGAAAAACCAACATCATCCGCCAAAGTAGTAGGTGTAGCTTTAAAGTTAAGTGAACATAGTGAGTTAATTTAAATTAGAAACAAAATAGGTCCCAAAACTCAGCCTTGGGGTACACCTTAGAGAACCTAATTTCGTTTCTTATGTCACGTTTCTTGTTCACTTTTTATGACCTGCTACCAAACCAGTCGAGTATGAAACCACGAAAACCAGTTTTTTTCAATTTCCTTAATAGCAAGTTATGGTCAACCAATTGGTAATGTCAGTAAACAAACCAGCTATATATTTTTTTACTACTGGATTTGACATTTTTTGTGTGTTCAAAAAGCAGCGATTTAAAAAAGAAAAATCAGTTGAAGGATTTTCCTTATTTCAATCCAAATTGAAGTGGAATAAAAAATGAATTATTATTTAGATAATTTACTATTCTACTTTTTATAAGTTTCTCAAAAATTTAACTAACGACAGGAAGAATTGAAATTGGCCAATAATTAGAGATTTCAGTAGCGGCACCTTTTTTCAACAGTGGAACAACATCGGCACATTTAACAATTTCGGGGAAGACGCCAGAAAAAACACACGGGCTGAAAATATCTACTAAAACATTGAGAACAGATTACGCAATTTTCGAACGAATTTGATTTGTTAAGAGTACCAATCACTTTTAACAGCTCGCTCGTTATGGGCTTATTATAGAAAAATGTTTACTTCAATATTGGTTTAATTGGAGATGGCTGTAAGCTTTTGGCTATATCGGTGAAATAGATGTTAAAATCATTAGCAATAGTAACTTTATCAGATACATCACAGTAATTGGGTTCTACCAATAAACATTTTTAGTGTAGACTCTAAATTTTCGTAGTTCACGGTGGCAATATTTTCCATACAAATTTCGCAATTGTGGGCTTCCGGAAATTTAAAGTCGAGACTAAAATTTGTTATTAGTACGGTGCATTGACTCTACTAACTTACCTACTGTAGGTTGCTGGTTGGACGACGACTTCTTAAGAATACTATTTGCAATCTGCCATTAATTTTTTTAAATTTTCATTTGCAGAGTTTAGTTGTTAACGATAAAAACTATACAGACAGATTGGAATTTTCTTTTTAAAATCAGTGCACAACATCAAAACATTTTGTTTTTAAGCTCATATTTCTGGGGTACTCATAACATTGGATTCTGAGTTTGTTTTTCCTCTAACTTTGTTTAAGCTGAATGTTGAGGTCAAACGACAACTGGATGGAAATGTGATCCTTTATAACGAGCTTACATTCAGAGCTTAGAACACGGAAAAGACTGAGAAGAGTCGATGTGACAGGATATAGCACGAGTTGCTAACAAGACCCGCGAGGGTGATTAAATGGTGCGAATTATAAGTAGGTACTACGCATTAGGCGCATTTCTGACATCGACTTTTCGGGTTCACGAATCGTGCATGTTGATCGCATGTGGAGACTACCACATCTTTAGTTAATAACCCTCTCTGTGTGCAGTCGGGTAAAAAGGGTTGTCTCTGTCGACTGTCGTTTATGTATTTGATGTTGGCGCATTGGCTCAGTGGTTATTTTTTTAAATGTGAGGTGAGGAGGAGATAGGTTCAACTCATGGAAAAGCACTAATGATTTGTCCCCACTCTATATCTCGAAAGCTTTTAAATTCAGGCAACCGGGTGCGGCATAAAATTGAAGGTTACTTTTATTTGTCCCAAAAATAAAACAAAATCAAAGTGAAATATAATTTTACCAAGCCAAGGTACAGTACAGTTTTCTAGTATATCTATTCCCCTTCGGCGGTCACTTCAACCTGACCATAGGGCCATAGATAGACCACTTGCTGAATGGAAAGTTGTTCACATTATAACTGCAGCCATTTATTAAAGTTGCGAGTGCTGATTTCTTGTGAATTTCATTTCTCACAGATGTCTAAAACTTCCTTGAAACCCTTTATTAAGATTTTAAGTTTCATCGTCAACATCAAGATAAATGGCATTAACATCCATTCACATTCCACCCAACTTCCGACAACTGTATGAAGACTAGTTGCACTATGTACACAACAGCGTTTGCTGTTCCACTTCATCACCAGCCGATTGCCTGCTAAAGCCTCCACAATTAGGCTGTACTAAGAAGAACAGCTTTCCACCTTCAATGCCATGCAAAAAATAAAAAAATAAAAAAATTCTCCTCTCCTTCTGCCTGTGGCAGGTGATTTATTAGTTTTTATCTACTTAAACTTTATTCACTCACCAGATGGGTCTTTATTCATCTCCCACACACCTTCGTCCACTTATCCCCCACTGTTCATCCTTTCAACTATTAAATAACTCACTAAAGTGTCTGCTGTAATCTTATCTTCACTCGCCCCTAATGAGAAACGAAACTTATGAAGAGCAATAGCAATTTGGGAGCAGTGGCAGTTGTACAGCTCTGTAGCTTGCATCCTCTTCTGCATATTTGTAATACTTTTGTGTCCCTTCATTACAGTAATTTCTTTGAATGGCCATTGCCATGGAACGAGAGTTCCATCCACATACACATGGCCCTTGGATCCAATTAGAAATAAATGCACATGAACGTCATCTCCAATATTGTCCATCCATCGCAAATGTCATTTTGTATCAGTGAGTTGACTCTGCACCCAGATTTGACACTATAACTATAAGTATGGGTATGCCAGCATCTAAACAGTACAATGCAACTTTATATATCTCCATGGATGGCAGTGTCATTCGCATTTGGTTTTACGTATTCAGGAAGCATAAATGCCGGATCTTCCGTGGTAGTTCGTACAAAAAATACAAAATTCACTTCTACAAGGATATCCACAGTGCGATGCGATGCGCTGTATGAGAATAGAAACTGTTGTCATAAATGGGGCGAACGTTTACAATAAGATACATATGTATGACAGGCAGAGTATTTTCCCTTCTGGCATGCAATGATGATGAGTAAACAAATTCCTAGTCGCACAAAGAACTTGCAAGCACACCGAATATTGAGGAAAGGATATGGGTATCCTGCACACTCATAGCCTGCTGCAACACTGGCCCTGTCATTATTACACACAGCCGACCAGCCTGAGGGTGAGGCCTGCGAGAAGCAGGATATCCTTACTTGTCAGTCCGTCTGCCTTTGCGACGAGTGCTTGCTTTAAATACGTTTCGAGTTAATTTTAATTGCAACTCATATTTTTTTTATTTTTTTCGGAAATATGCAAGGAAAACAGAATAGGTCCTGCTCCTAATGTTTAATGCACTGTGTCCTAGTCAAATTGTGCTGATCAGCAGTAGAGATAGAGCAGAAGGCAGAAAGGATCTCTGTTGGCACTTTCGGAACAGATGAGCGTAGATTAGCAGCGGGGTGTTGAATGTATGGCATCTGACTAGCATTTCTCATTTCATGCCAGGACCATTTCGTGTCGCATTTTGTGAACTCGCACACGTTTCATATGCTTCATGTGAATGAAGATTTACCTACGGCAGTGTCGCTCTTATTTATTTATTGTTTACGCCAGCCAATGCCTCGCACCTAATCCCAGTGTTAACAAACGTTCCCAAGGAACGGTGGTGGGCAAACAACATTTAATGACCCACGCATATACAGCCTCCCAATGTTGACCATACCTCGGTCGGACTTTAAGGACATCTATTAAATATTGCGGTGGTAATTAGATGTGGATAAATCATTCGTCCATCGTTATTCCGACCACACCTGCCCACTAGCCGATCCGGGTGAGTTCGGTCTGGAATATTAATTCGGTGATAGTTCTATTGTTTTTGTAGCTGTGACTGTGGAAAAGTGTTGAAATCGCACATGTTGGGATTTGGATACTGCAGAGATTTATTTGGAATTGTGTCCTCAGGGGCATATAGATCCGCAGAGAGGACGAAGAAAGGTTTTCTTTTAGAAGACACGTTTCGGTTGTAAATCAGCAGCAGAGGCGTTTTGTGATAGCCATAGCTGTTTTTCCAAACGATTCCGTACTTTGTAGTGGTCGCTTTGAAGTTTAATTTTCATTTAGAATTTCGTATCGTTTTCCCTATACTCTCCCATCCCCAGCCTCTGTTTCCCTAATTAAATTGTTTCAATTGTGTGAATGTGTCAAATGGAGAAGCACTCTCAAAAAAAAGCACAAAAAGATTTACCATCCCACAGAGTACAGTAAATTTATTTGCAAAAGAGGGAACGAAAAAATATGGGATACCATTCTTTTTCTAAATCACACTTTTCCCCGAGGATGAGTGAAGGAGTGACTTGGGTATATGCGCTGCGGATGTGGCAGCTGGGAAAGTGGCGAGACCACAGAAATGTAATTAAAGCTATCCTCGGGCGGATAATTTGAGTTAATGCAAATTGTGTTAAGAGGGTGTGTGTGGTGGTTTCGGCCATTGAGCGGCTCGGTGGTGGACTTGAGTGGCCATTCAAATTTTAAGTTGTGGGTCGAAAGTTTTCATCCACCTTAATATGGGGTCGGTACAGTTGTTGAATTTTGCATTAGCATTAAGTAGGTTCAACTTGTATATGTTACGAGGGCCAGATGGCGATCGTAACGGACCTGTAACAATGCAAGTTGAATCCTTTGTATTTGCCTAAATAATTGATCCCCGAGGAAGCTGAGTTCAACCAGTTGTGAAAGTAGTTTCAACTATCTGCCTAACTAAGTGGCATATGTACAGCATAGAGGAAAGGTCTAAACTATGACAATTTTGCACCCGAAAATAAAGAATTTTAATATTTCCTAGCGCCTCCAGGCACTGTAAGGGCGTTTACCTGATCAAGAATTCTCCCCACCCTTGAATAATTACAAAGTTGTTATATTTGTCGGACGGAAGGAATTGTTTACTAACAAAAAGAGAGAGTTACGTTTCGAATATTACTGTAGAGGCAAGAGAGATAGATGCGAGCACACATTTTCGTTTCTCTTTCTCTCAGCCAGTTACGTTTCATTATCTAAGACACATCATACAGTGCAGCAGTGATACGAGATCGGGGGTTTTATCACTTTTTGCGGGATTTTCTCACTAATAATAAGCTAAAAGTGACAAAGGGATTTTTCAGATCTCATAATACAAAAAGAAAGGGATTTTACTTTTTGGTCAAATTTTGTTCCTAATTGCTCATTTCATTAAGAATAAAAAAAATGTTCAACCTACGATCAAATTAAAAGTTTTTATGTTTAGAAAAAAGTCATTCAAAATATCTAAATGCTTTCATTTTCTTTTTTTTATTTCCCTAAACTGTTTCATAAAATGACATATATGTCTGTGAATGAATCACGAGTATTGTTTTTAAATAATAAATTTATTTATTTTGTAAACATAAAAGGTATATTTTGGGTATAACCGTGGGATAACCTGCCTCTAAAGTCTGGTATCACTGCAGTGCACGCCTATTATCTGTATCACACTGTAGAAGCAACAGAGAGAGGTGCGAGCACACAGTTTCTTTTCTTTCTCTCTAAGACACGCCTATTGCAAGGTTGGTTTTTTGCTTATTGAGTTTTGGTAATTTTTATTCTTGTATATGGTAAATTTTTGATCAGATGTACCAAGAATGTGAACTCGATATAACCTCATTTAAATACTACCTTACTGCTTCTGAGTGAACGCATTGCATTATTTGCATATGCTTCATCACCGTCCATATAAAACTTTTTTATTCGCTATTCAAAAAATTACAGAATGCACTCATTTTTAATAATTAATCATATTATTTATTTACAGACATGAAACTAACTCTAATTTATTAAGGGTTTGTTATAAGAAAATAATTTTGGTAATTTTGTGCAAAATCAAATAAAATAATTTGAGTTTTTTTTGTAAGTGCCAACCGTGGCCTATTGCCTGTATCATACTGTAGGAGTAAGAGAAAGCAGTGCGCGCACCCATTTTCTTGCTCTCTTCCTCTCATAGCCAGTAAATTATTGAAGAAAATTGATATATTAGAATGTATAAACTCAACATGTATGTATAGATGGAGCTAAAGAAGTTTTACTTCTGTCGTGTGATCTAAAGCACACTCGTTTTTTTCTCAGTGTACAAGCATTTCTACACGGACTAAGCTTTATGCGATTTTGTCGTTTATATATATTCTGTATAATTTTCGGGCAAGCAAAGCTCCAATTTTTTTAAATTGCGAAGATGATAGAATTATTTATATATATTCTGTATAATTTTCGGGCAAGCAAAGCTCCAATTTTTTTAAATTGCGAAGATGATAGAATTGTAGATCTCTTTCTTCTCATCCGACCCAAAAATGAAAAATTCACACAAAACGAATGGTTGTGAGGAGATAGGTTTACAGACCTTTTGCGCCAACTGTTTATTTTAATTTATTAGCACAAAAGTCCCAAGCCTTCTCTGAAACAAAACATATTCCGAAACACGAATAAAGACAATTTTTCAATATTTTTACAAATTGCCTGCTTAATCTTAAAAAATAAAATTTAAAATTTATGTAACAAGATACGTTTCTTATTCTTTTCAGGTAAGTGTGGTCTATGGGTGATACGAACCTTAAGTGAGTATAATGGAATTATGCACGGCTGCTGAGGATTTCTAAAATTGAGGCTTATAAATACAATTAGTATGTCAATGGGAAATTATTTTAGCAAAGTTGTGCTGTTTTAGATGAGCATACTCCAACTTCTGAACGGGTTGGTGTGCAACCTATGTATCCAGACTTTTGAACTCAATTAGCATAATACGAGCGTGTTGGGGTAATCCCAAAGTTATTCACCGAATAAGTGTTCAACTTTGTTACCCTGTGTATGCTCCAGTACATGTGCGGATGCACAAGTAGTTATATACCCAAACTTGCAGAATAGAGAATGTTTGTTGCGTTAAAATTAACTTCCAAAACGTTGGTCCTTTCCATCCCTCCTATTCCTGACCCATTTTAAATTTTGTCCCTTCACCCCAGGATGATGACAAAAACAGATCGTCTAAGAGCCTAGGCGGACGGTCCCTACGACAACCTCTCTGAACGGGTGGGCGGACGGTTCCCAATTCATAACTAAAAATAAGGGACAGGTGATCCCCACAGTATTACAAAAATCATTACGGGAAGGCTGCAGTCTACCGTTTCATCGAATCATGAATAAATGGACAGTTGGTCCTCATGGAACCAAAATACGACGATCATACGCCCAAAGGCCGCGTGTGCCTATCCTAACTAGAAACTGATGAAAACCAAATAGTATTGTAAACGATAACTTCGAACTATATGGGTTCTGTTAGTTTAACCTTTCTGCGCGGAAGCTCACTCGACTTTAGTATTCGGTCGCGAATTACATATCGTTCCACTCGTAGGGTTTTTCTTAGAAATAATAATAATAATGATTAGTCTGCTGAAATTTGCGGTTATAGCTACGGTGACCATAAGTCTCGTACTTCCCGGGACAGTCCCGTTTTTCAATAGCATGTCCCTATTTTTTTTTTTTTATAAATACAGGACATTTAAAAACGAAATTCTTTGCTATTTTTCGCCATTTGTGTGCTGTTATATATTCTCCCTTTTATGTCCAGGGTTTCAGAAGTGGGTCATTATGATAATTGCAAAAAATATACCTTAAAATGTGAACACAGATTTGGGTATTCATTTTTGAGAAATATTAATAACACGGCACTATTAGATTTTTTTGAGAAAAACTAAGTACGGTATCCTATTCAGAATACTTTTATTATCCTTAATGCCCAAAACACACGTGCAGAATTCACAGCGCACTGCGAATTTCTGCACATGTGTTTAGGGCATAATAACCATTTTGATCAAAACAAGTACCAAAGATTGCAATGTTTAGTATGAAAAATACTATTGCTTAACTATTTAGCTGAAATCCGAGTACAAGTTATTATTCGGGATGTAAGCATTACTTGGTTTTTAAAGTTTTATCGAAATCGAAAATGGTGTTTTCGAGGTATGAGCAGTTCTGAAAATTATGGTTTTCGGTGATTAGAATTGAAAATTAAAGAAGCAATAATTTTGAAAACATCAATTTTTCTTTATATATGCATTTTAGTCAAAATCGTTATTTCCGTTTTCAAGTAAACTAAAGAAAACAAAATTTTTAAAAAATTACGTTTTTCAAAAATCCATCTTACGATAATACAGAGAAAGACTGAGTTCGCCATTAAGCTAGAAATTACCGTATTATTTTAGAAATACATTTTTGTTACAATCGTATGGACCGTTTTCGAGATATCTCCAAATTACATAGCGGAAAACTGAGTACAGTCATGTTAACCTCACTTACTTAAGCTTAAATATCAATTTTGGTTTAGATCGTTGGAGCCGTTTTTGAACAAAACTAACTGGTATGAAAATTTTGTATGGGAAGTACCATTAATATTGAAGTTACGGTGCAAAAAAATAACCTCCCCGAAGTTTGAAAGAAATCCGGGCAGCGGTTTAGGCTATATGCCTCGGGACATACGGGCAAACAGACAGACAGACAGACAGGCGGAGAGATGGACAGAATTTTGCAACCTGTATTATCGTGGCGACTTGCCAGATCTGAAAGAAATTATCATTTAGACCTGTAAGCCTGTAACCACTCGGGCAGCGGTGGCTGCATTTGTTTATTCGATTTTTTTTTACGCTCTAAAATCGTTTCCCCGTTTTCCATTAACTTGAAGTGCAACATGTTGTTTATAAATTTTCAGTACTAAGAACTCCACTCGATGTTTCACACCTTCAGATTTTAAAATTTTTCCAACTCCCTTTAAATTCGTACATATGCTATTTGTCCTCCATTTGTACTTTCTAAATACACCAAATTCCCGTGGTTAACGCGTGTGCCACAAAACGTCACCACAAACCTTACAATACAATATATCATTCTTGGCATTAGCACATGAAATTTATCACATTGCCAGGTCTATTTTTCATCCTCAAGCAGAGACAGTGCTCGCAACACCACCTTTCAACAATTGGTACCTACATCTGGTTTTCCCCTTTGACCATACGAACCCAATGTGCTGTCCCGCGGGACTTTGTGTTCTACATTAAACCTTTTTCTTTCAAAGAATACAAAAAAATACATATAACAACAAGTAAAATGCTTACTCCCTTGGCGCCACCTGCGCTCTCTGGCTCGGGCGTGACACATCTTTCGAAAGGGATAAAAAATGATTTCATTCTACGTAAACTGTATACGTACAATGCACTCATATGTCTATCTGTCTGGCTGCTGCTCCTCCTTTTATTTTGACAAATGGAGCTACCCACGACTGGTGTCGTAGCGCGCAGTCACGTAAGCTTCTTTTCGCGATTTACCAGACTGACAGCACTACAAACGATGATGGTTCTGTTTATGTCCTTTGTCAGCCTCTCTAGCGCGCTACAGTGTTTGTGTTTAACTGACCTTTCTATTCGAGTTCATATGTACCACCATTGATTCCGCAATGTTCTGAGTGGTGATTCCTCTCACCCATTAAATTGACCAAACTCTGTGTACAAACTCGGCAAAAACAGCAAATAACCTTTCACTTCTATATAGTGCATTGAAAACGGCATATCCGCTGAACATTCACTTTTACGAGAACGGCCATGGTAAATAAAGCGCGCAGCCCTTAACAATGCAAATCTTAATCCCGCTTTCATTAAGCGTAACTTCTAATCCGCAGACCCATTGCTAAAGCCGTCATTGGCTGATCCTTTGAAAGATAATTGTTGCCGAAACCAGGCGGGCAACGATGACGAAGGACTCAGTTTCAGTTAAACTTCTTTGCATGATAAATCAGGGGATAAATCCGAGAAAAACAAACTCTGGTGGCGATAAGTCTCACTGGCATACGCAATGATTATAAAAAATGGGGGTGGGAAAAACTTTCCCATTGAAGAGTAAAAAAAAAAGAACTCGCAAAAAAAGTGTAAACAGTTTAGGTTAGGGAAAACAAAGAGAAAGGTTTACTGTCGAATGAATACGGCTATATAGAGGTTACTTTTGGTTTCGCATCTGTTTAGTGATTGTGGATGGAAAGTGACATTTAACCCTAGAATATTTATGCTCTCCTGCGAGGCGATATCCCCTGATATTTCATGATCCCTTGTACATGCCCGGGTTAGTGCTAACTCCGCGTTGTGTGTGGTTGCACATCTGATTTCATCCACTTTACGGTTGCTAAGTAATGGACCATTGTGACGCCTGGTGGGCGAATATTGTTCTTGTTGTGATATTTTTACGCCAAATGCTCGTCTATACTGACAACAACAATTAAATTAGTTATAGACCTAGTCCTTTCTTTTTTCAATAAGGAAATACACAAATACAAACTAAATACATAGACCCAAACAAGTGTAAAGTACGACCCATCAATTTAAGTTAACATTAAATTGATTGTAATAGTAGTCTCCCAAAAAAAAACATACAAAAACAATCCCTTAAACAGAAACAGCTCAATAAACTCGAATATTTCTCCACCTAAAAAAATGAAAAGGATTTCCCAGGATTTTCCCACATTTACCCATATCATCAGTCCTTAAAGACTCCTGCATCCCTGCCAATTCTTTGCACCATGGAAGTTACCACACACACGACACAGCACCCGTTATCCCCAACTGAATATGCTAATTTCATTTGATCCCATTTCTGTGTTCGAGTGGGAGCGCAAAACAACTTCATGAGTATGTACGAATCCAATGCATTGGCACTTTTATGTGTCTGCGGAACATTAATGCCTTATTTCTGATGCAAGAATGCACGACAAGTCGCGCCGGGCTCCTTTCTAGCAACAAACAGAAAAAGAAATAAACTCACCGGAAAAGTTTTACGAAATAATTTAGACTTTTGCGAATCGTGCTGTGAAGTTAAAAAAAGTCCCCGAGGATACAAGTTCGATGGTGCGAAAATCCATTTCAGATAGGTAGTGATTTAATTAATATATCATATTTATAAACTTTTACAATATAGAACACCCCTGGTTAAAATGAGTTTAATTGACGAATAATTGAAATGACGTTTCATGCAAGAGTTTTACCCAAGGGCAAAGATAAGTTTTGGGTATTCGTTACACAGCAAAAGATATATATTGGCAATTAAATTTCCAAGAATTGCACAAGATTTTCATGAAACTTTGTTCAGTTTTCTTGGAATTATAAATTGTGCTTTAAGGAAAGTTGTGCCTTTTGTGATTCACGCTTGGAGCTGTTTTATTAGGCCTTCAATAGTAGGTTGAACAAAGTTTGAAGATTCTTCAAGTTGATTGGGAGGAATTAAATCAATCCACGATTCAAAAGGGAAATCCATTTGATTATCTGAATCAACAGAGTTCGCAAATCACTTGTCAGCACAGAGGTAGTTGCTTACACAGATGACACCAAGTTCAGAAAAAAAAACATTTCTACCATTAGTGGCACGGACTCCAACTGTCTTGGAAGCCGTGTTTTGGACATGAGTTTAACGTTACCAACACTTCGAAGCAATCACAGAAGATGCAACTGCTCGACTTTGGCCCTCTATTCGGTTTCATATTTAAAACAGAAACATAATACACGGGACAAATTGAAGGACGTGTGGAATGCATTCTGAGCATGTTTGAAATCTTACAAAAGAAGCAATTGTAAAGCCTGTACGTACCTATGGCTTTGTAGGAAACTGATTTAAAATCTGCTTCCCAACTAGTTTGCAAATATAACTGTAGCAACTGTGGATGTTTTTCTAAACGAATTTAAAAGCTTGAACCTTTCAGCCATGCGCTCACATATCAGCATTTATCAATGTACACTTATGTCACTCACTAACTATGAGAAACTTTGTCACGATGTTTAATGCCCTTATGAATATTAGACAGAATTGCTCCCAGTACAGTCAGCGAAGGTATACCCAGACCCACTTTCACAGTGGGTGCTGCTCTGTTTCAAATAAAATTAACATCAAACAGTAAAAGAAAATAATCAAACGCTGTCACATATCAAGCGCTTATTAGATTGGCGTCGCATTACAAGACGAATGCGACATCACTCAAAGCAAGTTCTAAATTGCAATCAGCTCCTTGACAAATTGCGATTTGTTTCTACGAGTCTCACAAGGGATATAAATTAAATTGCGCTCCTATTCAAAGTATATAATTTTTTAGAGTTGTCTAATAGACAAACACAGTATACATGACAGACATGCATAGATGTTTCTGATTGACAATCGTTCATAATGAAAGTATATGCCGATGCCAAATGCTTTTACCCTTCCGGCCTAAAAAGTGTGCTTAGAAATTCATACAGCATTTGAGTGTCTGTATATTCATCACTCAAATTCGCAAAAGTTTTTGTTTTTGGCGGTAAAAACAAAAAACAGAAAATAAAGGACACTCGAGTAGCGCATCATAAATAGTCGAAAGAAAATCGAAGGCGATGTCAAAATAAACTTCCATTGTTCTGTTACCCTCGAACTGTTTGGCTGTCTCTTTGTGTGACACTAATGTGTCATTTCCACTGAAATTTAATTATTCACGGTATTCAGTATAATTCCCATTAAGTCGACTGCTTTTGAAATGCCAAACAGGCGTTGGCTGTCTCTCACACACAGCGCCGCATTCCGATGGATCCTAAGAAGTAAGTCCGCAAGAGGATGGCGGGAGTGGGAAGAATAGCCGCATTTAACGGCCACAAATTGGTGGGATAAATGGGCGCTATTTGTAACATTTTAAGCGAATCAATGCGTGTCCTTGTAGATTTATATGGACATCAGAGCTGAGAATAGAATAATAAGTTTGACACTTGCGTACGGTTTGTTGGGTAGGTAAGGTATATTCTGTTCTTTAATGGACCACAGAGCTTCTTATTATGTAAGGTAGTGGGCTATCATTTGTATTTGTCGGCCCAGCAAAATTTGGACAACATTTCAAGGACATTTAAAAGACATGCAGGGTAAGACCAAAATTCAATTTCATTTTATTTGCAGTCCAACGAAGTTTGTAAAGAACAAAAAATATTTTTAAAATGCGGTTAGTTGAAGAAACAAATCAGTCGGAAAAAAAATTAACATAGCTGATGCAAAATTTTTTGGTTCAACCAAATTTGAAAAAGCTGTTCAATTATCTCCACAAAATTTGATTACGTTTTGTTTTTTTATTGGCAGATTTACGAAGATATTACTTTTGGGGGAAATCTCGCGAAATTACGGGGAGATTTTGAAGATGCCCTGAATGAAGATGCATATGAGTTGTCTTTATTTGGTTTAAATAAACTACGTAGATCGTTCATAGGTCGACAGTATAAAGTTTTTACTTTTATTTTTATTTTATTTTTTTTTTTGTAAATTGGGTGTGAAATGTATTTACTTTTAATTTATTAATTTTAATATTACAAATGAAGAACTCCGAAACCACCCTAAATGTTTTTTTAAACAAATAATATTTTCATTTATGTGATTATATATTTCCCTTTATATTTTCGCCCCGACAAACGGTCGGCAAATTATTTGTTGCTTTACTTTATACAAACATTTTTCGGTACGCGTTTTTTCTCTTATATTTTCCTACCACAGAAATTACGGTCATTATTACTAGCAATTTTCTCCCGACGAGTAGTCGAGTATTTACTTTTTTATTTTTATTTATATTTGGAGTGCTGCTCGTATGTGGAGTGGAAATAATTTTGCTTAAAGTTAAATTTATTTTTATAAACATGTTTGTTTTCTTTTTTTTGTTGTTCAGCTACCAATGATTTTGATTTTCTTGTCTCCCTGACATTTTTAATTATTTTTGCCAATGCTTCATAAAACATCTGCTCAGATTTATTAATAATTTAATTGATGACAGACATAGCTGTCGATAATGCAGCCAAAAATGTTTTACTTTGCTACAAATCTATGCAATCTAAGTGAATTGTCTCAATCAACTGTTTAAATTCAAATATAAGTCACAACATATAAGCCATCTTCTTCAAAATCAAACATCAATCTGAATATATGCTGAATTATATTTCATAAATTATATATAAATGTTTCAGGTTTAGAATTTGTGACTTTAAGTTATATGCCAAAATATGTATAGCTGCATTTTTTAAAGTAAATGATATTGAATATATGGTAACACTGAATAGTCTGAATATGGCAAATAAAATTTATAAGTCGTTTACGTTATTGTATACATCTGTCCATTTTTGAAAATGGAAAAATTGCAAAACTATTGAAATAGCAAAAGATGTGAAATGAATTTGGGAAATGCATCTTGACGTGCATTTGCGAATTCAGATTCATAAGGATATGGCTTTCATTGAAATAATATTGGAGAGAAATGCAAGAAACGTTTTTATATTCGTACAAATAGCTAACACGAAACATCCGAGTATTGCAAAAAAGACAAAATCTTAAACCAAACCAACAACACTGTGTGGATACCGAATGATGTGGCGATTTGCATTAATAATCAAGTTGTGCCTTCTAGCGCAGATAAATATACGGGTTTTCATTGTGACGCTGAACAAAAATGGAAGTGACTTGTGAAAAGGAGAATTATAGTTAAATATTGGATAATAGCTGTATCCGCTTAGCCCTTCTCAAGAATTGCATTGCCTGTATCAGTATTAAAATAAAGTGCACGACTGGGTCGAACGAAACTTTCCCGTTCTACAAAAGTTTAGTTGAGTCAATAGATAAGGTAAAAATTTCAGAAGCAATCCTATAAAAAAATGTAAGAAGAAGTAATGTTAAATAAAATTCCATTTTAGGTCATTCATTTGATGTGGCAGTACATATCTAATAACAATGTGAGTTTTTTGTCAGTTGTACTCTCAGTAACAGGCCATTTTCAGCAAGTTCTGGAGAATTAGAAGATTTTTGATTTTAAGATGTATATGATTGAAATTGGAAATAGGGCTCGTGATATATTTACATAAATATATTATGTAAGAAATCAGAATTTGTATTAGCGATTAAAAACTGAATATCCCGATGGACGTTTATGGGGGTGCAAATGGAGTGGGAGTTCAAATCCATTTGGAATCAGTGTTCCCTCCCTTGTCGTTAGGCAGAGTTCTCATTGCGGTGGAAAATGGTACTCAAATGAGTTTGAAGGTAGTACGCAATAATGTACCTAAAACGGCTTAATGGTATTTTTCAATTGGAATCGGAAATTTGTTTATACAAAATTCACATATAGGTATACTATACATTTTTAAGTATTTATTTTATTTGAACACGCATTTTTTATTCCCTTAAAAAATGTCACATAAATTATTTCAGTTCAGTTATATATCGAAATTTAAAAATAAATTATAAGTTATGTAGTTCGTAATATAAAAATAAACAAGGTGTATTCTGCGCGAGAATTTGAATTAGAACGTGTATCTTGTAGTTTGAGGACTGTTTTCTTAAATCTTGGTTATGTATATTTAATCATCTTCCAGCTGGTAACTATCGCATGCTCTTGTTCAACAGAATATTAACCAGAGAATGTACGATTTGGTTAGTTAACCCAAAAAATCGATAAAGAGTTAATTTTTGCGGTTAACGAGATTTAGCCAATGATTTTCTGGAATTTCGTTTATTCAATATTTTGTAAGGACTTCGTTTGTATTAGTTTTGACGTATCTGCTATACAACAACTTTTTGTAGAATATTGCTAGCATTTGTGCGAAAAAAAAATACAAATAATAAAATATATAAACTTCTATATAACGCAAGCTGGAACGAAGGCCCTGACCAATAAAATATGTTCGGTTAAGTAAACGTTTTCAACTGACAGATGTATACAATAGAGACAGGTTCCCAACTTCAGTCGGATGAATTATGATTACTTTCAACATTTTTGTCTTTCGACAGTTTTCATAAATTAAGGAAATATGGAGAAAATTATTGCGACGTTGCAGGCAAAATTGAGATGCGGCCCAACAATAGGTTAACAATTTTTATGGGTCGTTCTAATGATTCAGTTTTGTTCTCAATTAATAGCTTATGTCTCACACCAACAAGATTTTATTCCTCTGTTTTTAAAAAAATGCCTGTATCATTTGATTTTGACATTTATATATTTACTAAACAGTGAAATTATATTCATTAATAAATTACTTAGACAAAATCACAAGGAGCCAGAAAAATAATGTAACCATAGATTCGGCTAATCACTGAATTGACAAAAATGAACTATGGTTTGGTAACCGAAGTGAAAAAGAAACGGTGAACAAGCACTCATTGGTCATCACTGATTTGTAATTGATTGGAAGGATTTGAGCAGCTGTGAACAGAACGGCCCCAGGTCTGTTGTTACAAACCATTTTGAAAAAATAAGAAATGAGTTATTGATACGAAAGTAGTACGCGGTGGATCCAAAGTAGTATCTAGAAAACACTACAATTGTAGCACGGGAGGGAACGCTGCTTGGAATCAAGTTACTTAGAATTATTTTAAGGTGCATGCTCAATATTGTAGGACAAACTATTTATTTAATATTTGCTAAAAAGAATTTTTGCGTAACAGTTATTGCATTGACGGTATTGAGTTTTACAGAAATATACGAAGACAGACCATGATTTGAGTAGTTACTTTAAAAAAAATATTTGATTTATATGAGAAAATCTAAGTATGTGATCTTAATAAGAAGTGCCTATGTTATTATTCTAAATATGTATTTTGAGCAAAACCATTTGAGCGGTTTTTGTAAAATGATGCAGACAAAATTGGAACAAATATTGCAATATTGATTTAAAAAATCTGTTGCTTAACTATTTAGCTAAATACTGAGTATAATTATTATTGGTTTTAAAAGTTGTATCCTAATCGAAAGTATGGTTTTCGAGACATGAGCATTTTCTAAAATTAGCGAATCAAAGTTTCTTATACAAAAATAGCTGATATAAGTAACGATGTTTTTTATTTTTTTTATATGAAAGAACGGATCCGCAGATTTTTGTGAATCAACGTTTGTTTGTTTTATTCGAATGATTCTTATAAGCGTATTTCTGATATAAGCTCTTTCATATATGGACATAAAAGTGAAAACACAGTGTTTTCACATGCGTCTCCCATAAGCGATTTGTTCTTATACCCGTGGTGCTCTTTTTAAAATTTGTTCTTTCTCTGTAAAAATGTAAATACAAATAAAAACAAAATGTTGCTTCATTAACCCCTATGTTATATTTCATAAAATGCAATACAGATTGGCGTGATGCAGTAAATTCCAATCCACACTCAAATATTATTACTATTTGTACAAATGAGTTATACCCACAGTTGACAATCGAAAAGGCTAATTAGGCACCACTCCTACAAGGAAATCCTAAAATTCAATAAGAAAAATATTAGAAAGTTAGTGGGCTTTCTGAAAGGCTTGGTATATTTTCTTAATTAGTTGAACTTGTGTCCGGAGACCGAATGTAGATTTCGTCTAGGGGCTGAAGAATCCTCGGAACACTTCTTCTCTGATTGCCCTGCACATCACTGGTTAGGAAGACGTACCTTTAACAAAGAGATACTCTCGCTAGCAGAACTAAGAAACTCTGCTACTAAGGACATACTGGCCTTCACTAGGGAGGTCAATCGTCTCTTAGTCTAAGCCACCCCTCTTTGATACAATAGTCTTTGTAGGTCGTAGTATCAGCCATTGTATAAAACAACGAATTGCCAGCCGAAGGGTTGACTATCAAAATTATAAAAACCAAGATAGTACTTTAAGATGCAGTTGCATCCATAAAAACAGAATTTTTCATACAAATCAAAATAATAACCCATAATTTAAAAACCATACCTTTGAGCCTCTGACCAAAATGAAGTCCACTACAAGTACTAAAAAAAAACTCACCATAACAACTGGTTTCTCTAGTTCACTAGATCTAGTTGTAGTCAAATCTAAAACTGCAATTCGTATCTCCCCAGGATCCTTGCAGATAATAATGGAGTACAATAGGTCTTGTTGTCTTCTGTGTTCATATCAATTTAATCCTGTAGTCACCCGTTGTGACAAGCAACCAAAAATTGTATATGCTCCTTGAAGTCCGGCAGATCTCTGAAGAAATACAATTCAACCGACCGACTTCAATAAGTTATTTATAAATTCCAGCACAAGTCAGATTTTGCATACAAAATCCATGTCAATGTCTAGTCCAGAGATTCCAAACTCGATTGCTCCGCTTTCAAATACCAATTACAAGATTACAGCTCCACCAAAGACCATGTATTTACTTAAAATCTCCTAACTCATAGAATTCACTTTATCCCGAAAAGCATATTACAAAAATGAATGCAACCAAATTTCCGTATCAAATACTCAAATGCATACATACCTATGCGTATATATGAGGAAAATGTGCACTTGAAGAGGATTTCCCACTGGACATCCACACCTCAACCTTATCGTTTCGTTCATCAATATGCAAATCTCTTGATCGCTATCAATGCAAAAGAGGAAATGACAGAATGCAAAATCCCCGAGAGCTCCTCGTACGTGCTTATGTAGACAATGTTATCCTTTGGTATAACTCTAGCAAGGACAAGGACACACTGTATTGTTCTTTTCCTTTTTTATGGTTTAGATCGAGAGACAGCTTTGCGGGGCGCGGTGAATGTCAATCTGGTGGCACATTTATTTCCGAACAAGAAAAATAAATTTGCTCTCTTTAACTTGAGACAGGTCATTTTATTTAATAAGACGCTGCCCGGACCCATAACTTTCCTTCCACTCACCTCTTTTAGATAAATCACCATCACGGAGGAGAAAAATCCTTCTCGTGGTTTTCGTTTTTCAATTTCCGGTAGTGGTTACCCGACCGCACCTACATAACCGGTTCTGTTCTGATTTTATTTTGTCTACATTTCGACACGAACATGACCAAGAAGATGTGGTGGTTATACCGCAAACAGTAATTAACAAGGAGGATGAGGCATGCAGATATCCATTCCTGTATTCGAGTTGTAGGTTTTTCTTTTCGTACTGGTAAGGGTGTTCAGTGGTGCCTGTAACAAGATGATAGATAGATGTATCTTTTACATTGATGATCGCCTAACTGAATAAGGAAGGTATCCTAATCCTATAATGATGCGGAATTAATTCTGTTCACCTTGTGCTATCATGACTCGACAAAAGACAGGGATTTGGTATTTTATGCCAGTGCCATACGTGGGATAAGTCGTATACTACGTTATCAGATATGTTTGTGGAAATTTCACTCCTGAAATGGTGGTAGTACCTACTTGTCTGGGATTTTCATTTCAAAAATTCGACGTTGACACTCTAAAAGAGATTTCAATCAGTTGGTAAATTGAAGAATTGCAGCTAGTTCTTATGAGGCAACCGACTATATCGTCTGACGCCTCTTAGCAACCTACGATAAATTTCCAAAAACCCCAAGATAGCAACTCGCAATAATTGATAGAAATGTTAAGCCCCCAGCACACACCTGAGTGTAAACGAAGAGCACGGTTTCAAAAAGATGACACACCACGGGATTGACAATAAGCCCTGTGTATTGCTGCAATGAATAATTGAGAAAACGGTATCCTTTTACGGGGATTATAGAACATAATAAATTATTCAGCGGATTTTATCCAAATAATGACTGACTAATCCATCACAAATGAAATGAGCAGTACCTACTTAAGTAAGTGCAAATACAGCCGCAGAGGAGAATCATCATCATAATTAGTGGGTGTTGTCTCAAACGCGCAAAAAGTGTCAAAGCGGGATGTAATGTAATGAAGGTTAATGGGGTGTGGATGTAATTGAAGTAAGAGGGATGCCAAAATGGAAATTAATGCTGTATAGATTAAAATAATAAATTATTAAGCTAATACAGAAAAAAAATTAGCAATAGTAGCAGGAGCTTTCAGCTGTATTGTCTTTTTTATTCCAAAGGGTTTAGAGAAATTATAGTTTTTTATAGTTTTTTTTTTGTAGCGTTGTCTCAAACTTTCTTTGCTGATCTAGAGTTTACTTGAATCATTGTTTGTAGCGAATTGGCTTATGCGAGTTTTGAAACTGCTCTTGTCTGGCTCTATTGTCCCAGTGATTCCGAAATTTATTGTGTTCCACAAGCTGAGAGAGTCTGCATTTTCTCCAAGGCTCCATACCATATACGAAATTAATGCTAAAGAGTCTATATTCTTCTAGGTTTTTGGTAATTTTAGTCAAGTTCTTAACAAATTTACATTTTTTTCGTTGAACTTCGAATTTGATCTTACGATATGCTTTACTGACTATAAGGTGACTTAGCACTCTATAAACATCACCTTTGGGTGTCTAAAAAAATCTTTTCTTTATATACAGTTTCAGGGAAATATAAAACCCGCCAGTTTCAGGCACTTTGAGCAGAAAGGTCATTTGTGCAACGCAGACGCAGTTGGAAAGACCAGTATTTCTGAATTTCAGATTTTGTATGTAAGAGACTTTTTATTTCGTCAGGGGAAAGCCGCGTATAGCTATTCTCACGGATGTTTTTCAGACGTTCGCGAGAGCTAATACAATAGTACGACGAATAAAAGCCACAAAATCATTGTTATCAAAGCGTTTACCATTTACTGTCCTGTTACGGCAACAAAAAACTTCTCGTTGTGGTTATTTAGCTTTCAAAATATCTATTTAAATATGCGGCTTCATTTCAAACACCCTTTAAAATTATATCAGCAATTATATTACAATAACCCATTCGCCCGATTTTAAGCTTGAACTGAGTCTCAATAATTAATTGAAATATAACATATCATTAAACCTACGTAGATATACCTTAACTACAAAAAGACAAAAAAGACGGACAAAAATCTGTTCCTTGTAAGCGGTGAAAAATTCTCTACGATAAGTAGGTACTTCTAAAACTGAGACTCTTTCCGCTTATATTTGGTCCAGATGGTTACAAAGATGTATTATGTTTGCACCACTCTTTGACTATGTCTGACCATTTGCTTCTATCTAGCTGTCATTGGTTTTAATATTCGGATTACCGCAGTTTAAGTCGAACTATAAACCGCTTAAGCCTGTTCTAAGAACAAAATACTGCTGAGTAAAATTCTAGGGAAAGAAAGAACCAATAGAATAGTGCATAAAAAACTTCTCTGTCACCAGTTGTACCTTCAGTTTATCCAAATGCGGCATTCCCCCTAAAAAGTAGGTTAATCCAAAGTGTATTCCCCCACCCCCTGCACATCCTCTACAGACAACAGTTCCAAATCCTTTTGTTTCATTGTTTAATGCACTTGCTAGACGTTCACCGTCAGCTGTCACCAGGCAATTCCAAACAGGATTGCCAAGTCCGAAAGGAGTCACAGAGAAGAAACACCCAGCATAAGACTAAAAGTTTGTTCGCACTCGCAAAATTATTTCAACTATTATGTCCTCTCCAAGGATAAACAACTTAGCTCCTCTTATATTTATACATTTTTCATCCTTTTTGTATATTCCTTGGACTGTACATAGTCGTTAGGGAAAGTGGTGACTCTGCTTTGCTCCCATTGCAAATATTTTTGTCAAACAATACAACTAAAAAAAGAAAAATTGTTTCCGTGAACTTTTCGGCCTCCAGAGTGCGGTGTGCAGAAAAGTTGTTCGTCCAAGACCTTTGGGTGTGTAAAGGAAAGTGTGTCGGGAAAGTTCCATCATTAGGTTTGTACAAATGTTATCGATATTGATTGGGCCTGATGTGTAGGTATATATAAACTGGCACTTAATTGGATGGACACTTTGTTAATTCGGGTGAATTACAAAAAATGAAAGAGGGACACCGAAGTCCCTCATTTACTTTTCAGGGGGAGGAAAGCACAAGAAAAGAATCAGTCCAGGCCATTGATTCCACTTAAAACTTTTTAATCCCCTACACTCAAATCGAATACTCACTAATGGCCTCCCCTCCACCACACACACCCTGACAGAGGGGAAAGTAAACCGAATTGCAGAGCAAAGAACAGCAAAACTTTCACATACGAGTATTTTAAGCGAATGAAAGCGCGAAAAGCGACCCATTGCACTGTTTGTGAGTGTTATTGATTTGAACTGTAGCTGCAGGGAAGAACCTTGTGCTCAATAAATGCTCTCTAATGAAAAGAATCCATTAACCAGAGAAAAGATCCACGAAATTAGATTATATTAAGCGTGTCCTCTGGTGCTGTGAAATAATTTACGACATGCAGATGGTCACGGCTTGGTTGTGGTGTCCTTTAGATTGAGTCACTTGAACGTTGAAATAATTGTAGCTACTTTGAGGGGTTTTTGGGGATGCTCTTCAGTGCTCTGTGAGAATATCAACCATATTTTTAATTTGCGGTCTTGTTATTTTGTACTTCAACGGCAGGCAGTATAAAAACATTGACAAAACACTTAACGGCGGCGCAACAAATTCAACAGACGGTTGACGGCGCAGTTTTCCTAATAAAAGGGCTCGTTATCCTTATTCAACTTGAAGTGGAAGTTCAAGTTTAATGACTTGAAATTCGCCAGAAACCCTTATTTAAATACATAATGACATCTGAAAGTCAAACAGACTGAAACAAGCTTGAGAGAAGTACTCAAGGTAATTCTAAACATTCTACCTGATGGTCTTAACTAAAATTAAACTAAACTCTGCAGTGGAATAGAACCAATCTTCGCTGACCTTGCAACAGTCACACTCGACATTTTTCTGTAAGATCTCCATCCAGAACAGACACAGAGTTCACAGCACTAACCTTCAAAGACGGTTCTAACTGGAGTTTGGGTGGGCGTCTTTTCCAAAGAGTGTCTTGTCTCATTCTGTATAGGCTACATTTAAATGCGCAACACTCTTCCGTTTTCCATCTTTTTTTCGTTTACTCGAACAAGTCATATAGTATAATCGTCACGCGCGTGACCCCCTCCCTTTACGTGTCTCTTTTTCTCTCTACTAGAGTTCGAAACTACTGTCTCTTTTTTATTTCATTAGAATTTTGAATTACTGGTCATCCCCTTTTTTTCTATTCTATTTTTCTGTCGTCCTTTTCGTATCATTTGAGTTCAAAATCGTTGTCGATTTTTCTTTGGGTGCAAATTTAAAGGTTAAGGTTGTTTAAGGTTACTTCTGCGGATTTTTATCTAAATAAGACGCTTTCAGACGGACGGAACACTTTCAGGTCAACATTGGAAGATAACGTACCCCGACTAGATCATTGTAGAGTATTCAAATTACCGGCGTGTGCACAGCTGTTGATTCCATTTGGGGAACTCGGATGAAACAAGAAATGGTACCTCAGTACACGGACTCTTAAATACCGCCACCAGCCAACACCACTCATTTGGTCCACCAACTCATCGCTTCAATTATTTTGGCGGTTGAAAGTTGTATAATTACTTACGATGCAAGTTTTAAATCTTTAAAATATTTATCTACATATTCTAATTCCATCAAAGTTACTCACTTCATCGTTAGCATATTTTATGCTTTGTCTACCTGTTTGCCTTTCTATTCCATATCGCCACTATATGAACAGCTAAGGATTACCTCTACTCTATCTATCTAATGTGACTTTCAGAAATACCCACTTTCGTTTTATTTTCCATAGCATAACATGCCTCTTATTCAGTCTTTAAAGTTCAAATGGGGCTTTCAACTTTTCAAATTTTTGAATACGAAAACTTCTTCCTTTGAACAACTCTCTTCTCAGCAAATTTAGGTTAATTACCAAGTTCCCACAACACCTCCATAAAGCACTGAGTACGTAAGCGAAAACGTCACAAAAGAAGAAGACATATAAAAACAGTTCACCAACTGCAATTAAAATTGGAAATTCCTCTCACGTCTCGACGCAAAAAAAAAAAAAGAAACACTTCAAAACAAGCCTCTTTCAGTACCTGACCCTGTAAAAAAAAAAATACCAACTCCTCCAAAATGAATATCACTTGCGAGGGTTGTCAGAAATAATAAACAAACAGACTCAGGGAGAGAAAGGAAAGAAAAGCTGAATGAACTAAGCACGAAAAGCAAAGCTCCGACATAAGTTTCAAACAAAGTTAAAAGAAAACCTAAAAAAAAATAAATACAACAGTACATAGCAACAGGGGAGAGAAAGAGATGAACCGAAAATTTTATTGGAAATGAGGCACCTTTTGCTGTCGTTTTTCCCCAATTTCACACTGCACTCTTCTGTGTATTGGTCTCTGAGTCTGTCATTATGGCGCTGCTGTTGGATAAAAAATTGCTGCTTTTGTCGTAAAATATTAAATAACAATCAAAAAGTTTTCAATACTACTATTAGAACGGAAATTGCTGACAATAAGATGGGGATAAGTAAGTAAGGGATCGGTGGTGAAATTTTATGATGAAAATTACTGGTTGGGGCTGTTAAAATGGCGACAATGTACGGTAGTTTTAATTTATAGACTTTGGCGGACTTTTAGTTTCGTTTCGATGATAATAAGTGAGGATTATGGGAAAATGGGGAAGGCCACGTAAGCAGTCTAAAATTATTTATTTAGATTATTATATAATTTTATGGGTAAGTAGTCGGCAGTAGGACGTTTAGGTTGCGAGGTGCCCTATTCAGGTGCAGATTCAATAAAAGTTAGATTAATACAACAGCGAGTGTTGAGAGACTTCAGCCACTAAAATGCGTAGCTATAAAACTTCCCTGGCTTCAAGCTCATACTCTACAGAAAATGACAGGCATCACAATTTACAGAAACGTGAACAAACGCCCAATACTAGCTATATATTAAGACTGTCCGGGGCAGGTGGAAGCAAGTTGTCATCTCTGCACGATAATATACTGCAGCCTTTCTTTTGGTGAATTGTTTACTAACCAGATCCGAGAGAAGATTCACAAGTTTTAGGTCGAGCCTTGAAATTGAGAAATGGGGTTTGAGCCATTTCTCAATTTCAAGGCTGTATGGGATGATGCGAATGTAAGCTTCTTTTGGAAATTGTTCTTCCTCTTTTGGCAGAGTCCATACCACTGTACTATACATTAAAACCGGAGATTAAAGTCATCTACAATGTTCCTTTGGTTATATGCGAGATTGGAGTCATTTGTTAGCGTAGGAGAGCGTCGCCAACAGTGAGACATTTTTTTCTAAATGACTATTTTTAAAAAAGTAGTCCGAGTATTTAAACAAAAAAAGTTCTATTGGATAAACATAAAAATTAAAAAACCAAAATAAAAGTTACAAAAAATAGATAATAAAAAAATATAGATTTCATTATTCATGAAATACAAATGAAAAATTTAGCGTACCTTAATGTGGTCAAATGTGATTCCAAAATAAATACTGGTTTGTTGCCGACTAGTGTGGCCGCAAAGAATCGACTCTGGGAGAATCTGTTTTATGTCTTTTTACTGTCGGAATGATGGCATCGGGATTTTGTCTCACTGTTGGTAAATCGTTTAAAATATGTAAATACAATTAAAGCAATAGAACTATGCATCTAAATGCCTCAATGTTTTATGTTTTATCTATAATATAATCTACAGACTATATAAAACATTGATTGAAAAATTCGCCGAGATAAAACGTTTTTATTTTTTATTGAGACTCTAAAAAATTTACTTTCGATTGTTTTTTTTCACTGCCCTATCACGGCGTGATTACATTTCATTGCAAGTAAACACAAACAGAACCAATCGGACGAACATCTGTTGCATGACATACGATATAAGCGCAACGTGTTCGTACATGTTTCTTCCTAGTTATTCGGAATGTCTCACTATTGACGACGTTCCCCTACTCATAACCTTGGTGCAGTGGCTCAGTGGTTAGTGAGTTGAACAAAACGAATGATAATTAGAAGCCAGGCCTATAACTCCTTACGGACTTGTTACGCCAACTATTTATCAAGTTATTTATTTAATTTTCAATATTGCTTAATTGGAACGCCTTTGCTGTCATAGCAGGCGACTAAAGTCAATAAAACAGAGATCTGTACTTATGATTCAGCTGTAAGGTTCATCTGTTTGTGGCTTTGAATTCGCATCAGGTTGAGGGTCCTTACACACTTCATATATAGATTACTCAGAAAAACATGGGGCCCAACATGGATTGGATATATGAATTAAAAAATTTAGTTTGTAATTCAAAAAAAAAATTATTTCTAAAAATACGTCCGAACACCCCGGTTATAGTGTTGCTCTGTGATCTTTCGTCGATGGTTCTCACGATCTTCCATTGTTCCCAAAAGAGTTTGGGAATTCGTTTCTTTGATTTGGATAGCTCAGCGGGGGAACTAGAGTGTTAACTTATGGGTAGAAAGTAAAATCGCAGTTTAAATGTTCACTCGGCCGTATACATAACATATTTATTTTATTATTCAATTGAACCTTATTTTCTTTAGGCATATTTCCGGAGGCTAATAACAATTTAAATACGATTTATTGTAACGTATCTGTGCAAGTTAATTAGGGCACTGTTAAATGGTAATAGATTCCGACTTCCAGACAGAAGTAGTTCGCATGGAAAAAAGATAAAGAAATAATTGGTTTGGGATGCTTTTTTATTTATTTATTTGTTTGTTTGTCAATAAGGTAGTAGACCTTTTTAGACATGAAAATTTGAAATTATAAATAAGTAGCATAGTAAAAACGAGAACGAGACTAAAATTTGAGGAAAAGTTGTGAAAAAAAAATAAAAAAGATATAAACTAATTAAAATTTGAGCAATACAATTACAACTGGAAAAAATTTAACAAGATGGATTTTATTAATGGTATTGTCATATTAATGTCAATTAAAGACGCACAATCATTATACAATAGCATTAAACCATTTAAAGAGGAGGATCTACCGTAATTAGTACGAGAACGAGGAATATAAAAGAATCTGTTATTGCGCAAATTAAGTGATGGAACATTAAGACCAAAAAGACTTAAGATATCAGGACAGAGAATCTCCCCAATAAGTATTCTGTGAAGAAAAACAACTCGTGACACCTTTCTCCTAACCTCAAGGGACTCGAGTCCAATAAGTTGTAATCGGGCTGAATAAGGGGGTAAGTTATTAATATCAGACCAAGGAAGACGTCTGAGGGCAAACCTAAGAAATCTTTTTTGAATAGCTTCGATTCTTACAACATGAGTATTGTAGTATGGATACCAAACACTGGACGCATATTCCAAGAGCGATCGAACAAACGTCAAATATAAAATTTTTAACGCATAGGGTTCGGTGAAGACCCTTGCATAACGTTTAAGCATTCCCCATGCACTATTGGCTTTATTTGTGATGTATTCATAGTGGTAAATGTAGGATAGTTTACTATCTAACATAACCCCTAAATCTTTTATCAAAGTTACACGTGGAATAACATTATTGTCGAAGGAATAAGCGTGAATGGAAGGCGAGGTACGACGTGAAAAAGTAATGACCGAACATTTACTAACATTAAGGGACAAATAGTTTTTAGTGCACCACCAAACGAAGTTTTGGAGATGTGCATTCAATCTATCAAAACTATTCGAATCAGTGCATGAAGAGTATATTTTAAAATCATCAGCAAACATCAGGATATTGCAATGTGGAACAAATTTTACAACATCATTAACGAATAAAATAAATAAGAGTGGGCCTATGTGACTACCTTGCGGGACACCGGATGTTACCAAGATTTCTTTCGATAAGTGTCCTCGAAACTTAACAAATTGGTATCTGTTTCTTAAATAGGATGATAGCCATCTAAGAAACAAAGTAGGGAAACCTAAACGTTCAAGTTTGTAAAGAAGAAGCTTGTGGTCAACTCGGTCAAACGCTTTACTGAAATCAGTGTAAATGGCATCGACCTGATTACCCTTAGATATCTCACTAATAACAAAATTTGTAAAAATGAGAAGATTTGTAACAGTGGATTTGTTTTTTACAAAACCGTGTTGGTTATTGCAAATTAAATTTTTACAAAAAAAATTTAACTTATCAGTCACCAACTCATCAAAGAGTTTAGGGATGGACGATTGTTTACATATCCCTCTATAGTTTTCAATATTATTTTTTCTACCGGATTTAAATATTGGTACAATAAAAGAGTTTTTCCATAGGGAAGGAAAGATACCAGTCTTCAACGATACATTGAATATATGGCAAAGAATGGAATGTAAAGGAAGGGCACACATTTTTAAAAAACCTGCTGGAATACCATCGGGTCCAGGATTGAAATTTAGAGCCAAATTTCCAAGTTTACTCAGTATCATATCTTCGGGAAAATCAATGTGACTGAAAATAGAGGAATGTGGTGCACCTAAGTAAGAAAAAAAGTGTTCATCTATAACTGGACAGGGATTTGAATACACTGATTGAAAAAATGCTCCAAAGTTATTGCAGATAATACGGGGATCATCAATAGACTGGTCATCAAAGGTGAAAGAAGCCGGAAAACCATCACTATTTACTTTACTCATTATATTAGTTTCATTGTCATTTATAGAATTAAATGGCCAACAAATTTAGGCTGTTACTATGTACGCAGGAAAATCTTCTCTATTCTCGTTTACATAAAGACAGAAAGACTGAAAAAATGATTCAGAAGCTAGTGCGACTGGAGACATTCAGTACTAAAAGTGCTGCTATTTAATCTTATTACGATATCATATTAAATATCATTAAATGTTTGATCTAGTCAGATATTCTCCCCTTTTCTAGAATTTGGTTTTAAATTGCAATCCAGTTAAAATAAACTTTTGAGCCAAACCCACTCAGGAAAAAATACAAAAACCGAAGGATCTGTATATCCGGAAAAGCAAAGAAGGCTAATAAAACCAAGGGCTGTTAAAAATGTCCTTCCCGTAATTAAGTAATACATAATCTCTCCTGCTCTTACATGGCATGTAAAATCAATAATGGTAAACTATTCAGACAGTGACACAAACCATCTACCGAACCGTAGGTAATTAGCAAATTGGAGCTTTATTATTCCAGCTTTCGGCACAGCCAGTATTCCAATTTATTATCATTTAGCTACACTCGGTTCATTATCCATAATTCACACCTATAGTTACATGGGAAACAAATACAATCTAATTAATGGTTTTATACTGTTGAATAATTTGCCCCAAGGAAATCAGTTTGGTTTCATTAGCTATTATGTTATTACAATCCTCCCAACTACATAAGCAGCACATATCCTTCATGCTACCAACCAATTCGAAGGCACAAGTTATACGACAAAATCGCTCGGTGTAGCTCATTTCTCGCAACAAATTGCCACATGCTGGCCCCGTATTAGACGGGCTACACTCTTATGTGTCATGTATCAATCAATTAAGTCGCCAACAGATATCCACATATTTTCGTTCACCAGCCACCAGCTGGCACAGGGGGCTGGGCAAAACCCCACCTTTTGTGTTTTGCTAACCTTTTGCACTCACCCCCATCTGTGCTTATCGAAATTATTGATTTGTCCTCCACCCCGTTTGGACCCGACGGTTACCACAGCTCGATATCCTGGTCATCAATATCATTAGCATCATGTAAGTGTGCTGACGCAGTAGCAACAATTGAAAATTTTGTTTTGTTCACCCTTATCCTAGATTCTGTTATATGGGAGCATATATACTTACATAGGACAAATGGTGTCCATCAGTAGATGACTGTACGAGTATACTGCCTTGCACATCACTCTATGTAGTTGACATCGTTCACAATCACACACACGGCTCGACTGCAAAGCCCGCCTCTGACCAGTGGAAGTCGATTTACTAGTCAGGCAGTCAGCCTTTCAACATCCACCCCGCACTCACTTGTGTTGTTACCCACTACCACAACAAGTGATATATGACGGTGGCACACATGGCACTTAATCTCTCTCTTGGCATCATCGTATATTGAGCAGATTTTGCTTGCTCACTATATTATCCTTCCATTTGGAGCATAACGAGTCAATTTTCTGTGTCTATCTGGTATCCAGAATCTCATAGCGCACCCTGTATTCAAAGACGTTTTCGACCGATAACAATGCAACTGGCCATGTGTGTGTGTGTATTGGTGTGTGGGCTGATGGAAGGGCAATGTTATCCGCTCATCGGCTTGTCATAAATGAAAAGAATGGATGTGTACCCGCATTAAACGTAGACATTTACACTAGCAAACAGGGGTTGGGGTAACAACGGCATCATCTACCAAAAGGATATGAGAATATAACAGCCGACTCAGGGTGACATATGTACCTATAGCTTAATAACATTTTTCATCTTAAATATAGAAAAATGCGAATACATCGTGGCAGTGGCGACAGAGAAAAACCCTAAGGGAAGGGGTCGTCGGCTCGCTATATGACTCGCATTATTTGTTTGACATATGTTAGCATTATAATTGGGGTGTAAGTTCATTATGGTATTTAGTGGATCATTTGAAATTACGATGGCTACCATGATTACGGCTGAGATATAGGAATAAGGGAGATAATATAAAAGACCGGATATTTCCAGAAAATGTGAACATCATCCTGTAAGCCGAATGAGAAATTTGAAACCAGGTTCAGTGGATTGTTGTTATATATAAGTATACTGGGATGTAGTAAGTTGAAATGCTTGGACACTATTTTAAAAATAAAGCTAATTTGCTATAAGCTCAAGTAATTTACAAATCAATAAACCAGATGCGACTGATGCTAACTTGCTTCAGAAGTCCTTAAAAGAAATGGCGTCACGTTATTAGCGTATTAGAATGGACTAAACTAATATATATTAAAAAAGACTAAAGGAATGAAGTCTATAATTAAAATTAAATATAATAAATTAAAATTATCTAAAACTTACCTATTATGCGGCCATCTAAATTTCAAAAACGATATCGTCCAGACCATTGTTGTTATACGGAATCGGCTTCAGATTAATAATATGATAATCTTTATTTTCTTTAAAATTGCTTGACTCTTGGAATTTAAGAAAATACCAGTGCTTTGATCGAAAGGAGGCAATGGCCTCAAGAGTGAATCTATGCTCTCGTAAGTTGATGTGGGTTCTAATTTGTAACGTACAGCCACTTTTGCCAACACAAGCCATTTATACCGAACGAAAGTCCAACAAGTAAATTAATATCATAATACATACTGATGTGGGATTTGATTATCCCTAGTCCATTCGAATTAAAATAACAAACACACAACTCAGTTTATTCTGATTTATTGATCGCAACTTAAACCCTCCTCGAAGGAAAACCAGTAGAAGAGTGATTCCCTCGTCCCTCCCTGCTGCTTTACATATTTTTAAGAATTATTATGGCTCTCATGTTCGTGTGTCGCGTCGTCTCGTAGGCAGCGCTGCCACTTTGCTACGATCGTAGCAAAACTGCTACGCAATTGCCAGTTTGCTACGCTGCTACGCACTCTCCCTAAAATCGCCTATTTTGCTACTTTTTTTTTAAGCACAAAATGTGAAAAAAAATCTTGTAATTTTTCTGGAAAAAAAACAAACGAAAGTAACTCAAACTTTACTCACTTCCCCACACCAACTTATATTCTTGTTCTACCATACCCAACAAGTACCCATTTCTTTGGATGTGTCAGTGTTTGAATTTGACTGGAATCTGGAATCGGTCTGGAATTACATTGCAAAATTGTAATGGAAAATTAGTGAGTGTTGCAAATCTACATGCACGCACATCTTTGTCCATGTTCTTGATGTCAGAGTTTATTATTGTTTTCTTTGCGACGCCGCGAGTGTTTGTGTATTATTTTGAAGCTTAAAAACAATAAATCTTTAGTTAAATGCTGTAGTTCTTAATATTCTGGATGTCATGGATAGGTATGAAATAATTTAATCAACAACTAATTCCATTCAACTATGCTTTTCAATCTGAATTATGTACTTGCCTATAGATTTATTACAAAGAAGCCAAAGTTGTCCAAGCCTGCAGCTTTAATTAAACCAACACAAGAGGATCCAACGCCCAATGAAGAGCCAAAGTAATAAAATTAAAATGCAATTATACTTCCTTTAATTAATATGCATTGCCTGCTTTTAGAAATGGCACCGATATGGATAATACCGGCATCCAGCAGGAACATTCCGAGGAGCCCTCGACAAGTCGAACTTCCTACTCCCGGGGCTTCAAGTCGGAATGGAGGCAAAAGTTTGACTGGCTCGAAGCAAAAAACGGAAATGCATTTTGCATGGTGTGCTTTAAGGCTTTAACCAATTGCACGTCTCATTTGAGTCGCCACAACCAGTCCACGGCGCATAAAAAAAAGTATTGCGGAAAAAAAGGACAGCCAGCTGTAGATATTGTACTGCAAAATTCGGAGGAAATTCGATTTAAGAACAAAGTCAATCAGATAGAGGAAACGATTGTTATGTTCTTTATCTTACATCATCTACCATTTGCCTTAATGGATCACTTTATTCCTCTACTGAAGACCTGCTTTCCGGAATGTAAGCTTATTGAATTGATTCACTGCGGCAAAACTAAGGCTTTGCAAATCGTCAAAGATGTTTTAGCAAAAAAAGGAAGGCAAAAGATAATCAACGAACTCAAAATAAATAGTTTTTCCTTAATTGTTGATGAGACAACTGACGTAAGTTGTTGTAAGGCCTTAGTCTTAGTAGCTAGGCATTTCGACAGTGCCACGAAGTCTATTAAAGACAGTTTTTTATGTTTAATAGAGTTGATTAAAACAGACGCAGAGACTATAACCAAATCAATTCTAGACTTCTTGGCACAGTACGAAATACCTTTGCAAAATTGCATAGGGCTTGCGACTGACAACGCAAGCGTTATGAAGGGGGAGATGAATGGGGTACAGGCCTTACTTAAACGAAAAATAAGCAAAGACCATTTTTTCATGGGGTGTATATGCCATTCACTTCACTTGTGCGCTAGCTATGCCTGTCGTAAGTTGCCTATTGGAGTTGAGCAATTGGCTAGGGATATTTATAATGTTTTTGCCCACAGCGCTAAGAGGGTAAGTGATCTAAAAGAGTTTCAAGAGTTTTGTAATTTGAAACCACACAAAATTCTACGACCTTGCCAAACACGTTGGCTTTCGTTACAGAGTGTGGTGGATCGAATTTTGGAGCAATGGCGGTCACTTTCCCTCTTTTTAGTTTCAGGATTTTTCGAAGACAATTCAGAAAAATGTAAGAGTCTCGCTGAAAAAATGAATGATGAATCTAGATTGTATTTCTTGTTTCTTTCTTACATTTTAAAAATTGTAAACAAAATGAATATAGAATTTCAAAGCTCCGAAGTAAGGATTCACATTCTTTTAAAAAACATAGAAGCAATGTATCGAAACTTATTAAGCAATTTTATAAAGACTGACAATATTACAAGACAAAGTCATATTGAAGATTTAGATTTCGAGGAAAGTGCTGTTTTAAATTTGAATAATGTCTATGCAGGAGTAGAATTCGAAGACTATGCTCAATCTAACGACATAGACCCAGATATAATAGCATCCGTTAAAGACAACATTGTCCAATTTTATCTTGAGCTATGTCGTCAAATTCGCAAACGCATTGACTTCAAAAATAATAAATTAAAAGTTTTATTTTATTTGGATCCGAAGTGCGTAAAAGACGAAAACGCGCCGAATATACTTAATTTATTAAAACAGTTTTCAAATCTGGCTCCTCATTCTGACTGGGAAGACATAAATTCCGAGTGGCGACTTTTAAAACAAAGCATTCATTTATTTAAAGACACTAATGTTGTTGATTTTTGGGTTCATGTTAGTGAAACGAAAGATGGTCTTGGCAAGCCACTGTTTTTAAAAGTTTCCAATTTAATGAAAAAACTTCTCGTTCTTCCTCATAGCAGCGCAGCTGCTGAAAGAATTTTTTCAGATTTGAGCTTGACAAAGAACAAGAAGACGAACTCATTTAAAATAGAGACAGTAGATATATTAATGGCTGCAAAATGTTTAGTTTCAAAAAGAAACGAAATATGGGTGTCAAATCTTTAATTTTTTCTAAAAGATACTTAAAAACTTAATTTTTGAACTTTTATAAAAAAAACTGTTAATTTAAGACTTTCCGGAATTTGTATGTTATATTAATTCTGCTATTGGTACAAAGATCCTACATTTATAATTTTGTGATATGAACTATTTTTTTTTAAGGCAATGCTTACATGCAAAGCGCCTTTAAAGTGAAGTTTTTAATGTTTTTTTTTTGTTTGTTTGTTTATAGTTTTGTAAAATATATAGTCTACCGACTTTACTTGTACTAGTCCTTAAAAACATATTTACTTTTAATAAAGAATTAAGTGTTTTTGTTTATTTTCGAAAAAAAAATTTATATTTTGGACTTTTGAGTTTTGCTACGCAAATTAAGTTTTGCTACGCAAATTTGCTACGCAAATTTTTTCCCTTGTGGCAGCACTGCTCGTAGGTCGTAGGGGTGGATAGTTGTTGCTTCTTGTGTCTGTTGTCTTCAGTGTGACCAATTTAGCATATTTCCTGCTAAATTTAGCAGGATTTTTTATTTATAGAATCCTTTTTTTACAAATCAGGCCAGCATTGTTTGACAGGATTTCGGTTTAGGCAAATTATGAATTAAAATAATTAAATAAAATCAATGCAGACGAAATCATATAAACAAAATTGGTGTAGTTCTGTTCCATTAAGATTAAATTTGAGTACATATATTTAAATGCAAAAATCTTAGAACTGCTCAGTATATTCTGGTGCATTTTTCATAGGCCTACAATCTCTACTTTGTTTCAACTCTATATCTCTATAAATTCCGGAAAAAATATATAAGAGTAATTTATTTTTTCGATTCGTTTTGTTTTTTTCTTTGTCACGCTTTCCGTTCGAAAATACTGGGAGCATTTAAATATAGTAGACAGCAGCTTATAGAGGACATCTGAGGTAACATTTTAGGATATCCATTAACTCAATAACTTAAAACACACTAACAGCGCATTATATTTTGACATCTATTTTAACCTTATTTTACTCCAGTGATGGAGAGGGTGACAGACAGAGGCAGTATGTTGTTTGGTGTGCTAAGAACAAAAAAAAACGTAAAAGAGATGTCAAATATGTAGGAAAGGAATGTCAAATAGGTACAAGTATCAGTGATACCAGATCGGGGTATTATTACATTAGGGAAAATTCCTGATGATACACGTCGTACCTGTTAATAAATACTATTTGCAATCAAGATGAGGCAGTAAATTACCCGGTCGAGTTTTTAAATAGAATTGCAGTCCATGGCCTGGAATTAAAAGTTGGAGTTCCCATTGTGTTGCTTCGCAATTTGAATCCCCTAACCTTTGTAATGGAATCAGATTGAGAGTTAATTTTAGCTCGGTCTGGTAAAGGAGATACGGTTTTTATACCAAGCATACAAATAATTTCCAGCAATTATCTATTTCAGTTTAAACGGATTCAATTTTCTATAATGTTTGTTCTGCCATGACAATCAATAAGTTAGAGGGTCAAACTTTAAGAAAAGCGGGAGTTGCATTAATCAAGAATTGCTTCAGCCACGGGTAGTTATATGTGGAGTGTAAGTAATGAAGCAAATATCACTATCTTAGCCCGTAGAAGTTAAACCGCTAATATAGTACACAAAAAAGCGTTACATTAATAAAAAAATAAGCTAAATATTATAAAATTATTTCATTGTCCAAAGAATCCTACATTACGAGCAGATGCAATGCCATGAAGATGAAGGCAGAGAGGACCCAGTCTTCGGGAGGTTTTTAATACGGGTTCAAGTCCCTCACTTTTGCATAAGGCTCCTTCGCGTTATACCTCTGCAATGGACTTTGGTTTTTTTTTCCTTCGAGCGACAATAAAAAAAAATAAAAATTGTGTCCCCTACAAGACGGCAAATTTAAAAAAAAAAGTTCCATCAATTGTTTTGAAACTACATTTTGCACGGGCGAAGCCGGGCGGGTACAGCTAGTTTAGTATAAACCAGTCATTAAAATTCTCATTTGACAGTGAACACTGAACACAGCCATTTTTAATCAACGAACAAACACTGAAGTTAATTGAATTTAATTAATTTTTTATGTAAAACATAGTATAGGCGTCATGAAGTGACAAAAGCTTTTTTGTATTTTTTTTCTGTTTTTAGCAGGTTTTGTATACAAAAAAAAAAATGCTATACTGCTGAACTTAGCATGATTTCAAATATTGAATTGGTCACTCTGATTGCCTCATGATGATGATGTGATCGCACCTGGTGTGTGGCATCGTTCGTTTTGTCTTGGTTTTGATAGTCGTGTTTGGTTACTGTACTTCTATGTCTACTGTTCCAATCTGGCTTACCATCCCACATTCATTTATTTAGAAACAACTGTTCACACGACCTTTATTTTAGGAACTAGCTGTTTAAATTTACAACATTTATAACCGCCCTTTAGCTAATAATTTAAAACCTTAATAGCTTTAGATAATTACAGTATTTTCGTGAAATTAAAAATCTTCCGAAAATGGCGTGCAAAAATATTTAAACTTCCATACACTGAAAAATGGGGGAAGAATACAATAAATAACATCAAATGTGCTCAATTTAGATAAAAATACACCAAAAAAACCTCCATTTAATGAGCAAAAGAAAATGGTTTCCCCACCACCAAAAAGCTAAGCCATGTGGTTGGAAATTCAAGCGCAATGTTGATAATGCAACTACAAAACGGTGCACACTTCCATTACCATTGTCGCGAGTATTCGCGTTGTCATAGGGGGAAAGTACACAGTCTTGCAAAGTGTCCTATTTATGGGTTTTTTTTTTGTTGTTGAAGGAGGGAGCTTCTAGAGTTGCTTTGTACATTTTGCTTTTGGTACTTTTTGCAATTTTTAACTGTTGATAAAAAATAAAGCGCACATCTGTGGCCGTTCCGTTCCGTATTTATGAGCTTAAGTAAGTTTTCAAATTTATTACGATCGTAAAAATCATGGAACAACAGAATCATAAATGTGACCGAGTACCTGGAAGTCGCAGTAATACCTACCTATACTAACTTCACTGTCCAGGATTACCTTTACTGCTGCTACAGGAAATTACTGTTTTATTTATTTGATGCTTTTATTTTACTTGTACGTCAAAGTACGTCAAAGAACGGCAAGAATCTCCCATACGAAACTTGACAGAAAACCATCATAATACGGTTTTCCCTTGATACAAAAATTCGATAGAATGAGAAAGGCAAAGAAGATCCAATAATAAAATATGAAAGGATGAATGAAACTTAACGTCTCAATTTACCCCGTAATATTGTGTCTTTGTGACGAAGGACACTTGACATAGCGATTAAAAATGTAATTCTGCTCGAACACTTTATTGTTTTGTTTGGGTTTTTGTGGCGATGCTCCAGACCCTATTATATCTACCCCAGCTATTTATAATAATTGTTGTTGAAATCAGTAAAGGGAGAAACCTTTTGCGGGTCTTTTGTTTCAGTTATATTTATATGTGTTCGTGTACTTCCCGTTGGAGTGGTCGAATGGACAGGATACGCAGAGTAAAATAAAAGATGTTTCACTTTGATATTTTTTTTTTGTACTTGATATGTATACATAAAAATCGTTAATGTTCTGGAAATGTATTTTCTTAGAAAAAATTCCAAGGTTTATTAATATTTCATGCTTTTTCCCCACAAAATACTTTGACATTCTTACATCTGTAAAATCTGTAAAGTGCTAGTGCCTATGTAGATCTCGCATATATGAACTACTCGCTATATTTCAAATATATCTTACGCAGATAGGCTCACCTCAATTCTATTTGAAACATGGTAAATGGTAAATGTCGGACTTAAACTTAGTTATATAGGTCCAAGAAGAAATTTGTGACTATGATGCAAATTTATTTTAAGCTATAGTCGCCGAACGGTGTATTTGACCATTTTTTGTGTCGATAAAAATGGAGATGGTAACTATTTGTTACCATTACGCGTCTAAATATACAAATGACCTTTATTGTAACATTTTAGTAAATTTTGTGCCTATAAAATGACTGAAATATCTATCCACACAAAAAGTGTTAAGTTACTGTTTAATGTAACCGCTTGATTGCAACAGGAATATACCATACAGGGTCCGTTTTAGGACCAGCGAATATTACCATAATATTTTGGTTATTATTTGCACACAATCTCCACATAATAGCCGAAATAATAACTGAAAACTGCGATACACCATTAATTTCTCACTAACGCAGTTAAACTTCAATCCCTATCACTATATAACATGAAGTTTCTAAGTAGGCTTGTACGGAGAATTATATGATATTGCTCATTAAGCGAAAAATATACAGGGTGGCATAGAAAAAAAAAATGTGAATGGTGAATAATAATGGTTTTAAAAAAGTCGATATACATAATATGTAGTTTTTGAAACGTCATCATGTTATATTTTTTTTAATTCCTTTCCCAAAAATATTATTTTGCATTTTAAAAATTGGATTGAGAAATGCTTGCCGAGTAGTATGGAAAAGGCGGGTTTCAGCGCAGTTTTCAGACACGGATAAAATATAGGATACAAAGCCAATATTTTTAAAAAAACATTGCTAAAACATCAATAAAAAATTAATAAAAAATTAATAAATTAATTATATTAATTAATTAATTAATTAATTAATTAATAAGTTACTACTTTTAAATGAAGGGTGATGAGTATATGGAGCTAGATAAAATTTATTAATCAAAGAAAGTTACTACTTTTAAATGAAGGGTGATGAGTATATGAGGCTAGATAAAATTTATTAATCAAAGAAAGTTACTACTTTCAAAAGAAGGGTGATGAGTATATGAAGCTAGATAAAATTTATTAATCAAAGAAAGTTACTACTTTTAAATATAGGCTGATGAGTATATGAGGCTAGATAAAATTTATTAAGAAGTTAGTAGAAGAAAGTTACTACTTTTAAGTTGATTGTATACCACTTCTAATAGAATGAGTAGTCCACCACAAATTTATCAAGACTCCCTCATTTAGCAAGAATTTTTTAAAAAAAGAAAGTTTTTTTGAAAGTTTAATACTTTTTTAAAAGGTTTAAAACATTTTTTATTTTCTTTATAAAAATTTAAATTAATAAATACAATTAAAAAAATAAAAAATAAAAAGATGGCAAGTGGACTTGAAGCATATAATAATTTTCTTTCTCCCGAAAATAATGATAATAATATAGAGGACGGTGATTTCATTCAGTATAGAAAGCTTTTATCCAAAAGATTTAAAAAAGACACATTTTTTGATGTCATGACTGTATTTCAGGCAAACAGTAAAAGATTCCGATTTACTTTCTATGATAATGGTGAAATACAATACAATAACTATTTATATTTAAAAGATATTAATGAAGTTAACAAATGTTTTATGAAACTTATGAAAGTAAACGAAAAAAAAATTAAAGAAATTGAAAGAAAATATAAAACTACTGTTGAACCACATAAGCAAATTAATTACACTTATATAAATAGTTATTATTTATTAAATACTCTATCAGCTTATTTAATAGAAAAATATGAAAACGAAGATGATAAAGAAATGTGTGTAAATAAATTATTTGAATTAAATTTTACAAAATTAATAAAAGATCCAATATTTATTAAATATTGTGAAAAATTTAATGAAAATGAAAAAAATAATAATTATAATTTATTGAATTAAAAAAAAAGATATTCATTACACAATTTTACTTACAAAATTATATTATTATATATACAATAGATAAAGTTTACTACTTCTTTAAAAGGTGAACACTTTTTTATTTTTCTTTATAAAAATTTAAATTAATAAATAAAGAAATTATGGTGGGATCCAAAATCTCTAAGAAATTTACTAAAAAACAAAAGGTTACAAATATTTTAGACAAAATAGTTATAGACACTATGGGTGAAGAAGCAGAAGAAGAAATTGATGCAGTTATTACCAATAGTGAATGCTTTAAAGATTTAAAGGAAATATCTAATCGTAATATTGATATAAATAAACTAAAAGATGAATTAAAACCTTATATTAATGATGAAGAAATTATAGATATTCTAACTGATGCGTTACGTAAAATGTGTAATTACTGTACAGTTACACAATCAAGTTTTAAATTTCTTCTAGATAACTGCACAGAATCATAGAATAACTAAAAAAAAATATTTTTTTTAATTTATATTAAAATTCAGTTTTTTGTAATTCAAATTTATAAAATTTACCTATAATTGGTTCATTATTCAAATCTTTTATGGAATAAGTAATAGGATGAGTTAAATGAATTTCATTAATTACAAAAATTTCATGAGTCCAATTATTTTTATATTTATTTTCAAACATTTTTTTAAAAGCCGAAATTCTTACTCTATCTCCAATGTTAAAAACTTGTTTTTCATTTAATTCTATAGCAGGATACATTTTATTCAAAATTTCTTTTTCATTATCTTTGTTAACTTCACATGGACGCACCCCAATAGTTCTATGAACATTTTTATAATTATATTCATGTAAAATGTTATTAATAACATCAATCCAATTAGTATTTTGTTGAATTTCAAATTGAATTTTCAGTTTTTCATTTATTGTTCTATTAAATCTTTCAACAATTGAAGATTTTTTCTCACTAAAAGTTTGATACATTTTTATATCATATTTATTCAATACTTTAGTAAAATTTGAATTTAAAAATTCTTTACCAGAATCAGTATGAAGTAATTTCGGAGGACTAGGAGCTTCTTTAATAATTTGAGAAAATGCATCTGCGACACACTTCCCATCTTTCATTTTTAATGGTTTTATCCATGCAAATTTTGAAAACGTATCAATAACGTTTAACATATATTTATACCCTTTATTTATTTTTGTATCAACAGTTGTCATAATAAGTAAATCAGCAGCCCATAATTCATTTATACCTTTAGTAATTATTTTTCTTCGTTCAAAATTTTTTCGAACAGGTTTATGTAATTCTTTAGCTATTTCTAATTCCTTATCCATTATGAAAAATTATTAAATTTATTTATAAATAAATGATGAATAATAAAATTTCGGATTCAGATTTAAAAACATATCTTAAAACTACAATTGAATTGAAAAATAAATTCAAAGAACAAAATCTTAACAGAGTAATAAAACATGATAAAATAAAAGAAGATTTTCAATCTATTATATTACCATTAAATCAATCTACTGAAAATAGCCACAATTTAAATGAAGGATTAAAAAACTTGAAAATGAGTTTAAATGAAGCTTTACCATCAACAAATAATTATTTAAGAGCTATTAAAGAAAAACAAGATGAACAAAGTGATCAGGTAAAAAAACTACAAAGTCAATTTTCAAAATTATTACCAATAGAAAAACCAGAAATTCTTTTATCTAGCCCAACAAGTTTCGAAAGTAAAGAATATTATTCTCCATCAGCTATTACACCGAGTTTATTACCATCATCTAGTACACCTGTTTCAAAGAAAGGCATTGAATTTGAGGACGCTTCAATAACTCCAATACCATATATTGAAAATGGAATCGGAAATATGGCCGCAAAATATTTAACTAAGAATTCTTCAAAAACAAAAGTTTGTGATAATAATTATGGAATAAGAACTGAAAATGGAGACGATCTTTGGATTGGGGATTCCCAAATAAAAATAAATAATAATGATATCATTCTAAAAGGTAAAACATATATTGGAACTCCTGGTTTATGGGAATTATTAATATTAAAAGAACCAAATGAAGAATTAATAACAAAAGAAGATTTAGAAAATTATGAACACATCATTTTAATAACATATGCATACGCACGTAATAATGATAAATCTTCAAAGTATATTAAATCAAATGCTGGATATAAATATATGAATTATATAAAACCTGTATTAGAAAAAAATAAAATTTTTAAAAAAGAGAAAACCGGATCAGGAATAGAACAAAATTTTAAAATTTATACAAAATCCCCAGTTGAATATGTTTACTGGAATGATATTGATGAATTAAAAGCCAGATTATTATTACTCATTGGTGAAAATGAGGCAGGTAATGATAGCCCTAAAATCCATAATGAAATTATGAATATAATTGAAGAACTAAGAGAAGAAAATATAATTTAATTTTTATATTATATAAATGGGTATTGATAAATTCGGTAGAAAAAATAATCATTCGAATAACCCGGGTACTTCTATTTTGATTAATAAAATAAAAATATTGGAAAGTGAATTTTCAAATTTAAAAACAGATATTAATAAAGACATTGAAATTTTAAAGAACGATATGCAAAATTTAAAAGTAGATCTTAGTAAAGACATCAAAAATTTTAAGACAGATATTCAAAATTTAAAGGTTGATCTTGATAAAAATATTAAAGATATAAAAAAAGATGTAATTGATAATATTGATAAAGTAAACAATATTTTTTCAACCATAGAAAAATTGGAAATAAATATTCAAAGAGGTATTACAGAAAATAAATATTCAATTACAGACATTGAAAAAAGAATAGATGATATGGTACAAAATAAAAATAAGATATCTAAATTTGTGTCATTATAAAATTTTAGCTTTGTTTTATTATTAAATGAGAAACGTTCTTATTAAATGAGAAACGTAAAATGCAGCGTCCATATTAAATGAGAAACGTAAAATGAAACGTCTCCTTAGACGCTCGTTATAAAAGTGGGTTCTAGCTTAAGATTTTAGTTTTATGACCCTTCACATCTTTTCTAATTCTTTTATTTTAAAATGTCCGTGTGCTAATTTCAAAATATTGTTTTCATTATTCCTATACAAATAAAATTTGTCATCATATGGTGATAAACCAATTTTTTCTTCTTGTATAGTATATAACTTCAATTTAATCGATCTTATACCGTAAATAGTTTCCTTTTTAATTTCCAAATTGGTTAAACAATTTTTATAATCATCAAATTTCAATGCTTTTATATTCAATTTCTTAATTCCTTTACATATTTTTTTATCACTATTATCAGTTCTAAATGAATACATTTTTGATCTCAAACCACAAAATTCTCTAATAGGTATTCC
Source organism: Cheilosia vulpina (assembly GCA_916610125.1). Lineage (NCBI taxonomy): Eukaryota > Metazoa > Arthropoda > Insecta > Diptera > Syrphidae > Cheilosia > Cheilosia vulpina. The sequence continues at coordinate 3,469,082 of OU744276.1, forward strand.
ATTATATTCGTCTTTGAATTTTCCTGGTGTTTTCTTATTTTTGTTTGATTTTAATCCATCTATAGGGAAATTATCTATTAAATCACTAGTATCATACAAATCTATTTCTTCTTTCATATCTTCATAAATATCAAATTCAGTATCGTCTAATGATTTCGCTTCAAAATAAATAATAAATGAATCAGTATCTGTACCTAACAATTTCATTCGATTTCCATATTTTTTCTTTAAATGAACATAATATTTAAACATTAATAATTTTGCTAGATCAAGAATAGCCATTCCTCCAAATAGTGGTTTATTTAATTTAATACTAGTCTTTTTTCCAAAAACGATTACCAAGTCATTATCTACAATTTTTCTATTTTGATAACTAGCTCTACTTATTAATTTTTGCATTATTTTTGAAGTCCTTACAATTCTTATATTTAATCTATTTCTTACGTTCTCCATTTGTTTTCCAAATACTGAATTATTCATTAATTTAAAGAAGTCTTTTTCAAAATCATTATTAGCCTGTTTTCTCAACTCAGTATTTTTATCAATATATGGTTTTAACCATGCTTTTTGATTAGATGCAATACCTCTATGAATTTTTAATAGTTTAACTCCTTGTTTTAAATATTCTTGTAAAAGTCTTATATTTATAACATATTTTTCTTTCTTTTCTAAACTACAAATAAGTTTTTGAATTCTCTGACTAGGTTTTGAACCAATTTTATTAGCTATCATTTCATGCTGTAAACTTGATAATATTTTTGGTGTTTCATGATTCGGCGCTGGTGCATAATCATTAAAGAAATTATGCAATTTTTTTGGAATTTCTAAATCAACTTCAAGATCAATAGAAATTTTACTTTTTTCAAAGTCCCCATTTTTAATATATTTCTTTGTGATTGTTTGGAGTACTCCATTAGATAACCATTGGTGTCCACCAATAGATAATTTTTGACTCATCGCCCAACCATACAAATTATTTGCATCCAAATATAATATAAAACTAGTTAATTTTTTGGGGTCATAGATTCCTTTTTCTTCTGCATCTTTTTTACATAATTTATAAACTTGTTCTATTTTATCATTATAATAATAACAATTATTTGCTTCTGCATGATCGTGAATAATTTGTGATATACCCCCTCTTATACCTTTTTCATAAAATTCATACATCTCCAAATCAGACAATAATTCTAATTTTTGTCTAGTAAATTTCAAAGCAGCGTTAATACTTAAATGCGGAGCGCTTACATAATGAATGGGATCTAAATTATAGTTTTTGTGGCACATTTCTCTAAAATTATCAAAAACATCTGCCAATAAAATTACATCTAATTTTAGATATAAATTATGATAATCTTTAAAACACCAAGAATCTCCTGTTTTGTTTTTAAAATAATTCCATAATTTTTCAGCAAATTTATAACTTTTCTTTGATATATTGCCGGATAATTTTGAATTGAATTCTTCATATTTAGGTAATTCTTTTATTTCTAATTTACTTATATCATCTATAAATTCATAAGGATAAACACCTTTCCTCAACAAAAAACATATTTCTTCTTTTGGAATATCTTTAAATACATAATTAAAATTTTTAAGATGATCATAATTTACTTGCTTTTTAATTTTACATTCATTGCAATACATACAAGAGTCATATGCATAAATTTTATCATTAATTACTTTAAAAGATGGTTCCTTTAATTCTCTTATTTTTTTACAATGTGAACAATATGCAGAGTTTATGTTTAATAAATTTTTAATTGCTTTATCTAAACTACAGTTTATAAATTCTAAAGAATCTATAAATCTTAATTCAATCAGATCGTCAGTTATATAATCTTTCAAATTAGTTGATTTGCATTTAAAACAAGCTTCACTTTTTGGAAAATTATATTTATATTCACATTCATGATTTAAACATTTCTTGCTTTTAGTTTCACCAACTTTAATTTTTTTTCTAAATTGTCTAAACTTTTCAGTACTAGAAGCAAAAACAACAATTTCTTTAGCTTTTCTATCATCATCAGAATCAGATTTTATATTATCATTATCTATTTTATCCAAATTTGATAAAATAAATTTACTATCATATCCCTTTAAATTATGAACTACAATGTTAAAGGCTTTCGGTAATTTACATGCAAAATTACAATCTCCACATAAAGCCATTCTATAGGCCCCCGTTAAATGATCATGATCCCACATTTTAACAACATTTTCATCATTAAAATTTGCATGACAAATTTCACAATTTGTAGCATTTTCAAATTTTTCTATTGATTCTTTAGTTTTATATGCTGGTTTGTTGATTTTAATTATTTTGCTATATACTTTAGCTATTAATTTAAGATGACTATGAAAATTTTCTACCAACTCTGACCCTTCTGTAATGTAGGAATGAAAATTTTTGAAATAATTATCATAAATTCCAAAACTATTTGGTACATGCTCATTAATTAATTTTGTTTTCTTTTTTACAATATCGCATTTTTTTAATGAACATTCAAAATCAAGATATAAAGTAAATGGATGATATATCTCTGCTCCATATGTTTTATATTCTAAAATGTTATTTTCTTCTGTTGGTAATTTACAACGTTGAATTATATCATTTGATCTATTGTCAAAACAATCTCGTTTATGAGTTTCAAGTGCAGCTTCAGATTTAAACTTTGTAAAACATTTCTTACAAATAAATAATTGACGTTTTGCATGATGAATTTTTCCACTCAGAAATCCAGATAAATTTTTAATGGGAATAAAATGACATTTATCATCTTTTTCTAAATACAATACATCAACATGTAATTTATTAACATTTGGATCAAAAGATTTACTTATGTATAAACTTTGGATTTGCTCAAAATCCTCATATGATTCATCATCCTCAAAATGATAAAAATTCATAGTTATATTAAAATAATCTTCTAATTTTTTTATATTTTCTTCTTCTATTTCAAAGGGGTATGTTATATTTAAATTTCTATAATCTCCATCATTTTCTATTTCCCTCAAATAATTTGTATATTTTGATGGTCTTTGAGGATCTTTTACAATATCCCTTTGATGTATAAAATAAAGAATGGTGTATAAAATACATTTATTATCATTATTTTTAATATTTATACAATTTTTATTATTGAATTCAATAAAATCACCCCCAATAAGCGGTTGAGCAACATCTCGTTGAACACCGGATTCAACAATATAACGAAATTCATAGCCTGTATTTTGTGTTATTCTATCCTCAAACTTTTGAAGAATGTCTGCAACCATTTGATCAAACACTTCTAAATAATTTTGTTTATTTACTAATCTTATAAAGGATTGAATATAGAAATCTTCATCTTGTCCATTTCTAGTATTACGTTTTATTATACGAATAAATAAACAAACTCTAAAATTTGTATATCTATTATGATCTCTAAAAACATAGTTTGTATAATAGTTTCTAATTCTTTGAAAATGCAAAAATAAATCCCTATTTTCATCATTTCTAAAAGTAATATCAGTAACAAGATTCCCAAATGCTCTTCGTTGTTCTGGTACACGTACTTCAACATTTACATTACGAATATTTTCCGCTGGAAAATCATATGAATCAAAATTATTAAAAAAAGATTGAATTATGGATTCATTATGATTAGTGATACAATTTTTAATAAGCATTATTAAATTATCCTTTCTCAATGCAGCCCACCCCGAAGGCGGATTAAAAATATTTTTATATCGTCTCATCACTTCTCTTAGTTGTGAGACTGTCTTGTTAGATGTTAAATTTGGTTCTATAAAATTTTTCTCCATTTATTATAGAAAAAAAATTTATAAAAGAATTAGGTTTACAACCATTTTAAAAATATAAATAAATTTTCAGTAAATTGTGTAAATTAAAAGAAAAATGTGATGATTATGCCTCTACAATATGATCTTCTTTCTTACACTTAGCTTGATGATATTTTGTAGAAAAGTGTCTTGCTTTAGAATATCTAACATATTCTCTTCCACATTCGCATGGAATTTTTTCTGTATTATATTTTAAATATCTACATTGTTTACAATACCCCTTACCATAAAACTCAGATAAATCTTTTTCAATTAGGCATGTTAAACATATTTTTTTGCCATTCATTGGAGATAATAGAACTTTTTCCCCATTTACAGTTCGGTAGTGTAATCGTTTCTTAACTGTTTTGTCTTCCATTTTTATTTTTTATTTATGTTGTATATTTTTTGTAAATAAAAAAAATTTAAACTTCTAAAAACATTATTAAAAATAATTCATTCTCCTAATCAAATATTTCTTTAGTAAGAAATATAAAATGATTAAAATACTTATGATTATAAAAAATATAATTAAAAATAATTTATGCTCATAACCAAATATGTCATTATATAAAATTATATCAATATAATCAAAAAAATTTAATAAAGTCATTATATATTTTATTAGTAATCCAAACATATTAATTTAATTGGTAAAAAATGTGAAATTTAAATATCATTTTTTTTATCTAAAACTTGTGAGCCCCCCTTTGAACTTGGTACGTTAATAGTAGTTACTTTATTAATATTATTGAATCGTGGACCAATTCTACCAGACTTCATTTTCTTTAATTCTTCTGCTGTATATTCCTTTACGCCTTCTTTAGAAAATAAAGGTTTAAAATCATCGTAAAACTTAATATCATTCATTGTTTTAGTCATATATTTAGATAGTTTTTTATCTTTAGGTTCAACAATAATTGTAGAAAACATTGAATTCAACTCCTTTAAACCTGTATTATCATTGTGTTTTATTGCTTGTTGTCTAATAATATATCTATATTTTTTTTCTCTTTCAATAAATTGTTGAATTATATCTTGATTTTTAAAATTTGCAAATTTATATACATCAATTGATATTTGTTGATTTTGTAAAGCTGTAAACACATATTTAAAAGTTTTTTTTAAATTAATATCTAAATTAGGGACTTTATCAATTTTTTCAACTATCATATCTAAGTTGTTATAATGATTAGTTACTAGTTCTTTTAATTCTCCATGCTTTGATATTAAATCATCTAGTCCTTGTAATGCTTCATCAGTAGGAATGTAAGTTTGTATTTGTTTATCCATTTATTATAAAAAAAAATTTATTTTTTTAAACCATACTATTACACCATACCATTACACCATACAATTACACTATACTGTTACACCAATAAACCATACCATGACACCAGTAAACCATACCATTACACCAATAAAAAATATTCATTAAATAAAAAAATGTCTAGAGAAGAAGAAATAAGAAATAAAATAAATACATATAATTTTAAAGAAGGATCAGTTAAAAATTTTTGTAATATTAATAATGTTAGTGAAACTTATGTTTTTAAAAAACTTAAAGAATGGAATATTGAATACAATAAAAAATTATCAGTTAAGAGGAATAAAGATGCTTTAGGGAGATTTACATTCAAAAATAACTCACTGGGTAAAACCCCTAACTTTAATAATTTTAATAAACCTGAATCATTTAATAAAAATAAATATACATCATGTATTGAAATGAAAAACAAAATGATTAATAAAATTAATGGACAATAATTTTAATTAAATTACTTATTTTTTTTTATTCAATAAATGGTAAGACATTACGGAAGCGGTATTTTAAATAGTTTTATAAATAATCTCCCATTTGAATTACATAGTCCAGGTTATAATTATTTAGGGCCTGGTACTAATCTTCATTTGAATGAAGAGAAAGATATACGACCTATTAATAAACTAGATGAAGCTGCAAAAGAACATGATATTGCTTATTCAAAGCATAAAGATTTAAATAAAAGACATGAGGCTGATAAAATTTTAGAAGAAAAAGCTATGAAAAGAGTTTTTGAAAAAGATGCTTCTTTAGGTGAAAAAGTAAATGCTTATTTAACAGCTAACGCAATGAAAGTAAAAAGAAAACTTGGTATGGGAATTGATATTGAAAATTTACAGTTTAAACAAAAACATGGAAAATATTTTAAACATCCTATTTCGTTAACTGATGATCAACAAAATAAAATTTATGATGCAATTAAAAACAAAAAACCTATTGAAATAAAACTAGAACCAATTCAGTTAAAAAGAACTAAGGAAAGTGTAATGAATGAAACTTATTTACCATTATCTAATCAACAAATAAATGCAATTAAGAAACATATTAAAAACGATATGAAAACTATTTTTACTTTAAAATTATCAAAAACCCAGTTACAGAGTATGAATAATAATGAAAAAATTGGAGGTTTTCTACCGGCCTTAATTCCTTTAATTCCTGCTATAGGTGCAGCAGTAACAGCTGGTACTTCTTTATATAGAGCATACAATGATAAGAAAACTAATGAAAAATTATTAGAAGAAAAAATTCGTCATGATAAAGCTTTAGAAGAAAATGCTAAAAATGGAAAGGGTTTATTCCTTAAAAAATCTGGTGAAGGTATGTTACTAAAAAAAAAAATTTGAAATAGATTCAATTCCAGTAAGACCTTTAAGTAATTATGATTTAAAAAAATATGCAAAAAAATTAAATATTTCTAATTTTCGAGGTGTTTTTATGAAAGATAAATTACCTAAAAAAATTAAAGATCAAGAATCTGGTATCGTAAATTTAGATAATTTTTCTGGAAATGGTACACATTGGGTTGCTTATAAGAAACATTTTGATTGTATTGCTTATTATGATTCATTTGCTTTAAATAAAATTCCAATTAAAATTGAAAAATATTTTGAAACAGATAAAAATACTATTCTTTTAAATAATAATATTGACCAAAAAATTAATGAAGTTATATGTGGTCATCTTTGCCTAAAATTTTTGTTAGAATAAATAAATAAAAAAAAAATATGGCTACTATTTCTTTGGATGGAAATTCTTCGAGAATATCTTGTGAATTTGATGAACCCATAAAATTAGATAAAAATTCAAATTATGAAATATGTTTATTAAATTTTAGTACTTATAATTCAATTCCAAATATATCTGAATTATTAAAAAATAATGTTTTGACCTATTTAAAAAATGGTCAATTAATTGATATTATTTTTCCAACTGGATCTTATGAGATTGATGATATTAATGATTTTATTGATGTTGATTTGAAAATTCTAATAAATCCAAATATGACTACTCTAAAAGTTGAAATTTTTAGTCAATATGAACTAGATTTCACAAAAGATCAATCAATTGGTTCTCTATTAGGATTTAGTAAACAAATTATTCCAGCAAATACAGTAGTAGAATCTGATTTACCAGTAAATATTATGAAAGTTAATTCTATTCGAATTAAATGTAATATTGCAACTGGTAGTTATGAAAATAAAAAATTAACAAATGTAATTCATGAGTTTTTTATATATGATAAACCAGGTGAAAAAATTAATGAAATTCCAAATAATTTAATTTATTTTCCAGTAACTAATAATTCAATAAGAGAAATCGATATAAGAATTGTTGACCAGGATGATGATTTAATTGATTTTAGAAATGAAAAAATTAGTATTAGATTACATATTCGTAAAATAAATTAAAATTGTTAAATTTTTTTATTAATAAATGAAATCAAATATTGTAAGTGAAGAAAAAGATATCGAGAGTTATCAATTTTATGATAATATCCCAGCTAATACTACCCAGCTTAATACACCTGGTAGATCAATTGTAATTGATATTAATAATCAAGACATAAAAACATTTCCTCACAAGAGTCTTTTGATTATTAGGGGGCAATTAATTGTGAAAGATGCTACTAAAAAGATTTTAGATAAAATTGATACGAAAAACATAAATTTTGTAAATAATGGATTATTAAACATGTTTAGTAAAATTTCTTATTCAATTAATTCAATCGAAATTGATTCAATTGAAAATCCTGGTATTACAACTACTCTTAAAGGATTATCATCTTTTTCTAATGATTTAGCCTTAAATAATGCAGGTTGGCAAATATGGAATAAAGGAGCAGTATTTAACAAAAAAGGTTATTTTTCTGTTAGTATTCCCCTGAATACTGTAATGGGATTTTTTGAAGATTATAAAAATTTTATTTTTAGAATTAATCAAAAACTAGAACTTATTAGATCGAATGATGATAATAATTGTTTATTTACCGATCTTACTGATCATACATTTGAAATTAATATTTCTGAAATAATTTGGAGAATGCCGCAGGTAAAATTTTCTGTTGAGCTTGAACATAATATAAATAAACAAATTTCTAATAATACAAATTTCAACATGTATTTTAGAAATTGGAAATATTTTTACACAAGCTCTATTCCTAGTGTGAAAGAATATACTTGGAGAATTACAACCACAAGTGCAAAACCTAGATATTTTTTGCTTGCTTTTCAAACAGATAGAAATCGTGATATTAAAAAAGAAAATAGTAAATTTGATTTATGTAATTTAGAAAATGTACAAGTAAATCTTAATACTACTAAATATCCTAATTCTGAATTGCGGCTATCTTATGAACAAAATAAATGCGATATTTTATATGATATGTTTTCAGAATTTAAAAATTCATATTATGGACAAAATGAGCATAATAAACCAATTATTAATTATAATAAATTCTTAAGTGAATATCCCGTTATTATTATAGATACTTCTAAACAAAATGAAGTAATTAAAGAAGCAGTAATTGATATTAAAATTGATTTTAAATGGTGTAATACTTTTCCAGCTAATTCTATAGTTCATTGTTTAATAATCAGTGATGATAGTTTTTCATATAATCCATTAACAAATCAAGTAATGCATACGCAAGTATAATTTTTTTATTATTAAATGAGTTTAATTAAAATCAAATCTTTAGACAAAAAATCTAAATTAACTATTACAAATTTTGACATCTTTAAACCACCTGAAAGGGTTAATATTTTGTTTCCAAATATTATTAGAGCAATTATTTGTGGACCAAGTAATTGTGGTAAAACTAATGTTCTTTTAAGCATTATTACAAAAATTTACCATACAGATGTTATCGTTTGTTCAAAAACTTCTTATCAAGACAAATATAAATATTTAGAAAATTTAATTGAAAATTATAATAAAGTATGTGAAAAACATAACTTAGAGTCCAGAAAATTTCAAAGCTTAACATTAAATTCACTCCCTCAACCTGAAGAAATTCCATCTCATTCAGTTGTAGTTTTTGATGACATTTCCACTGAATCTCAAGATATAATTTCTAATTACTTTGCCTATGGCAGACATAACAATATTTCTTGCTTTTATTTAAGTCAAACATACTCTAAAATTCCTAAACAACTCATTAGAGATAACGTAAATTATATCATATTATTTTCTCAAGATAAAACTAACTTGAAACATATTTTTGATGATCATATAACTGATCTAAATTTTGAATGTTTTAAGAATTATTGTAATGTCTGCTGGAATGAAAAATATGGCTTTCTTACAATTGATAAAGAAAAAGAAACAAATAATGGAAAATATAAAAAACTATTTGATGCATATTTATTAGCGCAGAATGCAATGGAATGCATTATGTAGAAAGAGCATATTTTTTCCTTCAATTATAATTCATAGTATTTTTTTCCCTAATTTCTCGTTTTATATACATAAATTGAAGTACTCATTTTGGAATGTCTTTGTGGTGTAGTTTTTCTGTATCCACTTCTTGGATTTTTAGATTCTAAGTTCAAGCCTTGCATAGCATGCTTTTTTAATTTAATGAATGATGTGGAAAGAGCTAAATGAGAAAAAAATAATTACTCATGGCTGATAACAAAGCAAAACTGTGGCATAGATTTATGTAAACAAAGTATTCTTGTTTGCATGACTATCCAATAAAAATATAATTTATCAGTTTATGACGTGTATATTATCAGAAGCGTGAAAATGGAATGAGTCGAATGATTAGCTGCCTTTTGTAAGTAGAATTGCTTAGTAAAAATACATTTATCTATTAGTTTATATGCCACACCACAAAGGCATTTTAAATAATATTTTCATGTTGTGACGTCACTACACAAACAAAAAAAATCACTACACATCACCATGTTTTTAAAAGTAGTAACTTTCTTCTACTAACTTCTTAATAAATTTTATCTAGCCTCATATACTCATCAGCCTATATTTAAAAGTAGTAACTTTCTTTGATTAATAAATTTTATCTAGCTTCATATACTCATCACCCTTCTTTTGAAAGTAGTAACTTTCTTTGATTAATAAATTTTATCTAGCCTCATATACTCATCACCCTTCATTTAAAAGTAGTAACTTTCTTTGATTAATAAATTTTATCTAGCTCCATATACTCATCACCCTTCATTTAAAAGTAGTAACTTATTAATTAATTAATTAATTAATTAATTAATATAATTAATTTATTAATTTTTTATTAATTTTTTATTGATGTTTTAGCAATGTTTTTTTAAAAATATTGGCTTTGTATCCTATATTTTATCCGTGTCTGAAAACTGCGCTGAAACCCGCCTTTTCCATACTACTTTGCCGCTAGAGCGCACAATTCAACGAACTTTTATTATACAATATACAATACAGATGTATTCTATTTGTTATAAATAAACTGTAATAGATTAAGATGCAAACAATTGTGTGTGTGTGAAAAGAATAGAATTTCAAAGTAAAAATATTGTGAATATAAAAGAATAGACGTGTTGCATCAGAGCTTATTCGAATTTTGATTATTATATTTGTTACCCCAATTTTCCTTTGTCAAGGAAATATTTCCATGCGGACTACAAAGTTTATATGATGTAACTCGTTATATTTATATTTTTGTGTCTTTAAACATACATACATGTAATTGTATTTACAGTAGGTATTATGTCGCTTTTAAGAAAGTAGCCTACTTGCGCTGGCAGTGCCAAAAGTTAAAGGTGAAAACATTTTTAAATTTTCAAAATCGTTTTTTTTTATTATTTTAACCAGACTTTTGATCCATGTTCTCATAATCTAGAAATTATAAAATTCATTAGAATAAATAAATTTAATATTATGACTAAATGATAAAAGACGCTAAAAAACATATTTCCTCAATGTCTGCAGATGCACCCTGTGTCCCTACCTAAAGAAATGCATATGGCAGTCAAAAGGCCGTTTTGGATCTTAAGAATTTGGGATGCATTATCAGATGAGATAATTACCCAATTCAAATGTTTTTTACACCACACTAAGTACTAAAAAAGATTATATCTTAATGTGCAAACCATTTTATGAAATAAATGAAACCATTTTATGAAATAAATGAAATTCGAAACTTTTTTGTTCTTAGATAAACAGATGCTTTTAATTTAGTTTTATAGCCATTGACATGATTTTTAAGTCCCTGAAAAAAATAAAAATGACATGGAAATAAAATTGAATATTGTTAATACTCAATATTTCTTGAGCGCATGAGTTTTTGCCACTACAACATATTGATATTCGTGGTAGAACTGATTTTCGTTTGAATATTTTTCATTGAGAAACGAAGAAATGCAATATCATTCACATAATGTTACCACTAGGTACAATTTTTATGATATTATGTTCGTTTAGGTATTTAGCATCCTCATTAAAGGGGGAAGGTTATATACGTGTACGTTTTTTTTTTTGTGTTAGTATTTTTATTTGTGTGAACCAACCAACAAACACATGAAAAGAAATTTGACATTCAATTTATCGCCAACATATTACCATAGTAATGTATTCAAATATTAATCATCTTAGATTAGAACCTGTTTCCAGCTCATTTACGTATTTTTTCGATATATATATATTTTGTCGCTCTTTTCGTTAATAAAATATAATAACGAAAATAATGGTGGTACGTTTTTTAGTATAACATTTTACATACTTATAAAAGGAATGGTCGATTTTTGACCACAAGTGATACTAGTAGTAATTTAATGAGCTAAAACTAATTCCCCACTTTGTTTACCGTTCCATCCTGTAAGGGAAACAGTTCGCACTTTGACAAACTATGCACACTGTTACTGTTATGGAACCATTTCTAAATGTAGTAACAGCGCTGAAACTATAACCATCAATTTCTACTGGGGGGGCTACCTAATATACGACTGCCTTATGACCATGTCTTGAAATTAGGGATGATGGGGAGACTTTTCAATTATTCACCTGTTTCAATAAAACGCCACTGATAAGTAGATTGCTTGGAGTAGGCGTCCCTTGGATCTGTGTAGGTTTACCTTCACACCAGTTTACGTGCCAACGAATATTTATTTCAGTCTGGAAAATAGCGCGGATGACTTTATAATTACTTTTCTCAATTTCAAATGCATTTCACCTTAGCAATCCATATAGCAGGATACAAACTGCGATGAAGCACTAACTAAAATGTATAGCTTTAAAGAGGCATAACTGTCAAATAGCCTCTCTCCACATGTTCTCCACTAGCACTCTTAGATTGCAAAGTGGTGGCTTGATCGATTGAAGTGCTCGATCACGATGTATTGCGAACCCGTTTTCCGTCAGCTTACGCTTCCGCGATTTCCAGAACCGCCGCCTGGAAGACACTCCTATTAGCAGGTGTATTCTGATTTAGCAATGTTTGTTTAATTCATCCGAGAATATACCGGCGCCGGTTATACAGTCTATCGTTTACCTATCTTTGTGGGTGGATGTCGATTTTCTTTTCGTGAGTTCATACCAGACTGCGAATATAAATTCTTTCGAAGCCCGATGTTGGTCTTAGCTTTCTGGAGCATGATTGGTAATATCCTGTTTCAGTTATTAGCTCTCCTTGAACTGTCGCTATAACGGTATTATCTCCGGACATATTAGTCTGGTTAGTAGTACAGACCAAAAGTCGTTCTGTAGTAATAGACTGAGAGTCGCTTCGCTGGATTATATCCACGCTCCATTAGAGATAACCTGGAACCGCAGATTTTTGGATAGGATTTTCCAGAGTCTGGTTGATTATACAGTCCATTTCTAAATCCACAATACTAAAAGCAATAAACACCCCCCAAATGTATCAAGCACCACAGTTCAATCGCTAAACGTACAACATAAAAGAATTAATTAGCCAACTAGCAAAGTGCTGCAAAATTTGGGCTCTTTGCAGATGTCCCATCTCCCATCTTGAATAAACTAGTTGTTAACCACGCGTTAGTTTTAATATTGAACCTCTTTTGAAACAGATTACATTTCAGATACTTTTATATGAAATTGCAAAATTAACTGCAAATTTATTTTAACTCCGTCTTTCTGGAAATATACAAGTTTTTTCAAACAAGTTCTTAAAAGAACTAAACTAAATTAGTCGAGAAAACGTATAACATTCGGTAAAAAGCCGTTAAGTCTACAGGAGATCACGTCGAAACAGACATACGCGGGAAAGGCATTACCCTCCTTTTGTGTCCAATCGGGTAAAACTGGCGATCAGAGTTTATTTCTTCCTAAGATTATTTCCATGTTTTCTTAGTTTAATAAAGATCGCCGTCGGAGCGGAAAAATTGAATTTTAAGCCGATTTTTTTGTCTAATTCACAATGATTAGATTAACATTTTCTTTTAATGCTTATTGCTAATGACGGTGACTCCGTTCCGACGAAACACAGATACTGTTGCATGATTCGTTACCGTGCTTCAAACTCATTATTTCATTCGCTTTCGTCAATTATCGATCAATGACAACCTGTCATAACAAAATTCATTCCAACGTTCCAGCTTCATCACTGTTTCAATTTAACAAAACAGATTTAAATCGATTTGTTTCCCTTGCAGATTAACTTACAAACCTATCCCCACATGAAAGAAATATCTTATCTCCTTCCACTTGTGTACATTTGTAACTTTCCCAGTCACCTTAAGTTATGAACCAGCTTTCAATTATTTCCAATGCCTTTATACCCCCCCGAAAAAGGGACTTTAAGCCTCCCTTTATGAAGCCATCACGATCCCTTATATCCTAAGTAGCCACAGGCAACCCCCTTCAGACGTACACATCCCCATCCTTTTTTTCTTTTCTTTTTTTTTGAAAGATAAAAATAACATCGACAAACAGAAATACGGAAGTGTGTAACAGTTTTCACCTAACAACACAATACCTTACATAACAAACAAAAAAAATAAGTATGTATATACACATCGCATAAAAAAAGGATCTCATTTTTGTCACCATATCTCGAATCCATAAACTCTGGCAGCGATTGTTTTCTTTTGCCTCTCTTTGCGGTTACTATCGGGAGCAAAGGGGTTCCGAAATAATGTATTTTTAACTCAATTTCATCCCTTTGCGATGAAATACAAAACGGCCGGTACAACGAAAGAGCCGGCCAGCACTGCGAAATTGGGTTATGAACAAGAAAGAAGAACATCAACTTCGGTTATCCCTCCTAATTATGATCAAAATCTCAAAATCACCTGTGTAAAAAATATCCTGCTGCCAAAAGGATATTCGGCTGTATTGAGAAATATTTGTAAAGCCCCGCTATCGCCACCCTTTATTCGCCTCTATGACCCGTTGAGAAAGGTGTGCCTGTCTGAGTGTGTGTGTACATAGGCTGGAGAAAGTGATGATGGTATACCGCAAACCCATTTCATGTTAGTCGAGTCAATGGATCTGAAAGGATTATCTAGTTCATTGAGCCCAATTGAATGTCAATCACATGGCTTTCCGAATAAAGACCTGGCCGTTTGTCCTTTACAACTCTACAGAACAGAAGACGATACAGGGAAAGGCTTCAAGCCACTCTATATATTTTGGTTATAATTGTTCGGTCATTTGAAGCGTTCACTTCTATTCTCATCGTCCCACTAGCACACGTACCAGTCGGGAAATATATCTGCAAAACTCCGCTTTTCTGAAATGTGAAAAAATAAAAGGAGAAAAAAAAATTCTTTTTCTGCATGACAAGCCTCCAGAGAAAGGCTTCGTCTTACTTTGTCAGCACGCTCGTCCTTCGTCAATAATAACACACAACCGAAGGCAATGTCAGAGCAAAAGGGATCTTCGAGATTTTAGAACATTTTCAAAATGATTTCAAAAGCTTAAGGATACACATTCAACAATTTCACCAACAAACACATTCGAACTGTGTAGATGGGTGGCCAGTGGGCCGAATAAGTGGGCGCCGAATTGAGGGAGAAATTACAATTCCCATTGATATTTCCCAGAATCTCTTCTGTCCACCAAAGGAAAATACATAAGGGAACTGTGCAAGTGAAAAGGGTACATGAGATTTGAATTTATTTATACTCGAGCTGTTGGATCAAAAATTGGATGAGCCAAAAAAAATGCTATTCCGGAGGACAGACGAAAACTATCAAGGACGAGTAATTGTGGACGAAATACAATTTCTCGAAATTGAAAATAATGTGTTTCTCGTTCGACGTTTGGATTTTTATTAGGCGTATTTTATTACTACCTTGTGAGTATATGAGTGATTTCTTCGTCGTTGTTATAAAAGTAATGCCTATTGACGTTATTTTTGCTTGGCCTTTCTTTGGCAAACATTTCTCTATTATTATATGTCAAAGGATGTGAAATTGAAATTCGAATAGGAAATTTGACCATTTGTCCGGCCAACAGTCGTGACAATTCAACTGTGTGCTTTTGTGTGTACACATTGGTTGTAACGTGGGCGGTACATTCTTCTATACTTTAGGACGTGCTGATTTGATGAGGTTATTATTGTGTTTTTTATACGAGTGTGCAGGGAGCATTAGTGGAATTGGGGTAGAGGCTTATTGGTCAATTGTGGAATGTGTTTTGTATTCCTTTTGTTGGAGTTTGTGATGGGAAACGTGTTCAATTGGGAGGTGTTGAGCTTCCTGGAGTCGAATTTGATTTTGTTTCGAGTAGACGCAAAAAGATATCAACGCTAAAGTGGTTATTCGAACATTTTCCGGGGTTCGCTAATGGATCCATCCTGCTCGAAGGAGCATAAATGTTTGGTTGCCTGCGGTTATGCCGCCGGAAAGAAAAAGTAAAAGGTTTTTTTTGATTTACGTGGTTACAGGCAGGTGTGTGCCGCCATAAGAAAAAAATGTTATTTTGATTCAAACAATTATTATTCTGTCCACCACCAAAAAATACTAAGAGTGGAATGCATGAAACGTCAAAAGTGTCTGCATGCACCTAGAGAAGAGTTCGGGTCGACAAAAATAGCTTATAGCATAAATCGTTGCTATAAGCTCCACTTAAAGGTGAATGCAGCGAAGGAGGGGAAATGCGTCACACAAATTCTACGACAAGTTGCATTACATTATTTTAAAATATAAATTGGGCCTTAGTTATCATCGTTTTTTAACCTTCACACTACATATTTTTTTAGGTCAGAATATGCAATTTTAGAAAGAAAATGACACTTAAAACGATTATAAGTATCTCTGACCGGGCATAAAGTGTCCAAGGCACTTTGGCCACAACTCGACATGAAGAGATCGAGTAAAGTTCTAAAATTAGGTAGGGAACAACTCAGAATACTGGTAGGAATTCTGTCAGGGCACTGTCTTCTAAGAAAACATGCAAAAAGACAGACTAAAGAAAGACCCGAACATTCTGTGACGACCTGCCAGCCTATGAAAATATAACACACATTCTGTGTGAGTCGCAACCGAAGGAAGGTTCTAGGTAGGTACTTTTTCCAACATCTAGAGGATATTAATTTTTTTTTCAAGGGAAAATGTTTAGGTTTTGTTGCTGTCTAGTGCCGTACTAAACCTTACAAATAATTTTTTTAGATTAGACTGTAGATAGCGTGGATATTTTCGATCTTCTAATTCCTTAAATGGGATAGATCGATTACATACATCAGAGTCATAAGTGTCTATTACGACGTTCTAACAGCTTCGTTGATATATTTTGTATCCCATCATCTTGTTGACAGCATACTCGTATGATAGGTTTTGCCTTTTGTTACAAAAGTTTGCGTGAAAGTGACAATTCTGACAATAATGCCAATGGCCTTATAATCATTTTTAACCTTTACTAAATTTTTGTAGGTCGCAATCGGTTATTTTATATGGAAAATATTGTGAGTTCGTAAAATTTAGCCTGGATGATTATCAGCATCTCGCAATGGCATTAGAGAATGCAAAGGTATACAGTTAAATGAGATTGCCTTCTGGTCTTCATAGCTCATCTCTATAAATTGTTTCGCGTCCGTCCTCGAAATAAACAAGCAAATGGTTGGTGGTTACAAGACTGTGGTCAGCGTTGCCACAATGATACAAGTGTAACAAAAGTGTTACACGTTTTAATTATTTTATAATTTTGTTACAATGTTACTTTTTTTTCGCTATTTTACACTTTTTTCCCATTTTGTTTTTTTGTTAAAAAATATTGAAGAGTTGAACTGGCAGCACTTTTTTCTTACGAAAAACATACCAATTTCTGTCAATGTATTTGTTTGTTTACACAGAGCACTAGCTGTGCAAAACGTTAAGCTGCGGGTGGGAATGGGAATGGGGGGGAACGAAAATACAACAAAATATTTTTCTGTCTCGCCGCGTCGCCATTTTTTTCATTTGTTATAGTTTTTGAAAAAAATTGGTACACTTTAAAAAAAACTGCGACTACATTGACTGTGGTTCCTGTGCAGGCTGTTCTCCTGTGTCTACCGAAGTGGGAGTGCGATAAATTCGCTTCGACTTTTCATAAAGAAGCACCATCTCGAGTCACAATGTTTCGCTGATTTTCCAAATTCAATTGTGGTCGCACTTCGCTACTGGACGAATTTCGTGAAGGTGAGTCAATGTTACATGAAAATTTGGCCGTTATAACGATTTGTTCGCATAATTTGACATACAGTCAAAAAGAGGGCTGGTGTCGAGAAATGTTAAAAAATTCAATCGCGGTGCTTCAAAGGACTTTTATAAAATCGTGACAGGTGACATATCATGAATCTATGCATACGCACCCGAAACTGAACAACAATCGACTGAATGGGTCTTTCAAGACGACCCAAATCCAACAAAAAGTTGTTCGCTCACGAAGCACTTCGCAGCAAATGGTCGGCCATTTTTTTTTTTTGGATAATTGGTCATGTCGCCACTGTGCCATTAGAGAAACGCAGAGCGGTCAATTCTGAATGGTACACCACCATTTGTTTGCCAGAAGTGTTCAGAAAAATAAAGAAAACCAATCGCAGAAAACGAATCATTCTCTCACACATTGGCTGAAATAAGTGCATTTGTTGACCATTAGAAACATCGAATTTATGGGTTATCCGCCGTTCAGTCCTGTTTCTCCTTATTGCCGCAGATCAAATACAAAATGAGGAGTCAAAATTGTTCGACTCCTGAAGGAGCGGTTGATGCGCTCAAATCATATGGTTTAGATCGAATCGGATCCAAAGGTTCTTGGAGAATATTATTTAAAAAAAACAATAAAGCTATTTTCGATTATAAATATTTATTTGTACTTTTCTATCTCAAAGCTTTAGTAGTCGGTTGTGAACTTAAACTCACCCGTTGACACAGTACGCCGAGTGGATCTTGTGTGCAATTCTGATAAGATGCTCCTAAGCCGAAGGCGCTATTGAGAGAGTCTGCTCTTTTTTGGAATTGACAAGCGATGCTGTGGTTCCGTTCAATAGACTTCTTTCTTTTGACCAACCCTTTTGAGATTATTTGTTGTCGTTCCCTGTTGCCATGTTTTTTTTAACTACCACCTAGAAATTTAAAGTTCCCCGCCCTATTCCATTCTCTTCAGAATAAGACAGCCAGGGAATTTCAAGAACTAAAAACTGGCAAATATACATTCCCGAATGAGTTCATTAGTGTCACCTCTCACCATGCCATCATTTTGCTCAATGAAGCAGGAAATATCAGCCACAAGCTCGCAACTCAACAACTTCCTATAACAAGGGTTAAATTACACCATGGTGTACGTATGTGTATCGAAAAGTCACCAACTTTCGCGGTGACCGCACACACATAACCTCCTTCGGTCCCTGCTGCTGGTACAGTCAGGCCGCCTGTAATATGTAACAGGCGATAATGAACGACCTTATGTTACATGTGCCGAGAAAATAGTAACACTTCGCCCCAAATGTTTTGCGAGAAGGCAACCCATATCAAACGCATACGTGAACCCTTGGCTAACCACGTATCACCGAAAATATTCCCCACCGATATGGTCGATTCCTACTAACTGGCATGCGACGAATTTATGTGAGAAAACCATTTAGCGCAAAAGGCCTTGTGCGGGGGCTGACCTCCTCGTACCCTGGTGCCACCTTGAAAGACTTTGAATGTCATCCCAATGCGAGGGACAACAACATCTGCAATGTTTGTGCCGCGACCGCGTAATTGATTTCCCGGTCCTAAAGTGCCCGCCGCTGCCGGGTGGTCATGGTCGACAGAGAGAGGAGTTACCGCTTTGGGCTGGCGTGGCAGTTGGAACACGCGACACATTTTGATGAAGGGTATAGCACTGCTCCCACGTGGAACGAAATTTATCGCAATCCATGTACAGCCTACGACTCTGGGTAGTGAATATTTTGTGTGTATTATACGGAAGAATATATGCTTCCACGTTTGTATCCGTGCCGATCTACTGCGATTCGCCCCACGCTCCTTGTGTAGTGTTTTCCTTGCGATGTTTCTTTGTTTGGCTTGCTTTTTATTTTCCTTTTATTTATTTATTTCTCGTATCCTTGGTGGAATACACAAAACATCCGCGATATCCTAATTTCGCGGTTACACACTCTTTATGGGAGAACAGGAAGAACAGAATTCATTTCGAGAAATCTGGGTGCCGTCGCCGTTGTACACTGAACACGTCTCTACCACACAAAAGGAGCCCAACGAACACAATGGAGCGGTACGTTATGTATTTTATGTTGCAACAAATTTTTCTGTTTGTGATTTTTTATTAATATTATTATTTTTTTTTTTACTCGTTTTTCTTAAGTTTATACATCCCACTTGGGAATGACGACGCACATTCAATTCTGTCCTCCAGTGCCGTCAGTTTAGTATGTTTTTTTTGACAAAACAATGGGGACCAACAAAGGCACTGGTGGAACGTATTCAGGTACTCACGGTTTATGACGGAATTTAATGATAATATTGAAAGTCTTACTGTGTATAATGGCATGATGAATGTGTAATGATAATAATGTTTGAATCAATTGGGATAAAGAAGGGCGGTTCTCGGAGCTCATGTTGAATCTTCGAAGGACACATGTACGGATGCTTCCAAATGTACGATTGAAATAAACAAAGTCGCAGGAAAGGGTGTAGAGCAGTTTAGATAACTTAAGGGATTGGATTGGAAGGGGTGTATATTTGTTTCAGTTACTAGAATCGGTTAGTCCTTGTATGTGGGAAATATATTTAAGGGTAACAATTCACTGACACTCGTTGGTCTCACATGATCGTTTCTTTATGATATTTTTAATGAACGAATAGTATAGCCAGCTATGTAGTTTAATTTTAAGTGTAGCAAAGACAATAATGGGGATGAAGCTAAAATTCACTTTAAGAAAATAATGTCCGATCTAAACTTCCAATGAGAATGTGTAAGCAATATTTGCTAAAAATAAATTTTGACTAGCGAGAAAGTTATCTCAAATTTGGGTTTAACAAACAAAAAATCAATATTGAAGATTGTCTATTTCTTATAAAATGTTTGTAACACACTGTAACCCTACTACGTAAACAGCACCCGATACCTAATAGTCTTAAATAGCGGCCTCATGATCGAATGGTCACCCCGTTAGTAAATAATTTCTCATATTGGACTTGACATTAAAAGCAGCTTTCGATTGCTGTCGAGTTTTAGTTTCTAATAGTCCGTCGTAGAGTTAATCTCACTGGTGTCTTGTTTTTATACCCTCCACAGGAAGGTATATTAACTTTGTCATTGCCAAGAAGGAGTCACCGGAGACCTCATAAAGTATATATATTCTGAATGAGGATCACATTCTGAATCGATTTAGCCATTAGTTCTTCAGGTTTTCCTCAACTCTGTCCAACTCGCATCGATGCAAGTCCTGTAGTTCCTGTTCTCGCTCTGTCTGTCTGTCTGTCTATCTGGGTACCATAGCGCCCAGGGCTGAGTAAGCGATGAGGGTATAATACGGAGAATTGACTGTCAGAACTTGACTGTTGCATATAAACCCAACGGACAAAATTTAATCGCATTCTAAGAACATTTTAAAAATTGTTGTACACCTTCCCAAGTGTGGTAGACAAAGTACTATCGAGAAATTAATTTGTCCGCTCTACACTATCTCTTTGCCCATGTTGTCTCTTCCACTCATAATGTACTGGTTTTCCACAGTACGAAGGTTCATGGGCCATTTCTATTCAAAATTGGACAAACATTTTTTTTATTCGACCGCTTGATTGTCAGTATTATGGCATGAGAAACATTAAACCTACAGCTTAGATCTGCATACACTTGAAGATGTGCTCTTTTACATCAATCCGTAATTTGAACACTCACATCAGGGTTCCGGTTCTTTACCTCAAGTTTGCGGACTCAAAATCAAATGCCTTGTAAACAAACTTGTGAATATAAACAACAATTACCCTGGTGCTTAGAAAAAGGTGATTAGCCTTGTGTTATTTCTTGTGTCAAAACTACCTACCAAACTTCACATTGCATTTGGTCCTTATTTTAAGAAATTCGTTTTTGAAATATTAAAACGTGTGGAGTTTGTAAAAAAAAAGTTGTTGTCATCATAAAATATTTTATTTTTTTATTTTAAGTATGTTTAGTTCAACAATTGTTACATACTTAATCTAACAAAGTTATAATTAATTACTTAAAAAAAAAGACTAGGAATACATTTTCAAACAAAAGTTGTTAATGACCGCTATCCATTTTTAGCAAGAACACTTTTAATCTACGCCTTACCCCATTCAGCAGATTTTCGGAGGAGAAATGAACTCCTTCGTTGGAGAAGTACCTGCTAGTTATTGAATACCTTACGCTTTTTGGACTTTCTTATTTATGATATGTAGAAGAACTAAGTAGGAATTTATTCATTTAGTATTTAATTCTTATTACTATTGGTTAGAACAGTAACAAGCATTGAGCATATTTGATGCGTGCAAATTAAAGACCGATGAGTTAGCTTTTACATCGTATCACCGACACCAACTTCGGTCTTCCTGATGTCAGTTGTATTACCCAGGCTATACAAAAACTGCTTCCATCACCCGAAATATTTTAAGTTCCTCATCTGTTTTAATTTAACCCCACTAGTATACAAATGCAAAAGCAGATTTTCTGGAGACAGAGAAAACTTAAGATTTGTTCACATTATAACAGAAGTTATAATACCTTCAACGAAAACAGACACAAACCGTTCGCCAAAGGCTAAGTAATATGACTTAGTAAAAGCGAAGAGCATAAATGACATATCTTAAGTATATCTAAATATAAAAAAAAAATAGTTGATGGAAGGACATAAGCTTCTCACAACCATTCGTTTCGTGCGAGTTTTTAATTTTTGGGACGAATGGAAGGGATATACAGTTGTATGACAAGTCCAAACGGCTAATTGAGAAGCCCTTGCATAACAGTTCGTATACGTAGATAATGAAAAGAAAGGGCATGTCTGGTCTGGGTCGCACACACTTTTTTTCGATTACTGCAAGTTCTGATCGATTAGAAAAGACTTGTATTCCAATTTTTAAAGTGATATTGCAGAACTTGAGGCAGATCCTCGGCCTTCCTTCTCATTCCGTACCTGGGTTTGGAAGAGCTTCACTGGATCGTTATTAACTGCAATTCGCTCGTGTGGCTAAACCGACACGTTGCAGTTGTTATTTATTTATATGGTTCTTTAAGGCGAACCATTTTCATCGTTTTAATATTCGCCATAAAAGGATGATTTTGATATCATTCAAATACCTTGGGAGCCAAATTAGTCTATTTAAGGTACTAGTTTCCTGTCACCTACCCTGTGAACTGTGCTTCTTCTTTTGAAATACATATTTACGTTAGCATTTTACTGACACCTATCGCACTCAGTTAATTAGTTGCTTCCTTCTAATATTTTATTCCAATTAAATCCCGTTTTACTCGTTTACCCTATGGCTGGGGTTATTTTAAGGTCCAGTGTTTGCACGAAGTTTGTCAAAAGCCTTTTGATCGAAATTCAATTTATCCAATAAAAATGTATAGACACACAAGCCAAGGATTTGTTTAAAGTAATTAAAGGCAAATACAAACTCAACCTTTTTCGAAAACTTACCTCTCTTGCATAAATTCCAAATTACTGCCGAATCAGTAGATACGCGTTAACGTCCCAAATGGATATCGTCTGCTAACATAAGCATTCTGAATAAATTGCTCCTGTTTTCAAAACCTTAAGCATTAATTGTGTATGCTTAGGTTGGGAGGAAAAATCTCGTCCACAGGTCTTGAAACACATGTTTCCAATAACCGATATACACAGCCACCCTCAGCATTTAATCGTATTTACTTAGGCCTCTTAAGCGCTGTAATATGATGCAGTAATAAAACCAACTCATAAGCATCCGCTCAGCTTTTTGCTTTTCTTCCGTCACCGACAAAAAATTACATTGTGATGAGCGCTACGCTAAATGAATGACAAAAGGCACACGAAAATGACTAAATAAATATTCAGGTCCCGACTCTCGAACATATTTTATCATTCTCATTCTTTCAGTGGTGTGCGTGCCGCGCACAAACATCTTCCTCATCATCTCTGTCGGGCTTCGTCAATGTTTGCCATTGAACCCTTATTTCAATTTTATTTCAATTTACGTTGGCCTTATCAAACCTGTATATGAATTGTTATTCTATCAGGAAATGAACCGAGGGACTACTATACTTATATACCATGGCGACGACACAAACAACAACGAAGGAGTACTTGGTAACATTTTAATATTATTTCGATACGTAAGGGGACAATGCTATCCCGTAGAGTGCTTACCTCTAGACTTTGTGTCCTTTCGAGTAGATACACCGACTGATGATCATCACAATTCCAAGCACATCCCTGCCGTAACGAGTGGACAGGGTAAGATAGGACATAAAACAAAAGTTCAACTTTACTTAGGCATTTCGAGTGGGGGGATTGTGCAAAAACTGGCTGCCGTAACAGGACTTGCTACACAAAATTTATTGCTAAGCCATTAATCGACATTCGGACAGAAAACTGCTGTCTATTTCTAGGGTTGAAGGCGGCGCATTCTTTCGCATTTGGCATCAACCCACCAGTGACGGTCAATTGGTTTCGTACATTAGCCAACTCGTTTCGGTTAGTTGTGCAAGGGGAATTACAGAAAAACACTTTAAAGTAAAATTTGGTAGCTACTCTTTATAGAACTGCTCTGCTTTTCTTGCTTAAAGTGCGAACCTTGCATCCTTGCTTACAGTGCGAACAAATGTGTGCGTAATTTTGATAAAAATATAAACATTTCTCCATCTGGATATTCCCTTTCACGTAGGCATCTATGGGAGGACATTACGATAAGTGAAGCAGAAGGATTGCCATGAATTTTAATTGCAGATTAGTTACTGCTAAGTGGGAGTAAGGACCAAAAATAAAGCCGGTGGAAGTTGTGTTCAATACGAGGGGGAGTTGTTTGTCTGCGGGTAGGAGAATGCTAAAATTTAAAGTTGCTGAAAACTGCATTATTTGGAACAGATGGTCTTATGTGATAAGAATTGCTTCAGTTGGTGCGTATTTGTTACGATCGTGTTCTACTATCGACCCAATATGTCAGTCACTGACATTAAGCAGTTCATTTGAATGGTTAAAAAGTATGTCACGTAGCAACCTATTTTCCTCATCGTCACCTTATGGAGAGCGATCTGAGAGCTACCAGGTCTTCCATAAAAAAACCTGGTAAAATGAGCGATTCCTTTACAAATGTAGTCCGTGATCCATTTGGACTCATTTCACCACTTGTATATTTCGTTTGTATGGGCGAATTGTTTCACTGTGGTCAGCATTCTAATTGCTGCTGCGAGTAGCTAACACAGATGTCAATGTCAGAGCGACAGAGAGATCGTTTGAAGCGAATTTATTGAACGAAATAGGAAGCTCTCATATAGAGGGATAAAACGTTAGCTCAACGATGGTAGTCCCATTTCTAACAAAGAATTTTTAGGCGGAAGTTTCTCGAGAAACAAAACTTGTCCCTAAGACGAAAAAAAAAACCGTCTGAAGAGGAAGTTTAAGAAGCCTAAAACGCTAAATTTTGACTAAATATTTAATGCACATTGACGTTAGTAAAAAAATTAGATCTTCCATCTCTACATTATTTCTATGTCGGCTATGTTGGGTAAAATTTTGCCTGTTCGTACACTGGAAATGATAGTAGATCCACGCCCTATTTGACATGGTTCTTTTAAATAAAATGGTTGTTAAGAAAAGATTCTCTCATAATGTGTACTTTTGTGAGTAAGCGGATTATTCTCTGCTGTAGTACCCACTATATTTGTACGCACAAATAATGCGGCCATCATTTACAGCCGGAGTTTAAGTTGGTTCTTGTTTCCTTAATTTATGTAGCTAATGGTCCATATCGACATACTGCCAAATCATGCGAACTTTCTGGCTCGCCAGAGAACATTATAATATACTTTCGAGCTAATGTAAGTCATTGCAAAATCGCAAGTAATTCGTAGTAAAAAGAGAACAGAATTGATTTGTAATGACAATGATAAGCAGCTTTCGCATCTTTAATTAACTTATAGACTATTCAGTCTATGGTGGTAGACGAGTCAATGTAAATTCCATCTGGACTTGTACAGATACAAATGTGTACAAATGTGAACAACAAAATAATACAAACTCCATAAAGAAAATCAATCAAGGAGAATACATCACTGTGCCTAATAAGACTATAACCTGCGAGAGTCTTGAGCTTTAAAGATATAGAAAAAGCGTAGTCCATCAAACACCAGTTCGGTGAAATGAAACCTCAAAACAAGTCGATTCCGCTGGGAATTGCAGCTATTCTCTTCCGCGTTGCAGTAGATCAGATCCATTAAAATTAATTTAAAATAAGCAGGTCATTTGTTTTAATTTTATGTTTTAAGACCCCTCAATAGGGTATCACAATAGACTACAAGGCCCCAGTGGAAATAAAGCCTATCCTACCTAACAAATTACTATTCTACCTCACTACGGATTAGGTTATAAGTTTTTATACTAACAAAGTATCTATCTATATTTACATATGTATATTTAAAAATGGATCGTGGTGTGTTCGGCTGCATAGAACTTGAAGGCGACTGGACCAAATCGGATACTTTCTTCTGCGAGTTTATTCGTAATTGCTATGCGAAGGTTTAGGAAAAAAGAAAAGTCGACAAGTTAGATAGATAGATAGTTAATTTATTTCTTGAATATCTGTTATGAATATGAATATTATGAATATTATTGAATACAAAATTATTAGAAAAATGAGACATTCTGTATTTAACAAATTGAATAATAGGAAAACAGTTACGAATGCCACTTCAAAGGTCTTAACAGTACAAGATACAGTTATGTGGGTGGGGTGACCCTAGTGAAACAATGTTTAAATACAAATTTAAACCAGATAAGATCAAAACTCATTTACTTGAGCTAAATTCATTTTTATTTTAATTTAATTTTAAGAAAATAAACAAAAATCAAAATTACAAATTAGACCAGAATATCAGTAATTAAACCAAGAAATCTGCAATAAATGTTTCTAAATTATTATAGTGAAAGTTAAAGAAAGAAATTTAAAGTTACATTTTTAATAAACTCAACAGGTGGCGCTGCAGTTCAATTCAATTATCTACTATACTGTAATACACATACAGTGGACGACGTGCATTATAACGAATATCCGATATAGCGAATTTACGATAGAACTAACGATTGTCAGATATAAATTATTATCTCTATATAACGGTACCATCGATGTATATAAAAGTTAGTTTTAAAACCCTAAAAGTATTTAAACGGAATGCCATAATCGATTCAATTTAAAATCAAATAAAACCGTTTAAACAAACTATTATTTTAATAAGTTAATTTTTAAAAAATAATATAAAAAAACGATCGATATAACGAACACGCTTGATATAGTGGATGCTATAAAACATAATAATCATTCGTTATACTTACTGCACGTCTACTATAATTCTTTCTGGGTGATACTCTATAACGTTATAACTCGATAACCGCTTTCCAATTTTCATGATTTATACTATTTAGGCAGACTTAAAAGATAGAATACTTTTGAACCCGATAGGTGGCACTGTTGTCGAAAAGAAAGATTCAAATGCAATTTATAAAATTGTGTACAGGTAAAATGGTTAAAGCACTTTGCGAAATGTGGGTGGGACTGAATACGAAAGGCACGGGCAAAACCGGGTGTGTACAGCTATATAAAAAAAAACTGACGTACGTGTACTCGGAAACGGATCGCTTGATTTTTCCGATTTTGGGCTTGGTGGATTTGTATTGGCCCAAGGAAGGACTTATGCACCTCTATGTCGTGAAAACAAAACTAAAGGTGATTAGATTGGAGATAGAAGTTTGTATGGAGAACCGCACTTTGAAATAAATAGACTGGTTGGAAAAACTGGTAGTGTCATTTTTAATACAAAAAAAAATTATTTGAAATTTTTATTTTTTAATTCTTTGTTCCGGGCTTTCTGCTACACAATTTGAAATTGAAAGTCGACTCAGTGATAACTTTGTTGCGCAACCTCAATGCACCGAAACTTTGATTTGATTGTGAAAATCCCAAATCAAATGTCATGCAAGCGACGATTTTGGGAGGAAATTCAAAGGCAAACATTCTCATTCCGCGAATTCCGCTTATTCGAAACGAATTGCCATTCGTTTTTAAGCGTCATATAATAAGTCGCAAGGACAATTACTGGATATTTGTTACATCAATCTTGAATTCTCATGTTTCTCACATGTAAATTGTATGTGACGTGCTCTCGCGCTTTGTACGTCGTGTATACCTACCGTAAAGCACTTTAGTCAAAGAGCGGAATGTTGATCAATCATTGCGGTTTGGTTGAAAAACGTACATGGCTTTGCTTACTTCAGTTATTTAATATAGCTTTTGGATAAAGAATTTGAATTGACCTAATGCAGCATGTGTATTGTGCATGTGAATGCTCGGAATTATTTTAATTCAATTAACAAACCAAGTTAGCAGGGTCAGCTAGTAAATATTATTTGATACAATAAAAAGCGCTTGCTAATATTATATCCAAAATGTTATGAGAAGTTAGGCGTAGTCATAATTATTTAATTTCGTATTGCCGACAAACGATCTCCGTTATTATTTACATTATATATTTCGGACTATGTATAGGAGTGCACAAACCATTATTTACTTTCACCCAAAGTTGTAAAAAAAAAAACCGAAACTAATCAACCGTTCTATCCATTTGTTTATCTACAAGGCATTGAATTTGAAATGATAAATTGTTACACGTGTCAATTGAAAACTCGTAAAACAGCTACAGCACATCCCTCTGCCTCTCTGTCTGTGAGGCAAACACATGAAATCTAAATTGCTTTGTTGTGCCCGTGAACTTGTAATTCTATAGGAGTAGCGTAACGAAACAATTGAACTTTGGTTCGTATTTAGACAAGAATTTTGTGCTCTTTTTGCATGCTTATATCTACTCGATGTGCCATGCCGTAGCAATCATACATTTACATTCGTTCAAGTTGCTTCAGGATCAATTGGGATGAACTTTCACGCAGCGCTAGCAATGGCTTGAGGGCATATTTCCACATACACTCAATGCCAAACCCAATGATTACAAAGCGTATACAAATGTGTGCCTAACCTACGAGTGCGCACACCTTTTTATGATTTTTATTACTGTCAGGTTCCGCCACCCGCTTACATTCGTATTCGTATGCAAAACCAATATCCAATATCATCGCCCCCGCACTCAGCATTCGAGTATATACATATGTTTAAAGCTTCTACTTACATAATCCCAATGAATATTCTAAGACAAAAACAAATCGCTCCAGTGATCTTGATGTGTCTCCTGCTTTTGTCGATTTGACATAATAAGGGCGCGGTGTACCAAAGGCACAAAGCCTCAGCTATCTGGAGGCAGGAAGCTTTCAATAATTTTTCACGAGAGTTTTCATTTTTGACAGTTTACACAAGGGCGTTGCTGCTGGGTGGGAGCTGCGGGAGGTATTATTCCGGATGTGTTCACCGGGATGAAGACACGAAAAGCAATATAGGTAGCTACACAACAAGGGAAAAATTTGTTGTTATCCTTCCGGGGTGGACGAATGAAGATATCGCGAAAAAATTCACATTTTTTCCATCTCCCACGTTAGGTATTGAATTGGGGAATAAGTAAAAGGTGCAGAAAATGACGAAAATATATGAAGAAAGTTTGTAGATGATAGCTAAATATAAAGTTAGGGTGTTTGACAATAGACGTATAAGACTGTATGGGGAGAATACGAGTTGAAAAAATATGAATAGAATGTTGGGTAGTGTGACACCCGATGCAATATTAAACGCTTACGAGGAGGAACCTCGTAATGTGGAAATTCAAGAGGGTAGCCCAATTTCAGAGTAGTTTTTGGTTCGGGTCCGTAGAAGCCTTTGAAAACTGTGATTAACTCCTACGAAGGTAACTAGACGCTGGACCTCGTGGCCAAGTTACAACTTTCATTAATGTAAAAATAATAATATATACACACAAATTTGTAATTTTCATTCATTTGTAAAAAAATATTAATTTTTTCCTAAGTTTTTCTTAAATTTTACTTCCTTGATACTTATACTCCTGAAAAGTCGGGTGGACGTTTGGGCGTTTATCGTATGTTGCTGCTGGAACCGGAATTTGTTAAAACAAAAAAACGAAGAGTCAGGATAGCGCTTTTTAGCACCTGGGCAGGAACCTACGGTAGTACATTTTTCGTGGCGTTGCCAACAGTCGTAATAGAGTTTTAAAATTTAATTGAAATTTTCTTGTGTAGATTGGGATCCAAAATACCATCGCTTGTTGGATTAAAAACATCTAAGCCGAAGCAAAAAGGATAGTGCAAAATCGGCGACTTATGTGGAATAAATGAGAGGATAGTTAGGAATGGAATGCTGACAGTGAAAGAGGGCACACAAAGCATATTTTTTTACGAAATAAGTAAATCGAATTAGAAGTGTAGAGCTATTAAGTCTATATATCAAAAATACTCCCTGTCCTCCGCAGGTGGCACCTATCCCAATACTCTTAATATAATCCGCTAATTTTCCGCTAATGGGATTCGTTGATTTGTCTTATAGGGTATGAACTGATTGCGGCTTATTGGGAAGACCTCCGATTTAATGAACTCCCACAAGAAAATGTCTACCGACGTCCAATCGCACAATCTTCGAAATAAGCTCAGATCACCTCTGCGAAAGTAAACATACCCTAAAATCGTTTACACGTAGCCCCGTTCTGCTGAGCGCAAATGTCTTCTACTTTTACAGCGTTTAATTCAGCTCCGCCGTTAATGGTCATTTTCAAAAAAGTACGGTTCAGTGACTCTGCCCAAATCCTCACCAAACATTCACTTTTGAGGATGCACTGTCACCTGGTGATCTTCCTGTGGATTGGAATCGTCCCATATATGTAAATTTTGCTTTTTACCTTAGCAATTTATCCAAAAATGATGCGCATTTTCCGGAAAAATGATTATTCGGCCAAATTTGGGTCCTATACTCTGAAGCACAGTCAGCGAATAAAAAGCGTTGGCGATGATCATTAACTTTAAGCTCCTGGGTCAGTTAGATCTTGCACAAATCAAACATCGATAAATGTCAATAGAAACATAGAATCATCAATTGCTTTTATATTTTCCCATTTGCGAATAAAAAAGAAATTTTGTTAAAAGCGGAGTAAATTTAAAACCTAACCCTTTTGAACAAACGAACCTCACAAAACCCTTTTTAATTACAAAAGAAACATATCCATTTTATCAGGGATTTATACCTGTTACTTCTAAGCTAAAAACGCACACCTCAGCTGGTGGCTAAATCTAAGGTAAACAAAAAATCAAAAAATTTTATAATGTACATATCTAAACCGTTTCGGGTATTTGCAAGTTGAAAGCGTGTATAGCTTCTTGGAGGCTAACTCAAAGTTTGACATAGTAGTCTTAAACACACGAATAGTTGTGTGAACCAGAGATTATGGTACGGAAGATTTATAAAGGAAGGTTTCAGGTTTCACAATATGTTCTTAAATAGATTTAACTTATAAAGTTTTAAAAAAGTCATTCAGTCAAATTGGCATAGTTCTATTTATTGGAAACTCGGGTTGCCTTTCAAAGGAATATTGACATAAGGAGTAATAGTTTTGACACTAATTTTAATGTGAAAGAAATTTGACCCTTTTCCGCTTTGACAGTGTGTATATATTGACTAAAAGATCAAGAGCTTCTGCATTGTTTGCATTTATGCAATTTATCATACCCTTTTTTCGTCACATTCGCATTTTACTCCGTTTATCTATATATTTCAATAACGTAAGTGGCGTAAAAACATCACACATTTGACCCGCATTCAAACTATTGCAAATGCATTTAATTATATACACCAAAAACCCCGTCATTTGCGTCGTCAATTGGAACCAGAAAAACACGATTCAAATCGAAATAACGATTCTTAACCGCAATTATTTTAATTTGTATTTCTTCAAACTGATTCTTCATGTAAAGCGTAATCTCGTAAGCTTTAATCTTGCGGAATCCCATTTTAACAAGAAAATCATTGAAAAAAAGGACTACCAAAAACGCAAACTGAAATAAGCAGCTTCGAGATCATATTTACATGACGCGATTTCGAAAGGAATGACGCAAAGCGAGGTTTCGGTCTACTTAAACAACGGAAACGGCGTAAAAAGATCACAAATTTGACCCACATTCAAACAATTCTAATTAATTTAATTATATAAATAAAATTATAAAACCCATGCGAAGCTAGATTTATAGATTGCTATCTCCTTTTTACTGTTTATTGGTGTTTGACTACGCTTTTTCTAATATCAGCAGTTATTTAAGTGTAATTAAATTAAATAAACAAATAAACTAAGCAAAGAAAACGAAACATTCGACAACCACGTGGCCCCACTTCCATCTGAAATAAATTATACACACCCACCCGACCTCTTACAAAATAGGTAATTGAATAGCGAAATGAAGATACCTTTAAACCTGTAATCTCATATTTAATAAACAGGTGTTTCCATTATCTCGTGGAACAATGAGTTTGTTGGCTTTTGGGGAAAATAAAATGGAATTACTTTGCTTATGATTTGCCTATGGCTTAAGAATATTTTTGTCTCTTTGAGGGAGCGGGAAGAACGTGCCGTGCAATTGTTTACAATATTCGTCGCGTGAAATTTTCATTTAATATTTTTTTCTAATCATAAAACCTTTTTTTTCTCTCTTTCTTTTATTTCTATCTAACAACTGGTGGATGGTGAAATGAAAATCTCCACTAATGCTACTGGCAAAAATCGATTTCTCCTGGAATAATGATGACGATGGATTAAAAACATATCCCATGGCTGCACACGAACGAATGATCAAACTTACTATTTATGTGTGTGCGTATGTTGGCTGCACTACTGTAATGATGACAATGATAAAACGGCAACCCATCTATACGGCTATCAATTGCAACGAACTGAACACGATTGCAACACCATTTATACGGCTGGTTGTCTTGAAAATGGCACCCAATCTCCCATAACTGGCGCCCAACTCTGTCGCCCAACTCGGTCGCTGTCGCCTCTGCTGACTTTTACTGAATGCAACCGGAAACACCTGCTCTATCCCTTCTTGTGCATACAATGACAACGACGACGACAACAACGTCGACTGTATAACAACCATGATGACTTAACCACTCAATTATGATCGGATTTTGGTGCTTTTATGCTCGGCCTTATATGCTACGGCATATAAAAAAATTCCACTGTTGCGCCGCTTGCCTCTACAACCGAATGAATTATGATGAAAATTTAATGTTACGCAATTTCCGATCCGCCGCCTACGATGAACACAACATTCTGGCTGGTACAGCCCTTTTATCGGCCACACTGAGGACATATCAGAAGGCAGCCTGTGACACCGATCGAGTAGTAATCCAATGCCCTAGGGGGACCAGCATATCGATTGAATTCGCCCAGTACAATAAATTCATAGCTAAAGGTGAGTTTGTATTATATGCTTAAGGGTTTGGGCCGTGCGGGTGAACTGCATTTATTAATTTTCACTTTGCCCAAGCAACAGAGAAAAATACTTTTATTCAAGTAGGTACATACCTACATATAATTAATTCGATACTGGAATATTCGAAAATGGCCATTTACGTATACTTGTTGACCTGTTGTTTTCATTTTTCAGGAAGCCATTTAAAAGCCTTACAAATTTCGATTCACATTTTCAATTCGACTGTTGCTGAAAGCTTTTAAATAAAATTCAAAGGATTATCTCAGGATTTACTTGTTTTAATTCAGTAATAGTTCTTGATATGACTTTATTTGAACTCAAATCTGTGTCTTAAAACTAAACTTACTACTAAGTGCCTGTGCGACCAAACTCTTATTTCTATCTTCCCAAGAAGATGGAGACAGTGCTCAGGTTTCGCTTGCGAGGTTCCATTGCACGCTTGACATTTGACGATCAAATAAGCAACTATGTGCAATGGAATGCGCTTTATGTGCACTTTACAAGTGGAGGAGATAATTTACAGTTAATAATATACATATGGCTGTCAAATGAAAAAGTTTAAATGTTATATTAGAATCTATAAAAGAATATAGAATATTTTATTAATCGATAATAGAATTACAGGAATTAGCTATATCATATTTTTCCAAAACTAAGCGCAAACAACTTCCAGACAAACAGCAAACAATAAAAGAAATGACAAACAGAAGTGACAAGGGTTGAATTATTATGACGGGAACAAACAAAAACGGAACTTCAGTCAGAATGAATGAATTCAATGTCGCTTTCAATAAGTGAATTTGTTTATGGAGGAAACTCATTGCTAATTTTTGCGGTGAAATAAGAAAGAGTGCTTTTTAGAATATATTGTTTAAGGAATATAAAAATAAGATATGCGCGCCATTCGTTTTAATCCTATCAAAATATTCACTTCGTTAACTTTGAGAAGCATTTTTAAACTATGTATCGTGACTTTTAAAACATCGGTGAGATTATGGTTGCTTTTTGTAAGGCGATATTAAACTTTCAGTTAAATACTCGGTATTCAATTTCAATTGAGAGTACGAGTAAGAACATAGTTTTTTATAGTACATGTTTTTTTGGAATAATAAACAAAAATTTACATAAAAACAAAATACAAAAATATTAGAGTAGGGTACTGAAAAAAGTTCCAATTACTTGCCTAGTAGTGATTGGGACGGAGCTCCAAAGTCGGGTTGCATGAACAAAAAAGAGGCGCATACCATATACGTACCTAAGGCATCACTGAACACAATAAGCAACTTGTGTTGAGAGTGGGAGGCAAGTTTGCAGTAAACAATAGTTGAATAGACAAAAATAAGGTTTTGACAAGCCTGAATTTTGTATCTACTGGGGTGAAGCTAGAAGACTTCCAGAGTTTACTCAATCCGGCATATATTCGACCAACTGTGCAACTTGTTTGGTCTACAGCGGAGAGTGAGCGATTTATGTGACAGTGTCAACAAATATCAAAACACGGATGGTAGCTCACTGGTATCGCAATGTTTTTTGATATCAAAATCGTTTGAGAATTTTCTTGATTGAGATTTAACCCATTGGAAATGGAGCAGCTATAAATTTTCGAAAGATCCTCATTTATTTGAATTATTAGATCCTCCACCAGTCCGATTGGTCATGATAAAAAACATGGGTATCATCAGCATACAGATGAAAAGACACATTCGATCAAACACTGGGCAGATCATTTATATATAAACAGAACAATGTTGGTCCTAATACCGATTCCCCGTTAGAAAGGCTCTAAATTCAGACGATTTCCTACCATGTACTACTCTTTGTTACGATTATGCAAGTAATTACTTATAAGGCGCACTGATATTTCACTAAAGCCGAAACACAGTCTAAGCTTGTTACAAAAAACCTTATGGTTCACTATGTCAAAAGCTTTGGAGAAGTCAAGCCAGCAAGTGATCCATACAATTTGTATATTCATCAGTAAAAATTTGTCTTCGAAGAAGCAAGCAGTTTACCAAAGTACCTTTGCTCAAAAATACCGGAAAATAGCGGTCTTACTGATCAAGTTTAGGAAATACTAGAAAGCTTTTAAAATACCATAAAATATTGAAAATAAATGAAAAATAAAAAAAAATTATCGTAGTACCCACTCTCGTTAAACGTTGTTGTCTCGAGTGGATAAAATTAAAAGTGCGCACCACTGGGTCGCTCGAAACCTTCCCATTTAGCTAAAAAAATCGTTGGATAAAATTTGTGTGTTTTCAGTCGATAGAAAACCCTTCATATAGTATACCGGTAAACCTTACAGGTTAAACAGGGTAAGCGCATTATAACTGATACATATAAAATTAGCTGCTGTAACCTAGCCCAAATTTAAGCTGAACGCTTAAAATATTTTTCGTTCAAAGAAATAGATTTCCGCCATCAGAAATGACACTCTCTCATATTTTGCAGATTCCTTGATTACTTTGAGCATATCACGCTAAAATCCAAGCAAAAATGGGTTGACCCGTGAGGACATCGCATTCAGTTTATGCAACAATAAAAGGTTTAAATCCTTCCAAGTAAACGCACGCATCGTTTTTTGGACTTAAAAATGTTTAATTCAGTTCATTTGATTATACATTTCTAAAAAGGCTGGTGCCAATTATTTCTGACCTCCACTTTAAACATTTTGTATTTAATTTAAGATTCAGTAGCTATATGAATTTAAGGTGCATTTTGTAAGAATGCAGATGGCATTGTCCGCCGTCCACTGCTGCAACAATTTTTGATGCGTGTGCTTTATGTAAGCTTACTTCGCTTTCGCAGGTGACTCTTATTGGAAAATAATTTCGAATGAACTGGTGGTAATCTTTTGTCTCATTGTTTTCTTTTCCCTATTTTTATCATTTCATTTCTGCCTCTACAAAGACACGAGCAGAGCTAGTTACGTACTAGCTATCAAGGCACCGCTTTAAATTTGCTTCATCTATAAACAAAGTCGAAAATATAGAAACTATTTCCAAATTATATGTGCAGAACTAATCTTCTTACAAATTAAGAACAAATCCCTTCCTGAGTTATTCCATTCTTTAACTCTGAACTATAGGTACAGCCACAAAGCACGATGAATTTCAATTTAATCCGTGTTTTACCTACCAATAAGTTTTCAAAGAAGTTCTGACTCTAATTGGCAGTTTCATCTGGTATATACAGACGCCTTATTTTCTGCCAATCTTTCTATCCAACGGAAATGTATGCTTTTCAGATCTTATCATTTGTCTTCTCTCTCAGTAAGCTTAATCATATTCCGAATCCTTTATTGAGTTCTAAGCGGAAGGCATTTTCGCAATGTTCTTGCTTCATCCCAAATGCTTACATAATTAATAATTGCCATTATGCGCCTTGCTGCATGTTCATATTCTTAATTTTCATTTACTTGATTGTTGGTTCCGAATCCATCATTAACAAGTTTCTTTGATCGGTGAGAAAATATTATTTACATGCATGCCGTTATTTATTTTATTTATTTTATTTATTTTATTTATTTTATTTATTTTATTTATTTTATTTATTTTATTTATTTTATTTATTTTATTTATTTTATTTATTTTATTTATTTTATTTATTTTATTTATTTTATTTATTTTATTTATTTTATTTATTTTATTTATTTTATTTATTTTATTTATTTTATTTATTTTATTTATTTTATTTATTTTATTTATTTTATTTATTTTATTTATTTTATTTATTTTATTTATTTTATTTATTTTATTTATTTTATTTATTTTATTTATTTTATTTATTTTATTTATTTTATTTATTTTATTTATTTTATTTATTTTATTTATTTTATTTATTTTATTTATTTTATTTATTTTATTTATTTTATTTATTTTATTTATTTTATTTATTTTATTTATTTTATTTATTTTATTTATTTTATTTATTTTATTTATTTTATTTATTTTATTTATTTTATTTATTTTATTTATTTTATTTATTTTATTTATTTTATTTATTATTTTTTTATTTGTGATTGCCTAAAATCAGTCAGATACAATATCTTATAAGTATGTCTTAAGCTAATTTTACAATTTTATAATTTTATAATTTTGTAATATTGTAAATATAGAGAGCTGTGAGAAAAAAATAAGACAATTTTTAATTTCTTAAATACCCATCGGGGGTTCACAGAGTTTGGAAATGCTCTTCAGTTGATTTACCATTTTGCATTCGTTTAAAATACTGAACTCTTTTGTTACAATTCAGTTACCTATTTTTAATCAGCTTTTTAACGATTTTACTTATATCTTATCGCAAGACTGGGCCCGATTTTGCTCTCGAGACCTGTTTGAGAGCTGCTCGTAGCTTTGCATCTTTAGTTGCTTTGGCGTTAAAATATTTCCTTCAAGATTTTCAAGGTTTTTATTTATATCTTATCTCAAGACTGGACTGCCCTGTTGAAAACCAATTTGCGTTTCTTTAAAATACCTAACTCTTTTCAAAAAACTCACTTGCCTATTTTTTTCACGCTTTTTAAAGAACTTCTAAATGGTTACACATAGCTGGCAGTAGCTCCTTGATATCTTATCGTTATACGTTCTATACTAGGCTATAGATTATGATCACGTCTGAAATTTTGCAAATGTATACCCAAAGGGCAATCTCAAGGGAATTTCTTTTATTTGAATATCTTTTTCGTTTAACAAAAATCCGAATGCAAACAGAAGCTGGTACCATCATTTTTGCTTCATATTTGCTCCATAGCCATTCAATCGGTGCTCCCAAGGGCCTTTTATATCCGACATAGTAGATACCAGATACGAAAATGTGTAATACCACGCCACGCCCGATAAAGAGGAGAACAAGAAAGTCAGCCTAACACGATTAATAGAGCAGGCAGATTCCTTTTAAACAAAACTTTACATAAATACACGAACCTAACTTAAAGCTTGTAATAGATCCATTTTTATTAATGGTAAAGGTTTGGAAGGCTTTAAGTTTAGTGTGTTGAACTACTAAAGACGGGTCGAAGGTTCGAGTACCGAAAAAAAAAAAACAAAACAAATTCCATTACGTCTGACAAACATCCGAGAATATAACTTTCATAAGGAGCTTCCCAATAAATTAGCCTTTTGGACGGGGCATAAAATTGTAGATCGCTTTCATTCGTTCCAAAAATTTAAAACTTACACAGAACGAGCTAGGTCTAGGGTCCCCTCGGACCTGTTGCGCCAACACTATCAATTTTTTTTTATTTTAAAGGTTGGAATTGTAAAAATACAATCAGGGATGTGTAAGATTATCCTTTGATTCAATAATAGTACCGTACCGCACCTTGGCTTACTTTTTTCAACACCAAACTAAACTTTATGTAAAACTCTTCGGTCTAACTATTTTCTTTGACAATAGGACCGTCTCATGCAGAACGTAGGTATCGTGAAAGCTATTACTCGGTGGCTATTATCAACTTACAGACAAATAAAGGACATAGCTGATTTTAAGTCATATTGACTTCTACAACCCTTTAGCACCTATTACAACAAATAAAATGCTCAACAAAATACGCAAATAAAAGTACATACATTTTCAGACGTTTCTCCTTAACAGTGACAAAAAAAAATGAGGGGCAATTACTTCACTTACTTACTTAAGGTGGCGCTACAGTCCGGGGTGGACCTGGGCCTCAACCAACAAGCGTCTCCAGCCAGCACGATCTTTGGCCAGTTGTCTCCAGATTCGCACGCTAAGTTGGTTAAGGTCCCCTTCCACTTACGCGCGCCACCTGAGTCGCGGTCTTCCTCTACTGCGCCGTCCCTCGGGTGTGGATTCGAAGATCTTCCGGGCCGGATCATTGACGTCCATTCGCTCTAATGACCCAGCCACCTCAGTCGTTGGATCTTCACTCTTCTGGCCAGGTCGATGTCGCTGTACAGCCCGTATAGTTCGTCGTTGTATCTGCTCCTCCATTCACCCTCTATGCAGACGGGACCGAAAATTACTCGAAGAATTTTCCTCTCGAAGTAACCAAGTGTAGCCTCATCCGATTTTGATAGAGGGCAATTACTTCAAGTAACCATTTATTTACAAACATTAACATTAACAACGATTTTTCGCAATGATTATCCGCACAGATTTTGCCTGATTCATTATATCTAACATCAACAGTCGTTGACCTCACATCAGTAATATTATTATTCCACCCCAACTAACATTCGTTTCGTGTTCTTTTTTTTAATTTGCAGATGGCATCACAATCGATGAACTGTGTCCAACAGATAACCATCCCACTCAAATACGATCGAAATTAAAGCATCTACTTCGCGGTTCAACATTTGGTTCGCCCACACAAATTGTTCCGGCGAATCGTTATGTCGGTGCCATAGCCAATGCTATTGGCTTAGCCGTAGTCACTAGCAATAGCAGTACCACTGTCACTGAACAGGAACAACCAACGGATGGGGATACGAGTCCAGAGAATTGCATGTGGCCCAATGCACTTCAGGTACGTACATTTTGATTCTAATATTTACCTTGGCTGTTTGGAACGGTGCCAAGAAAATAGGGAGATACAAAAGGGAAATCAATTGAATTCAACGTGAGTGCCTGCGCCCTATATTTATCCATACCATACCAGTCCAATGGCACAATGATATGTAATGCTGATAAATTCGAATTACAAACACCAATTATGTGTTGACAGTTTGTGTATCCAATTTGCAAGAAAATTTATTTATGGTCGTTACTCGACACGAGTATATTTGCCGACCGATATGTGTTGGGTTGGGATACGACAGGCGGCTCATGTAAAATTGTCAAATTCATCCCATAGGGGGAATTATTTTATTGAAATTGGGATAGTGGTGTCCTTTTTAAGGAAATTATATATACGAGGTTATGTCTGTGAGCTATGTTCTTGTGTAGTCATTTATTTTTAACTTTGGTTAGCTGATTATTATCAGTTAACACTGTTATTGTTGATGTGGGTCGCATCACACTTAATACTTCCGTTCATTTGCGCCCAACCTGTTTAGTTTACATCTGGCTACTGGGGTACAGCACCGCCTCTATAGATTTAAAATAGCAATTTGGTTACAAATTATATGATATCAGGTAGCCCGATGTTCTATTTAGGACCACATGGTGCGCAGCGTATGCTTTGCAGCAGCGAATTTTTGTCCCTAAATATGTACAATACTATACTGCAGATCGAGGTGGCTTATAGGGGATTTGCAACTTGGTACACTAAAAACGAAAGGGCTCAGTTGGGGTGACTAAATTGCATTTGAACTTATGGTGCTGATTACGAAGCTTATCTACACTTTGTCCACATTATAAAACGGTTGGGGATTTTATGTCTGTTAGCGGTTGGCGCGAAAACCACTGAATAGAATCGAACAAACTGTTTTGTAAATGGGTTTGAAAGCTACAGCTCCGAGGAGGCTGTGGGATGTGTCGTTCATCGCCACGCCTTATTTTTTGGGGGCGGTTTTGATCAAAATGTATTTTTTTTTTCGACTTTACAACTGCCATCACTCAAATAAACTTAATCAATCAAAAAAAAAATATGAAAGCTTTACAGTTTTAGATAAATCAGAGGCACAGGTGTCTCTGATTGGAAAAGTGTGCTATGTTTAAAGTGGGTAATAATGGAGGTGAATATCTAACTAAATAGTCCATCTACTGAGAATATTCCAAGAAGTTGTATAGGCTTTTCCATATTTTTAAAATATGTATACATATATATTTTTTGCAGTACAATTTATACAAATACAAACAGGTTTAAGTTTAAAATATACAAAACCAATGACTTACACAATTTATGAACGGTTTTTTAGCAAGCATTAAAACACATAAATCGTTAACAAAAAAATATCCATCACAAATTTTTATTTAATTTATTGGAATTATTTTGCGTCGCATACCACCGGTCTTCTTCGACAACATCATCGACCTCATTGCGCCACTTAGATCAGACCAATCTACAGAATAAACAAATAAAAACAGAAACCAACTAAATTACCTGTCAAAAACTTGATAGACCAACTCTTATCAAAAACACGCTCTTCACATACCAAAATAGCATTAGACCTAACTCGAAATTTATTCAAAAACGCGCCACAACCCTTATCCATTCACAGATTTCCAGTGACCCCAAAACATTTGGCGAACGTTGAAAACATATAAATGACATCTTTATGAATATCCTGCAGACAGGCTGGACACGAAAAAAATGGAGTAA
The DNA here is from genome assembly GCA_916610125.1 of Cheilosia vulpina. Lineage (NCBI taxonomy): Eukaryota > Metazoa > Arthropoda > Insecta > Diptera > Syrphidae > Cheilosia > Cheilosia vulpina. The sequence continues at coordinate 3,510,482 of OU744276.1, forward strand.
TTCTTCGTGACTCTATAAAAAGCGAGAGCAAAAAAAAACCCAAGGATTCACATAATTTATGGCAGAACCCTTTTTTCCCTGAAATTGTAATAAATTATAGCTGTGGAATTGGGCTATGAAATTGGCCTGCCGGCCGCTCATTAGACGGGCATCAACAAAGTGCTATGTACTAAGAGTGGGTATATGAGTATTCGTGTTGTAGAAATTTCACCGCCTTTTTTAGGGCCATTTGACTTTTATAATTTAAAAAAAGCGACCATGTAATTGAAATTTACTAGATGACCCGGCAGGCTTTACAAGTGCTAAAACAGAATTAATTGTCCCACTTACCTATTTTGCATGATTTCAAATGGTTCCAGTTGTCAGATGGAATGCGTGGGAAAGCATTGGTTTGTATTTGCCTCTCCGGCTACAGTCTCCATATTTGCGCGCATATAGAGAGATATGTTCATATTCAAATGCGTTTCTGAATAATTAAATGGGCATTCGGTTATTGGCTTTTCAAACGAAATCGTGCACAGTTTGACAAATTTACTGTGCAAATAAAATAGATTTGCCTATCTTAAAGCAAGAAATATGTCAAATACCAATTAGATTGGACGTTTAAAAGGACATTTTTCGAGTCAATCATAAAATTGTTCATACATTTTTGAAATCCTATGATTTTATGCTGGGGAGTTGCTCTTATTCGTTTTAAATTAAACCATTTTAATTTCATTTCTAATCATTGAAGCTCGAGCTATTTAATGAACGGCTTACTGGCGTCTAGAGTTTGAGTTAAGTGTTAAGACGTATGACACTTGCGTGGAAGTTCTGTATAGACCAGATTTCAGCTTCAACCCCGTTAAAAATGTGTTTGGTGTCTTTTAACGTTGATTGGGTGATTGCCTGCCAAGCGCTTTCCAAATAAGAGAAATTCTGTTATTATAATATTTCAAAAAAATAATGCATAAGTAGTAAACTTATAATATCCACTAAAACAAATATAAATTACATATGTTATTCAAACAAATGCTTCTGCTGTCAACAAACCTGTGCATCTGTATTACTCCTAAATGCAAATGGTAAGCTATAGGCACTATGTCATTCATTTCGTGGTTTCATGTTGGTAGCGCTGTCATTTGACACCTGTTAAACTCAGCTGTCATTTGACACCTGTTAAACTCAGCTGTCATTTGACACCTGTTAAACTCAGCTGTCATTTGAAGTGTCATAATATTAGTTGAATGTTTGCCATTTACGAAAATAAATCGCTTAACAATCGAACAACGTGTTGAAATTATTAAAACTTACTACTTAATGGTAGTAAGCCACACAACATGACCAATTGCGGCTTTATTGCGTAAGAAGTTTCCTGGTCGGGTTTTATATCAAACTGAATGGCAAAATTATATGTCCGCGAAAATCTTACGAACTGTTGCACCGATTACAAATTATTTTTTTTAGAATGTGTGAAATAAATGTGCAGGTTTAATATTACCTTTGTTTTAAAAGTACAGCATTTTTCATTTAAAAAAGTATATATATTTTCGCGGATATTCATGATCGTATAGGAAATTTAATTTGATAGCCATTAAAGAACAATAAAAAAACATTCGGTTCTTCTCTTGCATCTGTTTGTACACAGCGAGACGAAGATTTTTTCCCTTCTCTGCTTTCTTCGTGGATTTTTTCCACGTAAATCTAATATATAAATAGTCGGATGCAGATAGTGTACAACCGTTTCGAAGTGTGCGAAAGTACAATTTTTTTCGCACTAAAACAATAAAATATACTGAATAAAATTTCGCTACACTTTTTGCACTTAATCCCTGACCCTATTGTAACCGAAAAATACAACAGAGTAAAGTGTAGTCTTGTCAAGTTGAATTCCTGTGTATAGCTATTGGAAAAAAATATGTCAAAATATGGACAAAAAAAAAAGGTTTTAATGATTTTAGACTACTTTCTAGAAGCAGGAAAATTCGACGATAATACCCTTGTCAAGATCAAAAAGGATTTCATCGATATCATCTTCGCCTTTTCTCTCTCCATTATCTAGATAAAATATGTCAACATTTTTTTTATTTTTTTAAATCGTTTATTTCTTCATATCCTACAATCCACATAATTAGTTTTCAGAATATAATGTAAATTGTCTAACTGGATCTGTCATTTGTTTCAGTTTTACAAGAAATAAGAAAAAGTGATAGAAAAATAAAATTTCGCAATTTTACTAAGACTGTTACACCGAATAATGGTTGAATTTATGGTAGAAAAACAAAAATGCCTGAACATGCCTGATTGATTGTAAGTGAATTCAAAGCGTGTTTTTTGCTATCCATTCTTTCTCCTTTGTTTTCCGACATAAACGCTTTAGTTTTTTACTTATATTTCGAATTGGCTCGCCGCAAACGTGATTTGGATATCTACATTGTTTAAACTAAGTTGTGGCTATCAAGACTGACTGCTTAGAGTCGTTATTTAATTTTAAGTTAGAACATTCAATAACAAATGAAAAATGTTAAGCAATCATAAATTTACTGAACATGTATTATGTAATTAGTACTGCAAGTGGTACGTAAATATAAACTTTTGGTGGAGAATTTAAATGGGTATGGAGTAAATTTTCAATGCCCTGCGATATGTGTAACCCTTCCTCAGCTGCAACTCGTCGAAGCACACCTCATAATGGATTCTTAATTGATAAAAATACACCCTTCATTAGGAACTGACTTTTCCAGTTTCTCCTTCAAAGTGATTCTCTCTTTCATACCAATTTATCAACATACACATGGCCTCTATACAAGCAACATAATATTAGTGAAGAAAATAAATTGCCGAAACATTTTGCCACTCATTTGGTAATTCGTCAGATGTCAAAAGAGGCGTTGCATTTCAACACTCGGAATATAAAAAAGAAACACTCGTGGGGTCTGTCGCTGAATGTATACAAAACCAAAATTTGGAGGCAATCTACAAGCATCAAAGCAAAGCTGTCGCGGAATATATGGAGCGCACGTTTGGCTTCGATTTATAATTGTCTGCCGTCTACACGTTCACAACATGTTTTAAAATGTGACGTGAAATTATGATTTAAAGTTAATGTGGTTTTATATTAAATATTTATTTAGGATTAAGATGGTGCCCTGTTGATATAAATTTTACACACCTTCTCCTTCTCGAACGCGTGTCATTTCGGCAAAGCAGCACACACTCTTCGTTCTAATTGATTTGCGGTCTCAGATAGGTATACACAAATTCTAAGCACACGTGAGTAATCAGAAGTCGCACGCACCGATTTGTCCTTGTAATATCATTCCCTTGAGATAGTTTGTCTAGATCCGAGCAACAAATTAATTACGGTCTTCCCCTACGATAACGTGCTGCGATGATTTATAACTTCGTTGATGAATCATCCCCTAACGACGACAAACCAAAGTTTATAATTCTTCTGCAAAGTTGAATAATCATTTTCTATGCCAAGTTAAAAATAAGGTTCTGATTAAAGTGTACCGCATCCCTTGAGCCCTTACTTAAGGTGATTTAGTGGCTTTCCTTGGTGGGAATTCGGACGATCTTAAGCACTGGGCTGCCGCCTAGCCGCAATTTGTTGAAGAAATTCAAAACGAAACCGAAACAAATACTCTGTTTTCGTTTTCCCCCTATTCGCAATTTATGGTAGATTATTATTCTCATTACACATAATTATATATGCGCCGAAAATGAAAAAAAAAACATTTTTTTTTATATTTGATGAAAAGTAGGTACTTTCTGGCCAAGCGCGGGGGTAGATATGGTTGAACATTTCACAGAATGAAATTGAAAAGCAGAATATGAAGAACAGCCAAAACACACATAGGAAATTATTCGATAAGTTTTTGACGGCTGCCATTAAGCTAAATTAACATTGTTCCCAATGGTGTCTACCTCGTAGTCCTTGCTGGTATACATTCCATTGCCGATGTGTCTATCCTTCATTATGTGTAATATCAGTAAAATGTTCCCAAAAACACGTTGGTCCCGGCCATGGAGATACATGTAACATGTAAGTGTGTGCGTTTATTTTAGCCACAGCAAGGGAATAATATTATGGCCCAATAAATTTTCCAAAATTAATTTGAATGCCATCACGATACGAGATACAATTTCCTATGTGCACTGCACACATCCACAATTATGTGGGTATAAATAATGGAAACCATTTTTATATTGTTTTGTCACAAGTATGTGTATGTGGAAATAGTGCAGGCCTATATTTGCAGCTGGATGTGTAATCAGTAATAACCGTTGCAAAACGTTTAAACTGGACAGTTACTCTACAAACATTTCAATGGAAGCGAGGGAGGTATTTTTAAAATTTATAGCAAAGTGATGGCGTATGTGGTATGGTAGTGCGAAGGTATTTTACAAAAAGTTGCAATCTAATTTATATTTCGATTTACAATACGTATAGAGTATTGCTTGTGGACAAAATTTGTTGCAAGAATTTGCACAAGTTTTTGATGGACGTTGCTTCTCGCACAACTATACAATTCCGATTTGACGATGACAGGTAAGGTGACCATCCGCTCAATATTAAAATGATGAAAGTTCTGTATTTGAAGACGATGTTCATTTTGAATTCTTTTGCGCGAAAATCATATAAATGTTATGTACCTTAAAAATTGTATTTAATTCAAATTTTTCAAAACGAAAACAATAACAAAACCAAAATTAATGCTAAGGTGCCCTAACTTGCTGAACTAGAAGAAAAGAGCAGTTAGTACTGAAAAATGTGTATTTTTATAAATATGTATAAAATTAAATAAAACATTGAATAATTGAAAATTGTGTTGAAATTTGTTTCTTTTTCTAAAATATGGTCACCATAATTATGGGCAATCAGAAATAAATCGATCCAGCAGCTCTGTCCATCTAGATGGATATGGAGTTGTCGCTCGTCACCAGTTAGTTTTCATAATTTTGATTTGAGTCAACTTGTTGAAGGTTCAAAATAACCTCAAAATTTTATCGGTCGTAAATAACAAACTAAAATTTAACCAACTTAGTTGATATTATTCTAGAAATTTGGGTGTTAACAACTGATAGTGTTTTTTTTTTGTTCGCGGTAGTTTTTAATATAATTTTTTTTAGAGGAGATTTAGTTAACTTGAAGTAATTATTTTTTTATCCCAGCAAAAATCGCACTGTGCATGCTGCTTGCAGAAATACTATATAGCACAGGTAGCTCCTGCTACGTGGACTGCAGCAATTTGGTAAAATAATGAAGATGTTTGTTCCATGGGTGACAAACATTGTAAACTTTACTTTTTTAGGCGGGTCTACAGAGCCGAACCGAAGCCTAAACGAGTAAGTCCCTCCAATTAGCTCGGTCCTTAGCTATATGATGCCTCCAGATGTGCACTCCAAATCGGTTGAAAGATCCCCTACTTTTGCGCACTACCTAGAGCGAGGTTCTCCCTTTCTGATTTGTCTCTCCGGGATAAACTCTACGGAGCATTTGTGTTCATTCACTATACGGGTCCTAGATGATGATTGGAATCTTTTAGGCGCCTTTTTTGTGTGAGTTTTTCATGTTTTGGGACGAATGGAAGGGATCAACGCGTAATTAAGAAGCTCTTTCATGACAGTTATACTCTCGCGGGAGAGGTAGCGCAATGGAAAAAACCTGTAATTTGTACTTTTCCCGAAATCGAACCTGGAACCGCTCGCTTAGTAGTCCAACACACTACCCTTTTGTAGTACTGGTGTATTTTATTGTGTGTGTAGACTTTCAGTTTCTCCTTGAAAGCGTGTTACTATCGGTGTCATAAACACGGTTAGTAACGGTTGAAAATCTCGCACTTAAGAGGTTGACCACATTCCTTAATTGTGAGCAAAATGAGAGAGCGCTTAGCGCTAGTAAACAAAATAATGAATAGTAAACATAACCTTGTTCCACCTTGCATCCGTGTTTAAATGAACTCTTTCTGTCTTGGGATAGCCACCTGATGTGCATTTTTGAAGTGGTTAATTGGCTTACAATACAATGATGACAGCAATAATTGAGGGTATACTTTGCTCTGGGCCTTACCAATAAACATTTTTAGTTTCGACTCTATATTTTAGTAGTTCATAGTGGCTATATTTTTCATACAAATTTCGCAATTAAAGTCGAGACTAAAATTTGTTATTAGTACGGCGCTCTATTTTTGTCTGCGTCATTTCTCACAGGGCCTTACTAATCATCATTTTTAACCTTCAAACTAAATATTTTCTAGACCAAAATAAGCAATTTTATATGGGAAATGATGCCATGTGAGTTCGAAAAATTTAGCCTGGACACTAAAAATATTTATTAGTATCGCGGACATATTTTTGTTTGTTTGATTGAAACCTCTTCAGTCAGACCAGATATGTATAAAAAGTAACCATCAATCAATCACGATTTTTAGTGACAATTACTTTAAAACGCGTATAGCCCTAGTAAGCTAGCTTAACTCAAGGCATTTATTTTAAAGCGATCGATGCCAAGCCATCAATTGATTTTATTTTTCAATTCACTTTTTTGTACGCTTATAGATACCTCATACCATTCTAAGGACTATAGTTGAGAATCAATTTTTTATGCATGTTCACTTATCAGATACCCATTGGTAGGACACTTATTGCCTTAGGCCGTAATGCTCAGCTGCTCATTGAACTGAAATTTATTGCTGCTTTGCCTGAAGGTCTATGCAATCGAATATATTTTTTTTTATTAATATCCCAATACGGCCCCCATAATCAGAACCACTCTGGGTCTATCCACCGGATTATTCCCCATATTACCCAAATCTATTTTCAGTCAGCGAATATAACAGGCGATATGGAATCGGACGGCAATGTAATAGATGGTGCTTCAGCAATAACGTACCTAATCATGATATTTAATTGGTTCATATCATTTCAGTGAGTGTATGCTGTTAAATTATGTTTTACTTGTGGTTTGTGATTTCAAAATTGCTTTATTGCAATAAATTACGAACGAGTGTATTTGCTTTTATTATACCGAAGGGTCGTCAAGTGTTTTCAATTATGGTTGGGACTTGAAAATTTACTATTTTCCGTACATTAACAATTTAAATACATTTTATTTATATTTAAAAGTAGGATAAACGGCGAGAATGTATGTAACTCTTTAAATCTTCAGATGTGCATAATGAAATAGGAAATAATAATTGTTAAATTTATTCCTCCGTGGAAAAATCGTTTCAACGATGTCGTTTGAGGCATATTAAATAACGCCAAATGCGGAGTAAACTTTTGATGACGTCGGTAGTTACTAAACTTGCGAATTTATGACGATTTCGTTAGTTATTTTTACTTTGACAACTATGGTAATAAGAGTTGCGGTGCCCAGTCAACCCAGAGATAATAGTCGCATTGGAGCTGTAGCGTACGAAGGGAGGAATCCATTGACAAATATTTCATTACAAAATTAAGTCTCAGCTCCCACCATCTCCCAAAAAAATTAGCCATCTGCCAGAAGTACTGTTCTTTAGTAACTGTGCTTACGAAATTAATTTCAGATAAGTTTCCCCACATAATTTAGCGCTGCTTCTATTTCTGTTCGAGGAGGTCATAGAAATTATCTCAGGAACGTAGTTGGCTTTTTCTTTAGGTGAAAGTAGAATCGTCAGATGATATTATGTTCAATGTGGCCTTTGGCCGCCACCCACCACCATAAACATGGGTGTAACTATTGGCGGTTCCGTTATGCTCTGCACACTTTTAAAGTGGATGAAGATATAATCATTCCAATTTGAAGACTGAAGTTGAGCAACATCTTAACATTGGAAATACGAGTAGTTCACTTTACATAGTTAAAACTATCTCGGGTTATCTGGAGTAGTTACTGGCCTATGTTCCCAATTGAATCCTGCCATTTGCGTATTATATATAATAGTTTGTATACAAACTCCAAGCTAAATACCACGACTCAATATCCTGCGGCGTGGTGTTAAAACTTTTCCATTTATTCTATATCTACAATGAGCCATCTCTGTGTCAGTCCCCGTCCACATATTAACCGGTCCGATGATTTTCAAAACCACACACATTAATACAAGCAAACACAAGCTTTGGTAATAACAAACAGAACATGTGTGTAATGTAAGCTTTTGCCACGGCAAACGTCAGAAATAAATGGATCGCATTGCAAATCCGCCCCTCTAATCTCCGAAACTCATCATCAGAATGTACTTACAAGCCCCCAATATTCGGGTGGTGTTTTTTCACCACAACAAACTTGTTCGCGAATAACTTCTCCCCTTCTATGCAACGAAAACAAACGGCAAGCTCCGTCGCTCCGTGTTGTGCGCGATGCGGAAGGGTATAGTATTTGCCAACAAAGAAGCATGTGTATTGTCTGTGTTAAGGAAACTTTTCATTTCCCTCAAGGAGAGCAACTCGGCTCCAATCCGAACTGAAGGTTGGGCGAAATATTTTCATCATACATCACAACCATGGGTTGCGTTTCTATCCCACGTTGCACACCAGTGAAATAGATAGATGGCAGTTCGAAGGACTCTGCGCGAGTGAGAATAAGCCGAAGCGGAAACAGAAAACCTTCAGCCATTTGAATATTATAATTAAATGTAAATAGAAGGAGCGCACACACGAGAAACCAACATACTCACATCACTCAGTCACGTACTTATTCAAAAGGTACTATCTTAACGTTTCCTTAGACGCTCTTAGAAGGAAAACATTCTTTCTTCCGCTATATAGGTACTGTCGACATCATTGTCGGCGAGTCTTTTTAATTTGTCAATGAGGATCCAGTTAGAAATGATGACGACGATGAAATGTTCTGTCCTTCGGCAGCGCATTGCAACTCAAGACAAAAACGTGCGTAAGGATGTCTTGTATGTTGTTTGCTCAACAATGAGCCGAGCAGGCAATTAGAGAAGCGCGCGCCAAAGTGACAGGCCAGCGACTGCTCATACTTGGAGAAAAATCAATACTAACGAACATATTCTCTTGTGGTAATTGTCGTCTTCATTTCGCATAATGAAATAAATACCCTCCTCAAGGAGACACACAACGATGCTCATATCACACAGAGGAAACTTTTCATTTCATTAACCGTTTGGTAAATGGTAGTTATACAATTTTACAGAACATGTTAAGATGATTCACTTGTATCTTTGCTCACTCGTCCAATTCACGGAACGAGTGTGTAATGTACATACTTCCATACAGCATATACGCGTATCAAAAGTGTGTGATGTACATATAGCTCAGCTGAATGAGTGCACGTTCCGACGACAGGGATTGTGTATGCCTCCTTGTACATCACCGGTGATTTTCAATATTTCCTCTTCGATCTCGTCCTTGTCTATTTTGTTTTTCTACTCCTCCTCTAGTATGAACATTTGATTAGACCATGGTGCGAACAGTGCTTCCGCTTCTGTTTTTTTCATTTAGTCAGATCAAGATATGCGCCCAAATGGTATGGAAGAGAAGATTTTAATTACTTTTCGAAAAAGCCTTCTTCTCGTTTGTCGCGTCCTTTTAAAACAAAATGGAAATTAAATTTAACTCCGTGCAACGGTGTAATAACCCTTGAAAAACATGTTTTCAACATTAATCCCCCATTGTGAGATATTCGTGAAAATTTAATTACATTAAAATGAATACGCGCGCACGCTGATGGTCCCTGGTGTATGCCACATATGGAGAAGGACAAGAGTATACATTTTTCCCAAGAAGAACGATAACACTTTTGAAAGAGTTTCTTTGGTTTAATTTTCGCATTTTTTTGTGTGGAAGAAGGCTTTTGAAAATATAACACCGCATCAGTGGAAAACAGATACTTAATAATTATTTGGATGGAGTACAATATACGTTTTGTTACACAACACATCTTCTGTTGGCGCGGTGATGATGATGGTATGGTGCGAAGTGCGATGGCGTACATACATTTGGCACATATTCTGTTGTGACTTTTCCGAGTGCCGAAATGGTGCGGGGAGAGAGGGGTGGATAATTTAATTATGAAAGACACACTGCCGATGTCACATTTTGACAAATTATTTAATTTCTGTTTTGCTCTTCTGATTTTCGTCTCCTTGTCAAACACTTTTGTTCGTGAGTTGCGTAAAATGAATTTGAAACATTGTCGAGAAGAAGACGACGACGTTTTATAATTTTGGTTGATGGAAGTTTTGTAGACGAACATGACAACGTTTGTTTGATGGGCTAATTTTGTGAGACTTTTTTAAACGATTACATTAGATTAAAGAAAAAGTTTGCTTTTAGACCGTAGCAGACTGCAAACTTTTAAAAATTAAATATCGCAGAAATTGTTGACTTATTTATTTATTTATGTACCTGTAGGTAGGTGGAGCTTTAGATTTACAATGAGTTTTAATCAATTGATCCTTTTGAGAGTCGATGGGCGGGATTGTTACTTTCATTTGCGGACATTAAGTCAAATATTTACCGGGGGAAGAAAGTTTTTGCTTTTTATGAAGGAAATAAAGTAATTGGGAAATAGGTGGATATCGGCATATGCCAGGCCGTGAAAACGAAACATTATTTCTCTCTAGGGGACCGGGTGATGCTGCTCTGTTGCTAAATTTCTCAGCCTAAACACAGAAGGGAAAATTTACAATATTCCTTTTTTGATACCCAATAAAGCATTGTTGAATAAGTGTTGTGTAATGACCTTTTAATGATGGATTTTAGCCTCTCCCACCCCCTAAGGCTCAGCTCCAATCAGCAAAAGAGCTATTATTTTCTTGTTAAAAGAAATTACTCTCTAAGCGCTTTCGGCATTAATAGGAAATTTATGTAGAATTTGTTTGGATTAGAATATAGAGACCGGTAAGGGCAATTTCCAGGGTTACCCGAATCTTTCTTCAACACTAGGACTCCAGGACCTGCCTTATTCAAAATAATTCAAATCGGACCCCTTTCAAAAATTCCAAAATTTATACGAATTTTTCTATAGCATGACCATCAGATTTTTTTTTTTCAACATTGAAACGTTAGTAGGTTTACAATAAGAACTTGCCAATCAATGCAACTAGACAGAATTTTGACACTGACACTATCATTGTGCTAAGAAAAGTGTCAGGAACTTAGTAACCCCTATTAGGAATAAAATTATTCCGGAAGGCAATCTGATTTTACGTTGGGGACATTCGTATACCTAGTTCATATAAAACTTGATTTATTTGGACTAGGTAATACGAACGCGTTGACTAATCAACTTAAATTGTTTTTGTAATTTTTGCAGTTTATTTTGAACTTTTAAACCTCGAAATGTCAACTGAGTATACAGGCCGGATATACTTGACTATAGATTTGTCGACAACCCCTCCATAAACGTCAGCAAGAAAAAACTTCCAGTTCTACAATTCTACAAATCAGTCAGCTGTTAGACTTACTAAACCATATAAACCCGAACGTATCCAATGCTGACAAGGGAAACATTTACGTCGTCATTTATTCGCGATCACTGAGCAGTTTATCGCGATGTTAAAGAACCAGGAGAGGTTTAAGTCTCCTTGAAAATTGTGATCTCTTGAGGTGTAAACTCTCAGTGTCATAGTTAGAGAAGTACTTCGCTTGGGTTTCAATCAGCGTGCGTAAATCTAAATTCTTACCAAGTGTGCCAAGTGATTTTTGATGTCCCCAGATCGAATATCTGATGACACTTTAAACTGTCCATTGGATTTCTCTCTGATTTTGGGAGCAGCTGAGTCAGAGCAAGATATGTTATTTTTATATAACTGTCTCAGATGAAGAGCTTATGGAATTTTGTGGAGATTTAAGTTTCTCTAAAAAAATGTGTCCTTTAAAGTTATACATGTACAATTTACTTATCTTTCATGGATAGAAAGACGACATTTATTTCCCCAAAATGCTGGCATTGTTGCCCTCTTAAGTTTATTAATTTCTTGTGAAGCACTGTGGTAGCCTTTATGAAGCGACAAAAAATAATCCTCCGACCTTCAGGTTTTTATCGCATTGAAAGAATTTAAAGTCAATATTCGAGATCTACGATAGGATTGTGGTGGAATTTTTCTCCGTCGATTTCATGTCATCATTTCAAGGAGATCATGATTACCAGTTTTGTGACAGACAGACTTTACAGTCAGTAAAAATTGGACATAGACCCATATTTCCAGCAGCCACCGGCAAGATCCCTATTTTTAACACCGACACAAGTCCATTGACTATTTGGTTTGAGTGAATATTTGAATTCTAGCAATTTTTCGTATCGATAAGATAAGAATAGTCTTTATTCAGGATTACAACAATTTTTGTGTGACAATTCTTTTATGATATGGTTTAAAAATCGTCGGTCAGAATTCTCCGTATATTTATATGAGCTGTTGAAACGACATTATTTCTTCTTGCCCATGTCAGGGACCAACCCTTTAATTGCGTCATCAAAAGGGGTATTTCTTGCACCCAATTTAGCAACCAAAAAACAAAGTTCATTCCACTATTGAATAGTGCACTTCGAACTTCGAAAACAATTGTAATTAATAACAGCAGTTATAATATTTTAAAATGCAAAGTAATCCCTTAATTAAACAAGTAAAAGTGGAGTGGCTGGTGCGCACACATTGAGAGCCACAAGAGAAGGAAGTTGACCCAGGCGGAAAAGGCAGAAGGAAAAGCTGAACATCAAACATGGTTGACAGCCGGAATCTTCGTGGAACGCCATCTAGATCTTCGGGTGCTTTCAAAGACTACTCCTGCTCCAAGGCTCCGATTTGTATACGCACAACAATATCATTTGAAATATAAAACCTTTGTAATAAAGAGCGTTTAAGAGGCTTGTTGGAAAAACTTTTTTCATCTCCTAAAGGGGCCAACCGCTCTTTTCTTAGCCTCAAGACCCATGGTCACACTTTTCTAAAAATTAACTTTTTCAGTTCAAGTGAGATTTTATTCTTGACTGAATGAAAAATAATGCAAAAAATTAAAAAAAAAAAACGATTTTTCTAGGGAATATTTGTTTTTGTTTTGTATAAATAAATGTTCTTGCTGCTGTTTTTTGCCATATAATTTTTTCATGGGGGACCCATTTTTGACTCAGACTCCATTTAAGATTTTGTTCTTTATGAACGAAAAAGAATGCAAATAAACGAAAAAAAGAAGATTTTTCTAGTGCATGCATTTGTTTTTTGTTTTAATTAATGTTTTTGCTGGTATTTTTTACAATATAGGTTAGCATTTTGGTAAATTCCCTTTTTTCATCTGCTAACTACTGATCTATGCTTGTTTTCGGTTGTTATTCCACTTTAAGTAGACGTATCCACTTACCCGAAAAGACATCTAAAAAATATCATCTACCCGTCTCACAGTTTTTGTGAAATTGTATAGGAAAGTATTCATTGAAAACTGGAAGATCAACAGCTCCCCACTCTTATCTTACTCTCATAACAAATCATTCAGCAAAATTTGTTTTGGCAAAGTTTTAACTTGCGTACACAAACACCGATGACATTAATTCGATTTGGCATCAATCTTATGACAAAATTCCGTATGACCCAGTCGTTCTACAGCTTCTGCTATACCTTACCTACCTGACAAACACACTTTTATTGCAAGTGAATTTACTCTATCAAACTGTGTGTATTTTCGTTGGTGTACCTAAGTGGAACCAGTAGGATGTCCCAAGATATCAGCTACCGAAAATGCATGTAAACATGCTAGCACAACTTTTCTGTAGAACTGTAGAAAATTGTAGCTCGCCCTCGTGCAAATTTTAATTACATCATTAGTCAGTCACTTTCTCATAAACTTTTGGGGTAACAAGTTTCCACAGAGTTAGACTTCTCTCAACCGTTGAAGACCAAAAGTTCACTTCAAACAGTTGCACCGCAACAGTGTTTAAACAGTGCCCACAGATGTTTGCTTAGCAAGGGTCTTCTATTATAACCAACTCTATAAACAGAGGACTTCTCCAAGAGTTAACATGAACACCTAATCTAATATAGACAAGAATATTCAAAAGAAAAACTTTGCTCCCTTTCCCTCACCCCGCATGAAAATAACAAATTAATGGTCAGAAATTGCTTTAGGAAAAAGGATAATAATTGAATAGACAACACCCACAACACCAACCATATTGCTCCGCACACAGACACAAACAGACTTCCTAAGTGATTCCCTGTTAAGTCGTACATTGGGTCTTACACCCAAGCTTAGTCAGAGGGTATATGAACTTCCACATGTGTCATGACATGAATATACGAAACAGAATGGAGAGCAATCCCAAAACATACCAAATGCTAATGAACTGAACTATATGACATCCTTTGCTAGTCCATACACTCCTTTTCGATGGCCGAAAGAAGTTTCAAAGAAGCTTCTTCCATACCCTACACAGCCATATACCCACCACTTGAATGGAAAACTTTTAGTACGACCAAAAAACAATTTTCACTAAACCAACTAAAGAACTTCGAAGGACAGAGAGTTATATTCCTCTTTGGCAAAACACTATTCAAGAAATAAAACTTGTCTCCAGTCTTGTGTAAGATTTGATTAAATTGCAAAGCAATTCAATACGAACCGACGAAAGGAACTTTTCGGTTGGGTTTTTTCTTTGTTTCCCCAATAGCACAGGTGTTTTGTGGTTCGTTATGACTCCTTCTGGTCGCAAGCACATTTAATTATGCTTCACACTCGCAATAGAAATTCAATTGCAATTGACAAACGATTCTGACAGCACTGCCATCAGCATGGTTTGGGGTACAGCTGCTGCAGTTGGCTTTAAAAAAATTGTATTTCAATCAAATTAGTGAAGCACGTGCAATTTACTTCTCTTAAGGCTTTTTATTAAGTGTCCGTGAGATGAAAGCATAAAAGTGTTCGGAAACGGTTGATTTTTGAAATAGGTATATGGCAGTATAAACATTTGACAACTTTTTTATCATGACACTTCAATAAAACTTTTTGCATGGAATTTTGTACAAACCACAAATAATTCGAGCCTGTGGAACACACTTTTCTTTTGGAAAACTTTTCAGAAATCCTGAAAATGGTGATGATTTATGAATCTAAATAAATTAACAAGATGTATCAAACTGATGGAAATAAAATGATATGTATACTAGCGGAACACCGCCTGCTTTGCTAGGCGTTACAATTTTAAATATTTATAACTACAAATTTTGTTTCGGTGAGTCGAGAAGCTTCGATAAATATTTATTTTTATGGTATTTGGTAGGATTTCCTATTTAAAAATATAAACCATTTTCATCTTTTAAATCACTTGATACATTTGTATTAAAAAAAAATCTCTTATTTAAAGGGTTCGCCATCGAATGGTGTCTTTATAAATCATATGTTATTTGACACTGACAGCTGTTTCCCGCTAGAAATATTGACAGAAAATCAGTATCATACATCCGCGGAACGAAATAAGTCACTTTACGCTTGAACAACGTTGGCAAATATTGAAAACTTATTTTCAAAGTGGGTGCAGTGTAGCCTAAACAGTGCGGTTTTTGAAAAGAAGTTTTGACCGAAATGAAGCACTCAAGTTTGTGTACAAAGTTTGAAAAGACTGCTATGCCAGTGGACAACACAAATGCTCCCCGTACGGTACGCACAAACGAGAATGACAGAGAGTGACAGTTTGGTGCGGTTTGGGGAGTGGTGGCGTCATTTGACCATTTTTCTTCGAAAATGAGGATAGGACAACGTTTCGGTCAACGGTGGGCGTTACAGAGCCATGTTAATCGACTTTTTTTGCTGAAATTGAAGGCATGGATTTGGAGGACGTCTGGTTCATGCAGGATGGCGCGCCATCCTACTTTTTGCTCACAAAATTCCCAAATCGTGTTATCTTGCCAATGTTAATCGGCCGCCTCGAGCTGCGATTAGACCCCTTTACACTTTTTTTGTGGGGAACCGTGAAGGACCGATGTTATGCCAACAATCCGGAAACGATTAAAGCACTTAAGGCCAATATCAGCCACGCAATCCGTGAGCTACCGCCCGCAACCCAACAAGGTCTTGGAAAATCGGAGTGACAGAATGCGCTACTACGAAGCTAGCCGAGACAGCCACTTGGACGACGTTGTGTTCCATAGCTCCATGTATTAATAAAGCCATAATACATGGAAAAAAAATTAATTTTGTTCATTACATTGCGTTTTTAAAAAGAAACTTGTATTTGGCCCACCCTGTATGTTGTATTTAACCATAGTCCAGAAAGTTGTTGAATATCCGTGGTCAATGAAGCGATTGAAGTAAATATTGTGTGAATCAATGAAGTGAATATTGAGACTACCGCTTTTGGAAGAACAAAAAAGAGTATAGCATATAGTTGTGATTTTATGACAAATCAATTTTACGTATGTACGGTGTAACACAAAAAAGAGAGTGAGCTTGTGACGCTACAAAAGTAAGGTAGGCTATATGTGAACATATGTAGTGCATGTTTAATTGAATTGTAATATAATTGGATTGTAGTAAGCAATTTAATTTGCAAAACAAGTATTTAAATGTAATAAATATAACAATTTCGGTCCCTCGCAGTAGAAGTGTGTTCATTCGATTAAAAAGTTTTCATAACGCAATCTAATCCAACTTTTTTTTCCGGTTTTTGGAGTTTTTGTTTGCATTTGGTGGTTACAACTCAGATTCAATTTGATCAACAGAAGTCTATTGTCTTTGCAAGACCAGTTTATAATTTCCAATTTTATGAATTAAAGTTCGAGAGAACTCACTTGCGTTTCGTCGCCAGATCACAATTTTCGTAACAAATTCACCATTTCACATCTTAATGACAGCGCCACCTAACGGTTCCAAAACTATCCTATCATTTAAGTTACAAACATTGAAATAGTTTGAGGTTTCTGAGATTGACAACAGCACCACCTATGGGGCCCAAAACTATCGTATCCTTTGAGCTGCAACCAACCACAAAATTTCATTGAAATCAGTTATGTGGTTTCGGACAACGACAACACCATAAACACCTTATACACACAAATTCAGATATCTTAACATAAATTCATTCATAACTCAGGAACCAATACACATGCAAAGACCGTATGTAGTATGACCGTATAAAA
Organism: Cheilosia vulpina; assembly: GCA_916610125.1. Classification (NCBI taxonomy): domain Eukaryota; kingdom Metazoa; phylum Arthropoda; class Insecta; order Diptera; family Syrphidae; genus Cheilosia; species Cheilosia vulpina. Next base: position 3,527,539 of record OU744276.1, read on the forward strand.
ACCTTAGTATGGACTTCACATTTTATGTGAAATTTTCAGAAACGAAATCGGGTGACGCATTACTGAGGACATTGTCTATCGATTAAAGTGGAAACTCGGAAAGTAAGCTGTCTGGCTTCATTCATCTGTGGCATGTAGGTGAAAACCCTTTTTTGAACAGAAGTGGCATGTGTGTTGCCACGTTAAGAGTATTGAAGTCATAGATGTAGCAAGGGCTACTGGTGTGGTCATGCTGTGCTTCCCGCCACATTGCACTCATCGGTTGCAGCCCTTGGATGTAGCTTTCATGAAACTGTTGAGTTCATATTATGGAGATGAAGTGATGAAATGGCTACGACAACAATCTGGAAGAACAGTTACCCACTATCAAGTAGGACAGTTGTTCGGTAAGGCTTATTTGAGAGCTGCCACAATGACAACCGCAATAAACGGCTATCGAAAGACTGGAATATGGCCCGTAAATCCAAATGTATTCAAAGACCACGACTTTTTGCCATGTGAAACCACGGACATGCCGAATAAGGGGGAGCACCCACTTTTAGACGAAACCCCATTTGCTGATCCAAATTCGCAACCAGAAGTGCTACCACCAGGCTTATTGACGCCAATCGATCCATTGATGTTATCTCCAAACGCTGTTTGGGAAAGGAATAATTCATTCACAATGTCTGCTCACAACTCCGACACACCCAGTTTTGACAGATAACGATGCGCCAACGTCTTCAACTTCTTTTCAAAAGTTTTCTCAATCTCTCTAGCAGTTCCTAAAGCATCAGCAAAAAATAAGGGTTTCTAAGCGCCGAGGAAAGACCGCAGTTATAACAAGCTCTCCTTACAAGTCCCAGCTTGAGGCTGAATCCAGCAAGTCCAAGCCCCCAGCTATGAAAAAGAAGAAAGTCGATACAAAAAAGAAAACGAACAAGAAGGAAAAATCAAGTTGAAGCTTTTTTTTTGCCTAAAAAACATTCTTTATTTATTTTTATATAACTTTCATAATATTATATAACGTAAAAATGTATCGTATTTCTAAAAAAATTGTTTTGGAGACTAAAAATGCATTTTTAAGACTTTAATTTAAAAAAAACCTTAAAGTGCTCATTATGCCCCGGGGAAGTACGTACCTTTTTATAAAATTTAAAAAACCATAAATTTGTACGAAAGCAAAAAAAAAGTCTTGCACAAAAACGTATACCGTGTATTTGCATTTTTCGGCGAATCGAACCTGTGTCCCCTCGCTTAGTAGTCAACACAATAACTCTGAATTCTGAAGTTAGGAAAACTAAAGAAGGTGCCAGATTACCTAAATTTAAAGAGTAGGTATGAGAGACGGAACGGGGGTGACGTTGTCCATTAAATTATAACAATATGAGTGTGAAAATCGATCGTCTGTCTATCAGTTTAAGCTCATCAATCCTGGCCTTTGATAAGGAACGGCCATAGCTTTCTGGTGATAATATACGAGTTTCAATTCTATTGGTTTGGTTACGTAACTTCATATGATTTCTCTCTCATGTATTATCATTTGTTTACCGCTAAGGGTTTATTCGGTGTTCTGGTGTTCGAGTCCCTTGAGTGCTGCTTTTTTGTGTGCGGAAATTTGCACAACAAAACTCCACATTTATTACCTTCCGCTTCTAAGAACCTCTGTTACCCTTCTCATTCGAAGCAAGGGAGTCTTGCATTTTTTTACAAAATACTCGAATTGCCTGTATTGCCATTCATAACAGAAGAATGAAAGCCCAGCTACCGGATCTTGTCTTGCTTATTCGTGCATTTATGTCCAGGAGCCTCACAATGCTATACTCTGTAGTGTGTTCTATGAACATAGAGTTTTAACGCTATCATTAATTTAACGAGATGCTCTTTTAATTCTGTTGCAGATATTGCTTTCGGTAGTATTGTCCCTCCTGCAAACTCACGGACAGATACCGGTATAGTGCCGGAGGCATATCTACCGATTTTAAGTGTCATTTTCCTGACCCTATCAGTGCCAGTGGTGTAAACTGTTGGTCCATTTATACAATACAAATATAAGTATAAGTCCAATTTTTCATTTTTAAATAAGCTCTGAATAGGAGTTACGTGATGTAGTCCAGTCCGTGTAAGCAATTCCCTTCACTTCAAACGAAAGCGACAATCAAGGATATCCGTTTCGCTGTCGTTTCCACGAATTTTCCTCTTTATGAAACTTGATAAACTTCTCGCTAAGCAATTTCCACTGGTAAACTTGTGACGATGACGTTAGTTCTCACTTGAGTTGTACTCAGCATAAGAAAAAATTAAGGACCTAATTAAAAAAACAAAGGAGCTAAATAAAGCCAACTCCTTGGTACGTCAAGTGGTATATGATTATAATTAGAAATAATATTTTCCAACTAAACTGTCTCAAAGGATTCTCATTCACTATCTCAACATCGACATTGTTTCTAATTTCCGACTGACTTTTAGAGCAGATCCCTCGTACAATTATTCAAAAAACACGCGCTAATAAAAGCATGGGCTCAGCATAAGACATTTACAAACATTAACAAAGCAAAAAAACTGAAAATATTAAACATTGTTCTGAAGAAAATGACTTCTCTGTGTACAGAATTTCCTTCGGTATTCTTATTGCTATTCCCCCACTTACACACTTTTATGCCCGAGTCCTTCGACAAATGAGCTTATGCCATACCCGGCATCTACAACGAAGAATATGCGACAATGAACGATCATAAAGACGACGATAGAGCCAAATGAATTTCAAATTGGAAAATGAGTGAATAAAGGACACGAACACATGCACAAGCAACGCCCTAACGAACTTCATCAATCAAGTTTTACTCGTGAATTGAATATTAAACGAAACAACTTTCAACACTGTAGCTATGCAGTGAATGATGGGAAACAAGAAAACAGCTAATATTTATAATGCCCATGGATATCCGGCCTAATATTCAATTGAATGGCTTTCATATATATGATCCTTGGTGTGGAACTCGTCCAAATGAGCATGAGTATGTGCCACCAATTAGTGGACATTCCAAAGAGATTTATTGACAAATGTAAGCCCAACAAACAAACCCTTACAAGGTCGCAACACAACGACTGTGGGATAATTGGGGTACGCATTCAGCACGAAAACAATGATGCGGAAACCTATTACGGATACATTTGCGCAATGACAAGTCCGTTGCTGGTGCTGCCTGTCTGCCGGTTGGGTTTGTCTAGGAGTCGAGGGGAACTTAAATGCCTCTGTATACCGTCACAATAGACAAACAAGCATCAATCGACGTTGTTCTTTGATTGACTCTGATTGCTTTCTGTGGAAATGGAACTCTGCCAGGGATGATGTTTCCCAACGAGCGCCAGTAAACAAAGATTTAAGTTTACAGTCAATGGTCAGTGTGTGGTGGTGACGTTTTATACCGAAGAGCAGGGATAAAGCTTACCATTTACCGAGATAGGGTGTTTCATTTTTCCCAGAAAATCGCGCCGATTCCATTGTTATTGTCAGGACTCTGGATTTCTGTGCAGTTCGAACTAACTGTCTCCTGTTTGTGGAATATAGTGATAGCTCATAGGACTTGGAGTGAGATGTATTTACTCCGTGTGTTATTTTTTCCGCTCCTCGCATGTCGATTTAAAGGGTTTTCAAATTTAAAGGAGATTGAATTTGGAGCCCGGGAAAGTAGTTCTATATCACATCACGGATCTGTGCCCTGATGAGTGTGATTCAAACCTACGCAACAATTTCGAACCAATTTTTTCACTAACTTTGTGCTCCTTACCAGTGCAGAGCCTCTGGTATGCGGTTTACTGAAGTCTTCTATTTTCTGTGATTATAGGAACGTTGATTTCAAAGCTAAGATTGTATCAACCAAAATGTCATGGTTTTTAAAATGTGTTATTGGTCGGCCCTGTCAGGTGGTTTATTTTCTACTAGCTGACCCGTGCTCGCCTTGCTTCGTCAAAATTTCACTTCTCAAATTTAAAACAAAATAATTAGCGTTATACAAACCCACTCCGGGAAAATGTTTGATAGAAAATGAACCATTAATATCGGTTTAGCTGCAATAAGTGAAGTTTCTCCAGAAACAAAGGAAACGATGACTTATGTGGTTTTCCATCAAAAATCAATCTTTTCTTTGATCTAAATCACTTTTCATCTTTCATTGGACAAAAAAATCAATCTTGTTTTTAATTCGGATCACTTTTTGCAGATCTCGATATTTTTTCAGATTTATACACGCTGACACAAATACCAATACAATTTGCACAGCTGTTTTATGTCATTTAAAGAAGTTTGTCTTAAAACAAATGCGCGAAGTTTCGTGAAAACCAAAATAATGTGTTTGAGCAAAACGTAAATAAACTTTATGAACTGGCAATTCTCATTTGCAAAAGCTGTCATTTTTTTTTTGGGCTATCTCTTCTTTTTTTCCCCTTTTGAGGCCTCGTCGTGTCGTATTGTCAATTTAAACTAGTTTTTTGGTTTATAAATTTTGTTTATAAATTTAAATTAAATCACACTTACTCCATATACATTATGAAATACATAAATAGCCATGGATATAATTTGGAGGAACTACCTATTATCTTCATCGTCTTCCTCATCATCTGAAGACTACGAATCACCAAAACAACTATATTTGTATAAACAACAAGGGGAACATTTTTCAAGTCGATACATATCCATAGTGTATTTTTTTTAAAACGAATGCAAATTGAACAGCTGAAATTTTCTGTCAAATGACACACTAATCCATTTACAAAAGCAGATCAATTTCGTTGTATATTCCATGAGCCATCCATCTGATGATCCCAATGGAACACGCACAAGTTTTATAATAGTAGGGATTTATTAATTACCTTCAGTTTACCTCCAGGATAACGTACGAAGATGATTTTAAAAAAGAGTGACACAAAAAAAAACCAGCACAAAACGGTTTTGTGGCTTGCACAAGCACAAGCTCATATATATATCACTACAGCGCATTTTAAATCACAATTGAGTGTGACTCCCGCTCAATATCAATTACATTTCATACCCTATATCTGTCAATTTTATTTCAATGCGTCACATCTCACATTCGCTCTACTACTCATCAGCGGTGCCACTTTGCTACAATAGCAGTAGATCGTCTACACTTTTCGCAAAAAATAAATCTACTGCTACTCAATACAATCTACTGCACTTTTTTTGTTTGATAAGGCCGTACAAAAACCATGCATAAGAATAACCGCTGTAAAGAACGTCTGAACGAAGCCAACTTATTGTATAAAAAAAAAACATTAAAGTGATTATCAATATAGTTTTAAGCAATTGATCTTTATTTTTCTGTATAATAATAAATCACTGGGGAAAGACGCAATCTACTGCATTGTTTTTAGTGATCTACTGCACTCCTTTTTATTCAAATGGCAACGCTGCTACTCATATATACTCCAGCTCAATTTAAAAAGAGAGAAAAAAAAATACCACGAAACAAAAAAGGGGAAAAAAGTCTTCACAGTCTGGGAACACTGCATTTTTAAGATGTCTTTACAGGAAAGTGTATCGCAAGTCAGCAGACATTTTTGTTTATTTAAAAATTAGTTTGCTTAACATACTGTAATTCAAACCGCTGATCAAAGCCATAAATTTGGTAATGAATTTAAAAAATAAAATCTGGTAAAAAGATACTAGGCAAGAGATCGCAAAAGAAGACTTGGAAAATCCAGCATTCATGGCTTTTTAATCACTCACTTGAAACCCTATAAAACCACTTCAATCGAGCAGCGAGTTTCCAAGACATGAAAAAGGAAATGCAATGATCAAGCGAAACAATACTTCATTTCAGTAGAGTGATGAAAGGATTGATTACATTTTGATCTTATCAATTTAAGGTACTTGACAAGCTGCGATTAATCAGCGTTTACGTGACCTTAATAATAACGATGAAGCGATGTAAGTGATATGCGTCTGTTATAGGTGGGAGAAGACAATTACCTTTAGCGGCGCTATTGAGAAATGCAAAGTTACAGAAAACATAAGGCCGATATAAGGGTTTCAGTATTAGATTTGGTTAAAAACAGTTTCACTTGAGGTAAAACCTAAAAAAAGAAAGCTGCTTTTTCAGTTGCTCTTGTAATGGAAATTTTGAAATGGGTGTTCTCACAAAAATTTTTATTTTTTGGGCTTTAATTCCTTGGTAATTATTTCACTGCACCGTTAAACTCACTTAATTTACATCCTAAAAGCAAACACAGATGATAAGCTCAGAATTGATGAGTGAGGTTTTGACTATAACAACCAGCTTTATAAATTTTGACAAATTTAGAAGAGTAGTTTGTTTTTGAAAATGTTTAAAACTATAAACTTTCAGACTATGGCTGGTTACAAGTCTTTTGACGAAATTTTTCATCGCTTAAATGTAGCTCATGCTTTTTGTAAGGTCTACACGAAGCAGTTTGCTTGTTTTCGTAGATCTTTCACTTTTCATAACTTTTCATACGGATAAGTCTGGAGCTGTTGGTTTTGAAAATCGTGCTGGGAAATTTATATCTCCATTTGCTTTAAGTTCATTTTCCCGGGAGGCATAGTGAAAGTATCTCCGGTTATTATGTTGAAATTATATACGGACAACGACTACTTGACTTAGCTGCGAGCGTAAAAAGTATTCTAAGCCTGCTCCATACTTGCCTCCGTCCCTATAGATTTCCATTTTCCTCCTAAAAGAAATAGGTACTTTGCCAGTTTGTTTGCGAATTTTCTACACCGCTGTAACTCCTATTTGGTTACTAAATGGGCTTCGTCTTGTAGAACAGTTAACAAAAATATTGATTTTTTTTTATTCAAGCTGAGAAAGGTACGGGCCGAAAATAATGGAATTTTTCAGTATCTGGCAAGCAGTTGGTGACTTGATTGAATTTTGAACGAAAAACAATTGAAATCTCTCTTTCTTCTTCGAATTCTCGACAACGGTGTTTGTAGAATATTTAGCTGAGTCCTGGAAAATGTGGTGAATGAAAGGGTTTACAATTTTATACCAAGTGCAAACGGCTAATTAAGAAGCTTACTCTCGGGTCATTTTCAGACTTTCGCGGAAATTGACGCAGTCGACAAAAATTAGAAAAATTAAAAAAAAAAAATCAGTACAGTTCAGTCAATTGAGTTCTTCGTCGCTTTACTGTGAATCTAGTTCCTACGTTATATCGATGGGCAACTAAATATATCAATTTGCATACACAATTTGAACTTATCTAAACTGTCCTCATATCCCTACCCAAGTGCCATAGCACTCATAACTTTAAAACATTAAGCATTATGTAAGAACTCTCTCAATTCACACCGAAATCACACACATACACACGCGACGACACGATGAGAAAAGTCATCCAATGAATCTCCATTCTGTGACAATTTCAAGTAGTTTTTGCGCAATGCATTAGCTTTCTATTTCTAGTGGTTACCACTTGTAACCCGTGGACTTGAATCCCCAGCATACTATGATGAGTTGAGTGTCCTTCCCTCGGAATTCTGTACATACAACATCCATCTATAGGTTTTCCATTTTCATGTCAACGGTATCTGTGTGTAGCTGTTTCACATAGTAACCACTTAGTTTCCCATTAAAAGTGCTTCTTGTACCCATCAGCGCGTATTTATGTGCTCTTCGCTCTCATTCTCGCTTTCGCTGTTTCTCCCTGTAATAGCTTCTAAGGCTATTAATTCGATGGCTCTCTGTGGCTTTGGAGATCGTTGTTATGATTAGCACTGGAGCAATCAATTTCGCTTCATGACCAATACTCTGCTTTGATTGGGGCCATCGCATCGCATCCACCGTGATAACGCGGATGTTATATTATTTATTGATTAAGGCAATACGTCGCGCGTAAAGTGCTGCAGAATTGTACTGTTTAAAAGTATACGTATGCATGTGTGTACATCGAAAGGGTCGTTCGCCCACGCAATTTCATTTTTACTGAGGCTCGCATTTTGTACTTCCTAGATCGTCCTCATCGAAGGATTTTACGTTAAGCCTGAACAATGTTTTCGCAAGTCAAACGAATGAGTAACCTACATACATGATATTCTACTATACCTACACTGAAAATAAAACCCTGGTATATTTGATAAAAATGAGGCTTGATTTAACATTATTTTTTTTCAATAACAACAAAATATTTATAGCAAATTGACAGAATTTTAATAACTTTTATCTTGTCTTCAAACTTTTGTTGTGATAACAAAAAATTGGTATGGTAACAAAAATGCTTTATTTGTGTGTATGCAATTTTGTTGATTTATTTATTAAAATGCTGTTGACTTTGCGAAGAAATTTATCAATTTCATCTTTATTTTTTTTGTTAAATGAACAAAGTTGTTAATACAATCAAAATTTTTCGTCGTTTTGTTAAATCAACAGCAAATATTTTTGATGTTACATAACTAATCTGTGAGTACTACAGTTGTCTTTTATTGAATCTAAGAATATTGCTGGTTAAATAGAATTATTCTTTCAGTTCCAAAATGTAAATTTGTTGATTCAACAAATAAATTGTTATGTGGATAGCATATGAATGATACGCAAAACAAATAAGTTTAGCAAAATAATATTTATTAAAAAAATTAAATATGGAAATTACATAACAATATTTTTAATAGACAACATAACAAATATCAAAATATGCTTATAAGGAATAGTGATACCGAATTCGGAAAGAAAGATCCGCTATGCCTTAAACACCAACAACGATGTAGATGTAGTCATCTCCTTTACTATTTAAAGTTGCGTCTTTTAGTTTCGGTTAAAGTATCCGGGAACTATGTTCCTATGTTGAAATTTAAGATAATAAAATGCATATTCAACAATCCTATATTACCAAATTGCAATTCTTACCAATTTATATCTAAGGGGTCGTTTTCATGTTTTCCATTTTTCCTGCCTTCATCCATAAACGGATTTATTTACTATTAAAATGTTGAACTAATTTGTTTTAGGGAATTTTTATGCAGATTTACAAACTGCTTTATCAAAAGCACTGCAATGAAAGTATTACCCTGTTTAAATCTTCTTTTTTTCAATTCAAAACTTGTCTTATTATTTCAACCAAATTTATTTCAAATCTGCAAACAATAATGTTTGTAGTATATATAATCTGTATTTTGTTTGGCTAATTAACATTTTGCATAAGTTTTGTCAATTCAACAATAAAATTGTTCAGTTGATACAATATCGATTTATAAACATTTGTTAATCTGTTAACAATCTGTTATCTATTTTTGTAGAAGTTTTACAAACAAATTTTGTCAATATTACTTGGCATTTTATTTTCAGTGTAGGGATGTTTAGGTTATTAAATGTTTAATAGCCGAGATGGTTTCTTTGGACTATGGTATAGTCGTGTTCGAATCTCTGTTGCAGCGTACAAGAATTCCCATGTACAAGACGGTCAACATTAAAAGCTCATTTAATATTTTATAAGACAAAAACAATTTGTGCTAAGATATACCAGAAGTATAATCCCAGCTGGTACAGTGTGTTAAACAAGGCACATTGATTGACTTGTGCAGATTTTTTGTCTTGTGGACTTTGTTGATGAGATAGCTCAGCAGTAGAGTTGTCTGTTTAACTTAGATGAAAAATGAAAAAAAAAAAATTTGAAATGCTAAGGAACTGGTTTTGAACCTACACGAAGTGATATCCAATTGGAAAAAAATTGCAACCGATTTTTGTTGAAATATGCCTTCCCTGAGAAACGAATCGTTGGTGCAACGTTCAACACCAATCAGTTTTTCAGTAAAAGTTTTATAGACGGACATTTGAACACTGATTAACTATTTGTTTGGATATGGAATAGGAGCACCAGCACTAAGCAATTGACGGAAAAGTTACTTTGAATATCTCGTTTCACCAACAGCGTTTTTGATTCTCATATTGTTTGTAATTATTGAGGGTCCAGATAAGAACACAAAACCTGATTTTTAATGCATTTCCTAAAACTTACTAAATGTCAGTAAGACAGAAAGATTTCAGCTTCCTTTTTTTTAAATATTAATTTTAATCTCTCAAATTTTTTCAGCTCATCTTTTTTGATATAGAAACCGCGGTAGTGGATCGCGCTAACTGATGGAGAGGCGTAATGGTCGAGCCCCAGGTCCAACCCGGACTGTAGCGCCTAAACAAATGGCGGAATGTGGCCGTCGCTTTTTCGCCTTTCATATCACTTTTGGAATTGTTTCATGTCGTATATATCATCTTTTAAGACTTCTGTGGTCCGTGGCTTGTTGAGATAAACATAATAAATAAGTCAGGTGATCGCAGAGGCCAGTCAAAATCACTTTTTTTCGAAATTAGGCGTCCGAAAACCAAAGAGTTTTTACCACAAATTCGAGCTCAAAGAGTCACTCGTCGGTTGCGAAAGGTGCTGCGTTAACCACCTAAGAGAGTTCATTCGCATAGAACAGAAAATTTAGTTTTTTTTTAACGGCCCTATTCAAACAAAAATAAGCCCCATGACAATTAGTAGCCACAGATGTCATCGTCTTTTTGAGCCCATATACAACAGCATAATCCCAGAAACTTGGCTTGTCAATGCGTAAACGTCTTTACTTCATTTGTTAAGTAAATATTTTCAAGCCAGCACGAATTATGCGTCGGAGGGACATGTGAGGATGTCCAATTGGAAGTCCAAGTTTTGAGTGTTTCCTCAACGCTTGCCTGTACAGTGTACAGCCTCAGTGTTCTCGTCAGACCCCCTGGGACGACGTCAGTCTTGACGACTGGCATTATCAGAATTGCCGGTGGAAATATATTTTTGGTAGACAATCGCTATGTACGTTGCACTTTCACACCTAAGAACAAGGCAAAGCTGTGCGATAACAGCACGTTGTAGTGGCGTGTACCTGTGTACGGCACAAATTCGCTTGGACTGAAATTTCGAACGCGACTTAGATTATGGAAGAAAAATTTAATCAAATAAAACAGTTTTGCTAGCAGCTTCGTAGCTGCCTTTCATGTCCTGTCATGACTGTCAATTTCTTCATAAGCAAATGTGCAATCCGGGTTTTACTTATTCGGCGTTTCTTTATTAGACACGTAACTCGCGTGCTTTCACAATCCGATTTGAAAACAGATTTCCAAGTAAAAGAGTTGCCACATGCCAAAGATTTAAATGTACAGAGTGTCTGTACTAGTCTATTTGAAGGTTCTTAGAAAATATTTGCTGATTATGTTTGATAGAATTTGCACTTGCAGGCAACAAGTAGAATCTACGAAATCTATTTAGAATTGCATGCCTCCACCAAATTAAAAAATGAGTACTGTTGGGCTAACCATTAGTTTTGCATGAGTTTTTTTTATTTTTGGAACAAACGGACGGGTCTACAATTTTATGCCGAGTCTAACAAATTGAGCAGTTCTTTGATCTCGGATGTTTGTCAGATGTTCGCAAGAGGTGGAAAAACCTCATAATATGTAATTTTTGAAACCAAATGGCCTGAAATAAAGCCTATTGAACAACGTGTGGTATTTTTTGGGACGAATGGAAGGGATCTGCAATTTTATGCCGAGTCCAAACGGTTAATTGAGAAGTTCTTTCATGACAGTTATACTCTTGGATATTTGTCAGACGCTCGCGAGAGTTGTGACAAGTTGGGTATTATTTGTAGCTTGATCGGTTTTTAAAAAATAAGCAGGGAATCTGTATATCCAGCGGAAAGTTCCTTTTTGGCACTGTCGAGTCTTACTGTCTTACTCTATCAACAAAATAATTACACTACCATGAGTCTCCGCTACAGCATTCAATCATATTTTTTTAAGGAATTGTAAAGAAGATGTATTTTATTTTATATTGACAGCTTCTTTTCAAATTTTCATAATGTAATGAATTTTGAAGACATTTGCTTTTAAAGAGACAGCGACGCGACGGCTCCGCGAAAGACCCCCGGCAATAAGGTCCCAAAAGTAAAAATAAAATAAGGTCCTTCGGGATCTTATCTCAAATTTCAATCACTGCAACCTGCTATTACCTTGTATTTATTCTTGCTGACCCTCCCGTAAGATCCAACAACCAACAGCTAATCAATTCCACAGACACTTGGTTTGGTCGTACATAATCATGAACAAGACAGGCGAAGCCACCTCGGATCATACCTGCCACCGTTAGAGGCAATTCAGAAATATTTTACGACCTTCTAATGTACACGCTACCTATGTGAGGATATCGCCTTGCCCCGCATCGAAATCGCCAAGTGCGAAAGGGGAGGCAAGAACTTTACTCAAACGATACGGTAGTGTTCGCTCTCGTGTCCTCCTCATTATAATTTCAAGGATTTGCGTAAACATATTTCGGTCCAACGGCGATGATGATAATAATGATGATGATGGTAATGCTTGCAGACTGCGTCGTCGTATACCTCAACTGTTGCTTACCATTACCACCGTCACACTACCAAGAGCTTAGAGTTATTTATCAGCTTTGACACTATACCAAGTGCGGTAGTGTATACTCAACTGCTGTTCCCTTCTTACCCAATGCCGATGCAAGCAATTCTTATTCGGTCGCTTCTGGCTGGCTGCACAGTGTACAATGTGCTACTTGTGAATCCACTGCTGATGATGATGATAATGAACATGAAAATAACAATGTTTGCGCATCCATGAAAATAGTCCTTTGGGACAAATTAATTCCGAATATCGTATTATGTTACGGTAATTGATAGGGAAGGTAAGTAGAAGACGACGAATAATGAAGAGCATCGCCGAAACGGAAAGGCCATCTAGTTGGGTGTAAATAACGTGATGAGAGAATAAGGATAATGCGTACTAGACCACGCCGCTTCTGGCTCTCCTTAATTCCCATTATTTTTGTAATTAATGAAAAATTTAAATGCGAATCTTTTCACACATATTATTTATGAGAAATGTTCACTAAACCTGGCGCACCCGGGTACGAAAGCGTTGTTTTTATGCGGGTGGGCAATATACACTTTCGCTGCCGGAGTTGGATGTGGAGCAAATTAGAATGCCGATGGGGGGTATTCCTGATTTTGTATGTGCAGCTCCGTTTGGCCCCCGGGACTTTAGCCTGCGTTATGAAACGTGACTTTATAAACAATTAGTACTAGCACGAACGGTAACTCCCGGGGGTGTCACTTCTGCGTAAGAGGAGAATGTGCTTTTTTTTAGAAAAATAAACTGAAGCGCATGGATTTGTGCTACTGGGAGGTGGAAACATATTATTCAATATTGATTGGCAACAGTTGGTTCGATTTGGCTTTAGTTGCATTTTAGATTTTATTCAGAAAAAAAAAATTAACAAGAACAAATAACAAATCCTTGTGCTAGTTTGCGTCGGCGCAGTGGCTTAGTGGTTAGTGTGTTGGACTACTAAGCGAGGGGTCCCAGGTTCGAATCCCGAGAAAAACCCAAATTCCAACTTAAGGTTTTTTTCACTGCGCCACCTCTCGCGAACGCCTGACAAACATCCGAGAGTACTCGGCATAAAATTGTAGATCCCTTCCATTCGTCCCAAAAATAAAAACTCACACAAGACGAATGGTTGTAAGAAGCTAGGCTTGGGTCCATACGGACTTGTTGCGCCAATTATTTATTTATTTTGTGCTAGTTTGCGCTAAAATTTCTGAAGCCGATTTAATGGAAAGAATAATACGGACTCGGGAAGGGTTTGTTGCTAGATATTTTCATGTAGACAAGTACTAATGTAGGCGTAGGTACGAGTAAGTTGAAGATGGCCATTATGTAGACTCGAAGGCTTCTAGAGGAGAACGAGGCTAGGATAACACTTTCGGCTAAATTTGAAGCTGTTCCTAAAATTTTGCATATGAATCAGTCAAACTTATTTTAAAACAAGCAGCAATATTTAAGATAACAAAATTCATTAAAAAAGACCAATAAAGTCTGCTCAGAAGATGTCAAAATATCGCCTTTTTTTAAAGAGGAGTAAGTTGTAACAATGATTAAAAAAAGAGCATGGTGATGCGTTTGTTTAAAAAACTCCAAAACTAACATATTTCCTTCATTTTCATCCTTCAACAGCTTTTTACTTGATCCTAACGACCTTGCTGTTTTATTTTGTTCCTTAAGAAACGCTTGTTTCTGTGGGATATCTGTTAAAATAGCCGATTTTGTTAGTCCCCGCAAAAACCGTTTTGTTTTTGGAACCTGCCTTTGAATGAGGCCTTGCATCATCTGAGCCAAATGTTGCATTTTGCACTCCGTCATGAAATTTAAACTATAAAATAAAACTCGGAAACCGCTCAAAGCATAAAATTCACAAAAAGATAAACTCATAGCTTCAAAAAACAACCGACACTTTATCTCTTGCGTGTGAATAGCAATACCAAAAGAACAAACAAAACCCCCAACCAATTTCCCGGATCTCACACAGAACGACTCCAAGTGACGATCAATACAAAACTTCGCTTACTTTGGAGAAAACCATTGTTTTCCTTCACCCGACCCTTATTTTAAAGGGAAACCTTTAGATTATTAAATGTTACAACTTGCCCCTGCTACTTTTAAGCCTGCCCTTCCCTATCTACCTTTTTTAGGATAAATGTGATTCAGTGCGAAGTAGATTTTTGGTGAACATGACGCTATTTTTTGACAATCGAAACTTTTCAAATTGCCAAGGTCTAATTCGAAGAAGACTTTTTTTAAAAATTGAAAGCGGTGCATGCATAGTTGTTTCATGCCGGTTCACATGGCACCTCACATTGGACTGCATTTAGGTTTTTGAGTCAACCGCGTTTTTCATCATTGTTCTGTTTATCCGGGGGGAGAAGAACCAACTTCGAACTTTTCAAAAACACCGGTGGCAGTAGTTGTTGAAATGACCATTCGAAGGGTCTCAGCACAAAAACCTGTTGTTGTTTGAACCCACAACTGAAGCATATTCATTTATTCGGTCCACAACAAAGTTGACTCTACACGGCGAGGAGGCAGCATAACGAGCTTCCATTTACACAAAGCAATCAGTTTCAGTTTTTGTAAGTTATTTATATAGTTCTGTTTTTTTTACTCTCAACTCAGAAATGTAATCGGCACTCGAAGATGTCTGTAAATTCATATTTAAAGTGAGGATGGATAATCAATTGTTAGCCAAATTTCGAACTTGGGTAAGATGAGACTCCTTTTAGTTATACGAGTACCCGTCTATGCCGAGGACAAACTTGAACAATTTACGACAAGTTTTTTTTAAAAATTCCAACCTTCAACTGTTGTTGAAGGGAAAGTCGCAAGCCACAATATATGGTATTGAAAACAACACTAATGTCACTTCGGAAAATGTATCCTTTGCACTAAAATTGGCCATAAGTACCGCAAATAGTAAGTACCTAAGAGAGTGCCGGATTTGAGTTGATGTGATAACGAATGGCTCAGGCAAGTTATGGCGGAACTTTGACTTGTTGACCGCAATCTCAAAGCTATACGTTTTGCTGTTTTTGGAAATTCAAAGGGGTTTTGTGATACGTTGCATGCACCATATTTGAACACAAAGTCTGTCACAATATCAGCTAGACATCAAGAGCGAAGCAAGCGAGCTTTTATTAAACTGACTATTTCGATACACCTGATTAAAGTGAAGTGAAGTTAGAAATATATAAGCTGAAGTCAAAAAAGGCTGCTGCACCAGACGTCTTACTTGCCGGGCTTTTAAATGTAGAGATAGATGGCTTGGCAGAGAGCACATACAAACTCGTCAGAGAAGAGTATGCCTGATGAATGGAGCCTCAGCATTGGTTGCACAATCCACACGAAACTCTCTTAACTGCGCCAACTACAGAAGCATCAGTCTCCTTAGTATTGAATATAAGATCCTGTCTGGCGTACTATGTGAACGGCCCAATCCATTTGTCAACGAACTGATTGGGCCCTAGCAGTGCGGTTCTAGTAAGTCCACAACCGACCAAATATTTACAGTACGACAGATGCTGGAGAAAGTCCAAGAAGTCCAAACCGATACGCAGCACCTGTTTATCGATTTTAAGGCCGCACATGCCAGCATTTATGGAGACGAGTCATATAGAGCCAATTTTGAACCCGGACTGTGGCGCCACCTAAGTAAGTAAGTATAAGTATTTTGGTTTCAGTCACTGCTTAGGGAGCCTTCTTAAAAAGTATGTGTTGCTCCATTCTATATATGTGTTATGTTGTCACCGAGATACCAATAAAAATTGAGTAAGTAGTTGTAATGTGATGCGGTAAAACACCCGCAAATACGAATAAACAGACAACAATTTCATTGTGCATATAGTTTATAAATGCCACCAAGGTCCTTTGTGCAGATGATTTCAATGGACTTTTACACTTCAACGCTAGTATGTATCGACTTAGCGAATGGCATGTGCAGTCATTAGTTGGAATATGTAATCGTATGAGAAAGCCAACACAGTGGGCAATGAGTCTAGGATGTTGCAAATCAGATCGATAAACAATGAAATATTCGCCTTCTAAACCAATTTAACCGGTTCATTGCTGCAGAACCGAAAGAGAAAGTAGGAAGTTTTCAATAACTTGGGAATTTTCTTCTGATCGATGGTGGGATTAGAGCGCGATGTTGCCAACCGAAAGCTGTATGTATGTAAAGTTCAGAAAATTTCGAAGTGATGCAAGCAGGTTCCCTCTAATTTGCACAACATTTAAAAGAGGGCACAGCGGTGCGAAGCTATTCGCATTACTTTGGAATTTTCTGTTATTTCAGCTGTTTCAAATGTGTAAACGCCTCCGAAAATTATTTTTACGGATTTCTTAGACCAACTTTATCTCTAACAATAATTGGTACAATTGTCTGACAATGTCAAACTTGATTTAAACATTATCTAAATCACAAGTTCGAGGCCATTAAACTGTATACAAATTTATTAAATAGGCATGTTTAGCTGAGCTTCCAAACGAACAAAGCCGCAACCTCGATATATAAAGTTATTTAAAGTGGTAAAATGAGGACGAGGTCCTTTTCTACTCATTTTAAAAGTCGACTCTATACCTACGCAATGATAAACATATCTTAAAGGTTCTGCACTGCCAACGTCAATGCAGCTTTTTCAAAAGTAGATAGGCCGGGTTAAAAGTTGCAGAGGAAAGTTGTAACATTTAAAAATCTAAGGGTTGGTCTTCTCCAAAGCAAGCGAAGTGCCTACTAAAGTTTTGTATATATCGTCAGTTGGAGCCGAACCTACTGTGTGTAAATTTGATGGCTTGTAACTTTGTATTTTTGGTATTGCTTTCTGGTAAATCTTGAATTTACTAAATCATATTTAGTCGTAAGTGTTAGTTTTATCCCCGCTCAACCCCGCTGAAATAAATTCTGATTCGGTCATTGATGGTTCTGTTTTATTTGGTGGATGTACCTGCTGCATATTTTTTTGTCTGTCTATTATATCTTCTTGAACACCCTACTGCCAGTTGGAATTAATTCAAAATATTTACCGTGCGTCTTCTTCTCAGGACACTTCTTTCCCAATCTAAAACATAAAAACCTAAATGCGACATCCCAATTTTGTAATTTAGGCGCTCCGTGATGGAACTTTATTCATTATATATCATCCGGCTAATATAAATATTTGCGATGAAAATAACTTGTTTAGACGAACAATTTTAACTGCACCCAATTCTGTTGTTCTACTTAATTTGCTTTTGATGTTCATTTTCCATTCCCCGTGGTCCTTGTTTATTTGTCCGTTTAATTTGCATCTTTGTTATTTATTTTGTCATCGACCGACAGATGTAATAAGTTTATTCAAACTTTAGATGCACTGTATGTCGCGTTTGGGGTGTGGAGTACCTACTCATTAAGTCTCTGAAAACAAGCAATAATAATAAAATAAAATGGAAAGGTAACGTAAATGGTTTAAACATCGCGAGAGGCGGTATACATGGATATAATACAGCCACGACAAGGATGTGGCAAACAGCAACAGTTTCTCATTGTGTATTGCAAATACGAAAAAAAGTTGTGATGTTGCCACAAGCGGATGTGACAGAGAAGTTGGTTTGAAAAAATAATAGTCCACTCACGTACGGGACTGGCTTTATGCACGCGTTGGTCTGTTTCCAAAAAGATGGTTTCTATTTTGGAACAGACGTGGATTTCCTTGGGGAGGAATTCATAATTATGCAATTTGCGACGGAGTATGGAAAATGGAAAATGTTTTGTGCAGATTATTTTTGTTTATGGAAAATCTAGTCAGTCAATCTAAAAATACGAAATTATTATTATTTAATTTTTTTGTTTGCCTTATGAAAATTACACGTTAATTGGATTTCGTAATTGATCTCTCAAGTGAATAAAACTGCAAAATTAAAATAGAAATTATTGAATTAAACGGGGATTTTACTTGGTTCGCTATGTGGAAAATTTTATTATATTGCACTGAGGCAGTGATACCAGATGGTGAGTAAATACCCATATTGTGGTTTCACAATTAAGCTAAAAAAGCTAAAAAAAAGTATTCTCATAATACCGGAACAAAAATATGCGTATTTTCGATTTAGAATATATTTCATTATTTTAGTTACTATTTCAATATAATCAGCGATAAAATGTAACCTCTGAGCAATGTACGCAAATTTGTCCACCGATTGCGCTTATTGAGAAAATGCGAAAATTAATTCGCACAAAAACAAACATACTGCTTCTTGTCACTGCGAACTGTCTAACACACCTCTTTTTATCTTCCTGTATCCTTTTTGCGGTCGAAATGGTTTAGTTTTGTGTCTGTACACTCAGAAAAAAAAGATTGATAAGCGAACCTTGTTTTTTCTTTATTAAAATTGTTATTATTATTTTTTTTTGTAAAAAACAAATGAGAATTGCCAACAATTTCATTCTTAATTCAGAAATTTTGTAATTTGGGTTGATTTTAACCAACAAAACATTTTTTAAATTAAAATGTTTTGTTCCGAGAGTATTTTTGATCTTCCTGGCAATCTACGACGTATACGAAAAAACGTAATAAAATGTACTTCCAGACAACCTGGTTAAATAATACCAAACTGACTGCAGTTTTTAACTGCGACTAGAAAACGTCATGCAAAGCCCTTCGGTATAAAATTCCTATATAAACTGGACTGAGCGAAAACCTTCAGCGGCAGGCAACCCAGCATTTAGCCAATTTAAAAGCATGGAGAATCTAGTGAGCATTTTCCACCAACGACTTAGAGAAATTTGTATATCATAAGTCTAGAAGTCTTTGTATCATAAGTCTATATCACTGCGCTGAGGAAACTATTTTAAATGCTTTAAAAAAAAACATAAAGCGGGTCCCATTTAAAGGATAATATTTAACGTAATTTAAAAAAAAAAAATTATACAGAGAATTCGGTAACTTTATTCCGGAGTTATGGATTTTTGTAGGTTTTTATTTTTTACGTAATAAAAAAAATGTCAGTGGGAGTTTCAGAGAGATCTTAATGCAACTTTCTACGAAATATCTCTTTAAACTCTATAGGCTGAATCGTTTAATTGCCACGCTTACTTTTTAAGAAGCAAATGTATTTATTTTCTTCTTATTTTAACGTTTCTTGAACTGATATTAGTAATTCTTAATCAATAGAAAACGAAGAGATACTAAAGGTAGCCAACACTCTCTTAAAAAAATGTTGTTTTTACTCAATTTCTTGCTTCACCTTAAAGCTTAGCTGCAGACCAACTTCTTACATGATTTAATTAAATTTATTTCATCGAATCGATAATATCGGCATCGGCAAACAATTTTATATCGACAGCACCCTGTATCGATTCTCTGTTGAACCTCAACAAAAGAAATGTATGCTATGTACTTGCAAATTTTCTCAAAAAAGTAAAATGTTGGCTCTTGGGTTTAAATTATAAAAATGTAAATGAATTACTATGGGTAACCATTTAATTAGATACTTGTTTTTTTGTTTATCTTTATTTTTGCGCAAAAATTTTTTTTTTTTCACTTTTTTTTTGTAATAATATAAATATCTCTAAATTTGTAACAAATATAGTACAATTCTTGTCGTAACCCCACCTCACTACTTTTAAATTAATGTTGTATTGTTATTTTAATGTTATTCCGGCTGCTCTCGCCTCTAGTTCCTTATGAACTATAGATTGCTGTTTCTTTATTAATTCATTTTGTAAATTTGTATTATACGTAGGTTTATTATTTGTTTAAATGTATGAAAACAAAATGTATTAGTAAAGATAATAAACTTGAACTTGAACTTGAAATCTTATCAGCAGCTACTGCCTGAAAGCGGTCGTTTTTAACAAAATTATAAATTTCTAGAGAGCAAGACTGAAACCAAAGCTCTCCTAAGCCAGTGTTTTTATGAACTTATTTTTGGGTTTGTCGAAATCGATATCATTTTATATTTTCCAAAAAAAAATGTAGGTATTTGTCATTTACATACGTTAGTTAGCGAGCTTTCCTTCCATACAATATGAAGTTTTATATGCGGCACCAACCCATAACTGCTATATAATAGCCCCGAAACGTGAAACTCAATTGTTATTTGGACAATTGGAAACGTATTATATGCAGTATCGCAGTATCATAATAATGAGTTACGCTTTTTGAAATGAGTCCTCATCAGTTACTTTGACAAGGTTGATACTTAGAACTTATCCATTCCTTATAGGCTTACTATAAAGTATATATTTTGGTTCATCCAATATGCATTCCAATTTCGAGGCAACAATTGTCAATTAACGGACGACTAAAATACTGGACGAACCATTCTGTTCGTAGGACCAAAAAATGGGACACTAGTAATCATATTGACGTAAACAGTCCCTAAAAACCGAATGAAAGTCGTGGTACACTTGATTTTGACGCACCGTTCGATTGTTGACAGACAGGACTGGAAAAGGAAAATAGTCTCGAGGAACGATGAGATCTCAATATATACTGACGGTTCCAAAACCGGTGAGGGTAAGAGATCAGGCATATACTCGAGCGAGTCGGACCTACCTATGGCCCTGAGACTTCCGGACACATGCAGTGTGTTTCAGACAGAGATTCTGGATACTCAAAGCTGCGGAGGTACTTGAGATGACATCGATATGCTTGGTACCTGGCCTTTTGTGACGATCTTACAACCCCACTCAACCTAACCTAACCAGTCCCTAAAAATTTAATCATTGAATGGAAACTGATAGTCCCATGCGAGCTATCTACACCAAAAATATTGTCTTTCGTATATTTAACGGCGAAGAAAATATTTCTTAAAGTTAAAAATATATAACTAAGAAAATCAGGAACAATATGGTTAATTTAATGAAATGCAAAAATCGTATTTGTTTCACAAAACATAAAAATATCATATCAATTATACGATAGGAGCTAATTGCATATTCGAAATTTTTAAATTTTAACTAAGCTTTATGCTGGCGGCAGCTTGAGGATTCACGGCTCTAGGATAGCCTTTGACATTAGCCACAGACTGTTTTTCATATAATAACAAGATGTTTAAAATATATGTTAACTCAAACTCTGTAATTTCGTAATTTGAATTGACATCGAGGCAGAGCTGAGAGATTTGCGAGCAAGTGATTGTGTTGGGTTCGAGTTACTTTTATAAAAAATTGCAGACGAATAAATCTTTCTTAAGAGTTATAATATTTCCCAAAATACGCAATAAATTAATACAAAAGCATCCCTAACATAATTACACAGATCAGCTAATTAAAGAAGTGATCCGGCGATCTCCCTCGATAACTACAAAGATTAACTTCACCACAATTTAGTAAACTAGACAATCACCAGTCGCCAACCTCTGACAGCTAGCTTCCTTTGATCAAGAATCATTAACAATACTTGCTTAAATAAAACTAATAATTTTCCCAATCCTGGGGGTTGAATAACAAAACCCATTAATGTACACCGACTTGTTTTTATTACGTCCTGTCTCCTGACTTTCGCTGCATATCTTATCAAACTTAGTTTAGTTCACGTACCAGAATTAGGAAAGAAAAACTAAAAGTAATTGGCAAGTTGTTTACGCCGCACCACTGGATACCGCCAGACAAGCCGCCCTCCAAAACAAAACCAATCTAGACACAAATAACCTGCCACTGCAGTCATCCTATTTAAAATTCCAAAAGAGTTTTCGCTTTCCGCACACCATCTCGAAATGAAATTAAGTTTTCATATTCTTTTCCGACAAAACTTTGCGAAAAGATTCATCCAAACATTGCTACAACAAGTGGATCTAACCAATGGCAAGACATTCCTGTATAGCATTGTATGCTCAGAAACTTGTTGACTTTTGTGAATTCCTGTCATCGCGATCCCGAACTTTTCAACCCCCACTCCATCTACATTGACAAAGTTTTCGGTTAAGACATTTCCCCCAAGAATAAGAAATTAAAAGTGCACCAACATGCCGAAAATACCACAAATAACTTGTACCCTCGGCGTGGACAAACAAGTATACCAACTGAAACTAATCGCCCAGGAATCGGTACACCTAGTTGCACAATGCACATCACTCGAAACTGTTTTGCTCTTAAGACAGTGGGTAAGGATGAGCGACTCCGTTGGAAAATAACAATCCTTTGAACAAGAAAACAAATTTGTCTAAAGAATGACTCACTAGAAGTTGTTTGTTGGTTATTTATTAGCAAGGCACAGGCCCTTCAAAACACAAGACTTGAAATATTAGTGCTGGCAGTCTCATAGCTCAGACGCAAGTATCCAAAAGGATTCGTCTCTCGGTAAAAATAATTTCATTGACGGAGCAAAGCGAACGAACCGGAAAAATTTAGGAAACTTCATCTGCATCGGAGAAGAAACTGTCAGTTGATTGTTGTGACGTTTAGCAATCCACTGATAGATAGCCTGCCCCATTCGTAGCTTGGCAATCCGTCATCCTTTTAACTTGGAACCATCCACCCATCTTCGTTTCTAAAGTTAAATGGAAAATCGGTACACGTATTCCGTGCAAGGATATGTGAAATCCTCTGTTTGCGATGTCGTACGAGATGGAGTGCGTTCAAAGGCCGTCAGCAGCCTTCTACGCGCCGCGCCGGCAAGATAGTAATGGAAGAAAGAGACTGGATCGAGGATATTTCTTTTTTGTATTTCTCATTTTCGAGTATTTCCATTAACGTTTAGCCGCATCCATGTAAATAAAACATAGGTACAGAAGAAAAGGAAAAAGTCAGCAAACTGGAGGGTAGAGAGTCGGTGGTAGAGACTAGAGACTAGTAAGTTGAGTTGAGTTGAGTCCTTGCAACTTTAATTAAAGGAAGCGCGCATACAGAAATTGAACTTCCTTAGGAGAACAAAGCTCGACAGTGTCTGTGCAGTTGGAGTACTTGTTTCTAGTTTGAACGAATCGCGGACGGGGGGAGGTATATTTCAATAATACCTTTCTTAGTCAATGGTGTAACGAATGCTGCGGTACGCTTTTAATTTTCTTTGAATAAATCCCTACAGTGACTGGGACGTTGTTTGAAAAATCAATTCATTTGATGTATGTATTTTGATTGGGTGGAATAGTATAGTACTTCTACTTCTTTTGGATATGGATGAAAATCCTTTGTGCAGCGAAACCTCATGAAAGAGAGTTACTTCCTCGGAAACGGGCTTTGATTGATCTGAAAGGTAACTGTTCAACTTAATCCAGCTTCTCGGAATCTGTATTAACCTCACAACATTATTTGAGTTTGCAACAGCTGCCCCATTACAAAGGAATTAATTTTAATAACATCTCATATTTTGAGTTTTCCAAGGACTAACTGACGGTTCGAAATATTAAACAAGATTCTCAAACAGCACTGCATCTGTGGTCTATAGCAATGACGATGTCCAATTCCAATGCATTCAATCTATTGTTTAAACAAGGACAAACACAATTCGGACATTGCAAAGAGCAAAGGACCGCATGAGTTTGGTTGGGAAAACTACAAAACCAAGTTTTTGCTATGAATTTATTTTATTTCAAGAAACAAGCAGCAAAACAATGACTGCATATTCTCTGATAAAGGAAGGGACAAGGGACACATCTTGATGATGTTTAAATGTGTCGAGATTTTGCTCACAACCTCCCACAAAGAGGAATGTCATGTTCTACATTTACAGACAATTCTGTTCAGTAGTAATATCAATTTTTATGTAGCACAATATCGAATTTGAATCATTTGTCCTAAAAAATTAAGGATTGGAAAATATTTTTCAATGACAGAACAAATATTTTCAACGGTTTAAGAGTTTTTTTTCCAAAAGCGACCGATGTTGGCAGCCTGTGGCGGCCATGTTGTTTTGGTCGCGGCTCTCTTATTTGGTGTTTATTGTTCACTCACTGATTAAATATCACCATGGCAAGTTAGACGATTCAGCAGCACGTCCAAGTGATAAAATTTTATTATTATTATCAAAATGCGTGCTCGTCAGAGCAAACGTGCGCCTATTTTACGGCAGACGCTGTGGCCCCTCAAAGTCGACTCTCCAACGTTTGGTGGCCAAATTCGAGACAACCGCTTTGGTAAGCATCATCAACACCTGTACGTCAAAGTAAAGCCGTAAAGCCGATCGGCCTTAAATTTACCGCGGTCCGTTGTAAGTGTACAGGAGACCTGGAGGCAGTCAATTCTTCGTCGTGCACAAAAGGAATGCAATCCGGAAACCGTGGCTCCCACTTTTTTAAAACCTCGTTAGCCTCGTTTCCAGTTTGTGTAAGATTTTATTTTTTATTGAACGAAAAAGAATGCAAAAATATGAATACGGTAATACCCGGATAATTGCCTCACCTTAAATGTCCCGATTTATGCGGTTAGGCAGCTATAGGCCTAATCTCTAATTTAAAAAAAAAAGAAATTAAAAAATATTTTATTTTATAAATTGTTCAGCAATTCCTTTCTTAATTCTGTTTTGCTTTCAACCAAGGGGAGAATTTGTTGTTTTTCTTTAATAGAAAATTAAGTCAGTTTTCTGACTTTTCCAAACATTTTTCACAATTCTTATGATTAAACTTGTAATACCTTCGCAACAAAACAAAATTACATTGATAGTTTAAATTTTGACAGTGACAACTACCCAGTCAGTCTCCGCCATTGTAGAAGATTAAGGTTATTACTTTTTTTATTTTTGATTTTTAAGCATTTTTAAGCGCTAAAGGAAAAAAAAGCTTTTGTATTTTTTCCAGCTCATTTCAAAAATGTGTATGTACTTAAAAGAATTTTGTTGAAGTAAATTTCAATAAAAGTATACAAAATAAAAGGAAATTAAGCGGGAAAGATAGTTAAACGAAAGATACTTATAAGATGAGTTTAAAAAAGGCACTTATGCTGGTTTTACTGTACTTTAGCGAGTTTTACTGTAAATTTGATTTATTTTATGCAGAGGCCCGTTATTTTGGTTCGGGCACCTTTTTTTCGCCATTTTGAAATTTTTCAGCGGCAACGCTGATTTCGACTGACCCAGGAGTTTCAAAACACATTCGCGCTTACTTTTAGTCGTGGGAAGTTATTTAGAAATACACTTTTGAGAATCATGGTAGAAATACGATGTGAGGTCAGGCAATTATGCAGAAATGTCTGAAATTGAAGTCTAAATCGACTGGATTAATAAAAAGCGTTTTGCGCCAATCAATGCTATGGCCGTCTGACAGCTATTTCCTATTTCTTTATTTTCCGTTAGGTAGTCACTGTTGACTTCTTCAAACAGCTTAAGAATTGCTCTTTCTTTTTTATTGTGGTCCTCCATAATTCTGCATTCAAAATTAATAGAAAATATATTGCCTAAATTTAAAGATATTAAATTTATCTTTACCAGAAAAGTTCCTAAAAACACACTTTTTCCAACATGCACTACTTTAAATGAAGAATATAAATATGGCTAACGCAGTCATTTCGTTCAACGAACTTCAAATTTAAATTTCCGTTGGATATGGGGGATTTCCCATTTCAAAAGCAAAAGTAACACATTCGAACTCTGACGGCGGTTATAGCCGTCGTTTGATTTTTGATTCTCATAATATGACGGGGACGGCTGTAGCCGTAATAAGCGCGAATGTGGACCGTTTATTTCCTCTCTGTGCTTCAGAGCATTGGCAGAGGACCCCAATTTTGACAAAAAAAAAACACCTTTAGCGACAAGGCAAGCAAAATTGGCGTATGTGGGATGACGCTAACCCACAGGAAGATCACCAGGTGGGAATGCATTCTCAAAAAGTCCCTGCTCGGTGCGGATTGTATGCCGCCAGCGTTCTTGGTTTGTCCTTTTTTGAAAATAATAATTTCTTTTGGCCCCAGCGGAATGGCGCTAGCTGTCATACAGCAGACGCCACGATGAACATTCTGCATGAACGATTTAAGGGTATAATGACTCAAATTGGCCACCAATACGTGCCAGCGCTAGAATTTTTCTTGTGAGGATCTATGCCAAAAAGCCGGAATCGACAGATGCTCTTAAAGCCAACATAACCAATGTCAAAGCTCATAATCAGCCGGATCAGTGAATTTTTCTCTGCTTTGAGATCAGTTAAGATAACAATCGTACATACCTGCGGTGGCTATCCATGCATTATATCAATTAAGAGTTTTGTATTTGAGGGCGAAGTTGTAGAAGTTGTTCAATATTTGTTTGTTCCTTGTTTTTAATTAAGTTCTTAAAAAGAATAACGCCAAAAATATAGGTAATCTAACGTGCCCTAACTTGCTGAACGAGCAATAATCTAGTACTAAAAAATGGGTTCAACTTAGGTTTTTTTTAAGTTTTTCTTTAAAAAAATCCTATTTAAATAATTGAAACTTGTGAAATTGGTTTCTTCTTCTACTGTTCATTATTTGGAATTCTAAAATATGGTCACCGTTCTAGAAAGCAGCTGTTTAGGCCAAACTAAATTTCGTGGAATCTTTTTTAATATAAAATCTACTCCAACCAAACACATAACAGTCGGGAAAGTGATGCAGCTTTGTTTGTTGGGGCAGATAAAAGATCTCAACAACTTTTTTTAAACAACCAATGTGTGTAAAATGATTGATCTATAAAAGAGAAGGTAGCCCTTATTTGCAAATATATTCTGACACTCAATTTCCCCACTCTGACATCTGACTTTAGTAAGAAATTGTCCTTAGTAGACCCAAGTCATTTTCAATATAGATGTACAATACGGCACATGGTCCGAAAATGTGAAATCATCTTCAAACCAATATCGCTTCTTAACATTGTAATAACTGCGACAGAAGGGATCATCCATAACATCAAGGCGGGGCATACCTTACTCCTTACCTATGTTATAACAAGTGTCAAAGAAAAGAAAGGCAACACCTTGAAGTAATTCGTAAACCCACCTTTTATCCTAATGACCGTCATACCTCACAACGACGCGTCAACTTGCTTAAATTATTCACAAGGATAAATGGCCTTTGAATTTTTAAAATCGATGATGAAGCCAAATTTATTCTCACAAGAACCCTCTCCTTTTTGAAAAGTGACAGACGAACACACTGTACATATAATGGGAATGAAAAAAATTCCGCAAATATCTTCAAAAGCCTCTCGGAAGTATTTCTCTTTATTTTCTTAACGTAAATGGAGGCCAGCCCGTGGATATGGGGAGCGGGAGGCGTCCACATCCGAAGGGTAGCTAATTTAAATATTTAATGCGTGCTTGAATAATTTTCACCTTTTTTTTTGTTCATGTTTTTGTATTATATTTTTGGGTGCCCATACTTTTCACCGCAAGCGTTCTTCTTTATTTTTTAAGGTCCTTTGAAGAGCCGAACCACGGATATTTCACAGGAACTGAATTAATATTCGCGGTACATGTATACCGGGTATACTTTGCCATTTTTTTACGTTATCTTCTCTTGGTTCTTCGGTTTTCGTTGCCTGTTTGTGACTTGCCCTCGAGGAGCCGGCATTGATCAGTGTGAAAGAAGCAACAGGGGATGTTCGAAAATTGTCTCGTGTTATTGCACTCTGTGTGCCTAATCAAAACAGAAACGAATATCCTTGAATTAATTTGCAGGAAATATTAAAAGGAAACGTATTTCCCTTCCTAACTTAGATTAGTATACTTACCCAGGCAAAAGGATAGAGAATTTCATGCCCATTCAACTGAATCAACTTATAATCGCATGCTCTATAACTTTATAACTTCAAATATCCTTTATAAATGTCAAAAAGCGTTATTAACCGCATTTATGAGCTCTCATATGCACACGAATGTAGGTTGTCACCCGAAATATGTCGAGTTCCACACACAAAATCCAAAAGCTTTAATCCTGCTCTACCGAATAATGTTCATCTTCTTCTAATTCAATAGCAGAAGTTCAAAATTAAATACTTCAACGAAAGTGTTATAACCACACGAAAACACCCTCTCTCGCCGTTCCAATATGCTCAAATTGTGAATGCGCTTATAATCCTTTTCTCAGCCTTTAGGCCTTAACAGTGGTAATGTGTGTGGCGTGTGAAATTACGCCACTGAGTAGTGGAACCAAACTCACAGCAGGAGCTTAAAACTTTTCTCACACAACACTCCCCCAACGGTGCTGTGTCGCGTCCTTGTCTCCTTTATAGTACACAAGCGTGATGCGATACGATCTTCAGAATGTCGTGTCGCCGCGTCTCGTCGGGTGATGTGGTTTATCTCGTGTGCTTGTGTGTCACACAACTCCGATCCACAAGTTAGTTATAAAACCTATTCTCTGACTCAACGCAAGGACGACGACACGCACGAAAAGGATATCACAAAATTGTGTTTCAGAATTAATGTCGCCGAGGAAAGAGTTTCGAATGAATTTCAACTCTTCTCTGGGCTTAAGTCCTCTTCAGAGCGAGAAGACCGTTCAAGGATTGTCCACCAGGTGAAATTACAACCCATTACTCTTGTCGAAGGGTGTTAGCTGTGAGGTATTAGTGTGACATCAAAAAGAGTTTTTAAAACGATAACCTGATGATACAAAAAAAAATACGCTGTCCTTTGCACACTGGCACACAGTCCTTGTGCAAAGTTTAAACATCAATTTCGAACGCGGAAGGATATGTTCCTGTCCAGCGACGCCATCCTTCGGCATTGCTCCCTCACACAAGGATGTGTATAGATAAATGTTTATGGTGCTTATGGAGATAATTTAAAAACCAATTTTGTGGGCGAGCGAAAAGAGCAACTTTTCGCTACTGCTCGTCCTATTAAGCGCATTTGGTGCTCGCGTATCGTTGTCGGAGTTTGAGTTGGTCCGCTTAGTTTTCGGTTTTTTTTTTTTTTGTTTGTTGTTGTTGCTCTTTGCATTTATTAATACAGTCATTCGTTTTAGCATCTGCTGTCCTTTTTAAATAAACTCCAGCTAAGGGAAGTAGGTTAATAAATTTAACAAACTTGCATTATTTTTCATGTCTAGCTTAGGTAATTTTTTTTGCAATTTAAATGGAGACGAAAGTGGACTGAATCTATTCCGGGAGGGCGGTTTTTCATATCATATGAATTGAGATCTGAGAGTGTGCTGCCTCGAGGAAGCACGATTTTAATTAACCAAATTACTCGGTTACACATCGATAGCACGTCCACTTGGTATTACAATTAACTTCTGTTCTGAAAGCTGTTTCGGAAGTTGCTTTAAAATAATTCGGATAGGCAAACTACACAGGCCGTAGTTTTGAGGCAAACGTTGACAGTGACAAATGACCCGAAAGCAGGTAAAGCTTTGCTCCTTTTTGACCGGATCTTTGGCTTTCTTTATTACCCTTACTATATTACTATCACACTTCACACTTTTAAAGTAACCAACTTAATCTGACATTGGAAATGAACTACGGACTGATAAACTTGACCCAATTCTCTTTAAGGAAAACCGTGATGCCGCTTTTGCTAACTTAAAAGTAAAAGCAAAATTGGTTTCTAAAGCCCATGCATCACGGATGTTTGTCTGCTCTAAATTTTTAAAATCGTTCTCGGAACGTGTATCCACTGGTTCCTTTACACCTATGGAACTCTGGAGGAGGTCATAGGCGCAATACGAGCGCCTTAAGTTCAGGCGGCGGGGCGTCACAATTCATATCTTCTAGTCATCTGTATCAATATGTTTTGGATATATTTTTTGAGAGTATAAAACGCAGCCAAAGATGACAAATGCCCTTATAAATGCTAACGTCTGCAGTCTCAATCTCGACAAAAAAAGGTGTGGACTTCTTACCCTATATCGCATTGTGTACACTTTGTCAGTTGTTGGCTAACCAATCTTAAAACCACAATTGAAAAGACCAATCAGGTAGTTCAGGCGGACAATATTCTCTATGCATTTTGAGGGTTTCGAAGGAGTTAACAGCATGTCGCTTTTAAAAGTAGAAACAAACGGTCTTCTTCCGCTACCGAATACAGCTCGCTTCTGTCTTAGTTGAGGTATTGCTTTCCCTAATTCAATGGGTTCATGTCGACTGAGCTAGTTTTGCCCGACAGCGAAATTTGGGTCATCTTTGCCGTTTAAAAGGCTGTAGGATAAGCCTTTCAATATCCGAATCACCATTTATATCTGCGCCTCTACCTCAAAGATGCAACATTCATCTCAGCAGGTGTCTCCTTGTGTCTTTTTGCACTAAGACGTTTTTTTCTGTATGACAGCCGAACATTATTTCTGGGGAGAGGTTAGGTTAGGCTGTTTGGCGTGACGAGGTACCATAGTGGACCCATCGCAAATTTTGTAATCACATACGTACTTTTCATACCCTTTCAATGGTATTTCCTCAACTTTTACCATGCAAAAAGATTTTTACTAAAAATAGCTGAAGGGCTCCTACTTATACATGTTAAATCAGCTGCACAAAAGCAGAGTATGTTTTTGGCATGCCCATGTTGAAGAAGATCTCTAAAAACTTACTAAAACAGGTTGAACTTATCTTTTTGCCTAATTTAATTTTAATTTTGGTAGGGGCAAAACCCCCATTTATTTGGCTTATTACAAGCTATTACAATGACTTAATCTAAACTTAACTAAACTGAAACTAAGCTCCAAGATAGTCCCCGAAGAGCAAATCGAAGAAAACGACGTTGGATGCTCTCGATTCGGTCTACATGGACACGTTGAAAGGGAGACCATACTTGGCTATCGTATTCGAGCAGGGGGCGAAAAAATGAGACGTAAAGAGATCTGGTCACGTACGGGTCGGAGAATTCTTTAGACCATCGTTTAACAAAGCCGAGTGATGCGTTGGCCTTTAAGATTATTTCCTCAATATGCGAACGAAAAATTAGCTCCATGTCGTACAATATGCCAAGGTCACGAAGAGACTGAACGAGAGAAATTGGTTGACCGTGGAGAAGGTAGAGTCGGCGATGGGACTTGTTGCGCTTTCGCGATAGGGTAATGGATTTGCATTTGGTGATGTTAAGCTGGTTTTGGTGATATAAAGCTCGTTTTAAGGCACCAGGTCGAAAAACGATCAAGGTCTTGTTGAAGGAGATAGGAGTCTTGAGGTGATGAGATGATTTTGAAGAATTTAGTATCATCTGCGTAGAGAGAGAGAGACGAGTGTTTAATGACCTTCTCGAGATCATTAACTGTAAGGATAAAGAGAAGGGGACCTAAATGGCTGCCTTGTGGGAACATAGTACATTCAGTGCGACTTTGTATACAATTTGTTTTTCTGTATTGTAGGTACTCGTCATCAAATTTTAGCTTTCATCGGGGTAAACCTAACGCACTAGTTGAGGCTTGTGTCTTCTTGACATTTTGCCACTTGTTGCTGATTCCATAGGACTTCTCAAGGAATTGGAGTAATATTAAAAGTCGAGCAAATGCTTGGTGATCGCTAAGAGTCATAAAAAATTAAATCCCCCATATCCTACTTTGCTTCATTTCTTTGTCAGCTTATGTCGAATATCAAACTGACAATTCCAAAAAAAAAACTTGATATGACTTTTAAACTTTGGTATATATAATAAATAGGGACATTAAGAAGGAGTTGTTTACCAATCTATATCCGGTCCATTCAAATCAGGATTTATAATAATTACAGTACAAAGAACTTGAGTAAACGATCTTATAGAGGTCAATCACATTAAGACTGACTCACTCAGTGTGTGCTCTTATACACTCGCCTTCAGATTACATAAATAAACCACGACCCAGAATCGAAACCTACTCTTCCATTGCATGACATATCAAAATGCAATTTCCTCACACGTAAAAAAGAAAACCAAACGTCCAACCCTTTCGCTATTGATAATTTGTTGATGTCGAAAACATGGACATTAAAACTGTCTCCCTTCACTGCGAACGTCAATTTATAACCTCGAAAAGGACATTCTGTTTCTCTTCCCCCACCCCCGCGAATCCAAATTACTGAGTTAAAATTTCAACTGACGATACTGGAAAGAATTAAACCCATATACTTACAATTTTTAACAGTTTACATATTTTTTTTTTTTCCTTTTCAGTACTCGCTCCTGCAGACAGTGGTGGAAGCCTGCCAAAAGAAGAAACACTGCAAATTTGATGGCTCTCCCCAATACTATGGGCTAGGAGCCAGCGGCGTTGGAGACACCAGTGGCAGTAGCAGCTACCATAGTAGCACTTCGACGTCGACGTCCGGCATCAGTATGGATCCTTGCCCGAAACGAAGGAAAATTGTCGAGATTGCATATAAGTGCAGGCCATGTAAGTTTTTTTATCCGATTTTTTGCTGTTTTTCCTTGTTCGAATTTGTGTGTTTTTTTTTCTCTGTTTCAAAAACAATAGAGAAGTTTTTCTCAATTTTCCTTTAGGGGGTTAGCTCCATTCATGTTGGCAGGAAGTGAACTTAATTTGACTGCGAAAGTCAGCAATGAAAAGTATTTTACGAAAGTTTAACGCTTAAGTGTAACTTTAATCCCAGGTGGTTGACCATTTGAAAAAGTTTTTCCTCGGGAAATGCATTTAGGCTATCGGTCGGTCGGTGGTGTATTTCGGTGCTAACCAAGGCGACTGTGCTTTTTGAAGTGCCGCCAGAGTCTGTTTTGGTGGTAACTTTGAGGGGGGTTGTATGCAAATTCTTTGTCGATCTATGCACCAAAGCGTAGATGAAAGTGCAGCAGTATTAGCTGTTTATATCGAAGTTTAGAACTCGTGACTGCTCGGTTACTGCTCTAGTTGTTGACACATATGATAAAATCTTGCCAGCAGAGCGAATTTGAGTTTTGCTTTTGATTTTGTGGGTGTTGGGCGTGGTAGTTTACTTATGGAGCGTTTTGATTCATTTTAAAATAGGATTGCTGAGTATAGCAGCAGATAACTTACTTAGTGCTCGCGACATATTAGGCCATGGGTGGGCTAGAGACGTTTATTGATACTTGACTGTCCTTGGGTGTATGAATGCTCGCGCCTTTAAAACAAAGGATTTTGATAGGGTTTGCGCTTCTTTTATGGCATGGAGCTCTGCCGGAAATGCATATGAGCTTTGCTCCGCAGGTGTTATTTACGATTGTAATTATTTTTAGGGGCGCTACAGTTAGCTCGGTTCTTACCCAGCTGTTTTCAAATGTACTCTCAATGCGTCTACTTGTACTAGACACCTTTTGCAACGGTCTTTCACTAAAGAGCCCATGTCTCAGATCTGTAGACATTACTAAGGTACTCTACAGAGTCTCAGTGGTAGGTTGCCAAACAGGAAATGGGGAGAGACGTTCTTCTTTCATTTCTGATAAAAATTTAATAATGGAGCTATAGTAGACAAAGTCGTCCTGGCTACAGCAGCCTTTCTCCGTCACCATCGTGCAACGGTGAATGAGTTTTTCAGACATTCAGGAAAGCTCATCTTTTCAGATGCTGTCAAAGTCGGCCATGATATCCAAAAAAAGATAGTGAGTATAGATTTTGGCTTTTAAGGTTTTTTTAGTTACATCGGACCAGTTTAGACTTCGCACGGCGTCGGAGGTGAGTTGGTCCTCTTCTGCGTATTCAAAAATTGTTCCTCCTATCCTCTTCATCAATACAGACGTCTTATTGACTTAAAAAACATTTTTCACAAACGCATACATAATCGAAGGAGGTCCATCCCACTTGCGACCCCCAGTCTATCAAATTCCCAATAACCTTGCGCCTTATTCCATTAAAATACCTCGATCTGCTTGCGTACATCCCTAGAATCAGAATAGCAAAACAATGGAAACTCTTTTTGTTGCGGTTCCTCTCTTCGTCGTCCCTCTTCGGCCATTATACAAAGAAAATATTGAATTTACATACACTCAGGGATACGTATCTAAGCACGAAAAATAAACGAAAAAAAACACGCA
The DNA here is from genome assembly GCA_916610125.1 of Cheilosia vulpina. Classification (NCBI taxonomy): domain Eukaryota; kingdom Metazoa; phylum Arthropoda; class Insecta; order Diptera; family Syrphidae; genus Cheilosia; species Cheilosia vulpina. Next base: position 3,561,717 of record OU744276.1, read on the forward strand.
AACGAAAAAGTCAACCTCAAAATTCACCATCATCAAGATCACAAAAGCCACAACCATAAAATTTGATAAAAATAACCCCCAAGGCTCCCGACAAGCACAGCCTCACTTCCCATTTACCTTTTGTAGAGTTTCACAAAAAAAAGCATTTCTCTGGCGAAGTTTCGACCACGCTCCATTTACCTGGCGTTCGTGTTCAATGGACGGATGCAATGGCATTGCAACAAGAGGGGCTACTCGCCAAGTCACCACACCACCTAGTTCAGTCCCACAGGGGTAGAAACTTTGCCAGCTGCCGTAATGAATTTTTGTTACACTAGAGCTACAACGCTTCGAACCACTTTCTCTCTCCATCCCGCTTTCTACCTCTATTATACTGTTGTTGTAGAAGCCACCTAGAGAGGAGAATCATCCATTTCTACCTCATTGCTTAAGAGTGCTTTTATTTTCCATTTGAACCCCATATCTGGCAACGTCCAACTCCGGGGAGGGTGTGTACCCCACACAACAATTTGCTATGAAAATGGCTGTGTTTTTTTTTTCACGTCCCTATCTACAGGCCGACTGAAGAAGACTCAGCAATAATTCTCCCGTTGCCAGCAGCTTTGAAGTTGGGTTAGCTGGGTATGGTTAGTTAACCCGACTTTCTATCTAAAGGCCATGTGGACCGGACCACCCATTTATTGCGGAAGTATGCAAAAGTGTGCGGTTCTCATATTTTCCAATAATTTCAGATGAAAATTATTACTAAATATGGTGAAGGCTCTTTCTGAGGCATGGCAGTTGCGGTGATGACCACTTGGAAGGTTGAGAAGCAAGCTTTTGTATACAGGGAGTGGCTGTATTCCCATTTATGATAAAACTTATATTCTCGTCTTCAATAGTTAGTTTGTGGGTGGCAGGGACTTTTGTGAAAGAACATCACGATTCGGTTTGACATACCTGGCTCTTATGGAGTAAGATTTCTTCTGCTTAGAATGAATTTGCAGCCAGTGGAGTGCAATATTTTGGTTGGCATTGCGGAGGGAAGGTGGTTTTTGGAAAAAAGTTTTCAAAGTTACGTAAATCTATTCGAAAAGCAGGTATCTTAATACAAGTTCCCTGTAATGAAATTCTTATTTATTGTCAGAGTTTGGTTAAGTTGAGTTGAGTTCAGGAGAGGTAGTTCTCTTAAGAATATGACTACTCTTATAATGCGGTGTGAGGTACGGGGTTTAAAGAAATGGGAATAGTTTAGACACGTGATACCAAATTCTATACCTACAGTAAGCTTACCGCTCCGTGCAGCCCTGTCAGTGCCAACTTGCTTTTCGTAACCTTCATCTGCGAAAAGGTTTAAGATTATAAACAGCTCAGCGTAGATCTACTGAACCGATCTGAAAAAGCAAGCAACATTAAGGTTAGTCATTTGCCAGTTGCAATGAGAACCGAAACAAGTTGATCAAAATTAAGTCTCGGTTTATTTCGTGCTTTGGGGGTCCTATTTAATTTTTTTCCTTTGTGGCTTTCCTTCATAATGAATATATACTCGTTTATACAAACTCCACTTCTATGGCATATTTCCTTTTGATTGATAATTTGTTCAAATAGTGACAAAAAATTTTTTTTTTTAAATTTCATAGGTATAAGACTTGAAAACCCCATTCAAAAATAAAAACGCTTTTATAATAGGAAAAAAACGGAGCTGTGTCCATTTTAAGGAACTTACTCTACAGCTGCAGAAGTTCGGAATTGAAATCTTGGATTTCCAAACTATCCTGATTTTCATTCTCATCGTCGGACTGTTCTTGTAATCACTGGCTTATTTGCTCTTCATCGGAATCCATCTTTAAAAACAGAATCCCATGGGAGCATTGTTATTAGGACTCTCTCAAAATTTTTCCCACAAAACGTGGTAATTTTTCCCTTTTAACAAAACCCAAATTCTAACGATACTTTTTAATGAAATTATTTTTATTTTGTTTTATTAAAAGAAAATCACAATAAGTTTAACTTCAGTACAAAAACCACTGTTAGCTTACATTATTATCATGAGATAATATCTGGAATTCAATTGCAACTAATAAATAAAACAAACAAAATAATATCAATAGGTACTAGATAGATTTTTTAAATCTTCAATATAAAATATTTGCGTTCATAAGTTTGTAATACCTGTTTGTTGGCTTATAACTAATAAAGTCTAAATTTTCATTCTGAAGGGATGATCTTATTACGCACAAGGCATTTTAAAACGCACACGGTTCCTTTTCTTTGTTTTTTTATCGATTACCAATGAAAATTTTATTTTGTTTCAGCTTACACATATACATAAAAAGTATTTGACAGTTTTTAAATTTTTTGTTAAGAGGCTATTTACATGAGCTCTTTTTTATTTGTAATGATAATTGTTGTAAATTGTTATAGTTTTGATGAATTTTCAGGAAAAATTGATTTCTAAATTATTGTTTTTGTTAGATTCCTGAAATTCCCACGATTTGCTGCGTTTTCGCTTTATCCCACGGAACGCTTTTCGGACATCGCGAATCCCACAAAATTCAACGTTATAATAACACTGCATGTATATTCTGAGAAAAATGCAAACAAAAACAGTTGTGAGCGGCCTCACAGCTCACAGGCAGTGTGACTGTTGCAGAATTCTGAAAAGTCGAAAGACAAACACCAATGAGAGAAAAAGGTTAATTTTTTAAGCAGAAAAGCTTATTTAGAATTTTTGAACGATTTTCAACAAGTATTGCTACACTAAACTGTATAATAGTGTTGTAAGAGGCAACTGGGCTTAAAAGGTTTTTTTTTGGCAAATTTGAAAAGTTTTTGAACTAAAAAATTGCCAAAAAATTTCAAATCTCAACTTTAGTAGCACAACGGTTACACAATAGATGTCCACTTCTGGATTGATTAATTCGAATTTGGGCCATTTTTTTTTCTAGGCTTTTATTTTATAGAACCGAACTCAAAATTGTTGAAGCCCTAAAGCTGAACATCTTTAGCACATTTTGGAAGTCATTAAAGCAACGTTCACGCCAAACATCATAGCGCCAATGGAGCGTTCAAAATAATAAAGCCTTTTCTGCTTCCGTCATACTTGAGAGTAAACATTGGCAGTGAGGAGTTTGATTTAAGCTCGTTTTTGAACCAAATGTATTTTTATATATTTAACTTGCCACTACTCAAATATTAATCAATACCAAACAAGAAATATATCCTGGGGGAGCCAACACTTTCTAAAATATCATAGCTATCAATCGGCTTTCTTTATCATCCCGAAGCTAAAGAAGCTGACCACAATTTAAATAGCATAATCAAGTTATATTTCTGTGGCAATAAAACAAAAAAAGTGTTTTTGAAATAATCGCATTTTTGTCTAAAATGGTTATTTATATTGATTGCCACAGATTTATATTATGGTTAAAAAAAAATAAATATATATAATTGGATTAACAAATACAGCATTGTGAGTTGTTTCCTCTGTTGGAGCCAATTCACACAGATTGTGGAACATTTTCCTTGTTAAGAAAATCTCTATACTCGAAATAAGCTAAAAGGGAATAAGGGATACTCTTTCTGAACAATGAAAAGGGAGTTTTTTTTTGGCGTTGGGCGTGGAAATACTTATGACGAAGCACTGGTTGGGAATGAAAGAGAAGTATGCTTTCTTACAAGGCTAGTAATCTTGATTGATTTTCAAAGATCAAGTCCTTGTGTCAAACCTCAAAAATCTACAAATTTTGGTAGTCAAAATGCCATTTTTCACTGTATTGGTATTTTTACTCAAAAAAAAAGTGTCACCGTACTGATAAGGCACCTGGAGATGTGGTGTTGTAAGTTAAAATTTAATACAAGGGTCCTTCCTCATGGAATGGTTTAAATGTGGAAGTGCTTTCCTTTCAACAAGATGTTGTAAACTTTTAATGTAAACGCAATGATACTATAAACTGACCAGCGAGATATTTTATGAATTATGATCTGTGGATATATTTACCATATGAAGAATCCATAACCCATAAGCTCGCTGACATATTAGAGTTCCAAGGGCTCAGAAAGAGATCCATAACATACGTTAAGTTAATAGTGCAGTGCTTACAGAAATGCGTCAGGAAATCATTTTGTTGTTATTTACTATATCCAAATTTGGCTTCGACTTCAACGCAGTGAAAGACCTCGCCTATGTTCCAGTAAAAGGAGACCTTAACCAACTTAGGCTGTGCAATTGGAGTCATTAATGAGAGGCTTATTAATTGTATCCCAGGTCCACCCTGGACTGCAGTTCCACCTAAGTAAGTACACAAACTTGTGCTTCTACTCAAACTCAATAGAATGTCAGACAACATTAAGGTGCTTCCGTGTCTTAAGCTAAATTACAATTTACCGATGTGTACTCAGCAATGTCGCATTGCACTAAATGATTGTAAAATTACTATCCGCTTCATTTGCAACGTCCATCTAATGAAGAAGAGGAGGAGTGTACAGAGTAATTCTCCATGTTACTATGCCGATTGCACAATTTGGGCAATTACTCTCCTAACAAAAGCCAAACACAATACTTACACAAGTTTCGATCCAATTTCGCTATATTCATATATGCAATGTAAGGGAAAAACAATAAGCTCCCAGCTGCCCTAATTTGGGGAAGCCCTGCAGGTTTAGTTCCGGGGAATGCGAGTATGAGCGCACAATTCCAAATACTCCCCGGGCATTGAGGAAGGATTCAAATATTTCGCACAAAGTGGAGTGTGAAATCTAAATACGGTGCAAAAAAAACAGAAAGGACACTCACGCCGGCCGCCACCGCCGCGCCGAACCGGTCGACCTCGTTCCACCAGTCCAGAATGACACCCACGGGGCTTATGTTGGCGGCACATAGTATAAGCACAAAGGATGTTGCCCTAATGCCGATGCCAAACGCCTCGCACCGCTGTTGCGTTGCTGCCAACAAATTAAATTACAGACTTGTTTGCTCGGTTGAATGGATGAAGTGTTGACTGACGTCTGACTGCCACTTACAGGATTATACAAGGGACGCAGTGGACTTTCTCTTATTTCTATATCCGGAGCTTTAAATAAAGAAAATTACATGATAATTCAATTTGCCAAGGAGAACAGAATGGCTGATCTGGGACAGGATAAAGTAGAAAGTACACAAACAGCGCGAATAAGTTAAATAATGTAAATTGATGGTTCTAATGAGTCCAATCGAGACGGACCTATTTCGGGGTATGTATTTAAATGTTGGATCCGGCCATATGGTTGCCTAGTCCAAGGCTCAAGGCATTTATTTGCTCAAATTTCGACGAATTCAAGTTCAATTTTAATTCAATTCGTTCGCTTTCAAGGACACGTGGACGAAGGTTCGATGGTGGGAAATGAGGAATTTTTGTTTGTTAAGCAATTAGAAAGAAAACTGGGTCTAATTGGCTGTGAACATTTCGGAGATTCTCCATTTATTTTCTCATTTGGGTTGCCCGGAAAGTGCGTGTGGTGGAGGGTTGAATGCTTTGCTGTTATAATAATAATCATTACGAATCGTCTTGATTGTTAGTGCGCGGATTGAGTTTGTTTTGTTTGAGTTTGGCTTTAGCAGAACGGCTCTTGGCGGGATTTGCCCCTGGTGCTTAATTTGAAATTGAAATGATTTTCTTTTAAGCAACTCATGCAGAACTTCTGCCGGGGCTGTCCGGAGTAAATAAAATCGCCCATCAATTTGATGGGAAATGAAATTCCTTTTAAAAGATGGAGATAGAAGCAAGCGTCGGTAATCGTACTCGTATACGTCAATCTGTTTCTAATTGAAATGAAAAGAAAGTAATTCGACGGGATTTGAACGGGAAATAAACTAAATATGTGTGTCAAGAGATGGGAATAAGGAAAGTGGAATTTTAAACACGTTCTGTTTTGGAATTTGCAAGTCTTTGCATCCGGCCCGGAAGTTTATTATGATGGTTCCTTTATTTTTGAGGGCGATGCGGTACGGGCAGCCAGGCCGCGCGTGCATGCCTCTGCAACTTATAGTTAATTCATAGGTAGCTCTCAGCTGTACACATCATACTGGTCGCTTCAAAGGGAGGTATTAATCACTTTAAAGTCCTTTTACCACTACACTACAAAAAGGGGCTTACTTTGCAGTGCATTGGACCGCTCTGTGAGTCTAAGGGTTCAAAGGATTTGGAACACGATTTATATTGCCATTTTGTGTGGAGGATGTATACCTTTATGTGGACAGCGCATGTATTTGGTTTTTGCTTGCATTCACCGCTTTACCCTTTGCTGCTTCTGCGTAAATGCACCACTGACAGCTAGTCAAGCTCACCCCATAATGTCGCAATATACTCTACGAATGAGGGTAATGGACCAATGACTTTTAAATGTGTGTGCCTCTGGAATTGGCTTGTAAGTTTCGTCTAATTTTCGAACTATGTTGCTTGTGTTCTCCATTATCACTCTTCACAGACGGACAAGGTTGATGGATATGCGTTCTATACAGCTCACATATACGCTCCCATACGCTCAAATTCAGTCCTTAAATCGATTATTCGCTATGAAGCTTTGTCCTACTTAAGATATGCTGTACTATACGTAATTGGTATTCTACATCTTAGAGAAACGCTCTTTTTGCTCAGTTTGATTTTACCTATAATTGGAAAAACCGCTTTTGAGGTAGATCCTACCTTTTTCTATTTATTATTGTTGCACACTTCAGATCGAGCCATGTTATCTTGATATGTTCTGCAGGTATCCTGAATTTCTTCAGGAACCTTTTCACACTATTTCTGGACCAAAGTCTGTTCAAGATATCCGCAAACGTTCCTTGATTGTCACTCTTAGTGACCCGACACTTGTTGAAGTGACCCGAGTCTATAGGAATATGCGGACGTCTGTAACACTTTCTCCATCGCAATGTGATCAAACAAGACGTTCGTGATCAGATGATATTTATGCTGCCTTCTAAATGTCGAGAAGAGTGAATAAGTTGTGCATTTTTTGGGGCCGTTTTTAGAGCGTTTTTTTTTCAACGAATTTCTTGAGCCTTTTTCGGGGCGTTGTTTGAGCCGTTTCTTACGATTCTTTTCAGCCACTTTGGGTACATTTTTTGAGGCATTAATGGAACGATTTTTGACGGAATTTTACGGCGTCTTTTTGAAGTTTTTTCGAGAGATTTTGGGAAGTTTTACGGAGTGTATTTAGCATTTATAACATTTTTTAGCTCTTTGCTTAAGGCATTTCTTGCATTCTAGAGCCTTTAAGGTTTTTGAGTGATAGCGTTGTTTTGACTTTTTATAGCGTTTTCCCGACATTTCTTTATCGTGTTGTATTAAGGCATTATTGGGTCGTTTTGCAAAGCATTCTTTAAACATAATTCAGTAGCGTTTTCAGGGTTTATTTTTGATTTTCAATTTTATAGACACCCCTGGAAAATAAATATAAGAAAATAATTCAAATAAGCTGTATGGATTTATAGCTGAAAGGTTCAAGTCCAGCCTCTTCTGATATTGCAGCAACCTTTCTCAAATAAGTTAGATACAACCGGAAAGTTTATGTTCTGACTGCCAATAAAAAATAATTGCTCATCCAGAAGAATGTTCCAGTCCTTCATACTACAATGGACACTTTTTCTTATGTAGACTCGAAATATTTATAATGAAGATTGAAGAGCATTTTATGCGTTCTCCGAAAGCCGCCTGTATAGTGGCTCATGCTCACTGAATAAAAAACTCTTGAGTATAAAAAACAGCCATCGCCATATGGAGGCTTTCATAATTCAGAAAGCATTTTTCGACCGTTTTTGGTAAAAACTTTTTTTGGCATTTTTTTGCAAGCATTTATGGGCTTGTTCCGCTGTAAGGAAGCACACTTTTGTTTAAAGAACGCTTATAACAAACAACAAAGCGCGTCTTACTTTCCATATGGTGACGAGTACGACTCCGGGACGGCCTTTCATTAAAATTGCTTATAGTCTTATGGACAATAGATTTTTTGTTTTGGCTGCTTTCTTGAATGCTTAACAAACTTTTTTTTGGGGTGTCGTCGGACATTTTTCGATACGTTTCCTACAGAGTTTATCAGGGCGTTGTTTGGGCAGTTTCTAAATGCCTTTTGCGGCGTTTTCGTGGCAAGTATTGGGTTCATTTGCGGAGAGTTATTTTTAAAGCACTTTTTGTGGGAGTTGTTTATCGTTTTTTGGACATTTTCCCGTTTTTTTTTATGGTATATCTTGCATCATTTTTAATGCTTAAGTTAACAGCGTTTTTTTAACACTTGTTTTTTTTTTTGTTTGTGGTTTGTTTATGTTTTTTTGGGGGTTCTTAAGATTCAACTTTATCTGGAACAGGAAAGAATTAGCATAGTCTAAATATTTCAATTTTATCAGACGGATCTAATTTTTCATATTTTGATTATAAATACGTCTCCGGGATAGCGTATTCTTTCGACATTTAGTTTTTAAGTGGTACCATGCCAAGATTTTTTCTTGGCGTCTTGGCGTATTTTGAAGGCGTCTTTCGATGCGTTGTAAGGGTCGGTTTTCACCGTTTATTTTTTAGCATTTTAATGTATTTTTAAGTGGAAGACTTAAAGGCCTTTGAAAAAGTTTTTTTTTATATAATTTTTTGGGTGCGTTTGCAACGTTTTTATGGCTTTTTTAAAGTAATCCTTTAAGGCGTTTTTAGGAGTGAATTGTTCGGTTTATGAAAGCGTCTTAAGGGCTGTTATTTTATCTTTATAACGCACATTTTTTTGCTTACGGACATGTGTTTATCCATAATCAATTTTAAAACACGTTTAAGAAAGTGGTTTCAAAGAAAATTTATTTTCTGCTCCTTCCTAGAAACCAATACCGTCTATTCCGAAACATTCAAACAAATAAATGTGCCCTCCTTGTAGTTATTTTTTATTATTAAATTATTAAATTAAGAAATGTTCTGTTTTTTAAATCTTTGCAAAGCAGCAGAAACTAATCAGTTACTGTATTGATAGGTACTGAAAACCTCGAATTTGAAAAAAATAAAAATAATATCGCCGGCAAATCCCTTAGTCACAACGCAATTAAAGTACACGATTTCCTGCAAACGCTTGTTTGTGAATCTTCAAATTGATAATAGTGAAAATCCAATCCCGATAGCATTTCCGTTCTATTTTCATTGCCCCACATATCCTCTGAAGCCCATCTGATTGCTATCCCACAGAAAAATACCACCACCTCTTCGAAAACACAAACTGAACGCACGAACAACTCATCACATGTGCGTATGTGGCGAAAGAATTCAACTGTCACAATGTTGCAGGGACGATCCTTTTATGTAATTTGTTGATTTTAATTTCGCTTCACTTATAGTTATCCCTTTTACATTTTCAATATTATTTTTTGTGTGTTTTAGGGACATCTATCCTGTCAAATCATTTGACATATTTACCGGGCGTCCCCTCTACCAACAAACAATATGTAATTTATATCAAATAAACCACATCTGGGGGTTATTAGTTTTCCGTATTGGTTTGGTATACGAGAAACGCACACGCAGATTCAATAGCAATTCCTTGCCATGTCCTAGAAGGAGATATATTTTCAGAAAATATATTTCTACGTATAAGTTCTATTTCTATTTTTCAATGGAAACACGAAACGGATGTGGTAAGGATGACATATGGGGGCATTGCGCATATACACAAATAAGAATGGTGAAATTTCAAACTGATTTGTTTTGCTTTCAAAATCTTTAAGGACGAAGCATATTTTTTTGAAATTTTAGATGTAAGGAATAAATTGAGGCATTTGTGGGAAGCACTCAAATGCTGATGCAATTGCTAATTGAGTTAATGAACTGGAATTTGGAAACATTTTACAAAAACATTGCTGTGGCAGAGAGCTCTTGGGGCGATGACATTATGTGGAGCATCGGATTATCTAATAGAGATCTCTCCTAACAAATTTTGGTATACATCCTTTGACTGGATTTCAACCCTGAAATGGAGCCATCAAATGTAATGCACATATAGGTGCGGTGCAGGCAGGTGCGACAGATGCAGACAGATTCAGGGGAAAGTTGTTTTAATTCTTAATTATACAGGATGCCTCAATCAAAACTAAAATCTGAATAATTAACCTCAATTTTTGAACCTTCTTGGAGAAATTAAAAAAAAACATTTTGACATCACAACTGCCAGAGGTTTTCTCTCTACCACTAGAACCTACAGAAAACTCATCTCAATTATTAAACATCACTAAAACTATTCACAGCCACAGTGCGGTTGCTTCCAAGTTTAACTCAATTAAATCCCAAGCCTTGAAACGCTACTTTAGTTAGAGAAAATCAGCAACAAATTAGAAAAATATTCTTATGATTCCACCTCAGCAAATCCACTATTGGCAGGCATTTCCACACTTTCCATAGACACTACTTTGCATCTGATGTTGCATTTCATCGTGATGCACTGTGTGTGCGCCTAAGGTGACAATGCCTCAGAGGGTTGCTTATTCTGCACGTGATAGTTCAAAGAGAAATTGAATACTGGATCAATTTACATGAGAGGGCACATCAGCAGGTGGGACTATTATGTCAAAACTGATGGTATCCAACAGCAATAGGAACCAACCCGCACACCTAATAGCCAATATCGATGGTGATGAAAGAAAAAGGACGCAAGCATACCTAGTAGGAAACGGTAATGTAATTGGATTTGCCGGTTCGCGGTTTTCTTTACTCTCATCTCCCCCTACACAAACGAACAAACAGAATGCAATTGACTACTAATGGGAAAGGTAATTGATGCCAGTGGTATTTTCATTCCCTCGGCTGAATGTGGGTAGAAGTAGTTGTAAGTGTGTAGGCAATATAGTGGCAAAGCATTTGTGTGTGTTCGATTGGCAAAAATCATGATGCCCCAAATACCGCATAAAAGATATTTGGGGAATTTAATTTTCAAAACATCAGTGTGGTGAAAACGAAAGGAGGATAGCACAGGCAGGACTGGGACTGGGACTGGGATTGGGACATCGACGATTACGACGCCGACGACTGCAGGATACCAAGGTGTGTGTGTTCATTCATCATCATTTTCGGAATTCGAAATTGGAATTGAGATAGTATGAAATTGGAGATGAATTTGTGTGGCGTGGAACATCTGTATCTGCCAAAAATGCGATCACGAACGTTCGTTTGTTTTGGGGTGGGGGTAGGTGTACGAAATTGGAGTTGCGGGTGCTATGTGTTACGTGTCTGTGGGATTAAGTGTTTGCATTTGCCTACGTGTGGTCAGTAAGTCGCACGGTATATTTGAATATTGAAGAAATTCTCAATCCATCGTAGAATTTATATAAATATTTCGATAGTGTTCGGCAAAGATATATGATATGTCTCCACTTATTGGTAGGAAAGGATTTTGGGGGAGTTATGGATTATTTGAAATTGGCAAAGTAAATGAAAATAGTCAATCTCGAACACTCAATCTTGAGATATCTTCTAGTGAACTTAATGCAATCAGTCTCTACTGCCCTGTGATTACATTCGTCTTCATTTTAGAAAGTAAATTTTCTATATTTGTTTTAGAGAATAAAATGGTCTGCCCAAGGAAATCTGGAGCAGAAGCCTACACAGATCAGCGGATTGTCTGCTTGTGTTTGCAGCGTATCATTTAAAAATTCGCATTTAAAACATGTCGGCGCAGTTTTCGTGGCATGAGAGTCAACCGTAGATCTACAAGAGCGACGATAGGCAAATCTCGCTACTTCATCAAACTTGGCAAGAGAAAAACACGTAACCTCTTATAGTCGAAAAGGGTTTGAGGCGAGCACCGTCCTTGAAGCCATTGTATAAAGCTTAGTGGTACGATTCTTTAAAAAGTTCGTTTTTACTATGTATCTACTTCTTTGACGATATTGGGGACATTATCAGGAATATGCGACGAGCCCCGTTTGTAAATAATTAAAAAAAAAAAAAGGGAAGATGGGTCCGCAATCTGCATGCAAAATAAGACAAGAGAAGTTCATATTTTGTCACTGAAAACGATCCCTCAACTGGGTCCCACCATATCCTTTTTCTTTCTTAAAGGAGAATATGAAGTGCGCCATCAAGTGCCTGGCTGAGTGTTACTCACTCGGGCTACGATCTTTGCATTACATTAATTTTTGTTTAATGAGTCTTATACATTTTTTCCTGGACCTATTGTTGAATTCAAGCGGGTTTCCTTCAGTTCTCCTAAAAGAGTACATTTTCAGCTTTCTCTCTCCATTTGTTCCAAGTACTATATCGAGGACAGAAGCAATTTCGTTCCACTTGCCACTACTCGATATCGTTTTGTTTATAGCTTCTTCCGAAGAGAAGTTGCCTACCTGCGACTGTAGAATGGTTCTCTGTGCTTTCCATCTGGTATACTGTAGAAAAATAAGTGATAAGCATTCTCCTCCGGAGAGTGGAAATATTTCTTCAGGCTGTGCTCCCTCCTTTTTCAATTTTTTATAGTAACCATGATCGATTGAGAGCTGATTAAGAACGGAAAAGTTCCCGCTCGTTTTTATCGAGCTGCAGAGAACATGTCTTGTGAGCTGCTTTGCATCGGTAGTTACACTTTTGGTTCGGTCTTGTTCTCGTAGACTTACTTTCGGGTGTCACTTCCACCATGACAGCCGATTCCGAAACTTTTCACTTGAAACTTGCAACTCGAAGGTTCCCTACTCTCGGTAGATGTTTGTTTCCTTTACTTTTCTTCCCTGACTATGTCGTACAAGGACTCTCAGATCACTTTAATAATTGTTTTTCTTCTTTGACTAGGTATCGTAGGTTTTAAATACATTTGTAGAGAATGAACTAGAGCCTAATTATTTTTTAAAAATATACCTGTTCAGGTGACAGAATCATGATATTCATCATCTGCACTAGTGGACCATTCTTACTTGTATCGTGACCTTATAACAGAGTTCATACAAAAGCCAACAAGTGTCCTCGTACCACAATTCTTAATAAAACCCAACAAATATTGGCAGCAAATTTCAACCACCTTTAGTGGGTGGTATTGTTTGACTTAGATGTAAATCTAAAGTGCCCTTAAAAATAGAATCTCTACATGTTTCACGCCTTCTGTGGGAATCCTCGAAACAACGTAATCATATAGCATCTTTCAAGTCACTCTCATGATTAAAATGAAGCAAAAACATCATCATCAGACTATAGAACAAAAGAAACCATATATGACACTCTCCAACCAACACACTCACCCCGGAGATGCTCTTACTCGGATAGAATTAATAGAATAGTCCTTATGAAAAATCAAGCTAGACTGTAACATCCTTGTTTATGGCCACTCATTGCTAAAGACTCTCGTACTCACATGAATCCTCAACAAGGCTAAGAAACGCCATACTCCCACGTCCCACTAATTATTACGCTGAAGGGGAATATCTGCTACAATGGCTATAATTATGGTGTTACACTAAAACGCCTCAAACACTTGCTCGATCTAGCACCCAAATTGGATAGAAGAAAATAACTCGGAAAAGAGAACAAAAAAAATATACGAAACAAATTGCTTCTGGCTTTGGTTATAGTTGGTGCATAAAACTAAAGGATACAGACAAATCCTTCAAGTTGAGGACAACTATGATGACTGTACTCTGAGGTTTGAATGATGACGAGAGCTAATTTCTTATCCCATTTCATTTCTTTCAACTTTTTCTTTTGGTTTTTCAGTTTGAAACTGTTGACGGTGACAGTAAGAAGGAATAAAATGTAAAATTAAATAAAAAGATAGCTGGGAAAAATTTGCAATTTCGAGAAAGTAAAACAGAAACATGACAAGAATTACAAAATCAAAAAAAAAATAATATGGACAAATATCACATACATGCAAAGTAACTTTGAGTTGCTTTGGGCACACCAAACGGATGGGGACGGTATGGCGGAGTTTATATAGGAACTCACAATGAAGTGCGTTTTCTCGGAAATTCTTATTTGTGGGTACATCAGTTTAGCGTTGAATCATTTACCACATTCACGCTAACACGAAACACGTATCTTTAGATTTATAAAATCGATCATACTGGTTAACGCAACGCTGTAAAATATGCGCAGCATCTTTCAGTTTGGTCATAGAACCTTCAAATTATTTAAAAATGTATTTCGTAATTAGTGTGTTGGACAACTAAGCGAGGCGTCCCAGGTTCGAAATTGTATATCGCTTCATTCGTCTCAAAAATAAAAACTCGCACACAAGACGAATGGTTGTGAGAAGCTAGGCCTAGGGTCCCTACGGATCTGTTGCGCCAACTATTTTTTTATTTTTTTTTTTTTTTCGTCATCCAGTAGTGAGTGCTATTTGACTTCCTGAAATAAACCAATCACACAATTACACATGGCACTTCAAGGGGCAAGCCATAACATCTGCATTGCACAAGAGTCATCCAACTAAAGCCGATGTGCGAATTTATTCCGTTTCAATTGTTTGACAGAACTTGAGTGGGTTTTCATCGATCTAGCTTAAAACAAAATGCTCTCACAATTTATAGAAAATACTGATTTTTAATTAGAAGGCTTGAATTTTTTATTGATTCATAGAGTATACAGATTCGTGGGTTTTCTGAACCCCAAATGTCACAATAAATAAGCCATCACGATGAAAATGAGCCTCATCACTGACGATGATTTTGTTCGAAAAAAGGAACCTTATTTTTAAAATATTGCTCAACAATGAAAATGGGATGCTCTTTCGTATAGCGCTCCACTTTTACTAACCCCGAACTGTCAGCCCTTACATTGTTATCTTTTTTTCCGTTGGCATCACTGTACTCTTAAATGACGCAAAATTCAAATTTTGCGTGAATTATGGCACACCCTTTATTTAAAGCACCTATAAATCACTAGCTAAATCCGCCTGTCTTCGTCCCTGTCTAGAAACGTTTTTTGCTTAGACATGATCTTGTTTATCATTTTCTTACAAAAGACTTGACTTTCGTTTCGTATTTCGCACAAAGAGTCTTTTTTTGGACAATGACCTACATTATACAAACATTACAACTTCAGCTCTTCTAAGTCTTCAATAAATGACAATTGCAATGTTTCTTTTTGAATGGGAAATGCCCTTTGTCCATTTCTGCAAATACTTTTCAAATTAATTCCAATAGGCAATATATGACTGTTTATCAAATTTAAAGGTTAAGTGTCAGGATATTGTGTTTTAAATAAATTCTTGTATATGCGGACTTCTTCCAATCCGATGAATTATATACCGAGTGAAAGGTGAACGTTTCTAGGTAAATTTTCACGTGCTTTGTTTTATAGGTATAGATATTAGCGAAATACCGAGTTGATAATTGACTGCATAGAATGCGCTTTTGAATTTCGTGACTGAAGAAAATCCCTTGTATTTCATGAATACGGTTCTCAATTAAGTGAAAGAGGATTGCAATAGGATAGAGGACACGCTTAAATTTAAAAAATTAAATTAAACAGAAGCAAATGACGCGTTAACGACTCAATAAAACAAAGACAAAAACTAATTGTTTTGCAATTTCTGACTTAAATTGAATGATTTTTATTTCTTCCTTTTCAGGAACATTTTACAAACCCAAATGACGTTTCTGACATCGGACAGTGGTCTGTTTAGAGGCATTTATTTTCGTATTTAAATTTTCTTATAAATTTTCTTAAAAAAAACAAAAAGTGACAGGTTGTAGGTCCTATCCTTTCACTCTAAAAATTAAAACTCAGGAAAATGAGCTGTTATGAGAATTCAGCGGTTAGATTCTGTAACATGAAATCCTTCAATCGTTTTCAAATGCAAAAACGAAAAACGTTTTCGTTTCGTGCAAATGGAGAACACAGCAGCTTTTTACGTTTCAAATTTGTATCGACTGGTATTAGTATAAACCGCTTATGCAGTTTTTACACTTACAAAAGAGGTGTTAAAACGATACACTCTGTTAAGCACATTTAATAAAGGGTTTATTCGTTAAACCTGGGGGCAGATTCGGTATATTAATAATCGTCGGGACGATATCGTTTTTGAAATTTTGATGACCATAAGAAGTTATATTCTGCCCGAATTTGTTTAATTATCGTCAGCTTTCATTACATTTGTGGAAAATTAACTCGATTAAGGTCTCTAACTTGTAATTTTGGCATTTAGTGGCTACTTTTGGAGGTCTATCGTTTCGACGATAATCGTCTGAAATATTAACGAATGAGTGTTTTTTTTTTAATTTAAAATAAAAAAAATGAAATGAATTTGGATGGTGGAAATTTTATTATGGCCTGAAAGAACAGTGTCTCTGATATTTACTTTGGAACTTGATTTCGTGTTGCGCCTATGATTCATTCTGAAGGTCCAATTTTGAAATACTGCTTCCAGCATTGCGACTGGTATTTGCTGATTGCTGACTTATCGGCAAAGACTTTTGACTTCACATTACCTCAAAGAAAATTGTCTGTAAAACACCACAAGACCTATATGGCGTGTTGACAGGTCCGAAAAACGAAAAAAGCTGTTCATCAAAGTTATTTCCCGATTAAGATTTATTTTTTGACAGAACGCTCTTTTTCGTAAGACAGCTGAGCAGTTTATAGACGTTGTTGAAGTGTGAGTCTTTCCATGATAATTTATCAAATGATTCTGAAATCTGAATAAGAACAACGCGTGATCTGTCAAAAGTAAAAAAACCTACTAAAAAAACAACCTCAATGATTTACCCTAGTTTGCACTGCGTTATAGCTATGTGTCTGCAATATGGTGATGCTGCTTCTGGCCAAAACAATTAATTCTAAATATAAGCAACGAATGCGAAGTACATTCTAAATACTACAAAATAAATAAGGTAATTGAAATCCATACCTACACGATTAAGGGCGCTGCCCATAAAATCCGCCGCATCCGTCGAGGCAACATATTCGACTGACAGATTAATAGAATACGCAGCAGTTTATGGAAGGAGGCCCATAAGCAGCGCACGTGCCGGATATGATGAAAAAAGTTAGCAAGTAGTACTTTTCTGTCCGTTGACAGTTGGCACAGCGTGAGAGGAAGCACTTTCATTGGTGGGAATTGAGAGAATGACAGAAATTGTCATCGGCTGTATCGGATTCTAAAGGACTGCTCGTTCCGTCGAATATACTGAAAGGTGTTTGTCCGGAACAGATTTAGAAACTGATGCACGCAATTGCCTCCACTTCGCATAGTTTTATTGCCAAATAAAGCGATTGAAAGATTTTTTTATTTATAACTGCTCCTCAGAAACAGAGAACTAATCCGATTTCTGAACAGAAAGTATTTCACGAGCACCATCAGCTCCTAGCATTGGAAAACCTGCGCCGATTGGAAAGAATTTCTTATTGAATATCTTCGAATAGGAAACAGGAAACGGAATAAGTTTTACATAAAATAAATTCTCGCTTTCGCATTGTTTTTTTTTCTCGTTTTTTTTTTTTTTTTTGAAAAGCAGAAGCGAAAGTGGTTTCAGTTATTTTTCTGTAGAAAATATCTCAGACCTATCTATTTCTAACCTTGTAAAAAAACTGCGCGTGAACATTTTACCATTGATCACATTATTCTCATCTTCGAAAAATTTCAGTTGTGCTAAAGACGTTCTCCACTATATTCAAGGTTAAGGTTCAATATTATTATTATCGACTAAAATTTCAGTGTTATTTGAATTTTCAAGCGCATTTTGAAGTCCACTTTTAACCATTCCAAAGTAGACTTTCCTGGACAAAATTTTTCTAGAAACGCCTAACGGAAATAGGTCTACTCCACCCCATGGTTTTAATAATTTCCTCCGTACCATTTAAGGGAATCGAATTATTCCTCATCGAATCACAACACCCTTCGAATGCTGCTCTATAATAACGGCGACGGACAAAACTTATTATTTCCCGATAGACAACAATTATAAATATTGTTGAAAGGCAACGACATCCCTGATTGCTGGCACAGACTGGGTGTCCTCTTCCAATGCCGTTGGAAATTAGAAAACCATATTTTATTGGTGCAAAAGTGTAGCACATCTGTTCCTGATTCTCAGCTTAAGTGGAAATGGAAATATTGCTTCAACATTTCTTCATGAATAATCATCAAATAGCGAAACGAGGAGAAAACATGAGCGCCATCAACACTGCGCTCTGGTTTGATTTGTTTTTCATCCCGCGCTTGTTGTACCTTCTGGGTAGACGAGCCACTCGCAAGGAAACTATCATCGCAAACCGAAATCTAGAACGGAAAACATTTAAATTTTCGAAGCATAATTCAATTGTTTTTGTTTCTCGATTTGCGTTTTTCCTTTGATTCACTTTCGGGCGCTGGATGCTAACCATAGCGCACATTGTTTGCGGTTGTATGGTCTCGGTGGTGGTGGCACTGACTGACGGTCCTTCGAAGGCTGCTCGCACAAAATAAAAGGGGTGGTAGGTTAGTGTAGGTAAGTTGAGCAAAACGTTTTTGACCCCTGAAGGGGTGAGCTGAGAAGAATACACAAAAAACGTTACGAGAACAGAGGAGGGTCACCTCATGGATAGCCAAATGGCAGCATGCATAACTTTTGTGACAGGGGGAGGCGCGGTATAGGAGGTTGGATCCAATCGAATTTTTCCGTGCTCCTTGGACTGGCGCATGCTATACTTTTTTGGTAGGCATCCAAACACAGCGACTCCAAGGATCAATAAATAAAACATGAAACGTTGAAGTATAGTAGACCTGGAGGACCACTGTCGGCCGGCATACTCAATGTTTAGATCGGCTTTACCCATGTCAAAGTTTTCAATGCATGAGCTTTAACATACCAGCAGCGATTGAAGGACAAAGTGGGGACATGGGGCCGGTGTCGTACGCTAGTAAAACATATTTGAAAAATCCTTTATTTGAGATCCGCAAACGCAAACCCGGAGCCATAGAGCCCCCCAAAGTCTATAATGTGTCATACATTTAACATAAATTTATGAGCTCGAATGAAATTAAAATCATGTGAAGAGTGTGTGTAGAAAGTGGGTGAAGAGGGGCTTTAGGATTGTCGAACCAAAGAAAAGTGTCGTCCTTCTTTCGTTTCGGGGATGGTCTTTTTTTCTTAAACTTTTCCTGTTTGTAAAGTTTTCTGGCAATTTTAAGACGAAAACTGTCCCAGCGAACTGGGTTTGTATATTGTAACCATTTGCCTGACGGTCCTGTGTCCTCGACGGTATGGCTCGGGTGCAGACTTCCTTCTATACCGTTCAGTTCGTGATTTTTATTTTGGTTGTGTTGATGGCGTGGGCGGGAGTGTGTGCATGTGTGTGTAGGAGTTAAGAGATGTCCTTGTTTATGTAAGCAAATCGTTTTTTGAATTTGTTTTTCGATTTTGAAATACAGCAGAGGGAAGTCATTAATATTCAAATATCTGAAGTAAAACGGCAAATGGTAGAAGAAGGATAAAAGGATGATATAACTTTTTGCAGAGAATTTCGATTTATAAATCAAGATAGCAAGGAATATACTTTTGCCATATGAGAAAAGAGAGATATACGAATTATAATTACGAAATTGGTTTGTGCACGAAATAGTGGCGATAAAGTTTCGAATCATCTGTGGACATGATTTGAATAAAGTCTGCGGGTTGAATGGCATTATTGTACATGTCCTGGAGAAATGGAATAGAGAAATGTGAATCTGTAATCTGTAAGCAATTACATTTGTGTCTGTCATCAAATTTGCAAATTTATCGAACATGGAAAAAGGCAATAGTAGGGTGACAATCTTATCTGCATAAAAACAACAATAGATTTACAGAAACAGAAAAACCATCTTTTAAGGCATTGGCCGGTAATGTTTCACGTGACGTATGGGAAATGGATGATAGAGTTGTCATTTATGTGACAAAAGGAAAATTATGGATCGTAGCAGCTTGCGCCATATTAATTTAAAACATAACTTGTTTCGATAAAAATGTGGTCCCAGTGGCTCCAGATTGAGGGAAAAAGCTCCAATTTTGGCGCTTTTTCTATGAAGAAGGTTAAGCTTTCACCAAGGGAAAAAATCTAAAATCTCCTTGAAATTTAAATTGCTTTTAAGTGATATTTTAACGCATTTCAATTACAAATAAATTTCAAAGTTTACGCAGAAAGAAATGTTCACACTAAATATGAACGAAAACAGCCCGTCGAAGGTCTACGTAAGAATTTTTGTGATTTAATTTATTTTCATTTCTTAATTAGGTTTGTATTTTCATTTTAGGGTTTTAGCTAACTGATCCTTGCATAATAATCGTGGTGACGCTCATTTCTTCTGTGTTTACACAATTTGTATATTTTTATTTTCTATCCTGTTAATAAAGACAGTCATAAAACGACTTAATTTTTTTTGATTTGTTCATATAAAGAACAATAAAGTGTATACATGAAGCTGTGCATGATCTGTTGTTTTAGCAGACGCGAAGCTTCATGTAACCGCTGAGACCACTTCCTTTTGGCGGTTGTTGAAGAGGTTTCATAATTTAGAAATAAAAATGTTTCATAAAAGTTGATTGATTTTTTTTTTATCCCATAACACGCGCTCAGAAAAACCGCACCACTATACCGAACTACAAGTTTGAAAGAACTCTGACACATAACTACAGCTCCAGCGCCACTTTAAAGGTAAAAATGATAAGGCCTCGAGAACTCTTCTCAATATAAAAAAAAAAACTTTGTCCTCCGAAATTGAGATGATCTATCAAGCCTCAAAATTGGAGGTCAATAACAACGCAGTATGTTGAATTTGAGCCTAAATGCCATAATTATTTAGACGGTCACAAAGGTAGTCAGATCTTGTTTGTTTTAAACGTAATAATTTAAACCGCTATTTATTTTTAAAGTCGCTCATCCTCATATTTTATGCCTGACATGATTTCTTTTACCTTCCTCGGTGTAGTACATAAAAGAAAATAAAGTTTTGCTAACTACTGAATTTGCGAACTTAAACTGAAAAAAGTAAGTAGCTGTATTCCGAACAATTGAAAAAAAAACGTCAAATGGGGAAAGTTTGGTAGAAAATTAAAATAAAGGGGTGTGGCCACTTTTCGTCCAAAAAGACGTTCAAAACGCTATTTCTCGATACTTAGTGGAAAAAAAAGCGTGATTGGAGACTAGAAGCAAATATATTTAACATTTTTGAAATGTTATTATTGACAACGTTGGCCTTGAAATTGAAATTTGGGAAATGAAATATGTAATTTTGACTGCTGGACGCATTCTACGAAAAGGGGAGTTTGTAGCTCACTTACAAAAAAAAACATTTAAAAAGTTATTTCTCGGAGATTTAATACGAACAATTAGGCACGAGCAAAACCACTTAGTAACTTTTGACAAAATAACTCGATAGCCAAATACCGCCTTATGCTAACATACAGCATATTTTTAGATAGATAGATAAAGGGTGTTTAGGGGTATAGAACTTTGAAATAGAATAAAACAAAGATGATTTTTTTAAATTGACATGCAGTTTACTTTATTATTTGTGGCCGCGGCAAATGTTGTCCTCCAAGTGGTCAATCGTTTCGGGCTTATCGGCGTAGACTAGCAACTTTACATATCCCCACAGAAAATAGTCAAGCGGTCTTGGAGGCCAATTCACGGGTCCGCACCGTGAAATTCTGACGATACTAAACGTTTCCTTCAATAATCAATTGTAGCACGAGCTGTGTGACATGTTGAGCTGCCTTATTGAAACCACAGCTTCTGCACATCATGGTTATTCAATTGATGAACGAAAAGGTCAGTAATCATGGCTCTATAGCGGTCACCATTGACTGTAACGTTCTGGCCAGCATCGTTTTTAAAGAAGTACGCCACCAACCCATAAATCACACCAAAGAGAGAGGATGTAACGGTGTCTCTACATCCTGCATATTAACATTTAGAGTAAACGTGGTGCGAAAACGTTCCATAGTTAATAGAATTAATTGCTCTGATGGACGATTATGAAGACCGTAAAATTGACGTAGTGCGCGATACGTATTTCGAAAAGAACCATGATTTTCAAAATAAATTTGCACAATTTGGATGCGTTGTTCAGGCGTCAGTCTATTCATGTTGAAATACCAAACCAAACTAAAAATAAATCACTTGACAGATGACAGCTGACAAAATGGCCGCCAGTTTAAATAGTGTTGCCAACTTAAAGTTCTATAGCTCTAAAAAATAACACCCTTTATATAGTTTATTGCTACTAGGTAGTTAATTGAAGTGTTTTAGACCAAAAGGCATTCTTTATTCTGTCATCTGACTAAGCTGGCTATTACTCTGAATTAATACACACAAAAAATCGGTTTAAGCGAGCCACACCGACCATACGTACCCTCAATTTTTGTCTCAGATATAATTTTTCAGCTGTTTTATACAGATCCGCAAAACATACTTATTGACATCACGAACTCATTTACTAAGGACTCGTTATATAGTATACAAAAAATATAAAATGAACGAGAAAGTTACATTCGACTCAGTCGTTGCCACTTGCAAAGTTTTCTTAATTTTAATTAAATTTAAATTGATCGAAAGCCTCTTAGTTCTTAAGTGCCTTTACTGACTACTGACTGACTTGGATATTGCTGTAATACTTGAAATATTACCTCCATTGATACGCCAATACGTCGGTTGCTGCTAACAGTGACTACACCATTTCTCGTAATATTACGTTTATGGGGAAGCCATTGACAGGCAGTACCTGTAAGCTGATGAAGAACGAAGTTTATTGAGTGTTTCATTGTTTTTAAGTTGAAGCAATATTACCCAGACTCTTAACAGTATGATTTTGTTCTCACTTTTTATATATATCTTAACCTCGCCGATGGCCCTTAAAGTTTGAATTTATTACGACAGTTTTATTTGAAAAAGTCGCGCTTGGTAATTTGCTTTCGAGTTTCGCACAGCAATATGTTTCATGTAATAATTCAATTTATTCCCTTACTTAAATGTATTGGTTCCACCAAAAACTAACCACGGAAATTCTTTCATTTTTTATTATTAATATTTCTGATCTGCCTCTAAATTTCGATGAATTTCAGATGTGTATTTGCTAGCTCCATACAATCCATAATTTGTTCAGTTATTTCGCTGAATTAAATTGCTAGCTAGAAAGTGACCGACTTTGGTCACATTTAATAGAATTTGTTCATATAGGTCAATGCGTAAATGTGACTGATTTTGACAATGTTTCTCTTGCCATAATTGTTTTATCATACATTTAGCTAAAATCTAAATTTACTTAAAAGTGCTCAATTGCGCATATAAAATCGCCAAATAATTATTCATAAATTTGTATTATAAGTGTAGAAGGGACAGTACCTTTCTTATTATTAATGCACCCGAGTAACTATGCCTTATGCATAATTTTACTATACCCATACATTCCCAAGTACATATATGTAGTTTAGAATTGTGAAATAGAGCGGAATTGACTTAGAAGAGTGTATGCTTGCATGGTCGATCTAATTTATACCGTAGTTCTAGTTGCAATCAATATTTAGTGTGAAAATGTTCCACATACGCCCCGATTTATTCGACCTGAAAGTTCTATTAATTATTTATAAATCCTGAACATTTTTTTTTGTTTTTCTGTTTGAAGGCTTTTCATTACACTTGAAATATAATGCTTTTTGAAAGGAATATTAATGATGCAGTCCGTTACCTTAGGATAGAATATAATTAGATACTTGATGTAGGTGAATACTTGATATATTCTCCTGAATACCCACCAACAAAATGTCAGATTAATGAAATTCGTTGGAATTTATTGGTAATTTAAGTGAAATGCGAAAACAAAATTAATATGTGATGGCGATAAAGCTTTCTTATTCTAGGAATGATATAAAGACGTATTGTTAATAGTTAATTGTATTTATTAAAATTTTTCACTCGCGGGCAATTTCGTAGGATTAATTACACACAAATTTCTCGAAACCATTGGGTGCAAACTAATATTCTTTTGTACTCTCATAAGGGTATTTTTTATATCATTATAGCATTGAAAAAAAAATTATACAATACAACAGACTTAAAAACAGGCTGTGGGTTTTGATTGACATATATACATAAACCCATAGCTAAGAGAGATCCATATTGCCTCTGTGGCTCAGTCGAATAACCATGTAAACCATGAAACCTGGTGAGTGTACCCTTAGCGATCGTTGCCACTCATACACCACCTGAAGGTCGAAATCGCCATAAAACTGACTGTCCGCAATCACTGCTATTTACACACGAATTCCCAAAACCGTTTGACTGTAAAAATAAAGATAAAGGGCCTAATTTATGTGGCAGTATTCAGCTTCACCACTGTTGCGATATTTAACAAAATAACAACTCTTAAGCCGGCATGAGATAAGAATTTAATTCTCAAAATATTTCGTAAACCGAAAAGCTAGCAAACAAAATTAATTCCAAAACTACTTCCTTCCCTCCTCCTTTCATCGCATCCTTAAAGAAGTCCGTTTCGGTAGCAGTCGATTTTCTTCTGGATCCTTTAGAAAACTTTTAATCTGCCACCGAGTGCTGCTTCCTCTGCAGTGATGAGCAAAGAATAAGCAAACATCTGTTCCCATTTGCAGATGGTCCATAGCGCAATGATTTATGTGCCACCGTGATTATTCTGAATGAGGAACCTTATCAAGTCACGTTGGCGCCTCTCTACAGCCCTTAAGCTTGCCTCTATACAATGCGATCGCGATAACAAGCCAACCAGTAGAGCAGGGGAGCTCATCCCTCGTCAAAGATTAGCAATCATCGAACAGCAAAAAGACTCTCCAACAGATACATATATTTATATACAGACACAATTACTAAAAAAAAAAAAACTTGCAAGGATTTAGATTTATTGATTTATGGCATCGATGGTCGAGGTAGGTTATATCTATACAATACAAGGGGAATGCGACTTTTTACCGCTTGTTTTATGCCGCCCTAATGCTCTATCTGGATAATTGTTGCAATTAATCACTCACCCCTCGAGCAGTGAACACAGGAAACAAAACTAACACCGGCAGCAATCAAAGCTTAAAGGGTATAAATCTCATCAGATTAACATTCACTACGACGATAGTATAGGACCCCGAAAATGGGACACCATTCATCTTGCCTTCTCGCTCCTCTGTCTGTGTGTCACTAGTCGCGAGGCACAGATCCTGTCCTGGCTCTCTAAATGTGAGAAATCTCTAACAATGTTACGAATAATTATGACTTTTATCATCGTGCAGCATAGGTTCCCTCCGGGTTAACGGTAGGTAATTCAGCAGCATTCAGCAAATGACGAAGAGCGAAGAACGCTTTGCGAAAAGTACGACAAGGCTGTGTAGTCAGCGACGACGACAAGTCAACATAAATTTCAAGGCAACTCAACTAAAAAGCCATTTGTATCCCTGCACACCTCCACACGACATCGTGCGCGTTGCAAAAATAAAAGGGACCAAGATGAAATGAGATGACCTTGTTTTATTGAAGTAGTAAAGGCTTTCAGTTGATGCCTTTTTTCCTGCCCTAACACATTCTTTTTGTATCTCTGTTGGTGGTTGGCGAGAGATATCCTGGTTTGATAAATGACACATTATTCGTATTTACGGACATGGAGGCGGCTAGGGGAGAGAGGATATACAATTTATGCCACTTTTTTTTTTCTCTTTCTATTGTATACAAAGGGCATTGCAGACGAAGCGTGCTTGACGGAAATAAAGGTTTTGGCTTTTGTTTCCGTTACGTTGGGGTTGGTATTGCGATGAAAGATGATGATTGGAATGGGATGGTCACCGGGGCCAAACATCGGAGGTGTGCCATTTGTTTGTGTAGTATCATTTGATGTCCTTTTCTTGCCTCGGTTGGATTTAAATTTTTAACGTTTGTGTTTTATTTTTTTTTTTATCGACGGTTCCTGCAGAGCGCCAACCAGCAGGGACATAAAAAGGCACGCAACTGCGGAAGCGTAAAATTATGGTTGAGCTTCACTTTGGATGGTGATCCGTGTATTAATGTATATCCTCTAAAATGGAATAAAAGAACAGCAAAACACTCTAAAAGCACAAAAGAAATCGGATGGACCACAAAAATCAGAATATATGAAATAAATATAAACGAAACCTGAATAAATTAAGTATTCAAACAGGCGGGTAATGCTGGTGGCGAAATTATTCAATTAATAATGGGAATGGTGGAGAGATTATAAATTTTATTAAATTGGGTGCCTTTGCTCATTTGTTTCAAAATGTGAGTAATTTCAATTAATCTTTGTCAATCAAATGAGGTTATTTTGCTTTTACCGAATGCATTTTATATGTTGGGTGTATTTTTTTGGACGTTACCATTGAAATAAATGACAGTAATTTACGACAGCAACAAGTTTGCGGCCACTAGAAGCATGTTTACCTCGCAAGAAGGTTGGAAGACTGATTCTATTCACAATGTTATTTGGGTCATTCGCATTTTCATCCAATGTCGTATTTGGTGTTGAAATTTCTTCACTTGTCACAAACAGCATCATTTTAAGCGGGTCGTTCGATTTGATCAAATCTACAGGACAGTATTTAGGCAGATATCACATGCTCATTAGCATTGTAATCTACTATGCAAGAAGTGAGATTTTGGTGAGTTAAGTATCCTCTAAACAAAAATTGCTCAGTT
The DNA here is from genome assembly GCA_916610125.1 of Cheilosia vulpina. NCBI lineage: Eukaryota > Metazoa > Arthropoda > Insecta > Diptera > Syrphidae > Cheilosia > Cheilosia vulpina. The sequence continues at coordinate 3,588,299 of OU744276.1, forward strand.
CATCACCCAACGCTGAGCTGACCACATCTTATTTGCCACTCAGTAAAAACTTTCCGGGGAGAATTAAATAGACCAAGCCTTAGAGTTGCAGCAACCTTTTTGATCTATTTCGCTTTTTTTAGTCACTCCAGCTGATGTGAAATTGGTAAACCTATGGTAAGCCTTCCTGCTTTTTGAAAAATCGAACACACCAATTTTTGAAACCATTTTTTTTATGATACAACTGTTTACTTTTTCTGTGGTAATATAATTCGCCCATAGAGGAGGTTGGTTTCACGCAGATAATGTCTTGCCCTTCGGAGTCATACGGGAGGGAACCACAAAAAAACGGATTTTTCTCGCATGAGGTCTCTGGACCACCATCATCCAATCTACTCGTCACCGATAAAGGAACTCATAAGGTCAATGACTCAAAAGTTTTAGCAGTCCCATATGAGTAAATAGGAGAGCCGTAGAATTGTGAATACGAGTGACTAAATTGGGTTTCGCGCGATCTCTTTTCTCCAGCAAATTCATTGATACCTCATCGCAAAAGAAACGATGAAAGTAGCAAATATTTTTTATATCACAGTCAATTATTTGTTTTTTTCCAATTTTTCAAACGCACTATGTCAAAAAAGGAAATTATTTACTTCAAACTTTGAAAATTATGTCGCGTGGTAAATGTTAATTCCAAGCTTCGAAAGGCTGCGTTCTGCCTAAACTCTTTAGGACTTCACGCAAAATTTCCAGTGTCATTGTTTGAATTTATTTTTGGATATTATTCTTTAGTTGGAGCGGTCTGAGTTAATATTCGATATGAGAAAATAAATTTAGTTTTTTCATGTTAGAATTTGGGTTGTAGCTCAGCTTCTAGATGACACAGAAAGCTTGATTAAAATAATTATGGAAGTGTTGGTACTTTGTTTTGTTTGCATTGATTAAGAATTGTTTGAGTAAAAGCAATTAAAGGGCAGTAGAGTCAGAAAAAAACACATTTTGGTCAAAAACGCTCCTAAAAAATAGGCAGTGCAATGAAATGAATAGCCTATGTCCTTCTCAGGATTTTATGGGACATTTCAAAAAAGTTTCATCGAAATCTGTGCAGTAGTTTTCACGCCATCCGTTAACACATGAAAACGGCAACAGTTTCATTATATGTTTGGTCGACAAACACTCGGGTATGAAAAAATGTTTTTCAGATAAGCGGGTTTTTCTCTTTAGTGGGTTTCTCTTAAGCTGGTTTCTCTTAAGCGGTTTCAAACCGCACATAGCATATCGTATTTTTTAATCGCATCACTTTGCGAAGTATTTAATTCCTTGCTTAATAGTTAATTGAAAAATATAAATGAACAAAACTTGCAAACTAAAGAGGAAAAGTGGCTATAGTTTAAACAGTGAGACAACTCATTTTTCTAAATGCATGCACAGACATGCCAGTATTGGCTAAACATGTTTTGTTGCTGTTGCTCTTTAACTTCCACCCGGAAAACATCATAAAATGCATTCGGAGTATTTTTCGAATATACATAGCAACAACAAATAACCATGTAAGCACACAAAATCTTAAATATTGCGAACTGGTGCTGCCAACGCCGTCTCCAAAAGACATCGATTGTGTTTGATATTCACATCCAGGGCTACGAAAGTAGGTTTAAGAGATTATTCTTTCTTTTTTTTCTTTAAGTTACTTAATTTAATTTATAAAGCACTTCCAATTACTTATTTAGCGTATTTTTTATTATTATTTATTATTTTTTATTATTATGAGACGGACAAAGAGTATCAAAGAGTATTTTTGCCCAGCTAGCAAACAGTGAAACCGTTTGACTTTTGCCTACCCTTCAGTTTGTTGTGATGCTCTTATGAGTTCTTTCAGTAAAATTTCGTTTGCAACAAAGTTTAATGTTCATTAAAATACGGTCGAAGTTGTGCTAAGATTTCTTGAAAACATTCAGAGATAGACCAATTTGACAAAAATCACTGTTCGCACCTTTCCCCTACACTACAACATTTGTCGAATTCCTACTTTTTTACATGAGAATGCTAAGAAAGTTAATGCTGAACTGTGGCATCATCTTGTTCTAAGCCAGGCTTCTCAATATAATAATGGTATGTACCTTTTCTATAGTATATGTCATGTAGCTGCATTCTATATTTTATTCTCAAAAAAAATTCCATATCTTACGACTACTAAAAGTTTTTTTTTTTTTTAATATTTTGGGGTAAACAGCGCCAAAATAAAAAGATTAACCAATTTCATATTTTTCATTCGAAAGGTTTACTCTGAACTGTATCCCTAAATCAATATATTCACTCTTAAATGAAATTCCATAAATGTATAGAAATAATGTTACCTATACTTAAAGTGGTGTAAACCCTTTTAGATCAACAACGGTTAACATAGCCGTTATTCACCAAAATACACGCAAACTAAATTTCACCACCACATAAATAGTTTATTATTAATGAATTCAAAATCGTTTTTCCTGTTGAATATTTCATATTTTCACATATTCCGGTTTGTGTATCCCCATATACGAGTACATACCTTCGTATCCGAATGGAAGTATTTTTGCATAGTCTCCTAACCGCTTACGCATAATTAATTTGCATTTTCGTAGTTATTTTACAATTCATTGCATATGGTATCTAAACACAATTTAATTAAAGTAATCATTTTAGAAGTATATTGCTTGCACGCCGTACCTTCCTCAAATGATAATCCATATATGAAACACATAATTTAGTATGTTGGCATATGTTTGGGCTTGTAAATATATGCGGGAACTGTGTAGGGGTATCCGCAAGCCTGGTACACATTTGTGGTAAGGTTTTTCTAAGATAAAATAACAAAGAACGAAGTAAATACCAACAATTATTGTGGTTGGAGTCAATGTTATGAGTTGTCTTAGTGGATGTAGAATTGTAGATGTATAATCTACAAAGTGTTTCAGGTTAGGGAAATGTTAGATTTTCGGGTACGTGACAGGGGGATTCCAATTGCCTTTTCCTAATGTTTGCTTGGCGCTATTCAGCCATCTTAATTTGCCCTCAGAAGCCGATAAATATTGAATTCGAAGGCATAACAAAAGTTTCGGTCACTTTAAAACTCCAGGCTCTCCATATATTATTGTAGTTTAATATATTTAGGAAGTTGACAACCGTCACAGCACTCAGCATTTTAATCAGCGATAATTATGCTGAATTGAATTGTTTAAGTTTGTTGGTCCGACTTTTAACGTATTCAGGCCAAAAACTTGTACGATATTTTATAGGTTATTTATGTCTATTCCTACCATCTTCTGACTTTCTTTCGGATATTTTTTCAACTCTTGATGTTTTGATCAACCGAAGTATATTGTCATGATGTATTGAAGAACATTTTTTTTCTTAATAGTTTTACGTAAGTCTTATTGTTGGCTCTGTCCTTATTTTTTTAAAACCCAACAGAGACCCGCATTATTCCGCGAGCCAAATGTTTTAAGCTCGTACCCGTATTGCTGTCATAAAAATTTAGTAAAAACATTACAATGTCAATATTTACACCAACAAAGACCTCGATTGACAGAACCCTTTACTTCGAAAAGTCTGATAAAGCAATTGATCCGAAGTGGACCATTTTTGGTTCCACTGGTATTAAGACTGCACAGTTTGTAGGGGACAGGGAAAACCGAACACGAAAATTAAAGATTCAATTTATTTCCTTTGTCATGTGAAAACTTACTTAGTTCCAACAATTTTGATCGTAAATTTTCGTTCCACTGAATTGGTATAGTCATGATTTCAATTTAAAGCCTAAGAAGCAGGGATTTTATTTCGGATCTTTCTTTGACAATCGCAAGACATAAGTCAGGAGCTACCATATTGTGCAGCAGTTCATATTCGTTTTCCCTTCATTTGTGTTGCCTTAAAAAATATCTCTTCATCATATGTGATGTATAACTATGTTCATGTCAATGTATATTTTATAAAAATTATTAATATGTTTAGTTTATTTATCGTAAATTTTCTATCTATTACGTATAATTAGTCTGCATTATATTTATTTTTTTAAATTTTAAAGTTCTTAAACTACATTTGTAAAGCCTTCACAATCTATAAGATGCAATCTTAACGTGAAACAATTTTAATAATAATAATAATAGTAATAATATTTTTGTTGAATATGAGTGCTGTAATTCTGAATATCGATAGACCTGCGAACTCCGAATGAAAAGGGCTCACATATAAAAATAAAAAGTTCTGCTAAAAGAGGGTTCAACAATTGCAGCAAAAAATAATCATAAGCTATGTCCCCATTTTGTACAGAATTTTTCAACATTTGTTTGCTATGGGGCTAGTACACGAAAAATAAATGAACCACATTCCACAGACAAGTACCTATACACAATTTCAGTACAACAAGCGTTCAACATATTTTTTCTAATGACATTTTTTACATAAAACATCAAAAAATATTTACCTCCATATCTGCTACATACCACAGATCCTTGAGTTAATATTCACTATATATATTTCCAAAGTACTCGTTTTAGGACAAGTTCGAAACTTGCACACGATAGCTAGCCGTCGTCGTATTATCCCCCTAATCCCCGACCACACTGATTGTGGCCTTGCTTAACTTCAATAAAACCTCAATGAAGCTTTTACTTTTCGACTACAGCTACTGAATTCGTATTACGCACTCCGCAAACACACGCCCATCCACACGAAAAGATAATCCTTCACAAGTCTCTAAAACTTTTGTCGAGGGATGTGTTTATCTCGTAAACTTTCTTTGAGTATAGCCAATTGATCTGTCTAGCTGCGTATAGGTCGTCGGGCAACGAATGGCATGTTTTAGAATTTGATTCCGTTAAACTCCTAAATTCCCGGGCGCACATTCCTTTGTAGCTTATAAATTTATAGCCCGGTTATTCGATTCGTATAGCGTCCTCGCAGCTATAGCGTTCGCTTTTCCAACTTAACTTGTAACACTCCACACTCGTGTGTGAAAAGTATTTGCTCAGCATGTTGTGAGAGTGATTTTATTATTGACTGGATGCTTTTTTTTTGTTTTGCCTCAAGGCAAACAGGTTTGACTTGTTTTTTTTTTTTTTTTTCTTTTATTATTTTGTGGATATGATTCTTTTAAAAAGCAGTAAAATTCAATTCTAAATGTTTGTCCTTTTCGCCGTTGTCGTCATTATCGAGGCCGCGCTGTTGAGAGAGTACTCAGCAAGGACGATGACGCCAACAACGATTTAAAATTTTGTTTTTGTTTTTTCCTGTTCATTATGGTAACTTAGGGTAATTGTATAGGAGTTCTTTATTTGTTCATTGGCCCATAAAAAAGGATTTAAATGTGTATACTTTTTAAGATTCACTTTACGGTCAGGGCTGATGGAAGTGACATAACTTTTATGGAGATTCCGTCCTGTGTTTCCTGTTAACCGCCCCCACAATGGGGCTGACATTTGTTTCAAGTTTCATTAATCAATTTTTGTGGGGGCTGGGTGAAGGTTATTGCTGATGCAAAAGATGTTGGTCATGGACGGTGATGATTTGACATCTGTGGCTGGCCAAGGGTCTGTTTGTTTTCCGCGTTGCTGGGTGAGGACCCAACCGTATTGTTGTGAGAATATGATGATTTAATGAGTCAGATTATTTAAAACTCAAAAAGCTATCTATTAAAGAAATAAGTAGTAAATTCAACAGTTTAAAGATATTCTAAGGTAAAGACGATCTGCCTTATTCAACGGTTTCATTTATACTGTCCTCTGCCTACTGATTAGACTGCTATTCGATCACTTGTTGTCTCTTCTTTTCGTTACATTTATTTTTCGTTTTATTTATTTTTGTAATGAGACATTTTGAAAATATGTCCTTTTATGGACGTTAACCTCGGGTTAGTTATATACCAGCATCACACTTTTTGTTTTCAAGTGCAACTGAAGCAGAAATAGTTAAAAGAACCACTAAGCCAGGAATCCTGTCTATAACGTTGAATAAAATCTGAAGTGAGAATATTCGCACAAATGTTTGCATCCGCGTGCGTGTTAGGAACAACGTTCGTTAGATAATTTGACACGATATCGAAACGGAATTTTGTCTTGCATTGAGAAAACTGTTTTTTAAAACCTATATCAGGTTATTCTAACGAAATTAGAGACTTCCTTCCTTCTTCCTACCTTTGCTGATAACCACTCTCCCAAGTTACTTACATACGAGTATTACTCACCAATGACCTATCAAGTGGGCATTCTAAACGTTGTAGAAACCATAATTTTATTAAACGCTTCAATGTACAAGGGAGTTCAAGTGCAAAACACTTCCAAAAACGACTTTCAACTTGTAAATCTTTCAACAGAAATTACTCGTGATAAACGCAGTAAAGTGTTGATAGCCATTCAAGTGAGAGATATCTAGAGCTTTCGCAGAAGAAAGGGTATGCAGGCATACAGTGCACTAGCTATGTCCGTATAGTACATGGATAGAGTAATAACATTGCGGTTGCATTTCAAGTTAACCGAAATGGTGCACTTTAACTTTGGCATTGGTAACAAAAGCTGCCCCACGTTTCAAAAAATAAGTTGCTCCTTTAGTAAAATGGTGGAATCTTTGAATGCAGGTAGTTTAAGTGAGAATGCCATTTCCACTGCACGACTAGGACCTATCTGTTCAAAAGTTGAAGAACTTCCTTGTAAAATGGACAATTTCTGTGATGGCCTGAGAAAAATGGACATATCGAGTAGACTTTCTGGTTTCTTTCCCACAATAAAAAAATCAAAATTATAGGATTCGATTAAGTTTTAAATATGAGCGAACGAGCTTTGTCCTCGATTAACTTCAAACACTATGTAGAGATTTTCTTAAACAAAAAAAAAAAACAGGAAGCCGTACTCGCAGAAAACCTTTCTCATACATCTGCGCATTTTTTATTTTTCATGTTTAATTAATTTTTATTGATTAATTATTTAATTAACGGCCGATGCAAAAACGATTAAATCTAATTAAAAACTCACTAAATGCCTTATTGTAGCTTTCTCTCCCTATGCGGGCACATTAAACTTATCAATATGCCTAAAATGTTTGCCTTTCGGCCTTAAATTTCCTCATAAAAACATTATCCTACTTGATTAAGCTGAGGTCTGCTTTATCAGAGAAAACGACACACAACGCTTTCGATTTCGATGTGCAGAACCACGATACTACTTTTCAATATGATTTAATTGATATATTTAATGCGATCATGCTGGATTTTGGTCCATAGATCTGCTTCTTAATATCAAACATCTTCTCCCTTAAATAGTCTTTTTCTTGTTTTTAGTTTAGTTTAGAAGTGGCAAGTTTAAGGTATTAAAAATACAAAAAAAAATAAAAGGTGTCTCAAAAAGTGGGCGTGGCAATAAACAACGTTCCCTACAATCTTTTCAGGGTCTTATGTTATGTTATGTGAAAGGGATTGCTGTACTGCGACCTTTTGGCCTCCGTGAGGTATATTCCCTCATAAGAGTTCCCCTCAAGTTATAATTCCTTTCCGAATCATTTTATAGATTCTTGTTATCTCGTTTCTCCTTGGCGGAAGAAATCGCATAGTACTCTCTCTAGTCCAGTTTCCTTCATAGGATGAGAGCTGGCTCCAGTGACAGTATTTCCTCATCAGATAATTGGTACTTGTCCAGGTATTTCAGGGTCTCGGAACACATTCTAAAAAATGTTTCATAGAAATTTGGCCGGTGATTCTTACGTCAATCGCGGACAAAACATAAAGCCAATACATTTTTTTTTATATGTATTGTATATAGACGAAAGAAGTTTATATGAGAAGTAACACTCATATAAAAACAAATCGATTTTAACACATGTGGAAACACATGCATTGGTAGAAAATTTTTTTTTATATTTTAGAATTTATTTTATAACTGTATACTGTTTTTTAGGAAAATCCTAAATTGTAAATTACTAAGCCGGTAGTCTTCGGCCAATCTTTAACCAAGAGCTTCGTAAACCTATTATCAGTTTTGAGTACAGATTTAGAAGCGCTCATATGAACCACCCACTCGTAAAGTCAAGAGCCATGGTCCATGGCATTTCAAATTGATCGAATTTGAGCATAAGAACTCGGAACTCGTGTGGTTATATTCAACATCGATAAGCATGACAACAATTTAAGACTTTTATTTATTTATAAATTTATTGTTTTTTTCTGGAAATAAAACTTAGTTTGCATTAACACAACTGTAATAATACAATAATTTTGCACACATATTGACTGCAATGCTAATGATGCAGTATACAAATCATAAAAAAAATATTATAAGCAAATACAAGTTGAATGATGTGTGAACACATTGTTTTTTTTTTATGACAGCGAATTGGGTCGATAGATTGTGTTAACCCCCTTATCTTCTGTGTTTACACAACCTTTGTTTGTTTTAGCTAATGATCTATACGCAGTAAAATATGTTATGGTTGGACAGTGTTACAGTACCGTGGGAATTTGTCAAGGAACAAGCTAATAGAATATGGTAGTATGTTTCCATTAAAGGGTAATATATGCAAATATGTCGTATTTCTCAAATATTTTTATGCAAATTTTAAGCCTTTCTATAAGCATTGTTCATTGTCGCTAGCCAACAATACTAAAGTAACATAATTTATTTTGGGAATGTGTTATTAAGTTTCAATTACTGGGTTATGTTTCTCTTTTGGTTTGACAAAAACCGATCAAATTTAAACAAACTCTAATCTGGACTCAAACCATCAACTCAAAGATGGTTTATTTAATGAAAGACATTCTACATGATACTCTGAAGGAATTGCCTTAGCATTAAGAAAATCGACAAATATTCGCTTTTTAAGAATATTTTTATAGATTGTGGAACACAGGAGAAAATCGCAAATTCTTGAGGGAATTTTTTGACCAATGGATAAAGCAACACTGTACTTCGAAAATGAGACGATATTTTTTTAAATTTGGTTTGTAAAATTACTATTGCAAATTTTTAATTGGGTCGTTTGGCATATCCCTCCAAAATAAAAACGATTTCTCAATTACACGTAGCTTTACATCTAAAGTCAAATCTGTTACATTACAATTGAATGTAACAGCAAATTGAATTGAAGAAGTGCCTATCAAGCACCAAAACACTGTGCCATTATAAACATCGTGTGTCGGTCTGATACTGATTGATGACTCCGTGCATTACTAAATTATAAACCCGCGTATAATTCGCTCCGGCACAACCTCATAATAATTTACACACCAAAGTTGCGGCTTCGCCCCGCAAGCATCCTCTAAACGAACTCGATGGAGGCTGCCTGTGAATGTATTGCACACATCCTCAATCAATATAGTTTTCGCCGAAAACCTTGATCAGGCATTTGTCCTATTATTTCAGTGCATGGAAACGCGCTGCCTTTTAGTTCTGGGCCATAGTTTCACGACATTGGAAACTGGAAAAAAAAAGCATTTGAGTAGCTGCGTTATTATTTGGCCGAACAACAATGAATTGACATACTCCTGCCGCTCATTACATTACGTGTTGCCCTAAACGGCTCATGTATGAGGAAATTCACTCATTCAATCAGTCGATTGATAAAAATTCCCACTGCATAGTTGGATGCTCATTGAAAATAACGGCCCATTGGGCCGCATTGCTTCTTTGGGACATGGTCGAGCATAAAATCAACTGAAGAGCTGCAATTTAATTATTTGCGATAATTATTCGGAACAACGCAGTGGAATCAAATTTCCTGATTCCGGTCCCGTTTTCTTTTGTCGAATATTATATGGAGCAGCCCTTTAGCAAGCTGCCACCCATTTGGATAACATTTAGAATGATGATGTGATGATTGATTGCGATGGGCACGATGGGAAAATATTATTGTACATGAAATTGAATGTGCTGTGCAAGGATATTGTATGCTTCCATTACCTTCCGGTGAATGGATACTATACAGTTGTTCGTGTCCAGCTATTGAAAGGGTTGTACATTTTACAAGACAAGTCAATTTGGGGGATGTTTTCTAGGTGAACACATTTCAAAAGGTACATGTTAGTTCAGTGTGAAGCATTGAAGGTAGTAAGTAGCCTTGTCATATTTGATGGCTCAAGAACGCAGTAGATAATTTTGGAAGCGGCATGTGTTTGTGACAGCATGATTATGAACATATTTTCGTCATGTATACGCATTTACAAAGGAAAGCGAAAATCTTGTAATTATAATAGCAAATAGAAACAAGTAGATTGTAGTAATATTGTGTTCCTGATGTTCGCAATGAGTGGGGCACTTTTTGATGCATGAATAACAGCTCGCTGATATTTAACTGGTGTACAGCATTCGTATCAGAGTTATCACAAATGTGATGGCGTGATCCTGATTCACTGGCATCAACTGCACTTTCACATCCTTGAAGTTGAAGACAAAGAAATAAAGGGTGTCCCATAAATCACGCAAAATTTGAATTTAATAGTACAGTGACGACAACGGAAAAAAGTTGACAATGTGACAACTGACAGTTCGGAGTTAGTCAAAATCTAGCGCTATACGAAAGAACAACGCAATTTGTTGTTGAGCAATATTTTAAAAATATTGAAGGTTTGGCAGCTGCAATTTTCCTACAAAATATGGCCGACATTTTCATCTTGATGACTTTGTTAATCGTCAAAATTGTAGCATTCGGCTGCTTTTGCGAAGAGAATCTGCCATCCAGATGCTGCGATTTAACGGCATTGTATTTTTTTCTTTGGGTTTTTTTTTGTCAGGGGTCTATGCAAACAAACCCATGACCACCAACGCCTTGAAAGAGTAAATTGGGAGGTGTATTAATAAAATCCAGCTACGCTTGTGCGAAACGGTCATAGAAAATTGCAATAAAAGAGTACGTACTTGCCAGCAAAGCCGTGGGGGCCATTTATCCGATGTTCTATGCCATACATAAGCCCACTCTGTATACTCTATCAATAAAAAATTTAAGCTTTCTAATTAAAAATCTGTATTTTCTATCAAAATTTCATTTTATGTGAATTATGGGACACCCTTTATTTGAAAGACTCAACGACAAGTGTGGACGATAGAAAGTTTAAAAGTTGTCCCTCAAAAATACAGATCTTCTTATTGAAATTTAGCACTTGCCGTCACAAGCACAACCCCAAAAAATGTCCTCACAAGATGCATTTTTAAGTTTAAACCATCAAAGTCACATCATCATCTGGGGTATTCCACACTGACGGTTGGCTGGGTTCAAATTTTAAATGAATTTTCGGCAAAAGCACACACCCTATGGATAAATGCAGCCAAGCAAGCATCTTCCTGGAATTAAGACTCCATCCGAAAGCAAATGCACTCGCAATCGGGTTAAGTTGCTTTTTTGCAACCAGTAAGGAAACATCAACGCTTCACACGTGCGTTCGTTTCTCTGATGGCGTTCTTCTCTTGTGAACTCAAAGGCCAGTTATACATACATATATCTATTCTCTGCTCGTTGTCGCTGGTTTTCAATCCATTCCAAGCGCATCTATTTTTATTTGAGCTTTGTAACCGCCAAATGCAAAGCGAAGTACATCATTACTTTTCTTACTTGTGCGCTGCATTTTACTTTTCCTTCTCTCATATACATCTATGCGTATATAGGTAGAGGAAAGGGGGCGGGGTAATTCACCAGAAATGGAGTCGCTTCTTTCCGCTCGGATTCCAATACGTACTTCAGTGATGACGATGTGGCAGAAGGAAAGCAGTACGTCTGTCAGTCGGTCGGTTGGTCGTCGTTGTCGCCATCGCCATGGAAGCCTTGTAGCCTGCATCTGCAACAGACGTACAAAAACCAATCCTTTCTCGCAATGCATTCCGAGCGGGTGATGCTGTAGGCAAATCGTTTAATAGCCGGAATTTTTCGGCGACGGCATTCATACGTGACTGCTGAATGCAACGTTAATGTGTAGTGCAGCAGAATAGCACGTGTGCACATGCACAACCTTGGTTCTTTAATTATGAATGACGTTCTGCGACATAGTTTAGTAACAAACTTTTCTTCGGTGTGTGTCGTTCTACGTTCAGAGCATGGTCAAAGTGGCAGCCATGATTGCTGGCTTTTGATTTCCCCTGTAAGCCTCGAAAATGCAAAAATCACTGCATACGAAGAGAAATTCCGTTACTTTTTTTTTATTATTATTATTATTTTTATTGCGGAAAAGCAATTATACTTTAAGTAGAACCGGAAAATGTTGGAGCAAAACTAATTAGGCTTAGTGAGAAAGCATTAAAAGAGAGAGAAAGCAAATTGGAGAATACGTTTGGGTATGGGTAGGGTACGACGTACGAGTGTGCGATATACGGACATGAGAGAGACAATGCTGACTAATTACATTGGTTCAAGGCAAAAGCTGATCAAAAAAATGTTCCCACTTGTTTTCTCTGTCCTTGCGCCGTAATTATGTTACGACTATCTGTATGTACATAAATTGTAAAGTTTTTCTTTTTTAATGTGGATTTGAACACACGTCACGTTGAAAGCGCTCTCGCAGTGCGTACTGATTTTCTAGAAAATCGAAGAGCTTAAGGTACGATTACCCGGCCATGTTTCCCACTCATTTAAATTACACTGTGACTTACTTGTTGGGGTAGATATATTCCTGGCTTCGGTTATATCGACTGCGTCGAACAACACAACCACGAAAAAAAAACAATGGCACTCCGGGAGTGTCGACAGAAGTGAAAACTTGAACAATTACGTATGTATTTTTTTAATCGTCAGGAAATATTTGAATGTGCAGGAAATTCTTTTAAATGAAGTGTTATCTCATTCATTATTATAAATATTTTGGAGCACATTTCTTCGAAGACAACGAACAAGTGGCGGTAAATGCGGATGGCATTCAATACAATAATTGAAAATTCTTTATGGCCGAGAACAATCCAGAATTGTGGTTTCAATGCAGTGATCCCAGATTGGCGGAATAAGCACCAATTTTGGAGCTTTAATAATGAAAAATGGGAAAACGAGGGACAAGCTTAAAAATCGAGAGTTATCTGTGAAACTTAAATTAAAATTAAATCACATGTGCATATTTTTATTTATTTTTATTTTAAGCTCGTTAGTTAAAAGAGCTTAGAGCTTAGTTAAAAGATGCTTGCTCCTAAGAATTGGGTAAAATAGTTTTCAAAGTCTGAGAACACTGATCCAACAAGACGGAGCCTCAGCTCCTGGGCAAAATGCTTGGCAATTTAATAATATCGAATTTTCTGATTTTACCTGGCCCTTCGAACGTCTCCAGATTTTTAAAGGGTGAGCCAACATAAGCCAATAACCATAAGACAGTTTTAGGTCAATATCTGAAAAGAAGTGATTGCGCTGGGACCTGAAACTTAAAGGAAAGTGATGAAAATAGCTCTGGAATGAGTTCATAAGGTTTAAGCAAAAAATGGACAACATTTCAGAGATATTATCATCATCACATATATTTAAACTATCTGAATCTGAATTTAATACAATTGCCAATGTTAAATAAAATCAGAAGTTATTCATTAACTGAATCATAACGTTTCTTATGCGACACCCTGTTAAATTCCTCAAACGTCGACGTAAAATCGAATTCCCTTGCTATGTGAGTTAAGACTTAGTATAGTACTTACCCGTGGAAGTACTTTAGAGTTAGGAGTTAGTATAGTACTAACACTTAAGGCGTTGGATTTGACTAACCAAATAAGGCTCAACTTTTGCAGATGAAATGTAGATGGTGTCAGTTGTCTCTAAATTTTAGCAACCACTGTTTTCAAGAATATAGATTGTGTTTGAAACTAAATCCATCATCGCATATTATATCAGTAATAAACATTTAATTCGACTCGATTCCCTTCCGACTTTAAGAACCATAACGTCGTGAACTTATGTCGGGCTGATAGCAAAAAGTGATTCATTCATGATAGCAAGTTACACATTTATTCCTCTAGTCTAGCGCTCTCTCCATTCAAAAAAAATAGGTTCATTCATGTGACTCCTTAAGACTGCGATTTATGTAATTACTCAATTGAACCCAAAAGATGCTTGCTGGACAAAACAAATTGGGTAGAAGCTCAACCGCTTCGTCCGTCGTTAAATTGGTTGAGTTCTGTATACGTAACATACAAAAGTGTACGTAACCAATACCACGGATGCAGTTTATGAATATATACCTCAAAAGGTTCACGCCTAAGACCTAACACTGACTTTCTACTTATACCAAATCTTGATTAAAACTAATTTCTACAAGAATTGTAAAGTCCTTGAATTTTTATCGTTTACTAAGTTTAAATTAAGTATGTGTGTGTGTGTAATGACACATTCCAATTGGAATTTAAAGGGCAACGAGCGTTGCCGAAATTACTCCCATAGGAGTATTGTACTACTTTCAACACCTCCGTACTCCCGTACTCATCCTTTTACATTCATACTACTATTTTTTTAAAGTCCTAAAATATCTTACACTTGCAGCAAATCACTTCAAATTTTTTGCAATATAATATGAATCAAAATACCTTACTTTTTGCGAAGCCACTTGTATTTGATGTATTTAATACATATCTTGTGATTTAATAAGTCGCTAATTATAATATTAAAAATAATATTAATATGCATTAAAGCTGCCATAAGACAGATTTTGAGATATTTACTTACCAAGAATTAATAATTTATTCATTTATGTTTTGTTTTTTCCTTTTTTAACTGAATTTTTTTATGATTTTTGTTTAAAGAAAAAAGTCTGTACTCAAATTTTTTTTCACAATACTCCACTTTTCTGGCTGCAGTACTACCTAATAATATTTCTCTGCGGCAACGCTGAGGGCAACACATTAAAATCTCATCTTCTTTAGAATACTTCCACAAGACTGGGTGCGTTGAAGGCATAATAGACATACTATCAAACTTTTCCGTGTAATACTACAATTCTCAATATTCATTTGAATAGAAAAACACTCTCGAGTGGTTGCGTTCTTAACTTAGGATCAGCAGGGCGTTAGTCCATTGTATATAAATTTCTTCTTGTCGCTCTTCTATCTCATTTATAACAAAAGGCATCCATTACACAGACGCAGGTGTTAAATTCCATGGCGAGATGGACAAAAGGGCAAAATACGTCAATATGGTATTGCCAGAGCAGAATATTGTGTATTCAAATATTTAAAGTTATATATAATGGGCCGTGGGCCTAGATGAGTTTAATATTTATTTAGGGATAAATTTAATGGTCGTACATATTCGTAAATATGGAATGTTTGTCGGAGGTTCAGCAAAAAAGAACTTAAGCTGAAGTTTGTGTTTTATTGAATTGAATTTGGGTGGGAGCCTTGCTAACCACTTAATCTTAAGAACCATTTTTTCTTTAAATTGATAAAAGTTAAGCTGGAAACATTTACAAAAAAACTGAAATAACTGTAGTTGCATATAACTATGCAATTATAGTAAAAACATCACTACGAAAAGAAAGAAATTAAAAAAACACTTCTGTACTTTTGGTGAAAAGTCAATGCAAATTTTTTAAACACTTTGTTCTCACTTCTGGGGACAATCAGGGGTCAGGTTCTGTAAAGCGAAAAGGTTTCAACGGTTCGCCTTACAGAATGCCAACACAGTTTATTTAACTCCGTGAGAGACATGATGTGCATTGGCAGATCCTTCACCGCTTTTATGGTGCAGTAACTGGTTTGGATGGACACAGTGGCCACTTGGGCTGTTGCGATAGGAAATCCTGGTTCAACCCCCAAGCAATATAAAACACATCCAAACTTGTTTCTTTCGACCCACCTCTGACGAACGTCTAAGAGAATAACCGTACCGGTATTATAACGCTCTTAGAAAATGTTCAAACACTTCTTCCATAAAAAAAAACACGTTTCCTGTTAGCTGGCATTGCTGACTTAGAGACAATCGCAGTGGCAAACAAAAATAAAATTCTTGTCTCGTCTGTCATGAATTTGTGAGTTTTCTCGCATATTCACAAACATGACGACTAGGACCAAGGCCTCATATGAACAGAGAACAATTAAAAAGAAAGAAAAAGTCTCGGCACGGTTTTGTTAGTTTTTTCTCGACTTTTTTTTTTGTGTGTGTAATTCGTTGTGTCATGAATCGTGAATGCAATAAATTAAAGAAGCTTGGACTTTTTGTCTCGATTTCCTTTTATTTTTTTATTCGTTGTTCGTCCTTTCTGGTTTTCGTAGCGCAACAAAGCATATTTCGTCGCTCTGTGTAAATTACATGTTTACATGTGCAGCCTGCGGATAAAATGCGTTTGCGTTTGTAGTCGAGTCGAAATCAACAACAAAACGGAAACTGTGAAATCAAATTATAACCTTGGACGTTGTTTGGTTGTTTTAGAAATAAAAAAAAACATCCTGGGGGTGTGGAGAATAAATGAAAAGCAATTGCATTGAAAAACAATTTATTTGATTTATAATTTTCGTTTGTGTAGGGAGTGGCATGGCGGAGAACAATTGAAGTACCTACCTCTTCTGTTATGTTTTATTCCAAGAAATACAATGTTTGGGCAGTGGAGCATTTACGTAAGGTGAATGCTAAACTGTAGCTTAACAGGTATATCCGCGCAAGGATAAATATTTCGTTCTTGAGAAATTTGATTTCCAAGAAGAAACCCAGAACAATGGACTTGGACTTGGACATTGGTTGGATGATTGAAACGAAATTGCTTGGCAAGGCCCTGATATCAATGGAGGTTGTTTATTTGTAGATATTTGAGTTATGACATAATGAAGAGCGGTACAAAGGAAATGTTTTTAATTGGAACTTAAGTGTGTTTTTCTTCAAGACTACCTATTGTGATTTTTCAATAGAATGACACTGTCAAAAATTGAGAATTTCGCGATGGAAATATTTAGAGTATGCTACTTTTGGTTTATTAATAGTCCAGGGACTTTGCCAGCAGTCGTTGCCCTGCCCTTAGAAACATTCAATGCTTTTGAAACGGATAACAAATACAGTACTGTCAGCAGAAGTCTGAACAGTTTGGGTGGGAAATTTTACTTTTTTCTACTCGAATTATAGGAAAATATTCAACCAACAGGAGGGTATTGATTACACGCGTTTTTCGGATATTTTGAATTGCTAGGATAGCATTCGACTATCCTTTCGCTAGGGCAACTATTATGCTCCATTTAACTAAAGAAACGAACCCGCAATATTGAGCAAAAACTAAACAAGATATTTTAAGAAATCCTTTTTTAACTTTGCAGAGGCACTGCTTTTTTTTATTTTGACCGATAATTGGACGTGAACTTATAAAAACAATTGTTTCGTTTAAAAATTCAAATTCTTCAGGGTTTGATGGTTTATCTAATCTATTAGTGAGAAATGATTTTCCTGAGAGAAATTTGGTTATACAAAAAATTGGATATAAAATGTGGTTTATTTTCGCAAGATTGCCGCAAATTCAAATACCTACGTTAATATCCTTAAGTCCAAGAACCAAAAATAGTACAAAAGTATTATTTAATTTTAAATATTTATCTTAAAGGCACAATGATGATTTTCTGGATAATGCGAAGTAGGTAGGTGCCCCAACAAATGAAACCACAATATTTTAATGGCCAAGTAATTTGTTTCAATTGAATCTCTTGAAATTTTTACAGTCAATAGATTTATTTGCATTTCTAGCTTCCTTTTGCGCTTTTTGCATTCATTTAAATTCATTTTGCCTGATTTTTTGATTTTTTTTTTGATGAGTACTCTCAGCTGAACCCTAAACGGCATAATGGATTCCCACCTAATTTCTTTCCTCACCTCGGATCGGGTGTGTACCTAAATAGCCCAGCTTTATTTTCATTTAAGCTCTTAAATTAAAGGCACTCACTTCACTTATAACGATGGTTGGGCCACTAAGTTTCAATATTTGAGTAGTAAATCATTGGAATAAGTTTCATTTCTTTTTCGAACAGTTCTTATTGATCGAAATAAATTGAAATTAAAATAATGTAAACCACGGCTTAGGCGGCTACTCTTTTTGAAAAATATGACTTGGCTCGTCATTTAGTTCTTAGATTCTTTACCCAAAATTCAATATTATTCGATTACCTATTGGCACCGACAAATGGCCATTTTTGGAAAAGACTGTTATTTAATTTTTAAAAATTGTGCCACCGAGACAGAGGTCCATGGCCAAAATTGTAAAAATCTGTAGGTTAATGTCTAGGAATACCATACGTATGTGACAGTGATGTGATTTGATTTTGATTAGGAACAATTTTAACAACCTTACTGTATTTAAATTTATTTGGTCTTTCACTATCTATAAAAATTTTCTGAACTTATTTCTCTCTTAGATTTTACTTATTTTAAAATCACTTTCCGCTTCACAAGTCTTAAATAAATATGTGAGGTCACTTATGAATATGTGAACTCATCGTTTAATTGATTACTTGTAAAAGTAAATTCAGTCCAATATGCAGAATGAGGGTAACACCTGTGTTGCCCCAATCCCCATACCTATTAGGATATACTTTGTTTCGGTGAAGCATGCAGGGACAATAACGGTAACACTTTTTCGTCCTAAAAATTACCTTGTCTTCAGAAATTCAAACCACAAAGGGGGTACAGAAAAATCCCCCTCTTCTTATACATTTTTTTAATTAAACAAAAAAGCTGCTTCCGCTTTGCCTAGTTTATTCCTTTCAATGTTTGGATGTGCGAAGCCATAATGAAGTGTTATAAAAGTGTTCACCACTCAATACATCCATTTCACGAATTTAGTATATAAAATATTTAAAAGTATTTCGTAATTTTAATTTTTTTTTCTTGATATAAAACTGAAAACAATATAAAATGTATAATGTCCCCCTTTTCTCGATTTTAAATGTAACCCTATTAATATATGACAGATCACAGATGTCAATAAGCAATATTTTTATTAACATTTGAATTTTGTTCGCCACTCTCAGATGAAGGTATTTGATCCGCACTTTTAGTCGTGTACATTTTATTTCAGGTTTTTTTTTTTTTAACTAGTTAAGGATTGAACGATCTAGCACTTTTAGTCGTGTACATTTTATTTTACGTCCTAAAAAAAAACATTTATAGTTTTGACTAACTAAATAACTGATTAAATACAGTTCACAGTAAATATACATTCATGTCCATTCCGTTATACATTCAAGCCCTAACAATATCACTTCACTATTATAGCGTCTGTAGAAATAGTTTTTCCATATACAAAAATTTAGCAACAAGCTTTTATTGATATATACATGTATAGGCTTTTCTTTGTTTTCTGATGCTTCAGTATTGATTTATGAGTGAATTTGTGTCGTAATAAGATCTGTTTCAAATTATTCAATAAGCGGTTTATTAGAAATCTTTGATTTATTCGTAGGCTGATAATGCAAATCAAAGCTTGATCTAAAGATTGAATCAATAGCAAGTGAATATTTTTGAAAATATAAATAATAGCCGGCTAATTCATTTTAGAATAAATTAAAAACTCAAGTAGGAACCCATAAACGTTTTAAAGACCAAGCAATTCCGTTTTTGAATTTGAACAGTGCTTACAAAAGTATATAGATGTGTAAAAATAAACACAATTTGATCTTTTCAAAATTGTATAGCTTATATTAGCCCTTTTTTATTATAAGCTATGATCCATATTTGAAGACATTTGTCGACTAGACAGATGTAGAACACAAGTGTAGTAGTGTTGTAGTGTTGGCGCAGCGCGAATTCCGTCTCGCCGATTCCACGGCCGCCCGACACCGACTGCGCAAATACAGCGCCGTTTGGGCACCAACCCTGAAGAGTATGGGACCACACGAGACGTTGCCAAGAGTGGCCGGCCCCGGAGCGCCAGGAGCGGATTTTTTTGCATTCGAATAAGCCCCCCCGTCTGTATTCCGAGTTATTTGTAACTTTCTCCATATTTCGTAGTAAGAGAAAGATACCTATTGTATGCGTACAAAATTTCAAACTCGAGATGTTAATCAGTTCTGACATAAGGATGATAAATGAACTCAAAAAGTGGGTGGCAAAATTCTGCCGAGGCCGAGGATTTCATTCAAACTTCGGATTTGGAGTTTGGGGGCTTACAGTTCGGGGCGGTTTTTTTTAACCTCAATATTGATGGTACTTCAAATATAGAATACCAGTCATACCAGTTTGATTTGTTCGAAAACGGCTCTGACGATTTCAACGAAAATTGATACTTAAGCTTAAGTAGGTGAGATTAATATGACTGCATATATAACGGTACTTTTGAAATTTGGACATTCATAAGGGAATTTTATTTAACACTACATATTCCTTTTCCTATATTCTATTCACCGTTTCTTTTATCTAGCATCAGTTATCAAATCTTTACCTACCTACTTAATAAAATAAGAAAACAACCAAGCAAATTTTTGATGAACGAGAAAGTTTCGTTCGACCCAGTTGTGCACTTTATTTCTATTTTAATCGAAGCCATTAACAAAAACCAAACACAAAACAATTGAACAGCGCGATGCCCATAAAAAAGGAATGTTGGCCGGCCATTAGCAGCATGCTTTTGTTGAAGCTCATATGTATTCACATACGGGGGTTGAAATTACAAAAACAACAAATGGTTTTGGGATAGACGTACGAAAGATATCCATTTCTTTAATTCATTCATCTCTGGTCGGAACATTGGTGTCGCGAGTTCAATGGTGTTTTCCCAGCCCAACGCACCTAAAGAAGTTTTCACTTAAAAAAGTTCTCAAACACTTAACATCTGTCTTTTTATTTAAAAAAAAAAATGTTTTGTGGTTATTGTGATGTGTAGGGCAGGATCCTTACTATTGGACACCCACTCTGCCCGGCTTGGCAACATAATTGGTATAACAAGTTTGAATGCATTATAGCTTAGGGGACTATATGGCCCGAAGTATCTGTGAAGCACTTTCTACACATTGTGTTTAATTTTACCAATTGTCCATAGTACTGGCTCTCTCAACCTGAGAGCTCCTTTTGTGGTGACAGGACCTTTGATGAACAAGTCCCACGGAAGGATACAACGAATCATGTACAGGCCAATGCTTGAGGCGTGCTTCTAGCAACTCTCCCCGTAAATATGTGTTAGCTCACATAATTTGAATAACTCATTTTAGTGCTCAACTCCCTCCTAAACCCGCCGTCCGTCTAGTCTTAACGTTTTAAACGAATTTTACATTCAACTGCATTTGTTCCACTTAACCAGTGTTATGGAGATTTTTTTAATCGCACTTCATAAATTGGCACTCATGCAACGAGAAGTATGCTCGTCCTGCAATGTGTTTGAATATTTTGCCTTAAGCTCACACACGCACACATACAAACAGGCAACACGCTGAGAAAAGCCTTTAAAATAATTCCTGCATGCATTCTTCTATCCACTTACAGACGAGTTTCGCAGCAAGGTAGCCTGTCACAACGATGTGGCCCAATTAGAGTGTAATCCTTACTCTCGGATCGCTGTATATAGTGCCAGCTTTGGACGGACTGAATACGAGAGCATACAATGCCCCCAGCCACAGGGAGTTAAGGAGGAAAGTAAGTCTATGCACACAGACACAACATTGTAAATTGTTATGACACTCGTGTGCAATGTGCATATCCTCTGCTTGTTTTCTCCTATTTGTGCTCCCGTTGGATTTTTTGTTTATACTGCATTTTTGTTTGCCGATATATTTCTAGCATGCCTAGCCTCGTATGCGACTGAGACGGTTATGCAAATTTGTCACGGCCGTAGGAGATGCAACCTGGCTGCGGACGCAAATACCTTTGGATCACCATGTCATCAGAATTCCCGAATGTACCTTAAGGTTGTTTACACGTGTGGTAAGTTGAACATGCTGACTGGGAGTTGTTTGCCCTGGCACACCATCTCGTCATCGCTCTTGTTGCATTAGATGTGCACGCTTCCGCTCAATTTTACTTGTTAATTTATTCGAAATGAAAATGACTGTATGCTGCTGTGCAGCATACCACCCATTGTGTATAGCAACGTTGAACGGAAGAGTGTGCGATGGCGGATGTGTTGCTGAGTAAACAATTTAAAGTAATTGATCGTTTGACTTTTGATTGGTGTCATGCATTTTGTATTTCATTGTTGCGTTCAGTGCCCAAGCAGGTCCTGAAGGACCGATACGAGAGCGATGCCGAAGCAGATGAATTGGATGACTTCGAAGGCGATTTAAATGAGTTGTACGATGACGATCAGTTCTACAAGGAATCCGAGGCGATTCCGAAGCTTTACAGCAATGTTACTCGCACTAATGGAAGTGTAAATGCGACAAGCAGTAATGGAGGCAACGGCATGAATGCGACAGCAATGGATTCAGATGGTGGAGTGAATCCTGTGATGACGCACAGTTCTGACTTGAGTCTGGAAGGTGAGTACAAAGTTGTGCATTATTAAGAAACTGTATATATGGACTCTAGGTAGTGACACTCAATTGGCCCAGTGGCAGCTGGTTACACAGTACCGTAAATTGTGGATGTCGATTGAGTGCAACCACTTGCGTCTGCCTCGGTGTGGAATATTTATGGCGAGTTGGGATTGTCTTAAACTAAATGGTTGGGTGTTCTGTGATTTGTAAACCGTTTTCGTTTATTGTCATTCGTTTAAGTAATGGACTGTGAGAGGAGTTGGCCAAGGAAGTTGAAGGACTAAATAAGGCCACAGTGGATCTTTTATGTGAAAACTTTTGCCAACATAAATGGTATTTATAAGGTACATTGAGGAGTACCTATTGGCTGCACACTTAATTCATCGGATATTTTTGAAGAATAAGCGCACGAGTAGTTAGGGAAATCGAATCGTTGCATTGACTTGGATTTCGTAGTTCATTATTTTCGATTTATTTATGTGTATCCTGACATTTGGATTACACCTACACCTGCCTATAGTTTTACTATTACTACATCAAATATTTATATTTTATTTCCTTCAAAGTCTGCCGAAATCAATAGGGTAACGTGGGGTTTCGATGCTGTGCCAATTTGTGTTATAAAATTAGGTAGTTTGATCAAAGACTTGATTTGAAACGGGATGTGAATTTACTGTTTTTCCCAAAAAGTAAACACCTACGCCTGCGCAAGTCGAAAATTGATGTTCCCATTGGCAAGCTCGTACCAATTATTTCGATGGCTGACTTCTAGGACATGCAGTGATTTTGATTGGCTTTCGAAATAACGCCGCAATTAGTTCGACAAAAAAAACGCCCATCAATTTAGTGATTATACTTGTCAAGCCAAGCCTGTGAGCGGCAGTAGGCAGACCAGCTAATAAATTTTTCCAATACATCCCTAGTATGAAAAAATAACCATCCATGTCCTTAGTTCAGAATCTTTACAATTATTGAAATGTTGGATGGAGCAGTTATTCTGAAGTTCAGCTGCCTCATAGATGAATCGTACGAAGGTGTTCTTTAATCGACCTCTACTCAAAATCATCGGTATCTAACAAATTTAAATCAATAAAGCCCGGTTTTTAAGTTCAGCCAAAAATGTCCTTTTTGATTGCGAAACGATTTGGCCTGTAAAAAAATTGTGCAGTATCAGAATTTCAACATCAGCATAATGAGTTAGTATGAAAGTCGGTGACGTATATTTTTTAAGATGTAATGCAATCTTTCTCACACGAACAAAAACAACAACTTGATAGAAACTTCCTACTAGATCATTCTGGGAGCGGGATCATTCCTAGATAATGAATCGATCCATTTCCTCACCGATGGATCGAAAACTATGGACGGTGTTATTGGCGGTGTCTTCTCCGGCAGAATAAATCTTATTAGATCCTTACCCTGATCAACGTAGCCTTTTTTTCAGGCGGAAAAGAAGTCTTACAACTGCTTAAGATATCCCAATCTTCTCGGATAGTCAAGCTGATATCAAGTGCCTGGAATCAGTCTCTGCAAGCTATATAACAGCCCAAGACTGAAAATCAAATTAAATAATTGTATTAGTATCTCTCAGATGGATAAACAAAGAGGCCATAAGCTGCGAAAAATGTTAAGCTAAACAATTGGTCTAGTTAAATATTTTGGGGCACTGGTTTCAACTGCCGAATTCTTAATATATAATCAGTGTTAAATTTATCAAGATTTTTTTAAATCGTTTTTTGTAAAGGGTCTTTCATTAGCGACTTGACGACTTCAAACTTTCAGTGTGAATTCTCCCTTAAACCGGTTACCGAACTGTCAATGTCAAAATATTCAATAAAATCAAAATTGATTTTTCCAATATCGTGATGAAGTACACGAAGGAACAAAGTTTATAAATAATTTTCATTTTTGATTAAACGGCTTTGTCAATAAGCAACGTATGCGCTACTGGACAGGTGAGAACCCTTATGTGCTTCATGAAACAGCGCTTCATCTGCAAAAAGTCACTGTTTGGTGCGGTTTTCATGCCGGTGGCGTCAGTGGGCCGTTATTATTCGTCGATGAAAATTACCGTCACATTACGGTAAAAGGTATTCGCTACAGAGACTTGTTGGAACGTTATTTCTTTGAGCAATTGCATGAGATCGACATCAGTGATATGTGGTTCCACAAGCCACACAGCGGTTGCAACAATCGAGCTATTGAAATCTCAGTTCGGTGAACGTGTTATCTTGAGAAAAGATCGTGTGACTCAGGCCAATATTGAAAAAGAAATAGCGGCCTATCGGTCGAAATGTGCGGCCGAGTCATCCAAAATTGGGCTCGACATTTTACAAAATGCATTCTCTCCCATGTATGGGAGTGGGAGGTGTCACGTCTTGTTTTGCAATCCCGACCACATATCACGAAGTTATTTGTGCATTAGAAACACATCCAAGTCTCAAACTATTCAACATAAGCTTCCAAGAGTGTCGAGAAATATCGTTTTGAATATACCTACGTTTTAAATGGAATGTGCTATGTCCCTTTATGTTATAAACTTTTGCGGGCGTTCGCAAAATAACTCGCCAAAATTCCTTAAACAACATTGACCCCATGGTTATTTGGGTAATTTGTCTTTTGACGCTATTTTTTTTATTTATGAAGCCTGAAAGCTCATTCCACACATTATAGACGACATGTTTTCATAAAAAAACTTCTCTATCATCGTCCCGCTAAGTAAAAATACAAGCCCTATCCATCACGACTTGACCTTTTCTGATAAACAGACAATTCAAAAATGGAGACACGGAGACGGATGGAGACCTGCCTCAAGCGAAATATTCAGTCGCCCTTGGCACAAACTCTGTCATATTCCAGGTTGAAGTTCTTGCTCTAGACTAAATCTAAGATGCATCTTCTGAAACAGCCAAGCAGCTATAAAAATTCTTGACTTATATGCCATAAAATCAAAGCTCGTTCTGTAAAAAAACATGGCCATTTGCGAACTTGGACCGGGCCGGACCCTATATGCAGGCTCTGTCTTAGTTCCTCTTTTATATATAGTCATGAACAGTGTTTCCAGATTGGGCGCTTTGTCGTATTTTGGGCTATCTTAAAAAAAGATAGAAATAAAAAAATGAGCGCCCAACACAATTTTGGGCTATCGTTTAACAAATTGTGTGTTAATTTTGTTTGTTTTGTTCCTTAACAAAACTAAAACAAAAATATTTTTGAACAAACCCGCACTTTTAAATCGTGGTGACACTCTTGCACTCAAGTGACATCGAACAGTCGATCAACTTGCAGGCACTCCAATTTATTTTGCAGGCCTATTGATTTGACACAAGCCACAAAAGCTAATTGCAGAACTGGGAACATTTTCAACGTTTTTTTGGCCATTTTTCTGGGTAACGATTTTCGGCTAAATTTTTTTTTTAAGGTTTGAGCGCTTAAAGCAAACTAAGTTCTGGCCATGGTCATGGAATGACCAGCTCTCTTTCGTTTTAGAAAGAATTACCTTGGCAAGGATATCGTCACTTTAGCACGTCCAGCGAAGATACTTCTCTTCCTGACACCTGGCAGCTTCCGGAGTGAAAAGATCCTAAATCTCAGCATGGAAGCCACAATAGGCTCCTTTTCAATGAGGTCGGAGTGCCAGATCCCCAAGATGGCTCTCCCGTTTTAAGATCTCTATCTAAACGTTTTGAATGGAAAATGCTACTCCCCTTTATATTATAAACTTTTGCGGTCGTTCGCACAATAACTAACCAAATTTCCATCGGATTCGCACGAATGGTAAATGGAACGTACGATTGCCAGACAAAAGAACATTGATTTTTAATTTATTTGAAACGCCTAAAGCGCGTTGGGCATTTTTGAGATGGGAAAAAATCATTGAACTCGCTACACCAATGTTCCGACACCAGTATTCGCGTTGCCAACCAATTTTGACGGAAAAATGCGTAACTTGAAAAGAAAAGATGTCTTTTTCAATAATATAATCCTAAAAATATTTTTTTTATAAAAATTAAACACAAATATAAACAAAAACTAATTTTATTTATACAAGAAACAGCTTTCAAATTTCTTTGCAATTTCATTCCACTTACTGGATGTGGATGTTGGAATTATTTTTAAAGAATGACAGATAAAGTGTTCCGAAAATAGACAGAGTTTGAAGGTGGAAACACGTACTTTAAGACGGAGTTTACATATTATTATTTTTTTAACAAAGATTTTTTGAGGATGTTTAAAGAATTAAAAAGTCAGTAGGTATATTGAATCAAAAAAAAAATAAAACATATTCTTAATAAAAAAACATACCTTTTTAAAAAAATAACAAGCCTTAAAGCCGTAGCTAATGAAATAGTGCCTAAAAGGCATGAAAAAACCTTAGTTTGAATTTTTTTTTAGTAGTTTATAATAATGTCGGCGCAGTGGCTTTGTTGGACAAAGCCGGAGTGCCACTGTTTTTTTTTTGTTTTTTTTTTTTATGCAGCTGCATCACAACTACGCAGTCTTTCTATAAGCATATGAGACACTTAAGAGACTTGAGACTTGCACTAATTTTCGCAATGGTAAGCTAATTTACAGTGTTCCTTCATCGATGAGACCATTCATCATAAAGCCATTTAAGACTGCTTTTATTTTCTGTCGAAAACTACTCCACTGTCCACATCTTCTGTAACAAACAAATATTTTCAAAAAGAACAATGGTCCCTCACCATACTTCCGTCCTATATATCTTGACCAAGGAAACAAAAAAAAAAACAATCAAATCCGCTACTAATTGTTTCGCTCTATAAATAGGACGTACAAGGGGCATTCCCCATTCATATAGAACGGATAGGCGTGTATCATGTGATTACTCCCCAAATATACTTGCACGCAGAATCAATTGAAGGCTCGAGGTATACTTAAATCTTCATTAAGTGCAAATTACTGATTTTTCTAGTGGGCGGTAGAGGGTGATAGAGTGCCTTTAGTGTGTAGCTCCCACATGGAATGTGTGCTCTCCATTTTAAGCTTTATTAGGTGCTCGTCTGTAAATATTTCATTTTTATTACTTACGAGTTTTAGGTGATGGCCACTTGGGGCAATTTACTTTACCTCGGGAATCAAAGGCGTCTTCTGTGCATCCAACCGTTGAGTGAACAAACTTTGAATGGATGAAGTGAGTGTGGTAGGTAAATTGCTTTTGATGTGCCGTAGGATGTTTTTTTTCTGCCTTCGTTATCTTCCTCTCGTCCTAGTCGAACCTACACGAAGTTTACAAAAAAGGGGCTAGAGATACACAGTATTGGCTTTAGCTTATATCTAATCGAGCTTGAGGTGGAAATGTTTACCTTCTGGCAGTCCCGACATAATATCCACTCATACATATCCAACCCATGTTTGGAGGTAATTTCGACTTGATTTTCGTTTTATTTGACTAGCAGGACCTTGGAGAATAGCAAATCGAAGTCGGCAGCATCAATGAAATTGAAATATTCAATTACTTTGCGAAAATTCAAAGAGAGAGAAAGAGAGAGCGAGCTGTGTTTCATATCGTTTGGATATTGGATTTGATGTCGGCATTTAATTTTAGTTCATGAGGTTTATATACATCGAATTGGAAGTTCAAAGATTATAACCTTCGGGTTATAGACACTGCGTGCTGAGATTGGTTTGCATTTGAATTCCCCATCTGTCGCTGTGTCGGGGCGAATGGCAGGGCGGGAATTCAGAGCCCAATTATTATATGATTGTTACATTAGATGTTGTTCAAAGGAGACTTTTAAAACACCGCATACATAGTTCATGAGAATCCAGTGAATTCAAATTGAGAAAGTCTGTGTAGGTATTTTTGTATCTCCCTTTTTACAAACAAAGAAGAGGTCATGAGCGCCTTTAGGTGAAAGCTGCCTTTAAAATTTGAATCAAAGGTATCAAGGATCATAAATCGAATGTATCGCATTTTGTATTCTTTTTAATTTGAACTAAGGCATTCAATAGACTTGGAAAATATTTTTTATGAAGGAAAACTATTCATGTGTACAGAAAATGTAAAAGGCAATATATGTTCAGGTGTTTGTTGCCTATAGACGCAAGAACTGTTCAACTGACTTTGGTTAAAATTAAGCACTTTTTTCTTTATATGTGCCGACAATGTTTAGAGGTTGATTTAGGTAAAATTCAATGTTGTGGTTGTAGTGGTTGAAATCGGTCTGTAAAAGTTATTTTTTTTTACCCAACCCGAACTCGTTGCTCCATATTGACTTAAAAATAAATAAGGAATGTAAAACAAATACGTACGTTACATACCTATTTCAGAAAAACGGTTGCCATTCGCTATACATGTCCAGCCCATCATGCACAATTAATTCACACTCTCCTTACAAGTAGGTCGATGTCGCTTCACATGCTCGTAGAGTTTCTGTTGTTCTTAGAGTTAATAGCGAATCCAAGGTAAACAAAGTCCGTAAGTACCTTATAGTTATAGCTGACTTTCGTGATATTCTGTACGATTCTTCGACGTTGTGTGTCCCATTTTTGTGACAGCATAATTTGCTGTACCCTAATTGGAGACTGAACCATGTTTTGCCGCTTCTGTTTAAATATTTGTATACGTGCAGTGACAGCTCGCTGAGATTGTCAATTTAATTTGCATATGCAAGTGGTTATAGATAGAGGCATTAAAACAAAATTGTGCCTCTTCTGTTGGCTTGCATGTGTCGCACTTGTCTTTGGAGAAAGCTGACAGTCCATAACCTTGTCTAAGTTAATTTTTATTAAGAATCGGCTTTTGCTTTTAAATAAATAGATCAAATCTTGTTATCTACTCTTAAAGAGTACAACAAATTACGGAACGTTTTGTTGTTTTTTTAGATTCAAAAATGGATTGTTATAATTTTTAGACATATTATTTGAATTTAAACAGAGTTTGAGAAACTATCACGATTAGAGTTACCTACAGCAGAAGTTCTTCAGTATCTTCCAAACTAATTTCGAAAACCCATTTTTCTTATCGTGTTTATTAGTCATGGCTCATGGTTGTGGTTGATTTAACTAGGGCCCCGCGCAATTGTCGTTCTGCCTTACGCCAGTTGATATTGCTATAGGATTAGACTAATAAAAATAACACACACATCTGATGTTGAAAGTGTATGCTGCCTGACTGTTTGCATTTTTTGACCACTTAATATATGATTTGTACTCTAAAAGTACAATAAATTGAAACCCGGAAATTATAATACATATATAAAAGGAAAAATTCCTCCCGTAGATTAATTTTTAATGCTCTTTTGGTATTAGTTTTAGCTTACCAAACATATATCCCAACAATGAAAATTGTGTTTTGTATTTCTATCTAAAAATTTAAACCTTTTCACAGAGCACTACAGTTTCATAAACTACATATTTATATATCAATTTGGGATTGGAGGGGGAAATTGCACTAATGGCGTGCACATGTAAGGCGAAATTACTTGTGGGAGATAGTTTGGTATCCGACAATTGTTCCAAGTATTTACCATCCAACAATTTTGCTTACGAGGCGATTGATCGAATGAACAATAGGCAGGACGGCTATTCATCATTATGCGCGTTCTATTGATTTTTATAATATAGTGCTTTGGGACATTTGAGCCAAACCATTTCATTAATGGACAAATAAATAGACAGACACAATTTCAATACTTTAGTGCTGAGGGTATTAAATATAAACATGGGATTCTATTTGTATGCAGGTGTTTGATAACATCTTGTTCTTATATAAAAAAACAAACTTTAAGTCAAAATGCGTATGTTTCGCTCTATATAAATAGTTGGCGCAACAAATCCGTAGGAACCTTAGGCCCAGCTTCCCACAACCTTTCGCTTTGTGTGTTTCATTTTTGGGACGAATGAAAGTGATCTACAACTTTATGACGAGTCCAAACGGCCCTTGAGCTTAAATTTGTAATAATTCTTCGGTTCTTGACCCGGGAGTGTTCCTGTAAAGTCAAAATTCGACAAAGGCGTGTGACACTTTCCGTTCTAAACGACATTGAAAAGGCTATTTCACGACACTTATGGGAGCTAGTGTTCTAAAATTTATAACTTTGATGATCAAAGCACTTTGAAAAATTATTTCAAATTTTTAAAATTGTTGTATTGACATGTTTAAACGTTCCTCCATATTTCTTTTCACCGAGTTGGTCGTCTTTTGATTATCGACAATTAAACTTTAACTTTTACATTAAGAACTATTATTATAGCCCTTTTATTCAGTCATTAAAAAGCAACGCACAATTCCAATTCAGCTTTACAGACAGACTATAACGAAAAGCTAGACCTTATATCCCGATATGGTCCGATAGTTGACATTGTAAAGGACCAAGCCCATAGAATCCGTTTTGTCCGTTTGCGACAGCGTATATTCAACGGACAGGTTGATAGAAGTACCAGCAGCGCACGTGCCGGATGCGACGGATAGGGTTAGTTTACTTTCTACTTTTCTGTCCGTTGACATTCTTGACAGTTGGCACAGCGATAGAGAAAGCAATTTTATTGCTGAAAATATCGGTAGAATAATCACCGCATGCGGTTTATTCCATGGGACCCTCGGATACGTCAATATTGACCGATCCCGACGAAAGTAACGGTTAGACATCCGTCTGATGCTTCCCAAGGTATTACATTTAATCATGGATAACCTTCTGGCGGTTTAATTGAACTCTCTTAAATATGCCCAAGACTTTAGAGAGTGAATCCACTAATGTTACCAGCAGCAGTTCCCCTTAAAGCTTGCCATTTAGCCCTTGGCACCAAACCAAACTCAACTAGTGGGATAAGGGTATTTCATCTGAGATTCTTTGCTTTCGGAGACGGAAGACGGATTCAAGATAAATTATTCGAAAGAATCGACATTTAAACAAGTTTTACTCACACATCCAGCTGCTCTTATGATATTCCTAAGGAAGAACTCCCTTATGACTGAATATTTGTCATATAAATATCACGTTGTGAAGTATCAAGGTTGTTTTGTGTCTTAGAAACAAAATTTGTCCCACTCTCTTTCTACGAAAATCCTTAGCACTCTTTATATACCACTGTCTACTCCCGTTGAATGAAGTACATTTGTTCGCCAAAACAACAGCGCTTATCTTTTCCCAACCTACCATTCAATTTAACCATTTCAATGTGCCTCAAGTCCTTGTCCTACATACTTGAATCTCATTCCCTGCCCACAAATATCCACAATGCACACACCTAGTAACCGGTCGAATTTCACGTTTGTTAGCTCCACGAACAAACCGCACGTTCAGGCAATAAACATTGCCCATCTAGACGCATGTCCACTATAAATCGCTACATAAAGACCACCTCCACGTTCTTCATAAAATTAAAATTCCCCTGCCAAAAACACAGTAAGGGTCAGTTACACTGTTTCTGTTTTACACTTTCTGTAAATTGTATTTTATAGCCCGTCCCGGCGGCCATTCCCCATATCCATGCTTTTGCCGAAAATCCTAACAAAGTTAAAGTACCGCACTTGGAATTAAATTAAAACACATTTGGCTTCAAACAATCTCTGTTCGAATTGGTCTCTGGCTACAATAAAATGGGTTAACAGTGTTAAAACAATTTTTCCATGCCTTCGAACTCTTCGGAACAAAAAAAAGGCAAAAACAGAAATTCCCTCCCTAGGGTTGAATCCAAGCCACACTTTCCAAAAAAGGAAAACACACACACAAAAACCTTGTAATTTTATAGAATAGGTGTTGAATCGTATTTATCTCTTTCTCTCGCGGGTAAATAATTCATGTATTTTCCACTGGACATGGAGCTGTACCATTGTTTCGACTTGTGCATTTCTCTATACAGGCTTTAGTTTTTTTTATATCCCTTGTTGACTGCAATAAAATGCACACGCAGATACATTCACACGTCCTTCCGTTTCTAACATGGTGCAGCACATTTTTCAACATAAAATAAATAAATCCGATGTACGCGTTCTTTTAAACAACATCCCGCAACAAGCAAATGAACAAATATGGACTAAGCTACATGTAGGCTACATGCCAATTGAATAAAAAAACAGAACGGGGAATACCTCCCGAAATGGCATGAATTCTTTTATGTGGTACAATTCAGTTTGTGGTATTCCATCTATGAAAATGGAGTGGAATGGGGCTCTAGAAATTATTAAAAGGAAAAAAAAAGGTGGAAAAACAATTTAGGAATGTGAAATAATTCAACGCAAATTGTTAGTTGAATGGCGTTATATGTGGTTTGGACAGAAATGGCTTGGAAATGATGACTGCACCGAAATAGATTGGTCAGCCAGTTTTTGTACTGGCATTTATATTTTTTTAGTTACTCGAAAGTGGATTTTAATAATCCGAGTGCGATGTGCTAAGGACTTACTAAATATTTGCAAAAGCAGTCAATTTTGCAAATGACCTAGCACGAGTGGTGGGATATAAACAGCGGCCTTACCTAAATTACCCATTGTAACCTAAAATATACATAATTATAAATAAATTGTAAATAATGTTGCCCAAACTATGCAAAAAATATTCATGAATACATTTATGAACGCAAACTAAAGCTGCTTGAATACGGCCATCATGCCAAAAATGAAATATCCCAGATGAAGGAACGTCCGCGCCAGAACGCTTGAAATTTGACAACAATTATTTCGACACTATAACTAAAGAAATGATACAATATATTATAAAAACAATATCCGAATGGCTATTTTACTCGCTTTATTAACTCGCTGGGCTTTGTATTCATTTTTATTTTGTAAACTTTTGAACGATTTCCTTTGACAGGTCACAGGTTTTTGTTTATTCTCTCAATGCAGCGGGTAGTTTTGCGCTAGTTTTCCCTGAAAAGGATATATCACAAAAAGTACTAGACGTCTAGCGCAAATGGTAAAATGTACATTTTTTTATATGGAGTTTGACATGCCGCTAGGAGTTATCAGAAAAGTTTATATTTTTATAGCGATGACTTACGAAATTTCGCTTTTCTACAAAACAAAATGGCTTCCGGAAGTGATGAACGGACAATTATGTCTTTATTTCGTATAACTGATTGATGAATTGTTGGCTTAATTTACTGAAACTAATTACCACTCTCATTTCACAAGTTTTGAATCAGAAAAGTTTTCAAGTGATTGCAGAAATGTTGTTCGCCGGAACTTGTGTTTGTTTCCGTTTTACGTGAAGCATTCATGACACGCCTAAAGTGTCTGATTTTTGATCTCATTCTTACGCCTTTATTAGCAAACGGATCTTTCTGTCCCGTGTCGTGGAAAAAAGCGCGTGATAGTGTAAATGCGGCATAATTAACCTAAAGTAGGTACTAAAGCGTATTATACAAACTAAAGTCATGAATGATAGAAATAAAATAAAACATTTTGCTGGTGAAAAATCCGATGTTTAATATTTGGGACATTCGGATTCCTAGTTTAGTAAGTCTGACAACTGGTTGACTCGATGTATTTCAGTTTTTATTCTAGCCAAGAAAATTCTGCCTGCATGCTTAGTTGAAATTGTGATAGGCACCCATTTTAAACGTACATTTGGAAATAACAATTTTTTTTTATAATTTGCAAAGGGCCTTTTCCAAATAAAAAAATAAACAGTTGATTTTAATAATATTAAATCTTATAATGCTGGAATATTAACAGCGTTATTAAATCGAATTATAATATTTAGTAGCAAAAAACTCTGATAGGCTCTCGAAAAAATGTCATATTTCGACAACTGACAGCTGACCGCGAGAATACAAAAACAATTCAAGTTGCATAGTCAACTCGTACGAATACCTATTCAAGACGAATTTAGTTGACGTTTTATATAAACAATGTATTTAGGAACTAGGAACTTCCCCAAACTTCCAATTCCAGTCCAAGGCGAAATAATATGAGATGTTTTCTGTCATCATCGTAGCGGAGCAGTATTTTTTCTCTTGTTCTTTTCTAAATAATAAAAGTTATTAAATAATTCCATATCATGCAAAAATGTTGTTTCTGTTTACTATCTCTCCCGTCATCGTGGCAACAAATCAAAATCCACTATTTGCAGCGACTGTAAATTTTCTTCTATGAACTCAAGTACGGCCAAATGCAGCATTTTTAAAATTTATGAACTCGACCATACACTCCCAGCTTGCCAATACCCTCACCTATACGCCTGGTTCTGTTTATAGCTAGCAGCTGCAAATTGAAATGATACCAATTATAACTTTAAGTGTTCAGGCTAAATTTTTCAAACTCACAGTGGCGAAATTTTCTGTACAAAATTAAATATTGTCATCTACAAAATATTTAGTTTAAAGGTTAAAAATGATTATTAGTGAGGCTTAATATGATCAGCGAAAATGAATCACATGATGTATTTATAATTAAATGATGTATATATAAATAAATCGGCGCAGTGGCTTAGTGGTTAGTGTGTTGGACTACTAAGCGAGGGGTCCCAGGTTCGAATCCCGAGAAAAACACAAATTCCAACTTAAGGTTTTTTTCGCTGCGCCACCTCTCGCGAACGTCTGACAAACATCCGAGAGTATAACTGTCAGGAAAGAGCTTCTCAATTGGCCGTTTGGACTCGGCATAAAATTGTAGATCCCTTCCATTCGTCCCAAAAATAAAAACTCACACAAGACGAATGGTTGTGAGAAGCTAGGCTTGGGTCCATACGGACCTGTTGCGCCAATTATTTATTTTTTTTTTTTTTTTTTACTTTCACTTAATAGGCAGCACAATAACAGTTAAATTGATGTCAAAATTAGACACGAAATGTCTAAACCACTGCTGCAAAAATAAAGGAGAAGATTAGACTATTTGTCACTACACCTGCAGCAGTTATGCCTTATAGCAAGGAGAATGCTTTACCTTAGAATCTAGAATAAATTATCAAATTCAAGTTTCAGTTTTTTAGCATCTTGCTTGTAAGCAGAGATGGGAATTTATTTACTTCACATTTTGTAAATCTACTTCGTGTTTTTGGACAATTTTTTTCACTTTCACTTTTAGCGTTCTCATCTCTGCTTGCAAGCCAAATGTGTTTTTTTTTAACCATCAAAATTAAAAATCCAAACCCAAATTCATCCGGTACCACCCCATGACTACAGACCCTTATAGGGTATGAGTATTTACCTAATATGATATTTGCCTGTAAACGGTTTGTAGATGGCCACCCTACTCACCAACATATAGGTTATGGTGCGCCTTATTTTCAAAATTTAATTGAATATTGGAACAAAAAATAAAGAAAACATGGCGAAGCGGTCAGACGGATTACAAAAGAAAGAGGATGACTGGATGGAAGAACTCGATAATCTATTTGATATTGCCCATGCTAACAAAATTAAAAATTAGAAGTGATTGACATTGAAGAGGACAATAAATTCCTAATTGATCGGGAAGAGGAACGTCGCGGGAAGATGGACAATGTTGATTTAGTTCTGGCGAAAAAAGAATTGCGTTTGGAGAAAAAAAAAAACATTTAAAGAAGAGAAGAGACAGCTGGAAGAGAGAGAAATAAGGTCTCGCGAAGAGGAGGTACTTTTTGCCTCATCATCATCTAAATCAGAAGTAGAAGTCGATACTGAACATCACGGAGTCAGCGAAGAACCAGTTTTGTCGCCATCTGGAGTGCCGCCCCCAAAGAGAGGGCAGCTAGTCTTGACGTTGCCAAACGGAGCATTGGTTTTGACTTCTCTACTTAAACTTCTCGGACATGATCCAGCAGAGTACAATGTGAATCCGAATTCTATTTCCCGATTGCGTGAGAAGAACCGTCTAAGGATTGCTGTGAATTTAACGATGGAATTTACTCCAAAGTTCCATTGACAATTCACTGAGACGGTAAGCTACTGGAGGATATAGTTGGAAGTGACATTGTTGATCGCCTTCCTATTTTAATTTCTGGAAGAGGAATAAATAAACTTCTCGGAGTCCCGAAGTTAGGTTTTGGCACAGGTGAGGCTGCAGCAATCGTAGTTTATGAGGCAGCTCTTGAATTGGAAATCTGCTCTAAAGTGAAGTGCCTAGTGTTCTGGTTGGCATGCCGTCACCTCATCTACGAAATCATGTTGGAGCAGTGGTCATGACCAACAACAATATTAGACATTCTTATTTTTAAACGTTTCACAAAAGCTTGGTCCAACATAGATCGCAAAAATTACGAAACGTCTTGTCCAATCATCTCTGACGAAATGATTGCCTTTTCCAAATCTCAGCTGCAAGTGTTACAACCTCGAGATGACTACAAGGAACTTCTGGAACTAACAATTATTTTCTTAGGAGGAGGGTACCTCAAAAAAAAAAAACAATTAAGGATCCGGCTGGACTTCACCGGATGAATGTCGAAAGCTATCTACTCCCTTAAGATGTGGTTGTCCCGGGTCAGTTAAAGTTAACAAAGAAAGGAGAACATTAATTCTTGACATTTGCCTATTTGTTGGCAGTCTGGATGACTGTCCCCGATTCTACGTCAGCTGCACGAAATGATTTTGAGCTGCTCAAAAACCTTGACAACTGTAAGAAAATAAATGAAATTATTTCAAAGGTTGCTCTTCAAAAGGTCATTGGTATACTTGTCGGAAGAACTTGTTGATTTTTTGTTTTTTCTTTCGGTAGTCGCCAGTGAATCAAAAAGAAAGTTAATTTTCGCCCTCGAAACTGAGGGAGTAAAGAATCCCTTAATGCGAATAACTGTCGATATTGCCAACATTCAGTCAAATGGTTTGGAGGATTTCGTAAGCCCAAATACCCGACTGTTCTTTAATTGCTGACTGAAGCGAAGCAACAATCTAAATTTATATCTATCTCCTAATTTTACTTGTATCTTGTACTTGTATTTATGTTTTCGAATTTATAAACCAAACTTTAATTTTAATTTTTTTATAATTATTTCATTAATCCATTATTTAATGGAGCCCCCTGTGCCATTTGACGGGCGGTAGCGACCTCTATGTATTATCCGATTTTTATAAAATATTCAGAAACATTGTTGTTTATCAACAACAATGACGAGTTGGGACGGTCAAAATAAAGCTAATTTTTTTTTGCTTACAATAAGGCGAACTATGCCCTTTAGGTGATATTGCTAGCGTTCCTTTCTGTCATAAACGGTTCGCTCTTGCTGCACAACAAAGTCCATTACAAGTCCATCAAAAAGAGTGTCTCTTACATTGTAAACCATTGTCCCTATACCCTTTCAATAGTTTCGTTTCATTTTCATTAATTTCATTCATGCGCTCCTGTCAAATCAGCACTGTAATTTCTATTCCACTGATTCATTTCCACTTTAATGTAGCAATTCCGTTTGATATCCCAGCACATAGAGGAATATCGAAAGTGTTCTTGTTTGTTCCCAGGAATTTCATCAAACGCAATCATAAATACTTCGAATGTCATTAAGTACCAACCTTTCCACATGTGACGGCCATTACGTATTTCACACAAGCCCGTGTCACCACACAACTGCCATATGAATCATATAAACATTCTTGACACAAATCGAAATGTCATGAGTGCTTCCGTTGGACATTATTATGACTCTTGGGGACGAACAAGTGCCACTGGAGTCATAAATTCTATATGCCCAGTAATAAGTTTCATCTTACATTTTGTGTAATGGTTTATTATTTCCTTTAATCACACGAAACAAAAACGTTTATATACATTTATACCTACGTGTTGTAAGCTATTTTCACATTCAATTACCTTCACAATACATTATACAGTCGTGTTTGTCGGTACAAAGTTACGGGTATGGGTGCTACCCTATGCAACCGCTATTAAATCAGCAGTTAAACGGAAGCTTACATCTTTGATTTGCAACGTTAAAATTACTCAGCACAAGAAATGCTGGCTTGCTACAGTGGTATCGCGAAAAAGTTCCTAAGTTTATTTCGGGTGCAAAATGGTCATCTTGTATCTTGATTTGTACTTGCTTCAAGTTGAAAATACTCTCCAAATCCATATGGATTTTTTTCTGAAATCATAGGGCTTGACATGGAGCAACATTTAGTTTTTAGTTTATTACAGTCGACCAACTCATTTGTTCACGTGTTAGTTCACAGATGTCGCTCGTTAGATCGACAATGACACAACTCTGGTCTATCAGTGGATTTTGGCAACTTACTCGTGGTAGGTGAATTTATCTAATCTAAAGGGAAATGATAATATGGCAACATTTTATGTCACGCGAGAAGCCTTGAGAGCGCGCAGTTTTTTAACTCTCTCTTTCTTCAACCATAGCATAGAGTCCTGACGGTGAAAATGGCGACACATGCGACTCACATACCCGATGATCTAGGTTAAGCCTCGTGTTTATGATACTGGTAACTTTAAGATTTTCATTTCCCTTTATACCATAGCAGTATCTTCCAAGCCGAAATCGTGGCAGTTGAATAAGCAGCCCCTGAGGCTGCGATAAATAGCAATACATGCGGAAGATATTACCTCTGCTTTATTGATAGCAATGCTTCTGTAAAAGCTTTAACCCCACCAGAAACAAAGTTCAAGCTTGTAGAGTCCTAATGTTCTATAGAACCAACATATCCCTTTGTGTATATCCGCCTTGTAACCTAAAGCTCGAGCCGATGAAAAGACAACAGGAGAGGCGAATGCCATGGATGCGTTTGTTACCTCAAGGAAACGTTGGTCATCCTTCTGTAAAGCGTGGAAAAGAAAGAATCATGCGAAATAACCGAAAGTCTCTTTCTATACTTGTGGGTATCCTTACGCGATACATCACCCTGTGATACCACTTAAAGTAAACAAGGATTACGCAATACTTTATGCAGGCTGCATTGATAAGAGAGTTCTTCGACCCATGTTATGCCACTGTCTCGGTCTACAACACTCCAGAAAAATACTTCTATGAAGATTATTCTTGAGTAGCCCGACTGCAGACTTTGATATATTTCAAAAATTGTTGGCCTAACTATTTATTGTCCCTAAGTATCCTTTTTTCATGGTTAAGAATTAGTTGAGTACTGGAAGCTCGGAAAAAAATATTCATTTTGGTTAGAGTGGGTCCCAAAAAGTGGGCGTGGCAATAAATTGCACAACCTATCTTAAGAAATGTCCCAAAGAGAGTTTCATCCAGATCTGTCCAGTAGTTTTCAGGACAACCGCGGACAAACACAAAGCCCCCTACAGTCCTATCATCTAGAAAAATACCCCATCCCTGCGAAGTCCGTCTGACCCTCCTACCTAGTGTCATCACTTTTACTGAGAATCCGGACTTATCCTCTTCGACATAACTCCCTAATGAAGCATCCTCATTCCTCTCTCAAACCAATTTACCCCATAAAGGTATAATCACAGCACGCACTCCTCTTTTACCGGGATAAGTTCCCTTTGTTCTGCCTCCACTGTGGGTATGCCAACAGGAAACCAAAAGTAGCTACAATGAGCATTAAGTGCCTCCTTTAGTTGCCCTCACAAAGACGTGTATAACTGTATACCCCCCCAAACATTCAAATTTCAGGGGTGAGTGTAAAACGGAATTGCTATAATGGCTGCTTAAATTTTCCACTTGTATTGCACGTCCCGGGAAAGTTGTTAACTCCATTGAGATTACAATCGACAGCGCACCATCAAACAGCGTTGCCAGGCAATTAAATTCACTTCATAAAGTGAAAACCACACTCGAGAAGTTGCGCCTTGCACAACCCCTAGCCCTTGTAGGAATGCAAAGAAAAATTGCGTTCCCAACAACGGCAATAAAAATCGCAGCCACACCTACTGTCTCACATTTTATGCGGCAAATGGCTACATCATCATCAGGCGACTCATTGTTATCCTTGTAATCACAATAAATACAAATGCCAGATCGAGAACTTTTTAACGGTCTCTAATTAATCTCATTTCTAATTAGGATCTGTACAGCATAACGAGTGGCAGCCGTAAGCCAAAAAGGATTCGTTTGTCGGTCGGTGGCAATGGCTTGCTCTCTCCCCGAACACAAAAACAAACCAAACTTGTTTGTAGTTAATTTATATCCTCTAGAAAGTGAGAGCTGTTGTAATCCCCGACACAAAAAAAACCCCTCCTTCCTCCAAGGTCCATGACATATTAAGAATGGTCATGGTGTATCTAACTTTGCCCCTTGCCGGTGAAAACAAAACAAACTTCTGAGCCAAACTATAAGAGTATATTCCTTTCTTATCGCCTTATTCGTCCCATAAATTTTTATGTTAAAAGTCTTCCCTGCTAACGGCTAGGACATGAATTTGGGTCAACCTGTATACGAAGACCTATTTTGGGCAAGGCAAGTGTAAGTCATTCAGTCGAGGGCATTAAGGAGATTAATCGCATTATCAATTATTTATTTGCACCTCACTGTTGGCTGCCTGGGTGTAGGTAGAGGTACCTTCCCCTCGGGGCCGGTGCGTTCATTTGGTCATCTTAATCAGCGAAAAAAAAAATTACAAACATTTGCAGAGGTGCATACGAGGATAGACTCCTATAAACGTTATTTTTGCTTGCAAATATAGACGAAATGAAAACGAATCGATATTAACTAATAACCCTGGGGCGGGCAGGGATGACTGGTACTCGTATCCTGCTAATGAGCGCACTTAATTAGCATCGTTCCGGTGTGACCAAGTGTGAGAAAGAGGCACAGAAAGTGGTGCGGGGACAAATCGTCTTAATGGAAACTGTTCCAACCGAAAATGAATGTTTTTTTTTTATGGCACTGTGTCAGGTTTTACAGAGGCACAGTATGTGCGTCAGGCAATGTTTTCACACAACTTCCAGTTGTTATAAAACACATATATATAAAAAAAGGTATTCTAATAGCTGTCCCAAAATTCACGCAAAATTTCAATTTTGTGCCATTTATTAGTACAGTAAAGCCAACGGACCTTGTTGAAAAATAGCCTCGATAACAATGGGACAGCTGACAGTTCTTGGTTAGTAAAAATCGAGCGCTATACGAAAGAGCAACGCATTTTCATTGTTGAGCAATATTTTTAAAAATATTGAAAGTTTGGCACCTACAGTCCGCAATTTTCGAACAAACACATACCGCATCATTTTGTAGAAGCTGAAATTAGTAAATCCAAATTTTAGAAATATCTACATACCTCCTAAAATATTTGAGCTAGACCAAACGTCTTTAATCATATCCCTCGTCCTTTTTTACCTCTTCCGGTTATCACTTTCATCAGGAGAACTTTCTTAGGTTTAGGGACATCATTTACAGAACCCCGATTCATAAAAAAGGAATACAAATCGAGGCAAATAATTACCAGCCGCACCTCGTGAAGTTCTAGCTTAAGTTTAAAGCCTTTAATACAGCTATTAAGTCAAATAAATAAAGGACAACGCTGATTCAAGGCACTCTCTAGGGCAAGGCTAATAGCCGTTCCGATATTAATGATTAGCAGCCACGACCAAATCTTTTGAGGAGCACGTTCCAAGGTGGGGCATTATTGGCTCATGCTTATAACCTCGATAGAGGGATAGAGGTCTTGGCCTGAACTTTTTAAAACAACTCTTAACGAACAACTAAGATGATTCTGTACAAGACCTTAAACATCAGAGACCTTTATACCGATAAAGCTTGAACTTTATCTAAAGGGACTAAACTTTGATTTTAAAATTACCAATCATTGCATGACAGGTTTAATCTATAACATCTCGACAGAACTAAACAAATCCCGAGTTAAACTTATGCCCTGGATGGCTGATTCACTTCTCAAACAAATTAAAACACAAGCTTCGTAATAAAACCTTCAAACACCCACTAAATCTCGTTTTAAAACATCGTTACACCCGTTTATGTATAAAAATTAATAAAGAAATCAATATTTTTCGTAACAGATACTTTGAAAACGAACTAAGATACGCTCAAGGGAACATAAAAAAAGAGTGGGAAGTAGTAAACAACATAATCAATCGAAAAACTAAAGACGTATCCTTTTCACTGGAAAAAGACAAAGTTGTCGTAACAGATCCTGTAGTTGTAGCAAATGAGTTTATCGAATACTTCGCCTCAGTGTCCCAGAAGTCTTCATCTTGTGACATTATAATGTCTTGTGGGAGTTGCTTAGCGTCTCAGCTCTTTGATCGCACATTTTCTAGTAACAGTTTTGTTTTTAGTCCCATTTCGGGCTTAGAATCATAAAAAATAATATACTCTCTAAAAAAACTCAAATTCTTGTGTTGAGGATGGAATCTCGAACTCCACCCTAAAAAAAATTTCATACAATATAGTAGATATTTTGGTTCACCTTTTTAATTCAAGTAGCTTCTCGGAAACATTTCCTGATTTGTTGAAAAAAGCCAATATGATCCCTATCTTCAAAAAGGACAACAGTAAAGATAAATTGAATTACAGACCGATTTCCATACTCTCCACAATATCTAAAATTTTCGAGAAAGCGGCAAAATGTAGAGTCTTGAAATATCTTCAAAACATTAATATCTTCAGCGAAAATCAATTTGGTTTTAGAGCAAACCTTTCCACCGAAGATGATCTATTAGATTTTTGTCAGCATATTTATAAGGGTCTTGACGACAAGAAAACTTGCGCCGGTCTATTGATATTACCAAGGCCTTTGACATGCTTGATCACGAAATTCTTGTGGATAAACTGTACCGTGTAGGACTGCGAGACTTTACCTTAGATTTACAAGACGCAAAAAATCAGAATTGGGAACATTTTTGGCGACTCTAAGACAATTAACCTAGGTGTTCCACAAGGATCTGTCCTTGGTCCTTTATTGTTCTTAATATGTGTTAACTCTGTCTTCAGTCTTCCTTTCGTAGGTATGTTAAAGGCTTTTTCTGAAAACTTCGCGTTTGAGTATGGCTCATACAATCTCTTCAACCTAATTGTTGAAATCAACCATGATGTTCATTTGCTAAGACTATAAGACTATGGTAAGCAGTAAGACGAAGCTCATGTTCTTCTGAATCTCCAGAAGTCAATATTGTGTTTCATGTAGCTGGTTGTCGCAGATTTAGCTTGCAGCACTGTGGTTGCAATATTCTCTACAATGAAAATATTGAATGTAATACTTCTTGCTTTGCTATTGAAATAGTTAAGAACTATAAATACTTAGGTGTCGTAATCGACCAAAATCTATGCTGGTGTGATCACATCTATATGTTGAAACAATATTTGCTATCCACTCTGAGAAACTTTTACCGACTTCAAAATTACTGCTCCTCAAGCATCTTAAAAAATATTTACTTTGGAATTTTCCATTCTAGATTACAATATGGTATGAGCTGCTGGGGTGGTACTCACTTTAATAAGATCCAACAACTAACTGTTCGACAAAAATATATAATCAGGAAAATATGCTTTTCATCCCGCTTAGCCAACACTTTTGTCCTTTTTAATAAACTGAAAATTCTGCCAGTTAGACACTTGTATTATTTTAAATGTTTAAAAATGTTTTTTATTAGATGTGGGTACTTACAGAGCCCCATCAATGATAACCATAGCCTTCTTAGCAATTCTAATTCCTTGGTAATCATACCAACTTTTCGCTCTTCTAGATTCAGAAGCTTTTATACAATTGTTTGTTGTAAATTATTTAACACTCTCCCAGATGACATTCGAATCACTGGTACAATAAGAATCTTTTTAAGTAAAGTACAACTGTGGCTTTTGAATATTAACCTAAATGAAATTGAAATTTTGTTGCGCTTCATCACCTAACTAGCTTTTAAATTATTTCATCTTGAAATTATATAATTGTATTTACCTTCTGTTCGTCACTTTCCTTCATTTCGTTTCTTGCTTTTTTATAATGTACTTACTGTTTGCTCCCCTGATTAAATTATGTGACTTTACCTCTATTTTTTCATTAAAGTAAAATGTCACTAACTATTCTCTAAATTTATGTATGTTAGCATAACTTTGAATTGTAATAACATTTACTAATAAAATAATATTTATAACAATAATAATAATTTGCAGAAGAAGAAAAAAATGTTAAGCAAGATTTGGATGTTTTATGATCTGGAACAGACAGTTTCACAGGAAGAATTGATAGCGGTAGGTCTGATTCAAAGTGAAGGTTTAAGCAGGATAAACTCTCGAGTATAGTCCGATTGAATATAACCAGAAAGAGGTTGTAAGGTTGTAAGACCCAAGGGTAACATCTGTTCTGTTAGGATTTTAGCCACTATGATCCCCTAATCGGGTAAGTATTTTTGCCAAAGCGGAGCTATGGTTTGACATCTATTTTTTAACTGTTGGACTGAATTTATGTAATTTATATATCTGCAT
Source organism: Cheilosia vulpina (assembly GCA_916610125.1). NCBI lineage: Eukaryota > Metazoa > Arthropoda > Insecta > Diptera > Syrphidae > Cheilosia > Cheilosia vulpina. The sequence goes on from OU744276.1 coordinate 3,632,856, forward strand.
GAAGCTTTCTACAGGCTTTACGAAAATCGGACGACTTCCCAATCGGTGAACACTCATCCTTTCCACCACACACCTGGTTCCATCCTAATACGAGTTGCATTGAGAGTTTAAGTCAAACGAATTTTTGATAAGTCTCTCTAGAACGGACATACTTTTGGGAACCTTGTTGCTACGTACAAGCTTCCTTCAAGAAGCTGTGACTAATCGTTGTGGAGGTGACTGATACAATAGACTAGCGGGACAGAACAAATTTTGTGAACGCAATTGTTTAATTTGTTTTAAGTAAGCTACTTAAAAATAGCTTCTCGATGCGACCACCAAGAGTATGATTTAAGTTTATATTAGTTTATGGCAACTATTGTATCGCGTTCTATTATATTATGGTATGTAGTAGAATATGGCTTCTTGTTTAGAACTCCTTGATTTTCCCGAGTACGTACTTTGTCTTCTTCGATGCTAGGTACGCTTACTGGAAATTAACTCTGACATTAAAATTAATTATCCTTAGTCTCGTATTAATCTCGGAATATATCTTACCAAATTTTAAACTCATAAATACTAGATTATAACTTAACAAACCTGGTTTGCATGTAGAGTCCCGTTTGTGAGCACACTCTCCACACAAGATCGGGTTGTCAAAAATGTAAAACAAACCGAGCTGCATTTGACAGTAAAGAATGAGAAAGAAGACGTCAAAAATGGAAAAATATCTCTCTCTCTTGTGAAACGTCATTCTCTCTCTTGAATGGAAAGAGCCATAGAAAATACATCAACTTACTCTTCTTTTATTCCGTGATACAATTCAAGACTAATTTTAAACCTTTTACCTATATTTAGTCCTGGAATTTGTGCCCGGTACTTAGCACAACATCATTTTACCTCTTACAACAATCGCAAGGTCTTCGTTCTATAGAAGTATTACTCCGAATGGGCGCACTTAAAATAGGTTTCCATACCCATCACTTCCGCACATACTGTCTGTCTCTCTGTCTGGTCTGCCTGTTTGTTTTACTTCATAATAAAAGTGCTAACGAAAAACAAAATGAACAAAACAAAAAAAAACTTCAACAATTTGCACTTAAGTGCAAAATGAAGCGAAACAAAACGTTTCCTAATCATCGCAATCATTGTGCGTTTGTGCGAGCGAAAGAGGAAATATAGCTGCTGCGTTTGACCAACTTTCAATATCTTCATTTGCAATACACAAACACCAAGTTGTTGGTATACTTTGGATTTACTGAAAATGGTAAAAGTTGTATGCCAATCGAAACTTCTACATCCTGCGATGGTCTTCACTTTGTCGTAAACAGATCATTAATCCCCATTTCAGTTCCAAAGTGGGACAGTGATGAAACTTTCCCAATAGAGAGAACGAGTGTAACCCCCGACAATTGTCTTAAGTATGTATGTAAGAACAGAAAGGACCAAAACCCGCATTTTTTTCTCGTCAGCATCGCAGCGGTGAAACTTATTTTTCAGCCATTCGAAAATAAATTTCATTTCAACGTTCAGCCAAAAGCATGAAAGCCCTCTCCAATAATTCAAAGTATGGCAAAGGATTATTGCTGGAGATCCTTTGGCATGTGGCCTGTCTGTAGGGCGAACTAAATCAGATGTAATAGTACATTTCACAAATTCAAATGTGTTACTATTATAGTTCATTTGGGTTTTTCTTCTTCTTTTTTTTTCCGCTGACAAAGGCGGAAGGAAATGTGTCGACGACAATTCGGCGTCGTCATAGGGTAGATGAAAATGAATAAACGTGTTGCTAGATTGGTGTGTGCATATCCTTTACTTGGGTTTTATATCCATTATTGCTTGGATATAAGTTCATTCCTGTTATACTTTGTGTTTTTGTATGGTTGCGTCGGGTAAATGTGAGTGTATGGTCTGAACGGGAGGGGAAGATCTGATGAGTTATAGTTACAGAACCGGTCATGATTGTGAATGAAGGCCAAAGATTGGAGTTAAATCGTCGGAATGGGATATCATCATCATAATCATTGGTCTAAAGGGAAATGGAGCGCGAGCACGTTTGCTCCCAGGAATTTTGTGTTCAGTCATGACCAACTTTGAGGGAGCTTCCGGAATGCAAACGGTAATGAAGGACTCCATATGTAAGTTATTGGTTGGCATTCTGAGAGGGAGACGCACAGTTTTGGAAGGTCATGTAAAGTGATTGGGAGATATTTAAATAAACTGAGAAATAGATTTTTCGCTTCGAGGAAGCCAGTACGAAATAATGAGGTTATGAGGAAATACCGCAAGGTTTATACTGGCTAGCCATAGTGATGGCTCCTCATACAGGATCCTATGAGGAAAAGTAAGGTTTACGTGATGAACCGTTGATATATTTTAATGAAAGTGGAACACGTGGCATTGGGTGAAATTGGTCTAGGCTATGCGTTAGGGAATTTGTTTCAATTTCGTGAACGTATACAGCCGCCATTGGACGCCAATAGTTACTGCCAAAGATGAGAATTTACTTGTAGTTGATTTTTATTTTTTTTGTATGCAACTGCTAACCAAAGAACTTATTTCTACTTTGTTTAACTTATTTTTATCTTAAGAACATTCAAAATTTAATTCAAGATGCATCGCATTGATTTATTTTTGCACATCGAAAAAAATGCTCGCTTGATCTGAATGCACTCATCTTTATCATAAGAACAAAAAAAATTGCTTCACATTTTTTTTAGCAATTTGTTTCACTTTCTTTTAACTCAAACCATTTTCATCCCTGGTTACTGCACAAACACACACACACACACACAGTACAGCACTGAAGCATAACCGGCAGTATTCACCACGGAAGAATAATGGTTGGTGTTAATTATTTTATAAATGATTTTGTAAGCTCAGCTTCACGGTAACACGAAAAGGTGATTTATAGCTGAAATGGCTTCTTTCTTCCAATTCCAAATTCTTACAAGTGATAGAATAAATTTCTATACACATACGCATTTTCAAGAAATGTTGATCATAGTAGTAAAATCCACCAAATCCGTTCAGTGGTTCTTAATAAAAGCCCTGTAAAACAGAAAAATGTGTGGCACTGGTGGAATAAAAAAAGTACGCTATCTAAACAAAGACGCCACCTATCGGATTTCAGCAATTTGTTGGTTGCTAGAAATTTCTCCCGGATGTACTTTTGAGTTTTTGGACGGTGTACACAAAAAATTGGAATTCAAAAAACATCACTGATGGGCAAAAGGAGGCTGGTTACTCCAATTCAATCTGTAAACTCTTTCTTCAAAACAGTAATCAATGCCATTGATTTTTTTCTATACCGATCCGAGGTGACTGTCACTGTTACCAAACTTTCCCCAAAAAAAAACTAGGGACCAACAAAATGGCTGCGACTTTAGGTGAAATTAAAGGCCTTTGATGCAATGAGAGGGCCCGTCGATGGTAAAATTTAAATGATTTCGAAAGTGTGCTGGTTTACGATCACAGAACATTCGTTTGAAAATTATTAATCAACGGCAAACACATACATCTCACAGTTCTAAAGCATAATTACGACTGGCCTGGGGAAAAAAACAAAATTTTTGAGCAACTCCTTTCGGATGAAACTGCTCCCACCCGGCTAGGACCTTTACAGCCTGAATCGATCAAGGCTTCGATATTCGATTTTTTTTGACTCGCTGGCGTGCCACATTACACATGTACTTGCACATAAAGCTACATACGGGAACCATTTATTTTCTAAGATTTAAATCAGCAACCAGTGTTCGTCTAAAGCAAGCCAATTCTAATGGTTTTCACTATTGCTTCCGCTTCAGAGATCCGCAAGTCTGGCGGCTTTTCCAGATGAGAAGCCAGACTAATGTATAATAGTCTTTTTCCCTTTAAGATGCCACGCCCCGTAATTGCGCTCACATTTTTTTTAAACGATTGGCATTTATTATAGTTTTATGATTCGGCAACTTTATACTTGTGAAACATAGCATTTGGAATGGGTCCGTTACCCAACCACGCCCCATTCAATAGCAGCAAGAAATATCGTTTTGAATGTTTTTTTTTGTATATGTGAAGTGCCACGCCCCTTTGGTTACTACCGTCGGCATAATGTCCGAAACCTTCTCTTTTTTTGTTAATCATTATTTCTAGTAGTCTGGCTCAGTAAAATTTCTTTGAAAAACTAAGTACGTAAAACGAATTCGCAAAGTTTACAGTACCGCCCTTTAATGATAAACTCTATTTACTCCTCTCAGATTTATCCAAGTGCAAACAAATTAGCCGAGTGCGATTTTTGCACGATTAAAAGAAAATGGGTTGAAATTAACTAAGTGTCTTTTGAAAAAAACAGTATTCGTTGTTAAAAACTACCGAGATAAAAAAGTTAAATGCATATTGTAAATAAAAAACACACTTTACCAGTAAGTTGGTTAAATTCTACAGAGTTAATTTGTTATTTACTGTTATTTTTAACCTAGTTTCCTCAAGTTGACTCGTTATTTTTAGCCCACTATCTCTGTAGGAGCAATATTAACAGTATTACTTGGTTATTTTTAGCCGAACTAAAAGTTCTTCAAATCGAAGCGATACGATGGTTGATTTTAAGTAAGTGATTTTTCTGCGTATATTTATGCACTAATTAGTTTATATTTTATTATAGCTGGCAATCGCTCCTACCAGTGATGCCACTTTGTGTTTTTTTTTTATATTTATGTTTAATTTTTGATTTATTTTTCCAAGTTAACACCGTCGACCAAGGTCAAGAGCATAAAAGTAAAACAGCTAATCGTATATGATTAGCTGTGTCATCAGTTTCATGTCTCTACCTGTTCCCACAGTCCCGGTGCATTAGGATCATATTGCGCATAGTGCCGTTGCCACCGGATGCGTGTGCGAAGGCATATTTGACGAATCAGCAATTCTCATCGTGGGACCAGCGGTTTCCCAAGGGGAAACGATTATTCTATAAGTTAGTCTTAATCTTGACTTTGAAATAGGCGGTCGCATTGTTCTAATAAAGAAATATAATTGTAACGTTGAAATCTGTTGTTTTACTGTAAGTCGAATAGTGGGCGGGCCTTCGGGCCCGTATTCGCGTTTTTTTTATATGTCCCCGGCAGGACATCGTTAACTGGCGCCCGAGCAGGGACCCTCTCTAAAACACATCCTTCTTTCCTGGTGATTCGTTTGAAGTCCCTAAAAAGGACCGTGTCTCAGAACGTCCATTGGGCGAAGATAACTGTACCCATGAGAACACAGCAATCATTCTGACACGACAAACAACCTCCTTCGTACCCATGGGAACACGTTGGCAATCACAGAAGGATAAAAGGATGTGTGTGAAGTAAACCGTACCTTAGTAGGTTGCCTTCGATTATAAAAGTCGGCGACTAAAAAGGATTACGCGGTCCTTCCGAAAGAGGGTTCCCAATCTAAATTCGTGTTTTCCTCTTCCGCAGATATCATTCACGGGAATAGCATAACGCGGCGATGAAGATAATATCCTTGTGAGTGAAAAGTCACGAAGTTCAAGAAATTAGTTAAAATTTGTGAAAAAGAAAGTATCCATACCGTGAAGAAAAATTCCACGCATTTCTGTTACACGAATTCAATAAAAAATAAATTGTGAATCTGAGAAAAAATCGTGAAGAAGAAAATTCCGCGAAATTTGTCAAAATTATCCATATCGTGAAGAAAAATTCCACGTAGTTAAGGATATTAGTTATACAAATTCAACAAAAAATAAATTGTGAATCCAAGGAAAATCGTGAGGAAAAAATTCCACGAAATCCAAAGAAATTTGTTAAAATTATCCATACAGTGAAGAAAAATTCCACGTAGTTAAGGATATTAGTTATACAAATTCAACAAAAAATAAATTGTGAATCCAAGGAAAATCGTGAGGAAAAAAAATTCCACGAAATCCAAAGAAATTTGTTAAAATTATCCATACAGTGAAGAGAAATTCCACGTAGTAAAAAATATATTAGTTATACAAATTCAATAAAAATAAATTGTGAATCCAAGAAAAATCGTGACGGAAAAAATTCCACGAGATCTAAAGAAATTTGTTAAAATTATCCACACCGTGAAGGAAAGTTCCACGTAGTGAAGTTGTACAAGTTCAACAAAATTAAATTGTGAATCCAAAAGAATTGTGAAGGAAGATTCCAAGTTTCATTATAGTAAAATTTTGATAAAGAAGAAAAATTTCGATAGTATTTTAAGTAAAAGAGTAAGGATATAAGTTAAAGTGAAAAAATTGGGAAAGTATAAGTGGAGCTGAAACAGCATGAAAAGCTTGAAACAGGTATTTATTAACCCTTTTTTAATTTAATTTAAATTTGCACCTATGGAGCTTATAAATCAATCACTCACCGAATTGACGGGTGCGGTGAACAATATTTTAACGCAATTGAGGGGGTTCGAAGGGCGTCTAAAGGCGCTCGAGGATAACCCCAGGCAGGGAGCAGCGGTCGTAGTCGACCTTGACTTACCTGTGGAGCTCTGCGGTCCTAAAACTGAAGCGGATCTTAGGGATATAAGCAAACTCCCAGACTGCGTGAAGGAACTTCAGATATTCGAAGGAAACCCCACGCAGTATGTATCCTGGATACATATGGTGGAGAGTATACTCTCCGACTTCGAGATAGTGAAGTCAAAGCCGATATACCGCGCGATTCTGCAGAATATCAGGCAGAAGATAAGAGGCAGCGCGGACGCAGCGCTAATCTCTTACAATATTTTTGACCACGATTGGCCAACAATCAAGAAGTGTCTCTCCCTGCATTACGCAGATAAAAGAGACATGAGGACCCTGGAGCATCAGCTCAACCAGCTTTCCCAGGGGAATTCCAGATTAGATGAGTTTTACGCTCAGGTTAATCACCAATTATCGTTGATGATTAACAAAATAAAAACGGAAACTTATACGCAAGAGACCGTTGACGCTCTCGTTGGCACGTATCGAAACAGAGCTTTGGACGTGTTCATTCGTGGCCTTAACGGCGACTTATCACGGATGCTCATAATTCAAAAGCCCCACAATTTACCGGAAGCCTACCCGGCTTGCTTAGAGATTCAGAATCTCAATTTTCGAACTCATATGATTCATATCCCGGGTAAGTCGAACGTGGTTACTGCTCCCGTGAATCAGTTGACCAAGTTTGAAGCGAGACCATCTTTTCCGCAAGGGAACCTTGTGCGACACTTGCCGGATAGGGTCAACTATCCCCCACCAAGATACGGGAATACAGCACCACCAAGGCCGAGCGCACCAAAACCTCATGAGCGCATGGACGTAGATCGTTCGGTGCACTCCCGCCAGGTAAATTACATGAATCGACCCTCTGGCCACAATAGATTTAAAAGAAAGGCTAGGTCGGACAATTTCGCTCACAAACAACAAAGATTGTTCCATCTTAGAAACGAAAACGAACCAGTCGAACAACCCACTGGTGAATATGAAGCTATTGAGGAACCGGCAGATGTAGTAAATTTTATGTCGGACGGGTATCCAGCATACCATACATAGACTTCATTAAGAAAGACAATACCGCGCTGAAGTTTCTTGTTGATACCGGTGCCAACAAGAACTTCATAAGTCCATTCGTTTCGAAGGGAACGAGGCACCTTCCAAACCCTTTCTCTGTGCATTCAGCAGCGGGAAAGATAGAAATTAAAGAATATGTGAGCGGGAGGTTCTTCGAGAAAGCCGGCAATGATACAATCCTCACATTTTACATTCTCCCAGGGTTAGTGACATTCGATGGAATCATCGGAGATGACACTTTAAAAGAACTTGAGGCAGTAATAGATCGTAAAGCGAATATACTGTACTTGAAACCCGATATAAGGATCCCACTGAAGGAGGAAGTATCATCGCAAGCTAACTTTGTTTTAAACGAGAACCTTCCAGCCAATACCAAAACTGAGTTGCACCACTTGGTGAACAAATATCATAAGATTTTTGGGCCAATTAATGATTGGGAAATAATTCAAACCACAGTTCAGGCTGAAATCCGTACAAACACATCGGAACCAATTTATTCTAAAAGTTATCCATACCCCATCTGTATGAGGGAAGAGGTCGAAAAAGAAATTGCGAAACTCTTGGATGAAGGCATCATCCGCCCATCAAAAAGTCCGTACAATTCACCAATTTGGATTGTACCAAAAAAACCAAAACCAACAGGAGAGAAACAGTACCGCATGGTAGTCGACTACAAGCGGCTAAACGCTGTCACAATTTCCGACACTTACCCGATCCCCGATATAAACGCTACCCTTGCTAGCCTTGGTAAAGCTAAATACTTTACCACACTCGATCTCACGTCAGGCTTCCACCAAATTCCGATGAAGAAATCTGACATAGCAAAAACTGCCTTTTCGACGATGAACGGCAAGTACGAATTCGTAAGGCTACCGTTTGGCTTAAAGAACGCCCCCGCGATATTCCAGAGGATGATAGACGACGTCCTTAAGGAATTCATCGGCAGAATTTGCTATGTCTACATCGACGATATAATCGTGTTCGGTGATAGTGAGGACTCCCACCTGAAAAACATAGACACAGTCCTCGCCAGGCTAGAGGGTGCGAATCTCAAAGTTAACCTGGAAAAGACACACTTTATGAAAAGTGAAGTGGAGTTTCTCGGCTATGTAATAACCTCTGACGGTATTCGTCCCGACCTTAAGAAGGTGACCGCCATTCAAGACATTTTGCCACCCGAAAACCTAAAGGAGCTGAAATCTTTCCTCGGCCTCACTTCTTACTACAGGAAGTTCATTCGCGATTACGCGAAGGTCGCAAAACCCCTAACAAACCTTACAAGAGGGGAAAATGCGCAGGTGAAGGCCAATCAGTCTAGGCACGTTAAGATAGAACTTGGTGAAGATGCCCTTAGGGCTTTCGATGATCTGAAGAGCCTACTAACATCATCCGAAATCCTGGCTTTCCCTGACTTTGAAAAGCCCTTCAACCTCACAACTGATGCGTCAAATTATGCCCTTGGGGCAGTCCTCTCACAAGGTGAGTCTGGGCAAGACAGGCCAATAGCGTACATCTCCCGGTCCCTAAACAAGACTGAGGAGAACTACGCAACTAATGAAAAGGAAATGCTCGCCATAGTTTGGGCGCTTGATAACCTTAGGTCATACCTTTACGGTGCGAACAAGATCCGCATTTTCACTGACCATCAGCCTCTGACTTTCGCGCTAGGTAATCGAAACTATAATGCTAAGTTGAAGCGTTGGAAAGCTCGCATCGAGGAATACAATTTCGAGCTTATCTATAAGCCAGGAAAGTCGAACCTGGTGGCTGATGCACTTTCTCGATTGAGAACCCAGGTCAATCACTTGTCCGGCTCCATACAAGTGGAGCCGCCGCAGAGTGACATTGACGGCGACGATGCCTCCACAGAAACTGCCAGTGAAGCAAGCGACCCAAGCACCGAAACGGCTGAAGAAGGTTCGTCCACAACGGGAACGATGCACAGTGCTGAACAGGACAGCAGTGACCTGATTCCTCACGTGGAAGCACCAATCAACGTTTTCCGCAATCAAATTCTGATTAAAGTGGGTAAGGGGTTGGAAATCCATGAAGAACCTCATCCTGGATTTTCTCGTCACTATGTGGCCCTAGCGGATCTAAACGAAGCCACACTCACAAGTACGCTTAAAAACAAGCTACGACCTAACGTTGTTAATGGCATCAAAATCCCGGAATCACACCTGTCACTACTGCAAAAAGTTTACCTAGATCACTTTATCAACTACAAGTTACGTATCACGCAAAGGGTAGTAGAGGATGTCAAAAATGACGACAGGAAATGTCAATTGATTCTGGACGAACATAAGAGAGCTCACAGGAATCCGAGGGAAAACAGGGAACAACTACTCGAGAAATACTATTTTCCCAGTATGAGTAGTTTAATAAGAAGATACACCGAATCCTGTGAGGTCTGTAAATTGAACAAATACGACAGGCATCCCCATACTCCCGAGTTTCAGCCAACACCGACACCATCATATCCATGTGAGATATTACACATGGATATAATGGAAATACAGAATGAGAAATTTATCACGTGTATTGATAAATTCTCTAAGTTCGGGAAAATCTTTCACATTAAGAATAGATCAACACTCCATCTCAGGGATAAAGTGACCAAAGCCCTTCACTATTTCACAGTGCCAAGAATTTTGGTAACGGACAACGAGAGAAGTTTCTTAAGTCCTATAATTATGAATTTTATAAAGGTTTTGGGCATTAAGTTATATCAAACGCCAGTGCATCGCAGCGAGGTCAATGGACAGGTCGAACGGTTCCACTCAACCATCATTGAGATCTATCGATGTCTAAAATCTGAATACCATGGCCTGCGACCAAAGGAGCTGTTAAATATAGCTGTGGATAGATATAATAACACTATCCACTCTGTTACTAAGAAAAAGCCTGTAGACATATTTTTTAATAGGTGCCAAAGAATCAATTACCAAAACCTCGTGAATTTCCGCATTAAGGTTAATAACAACCTTAGGGCCGAGATTGAGCGAAAACAAAAAGCGGATAATATCAGGTTTAATAATAAGAAAGCCAAACCCAGGTCTTATCGGAAAGGTGATGTGGTTTATACTGCTTGTAAGGGCATTAAGGCCAAAAATAAGGCCCTATTCCGAAAGGAAATCGTTGCTCGTGACAATAGGGTCACGATTGTCACAAATACTGGACGCAAGGTCCATAAGAGACATATAAAGAACTCAAAATGAGGTTTATAAAAAAATATATATAAAAAAGGGGGGAAAGGTTTCACAGCTTACAGCTCCACTTAACAAACACTTATTAGGCTTACCAATAGTACATACATTTAGGAATATAGTCTTAACCTTTGCTGTATCTTTATCATAACATCCTAGTTCATACACACACGTAATCATATAATTTTCATCATAGTAATTTTACTTTGCTTTTAGCACGTTATTATTTTAGCTCATAAAAAACGGTTTCTAGTTGTAGAAAATTAACATACATTTAGTTTAAGCCTTCAAAATCTTTCATTAATTAATAAAAAATACTTTTAACCTTGTCGTAAGAAAAATGATTGCCTTTTTTTAAAAAAAAAGAAAGAAAAACAAAAAACTAATTTCAATTTTACAATACCTAACATCACACAATTTGTAGATTAATCCCTTTAGCCGTCGTCCAAGGCTTCCTAATTTTCGACTACAAAACCCCCATAGTATCGATTAAAAATGGTCACGGCTGGATAATTGATGGTTCCTTCAAGCTAGTCCACTTAATAGACCTAACCAAGTTCGAGCACATAGTGGATGAAATTACTACGGCAGCGAACACCAGCGTCAAGGATCAGGAACGGAAAACGATAATCGCATTCCACTTGCAACAAGTGAACGACCGAATAACCTTACTAAAAGGAAGGTCCTCAAGAAAAACAAGATCGATTGACTGGATTGGTTCAGCTTGGAAGTGGGTGGCTGGAAATCCGGATGCTGGAGACTGGAATAAGATCCTTGAAAGTGAGCAGGAAATTATTCAGAACAACAACCACCAGTACAAAATAAACGAACGAATCTTTGGTGTGACACGGGACATCACGGAGAAAATGAATCAGATTATTTATACATTCAACCACGAAGTCAAGGCAACAAACGCAGATAAATTTGAACAGCACATCCTGAACCAGGTATTGATTATCAAAGCAGAAGTCAATGAGATAGTACGTGCCTGCCAAATGGCAAGGAACGGCATGATCAATACGAACCTCTTGGATAAGGAGGAAATAAGCCGGATTGTAAATGAAATCGAAACCCTGCCTTACGAGAACGAAATTCAGGCGATAGAGTATGGAAAACCTTCGGTCTATACAAACGACCGGAAACTCCTATATATCCTCTCGATGCCTAAGGTAAGGAAGTCGGAGTTCAACTTACTCCACACGAGGGCATCGATTAGTGAGGGGAGGCAAATTGACTTAGGGTTTGAGAGTATGCTGGTAAATCACCGAGAAACATTTGGAATAATAGGACATTGCCTTTCGATCAGCAATTCAACGATCTGTGAGGAACAGGCACTGCAAAAAGTTCCTGAGGAAGACTGCATAGCTAGAGTCTTAAAAGGGGGTCATGCAACCTGTATCTATCATACCAACCACGATAAGGTTGTTGAGTTGGTTAAGGACGGTACCATTTTCGTAACCAATTTCGAAGGAAAGCTGATCTCAAGGAACTCTTCCAGCTTTTTGAATGGTACATACGTCATCCAATTAAACAACGAAACCGTTCAATTGGACAATAAGATATTCTCTAGCCTGGTGGCTACGAACCTACAAGTTCTCCCACAAGTATTGACCGGAGCAATAACGAAGAAGGACAAGGTTGATGTAGGATACATCCACGGTCTCAGCTTAGCCAATATTAAGAGACTTAAGGACATTACCCAGACGCTATGGATCTCTTTCGGTACAGGCGCCCTGATTTTCTTAATGATGGCGATGACAGTCTGGACTATCTGGCGTAGAATCAATATCAAGCTGGATATTCCTTCAGTGCATATACCCCACAGGATATGCCACACGGATGGACCGCAACCTCAACCACGAGGAACCTATTCCTCTGGCTCTGACGTCACGCTTGATCTACGGGACGTAGATTTTTAAAGGGGGAGGAGTTAACACCGTCGACCAAGGTCAAGAGCATAAAAGTAAAACAGCTAATCGTATATGATTAGCTGTGTCATCAGTTTCATGTCTCTACCTGTTCCCACAGTCCCGGTGCATTAGGATCATATTGCGCATAGTGCCGTTGCCACCGGATGCGTGTGCGAAGGCATATTTGACGAATCAGCAATTCTCATCGTGGGACCAGCGGTTTCCCAAGGGGAAACGATTATTCTATAAGTTAGTCTTAATCTTGACTTTGAAATAGGCGGTCGCATTGTTCTAATAAAGAAATATAATTGTAACGTTGAAATCTGTTGTTTTACTGTAAGTCGAATAGTGGGCGGGCCTTCGGGCCCGTATTCGCGTTTTTTTTATATGTCCCCGGCAGGACATCGTTAACTTCCAGTATACCTAAAAAAATATTTTAGTCGCTATTTTATTGAAAAAGGCATAATTTTTTCGTCAAAATTGGTTGGCAACGCTGGCTCTTACTTAGTTTCTCGAATGACAGACCCAACGGAAAGCAATTTATTCCCACTAGTTCACCCCTGTTGGCAGCAGGAAATTGAATTCAGTGTTGTTGACATCTTACAATTACGGCGGCCATTTGGACCGACTGTCCATTTACACGCATAATGTACTTACTAGCAAGTAGCGTTCCCCTATTTGACAATTCCTGTTCGAGAAAGGAGTATAGCAACACCTTGAGCTATTTCCCTCACTCTTGCTTCCTGTCCATCAGATGCCAAATACCACAATAATTAGCTCCACATCCATCCAAATATGTTTGAATTCAATATTACCTCACATTAACCGGTAGGGAGAGGGGGAGGGGTGTTTAAGTGGTCCACCACATTCAACTTTAATGCAGCACCACCAATAGCAATCTGCCCTCGGGCGAGTCGAGTTTGAGAAGGCGCCCGCCACCCGCCGCTGCGTGGGAAAAAATAAACACGGAAATAACATTTTTTATGGATAATATTAAATGGGAGTGGCAGGCATCTTTCGATTTCGAGCACAAGTATACAGCAACATGCTTCTTCTCTAGGCGTTGATGGGCGACATAAAGTATTCATAGCTGTGCAATGGGTCCAAATTATTTCGGACATCCTAAAGGGAGAGAACTACTAGGCGAAACATGCTCCCGTCGTTGTTGTCGTCATCGTCATCATTCCATAGAGAGCTGTCCTTTTTCTGTCATTAGATCTTTTGGGGGGTGAGTAGAAGATGGCGACTTATCCGGAATCCAAGAGGCAGAAATGGATTTCTGAAAATAAAGGCAGCCATCTGATAGCACGCACTCAGCGGTTGCGGAGCCGGATATGTCCTCAGATAACTAAATTGAGTATGTGATAACCGACAAAATTATGTGCCGTATACGTGCCGTGTAAAGCAGGTCCCAACTAATAAGTACGAACTATGTAGTGACACTGTACATCAGGCAGGTCAGTCAATATTTAGAACAAAAGTTTGCTACAGCAAAATGGTGGTTAACTGCTGTGCCCTTGTCGCACCCTTGCAATATAAAGTAAACAGTTTTTCTTCGTATGGCTATGTGTAACCAGGCACGGATTCTTCGAAAAGATGTCTTTATAATTCGAACCCATTCTTGAGAGACACTTATTCACTTTAACGCTCGTCAACTTTGTGTTGGTGTATGCCTGCCTGAAGGGTAGTTCCAGGAAAAAAATAAGTACAAAACATCAACCCCACTCTCCGGTTGGGTGTTTTATTGTTTAATTCGCCGCCCAATGTTGTCCGGGTTAGACAGTCTTTTACAATTCATCATTTGAAGGTCGTTCGCAGCCCTTAGCACCGCAAGGACCGCCAGTTTGCAACATGAATGCGGGATAATTTTTTCCAGAGTCGAATTATTGCGGCAGGGATATTAAATTTGCTTTAAGTGTTCACGAGTGCGCCATAAAAAAAAAAAAACAAACAAGAGAAAAGTTTTTATTTTTTCGTATTTTTTGTTTGATGACCTTCTGCGGGGGGTTTCGATTTAATTCTGATCGAATAATTTCGAAACAAGGAAGTATCTCCAATAGAGATAATGCCCATCAAAATGTATGCGCGGCTTAAAATTGAAGCCACTTTTCCGGTGATGATGGGATTAGTCAAAATGTAAATCGAGCTCCACTTGAAAGCTGACTTACTGATGAGAAACGGCTATTGGAACTGTGGAGGTGGGATCGATTTTATTCCACTGAATTTGTCATTAAAGTTAAGTGGAATTTTGGTGGCAATGTCGGAAAAAAAACGCCGTCGGGTGATGTATCGTTTTACTGAGAAGGATTACTGCAAAAAAATTGTGATGCCAAATGTAGATCTAATCGTATTTTGATTCAGACACAAAGATGATGCCAGTGGCACTGTCTAGTTTGATTTTCCTGCAAGTGATTAAGTGTTGTGTAAATTGGGAACTGGCTGGTGTTATCCAGGAAAGACGAAATCTGCAAAACAAAATTTGTGGTGGGTAGTGATCCCAGATTGATGGAAAATGGGAAATGGGTAAAAATCAAAATCTCTGTGGAACTTAAATTGTTTAAAAGTAAAATAAAAACTCATTTGCAATCCAAACAAATGTCTCAAAGTTAACTGAGTTCGTACTAAATATAAAAGAAAACAGTCTGCAGAAGAATTTTTGTTTAACTGAATGCATTCACTTGTTTTGACATTTTGTCTTATGGAAAATGAAAACATTTCAAATTTAGACCTTTGATTCAGGTAACTGATTGTTACCTACAAGTTTGTCTTAAGCTTGTTAATTGTTTAAAATTCTGGAGGATTCCCAGGATAGAAACGATGACAAGTAATTCAACTTATGCAATTAAGTAAGAAAGGTTATATTAATTCAATTTGACATGTGGTTGGTTGTCAGTTTGAAAATAAATGTACACTTTACTTAGGGGAGGGAATAATGGGTCATTTGTTGAATTTAGGAACAAACTAATGCCTACTCGTTAAAAAAGGGGGAAAAAAGTTTCAAAGTCTGGGAATACTCTTGGTGGGTATTTTATAATTTAGGGAATCAAATGCGCACTGTCCATATTTCACCATACTAAGTTTAATGTGATGGCTGATGGGGCATTGCGGTGTTCAGCATCGTTGCCATTCGAATTAAGATCTGCTTGAAATTTCTATTGTTACTAAAATTTGTATGAGCGGTCCGTTTTATGATATTTTCCTACAGGCTCGGGTGAATATATTACATTCCTTTGTTTACTACCATTTAACCAAAGTGCTTATTCAATTTATAAATATTTATCGAAAAAACTATAAGGCAGCAGAATACACTTTGAGCTATATCAAACCACTTGCAATGAGGTGGAGAATTTTATTTTATTACATTTTTACACCTGTTGTTTAATTTTTAACGAACTATCTGGCAATATATTTTTTCTATGCATTATGCCAACTTTGAGTGTCTGCCTAATCAATCAAGAAATTCTCTTGGTTCTTTAGAAGAGCCAGTGTGAGAAATTTTATCTGTTGTCTAAAAATGCAATAATTCAAATTTTGTAAATGCGGTGCTGTTATTTTCTACAATACAAAATTGCATTTATTTATTAAGTTTGAAGGTTTAAAATGATTATTAATAATAATAAAAACTAAGGTTAATTCATGTCCCTCGGACTTCGAAATCACTTGTAACACTTGTAAAAACGTTAAAAAATCGTACTTTTATAAAATAACGTTGTAGTCTGGCGGATGAGGACTACTTTTTATTTAAAAGGCTTAATTCTGAGTTGAAAACGTCTCTCTACCATGCGTACCTTATGTATGTAAATGAAATACAGAATAGTAGTAGTTCTAGGCCTGATAAATTTTGCAAATTTTCTTGCAAAAAAAAAGCGATAGATTTCCAGCCTCACTCTCTTTTGAGGGACATCTTGCTAGTTCTTCCGATATTATTTTTAATAACTTTGCATGTTTTTTTCAACCAGTTTATTCGAACCATGACTCGTTGATAGATGAGCAATTTTTGATTATCTTGATGGTACCTATACTACTCCATTTAATAATATGGAATTTTCTGAAGACAATGTTTTTAAAACTTTAACGTCTTCAGATTCTAGCCTAATCTAAATCTAACCCCTGGTCCAGATGGGGCTACTTATGTGAAATATAACCGAGCGGAGCAACAACCCAAATAGCAAAGCGAACCGAAACCACCATTACAAAAGGAAAACACGACACCGTTCTGTTTAATTGTTAGTTTATTAGAGCTCTTTCTCCTTCAACGGCTGCTAATCGACACCCTTACAGTCTCCACAGTAGAACCATACTTACAGCTTCGCATTACGATGTAACACTTATATGTTCCTTTAAAACTGTGCGTTTCCTTTCCATAAAATTTTATATCATATCTTTAATTTATCTTTACGTACTAGCTAATTCCCATCTTTAAGTCTCGTAAGAGAAATAAAATTGAAAACTGTACAGGTATATTTAAGCAATCTTCTATTCCGAAATTATTAGTTACAGAAAGATTAAATTTTGATTGTAATTCCCTTGTTTGTAATCTTTGCAGATGGAAAATAAGAATCCACAATCTTATCTTTTCTAAACAAATTTTTTATTTACATCATGAATTTCTATTAATATTAAAGATTTAAATTTAATAGAACTATCGTGTCAGTCTTGACAGCTTGACAGTTGAAATGTAAATAATGTTCTTTCTTTTTTTGTATTTAAGAAACTTTTTGAATAAACCCGCATTTATTATTTTTATAACGTTGTCCGTAAAACTGTGCTTTTATTTGTAACCGTTTACTGACCAACGGGAAGATATTCCAATTATATTGTACAGTTCTCCCTGTGCAACTTTTTTCCATATGACAGTTTTACTAACGATTCAACAGTAAGAATTAGCGTGGCTTTGTTAAAAACAGGTCAATCAAACTTTTAGTATTCACGAATTTCGTTATTTCTCAAATCAATAAAGGTAAACAGGTTGATGCTATCCGTACTGATTTTAGCAAAGCTTTTGATAGAATTAATCATAAATTGTTGCTATATAAACTTACAATTCTTTTTAAATTGGCTTTCCTCCTTTCTTTTGGATAGACTCCAAAATGTTAAGTTTCGTGGTCATATTTCGAAAAATATATCGATAACCTCTGGGCGTCCCCCAAGGAAGTCATATTGGACCACTACTTTTTGTACTATTTGTGAATGACATCGGTAAATGTTTACCTGAATGCTTTTTGTTGATATTTGCGTATGACTTTAAGATTTTTATGCCGGGAACTGATTATCGTCATTTCAACCTGTTAAAATCACATCTTCAAAAGTTTTATCTGTGGTGCTATAAAAGCAGTCTGCCTTTAAACATTACTAAATGTTCTGTCATAGATTTTTCTCGCACTAAATTCCCTCTCATGTATACAAATTCCTTTGATAGTATAGTCATTCCCCGTGTTTATTTGATCAAAGATTTGGGCGATTTTTAAGATACCAAACTATCATTTAGTTATCTTGTTGAGTCCATGGGGCATGTTAGGCGATATGATTGTGAGTTTTCAGATGTTTATGTTCTCAATACCTTGTATAGCGCTTTTGTGCGCAGCCTATATTAGAATATTCTTCTATTGTGTGGTGTCCGTATTATAGAGTTCATATAACTAGAATTGAATATACAAAATGGATTTTTAAAATTCGCTCTTAGAGGTCTTCCTTGACTCGATCTTAGCATTTATTTATCTAGGTTAAAATTAATTAAATTTGTAATCATTGATGGCTAGAATGGTATTTATTCATAGGACTCTAATAGGATAAATTGATTCAACGGAGATAGTATTCTCGATATTAATGTTCCCTCATCCGACCTACGTAACTCTCGTACAACATACGGTCTTTCTTCGTCAACTTAAAGGTTTAATGTCAGCATATAATGCAAATGTCGGTTTAATCGATTTTAATTTGTCAGAAAATTAGTTAAGAATGAAGAATGTACAGTCATAGTTGTTTGCTTAACGTTTACGTTGTATCATATTTATGTTTCTTTAAATACTAATATTATGGCCCTATGTCTATGAATGATTTTTGTTCTTTGGTGACAAATAAATAAATAAAACTGCTACAAAAATGGGTATCCCATATATTTTTGTTTTTTTTTTCTCATAAAAAAAAATGTTTTTAAACGGCATAATGTGTGTAAAATTTGTTATCACAGTTGAAATTTAAATCTTTGTCCCAATGGTGATTCCTCCGTTCCAGTCTTTCGTTATATTTGTGTTTAGAGATCTACTGCAATTGCAGCCATTGGTTGAAATGGCATTTCATCTTATTTATAGTATTGCCGCATGAAGTCCCGTTGGTGCAGTGCCTCAGAGGTTAGTGTGCTGGGCTACTGACCAATGGGTCTGAGGTTTAATTCCCAGAAATGTTGCCCCAACTATTTATTTATTCAATTCGTTTCGTCTTCCCAATATGAACCTTTTCGAAATTAATTTCTCTATGAATATCGAGACTCGTTCCGAAATGGCTTTCCCACCAAGATGATATTTTTATACTTTCTCCTTAAGGACTCTAGCAACTATCAAATCAAGAACCTTCAAAGACGAAGCATATGAACGACAGCGCACACGAAATGTCGGCTTTCGCTAACAGATGAATATAGCCTGGAAGTTCCCATCGCTGATTTTGATAAATGATACCACGAAGCAGGCCTAGTAAGGGTCGCCATCATATTCGCCAAGTTCTTAAACCAATGACACGACTTTACGGAATTAAACACTGACCCAGCTCAATGAAACACTTGACACTTCACAACAGCACAGCCATAAATCAATTAAAATACCATTCTGGATCTTTTTCTTCTCGCAAAGTCTCAACATCCACCAACCATTCCATATTGTTCACACTTATTTCCCGCATCTGCAATTTGTTTGTTATCACACCCAACGATGCCCGGATCACAAAACCTCTCTTTTCTAGGGCAATAATATCAACTTGGAAACTTGGGAGCAAGAAAAAAACTAACTTATCCGACATTCGCTCTCCTTTCGGATGCGAAAAAATAAATATATAATTCTTTTGGCTTAGATGACGACATGTAATTTACAACATCAGCTTATTATCGTCTTTCTTGCTTGCAGAGAACTATGTTGGTATACAATCTGAACACACACACATACCGAGGCACCGAGACCCCCCACCCATACCAGTGGCTCTGCAATTCGGTCTTCTTGATGCCATCTCTCAGAAAGCCCATCAACTGAAAGACAAGCGAATTATATCAAATAAATTGTTTTGCCCTTCTGCTTATGTTGTGTTAGTCTATTCGGTGTATAGAGCTGTGCTATCTCTTTCTATACACTTGGCTTATGTTGATCCTTTCGAGACGGCGGCGGTAACCGAATGTGTATAGTGAGGAAATCACAATTTCCTACACTTTCTCTTCGCCAAAAACTATTTCTAGGATTTCTCTGCGGAATCATGCGAAAACCGCACGTAAAGCCAAAGGAATAAACCATTTTCGTTTCACAGCCGGAACGACGACGAGGCACATTTGATAATGGCAAAACAACAAAACAACTCTCTGTGAAGTGTATACCGAGTACCGAGTGCTGGTGGGGTTTGCATGCTTGGTTACATGGTTTAGATGGGACAAATCTAACTATAAGTCTAACAAATAATGTGGCTAATTCTGGTTTCGAGATTGTCATTCCCATGGATCAATTTGCTTCAATTGCCGTCTTTTGTTTCGTGCTTTGTTTTAACGAATGCAGCCGAATTAGCTGTTAAACATGAGGCGTACATTTACATATTGCGTACATAACGGAATGTATTTAATATAGATCGAATGACAGCGATTGGGGTCAAATTGAGGTCCCATTCGGAGAGGACTGAACTGATAGCGTAGGCAATTTCCAAATCAAATAATATGATACACTATATGAACTCTTAAAAAGGAGTAAATAACTGCGATCAGCTTCCTTCCCAGAGGACGATATGAGTGAACAGTGACATCACGTTACTTGAACTCTATATGAATCTTTAGCTGAGCATGCCAAATAATTTGCTGGTAATTATGATTTTATGGTAAAATGAAGAAGTTGCTTGGTTATTACGAGTGGTCTGTGATTTTAACGTATTCTGTGTACGAAGAATTCATAATAACTACCTTGGCATTGACGAAATGGAGAATTTATGAACAGCTACTTGAAGAACGCGACGTTCAAAATAATTTGTTCCCACAATTCGAAACAAATATTTTGGAAGTAAATACTTCGTATTGCTTATTGGGCAGTAATGCTTCGAACTATATAAACCAAAAGTGGTTCAAGTATAAGCTAGGCACAAACAGTCATGCCTGGGCGTCGTATGCGAGGTCTCACATAAATTTACATGAGGACTTAGCCTCAAAAAATGTCCCACAAAATTCTAAAATGGACATCTTATTAAATTAAAAAAATTTAAATTAATTTTTAAATTTATCCACCAACGATTTTTTTTTCAAGGATCTTTTTGGCAGATATCCTTGACAATTTGATGTCGAACAAAATAATGTAGGTTTATCATGTTTTACATATTTAACACCAAGGTTCTTGATGCCCCAAAAAAAGGATACGATATCAAAACTGTCTTTACAACAAAAAAAAAATCTTTATTTCTTAACGTTCTACCTCGAGGTGTTTTAAAATGAATTTCAATCGAAATGTTATTGAAATGCCAAAGTATTCCTAAATAAACAATGGACTTTAATTTTCACACATAATTTACCCAGAGGTAAGACCGAGAAGCCACATACGTTATTGGTGTTTTGAAGAATGTCTTACTAAAAGTGTTTTGTAATCTTAAACTTATTACAAAAGGTCCTTAAAATCCAGACTGTCCTTTGTTTTAATTCTACGTTCATAAGAAGATTTTCGGTTTCCAGGATACTTTATTAAATATTACTTAAACCCAAAACTTAAATGTGTTTATCCGGTTAGTAATTGTGTACTATCTGCTTAATTCGATTCTAAATTTATGGGCAGCACACTTTCTATGACCTTTTCTGACATCTAAGGCGTAGGTTTAATTACGTGGATACATTGACTTATTTGTATATGGGCTGTAGTGAAATGTAACTTCCATACAATCCCTGCCCAGAAAATTACGCCAACATAACTAGCGCTCGTGGTTCTATGCGAAAAATAACTGAAACAAAATGACAACCATCTTGGATTTCTCCATAGAATGCTAGAGCCACCTATTGGGAGTTTGTGGATTTGCCAAGTAAAAGATTGAAATTCAAATTGTTGCGGCATTATTTTCAATAGATGTCATCTCCAAATTGTGCTGGTTTAAATAATTAATAATGGAAACAACAAAGTTTGAATAAACAATCGTTTTTCATTGTCCCATAAATTGCACAATTTTCGTATATTTATTGTGAATTAGTTTTTTATGTTGTTTTTCATTATTAATTTTAGAAATATTATGTAACAACACTTTAGCGTATTTTTCAATCACATTTCTGATCAATAAATACTTTTATTCCACTCTGAACCACAGGAGCTAGCGCTTATGTTGGAACCAACGCGAATTTGTCTACTAGCAGTCCATATATAATAAGTCAATGCGTGGATGGAAATGGAACAGCGAAAGCTTTCCGACGTCATTCCTCATAGGCTAACGAACTAGTCGTGAATGTGAAATGTAGACGTGACACGTCTCTTATAAATACAAGTTAACTTTGTCTTACCTGAAAATGATTAAACCCATATTTAAGGTTATTACGACATTGCTGCCAGAAATGGCAGCACTTAAAAGGCAGTGACTGGCAAAAATGCACCATTTAGGCTGCAAAAAGGAAACTCTCAAATGAAAAAAGCGCGAAAATAGTTGATACCAATCAAAATGTTCCTAGTGGACCAACCTTAAATTGCAATAAATTCATCCAGTACATATATATTTATCTTAAAAAATAGAACTTTAAAAAAATGAAAAAAAAACGACTTTTTTGGATTACTTATGTATTTATTTATTAACCTAAAATGTATTTCACTATATAAAAAGACAAGAAATATTGAATTTATTAGGAAACAAAAGTCTTCTGAAGTAAGTTTTTCGCTTAGTATTATCTATCAAAATTTTCCATAAACTCATATTTTGAAATTTGTTTTCATTATTTTCTCAGTGTACTTTGTTGGATTTGCTATTTTTAAGGAAAAATCTCTTTTCAGTTCTTTAATTTATGAGCAGACAAATGTCCGATTTTCTACAATCGTTTAATAATCAATTTAACTAAATTTTGTAAAATCTAAGAAACTCAGCAAATTTTAAAAATCATTCAACGACACTTAGGGCCGTTTGCTGATACGACTCATAGCGAATTAAGTTCCACATGAACTCTTATGCTTATAAGTAGCTTATAAGTATTTAAATAGAACTTAAGTCATTAACAGGCGTATGAGCAAACGGCCCTTATAATTATTGCGAAATTTTCAATACAAAATTGCATATTGTGACCTACAAAATATTTACAGCCTTATTCATAACATTTAATTAAAGCTGAATTTGAGTTAAATCTGGCTTAATTGCAGAAAACCTATTCTTCGAGTTTTTTTTTTAAATATAATTCACATTTAATCAACTGTCAAAAAATTAAATGCCTAAATTTGCTTTTAGAGGCGAATTAACTTTCGTTTTCCAAAATCAAATTAGATGGCGGAAACATTTTCGAATTTTTTAGATAATTTTAAATTATCAAATAAGTAACCAAAGGCGATTAAAAAATCATAACCCCCGTTTTAACCGTTTTTCACTTCCGAAAAGTGAATTTAGAAATAAATATAAATTCAGCAAAGATAATCCGCTCAAAATGTTATTTTCAATAACTTCGTGTTCGTAGATTCAGGACGACAGATATTCATGGGTTTAGTCAACCCACTCTAAGCCGAATATGCTTGAAAGTCTCTAAGGCACTTGCCTCGAAAAGACCTCTTTATAGAAATATGCTAATATTGACTTCAGAACAAATTGATAGCATTTCTAAATTTAGATGTATAGAGGACTTCCACACAGAAATACGCGAGTGCTGCCATATTTTCGGAGTAGTTTTGCTTAATTAACTTAATTTCTATGAATATACGTTTTTGATAAAAAAATTAAAGTCAAATTAACTCATTTGATATGAGTTAGTGGTGACATTGTTAATCTGTTGATTGAGGGAATCTAATGAATAAGGCTATTAGTGTGCAGGTTAAAAATGATTATATGTACCTAAGTGTAAAAAAAAAATTCATGGAAACATAAGATAATTGTCAGTTCTCCAGCTATAACCAAACGGAGGGTACAAGGTGTGTATTTTGACTTTTTTAAAGTATTGAAATAAGTGTAAGTCCGACTACCATTTTCTTTGAAAAAAAAAATTGTTGGTACCTTTCTAAAGGTAGTTTTTTAAACACTTTTGTAGCTGAAAGGTTAAAGATAAACCCCCATATTTTTTATTTAATGTTTCTGACTGTGGCTCTACTTTGGTTGTAATGGGAGTATTCAAAACGTTTTAGCTGCACACCCACACGTCTGTTTTCGTTTCTTCGATTTTGTTTTCATGTCAGTGATACCAGATCGTGGATAATTCCCATTTCGTGGGTATTTTGAGTTTTAAAATAAGCTAAAAGGGGCGGAGAAAGGGCATTTTTATTTTAGAGAAAAAAGGCATTTCAAGTACTGAATCTGAGAGAAAAAAACCATTCGAATGAATACCTACATTAAAAAAAAAAACTGTTTTTTTCGTAGTTCTAATTATGAATGTGTGTATATTTTCGTGGGGTTTTTCTAACAACGGCATAGGCCAAAAGGTTCAGCTCGTTGCAAAATACTCTGCCCGTCGGAACGAACGTAAATTCAAAATTTAATGAAATGCCAAATTGAACCTCTTTCCTTTAACTTATGCTAATAAATTGTTAGAATTATTTATGAACTTATTAATATTTGACTACTATTCGAGGTAAGGCGAGGTTAAGTTAATGGAAATTTGCATGCCGCACATCTGGAGGTGGTTATCATTTCTAACACAGAGTATAATTTAAATTGGGAGACATAATTAAACGTAGATAAGGACACAAATTGCATACATTTTTATGATTATTCAATTTAATGCTTTTAGTAAAAACATTGAATTTCTACCGTGTTTTTTAATAACAATTCACGTACATTTTATTTCGGTTACGTTGCTTTTGTGTAACTTCTGCAACAAGGTTCATTAGGTAAAAAAACGGGTGGTGATGTGCATCAAAATTGTTGATCGACTGGATTTATAATATTTAACCAAATTTGTTGTTGGCCCCGTGCCAAAAAGGTTGTTTTATAGAATTTTTTTCACAGAAATCGTTCGAAGAATTATTTTTCATTTCCGATTTAATGTAGTAAAGACGCAGGTAAAGGCAGAGATCCTCAATATCAATTTTATGACGATGAGTTAACTATTTTTGGGCGATCATATCGCTTTGCCGAGCCATAATTATGTACCAATTCGAAATAAGTGACCAATATAAAATGTTATTAGTTAATAATTGATATTGTCCAATGTATCCTTTTCAAGTTCCAGTGTTGCACTCATTCATTATCCATTGTCCCTTGAGCGTTTTAATTAAAATCCCCAACCATGTTTTTTTTCCAAATGAAGCGCATATGTAGTTGTAGGTACTCCATTCTTAACTACTGTCACATGTTTTTACCAGCAATAAAGACAAACTCTATTTCTTTGTGTCCTAATATCCCTTTTCTCTGTGACTTTCTTTTTTTTTGGTTGCAAATTATTTAGCAACAACACGAAAGAACTTTTTACCATGGACAACAATGAAAAAAACTTTGCAAAAACTATTCATGCACGCATACATACGATGGCGAAAAAACCATGCACCTGAATCGAGAGTAGAGGAGTCAGAAACAAAAAAAAAATCTTTTCTGCTGTTGTAATGACGATAAAGACTTTTTTCGTACGTCGAGTGCATACTCCGTTTACATCGGGCGAGAAACAAAAAGCGCATTGTATTAAACCAGCTATAAAAATGTAGAATTTCAGCAAAACTTTTCCTACATTTTGTATATATGTGAGTCGCGATAGGGTTAGAATAAATTTGATATAGTGTATCACTTTCTGTGTGCCAAATTTAAATCTTAATTTTCTGGAATGAGAAATGGTAATAGATATCTTGTAGACAATTTCTACTCGCAATGTGTTGAACAGAGATGAATGAATAAAAGAGATGGATATCTTTCGTACGTCTATCCCTCCAAAACCCATTTGTTTACATTGTTGTTTTTGTAATTTCAACCCCCGTTTGTGAATACGTGTGAGCTACAAAAAAGCATGTTGCTATGGCCGGCCAATATTCCTTTTGCTTTTATGGGCATCGCGTTGTTCAATGGATTTGTGTTTTGTATTAAACTTGTTTGGTTTTTGTTAACGCTTCGATTAAAATAAAAAAAATAGTGAAATATATATTTCGGAATAGCGAATTCTTGCATTAAAGTTCAATTCATGAACTCACATATACTAGAAAAGAAATGAGCATATGTGCGTGACTTCATGAATTTTTCGGGAAAACAGCTTGTAGGCAGCCGCCTTTCCACTGGAAAGATATATATCTCTGTATTCCATTATCTTTGGTGTTGAATGTTGGGTGAGTTGGATGTAATTCTGCATTTACAACATCATACATTCGGAAGATTAAAGGGATGCCGAATACTAAATAACCATCTGAATGAAAGGGACAGTATTTCCTATTGCAAACAGTGATTGTACATAAAACAAAAAAAAATCCCTACAGCTCACAAAGAAAATCCATACTTTTCCCGTCGAATAATTTTCACTACAATCTCTCTACATAACTATTTACACCATTAAAATTGAATCAAACTTCTCATACCCAATCTCAACCACCACGTCGACCGTGCGTCGGATAGGTATACCGAGCGCAGGTGAAAAAGAGAAAGACTTATTGACACCGAATTTCAGTTTCAATCATTAAGATGATAACACATTATTACATTAAGGGTGTGTGGTAAGATTTTTCGGAAAAATCAACTGAATTGTTTTGTTTTATTTTATAAAAATCCCTACGTTATACAAATCTGTCCTTTTTTCCCTACGGTGTCTTTTTAGATCGAAAATGCCTACTTATAGCGTTTTTCCCCTACATGTTATATCACTGATTCCAAACGTGACATGTATTTTGTTCGGCCATCTTGTTTACGCGGTTGTAATTATGGGAAAGTTCAACATGTTGGGCCTTACTAATAATAATTTTTAACCTTCACACTAAGTATTTTGTGTGGTCACAATATGCAAGATTTCATGCAAAATTTCGCCATTGTGATTTCGAAAAATGTAGCCTGGACACTAAAAATGATTATTAGTATCGCGGGTTGATATTTTTACAGCATCGCTCTTACGAAATTTCGCTTCCCTATAAATAGAAAAATGGCTTCCGGAAACGATGAACGAACTATTTATTTATTTATTTCGTATAACTGATTGATGAATTGTTGGTTTAATTTACTAAAACGAATTACCACTCTCATTTCACATGTTTTAAATCAGAAATTAAATTTTTTTAGACATTGCAGAAATGTTGGTCACTTATTTTGGTGTTTATTTCCATTTTATGTATCTAAAATGATGGGTAGAACATAACACTTTATGCTTCTCAGTTTTTGTGATCTTAGTCTTATGCCTTTATTAGAATTGACTGCTAACAAAGGGATCTTTTTAGCAACGATGTGGGGGTCCGCTAGTATCATATGCAACTAGGTATTCATAATAAAACATTGTCCTTCGATAAACTATCTGGGTTTTTGGGATCATGCGATAACCTCCATGATGCTGATTTATAATAATATCTATAAAAAGTAGTAGTATCTCTAATGAAAGTCTTTGCGTGATTCTTAAGATTCTCATTAAAATCCACGCAAGATTTGAATTACGTGTCATTTGTACGAAAGAGTGCTGCCAACATGCAAACCAAAATATATTGCGTACCAGCTGACAGTTTAGGGCTTTTATTAAAGATTGGAGGTTATACAAAATATAAAACCCGCTTGAATTGCTGAGAAATATTTTAACATAAAGTCAAGATGTGGCACCTACAGTTAAAAATGTTCGGATTTCGGGGATGATGATGATTTTCATCTTTGCGAACCGTCAAAATTTCCGAATTCGGGATTCGAAAAATCTACAACTTAGTGCATTGCATGCATCCACAGGGTGTCAATTTTGGGTGCAAATTTTAGTTGTTTATGGTGGATGCTTCCTTACTTACTTAGGTACTCAGTTGCTTCCAGTTAATCCACTGGTGGATGCTATTATGCCATTATACGATGTAGTTTAGTTTTGTTTTTGTGGATATATTGCAAGATATTGATGAGGAAGACGCGTTTGGTTTCAAAAAGACGGCGCCAAAAGCCATATAGCCACGACAAACAATAAATTCACTAAATTTGTCGTTTCCTGATCGATGAAATTACCCTATTTGACGATAACAATTTGTCACCCGGATCTTCGGATTTAACATATTTCGGTGTCTTTTAAAGTTTATGTTTTATGAACTGGGCTGGGCATGCACTGATTTTAGAAAAAATCGTATAGGAAAAGTTGACACTTCTGATTTGACTTTGAAATACCATTCTCTTGGTTTATTTCCAAGCAGGGCCAGGGATGAATGGAGCTCAGATGACCCACGAAAAGAAATTTAATTAAAATAAAGAAATCGATATTCCTCTGTACAGACCGAGATAGAATGTGTAACCGGACCGCCGGCAAACTTTTCTCTAAGGAATTATGTATACACCTCTAAATCTGATCCTAGTATTGTTTTTCAGAACGAGTTTCCAGCAATCGCCGCAGAAGTCCGTATGTTGTCATTGTTGACATGGCGATATTTCCATATTTATTTTTTACATTTGCTTTTTATTGAACTTTTTGTATATACAATTTTACTTAAACTAGGTAACAAATGATGGTGAATAATTAATATTCATATGTGTTGGCTCAACAACAGGGGCCCAACGGTATACAATTTTTGTTTTTTTAGATCTATTTTACATAAATTGTGGTTTTCTTCTCGGATTCATGCTCGTAGTATGCATCGTTGTCTGGGTTTACCTCAGGGAGTTCAAGTCCGGGTGTTGATGTTCCATATTTATTGACTGTCAGTGGCAAATAAAATCCAAGTTGTAAAGTTCCAAGATAGGGAAAAAAACCGATGGTATGACTGACAACCTGACCAGAAATGAGTTTCTAATAGATCAGGATCGAGCGCATTCAAGCCATCACTTTCTTATCGCAATGAAAGTGGAGAATTAGATTGTAAAGCCAACAACAGATAGAAAGAATTAACAACTCTTACCCTAACCTAACTACTTTGGACTGAATATTACAAAAGTCGACAACCAAGCTATTGCACTTTGGCAGATTATCTCTGTGTAAGTTAGTTCTAACAAACAATACAATGATATTAAATCGCAAAGATGACAATTTGATATGTAGAGGCTGAAGAAAAAGAGGTGCCTACATCAAGAAACACCTCTATTCCTCTGTCAATGCC
The DNA here is from genome assembly GCA_916610125.1 of Cheilosia vulpina. Lineage (NCBI taxonomy): Eukaryota > Metazoa > Arthropoda > Insecta > Diptera > Syrphidae > Cheilosia > Cheilosia vulpina. The sequence continues at coordinate 3,662,044 of OU744276.1, forward strand.
TAAGTATCTGTCACTTTACAGGTTTCTAGGTCATCAGGATGGCTGCACGACTACTACAAATAAAAAAATGATAGAGATAATTCAGCACTAACAATCAGCGCACTAACAACCTATGCCAAAAAGCCAACAGTCACCCAGTCCTTCAATGTACAAATTTTATCAACGAAATTTAACATTCTTGAGCACCATAGCAACAGAGAGCTGGCAGTGAAACAACAAACCGGATTACATTTCAAGTGTACTTCTCGACAGTCAACTCATTAACAACCAAAAGGTTAAGAAAAAAACTGCTTTGCAATGGATACATTCGCTTGCGGGTTATTATTAAATGCCATCAAGCAACAGGAAACTAACTAAGTTTTCTTTGTAGCATTTGTTGCTTTACTTAGTTTGCGAAAATTGTGTTTGCGTATGTATGTGTGTGTGTGTGTTTATAATGAGACGAATAATTTTCCTCAAAATGGTAAACAATGCGAACCATCATGCAGACGAACACACATTTACTGATTACATAAATATGAGTAAGTACTCCTGTTCGCATTCTATAATGAAGCACCTTTGAGCACCTTTGCACTGTTGTTTGGTAAAGGGTTTTAGGGATGGAATATGGGGGATCACCAGCCACCTTCATCCTTGTTGTCCCCATTGCACAAGCATTGACTATCCTGCACAGCGTAACAGGATATTTCTCTTTGCCAGCTAGAAATGGAGAAAATGAGATATTTTCGTAACCCACTCTTTAAAATTTCTAAGAACAACAATAACAACAGAGCGGCAGCAATTTGACACAACAAACAACGGTATTATAAATTACAGTAATTAAAAAGGCTTTCAAGGTGGGGGAGGGAAGATGGAATTGCTGTTTCGGAGATTTTGTGAAATTAATTATTTTTTAAGTTTTTTGTTTTGCTTTCGGAAGATCGAGCTGGGCGTAATTACGCAAATGGTATATGAGAAATGGATAATGATAACAGATTTCGTCAAGTCGACTTGGTCGGATGTCAGTCTGAACTTTTGAAGACGGTATTGAATGGAATTCTGACTTTATTTGGCTTTCTGCCAAAGGTCACATACTTGGCGGGTGTTTTATGACGACGAGGATCCTAATCACCTAACCGAATGTCGTCGAAACAAAAACGATCAAAACTGCAATAAAAAAAATCATATTTTGTGTCGATCCATGTTCCATAGGTGTTAGTTGTTTTGATGGGAATCTATCAAATTTTTTTTTTGCCGATTTAAAAGTCACAGGGGCCAGTGCTACCTTTGGGACGCTTTAGAGCTATTTTGACTCTTTTTGAAGAGAACTGGATTGGATGGAGGACTCGTTTCAGCGAAATCGGACTCCTTTTAAAAATATAGGACCATGTTTGCTGTAATTCAAAATTGTTCAGCCTATTTCTGAACACCTCATAATTAATTTTGACAATAGGTGGAGGAATATTGAAGCGTAGTCTTTGTTATTTGTAGGCGCAGTGGCTTAGTGGTTAGTGTGTTGAACTACTAGACGAGGTGTCCCAGGTTAGATGCTCGCAAAAATACAAATTTGGGTTTTTTTTTCAATGCGCCACTTCTCGCGATTGTTTGACGAACATCCAAGATTCCTTCCGTTTGTTCCAAAAATGATAAACTCACACAAAATTAATGGTCGTGAGAAGCTAACCCTAGGGTCCTTGCGGACCAGTTGCGCCACCGTTTTTTTAATTTTTTTATACCCTCCACAGGAAGGTATTTTCACTTTGTCATTACATTAGTAACGCCAAGAAGGAGTCACCGGACACCTCATAAAATATATATATTCTGAATTTATTTAGCCATGTGCGTCTGTCTGTCTGTCTGTTGAAAGCACGATAGCGCCCAAAGCAATTGACATAGACGAATGAAGTTTGGTGAAAGGACTTCTTTTTATCGTCGTCAGGTTGGTATTGAAAATGGGCTATGTCGGTCAAGTAGTTCTGGTAACTCCCATACAAAATCAGTATTAGACACATGTGTCTCTCTGTCGGTGAAAAACACGATAGCGTCCAAAGGAATCAACCTAGGCGAATGAAGTTTGGTGAAAGGACTCCTTTTTATCGTCTTTAAGTTGGTTATTAAAAATGGACTATGTCAGTCAAGTAGTTCGGGTACCTCCCATACAAAACCAGTTTTGCATGACTTCTATGCAGTGGAGGGTATCAAAGCATCGGCCAGGTCTATGATAACACTTTTACTTGTTTTATTTTAAGTCTTTGTATAATACTCCGATTGAAAATGAAAGACGGTACGAAATTTATCGTGGGAAAAATATGCCCGAATTCACACTTAGTAATGCCAAAAGAAGTGTCTCCTCAATAAAATCAATATCTTGGCCATTACGAAGATTTGTATGTGTTTTATTTCTTCGAAAAGTTTTTGTACCTATAAAGAAAAACAGCCAACAACTGGGGCACCCTATATATTGGCAACAGAGGCATTTGTAATTGAAGCTACCCAGCCTGAACTTCACCTTACACTCAAAAAGTTTCTAATTCTAGTCGTCTAGTCGTCTATGTTGAAACTGGGGTGAATGTAAATGGGAGCTAATCTGAACTGATGGGCGTCTTGAGAACACACGTTGGTGAAGTCTGAAATTAATAGGTTTAAGTATCGTGGAGTCTTCACGGTTGAATGCTGTGACCGTATCTGTAATCAATACGCAATGAACTCGGTGTCAAAGCCAAGTTAACTGTGTTTAACTCTGTCATGTGATTTGGGTATTAAGCCGACGAATATTTTATATACATACAGGGTTGGCCAATTAAAAAATGTATTTTTAAAAATGCAATAAAATTAACAAAATTATTTTTTTCCATGGTACTTCCTTCTGCGAGTTTGTTCGTAATTGCTACGCGAAGGTTTAGGAACAAAAAAGTCGGAAAATTCTCAACAGGTGGAACTGTTAACGCTCATTTCGTTTTTCAGTTCAATGCAATTATTGTATTCTACATATTATTATTAAAGCTTTATTGACAGAATAATAAATTAAACTGGGTAATAACACTAGCTACCAGGGCTTTCGGTTAAACATATAATACACATATGTAATTCCTTCTGGGTGAAAATCTATGACATTATTCTCGATAACCTCTGAGCCAATTTTAATAGTTTTTCTTTGATTTTTTGGTTTTGTTCGTATTGCTGTATTTAGGACCCGATAAGTGGCACTGTTCGCGATCTCCGAAATCAGTCAACCGATTTTAATTAAATTTTGTGGATGTGTATGGTTGGTTTCAGATTGAAAAATATGAAACTTTTGGACCCGATAGGTGGCGCTGTTATCGATCTCCAAAATCAAAGAAATTATCGCAGCGGTGATTCTTACTTCCCGGGCAAACTTCGAGCGCCATGACATCACCGCACGATTTTTCAAACAAAAACTCAAAACGATCATGGGCTTCACCGTTAAGCACAATGTTTCTGGACAATTGCGTTTCTGGATGTATTCAGTCGAATGGCAGAAGCGAGGATTGCCTACTGCACACATTCTACTTTGGTTTATTGGGAAAATCTGACCGGACCAACTCCATTTAATTATTAAGCGCGGAAAAAAACGACCAAGAAGCCGACCGAAGCATTGAACTCAATTTAATTCCAAGGGAGTTTCATTCGTTCAATGGAGAGGTTCAACTATCAACAGGGATGTTAATAATTGAATTAATTTTATGCGGTACGCAGTTTGCCGAAAAACTGTGACAGACCGTTCGATCTCGATTGATCACAGTTTCTCAATTGTCAACCAACAGAAGGCGGTGTAAGCAAAAATCTACATTTATCTTAGAGACACATAACGTCGTTTACTTTTCAATATTCGTGTTTGTTGCCTAGCGATGATAGTCCACAAATAAGGACCAGCATTATCTTACAGTGTGCCATTAGTCCTTTATTTCAAATACATTTATGATAAAAGACCTTAATACTCGCAAACTCCACCTGAAAACCATCAAAACTAATTATCATATTCGTTCCTCTTCTTGCCCTTGTGGTGTCGATGGAAATTTATTAAAGTTTCCCACCCCCACAAATACATTCCCGTGTCTAGTCAACCATTTGTCATGTCAACAGAACATTGAAATTCAAATCTGAGGGGGGGTTCCACTCCCTGTCCGCGCAGCCCTTCGTCACCTATATATTGATGCAATTCAATAACCGAACACTTCGAGCAGATCCCAAAACAACCGCACAATCACCAAGCGAACTGCGAATAATATCAAAGAATTCCATGCCACCCAACCCCCTTAAATGTGTCCGACCCAAAACACCCCATATATACCGCAACAATACCACAGACATCAACACTTAATGATCTTATAAATTTGCAAGTAAACCCAGAAAAGGCATGCTTTAAAAGCTATTTCCTTTCATACAGCCCCCCATTGGTCCCAAGTTGGGTAAGGGAAATAATAAAAAAAAATATGCCCTAAGCCCATAGTGTGATTAATCTAAGGAAATATCCACCCCAAAGGGTGTGGAATGTGGATGTCGTCGGAATTTTATTTTCCTAGGAAAAGGACCGTTTTCCGGTTTGTTAAGTTTTCTGCGCGCAAAAGGCATTCCTTTGTACTTTAATTAATAACAAATGCTCATAGAAATTGCCTTTTAATAGGCTTAATCCATTACACCCAACAAACAGAGAGTTAAACAAAAAGAGTTTCGCAAAAGAATACAGCTGCCGGTGGAACGCTTATCCCGCGACTGCATATGGTTCCAAATACCCGTAGACTGTCTGATTAATGATGCCGCAGTCACAGTGACAGCCCAGAAATGGAGCGTGAAGCTGTTCTCGCGAAAGCCACTTAATAAATTAAAAGAGATTCTCGCACCGCAATACGTTCTTAAAATTAATTCGTCTCGTTACGAGATCCAAATGTGTGCGGAATCGAGTGAAAACTAGAACCATTTGGGGATGGGAAGGGCGTGAAAAATCCAAGGCTTAGCCGGAAATTTATTTCAGCGCTACTGCGTCTAAACAATCAAAATAGGGTCCAATAAAAATGTGCCTCAAATCACGACAGCGCCTTCTCGCCCGTAACCCGTTAAGTTAATTGAAATTTAAGAAAAAATACCAAGAGACAAAGCCAAATGAAAAGTGCCGACTTTGGTCCTTCGAGCCAGATGAAATTATTGCCACCCCCTTTGGATTTAGTTTCTTCTTTTCTTATTTATTTATTGAGTTTTTTTTTTGCTTTCATTGTGTCACATTTATCCATTCATCACATCCAAGGGCTTTAAGCAATGTTTAACAATGGATTAAATTGGTTATGTGCTCTCATCCGTGCAGAGCCATAGACCTATTGTGTAAGTACTTTGAAAGCTGCTTTTGTTTCTGGAGAGGAGAATTCACATTCCACACTGTGCTGCTGCTGTTACTGTCCCCAAATTTGGCAATGCTACATCATTGGATTCATCTTAACCAATGTCCAGGCAAGCGTAATGTCAATGTGACCAAAGTCATTGCATTCAAGTGGACTGAACCTGGTACAGGCAGCTGCAACGACATAAAGTTTTGTGATTTTAGCAGGGCATTGCTGTCCCCATGCACGAGTAAGCGTTCGGACAATGGATAAATGTCCTTCTGGTTCTGTATGAAGGGTTTTTCTTTCAGGAAATCTCTCCCAATTTTCAATTATCTTTGGGGCATTTAATTTTATTGGATATCTGTCGAGGAAGACAGCTGAACATGTTGCAGTGATTTTATTACCACAGTAAATCAATCACATAATATTAGTTTCTCCTCGAAGAGGGTGCAACGTGACCAGATTTAAATTTGGTTTGTATAATCAATTAAAAAGTGTGAGATGGTGGGAAGTCTGAAATATTTTCAATATGAGAAACGATTTAGCAAGACTCAAGTCGTCGTTTGGAAAGGTGAGGTTGGTCTACGGTGACCATTCGTGTACTTTTGACAGGACATTCCTCTTTTTTACTACTTCTATTTTTACTATAAGAAAACTAGCCTTGGTCGTTTTTATACTAATTGTCCTCTTTTTCTCCTATTGACTATCTTTCTACGATAAAAAAAAGTATGCATTGTGAATTTAAATAAAAGGCACATCCAACGAAAGCTCCGACCGGCGCTATCAGTCGTACTAGGTTCACTCAATTTAAACTCAATTTTAGGGCACAAAACAAATATTTTCGCAATTAAAAATATAGTAGGTAGTACTGGTAAGGCCCCTAAGGCCTGCTAATGCCTCTTTCGGAAAGTTCTAACGAACACAAAAGTTCGGCAACAGAAGGCCAGAAATTAAAAGACTAAAACCAGATCAAAGCGAGATCATGTTACAAGTGGGACTATAAGTTAATTTTTATATTAATTTTTTTAATTTATTCCAATTTTTTATTAAACTATTTATTGAAATGTGAAAAATGAATTAAAACTCTAAACCACAATTTTCATATGTAAACCCTGTAAGATAAGGTTCCCGACTTTTCCGCAAAAACAGTTTTTTATAAGTTTAGTCAGTTTTTAGTAGTACCTACCCTTTTATGCTGTGAGTTGGTAAATCACAGTGTGGTCTGGACTTCATAGATTATAACGCAAATCCAAAATAGTTCGGGATTGTTCAAGAGCTCATCAAATTCGGTCGCATGGCAAAAAAACATTGATTTCTGTGTGAATCCTAGGTAATACTCGGATTGCAGGAACGAAGGTCTTCGATGATATTGCTAAGCATGTTCTTCTGATCTTCTTCTTGATATTTGACAATTACTTGACATTTGAATTTGTCAGCTTATACCTAATGCGCGATACAATCATTTTTAGTGTCCAGGCTAAATTTTTCGAACTCACAATGACATAATTTTCCATGCAAAATTGCAAAATTCAAATTTTGCGTGAATTATGGGACATCCTTTATAAGGAAATTTTAAATTTGCATTATCTACAAATTTTGGTAGAAAAGAACTCTCATTTCTATGGATAAAACTTTCTTTTTCTTAAGTGGGGTGTGTTCGAAAAGTGTTTGATTACCAGGGGACTTTTAGATTCAATGGAAGGCATAACTCAGGATTGAATTTGACCTAAGAAAATCCGAGTGTGACGTCCAAATATATCTGGCACCCATTAGGCGAATAACAAAGTCGCAATTTTGTACCAGGGTAGACTTCTAAAAACGATGAGATGCCAAAAGTATTTATTCTTTCTTTAAATTTGTTTTTCCTATCTACCCTCATAATCGAATCCAACAAAACCAAAGTTTGACTGTTGTTGGCAACAAAATTATTTGAGCCGTTTTTTGGGCACGAAAGATTCATAGGTAATATCGAAAACCGCTTTCAATCACTTTCATTTATAGGAGCTAAATGAAGCTTGGTATGAAAATGACTAAGAATCGTATTGGAAAGATTCAAGAAAACTGTTTGCTATCGAAAAAGCTAAGTGCCTGCAGGTTTGGTGCTAGAAAATAGGACTAAAAGTCGTCAGTCACCGTTTCGGAAGCAACTTAATGTCAGCGTCAGCTATATTCTTACTGATAGTATGAAAGTAAATAATAAAGTCCTAACAAAATAATTCACAGGACTTAATGATCTACTCAAGCAATACAACCGGTAACCATAAGACCGGCTCCGCGAAATAAGACTCAGCTTTGAGGCGGCTTCTAGATTTGTTTTGCTACAGTAAGGTAGTGTGTCTACTTTGGACGAATGGAAAAACCTTGTAGACTTTCGAAGGAAAACATGACACTGCCGTTTGTCGTTTAGAGCGGAGGTCTACGTCACCAACATACATATACCATGCGATTTGCGGAGATGCTTATACTGTAAAAATAAATAAGTCTTCCAAAGACGATAAGGGTGGCAATCAGCTATGGAGTACCTAAAAGGGAGTGAAAACTGCGACACTTCGCCACAGCTCGCACAAACTTTTTGAAATCCAATGGTGTATAGCGACAAGGGAAAAACTGACTTTCTGTTGACCTGCTCAAGTGTTTTTTTATGTGTTTCATGGTTAGGGTCCTTACTTGAGTGGTGTTGAATAGACACTGTAGTGGGTCATACACTGCCGCACTTGTCTTTAAGAGAAAATGGTATGAACAACAAACAAGAGGCAACTTGGCGCAGAAGTGTGTTGTTGTAGAATTGTGATAGCTAAGTGCGAGAAACCCCGAGTGAATTCAAATGACAGCGGCCTTTCCTGTTTTACCTACAACTTCTTTGAATTGTTAGCTGGCTAAAATCTATTATGTCTGTGGCAGCCCGATTTTGATGGTCACTATACATTCCTTCTCGTCGAAGGCACAACAGGAGTCCACAACGCACACTTGACCAATATGTTCAAATTTAAGTGGGAGCTTCCATTCTCCGAATAGGTGCTTCCGACTACCGCTTTAAGGACTTTCTGTTCTCCTGGCTTTTCCTATGTGTGCAATTTCTCACTTCTGGCACAATTTTATTAAAATGTCTACTTTATCACCCGCATACAGAAGTCGACAATTTGCCAACAAAAAAAAAATTCAATTGAATCTTTCTGTCTTAATTTATCAATCCTGGCAATGGGTATCTTTTTTCTATTTTCCCTCCTTCCCCCGCAGAAGCAATTAAATCCCAGCTACAGTCCTGAAACAAATAATAATATAGATAACAATGTTTCGGACGTCCCTCTAGATCGCCTTCAATATTTGCCAACAGTCAGGCTTTGCCATTGACCACTTCAAAAAAAAACTATTAAATTGTGCATTGAAAAGTTCTTTTTTTTGCCAACTGTTTTCCTCCATCGAAAGTGGGTTTGGGCGAAAAAAAAACGAAAAAAAAACAGGCAACGTTCGTTCTCCGGCTGTTTAAAAATGTACAAAAATTATTTCCGCTGAAATTGTAAAAGAGAGAAAAATATATATCTGTAAAGCATAAGTGCATCCTTTTGAGATTCAGGACACTTATAGGGAATAAATTTCAACTGTATATAATGTAGGAGTACTGAGTAGAAGAAAAATAATATAAATAGAGAAGAAAATGTAATAATGGATACAACACCCACCCAACCCCCATCGCCCACATCAGACCTATCTCAGCCATTATCCTTTCATTGCCTGATATGAAGATTTAACGTTCGTTACTGTTTCTGCTGCTCCACGGTTCCGCCAATAAATTTCTTCAGCCCGCCATCCCCCCGAACTCTCTCATTCTCTCTCTTTGGTTTTTCCTCTGGGCTGAGAGTCGTCTACAGAGTGAAAGTGTATAAAGAAATCTTCTCGTCGAAAAAAGGATTTCCATGCATGCGATGGAATTATTCCGTCTGATTTATTACGCAGAATGAGTTATGCATTTTCAAAGCTCGTCCTAAGATAGGACATAAATTTTCCACATCAATAGAAAACAGCAGTAGCGCCACTATTACCATAAACATTGCACCCCCCCACCACCACCTCTCTCTGTCGCTCTCTGTCTTGCTCTGGGGGTGGGTGCCGTGCAATTTGGAATTTTAGTTCGAATAAAAGGATTTTTTAAAAATGCTTTCCCGTCTATTATTCCACATTGTGTGAGAGGACACAAGGACGCGTAACAACCACAAATCGAGATAGACTCTATGGAAAGGAAGGACTGATCGACCACCGCACTGACGACCTCTTCTTCGGCCAAGTCCTTCATAGTCGTCTAGCGAACAATGCATATGAATAATATTCAATATGAATTTTTCGATCCGAAAGAGAAATATAGAGCCGTTCGCCTTTGGCTCCACACTTCCACCCAGTGTCAACTGTGAGTGATTACATGCAGAGGGGATATTAAGACGGGTGGTGGTTGCACCGGGTTAAGACGTTAAGTACGATTTGTGTATACGGGCAACCTGAAAACGGAGAGCATATTTGACTCGAGTGAATTTAAGTCCAAAAGGAGGATGAGAACCTACTTTTTCACACAAAACACATGCAGATGTTATCCCCTTTTAATTTTGTCGATATTTTTTCGCCAAAGGGAGATTTCGAACTGCAAATAACATTGAAGTGAAGGGTCTTCGCTTCCGTGCATGGTAGTCGGAAGAGGAAAAGGCATAAGGAATTTATATACCATTGATTTGCAAAGTAAAGGCGTAGTCCTTTGAGTGTTCTTAGTCTGTGATTGCAATTGTGGGCCACCTGCACGTATACACTCGAACAGCACTCTAAACGGCTAGGACGTACATTTTTTGTGTTAGTGACTTATAGTGTGATAAGACTCTGCGGTTAAGTGGTGTTTTCCTTTGGTGCCAGCTGCAGCAAAGGCGGCAGCGCTTGGCTTGATGATCTCTAAGTAATATTTTAACAAAATAGATGGCCCTGCCATTTCAGTGGTTGGATACTAAGGAACCGCAATTATGTACAACTTAACTCTCATAAATTTGTGGTAGTTAATGGTGTAGTTTAGGTGCAAACTAAATGCAGCATGCGAAAGTGGTGCTTACAAAGTGAAGCGCAAAATTCGCCCATGAATAGTTCACAGCCATATTTTTCTTATAGATAAAAGTATATTTGGCATTGAAACAAATAATTTGGAACCTATTTTGCATTAGCTGTGGAACATGATGTCGTTACAATTATCGCCATTTTTAGTCTCATTTTCCATTAAATTTCCAAGAGTTTCTGTTTTGTTGCATATCAGCATTAATAACAGAAATATTTTGATTTTCTTATATTTTATTTTTAATTTTTATTTGTGGAATATTAGTTTTATTTATTTAAAGTATAAGTATGTAGCGCCATTGGTCCATTTTAGACAGTAGACCTTACTGTTTGCTTTGTTTGAGTTTTATTTTTTTTAAATCCAATGGAACCCATATTCTACGCCGAGTCTAGGTAGATATTGAGCCAATGGTTTCTAAAGAGAAGGGGTTAATGTGCCCAAAAAATGTAAGCCAAAACTGAAGTGTGGCATAATTTTGTCCAATACAGATTTTAAAAACAGCAATAGCATTCGGGCATTAATAATAACCGATTGAAAAAAAAAAAGGCCGGTAGTCACCGACCAATTGCAAATTACGACCCTCTCTCATCGGAATGAGCATCCGACCTACTCCTGAAATAAACATACATTTTTTCTAAAACTATTCAAATTCGAAACATAAAACAACTTTCGGTTGGAGCACTGGACCAAGTAAATAAATTGGACAGCATTTTAAAATTTGGTTCTATCATTTTTTTTTTTTATATTAATTTTATAGTTTTTTAACAATTTTTATTGTCAATAATGATTTCATAAGTGTGGCAGACAGTTTTTAAAACAACACAACTTTGTGCCATAAATTTGGGGTGCGATTCTTTAAGGTGAAAACGTTCAATCATTTTCGTTCAAACGAACATTTTGCTTCATGTTACTTCGAAAACGAAAGGAAATTTCATTTGCGCGAAAGCAAAAAAAAGCGAATGCTTTGACGTTTCTCCTAAAAATCCTAAATTTTCGAAATCGTTCGGATCCTCTTACGCTGCCCGATGAAAGATTTGTTATTAAATTGATGTGCATTGAAAATAATAGTTTTTTTTTCGCCCGGTTTTTGTAATCTGCCCAGCCCATGTCTTAAAAGTCAATTTCAATATGCGTATAATATATTACAATTTTTTTTAATGGACGGACCATTTTCATTTAATATTTTACACCCGAGTTTTTCATTTTTCTGCGGTTCTATCTCTTCCCTGGCAAAGCGTTGTCTTGTGTATTTTTTGCTAGGAAGGGATACTTTTCCATCCACTCGATTAGAATATTTAGTTGCGTTTGTGTTGTTGTTGACGTCCTAAAGTATTAATTACATTATTATTCAAATGTTGTTACGACCGAAATATCAACAAACGGAAGATTCACATTAAAAGTGGTCAGCTGCTAGACGTCAAAACAACATATTTGATATATGAAGCTTCTCAAACGTTTACTTTAAACCCTTGCGAACGAGTAAAAGAAAACGAAGCAGTTACATGAAGCAAATTTTCGGTTTCTAGGGATTCCTTTTTTTGTTTTTTTTTTTAAATGCGAAAGTTGGTTTTCGTTTCGTTTTCTACAGAATCCCACCCCTGACTTCTGCGTAAGTTTAAGTTGGACAGTGTAGTAGTATCGTGGTCCATTAGAATTTAGCGAAGTTAAAGACGAAAGTGGAAACAAATTACCAACGCCTATTGCATCGTATCGATTTTAGATTACAGGAAAAAAAATAAGACTTTTTGCAGCAATTTTATCTTTTAAGTTTAATTTTTTATTTTTTTGTTGTTATTGTTGATGCTCGGCAGATAAATCATGAGAGTGAATACCTACAGGAAGCAACTTGCTTCTGAGAATGAAATATGGAAACTTACAAACACCTTGAAACATGCTTTCTATAAGGAGTATTAGAGGAGATTTTGAATTGAATTTTGTATATCTATTCCTCTTTATAGTTAAATCGACCAGAGTGCTTGTAAATAATTAACAAGTTGCACTAACCGCTTTCCTGTTTATACTTGAATTATCAAAGTGAACTAACTTTTTCAAAAAGTTAGAAAATTGCTAAAAGTTTTCATTAAGAAGTTAATAAATAAATTGCTACAAGTTTTCATTAAGAAATGAATGAAAACGTGTAGCAATTTTCTGTTTCGATTTGTTCGATACATTTCCTGTAGTAGAAAAGAATTGGTTGTAAAGTAAATTGCATGATTGCATGTTTTATGTATTGCACATTTCTTTCTGCAAAGCAAAATAAAGTACAATATTCAGGACGCAATTACAACAACAACTACACTTATCCGAGATTCACACCAGCTCACGTATTTATAAACGTGCAAAAGTAAGATATCTGGCAGACGTCAGTTAGAATACAATTTGACGTAGCTGCTGCTAAATTAGTTGATAACCTTTAAGAACTATTTACATGAGCAAGAATTCAATTGTAACTATGAATTAAAAATTGCTATTTTTTCTACCAAAAAAGAATTATATTTAATTGTTGTATCATTTAAAAAACAACCTGTGTCTTAATTGTTTTAAATAGCAAAATTGACATAATTTTTTCCGCGAATTGAAAATTTTTACCGCGAACTGTCACACTATTCACAATCCACATAACAATCGCGATCTACAAGCCCACGAATGGAAAATTCGTTCGAACTTAACCTTTAAAAAAGAAACTGAATCGGGGGTAATCTGCGACTAAAAAGATTGTTCATGTGAATGTAATGTCGGAAACTACGAATATTCGCATGTGAATAGGCCTTTACGCAGCTTTAAGAAATACGGGGGTATTTATAGCGCCAACTAAGTAATATTATATTTAGCCCAAGTGGAAGTGACTTGACAGCAGCTTGTCTTGAAACTCTTTCGCAATATGCTTAAAAACTGCCTTCAGCGCCATTCACTTTCAGCGAGCAAAATTCAATAGATCGATTAATCAAACTCAAAGTTGAGACACAACAAAATACATTATATTTATTGCCCATTCGTCTAGTTCACTAGATGTTCTATGCAGCAACTAAAAATTAGTTATGAGAGCGAAACACAAACAGGAACATGGCGAAAATTAAAGCAAAACACTTGAATTTTATATGATACGTGTTTTAATATTTTGGATTTATCCGGAGTGCAGAAAACTGTCAATGGCAAGAGGAAGTGGAAATAGGCACGTTCAAGTATCTAGTTTAGTAAGTCTGACAGCATTCTGACTGTATATATCTACCCGCATAAAAATCACCTATTTGAAATCAACCAACTTTCGGTTAAAAACTAGCAAGTTTATATAGCTCCTACAGAGTTAGTGGGTTCAAAGTAAACTAAGTCATCTTGTCCAAGGAAACTCGGTTTAAAATAACCTATTTATCAATTTACCCTTCAAATATGCTCGGTCTTAAATAACAAAAGCTATTTAGAATTTAACAAACTAAATTTCGAAGCTTGGTTGAAAACAACTGATATCCGGGGAGATATCATTGTTCTAGCCAGAGACAAATCATACTGAGACCCCCAACTCACAATCCTCTTGCCGCTGGCCCCCTCAATTTATTTTCAAATTTGCCATTTTGTTTTCCCATCGGTGTTATGTCAATTTAGAATCCGTGTTACATGCAAAAACATACAAAAATGAATGCTGCCAACCTCGGCAACCGTGGGGAAATGTGCTAGAGTTCGGGAATACCACATTTTTGCATTACTGAATGCCATTGGTTAGTTATTATAAATTGTTAAAAGGCGAAAATTCGATTTTGTTGGTCAATAAAACTATCTAATGGAGTTGTTCTATATACTAAAAACTTATTAGGACAACCATGGTTGCGTATTTTCTGCTTTTGAATATCTTTAACTTCAACTTCATGTGTAAATTTTTCTTAGAGAACTGAAGAAAATTTGCTCAAAATGTTTTTATTTTCCTTCAACCAATCTACGTTGTTCAGTTTTCATTAATAGTTTAAGCAAATATACACTGATTCCTAGAAAAAAATATTATCTATACGTAACGAATAATTTCAAATTTAACGGATAAAATTCTATGAAAGTTGACAGCAACTTTGTCCACAGCGGAAGTGGCATATGCAAGGTGTGAGTGTGTTGGTGAGTCGGAATTTTTGAAGTTAGGTGACATTTGCCAATATGAATTAGATAGATATTTATTCATTATTCTCATTTACAAAATTTTATAAACATATTCAAACTGAACATTTTTGGTTAAAGAGAATAGTTTGAAGCATTTGTATTTATGAAAAAAATATAGATAATGCTACATTTTATATAAAATAAAATAATAAAATGAATTTCAAGCGCACTTAGCATTTGCCACCCCATAAAAATATAGCTTGTAGGCAAGTAACGGGAAATCAGCCGAAGTTGGTGGTCCAGTATTGTCTCTGGTTCTAACCTCGAAAAGAGTTGGTGCGTTCACAATGGTCCAGCTACTTAGTAACTACTTTACGAAAATGACAAAGTAGTACCGCCGAACACCTCCGCGGGAATTGTAATCATTGCTATATGCGCACTTACCCTATTCGAAAAGACATCATTTCCTCTGTAGTCTAAGAAAACTAATAGGAAACCATCTTTCACTGGTAATTAAAATGCCGATATGCACGAAACTATGATTAAAAAGAAAAAAGTTCGAAATTGCAGAAGGCACTGTAATTAGTCCGAGAGACGAAGTGTTTGGCGGAAAGAAATCCTCCGGCCATAATAATCATCTGAGGCAGAAATGAACATCCTTCTTCCTTCTCACTGTCATTCTTATTGTAATTTCAAATCAATGGGAGTGGAATTTTTTAATCTCGAACTCAATATCTCTCCTTTCATCCCGTTCATCAATCGACGATGACAGTTCGGATGCTCACCCATCCGAAGTATTCCGGCATAATTCTCCATGCCATCCTTTGTGCCCCACCCCCTGAAAATAACTCGGCGAACTGTCACCCTTGCGTGGCATTTATTTGTCTGTAATATATGCGATACGAATGTAGTATTAAACAAAATAAAAAAAAAACTTCCTTTTCGATTGCATTCCAGATGACCAGGAACGTCTCTACCTGTATCTACTAATTGCGGGCTCAGCTGGAGTCATCGTGTGCATCGTAATTGTTGCGGGACGTGTTATAATGCTGAAGCGTCGTGATCACAATGCAGACAGCCATTCGCAGTCGTCCGGAAAGGGCGGTGGTGAGACAACCATTCCAAATGGATTTAACGATGCGATATCGGAAATTGACGCAGACATCGACTTAACTATTCCGGTGCCAGTGCCGAGCGTTTCCAAGAACGAGGTGAGTTTTCCCACTTTTTCTCTACTCCCTATCTATATAAATCCGTTTTTTTTTTTTTGTGGTATAGCAGAAAGGTAAATTCGATCTGTATCCTGTTGCATCGCTATAAGGAACCGTACACACACACGAAAATGCATTCACGTTCTGTGCGGCAAAAGGTTTCCCATTGCTTGGTGTGAAATAATCCTTCTGATGCGATATTACAAATCGCATTAATGCAGGTAGGGATTCCTTCTTTCGTGCTCGTGTCGGTCTTAAAAATGCAAGCAAAGTTCGACGTGCACAGGGAAATGAGTGTCGAGGAATTTTCTTCAAAGATTTTGTATGCGTCGGTGGACCGACACGTGAACTTAAATGTGTGTGGCATTTTCTGAAAGCGAAATCGAAGTTTTGGTGGTGGATTTTTGTATCTTTTGCGTCGTAAAACCAGAAATAATGTCGTCGTAGAATTTCTAAGAGAAAAGAGATTGAAATATAAACTAACGAAGAAAATTCTATGCTGAATGGAAACAGCCGAAAGTTTTTTGGGTTTCTGCAGTTCCCAAACATTTTTCAGTTCGTCAAATTCTTTATACAAAATGAAAACAATATATCCATTGAGTAGATATTAACAGTGGTAATGTGACGTGTGGTAATCTCCGCACGCTTTTTTTCAAAGCGCGAAATAATAGTACATTCACACCGCACCTAAATTCATCGTTTCGGCTAAATTCAACATTTCAGCCAAAATGTCCAGCATTTGGCCATACATCTTCCAACATTTCCAAATGTTGAATTTCGTCGCTGCATTTGTAAGTTTGTCAAATCGAACAAACCTCTTTACAAATTCCGCACGTCATTTATTGACTTTTCAGCCCGCGGACAAAAAGCAAGTAGCTGTCAACAAATCAATAACTTTTCATTACGAACTCCATACCTATATTGAGTAAACAATATGTTAAATATATCTGAATTACCACTTAAATTCATGTTTTAATTAATATACGTAGCTAAAAAAATGTTCTTTAAGTTCAACCACTTCTGACTCCTAAACAGAAAAAAAGATCAGTAATGAATTCTGACAGTAGCTGTAATTTGAAATGTTGAAGTTTCAGTGGGAACGCCAAACTGCATTTCGAAATTTTTTTTCCAAAATGTTGAATTTCGGTGCGGTATAAATGTACTATAAGGCTTAACTCTCATTACTTGCTCGATGATCTTTAAAAGATGTTTGGCTCTACAGCTAAAAACCCAGCTCCGCATAAATACGATGTTGCCAAGGGGATAGAGTCCTTACAACATTGAAACCTAAAGTGGGTTATTCATTTTGACATGCAAATTTTAATTGAAGGCCATTATCGCAAGAGAGTTCAATGAGAGGTTGAGCCTTACCAATAAACATTTTAAGGCTCGAATTTAAATTTTAGTAGGTAATTCCAAAAGAAATATCTTATCTTATCTATATATATAAAAATGGTATGAAAAAGGTATAGTAATTCATGAATTGAGAACGGCTGGGCCGATTTGGCTCAAACTATTCTTCAGTTGTTCAGAAGGTTTTTACGAAAGAAAATTTTGGGAAAACCGTTCGGATAAGTCGGGAAATTGGAAAAATCGAAAATTATTTTTTTTTTAAGGAATTTTGTGTGCAATTGTTCCGGAATGGCTTTTCAAATGGAAGAATAAAAAATTCTTAGTGGATAACTCGGAAAAACGCGAAAAATTTGAATTGATGGCTGACGACATTTTTCACAGAGTTCGCATGACAACTTCGAATTTCGATCTTGAAATTAACGACGAGATGCACAACGAAGCGTTAGTTCTGATTGAAGACATGTGCGTGCTCATGCGCGGCAGTCTGCTGTCGACATTGGGAATGCCAGCGCCAAACGTTCGAAGCACGATGCATGCAATCGCGAATTGCAATGAGCAAGACTATGATCGAGATGAGCTGGCCGAAAGAGTCCGAACAAATGTGCAGCTGTTGAATGCCGAGCAGAAGAACTTGTACGTTTCGCTTATGAAGGTTGTTGACGATGGAACGGGAAGCATTTACTTTCTCGATGTTCCCGTTGGGACAGGCAATTTCGGCAGTTGCCAGTCATTTCGTTGTTCTGGCAACAATTTGGTCAAGATCTCAAATTTAGTTGGCTGTTGCATCCTTACGCATTGCTGCCACATTGTTGGAAGGCGGTCAAACTGCACATTCCACTTTGAAGCTGCCGATGAGTCTTCTCATGGTTGGCAAGCCAACGTGCACAGTGACCAAGAATTCGGAGACAGCAAAATTGATGCGAGAATGAAATCATCATTTGCGATGAATGGCGCATAAACGACCGAACGATGAAGGATTTACGAGGTGATTCGCGACGATTTGGTGGTGCTATGATGTTGATCTCCGGAGATTTCCGGCAAACGCTTCCCGTCATTCTGAAATCTACTGCTTCCGATGAAGTTAATGCATGCGTGAAATCGTCGTCTTTGTGGAGACATGAGAGTCGCATTGGAGAACTATCCATCGGCTGCTTGATTCAGGAGACAAGTGCTGGTGCTTGGCAATGGCCAAATTCCTGTTGATGTTTCGACTGGATTGATATCGTTCCCGGCACATTTTTTTTTTGCGATGACAAAGTCTGTGGGATTAATCCCAAACTTCCCTGTTTTTCGCACGGTCAGCTATACGTTGTTTGTTGGCACACCGTATTCGTTGTTTGTTTTTGCGCCGGAAAATAAATGGAAAAACATTGTTTACATATCACTCTCGATTTTGATTCCATTCAAAGAAATCACATTGAAATTTGAACTATCTGTGTTTAATCTGGAGTTAATTTAAAGTCGAGACTTACATTTGTTATTAGTACGGCACATTGTGTCTCTGTGAGTCTTCAGACTCGGTACGAACATGAACGTTAAGGTGAACTGCTCTGAAATTTAGTTCACATTTCTTGTCAGTAAAGAAAGTTTAAAGTTTAAGAATCTTTATAAAATGGCTTTCCGGGATTGTAGCATATTTCGCGTGAAAAGGACGTTATTTTTTTTTTGTTTGGGTTCGCTGAAATCGAAAATTATTGAAAGGCATTGCGGGGCAGAAAGCGAGGGATGCTTCTGCAATAGTGAGGGACTTTAACCCATCTAAGAAACCTACTGACTTTCGTAATCCCGGATGGGATTGCAATAAGGTCTCAGCTTCAGATTAGATAAAGACGCCGATTAAGTCCTAAAAATCGGCGAAAATAAATCACATAAACCGTATCATCATTTTTAAACTTACGGTTTTATTTTTAAAAAGGTTCTTCTCCGACCTCTCCCTCCCAAGTCGCAAGTCTCCAGGCCCAGCAATCTTACTGCTTCCGGCTATTACTTTCACAAGGAGCATTTCCTTAAATTTTGAGGTCCTATTTGGTTGGTCTTGGAGTTGAACTCGATATTAAAATATTTACCAAAATAAAAATGGGGCGCAGCAGGTCCCCTACGCATAGCTTCTCATAACAATTCGTTTTGTGTGACGAATGAAAAGGCCAAACAAATATGAACTTTTCTGCTCCATTGGAATAAATTAGTTCATCTGGATTTTCTTGAACTCAGGTGGTTTGGATGTGCTTCGTTTAATTGAAAAAATGCATCCGCTATTCCTACGTTTGACATTCTCATCTATGTAGTGGCACTCTTTCTTAAAATAGGTTCATTAACTTTCAACACAATCCACCGTCCCTAATTAGAAAGTATTCAAATCAACTATGAAGCAATTTGACATTTATTTTTACCTTTACTGTGTCGTCTACATACATTAACTTATGTATTGTACTCTTCCTTACTTCGCAACTGCAGCCCCTGAACAGCGTTTGACTCTGCGAGTTCACATCGTAAGGATTTTTACTACACAAGCCATTAACCGTAAAAATGTAACTTCTTTTTTTTTCGGGTAGAACTTGAAGCGGGTAACACATTTTACTTTTTTATTCAATGTTGGGAATTTTTTTTTTTTCGTCGTTTGAAGGGCCCTCTGCAGAAAGACGAATAAATGACAAAAATCCTTTTACATTTTAAACATTACACATAAGCGATTTAAACATAAGTACACCTTGCAGCAAGTTATTTCTGATGTAACGACTTAACTTGACATTTATATCCGCTTCCGGGGATACATAGAATTTTTAAAACGTTTTCGTTGCCTATACAACTGCTAGTAGCTTGTACAATCTGAGTAATACCTCTAGTATGTGTGTGTACACAACTTTTTGATCCTGGGGTGGATATGGTCCTTTCAAAGATTTGTTACGTCAGTATAGACCAAAGGAGGGCACATAATGCCAACCCTGCATTTGCATTTTTGCAACCAACATCGCCTGAATATAACAAATTTAAACATGGGGTTAAAGAATTAGAATTACTCTTTTTATGGTCCCTGCAAAGACGCGTGTTATTAATGTTAATCTGATTTCATCTGTTATGGTTAGTAAAGAGGAGCGTGTCTGCTGCTTACTAGCGACTTTGTAAGAACCTTAGGTAGGTACCTATATTTGGGATTTTTTTGCAAATGGCAAAGTTGCTGAAAGTCTCAATTTGTACCACCTCAAACTTATACATGCAGTAGCTTAGTGGTTAGTGTGTTGGAATGCTAAGCGAGGGGTCCCTGGTTTTTCCCCCGGAAAAATACAAATTACATCTAAAGGTTATTTTCAACTGCGCCACTTCTCGCGAACGTCTGACAAACAGGCGAGAGTGTACCTGTCACGAGAGAGTTTCTAAATTGGACATTTGGACCTGGCATAAAATTGTAGACCCCTTTAAATTCATCCCAAAAATGATGACACAAACCGAATGGTTGTGAGAAGCTACACCTGTTACGGCAACTATTGACAGGTCTTCACACTTCCATTTTCTGTCAAAATTATTTAGGAAAGCCTAGCTTCTTTAAAAAAAAAACAGAGAATAAATGGGTTGTTATTTCAGTTAATCCAGTTTGTCAACAATTTTTTTATGCATACGGCATTTAAGTACGTTTCCAAATAGTTTTGAAAGCTTTCATTTGTTTTATGTTGACGGCACTTACCGTGGAACTTGCGGAAAAATACAACACCCGTTCCATAATTAATTTTCGATTTTCTTAAACCCCTTCATTCACTTTCGCGTGGACTTACTTCGCGCGGCCAACAAGAAATGGCCCGCATATCTTATTCTTTGTATTCCTTAAACAAAATATTCTTAAAAGCAAACTTTCTTATTTCATCACAATAATTGGCAATGTGTTAACTTCATAAACGAGTTCACATAATGAAAGCTGCACTAAATTCATTCATTCTGACTGACGTTTCATTTGCTCCCGTCGACTTCATATTTTTTGTCTTGTACTTGTCACTTCTGTTTGTCATTTCTTTTATTGTTTGTTGTATGTCTAAAAGTTGTTTGCGCGTTGTTTTGGAAAGATATTAAGTATTTAAAACTTAATTTTTATAATTCTAGTATCGATTAATAAAATATTTTTAAAATACTTTGCTTTTGGCGACTTTGGAAGAATGGTTCATTCTGTCTGAAAGTATAATTTAAATGTATGATCTCCGAAGTGGTTTGTCGATATAAATATTAATAATATTCTTATTTATGAAATAAATTATTTAAATATTTATTCCTTTCGCACCAAAATATAAAAGAATAT
This sequence comes from Cheilosia vulpina, assembly GCA_916610125.1. Taxonomy (NCBI): domain Eukaryota; kingdom Metazoa; phylum Arthropoda; class Insecta; order Diptera; family Syrphidae; genus Cheilosia; species Cheilosia vulpina. The sequence continues at coordinate 3,683,368 of OU744276.1, forward strand.
TAAAGAAAGGAACCAACCCAGCTCTTTTTCCTCGATTGCCCAATTCTCTTGCTTCTTCTTTACCCCGCGGAGAAACTGATATACCTCCCATCAGTGATGCAAATCGACTTTTCTCAATTGTACTGACAAGAAATGGTACTGGAACTGAAACTTTTGAATGCCATAACTTAAATATTTCATAACATATGAAATAACCTCATTTGATTCATCTCAAAAATTAAAATAAGTACAAATAGTACTCCAAATGGTGAGTGATACTCTTGAAGTCAAATAGTACTATAATCAGTACAAATGGCGGGCCTTTCTTTCATCAGTGTTCCCCATCCCTGCGTTTAACTACTAATGTCGATCATACGAGAGAGAGAGAGAGCAGATAAATCCCTCCTAATCTATAATGGTGCAAACGAAGATCTGTATGGATGTGGCGGGCAAATTGAGTCACTTTTTGACCATGAAAGACGTCTTCGGATTGCGACCATATATTTCATCCAGGCAGTTTGATTTTTGTCGGGCTATTTCTTTATATATTTATCAATTAAACACCGGTTCAGTTTTTTTTTATTTTATTTTAAAAGAATGAACATTTTTAGGACTTCAAACGTAAAACTTTTACCGGGTTGAAATTGAAATAAACTATTAATCGCTAGGAATTAGGTCTACTTTTTACTCTAAATAAAATATTTGTACACCAGTATTTAAAGCCGAACTAAATTAAAAAAAGTATGGTTTGTTTTAGCTTATTTTAAAATCAATATTTTACGATTTCTGCAGAAGTAAAAATAAATTTATATTTGGCTATCTAACACCGAAATAAAATAGTCTCTGAAATAAATTTAAAAATGAAAACGGTCAGTAAAAAAATTTTTTGTCATTCTCATTTTCTACTGTACAATAGGGCCGCAAGATCTTGTCTGCTCAAGGGCGCCGGCATAGCCTAAGACGGCCTTGACTATAATTTTATGTCTCGCAGAAAAGTCAATTCGCCAAAGTCCGTTGCAAAATGTGATCTCTTGTTGACTAATGTCGTTTTCCTTTGGGACCACCGAAAATCTTTTCCAGATCTCAGATTTTATGCCGCTCATGGAACATGCAATGAAATTGATCTGCTTTTGTAAATATATAAGTGCATTATTTGACAACAATATCAGCTGATAAAATTTCATTTGTTTTTGGTAAAATCAACCATGAAAATCGGCTTGAAAAATGTTTCCTCTGTTGTAGATACAAATGGAGTAGTTTTGGTGATTCGTTGATTCCAGATGATGAGGAAGACAATGAAGATAATAATTCCTCCAAAAATATGTGCATTGCTGTTAATGTATTTCTTTATGTTGGTTTTCACGAAACTTTGAACATTTGTTTTAAAACAAATTTTTTTGAATGGCGTAAAACAGCTGTCTGTGGTGTATTTGTGGTAGTATATGTTAATCTGAAAAAATATCGAGATCTGCAAAAAGTGATCCGAATCAAAAAAAATATTGATTTTTTTTCCCAATGGAACGCCAAAAGTGATTTAGATCAAAAAAATTGTTGTCCCAATGGAAAACGACATAAAGCAGCTGCTGTCCTGCTTACCTTTTTTGGCGTTCACAAACCAACAAGGACGTATTTATCGCCACATTTAGGACATTGCTCATCAGTTTGTCGTGGAGCATGTGTGTGCATCTTTGGCGCATCGGCTCATATCAAGTTGATTTTATTAGCTTTCGACTTGATCTGGAAAGTCATAACGAATTGAAACTGACTTTTTGGTCACAAGCTGCGCCTTTTCTCTGTATAGTTGTTTAAGTTCTTAAATTTCTTCAAATCATAGTCGCCCCTTGCACGGCTCTTGTTTTCCTGGCGGGTCTATCTGGCTGGGAAACAACATTCCTACAATCCACGCGCAGATCCGTAGGTCGTTGAAACATGCTTTGTGAAAAGGACAACGCATGTTACAGATGAAAGTAAGACACTTCGAAATTGCATTTCTAGCGGCTAACCAATCAATAGCAGGTAATGACAGTTTATACAATCCTGGGGAGATTTTTCCGACCGTAGGGTATCGGTCCGATTTGTACGGATTACTTTTTTCGTATCGAAGTTATTGTAGCAGTTGTTTGACAGTACGTGCGTCCCATCCCTGCACTTGAAGTCTTTTTCTTTCACTTTTTCTAAGTAGCATGCGAAAACGTTAAAAACAATATTTTAACCAATAGAAAAGTATGTGACCAACAATTTAGACCCACCACTCGACATTTGCTTTGCCAAAAGAGCTCCAAATTGATTCAATAAACGCACTTGAACTGCATTCCGATAAAAAATCCAAGTGGATTCATCCTACTAGCTGCACAAAAGTGAGTCCATTTAATCTTGTTCCCCGCTCAAAAGTCGCTTGAAGGTCAAATTATGTCCCAAGCAAACACTTTGAACAGATTCCCAGGGCTAAAGGCTCTACCGCATCTCAAAATTATGTAAATTTACTAGCACTCTCCATTCCTATGCCAACGCCTTATTGCCACTGACAATGAGGACAATCTGACACCTGCTTAGGTAACAAAGTGTTATCCCTGATTATTGGCATTCCATCTTTGTCGGTATATGTGCATTGGAACTTCCGTTCTCTTTGCATCCGCTTCGTCATTCATGCTCACATTGTAATTCTTCTTATTTCTGTTCTTCTCTTTCACAGAACTACATCACCTACGGTCCAACTTCCAGCTTATACGGCAGTCTGGGCCCATCAAATGTCTCGCACACCTCGTCTACAATGCTGCTGCCACCCACAGTGGCCAATCCACTGATTTGTGGTGGCGTTGGTGCTGGCCCCAGACAATCGCCCGATATTATCGGTATATCGAATGCTTACATGGTGGCGGCGGCAGCGCCGTCGACGTCAACGACAACGACAAACATTGCACCGACATCTGGTACAGGAACAGGCGGAACAGGAGCAGGCAACGTTGTCGGTCCCGGACAGCAACCATCAAATGTCAGCACTAGTTCAATAGGTAAGAATGACAGCAACGACACACAATAACTTGTATACTAATGTTGTAATATCGTGTACCCGAACATGGCTCATATCCGCCGAACGGGCTTCTGACCGCCTTTATCTTGTTAACTAGAAAGGTATATGAAAACCGGATGCCACTAGACAAACGGCCACAAAAAATGTCATGTACAACGTGAACTCAAATAGGACAAGTGTGGCATGCGGGCAGCTCATTTCTGGGTTAATCTTAATTTCCTGAACTTATTGTTTGGTTTTTAAAAGTTTGATGAATCCTTCAGACGTGAGAGGAATTTCCTTATGGTTGCAGTGCACACGTTCCTAGTATCTCCTGGATTGAGCTTACCAAGCCCAGAGATGTATATGAGTATGGACTTACATTGGTCTGTAGCATCGCCCCGGAGCGACCACGATCGACCGCTGGATTTACTTTTACATTTACTTTCATTGTTCCACCTGCATTTTTAACCCCTTGATGAGAGGTGATGAAAACAGCTCGCTTCCGTTCATAGAATGCCGGTTGTAAGAAGTTTCCTCTGCACCGTAGGACACCCTTCGGTATTGTCCTCCTGTCTTGTGTGGATCGGACAAAAAAACGCTATTAACGAAGTCAATAACTCGGAAAAAAGGACGACCATCAAATGGGACAATAAATGAAGTATACCCAACGTACAAAATAACATGAGAACGGGCGAGTGGATGGAATCCTAAATTTAAAACAGTCTCAGGATATGGTGGGGATATTGGAATTTGTTTGGATGCTTCATGTGCATGTGCATACATTTATTACGTAGCTCATATGGGAAGTCACAGCACGTCATGGATTTATTAGATGAAATTACATCAACGAACTGGGGAAATGTTAAAAGGAATTCCCGGTTCTGTTGGAAGTCACGTAAAGGGTTTTTTTTTTCATAAATATGCACCTGGAATGGGTATTAGTGAGGCAAAATGCTGACTGGGATAGGTTTTGTGATTAGCTCGAGTTGGTTTTTTGACGACTTGAGCTTTGCAACTGTCTTTTGGACGAATTGTTAAAAATACTTCTGTTTTGTAGGGAATCTTGTGATCTTTGGGCCAGCATTAATGGCAGAAACAAGTTCATAAATAAATAGAAACTTATTAAATCGAGCTATACTTTCATATTCAAATGCTCATGCTGGTTGCTATTCCGGCTTAAGTGCTTTGAAAGATCGGTAAGTCCTTTTGGACTGGCACCCTTCAATAAATTCGAGAGCGCGTGCAAGTCGAGTACTTTTTCTCGTAAGATGTCGATTATTCTTACTTTTTGTGACCCAAAGAGTTGCCGAACAGCTCTCTCAGTGTTTGTATGTGGAAGCATTTAACAACAATTTTATCAAAGGCTGCGTAAATTCCTACAAGACGGTTTCTAAAAGCAACGTTGACATTTTAATCGGGTGTATATATTTGCTTCACACTTTTTGCATCTGAAAGACCGAACTTACATTTTTCAAATTCGAAATTCCTACTTTAGAACGTAAAACATGTTAAGAAAATAATGGCAAAGAGTTGGGGTTTTTATTTTGAAAAATATAGTCCCAAATCTGGGTATTTTTCAGATTTATTTGGCAAAGCAGCTTGTGGTGTTTAATAGTGGCGCAAAGTCGATTTGCCTTTATTCCTTTCCTGCAGGTAGTGCCTCTCGACTATAGATACAAAGATGCTCTACTTTCAGGTTTTGATTTAAAGTCACTAACAACCGCTTCTGTGGTTACATTGCACCAAGTGTGAGAGCGTGGACACAGATCTGGTTGATCTACTCCTAACCACAAATGCTGGCAGCAAGCCAGGGTTAAGGTACAGCCTCCTAAAACTTCAGCTACAGCTGGTCTGCTAATTCATACCATTGCGAGCACCCGCACCTTTTTGTAATATGTTTCATCTCGCAAGCAACCAAATTTAAAAGTTCTTAAGCTTAGGTACCAGTTTCGATTTGATGACGAGACTAGACTTAAAGCTTTCTGGCACTCTACCAAGTGTTTTTTGCAAAGCTTTTGGGCCTTTTACTGAAAAGGACCTCTTTTCGACATGACGCCTAATGAATGCTTCTGGCTTTTTGAAAGAAAAAGGTCCGGAATAGAACCGTTTTGATACTTAGAAGATTTTGATACGGAAGAAGTTGCTCAGTTGTGGGCCTCTCTACTACAAATGCCAAAATTTGTTATTGCACCGTAATGACTTCGAGGAACATCTCCTTTCTAACTATCCTGCAGTTAGTCCTATTAGGATGTTAAATATAAAGGGTTTTCCAATAAGAGGTGTTATTTTGGTATTCAAAGAAAAATGTCATTTTTTGAGATAAATGATCGCATGTTTATTTCAGAATAAAAAGGAAGGTATGCCGTTAATAATGAAAAACAACATCAGCCAAATGGCCACCACGAGCACGCATACAGAACCATATCCTTTTCATGAAATACATAACCAAATCGCAAAGGCCCACGAATTTTATCTTTGAGGTATTGAATCGACGCTGGGCTGTTGATGATCGGCCGGCTTGAGTTCTTGTGTTAACTGAACTTTATAAGCCTTAAGACCTAAGTCTTTATACAAAATACCGTGTAATGACGTTTGAGGAATGACCAATTCCAAAGAATGACGAGGAATGGACAAACCTGGCTTTTCTTCAACACTTTGGGCTACAGCAACAATATTCGCAGTTGTTCTTGAGCGACGTGCACGGGCCAGTTTTAGTAATGGCGTAGTTTCTACTTGTCAAATGTCAAAGAATAAAAGCTTCAAAAGTGACAGCTACCGAAATAGCGGGTCATTTACAATAACACCTCTCATTGGAAAACCCTTTATAACAAACTTAAAAAAGGAGCTCTGTCTCTGAGCATTTAAGGAAAAATTACCAAAAGTTCAGGCAAGTGTCTATCGGTCACAGAAATGTACCAGATTTTGCGTCTGAGTGCATCGACAAATAAACAAAGCGGCACGAAAATAAAAGTAAATCGAATACCTCTCTTCGCCTTACAATAAGAACAGATGCAAACATTTGCTCAAACAATTAACAAAATGAAGAAGAGGACACATTTTCACTCTTAAAAAAGATTCCACTTTGGTTCTTTGTTAAATTAAAAGAACTATTTAATAAAATAACTGGCATGTTTCGTTTTACTATTTATTATGCAAATAAATCGACTGACCCCCCAAAGGCTGAAATTACAGCCTCTGCGCCATATATTTATTTTTTTCTTAACACTTTTGAATGATACCTACCACTCTGGTTATTCAAATAATTCATAAATTCAAAAACAAAAAATGCATTCACCGTGCATGAAATAATAAATTCAACCGTATCGCATCGTTTTTTTTTGTTTTTGCAGAAACACATAATGAATATCAAATATTCGGTGGAATGCCAGCAATTCCTTCTTCAGGCGGGGAATCTACAATTCTGTAAAAACTACTCGCACCATCAATTTCAATTTCCCCATACATTATTAAATTTAATAACAAATTTCCAATAAAAACAAACAAATAGAAAATTCACAGTCCACACAAACCGCAATTAGGCATCAGCTGCATAATAATACTCTTGAAATAACTGATATATAATTTTCTGGATAAATTTTCCTTGTTTTTGAAGTAATACATCTTTAGGCACGCTTGACTTCGGGGGTAAGCTGGTGAATGCGTCACGAAAGCGTTACGGAAATTGCGAGTGGAAGTTGAGCGGGAGATATAAGTTAGTGAGATAGAAAAAGAGAGTTACGTTTCGTTTCGTATATTACTGTAGAGGCAAGAGAGATAGATGCGAGCACACATTTTCGTTCTCATTATCTAAGACACAGCATACAGTGCAGCAGTGTTACCAGATCGGGAGATTTATCACTTTTTGCGGGATTTTCTCACTAATTATAAGCTAAAAGGGACAAAGAGATTTTTCAGACCTCATAGTACAAAAAGAAAGGGATTTTACTTTTTGGTCAAATTTTGTTCCTAATTGCTAATTTCATTAAGAATAAAGAAATTATTCAACCTACGATCAAATTAAATATTTTCATTCAAAATATCTAAATGCTTTCATTTTCTTTTTTTTTATTTCCCTAAACTGTTTCATTAAATTGACATATGTGTCTGTGAATGAATCACGAGTATTTTTTAAAATAATAAATTTATTTATTTTTTAAATATAAAAGGGATATTTTGAGTATAACCGTGGGATAACCTGTCTCTAAAGTCTGGTATCACTGCAGTGCAGGCCTATTATCTGTATCACACTGTAGGAGCCACAGAGGAAGGTGCGAGCACACAGTTTCTTTTCATTCTCTCATAGCCAGTTACGTTTCATATATCTAAGATACATTGCACGACTACTGCAAGGTTGCCACTTTGGTAACTTTTTACCAAACTTGGTATTTTTTTTTGCTTTTTGAGTTTTGGTAATTTGGTCATTTTTATCTGGTTATGGTAAATTTTTGAGCACATGTACCAAGAATGCGAACTCGATATCACCTCATTTAAATGCTACCTTACTGCTTCTGAGTTGCATTATTGCATTATTTGCATATGCTTCATCACCATCCATATAAAACTGTTTTTATTAATGTATTATTGACAGATTGTGAATAATAATAATTCATCATATTATTTATATACTGTAATTTGTTAAGGGTTTGTTATAAGAATATAGATAGATGATCTCCCAACATTTTGTGCAAAATCAAATAAAATAATTTAAGTTTTTTTTTGTAAGTGGCCTATTGTCTGTATCATACTGTAGGAGCAAGAGAGAGCAGTGCGCGCGCCCATTTTCTTGCTCTCATAGCCAGTAAATTATTGAAGAAAATTGATATATTAATATGTATAAACTAAACCTATATTATAGATTATAGGAGCTAAAGAAGTTTTACTTCGTTTTTTTTTTGTATTTCAAACATTTTTCTAATTGAACTTAAAAGCTATGTTTGTGTTGTTCAATACTTTGTACCTACTTATGAAACTAAAAATTCAGAAATTTTGTTCCTATTAAGGATTTCTTCTGTGATTTTTTTTGTAAATAAAAATTGTTTTTGTTTATTTTTTATAGTTGTATTTAATTTTTAATTTATTGTTCCAGTTTACCTTAAAAAAATTATTTTATTCATTATTGCATTGAAAAAAAATGTTATTCTTTTTGCTCAAGTTAAATCTTTTTTTTGTCAAAATTAGTTGGCAAATTCCATCATTGTCATTGACCAAAACGAATGACCGCATAAAGCATAACAAGAAAAGTACAACAATTTAGACAATTATTGAGAGTAATTTTAAAGAGCGCAGCATAGTGTTCTCTCTTTTCATTTATCCCATGAAACTTGGTAATTTTTCCCTTTTCACGGTACTCAAATTACCTTTCAAAACCCTACGATACTTTTTTGCGTCATAATCCAGTTTTTATAAGTAAAATTTGTATTACACGGAAAAAATCCTGTTAAATTAACCTTTAGTATAAATACCGCAGATTGTAAGATTGCCATGATAATTTTTGGTACTTGAAAATTTTGATAAAAGACGATTTACATGAGCTGTTTTTTATAGGCTGATAATCATGGTGGAACGTAGGTGTTTTCATAAAATTTCAGCAGAAACTTATAGTTTGAATGTTTTTTGTTAGATTCCTGAAATTCCCACGATTTTGGTGTGTTTTCCTTTATCCCACGGAAGGCTTTTAAGACAACCAAATATCCACAAAAAGGGATAAATCACACAATATAAGAACACTTGTGCAGAATAACATTACATACGAAGAGATATAACAAATAACAATAACAAAAAAAAATCTTATACGAGAGACTAATATAAAACAATAAGCAGACAATATCGAATGGAATTACAAAAGAATATAAATAAATCATCAACGTTTGTAACATAAAAGCAATAACAGAACAATTGTCTTTTTCCTGTCATTTACAACGTAAATTTATTTAAGCAAGAAAAAGTTATATGAATTTGGCTACAGATATAATATGGTTCACTCTGCAGGCAGTTTTCGGAAGTAAAAACAAAAAGTGACGACAACAATCGTAACAATATTAACAAGGGTTGAGAAACCAAACACACTACCAGTCTTTGGATTTTATGCAAAATAGGAAACTGTTTCCGAAATCAAACAAAAACAAAGGTGCGGAAATAATTGCAGTCACCAGCAGGCAAAATTAAGCGCAAAAGAGTTCATCCGCTTTCCGAACAAGAGATATTTCTATTACAGCCATTCTAGCAGTTCCTGAGGAACAGATAATAGTCCAGGACACTGCTGAAGATCGAAGAAATCCAGCACATGTTACCGCTGCTGACGACGCGTGGTGGTCTGTTTTTTGACTTCTACTTATAGCAAAGCACTTCATCTTACATCAAACGACTTACTTTTGTAGTAAGAAATAGAAAAGACTGACAACATGACAGAGGCGGGGATAAATTCTCTCTCAGAGAGAGACACTTACGAAAAAGGTAGGGACAGGGAACGCTTTTGTAGCAGTGCTAACAGTTTTAGCGATTTCAGAGCTAGATCTGGCACTTTTTGTCTATGCCTTTGTCTGTCTGATATACTGCGAAGAATTTGCTAATTTATGAACAAAATCAGACGATTCATCCAGCGACGAAAATTTGTATTGACTGAACTTACAACCATTCGAGAAGAGCAAAAAGCGACACTGCGCATTAAAAATTTACATGGAGGAGAGATTGTCCCACACTTACAGTGAGAAAGAATTTCGTCGCCACTTCTGGGAAGAATCTGGAGGGAGGATGGCATTTAATTTTATTTTGCCACCTGTTGGTTGTGCTATTTTAATAATTAATGAAAACACATGTAGGCGTATGCGAAACAGGACAAGAAATCTCAAATCATCTATCAATAGACTGACAGTTTTTCTAATTCTTAAGGTACGATAACACATGCCACTTTTGACATTCCGACGACATTTATGAGGTAAACATTTGTCACTATGTGTGATCGCCTGTCAAGTGTCTGTTTCAGTGCACCCTTACGAAAGACACACGAGTGACCACCGGAATGGCCGAATATCTTGTGACGTTAGCATGACAGAATTTGCCACGAAAAATGACACGTGTAATCGTAGCCTTACACCAAGAAATTTGTTAAGTAAAAACTCCTAAGATTCGCAGTGGAGGGATAATTTTTTGTTCTCTCGATAATGCTCTCTCTTTTACGAGTTTTTCGAGTTAAAGAACGGCATTGAGTAAAAATTAGATACGCTCTTCCAGACATTTTAAAAACAGCTCCTCACACAAACAAATGGTTGTGAGAAGCTACCCCTTGTTAAATCTTATTTGTTTAGGGTTGGTACTGCTATAGTGACAGGACTTATGTTAGATTAGGTAAACGGGTACTTAGGTCTTAATGGAGCCGTTTTGATGCCCATTTATGGGGGCTAACCGTTGCATAGGTTGTCTTCATGACCTTCCTTCTTGTGGTTACCAGACGATTTTAGCCCTCCTGATGTCCTATGAAATCTGTCAAAATCTGACTACGAGACATCAGAAGGTTCTTGTAAGTCATAGAAGTAATAGCTTCTGTTCATTAACTGACGGAAAATGATAAAGGAGGTAAGGTGTGTCCTCGTGGACCTCTTTGTCTCCTCTACATATTTCGTCTGTAAGATTTAATTTCATTGTGTGGTTTCAGTTAGATCACCTACTGACTAAGATATTCTGGCCAAAGCTTTCATGATATTTCACAGGTCGTGAGTTCTTTCCGCCTGTTGTTGGTTTTCATACGAATTTTCTTCTCCATTCGCTCTGTAAGTTTGCAAAGTTGTGACTTGGCAGGGTTTACAACTAATCAAGGTCAGCCGATTATGGAAATCTCCTCTTCTTTTAACTCAATGTTAACCTTTTAGTTTTCCCACCTGTTGAATTTAAAAGAAAAACGCACTCACCACCACTTATAGTTTCACTCGTCTTTCTCAAAGTGTTTTCTCTCTTCCTGAAGTCATGCCGCTGGAACACGTCCTTCACAAATGTTCTACCGCCTTAGATCTCCAATGCACCGTATAGTCAGAGGCACCTGCAAATGCTGCACGCTCCACACACGAAAGCAATATTATTAACAAATACAGCAAATGCCAATTGAAATTAAATTCCTTCCGAGACCGCTCAGCATGGCAATTGAATTAAGGAAGTTATTTTAAATTGCTTGGGGTGTATTTTTCTTTCATTTCGCCCTTTACCCATAGGACAATACAGGGAAAAGTTTTATTTTTTTTTTCCGGAAAAGAAAAGTAGCTGAGACACCTTGCTTTCATCCTGTCGACTGTACTGGATGAAAATTGAAATATCAAATTGTGCAATGCCTTCCCTTTTGTGATTCGTTCCAATTTGCATAGTCTCCCTTGAGGTGCCTAACAGCTCTATTCTCTACCTGGAGTCCGAAGTGCGGGACAGGGAGTTTTCTCATCGAATAAGATGGGTAAATGGAGGGGAAGCAAGCATAATGATAGTGAAACGTCAAGGTTGTATACGCTAAGAGGGTTTTTTTGTTCTTTTTCCAACCTCCATTATTGCAATAATCTTTGTATTCTGTGGATGAACAAGAGAAGTGGGTAATTTCAATACTCCCTTCGTGTATGACGACTATTGACGTTGGCTGTACTATTTGTTAGTCCTTCTGTGGAATAAAGGGGGAAATGTGATGGGAACTCCCTGTTTCATTTTCTTTTCTGCTTGATGATGAGTGCTGTGAAAGGACAATTGTGACGGACACTAAGTGTGTTCTTAGGTGGAGCCATACCAATTGGAAAAGTAATAAATCGAGCAGTTTTGTTCCGATTTATTGACTCTTTGCAATGGGAAATGAGTGTGTCAAGAGGAGTATTGTTTAACAAAGTAGCGGAAGGAATGGGAGTGCGACATGATTTAGTCATTCGACTCTTTTCGGTATATGTAGTATCTCACAGGACTATGTACTTCACTCATCCATAAGGTAGGTTCTATCACTACCTCAAAATTGGAAATTGTGCTAGAACGCGTTTAAAGGTCAATGGTAGCGGAATTGTGTTTTTGATCGTTTAAGTATTTAGTGAACTTCCAAGCTAGTCGTCTCATGTTCGACCCCCGGGTATATAAAAAAATAGTTGGCGCAACCATTTCGTAAGGACCTTCTCTCAACTATTCGTTTTGTGTGAGCTTTTCATTTTTGGCACGAATGAAAGGGATCTACTATTGACCCTAAGCGGCTAATTGAGAAGCTCTTTCATGAGAATTATACTCCTGAATGTTTGTCAAACGTTCGCGAGAGGTGGCGCTGTGGAAAACAGACCAGCATACGAAAAGTATTTGTCTCCTGGAAATTTGCCTTTGAAATAGGTACAGATTAAAATTGCTGGTCCCTCGTCTCAGTTAGTTCCAAAACTAAACAAAAGCGAAGAGTTAAAACACAAAATAAAATTCTAGAGTTTTTTTTAAACTTTTAAACCTAATGCGTCATTTATTTGTTATTTTTTCCTTAGCAGGGATTTTTATAAGTAACATAAAGCTGGTATTAGTTTAAGATCAAAAGGCTAAATAAGTTCTGAACTTTTCATCAGGACTAAATTCGGTATTTGCCATGATAGAAGTATGCGGTAATTCGCCACAGAGCATAAAGATGCCGTTGACAGTTTCTTAACGAATCGTGTTTCAAAAACGACGCTAGAACCGAATAAAAAAAAATGGAGGAGAACATCTTCGGTATGGCATAAGCCTCACAAGACCATCAAGACTGGTAATGATAACCTTTGGTAAGACAAGGCAAGGTCACTGTTTCCTTGTGTCAAGACTTAAAAAGTGACAAATTTGTTTCCCGATCAACAAAGTTGATCTAATTGTGATAGAAGTACAATTTAGTAATTGGAGCTGCTAGCAAGCTCGACAAGCAAAGAGACAGGAAAAACATCGGAAGAGTAGAAAGGAGCAGAAAGATCACCCACAATTGGGAGACGCCGAACCTAGTTGTAAGGATATTGTACAAAGACAATACCGGACAGAAGACTTGTATGGGTTAGGTCTAGGGAGAGACACACTTAGACCAGATTGGAAGGTCCGTTTTTATACCACATTCGTTAGGGGCAAAAAGGGAAGATGGCCAGAGTAATTTCTAAAATGGTCATAATACGAATAGTGGGAGCCTTATTGTTGAGGTTATCCTTGGTGGCTTTTTGTCTTCGAGTATAGACGAAGGGTGGCCGAAACAGTGTACCGCCCGCTTATAGTCTCTAACAACCCTTTTAAAAGAAATGGCTGATTAAATCAATGAGCTCTACTGCTTCACCGAGTGTGTGTTCTTGCTCATTGGAGCTACTTTGACTTTGTATAATGCATTTGCTGATCCAGCATACGAGTACCTACATCTGTCACTCAGATCTTTAAAAAAAAGGTGACTTGTATAACAAAAGCTTTCATTTTACATTATATTAGAACCGGACTACAATGCATATTCCACCTGCAGCAGTCTTGTTTTGACCTAATAATCGTCCACAAACTGGGCATTGGCCCAGCAAACGTCAAAGTAAACAATAACTGTTTGATAAAATTTACACTTGCATAGGACGAAGGACCCAATTATGAACTGGCGAGTGAACTCTGAGTTAAATATAAAATGTGCTATCGCTTTTATGGTGTAAGGGCTGGCATACCTCCTGCTAAAGTAGCACAGTATTTTCTATAGGGCTGACACAAGACCGGCTAGTTGGTAAGCAGGACTTTTGCACGAAATATTTGTCGTTTTTGCATAATTTTCAAGAGCTTGTCGAATCGATTCGTTCGATGTTCGATTTTAAAATGATTCAAATATGTTTAGTCAAGACTAGCAGTGCCTGTGGTGACATCGTTCTTTACTTTCAACGCTGTATACCTACTGATGCTGCTTAACTTTTTTCTCCGAGAAAGTTTAATGAAAATCTTCAAACATTAAAATGAAAGGTAACAGCAAACAAGCGAAAAACAGCACGACACACGGTTACCACCAGTCCATAGGGATAAATTTCAGGAGCGGGTAAAGCTGGGTCCCACATTGAAATTTCCTGAATCAAAGAACGTGGAATTCAATTACTATATAATCGCTTTTTAATTGCTCTATTCTCGATCTTATCGCTCTTCGGGAAGGGGGATATTTTGTGGCGGACTTTTTTTCAATTGGGCGATTCCAAGTAAAAAGTCCCAGTTGCCACTTAACTCTTTTATTTTTTAAGGAAAAGATAGAAAATATGAAAAATTAAAAAAAAAATAACATCGGCGAAATCTACTACACCCAATAAAGGATCTTTCATTAGCGACTTGACAACTTCAAACTAGCAGTGTGAACGCACCCTTAAACCGATTACCGATCTGTCAATGTAAAAATATTCAAATAATTAAAATTTATTACCGAAATCAGTGATCGCAGCTTTAAGAGCGTTGACGCCAATTTTCATGGCAAATCATCTTCAGCGATAAAGCGCATTTTTTGTTGAACGGCTTCGTCAATAAGCAAAGTATGCGTTACAAGAAAGGTGCTTCATGAAACAGCCTTCATTCGAAGAAAGTGGCTGCTTGGTGCGGTATTCATGCCGATGGTGTCATTGGGCCGTTATTTTTCATCGATGAAAATGGCTGTAACGTTACGGTAAATGGTATGCACTACAGAGCAGTGGTCCCAGATTGAGCTGAAAAGTGCCAATTTGGGCGCTTTTTCAATGAGAAGGGGGAAAACGAGGGAAAAGCTTAAAAAAAGGGGAAAAAATAAAAAATCTCTTTGAAACTTAAATTCCTTAAAAGTAAAATTTAAACGCATTTCCATTACAAATAAATTTCAAAGTTTACTCAGAATGAAATGTTCACACATATAAAACAAAACACCCCATCGAACGTCTACGTACGAATTTTTGTGATTTTTATTTCTTAATTAAGTTTTTATTTTATTTTAAGTTTTTACAGAACTAGCTAACTAATACTTGCATAAGTTGTATATTTTTATGTTATAGCTTGTAAATAAAGACAGTCATAAAACGATTTAATTTTTTTCACATGAAAATAAAGACAAATTTTACTTAGGGGAAAAAGGGGAATTTTTTTCGAATTTAGGGGAAAATTATTACATTTGCTGATAAAAAAAAGGGGAAAACAGTCTTCACAGTCTGGGACAGAGACAAGTTAGAACGTTATTGTTTTACGGAAATGCATGAATTGGACATCAGTAATATGTGGTTCCAACAAGACTGTGCCACCAGCCACACAGCGGGTGCATCATTCGAGTTAGTGATGTCTTAGTTCGGTGAACGTGTTATCTCGAGAAAATGGACCTGTCTATTGGCCGCCAAGATCGTGTGATTTAACGCCTCAATATTTTTTTATGGGGCTACATTAAATCATTGGTCTATGGTCTATGCCATCCAGCCGGTGACTTAAGAAGAGCTTAGAGCCAATATTGATTGAGAAAAAGCGGCCGTATCGGTCGAAATGTGCGGTCGAGTTTTCGAAAATTGGATTTCAACATATCGACCGCTGCATACGTTCCCTTGTTGGACATATGAACGAAGTCGAATTCCATTCATAAATATTTTGATAGTAATTCCAATGCATGTTTTTTTTTCAGATATCTCAAGTAATTTGCATTTTATTTAAAAAAGAAGTTGTCAAGTACTTAATGAAATACCCTTTATTTTAAAAGAAGCTTACTTGTGGCAACTACTCAAATCAATTTTTTTGTCGATCTTCCTTGGACCCACCAAAAACAAAAACTTAAAAAAAATGATTCTGTCTAAATTCTACTAAGCCACATAAGATCAAAAGGAACAACAATGCGTTAAATATCAACTCATAGAACAAAATAATTTGCCGCTCTTTTCTAAATTTGTCAAAAAGTGAAACTGAAAGTTGGCACCTACGAGTATCTATACTTTTTAATTGATAAACATTTTGTATGTATTCCCAAAGAGGGCGTTGCACCTCCCACTAGATTAAAAAATCTATTTCCCGAAACTTAAGACAGATAAAGTTGTAAAATTTGTGACACTGATTTGCATTGTCCGAACAAAGTTTCTGGATAAGGGCAAGGCCTCTGGTAATGGTAGTATATTTTAAAGAGAAAATCAAACACCAGCTATAATTGTGAACCTACCCATGCAAAGTATTTCCATATATTCCCGCAATAACCCCTTCGTATGAGAACCTTTTCGTTCTGTCCCCATCTTCGACCCTGACGCACCGAAGCCACTCCACCAAACTCCATTTACAGCTACGAAAAAATCCATTGTAAACATATTTCCATACTAAATATAAACCCTCCTCAAGTTTACTCAATTTTCCACCTTCTTTTCAGATACCACTGTCATCGTTCCTATCTCATCGCTAGCACAGTATACTACAGCACCAACCTTTCGTGGACCTGGCTATATAATGGATCACGATGGAACGTTGCACCGACCACCGGCAGTAGGAACGCCACCCAACACAACATTGGTTGCTATGCCACCACCATCAGCAACATCATTGACTCATCGACCACAACAGCAGTGCGACAGCTTTCCCTACGATGGCACCGCACCCAGGACACTCTCCACCGGTGTCCCAGTCAGTTCGCAATTCTATTACGGATGACATAATCAAAACGATGAAAATTCTGCATCTCCAGGTGCTGTACAGCTAAAGCCAAATTCTAATGCCATTCTTCTGGATGCAGTTAAATCAAAGGATGTCACATCGAACCAGGGCAACAACAAACAGCACAGCGGCAGTTCCAACAGCAGTACATCAGAGCGAACGTATTGCTTTTAGGAGAGAGCGCACAACAAGAGGCAGTTCTACTAGAAATCCCCTTTGACACTTGTATATATTTCTAGTTTACATAACAACACCTGATCGATTTAGTAAATGAAGAATGAAGAAATACAAGCAAAATAAGAAAATAACTACGCAAACTCTAAGGAGAATAATTCCGAATGACTAGCCCTTAAGTAGATAGTGTAAGGTTTTGACTTTTTAGTGTAAATTTTCATCGGAATTCCATACAGTATACCTACCAGTTGTAAGGTTTACTCTTGTGTAAGGTTCCTATCCACATTGTTAATGTACCGTACCGTCTGTTGTAAGTCCTACCCGTCTCCTCCTTTTGAAGGTGTTACTCTAAATTGGTTGTGTTTGTGTATGTATATCTGTTCCAACTAAAGTCTGTTTACTGTTTCATCTGGTGGAACCGGAAACAAAAAACATAAAACCTTTGAGGGTTTTTGGAATATCCCGTTCTCGATACGAAAGCTGTAATTAAATAGCGAGAATGAGCTAATTGTCTGGCATCAGTGTGACCAATTCAATATTTGAAATCATGCCAAGTTCAGCAGTAGGTATAGCATGTTTGTTTTGTATACAAAAACTGCTAAAATTATTTTAAATACTTTTTTTTTAAATCAAAACCAGCTAAAAGCTCAAAAAATTAACAAAAAAATATTTTTTTTTCAGGAAAAATAAGCTTGCTATTGATTGCTGAATTCGTTGAATGGCTGTCTTCAGTGTTTACTGTGAAATGAGAATTGTAATGGCTTGTTCACACTAAGATTCTTCTGCTTTGATTTTTTTTTAATTCATAATCTGGCTAAACCGAAATTCTGTTAATTTTTCCTGCTACAGCATGAAATCATGCTAAAGAAATGCTGGCACAATTAAAAAAAAGGGCTTGATCCTGCTAAATTGGTCACACTGGCTGTCATGCAATGAAATTTTCCGCGTACGGTTTGTTTGTGTAATAATATGAGGGATTTGGGGCGTGACAGGTGAAATGCGGGAGCGGAAGTATGACTTTGGTTTCATTTTAAAGTTTTTAGCTTTATTAATACGGTTACGGTTGAATGTTCCTGTGGAAATGCCACACTGAAGGTTATTCAATAGGCAGTCACCATTCCCTGTTATTTGCAGATTGGAGGTAAATTGATTATAGAAACAGTTGTTATTCCTAGCAAGATTCTTTTCAAATCAACGGGACTGAGTGACTGTTCGATAGGAGCTTGCTACCCGAAATACTAATCTACTCCTCATCGTTTCGATTTATTCGCCGATTTCCTTTGATCCCAAAAGTTTGTCATAAGTCTGCTCAATACAGTGTTGATCATTGTGGCTTTTTTTGAACGCAGACTTGAGCTGCGGAGTTTTATCCGTCTTCATTGTCAACAAAACTGCGTCTTTAGTGGTTTTTGCCTGCTATCTTTACCAAAACCGGGAGGCAACTGCTATCAGTGCCCTGTTCACTTTGTTAAAAATAATCTTTTTCAAAAAAACTGCCTCCTCGGTCATGCGAACAAACGGCGATGTCCTTTGGTCATTTACTTTGAGCTCCTGAAGTTTGCGAATTGCACACTCCTTGTGCACTGAGAGAAATTGACATAAGCCACAAAACAAACATAAAAAGTCAGACACCTAAAGTGTTATGGATGTTCTAGATACGTAAAACATAAACAAACACAAGTTCTTGAAAACTTTTCTATTTCTGATTCAAAACTTGTGAAATGTGAGTGGTAATAAGTTTCAGTAAATTAAACTAACAATTCATCAATCAGTTACACAAAATAAATAAATAATTGTCCTGTCATCACTTCCGGAAACCATTTTGTTTTATAGGAATCATATCAACATGCATAGCTTTCCGATAACGCCTATCACGTAAACAAAATGGCCGTCCAAAAAACGTGTCACGTTTTTTTGCGTGTTAGGTAATGCCGTCCCTTTCAGTCACACGGCTATTTAGTATTTAGCATTCCTTTAATATTCCGTGGTTTAAATGCAGCATAAAGGAAAATAATTCTTATCTCTGAGTTAATCTTCGGTGTAAATGCATATCTAGTCGAGGAAAATACATCGCAATGACTCAAACAAATATCATTTCGCATAGTTTACATAAACTAGTTAACCGTGGCCACCTACTGCTACTGTCACTGACATTATAGCACACACATTCAACGTGAGAAGAAGAAACTATTAATATTGTGTAATCTCTGTATACTTACGAGCAAGGTGACAACTGATGCACAACAAGCCCGAACAGTGTCTCCTCCTGGCGCTGCGGATTAGTTGTGCAGATTATTGTTTTTCTCTTTAATTAATGTGAACAAAGCCTTGTAATCTCGATGATCTGATTACATTATACAAAGCAAACATTTTTTGAGGACTTTTTGTATTAACTAATAAATTTCATTGTATCGTACGTAAACCAATAATGTGAGGTCTTTCGTATTGAAAACTTTTCAGTGGGAAACCCTTGCCTACAACCTTTCAATATATACCTACATTTGTTTGAGATTTAACATATTTTCTAAACCCGTTGGAATCTTATTGGGCCCAACTAATGGGTGAAAGTTGTCGCCCCTAGTGACTTCGCTGTACACTATAATCTACCTTACTTCTACCGCGCGTTAATACTCGTAGTAGCGCAGTTAAGCCTAACATCAGCAGGTATTTATAACACCCCACGGTTTCTAAAAACTTCCCCATTGCCAAATTAACATCATGAAACCAATTTCAATTCAATTGCAGGCTCAAGGTATAAATGCTTGTTCTTTGATTCCGCTTCGGTATTTATAGAAAATAACATTCACATATTTATGGAATTTCCAAGGCTGCCATTTAAAACCAAACAAACAACACAGAGAATCAGATCCACGGCGAAACTCTTGCACACTTACACTAAATCGCCTGCTTAAAAACAAACATGTTAATTTATTTAAAGTACACCCTCGAACAAAATAAGCATAAACATAACTAAAGCCCATCCGCAGTTGGATTTCTATAAAAAGGAATCGATTTCAATGGAAGTCAGCCAACTACGGTAACTATCTGACGAGAGTGTGTGTGTGTGTGTGTGTGTACCTCTCATATCAGATTTCTTGGACGGACCCGCGCTATGAGAATTCCAATCGGCCTCCCTTTCACTTCCCAAAACCGAATTAGATTACCGAAAATGGGGAGCAAAAGTGCCAACCAAAGAACTGTATGAAGAAGATATAGTAGAGGAAGCGAAAACATTGTTGAATGGTCCAAAAAGAAAATCATTTCTCTGTTATACCCTTGTAGGGAAATACCTAACGATATACCCTCGTTTCGTTTTATTGCACACTGCGCCAAAATACCAACCACCCCCGAGGGGGTTTCCGCCGCCACGAGTTCTTTCTCATTATTTTCATAGATTTTCTCTTTTCTTTTCGTTCCTTATGCATGCATCCAATTCTGTCTGGAATGGAATTAAGTCAAAGATGCGGTCACAAGTCGCAACAGTAGTACACTTGAGCGCCCCGCGCGCTTCCAATCCAATAAGCCATTTGTATATTTGTTCCCCTACGAGTATGATCCCCTCTTCATAATTAAACATTAGCCAAGGGGTTTCCGTTTCATTTACTTTCGGTAAAAAGAAAAAAGGAAACACATCTGGGGATACGCGAATCCCGTGGATATTTCAAAACAAGAAAATAATAATAATTTAGATAGTAACCAACACCCAGCACTATATAAATCCTTACCCCGCCCCACCCCCTCCTCCAAACTCATTAAATGTTTTTAAGGAATTTTTATCTGTGATATTATTTGTAAAGACTTTGTATAAAATTTAAAAAAAATAAAAAATAAACAACACTAATAAAAGAAAATTGTAAAACTAAAGACAAAAATTAACGATATAACCTATCAAAGAAGATGTAGCAAATAAAGGAAACGAAGAACACCGTAAAACGAGAATATATAAATATAGTTTAACGATGTATATAGTTTTTAAGGGTTCAAGCAGTTCAAAAGAATAACAAAGTTGTTTAATAAATAATAAATAGGAACGATTTTAGAAATAAAATAACAAAATAAACAAACTATGAGAAACTTTAATGAGTGATTGTAAATTAATTTTGAAATATTCTAAGAATAAGTAAAACAAAAGAGTTTGCAATTAAAAAATATATAAATAAGGATATTGAAACTAATAAAATTTAATTACATTAAAAGGATATGCGATTCTTTTTTTTTTTGTAAATAATAAAGGTATTTCAGGCGAATGTGGTTTCAGTCGTTTTGGTATTTAAGTGCTGCCAGGTCGTGGAATTGCCAATTTTGTCGGTGTAT
Source organism: Cheilosia vulpina (assembly GCA_916610125.1). Taxonomy (NCBI): domain Eukaryota; kingdom Metazoa; phylum Arthropoda; class Insecta; order Diptera; family Syrphidae; genus Cheilosia; species Cheilosia vulpina. The sequence continues at coordinate 3,704,429 of OU744276.1, forward strand.
TTCGCATCAGAACAAAAATAATGGTATTTTTTATTTAAAAAAATACTTCATTGGTTTAGGACTTCAGACCAATCAGTATGTCCTCCTTTCTTTTCAAAATCCTTGAGAAGATTATCGATCTATTAAGATCCAAAGACACTGTTGACCATGCGCTAATCTCCAGCTCTCAATATGCCTATCAAAAGGTCAAGTCCACCGAGACTGCACTACACTAATTGTTCGGATCGATTGAGAAAGGTCTCTCAATTTCAATCTTTCTGGACATAGACTGGACATTTAATAACATGAAGACTCGGTCGATTATTCAAGCCTTAAACAAACTGAACATTGGTGAAAAATATTCCGCATAATCAGCCCTATTTTTACCTGCAGAAGGGTGCCAGCTACTTTACTTGTGCACCGAGGCACCACCAAGGGGTGTTGAGTATTAGAGCTTAGAACTTATCTACCACTAAGAAGTAAGACCTTTTATATATTAATGTACTAGCTTATTTGTATAAAGCAGACATCTTTCATTGGAAATATAAAAAAGGGGATTGCTATCTCCACTACTATGGATATTCTAGTCCTAAATGAACTTCTGATTTCAACGGAGCTTTCCGACTGAAAAGTTGTGGCCTACGTGAACGAGGAACGATGTCGCCTTAATCACTTCGGGAAAGTATTCTCAGACCCTTTCTGATATCCCCTGCAACTTTACGTAAACTGCTCTCCTGGACTAAAAGTTGTGGTCTACTTACGTCAATCCGACAAACAAAGATCTAGTTTTATTCACAAGAAGGTTTAAAACACCTCTTTTCACTTCCCCTTGTGTGAACTATCACTCGAGTTTGTTAAAAGTGTCACATATTTGGGGCTGATACTAGAAATCAAGCTTTTATAGAGAAAAACATTACCGAACGACATAGGAAATCCATGGGTCCTGAGATGGGGCTTCCAACCCAAAATAATGAATTGGCATTACACGGCGGTAATTAGACCGATTATTCTATACGTCATAGTCGTGCGGTGGCCGGCCTTGGACAAGAGCTCCAATGTGAAGGCCCTTGGAAGACTCAACGCTTGGCATGAATGAGCATCACGGGCGCAGACATCTCCTACCACCGCTCTACATACAATGTTTAAACTTCATCCTCTACACAACGTCAGCAAGGAATATGCGGCTAACGCGGCAATCATCCTAAGAAAAGGCAAGCACTGGAGAACAATCAAAACCCTTACCCTTCTGGCTGTCGATATAAATATAGAGATATAGAAACATACATTATACATATCAGATCCCTAGTATTCAGCTAAGTAAGAAGACCTAAAGCACAAACTCACCCTTTGCAGGGTTCCGGTACACTTTGACATCCCACAGAACTGTGCAGCTGACGAAACGAATTGGCAGGACTAGGCTCATCCGGTGCATGCACCGCTTTCCGACGCTTAGAAATAATTTACGCAGACGCAACTTTGAAATATCTAGGGTACTGCAACATGGCCAGACTTACTTGGCCAACCCTGGATACTAAAAGAGCTTCTACGACTCTTATAGATCTATAGTATCGCGTTAGTCATTATACCGGCGAGATTGTATTCTGGGTAGACACACGCCAAGACTTGATCTGACTTTTTGTAGGAGTAGGGCTTGATTAATCGCTTGGATTATCTTATACCAGGGACGTTTTCCCAGTGGTGAAGACAAAGTTGTTGTTCCCATTCATTATTTAGTCTTAGCGCAGAAGCCCAATTGACTCTGCAGTAAGTTTCTGGTCCATATAGAACGGTTTCGGACGTAGCCCTAGCTAGTTTGTCCGCAAGTTCGTTGCCTGCAATACCTTATTGACCAGGTATCTAACCAAGTTTGACCTTGTTGTGTTTGGCTAGGATTTGCAGGGCATCGTGACAGTCCTTAACTGTCTTGGAGTGCATTGTATTGAACGCCAAAGCTTGTAAAGCTGCCTGACTGTCGGAGAAGATTTGGATGATGGCACCTTTTATACCTTTACTGGAAAAACTGTGGGACACATTGCCATGGGTAACGAGATTTTGGTGTTGGTTCCAAAGACACCAGCTCCAACTCCGGAAACCATTTTTGATCCGTCGGTGTACTAAGCTTTTGGGGTACAGACAGTGTCAGTACACCATTGGACCAACTAGAACGATCTAGTAATTCTACTTCAAAAAAATTCCAATAATTTCCTGTACTCCATAACCATAATGTCAGGTACGGAGCAGAGCATATCCATGTTTGGGATTAGGTTAAGTATTTTCAGATGTCCCACATGTTCATCTGACTTAGACTTAAATTCGAGCTGCAGTTTCATTAGCCGCAGCTGCAGGTTCATTAGCCGTCGTCATAATGAAGAATTGCAGGGGTGAGAGCCCAAAAATTGCCTCAAGTGCTGTTGTAGAGCAAGTGCGCGTTGCACCTGTAATACCGAGACAGGCAATCCGTTGAAGCTTCTGAAGATTATGCTTGCCGTGGTTCGTTCAAGCAGTATATGATCAGCGTTTCACAATAGGTAAGCTAAAAGTAAATGAGTGTGCAAACAAAGTATGTTCTTATAGGCGTTGCGGAATGCCTACATACAGCACCAGCACGATCCAACGCGTCAAACTCGCAACTCAACATCTCCACGACCCAGCTTAGGAATAATAGCCCTTACATCCTCCGAAGTGCTTCTACTGCCTCCAAAGCTGAAAATAGGCCTACTAATTCAATCAAAAAATCTGCTGATTCGGTCATTCAGTCCAAATCGGACTCATGCATGTCCGCCGTCAAAAAGATTGATGCTATTGCCTTAGCTGCTGCCACATCTGATGCTGCTTCATCCACTGCTACCTCTGCCACCACCTCCGCTGCTGCTGCGTTTGCTGTTGCTGCGAATACTGTTGTTGACCCCGCTATCGATGCCACTACCAAAACTAGAGACACATTCAGGAAAAATGCTTCAATTATTGGAACAAACATAAGTTCTAATAACAATGGTATTGAACTAGAAGTTGTAACCAAACTTAAATGGCTTCATTTGTCATCATTCAAGCCGTGCACGACAGATCAGTCCATACTCGACTATGTTTCGTCTGCTTTTAACGTAAATATCACGAAACTGAAGTGCCATAGACTTATTCGAGAAGGAACCGATGAAATTGCTCTAAAGCATGTAAACTTTAAACTGGGAGTCCCAGAGGATTTGCTGGATAAATTTCTCAACTCTGATATCTGGCTTAATGGCATTCGTGTACGCACTTTTAAGTTCCATCCAAAAAACGAGTTGCGTCCACAGAACCAAAATGCTCAAACATAATTCATTCTGCTTCTGTTGCTACTACTAGAATTGTTGCTGTTCCGTCGTCAATTGTTGCATTCTGTTCTCTCTCTCTCTACTACCAAAATGTTGGAGGACTGAGATCGAAATTAAACAATTTTTTTCTTAACACCGTTGAATGCTCGTACGATGTTGTTGCTGTTACTGAGACTTGGCTGCATAAAAAAATCGCCTATACTGAATTATTCACCGCTGACTTCAATGTTTACCGGAAGGATCGATGTCCCATTCAAACTGGGTTTGAAAGAGGTGGCGGAGTATTGTTTGCTGTTCGTTCAAGTTTTTTAAGCAAAGAAATTGAATTACTTGATTCAACTGGTTTGATTGAACAAATCTGTGTGTGTGTTGATTTCTATATTGAAAATAGCATTCTTATTCACATAAACTTCTTTGTTTCGTACATTCCACCTTACTCAGGTATTGCAATTTACAAAGCTCATATGAAAAATATTATTGAAATTGTTAAGAATTTAGATGACTCTTCGTTTGCTGTAGTGCTAGGTGACTTTAATTTGCCTCATATAAATTGGTTGTTTTCTCACGATGTAAAATGTGTTATCCCATTTAATGTTTACAAAGCTAATGAAGTTGAAGTTGTAGACACTATGTCAGCTGGTAATTTCCGTCAATTAAATGAGGTTCGCAACTCTTTGGGAAATGTTTTGGATTTGGTTTTTGTCAGTGAAGAGCTTGAAGCTACTGTCAGTGACGCTGATTTCCCCTTAATTGTTAACAGCATTCACCACAATGCGTTGCAAATTTCTTTTAATCTGTCGGTACTGAATCCGCTGTCTCTTGAACAAATTAAAGAAAATACAAAATTTGATTTTTTAAAAGCGGATTATAATGCGATGAATAATTTTCTTAATGGTGTTGAATGGGCAAATATCATTGATTCCCGTAATTTAAATAATGCGTTCTCGCAATTTAAAAAAATACTTGAACGCGCGATTTCTATGTTTGTACCAATTAAACATGTAAAAAGATCTAATAAACCGGCATGGTTTAATAAGAGTTTATCTAGATTGAAGAACTATACGTATAAGATGTGTAAACAAAGTAAAAGCGATCCATCTCTGCGTCACGAATTTTTGCGTTTGAAAAAAGAATACGATTTTTTAAAGAAGTTTGTATACAAGAACTATGTTACAACCATTGAAACTATTTAATATAAAACGTGATTCTAAAGCTTTCTGGTCATTTCTTAATACCAAAAGGAAATCTTTAGGAATACCTTCTTGCATGTCACTGAACGGGATTTCTAGTAGTAATGTAAACGAAATTTGTAACATGTTTGCAAAATTTTTCCAGTCGAACTTTGTTAGTGAGCATATTAATTGCAGTTTCTCGGGTCAGTCGGTGCATATAACTGACCTTGGTCATATTTCCTTAACAAATGATGAAATCCTCTCTGAATTGTCATTACTAGACTCGAGTGTTAGTGTAGCAGCCGATAACTATCCACCATTGTTATTTAAAAATTGCAAATTTAGCCTAGTTGATCCACTAAGGATTATATTTAATTTATCCTTATCTACTGGCGAGTTTCTTGACTGTTGGAAATTTTCGCTCATAACTCCAATTTTTAAATCGGGTTCTCGGAGATGTATCGAGAATTATAGACCTATAGCTAAGCTGCAACTGTTTCCTAAAGTATTCGAGGCGGCTGTTAAAAAAAGGTTGTACTCAGTTGTTCGCATTTTTATTTCTGAATTTCAGCACGGGTTTGTAAGTGGTAGGTCAACCGCTACAAACTTGCTTATTCTTACCAAGTACTGTTTAGAGAATATTGAAAAACGTCTCCAAGTAGATTGCGTATATACTGATTTTTCAAAAGCCTTTGATCGTGTGCAGCACAATGTTCTTTTAAATAAACTTAAACTTTTTGGAATTCATTCCAGTATTTTAAAATGGATTGGCAATTATTTGACCAATCGCAAACAATTTGTTAAAATTGGTTCCGCGTTTTCGAATGAAATTCGTAATTTTTCGGGTGTTCCCCAAGGAAGTCATATTGGTCCTCTTCTATTTCTGCTTTTTATCAATGACTTACCCTCTTTCGTATCAAGCTCAAAATGTCTTTTGTACGCAGATGATCTAAAAATCTACAAGACCATAAACTGTATGTCAGATGTTTTAGCGTTACAAAATGATTTAAACCGTTTAAATAATTGGTGTGTTCTTAATGGCCTTTATTTTAATATTAAGAAATGTTCGGTTCTTACTTTTAGTAGAAAAAAGTTCCCTATATTTTCTAATTATAAAATACAAAACGAAACACTGAGTAGAGTTTCAGACCAAAAAGACTTGGGGGTCATTTTTGACACTCAACTAAACTTTTCTTTGCATATTGACTACATAGTTGGCAGAGCTAATCAAATGCTAGGTTTCATTTTTCGAAACTCTAAAGATTTTAATGATCCATATACACTTAAAACTCTCTATAATACTTTGATTCGTTCGATATTGGAATATTGCTGTGTTGTTTGGAATCCTTTTTACAGCAATGCTGAATCTCGCATAGAGAAAATTCAAAGAAGGTTTACTAGGTATGCTCTAAGAAAGTTCGACTGGAATAATAATCTTCCAACCTACGACGATAGATGTTCCTTATTAAATTTGAAACCTCTTTCTAAAAGAAGGATTTATTATTCCGCAATGCTTGCCAATGACGTCTTAACTGGCCACATCGATTGTTCGTTTTTGCTGTCATTATTTAATATATATGCTCCTTCTCGTGTTCTTCGACCTAGGGAAAATTTTTTCTTTATGCCACCTAGACACAGAACTAATTATGGTCTGAATGATCCTATCACTATGGCTTGCGTAAATTACAATAAATACAATAACCTAATAGATTTTAATATGAGTAGAGATCATTGTAAATCTGTAGTTTTAAGTAAATTATAATTTGTAACATTTGTAAATTATTGCAAAGTAATCTAAAATAAGTTGTACTTATAAGATGAAATAAATAAATAAATAAATAAATACATCAATCAGGAAGGAAGACATGAGTAAGTAACCCCTAAAAGTGTAATGGGTCTTAACAACCACCAGTGAAGAAGAAACGCCACTTTAACATACATGACATGCTGATCATAACACAATATTGTCTGAAACAAGCAGCATATCGAAGGCAGCCCATATTATTGTGGTCATCCACTCCACGAAGCAGCCATGAACCGCCAAGAAAACTTCCACGCTTGAAATCCAGAAGTGTATGTGTTAGCTCTCCCCCTCTCGATTCATTCATGGGCTTGGCCGGTTCTAGGCTAGCCGCACCTCACCAACAGACCACCCACCGTCAATCCCAAATAAATAAAAGGCGCAAAAAACGTTTTTTTCTGTTTTTTGTTTTCGTCGGAAAAAATAGCTCCGCAGTCGAAAACGACATCTAGCGGAAAATAGCATTTTTTTTGCGCTACATAAATTGTCAAAAAATGATTTTCACGATTTTCCTGGAAAAGTTACGTTAATCCGAATTTTTTTTTGTGTGTTTTTTTTGTCGGACGCCATGGTTTTTTCTCTTTGGTCCATGCAAAGATTAAGATTCCGACTCCTATACGGATGTAGGAATTCTTAAAAAATGGTTCAATTTCGATTGTTTTGTTGTGGGCCTCAAATCAAATGTCATATCTCAGCCAAAGTGAATACAATAATCAATCTCAACTTCCTTTAAGTCAGCCGGATTGATACTGTATTTATTATCGCGTCAATTTAGGCTCGATTTTGCAATTTTTCGCAATTTTCGTGCAATTTTATGAAATTTCACCCTTAGGGCCCGATTCTCGAGTGAAAATCCGTCTTTCCTGGCGTTTCGGGACTTAGGATTTTGGGATGGATGTATCGGCTAAAAGCGCCCGATAGCACGCAAAACTCCAAAGATTAGATTCCTACCCTAGAAAATGGGTGGTGCATGGGACTCGCTGCGGTTCGTTTATTGGAGAAATGAATTGTGGAACCTCTTAGAGACACCTATCGGCCGGGGCCGTTGCGAAACTTGGTATTTGGGAAAAATTAGAGAAATGCTAGTAGGTGGCGCCACAAAGTGTGTGTCTTCGATTAATAAAAGTGAATTTACGATATAAGAGTCTACACTTCATCGTCAAAGCGAACGTACTTTTCATCGACAGCTGACTGTCAAAAAGATTGCAAATGTTTACGTCCAACGAAAGTTGTTGATTAAAAAATCTCTCGGTTGGATTACAATAAATATTTTCCAATAAAAACATCACTTATGGCATCAGACTGGTAAGAATTAGATTAATTCATACTCAGAGTGATCACTTTTATGCCCATTTGTAGGCAGTGTGTACCAAAAGACTATGAAATCAATAGAAACATCCTGCAGGGGTACTTCACGTTTGAGCATCCCCTAAAACAGATGACGGTGATTAGAAAAAAATCTATAAACCATGCCTGTCATAAAATTAAGAGATAATTTCCATTTCTTAGGTAGTGGACAGCAAGGGAACACGAAGGTCGGGTAATGGAAGCTTATCGAGTAGTAGAACTTCGTCCACATTGTCCCTTGTGGATCCGCTGGGAATCGCATTGGATGGATCGGATCCACTGTCACAGTTTGCTCGCCAGGAACAAGAACTTATGGATCCTCTGTCGCAGATGGCGACCGATTATGTAATGTTTCCTTTTGAGTTTTTCATTTCATCTATAACTGGTTACCCATGTTGCGCAGGAGACATCCTTTAAGAAGACAAAAAAACGTGACAAAGATCGTCAAAACGATGAAGATGCCATGAACTGGAGCTCAAAGCGACTGGGAATCCTTAATAAGTTCATTACATTGGAGAAACTGTCGATTGCCACAAGTTTCTTGACTGGAGGAGAACTTAGTACATATAAGTAGCAGTTTTAGATCGTACATGCGATAACCCCTTCTTATCTTCCAGTTAAAGCACAAACAATTGTCTCCGACAAGGTGAAGTACCGCCTCGAGCAGCTGGACGACTTTGAAGATGGTTCAATGCGGCACATGATGAACTTAACCCAACAGGAGTACATCCTTCGCATAGAGCAGCTTAATCAGGAACTCGTGCAATCATGGAACGGCGATCAAAGAGTCAAGGCGCTAAAAATCGCCATTCAGTGTGCTAAAATGTTGTCCGATACATCAGTGCTGCAATTCTATCCGAGTCAATTTGTTTTGATCACCGACGTTTTGGATATATTCGGAAAGCTCGTCTATGAGCGGCTGCGTTCGAAGGCGGATTTTGTCGAGTTGGCATTAAAGAATTTACATCCCAATTAAATAGTCTTACATATGTATCTTTCTAGGCCTGGAAAGCGAAACGCTACGACTCTACCAGAGAAGTTTACACCAGAAATGGTTAGAGAGAATGCCAAAGAGACGTGTCAAAACTGGTTCTTTAAAGTCGCATCGATTCGCGAACTATTGCCAAGGATTTACGTGGAGATGGCCCTGTTGAAGTGCTATAGTTTTATTTCGCAAAAGTGAGTCGAGTATACGCGTTTAAAGTATTTAACAATATCGCATGTGTTTGCAGTGAATATGGCCAAGCGTTGATGAGAATAACTCGAATTGTACGTGGTATCGGCGACCCTCTGGTGGCTACATATGCCAGGTGTTATTTGGTGCGGGTCGGTCTCACAGTCTCAACAGAAAAGCACTATATCAAAGAGAACTTTAATGACTTTTTTTGCGTCTACCAAGCGGTAAGGTGTATGAACTTTTTTTGAAGAGTTGAAATAGAGTTTTCTATTTTTTGTTTCGCAGATCTTTAGTGGTGCCATACGCTCGGAAATCAACCGACAGCGTATCGATATTACAAGCTATCTATCGCTTTATACTCCAGCTCTGGATTGGATATTGCAGGCACTCGTTAGAAAGTCAGACGATTATTGTGATGAAATTTTGACGAAATGCAAAGACATCAAGAATAAGTAAGTGAATATAAAAATTCAACATCTGAAGGCGCTCGTTTGCATTCAGGATGTATTAGTTATAATTGTGCAATTGTGATATCGGCTAAATATATCCGAATCTTTCCGGCCAGTATGCCATTTGCTGATTATGGCCATTCGTTGCGGACGATGGTTGTTTGTGGAATTGTTAAGTATGTGATATGAGATCATTGCTCATTCATGTTGTTTCCAGCACATTTTAAATTTAGTACATTGCGAACATTTGGTAGCTCGAGTGTTCATGCCGATGAATAATTGCTCGGTCTGACGTCAAATATTGATCTTCGTTGTGTCACATTTAAAACTTTTGTCGCAGTCAACAAGCCCTAAGGCAATTTCTTGTTTTTTTTTCCAGTGGGCCACTGCTTATCTCAATACTGAACTCATTAAAGCCCGAATTTATAGCCGCCAATGGATTGGAGATTGTTAAAGTTATCTCGAACTCCTCGACAGAAGGAATCTCTAAGGGACAACTGTTTCGTGCGATGGGAAACAGTCTAAATAAATGCCCTCCAGCGCCAGAGCATAAAGTAGAGGTATACCACGCTGCATTTACAACCATTAACACATTTACACAACCAGCCGAGTATATAAATTGTGTGGAAATGTGGGCACAATTTATCGCCGAACATTTTCCCGTAAGAGAAATTAAACCGGTGTAAAGGCCATTTGCTTAAACTGTAGAATATTATTTACTTCAGATGATAGAAGTCAACAATCTGTTGGGTGAGATTAAAACTCGAATGAATCCGAATAAGGCTTTTGAAAATCACTATCCACAACTACAGTCAATCTTGGAAAAGATCGTAAGACACTGCAAAGAATTTGAAATTCTTTTAACTTTGGTAAGTTTCCAGACACCCTGTGACTTCAAATTCGATTTAAACGAAAAGTTTTCATTAGGACAACTTTCTGCCCGTGCTGGATCTCTTCAAAAAGGAATCAACTAAGATCGAAGTATGTAAGCACATTATGACAACATACAAGAATAATGTGGAAACTACAACTTCGGATGCGGTCGTTAGCAATGCCCTCATGTACATCTGTAGAGTCTTGAATGATTCTGTTACGTAAGTGCAGTTAAAACTCAAACCGCGAGAGAAATGCGATTCCGTTAGGAAATCCTTAGCATATTGTGAAGACAACGAACGAACGAACGTTTTTGTGATAGTGGTTTTCTGCGGATTAGCGACTGTCCTATATCCTATGTCTTACCTTTGAAATGTATAAATGGTAAAAACAAAAATGTTTGCGTCATTCTGGTTGTGCAATGTCCCTGTGCAAAGCTGTTCTCACCTAATATATCAATCATCTCATAGTATTGCTCTTTGTCGCCATTCTTATTAATTTGTTATATTACAGCGCCCTTACTGTGGAGGACGAGCGCCGTCAAATCGGTGGTTTAATCTCGAATTTTGTGAAAAATGTAAACTACGGACGTGATTTCGAACAGCAACTCACATTTTATGTTGAAGCGCGAGCTGCATTCCCTAATCTCGATGCAGTCATCACGACTCTAGTGCACTCAGTTAACAAGCTTGCGATTGAGACGCGAAACGTCATAAACGGACATCATACCAGGAAAACTGCTGCATTTGTGAAAGCTTGTGCAGCCTATTGTTTCATTACCATTCCCAGTATTGCATCAGTAGCCACACAAATGGATCTGTATCTCCTGAGTGGACAAGTCGCGTTGCTAAACGTTTGTTTAGGACAAGGTAAAATTTTATGAGTGTCCTTCGGAATTCGTATTTCCATAACCGTTATAAATACGAGTTCTGGGGCCCTACTCTGTACCTCATTTCGAAAGTAACATTTTTCGAAAATTAACGTTTTGTAAGCCGTTTTGTAACGTTATATCGTTTTCCATTGGTTTCACTCGGAGATCCACTCATTCTGTGATCCAATGGAACTGCTTCTGGTTGAACCCACAAAAGTATTGGTGAAATGCCAAAAAATAATCTACGGCGGCTGTCAGCTGACTTTTATAAAATACATAAATTACATTTGTGTAAGTGCTTCTTGAGTGGATTCTGACTTCAAATCGAGAAGCGAAATTCTCTTCTCAGAAGCACCACAACAGTATTTTTTGTGCTAATGGAACGGTTTCAGAAGTGATTTTTTCGATTCCGGACTCTCCCGGACGCTTCTTTTTGCCCAATGGAAAACGATTTAGATTTAGAATTCCGAAATTATTACAGATTACCAACTTAAAAACGGAACGGAAGGCTATTTCGAAAAGGATTGACTTTCGGGACGACATAGAGAGTAGGGCCCCTGTTTATCGGTAGTTATGGTTTTACATTTATAACTCATGCGGGTGTTTTTTGAATTGGTAAAAGTCGAACATATTATAGATTCCCGAATGATAAAACGAATTTCGATTGATTCCCATCTCCGGGGGATGGCATATTAAACTCAAAATTTTTATCATATTCCTTGCAGCCGACGCATGCTTTGAGACAGCTCTCCAACTGGTTGCTGAACTGCCGCGCACAATCGAAATCGAAGGTAAATTGAAGAGCACGGAAGGCTATTTGGTGTCGTATCTCTGCAACATGTTGTCCACGCTCATCATTGTCCCAGTAAGTAATGAAACATACCAACCATCTTATTATGATTTATCTCTGTTCTCCTCCAGGATAGTCCCGAACAAGGAGTTCTATACTTACTACGACTACTGCTAGACGTGCTCAAGAAATTTCCCTTCGATTTGCACAGCACTGGACCAACAACTGTCTATTTGCATGCACTGGATATGCTGTACATAGAGAGTTTGGACACGTTTCCTTATCACATTCCGAACGGTTAGCCACTAAGAGATAAACTACAATGAGCTATCCAGATAAGAAGGATGCTCACAAGCATGCTCGCATATTTGTCATTCTGAGCGTCTCATTCCAGCTTATCTCTGTAAAGAATTATTTCCTGAATTGTGTTCTATTCATTGCCTTCTTATAGTTGTTTCAAATGATGGCCTGTATGGTGGTGACCCGAAATTTGTTGCAGAAGTAAATTCTATGTGCGCACAAATTGTCGAACACATTCTCAGCCAATTGAAATCGCTTGGATTTGCGAACCAACTGAGGGCGCAGTCAACTTTGGCGCTGGAGTTGCTTCTGAGAATAATTCGCTATGCAGACGTTTCCAAAGAAAAGTCATTCGCGTTGGCCGTGAATCTATGGAACCTAGCGGTGAAACATGAAGGAAATGCTGATCCAAAGCTAATAGTAAGTATTCAAAAGAGCTGGGGGTGTCTGAAATAGTCAACGTGACTTTTCTTCTAGGCTACAACTCTCAAATGTGCGGAAGAAGTAAAATGCCTTACGAGTTGTGAAGTGCGATCTCAAAAGTTAGGAGAACTGCTCAATCGAATGAGGACGAAATAATCATGATAAATAAGGACATTGTTTATTTCAGCTCCCTGAGGTTGAATGGCAGTGTACTGCATTGCTACTTACGATTAGGTTGACCACAATCAGTGCATTGTGTGTAATTGTATCTCCCTTGTAAGATTGTTTCCCAAAATCCGATTGAGTAGCAATATAATCACAAATATAAACAAAATAAAATTAAAATAAAATGTTGCCCTCGAGGAGTTGTTTTGATTTATGTTCTAGCGGCTGATGGCAGCAATGGATGAACACTTTCGAGAAGAATGCACCCCAACCACAAATTTGTAAAATTCTTGTGGGCACATTTGATCTAGGTTCAGTCATCGTTTAACAAGACAAAGCGTGGTATGTATGTCCGCGCACCGTTGATCGTTAAATTACGATCAGCATGTTTAAATGTCGAGAAAGGTTTATGGTGAAGCATTTATCATAGTCAGGAAATGCGTAAGAACTAAATGGGATCGAATTGTTTCTTCCGTGAACAAGCAATACGTGATGGAATTTGTTTTTGTTTCGTGTGTATAACCGGGGGTCGAATCGCCCTTCAAGTTTACCCTTTCGTTGCTTTTCTCCACACTTTTAAAGCGGATTTTAACTAAGCTCTTCGCAATTAGTCTGATCGTAGCCCAGGTTGATTATTTTAGTTACCGGCTGAAAAAGCTTTATATATTCTGCCTGAGTTCGTTTTTTGATTCAAAATCTCCGGATCGCAAATCTCCCCCCTACCAACCGGTTAGTTGATCAAACTGATGCGCAAATCTAACGAAAAAATGCAGAAATATCTGATGCGCTGGTGATTCACCGGCAAAAAAGTAAGAAAAATGTCAGAAGAGAAAGAAAAGTAAGTAAATAAACATTTTGCTTTTGACAAAAATATTTATAAATTTTGTTGATTTTGTTTAATGTAAACTTAATCTAAATCTAATCTAAAACTTAAACGTCATATTAAATCAGCATAAACTAGGTATGCATCGCATCAGCATCGCAAATAAGCAGTGATACCGCATCACTGCGCAAATGTTTGACGTTTCTGAATTTACACGTAATGATCGTTCATGGCGACACGATTCGACCAGCGTATACCAATATCACAAATGTTGGCACAGCTTTAGGCTGAATTGATTTATTAAGCTTTGGTCCAGTTTACAAGGCGGGTATCCCAGCTCGCTCTGAATTTAAGCGACCCTACCTTTCTCCATAACACAGATAAAAGCTTCGCTAAATTTATAACAGATATCTGTAGAATGTACCTAGATGCGACGATACATAATTATATTGTTTGCAAAAGCATTTTTTTCTTTTTTTTGCATTTTCTTGCTATACATTTACATACATAGATTTTCAAGTATGCAAGATAGACAATTTCACAAACCAATTATTTCGCTAGCTAAAGTGAGGGACTTAAAATGGGCATTTTGAAACCGACATTGGTTCTTTGTGACCCAGGTGCTCAATAAAGCAAACCTAATGTAGAAGAACGCTTAACTGGTTATTTATGAATTACAAATGGCTTTCCTCGGCATCAGTAGACCGAACGGTGCTCCTTTTTTGTTAACACTTCATTCAAAACAGTTACCCTGGGGCCCTACTCTCTTTAGTTTTTTAATTGCTACTCTATTTACTTACGGAATTCTAAATCGGAGTAGGTAGTGTACATTTCATTCAGCTTTCGAAATGGAGTTAATTTTCGAAAAGAGATACAGAATAGGGCCCCTGCGAGAATATAGCAAACTTTCAGAGAGAAAAATTGCAGAATCAGATCAGTTTCGCTCGATCGGCGTACTTACCCAACCTAGAAGATGTATTTCCACTTCCGGAAGATAAACTCAAGTGTTGGATAAAGTACAAAACGCTTCCAAGAGTATTTGTATTTGACATGAAAGCAAATCTCTGGGGTTTTCTTGGTTTTAAACCGGACATAAACACTCCGATGCTTGTCAGAGCGCAGAGTTGGCACTAGAGATGAGCACGTCAAGCGAACCGTATGATCGGTCGGTACGAACCCCCAAAACATTTTTTTTTTTTTGTAAACCAACAAATTGAAATTTGTTTTCGCCCGGTCGCTCACTAGCATCTAACAACGCAAGTACTCCCATTCTAAGGAAAGCACATTTTCTCCTGTTTTTTTTATTTTTATTTTTTATTTTATGTATTTTCTTGTCATTTATTGAAGTAAAGAAAATTGTTTTTTAAATCATAAAAAAAATTATGCACACATATTTATCAATGCTTGGGTTACAATTAATTGGTTTTTCTTCCTTTTTTTTAATTTGCAGTGTTATTTGTTTTTATTTATCAATTTCGAAAAACGGTTCCATGTTTTTTTTTTTTTTGCTTTAGAGTTCTGTCATCTACACACACCAGTAATGCACCGCCTTTTTTGGTTGCTGTGCACTTGCTCTTTTTTCTTTCGTTAAATAGAAAAAATTGTTTTCCTTTTTGTTTATTTTTATTTTTCTCATTGATTAAGTTTTGGTACGTACTACCACATATTACTTAAAAAAAACTGTTCTGTACCTTTTTTGTTTTGCTCGCTTTTCACTATTTCTTTTTTTTTTTTTTTTTTTTTTTTTTTTTAATTCTAACTGTTTATTCTTTTGTTTTTATTTCATATAATTGTTTATAATAATAATTAATAAATGCAGTATAGTCGCGACGGCAAAGAAAAAAGAAAATGTTCTACTTCTGTGACATTAATTAAATATTTTGTTTTCCTTTTTATTTAATTTACTTTCTTTGTTTATTGAAATGTATGAATTAAGTTTACTTTGTTTGCTTTTTTAAATACGTTCTAATTAATACAATATATATATATATATATATTCAGTTATATATATAAATATAATTAATAATTCATTGTATCCTTGCTTGACAACAATGCGATGTTTTTTTGTATTGAATAAAATGTAATTAAGGTTCTTTTTGTTTAGTTGAAACAACAAAACACTTTTGAAGCAGAATGTAAAAATTCTTATAAATTAATAAAGAAAAAAAAATGCAAAAGAAAAAATGTATATAAAAAATAGTTTTTAATTTTATTATTTGTTTCTTTAATATTTTCATGGAATATAATCAATAGAAAATTCAATGTTTACAAGTGGTGTGTTAGTGTGAGGGTGTGAAACTAGGTTGCATTTTCGAATGGTGTGTTATTGGATTAACATATCTTGTGAATGAAGAGAAACACAATCTTCAACTAATGATAGTAAGGTAAACAAAGTTATTGATTAAGAATAAAAATCACACATATATATATTATGTAGTGTAGCGGTGAATGGGCGGAGAGGAAAGAGAACAAAAAAAGGCTTGAAGGAATTCCATCGAACGATTTAAATTGTTTATTTATTTTATTTATAATAATCAAACTGATTTTCATCTAAAAAAAAGTATTTAATGTTGAGTGGGGTGTTTTTTTTTTTTTGCTCTGTGTTGTTGCTGATTTTTTTAATACAAAGACGAAACAATACACTTATAATTTATATTTCTTATATGTATATTATTTTTTTTTTATATTTTTTAGATTCCTTAAAATTAAAGTTGTTGGTTTGTGTGTGGTTTTTATTATTAAATTTTATTGATGTTTATTTTATTATTATATATTTTTTTCTTTTATATTTATTATGCCATTTTCACACAGTTTAATGGTACATAAATTACGACACATCCTGATCCTCAACATCTTGAATTTGTTCTTTCTGTTCACCTTCACCTAAAATAAAAATAAAAATTGAAAAGGACAAATTAGTACACTGTAAATATTTTGTAGCAAATTTAGGTTATGACTTCTAGGGCCGACTTTTGCTTGATTTAAATAGCTGAGTTAGAAAATTAAGTTTGCTGTGGTAAGCTTACATTTATATTCGTTTCGAAAAGCATATACTTATATAATACCTATTCTTAAGAACTTTTAAGCGAACGCTTTGCAAAGGTCCTGTAAAAAATGAGTTTATGGAACCTCGATCTCGAATGCGATTTTGACACACATCTTGTGTTCGTGAACTTGGTTGCTTATCGCTTATTAAATTACCGCTGATTAACGAAATGCGTTGTGGTACTTGGCTGTGACTGGACTGAGTCCAGTGGCTCGAATCGATTTTATTGTAAGCTAAAAATACAGAGTACGAGTTTTAATTTCACTGACTCCACACCTCTCTAAGCCGATAGTGCTCGATTTTATAAATGAAAAAAAAACGTGCAGTCTTGCAAATATTAAGCTTAGACTTTCAATGTGTCTTTATTTTTTCGCTTCGGTGCAATCGTTTGCAAGCTGCAGGATATAACACGCGCCTTTAACAATCAAGAAAATAACTTGAAACACCACAGTTCTTCTGGCAAACTATTTTAAAATAGAAATACAACCCAGTCAGGATGCGGCATCTATTTTAGTCTTTCACGATAATGTCATAAACAATAATCCATGTGACAGAAAATATTATGCATTCATTTTGCACACGGTCGGAATATGCAATGATGTTGTTTAAACGAATATTGCTTTAAGGTGCAATCATTTTGTAAACTCAGACAATCGCTATTGTGATCTATGATTAATTAAAGGCGAAAATTAATAAGGACTGAAAAAAAAAACAGACAAGATAATGGCAATTTGTGCAATGGTTATTTGTGGAATTTGAACGAAATCTAAAGTAACTGACATCACTACAAGTTTTTAAATCTGTTCAGTTCAGAGGAGAGCAGAATAACAAAAATATAACAAATATTGCTTACGTGATGTATTTTTATACTTATGTCACAGCTATTGCTCGAATGCGTTTCATAAATATATCAGAGGCTCGGTTTACAACCAAGTCGACGTGCTCGAGCTCTGTTCAGTGAAATGATCTGACTAAGCTTTGTTAAGTCTAAACTATAAAAACTTGAGTAATTGCAAATCACAAGCTGGTATATTCAATTAAAGAAATTGACTCTCCAACAAGCGTGAAATTGAATTTGACTAATGCGGAAACCTCGGCTCCATAACTCCAATACGAAGAAACTTCGTACATGGAAACTGCACAAAACATTGTTTCTGTTAATGTGCGACGAAGTAAGAATAGCTAAGTTGGATGTCAAAGATTTGGCAAAATAGTGATCCCGAGATCTTTTAAAACAAAAGACTATTGAAATAGATCCCCCAAATTCATATATATTGCATTTGTTAGTACCTTACGATTGTCTTAAATTATTATAATACACACCTATATTGTTTTTTTTAAGAACATAGAGATATATTCGAATAACTGAAACAATTGAAGTACGGTAGGCATTTGTTGGTACAGAACTAAACTATACTGTCTTCTATAACCATCAAAATAGACATCTGTTTCAACGCACTCTCCTTAAACCATTGATAATACACCTGAACGTCGAAAACAAAGTCAACTCTATATCTTCGAGTAAGCGAACTTGGTGTCAATGCCCTTTAAATTTGTGCAGCATTCTTTTAATTGTGGCACAAGTTCGTAAGCGTTGATTATAATCACATTTTGAAAATCCATTAGGGTCAATTAACTTTAATTACACTCGAGCATAAAAATGCACATAATGTTAATCTACATACCATCAGCCTGCATATCGGACGTCCATAATGTAAGGTTGTCCCTTAAAAGCTGCATAATAAGCGTTGAGTCTTTGTAGCTTTCTTCGCTAAGTGTATCCAGCTCAGCGATGGCATCATCGAACGCTGCTTTCGCCAGTCTGCAGGCACGGTCCGGCGAATTCAATATTTCATAGTAGAACACCTAAAACAAATATAAGCAAAATAGAAACAAAAAAGAAAACCAATAAAATCATTTTCTTCGACATTTCGCCTTTGTTTTTGAAAGCTTTCGCTTTAACTTACGGAGAAATTGAGAGCTAATCCCAACCGGATTGGATGTGTTGGAGGAAGATCATTCATGGCGATATCGCTGGCTGCCTTATAAGCGACCAGTGAATTCTCAGCGGCATCCTTACGATCTGAACCGGTAGCGAATTCAGCCAAATAACGATGATAATCACCCTTCATTTTGTAATAAAATACTTTGCTTTCGCCACTGGTGGCACATGGAATGAGGTGCTTCTCCAACACATTCAATATATCCGAACAAATGTCACGTAATTCTTTCTCCACTTGTCCGCGATAAGTTTTGATCATTTCCAATTTTTCTTCGGCGCCTTTGTTCTCCTCCTTCTGTTCAATGGAGGTGATTATCCGCCAGGATGCACGACGAGCACCAATCACATTTTTATATGCGACCGATAGCAGATTCCTCTCCTCTACAGTGAGTTCAACATCCATGGATGCAACTTTCTTCATGGCCTCAACCATTTCTGTTGTAAGAAAAATTTTATAAATATTTAATTTAAATGTTGCGACTTTAAAAAGGGTGTGGCTGTGTGGATTTTTCTCATGGAAGACGCGGCAAAAACGACTTACATTCTCATAGTTAATTTTGTCAGATATTACCAAACCATAATTGTGTTTAGGATCCCAATAGGTTGTTGCTCACTAAACTCGCATTAAATCGAACAATGTTTATTTGCAAATGGCTTTTTTTTTGCCTGAAAGGCCCTGCTATTTGTATGTACATATTTCGAAGTTCAAGACACTCGCTTCTGGGCATATCTGACGTCACTCATCCCAATCAAATTTTTTGCTGTTTCTTTGTTGTTGAAAGTACAAAGGTGTGTCAACTATTTACACAAACTAAACAGTCTATCGTTTCTCCAACAGTTGCAACTATTATTGAATAGTAAGTATTAACCAACTCTAGTTGGTCAGGAAAATGATTATAACATAAGTGACTTAATATGTGAACAATGAAGACTCAAAGTGTGCCAAAAAAAACAGGCTTGGTTTTATTTTTGGTTTGAATTTCGAGGCCGCTCAGACATTTATGTGCATTCAGATTTGAAAATATCACTTCTGTGTAATTATTGTGATGGTCAGAAGAGAAGGTATATTGCGGATATAAATAGTTGATTGAATATATACCTAAATCCGAGCGCTGTTTTCATTGGACCCGACTAATAATCAATTTTTACCTTCACACTAAATATTTTGTATTTCGTCATTGTATGTTGGTTAAATCTAGTCTGAACACTAAATATGATTGTTATGTACACCGCTTTGATTTTAAGATTATTGGCGCAAAATGTTGAATTTTTTTGTTTTATTTGTACAGTGAAGGAATAGGATCTGAATCTGCACTAGAAAATCAAAAACAACATGTTAAACGGCACGAAAAAAAAACGAACTAAGAGTTAAAGACAAAATGAGGACAGACCAAGAACAAAATGTAAATTCATTGTTCGAAGATATTTCTAAGCTAGCCGGGTAATAAAAGCCGCATTTCAGTGACCGCTAGACTACTTGCTAAACGGCACTTCCAATTGGTTAGACAGCAGTTACGTCAATGTGTGTATGCTAACTGACGCCTCCTGTGTTTATTTTAAACATATTTGTGAAAATATGTAAAAAACATGAGCCAGAAAGTTTTTATTTTTATTATTCATGTGACAAGTAGTTTTATACTTCCGATTAAAAATGGTTTTGTGTAAACTTTACTCGTATAACATTATCATGATTAATTTAGAAAATTACAACGGCGATACAATTAACCAAGCACTATTAATAATTATTGTCAAATTTTGATAAGTATGTTACCAATGTCGATTGGAAAGATATCTACCTAGACTTATGACTGTCCGTCGTTGGCGCTAATAACAGACCTGTTGAACTACAACAGTAGAAGGTGCACTAAGTGGTCGTCACAAGGGCTGATCACGTCGAACAAACTTATAATTGTATTAAAAACCATGGAAATATTTAAATGGCAGGACCATCATCTATTCAATTTAACATTAAATGAAACAGTTTAAATAAACACATTTTTAATGACTTATTTAAAAAAAAAAAAAAAAAAAAAAATTCGATCTATATAACAAACGCGCTCGATATAGTGAATGACATCCAACATTATATCATTCGTTATACATTATACTGGATGTCCACTGTATATATACCTACACAAAGAAATATGGAAAAGTTTTGTAATTTAAGACACTGTGCTGAAAGTTTAGAATCAACTCCAGTATGTTATTTAATGTTCGGGCATAACTACATTACGTAGCCGTGTCCCGTAGGAAGACAAACGTCAGTCAATACAAAAAACACGGACGAATAGCCACTTAGAAATGTATAGGTTAGGTAGGTCCCTATCTATAAAAGGCAAAGGCAAAGTCAAAGATTTGGTTCGAAATTTGAAATTATTGAAAAAGTCGATGACAATTCCGCATTCAAAGGTTGGTAGGTATATATAGGTCAATGTACATACAAGCAATGAATTTTAAGAGTAGGTATGAATTAATGGTTGCATTTTTATGTAGGGGTTTCTTAGCATGTACCTATACGCCAAAATAACCACAATTCCCTATTTAGTGGCGTCAATGTTTGCTATACCTATAAATATTTTTTTTAATTTATACCTTAATTTAGAACGTAAGATAAAAAATTAATAGATTGATGAGGCTTCACAGCCAATGTAGGCTGCTAATGTACAAGGTAGCCGATGTCAAGTTGATCGAGCCTTTTTTAACGAATTTGGGTCTAAAGGCATTCGGAATTTCTTACATAATATGTTTCAGACAAGTCACAGATTCCATGGACCTTTGTTCACAATAACAAAAAAGTAATTTCAAACAGTTTTGCAATGAAAAAGCTGTTGAAGTTTGACCAAAACATCAATATAAACCATGATAATGTAAGAAATAAAATGCAAATTGATCAGCTCGACATTTAAAAGTAAGGGTCTAGATTCCTAATGAATACCCAGGCATTACGATTCCCCTAACCCAAATAACCCTCGCAAAGCGTCTGTATCCTTGACAATAAAATAACAATGACTAATTAAACCTGATATTCGTCATAGCATTCGTACCAAGTTTTTCCAAAAACAAAAATACACTTCTATACGTGCACTGTTTTAGTCACTGGTTATAGATACACACAAATATTTGATGTGTACCTACCTAGTAACAATTACAAGCAACATAATATACGAACATATATTATATAAATAAATTGTGACTAGAAGTGGAGTAACTTTGGTGGCTATGTCAACCACAAGTGTGAGAAAATGTTGCAATGTAATAAGATTGAACAAAACGCAAAAAAAAACATTTACCTACAATGAAATGAATGACACCGCTATGCGTCTAGACCAAGCACACTATTTTAACCACCCCCTATCTAATCTTTCTCCAGTGCCCGCGTCATCGTTCGATATACCGTATACCATAAAATTCGCTCATTATAGGTAATATCGAAAATTTAGAGAAGTTATTCCCCTTTTAAAATATATATTATACTAGAGGTCATGACAAAAAGATGTAGATAAATAATAGGTATACGAATATAGTATATGTACTTCATTCAAAGACGTTGGGTGAGAGAGTTAGGGCTTACCCCCGTCCGCCACGGTTTAATAAATATGCAACATTTTTTGAAAGTATTACACATATACTTAAGTGATACGTCGTGAAACGCGACAAAAAAGCCCTGTTCAAAGAATAAAGAAAGAGTAATCCACCCGACCCAACCACTGTAAATGAGTTAAGCAAAAAACGCCAATTTTATGGGAATTCGTGTGAATCACAGCAAAAATAAGCTGAATATACGCGGCGGCAATAGAATTGTCGTGGTTCGGATGGATGAATCATTTTCCACAAATGACCGACGACGACGCAGCCGGCGTAAAAGGCAAGCATACGCAAGAGAGATAGAGACAGCAATCTCCACTGAAACCAAATCGGATACCAACGAAAGAAACTCCATTCTCCAGCAAAAAATGCGGTTCTACCCTCTACTCGCTCTTCTCAATGACCAGCTTCCTCAATTCTTCGCATAATGATTCGTTGTCTTTGTCTATTCCTTTTCCAAACTGCACGAGGAAAGAAATTTTATTTAAAAAAAAAAATGTATTAGTAGGTGGTACTACGTACATGACTGTAGTATTGAGAAAATTCAATGGAAAATTGCAAGCAAAGGAAAAAAAATTGACCCGAAGGCAGAAGCCTGAAATATACATACAGACGCCATGGTGCGAATGATGTAGGTATAACGAATGTGCGCCTAGTAATTTGCATTTGTGTTGTGTACACACTCAGGCTTCTCCGGAACTGAGCGGTGAGAAACTAGACCTTAGTTGCTATCTCCCTCATATATATACAAACGTTCGAGGTTTATAGAAACGAGAAAAAATAACTAATTTTGCGTTTATAACATTTTTTTGACAAACAATTATTGGGGGAACGAGTATTTTTCTTTTTCAAATGCACTATTAAATCTACAAAACCTGGAACAACTTGTCAAAGAAAATTTAAAAAAACGCCTCAACACCACTGAAATATATGAACTAAACCATGTGATCAGAGAGCATCGAAAAGAGACAACAATAAGTAGAACAGGACAAACAGTCAAACGAATCTATAAAGCTGTGTGTATGCTGTTACTATCCACCGCCAATTTTGATTAAACATTATATTCTTGGTAATAAAAAAAAATTATTTAGCCTTTCTTGATAACCCATTCATTACTGAAAACAAATTTAATAAACAATTTAGAGGACAGGTAGTTATCGAAAATGTTGTTCTATGAATTTTTGCAAAACTTATGCCGTAGACCTTTTTTTTATTGATCCATTCATTGATTTTTTTGTATTCCATAATCTGTCTATCTCTCTTTGAATGGCTCTCGCTCACTTTTTTTTCTCCATCCATTTGGAATCGTCGGTTCCCCCCTATTTTTTCGATAATGAAAAAACAACGAAAACGAAAAAAAACTAAAAAGGCGGCATAGCAACGCAGTTTTGGAGAAAAAAAAATGTATATATATACTTTTTCGTAAATCGAAAATCACGCAATTTTGAAATGAATCCAAAAATGCCGGTAATGGAAATTTTAAAAGTGAATTCCCAAGAACACTTGCCAATTTTTTTCTTCTCGAATTGCCACAACCTCTGCGCTGACCTTTTTTTCTTGTTCCTCCTCTTCCTTCTTGGTCTTACATATACTAAAGATACATATATGAATAAGTTAGGAGAAAAGTCTCGAAAAAAAATTAATCCCCAGGAAAAAAAATATTAATTGCCGTAAAATTTCATACGATTTGGAAAATCCCAAATGTATATCTTTCTAGATCATTCCATGAGAAAAATGAAGATGGAAGCAAAATTGGAAAAAAAATAGTTGCTTGGCACTTACCATCATAGCGCTCCGCTTGTTCAGCCAATTTAGCCTTATAAACATTATTCTCGCGTTCAGACATCGTGTTGTCTCGGTAAAGGTTGCTTTATAATCCTTGAAAGTAATTCAAATAAAAGAAAATCTGCGAATTAGCTGGCGACTCAAACTTATGGATTGAAGCAAAAAATCAACTATTTGACACAGAAAAGTATATATATGAAAAGAATCGAATGAAAGAAAAGCTGTGGAAATTTTTTTTCTTTACTTTTTCAAAATCTATGGAGTGAGAGAACTTTTTTCGGTATTACACGTTTCTTCGTGGACTCGTCGTCGTCGGCCTGATCGAATTCAATACTGAGAGGAATAAATTGTATTTTTTGGCCGCTTCTCGTTTGGTTCGCCTACACGGCGACACAGAAAGATAGGAAGAATGGAATAAGATGGAATAGAATGCCGTGCTATCTTTTTCTTGAGCGCGTGGTTCATGGAGAAGAGTGGAAAAAAAACTATATTCTGCGCTTAATCAATATGGCCGCACCTTTTCTTGCCTCTCGCTTTGACAATAGACAAGAGTTTATTTGTCTTCTTTTTCGTTCTGCGCTAGGCGTAGTGTAATGACACATGGAAAACGCAGAGTCGCAGTGTTGAAGAGAGCGAGTCGGAGACTGCGTCATTGCGAGCGTCAATCAATGCCAGGCCGTAATGGAAACGGAATGGAGCTGGAGTTATTTGATTAAACGAAAATGGTATTAGAATAGTGATAGGGATGGGAAAGGGAGTTGATTTCAGTTGGATTCCGGTTCGTTTCGGCAATCTGCCGTCGCAGCGCGCTGAAAAACTTCGCCTTATTAATTTTAGGCCTCAGTTATATCCATACGTGAAATGCAACCGAAAAAGTTGGAATGGATTTTTTTTTATCATAAACTGAATTTAGACCTGTTTTTTTTTTTTTTGCGGTTCGATCTCAGCAGAGTAAAGTAAAGTAGGATTTTCAGCACGCAATAAGAACAATTACGCCCTACTTGACACTACGAGACTCACAATAGTTGTTGTAATCACGTGCTGAAAATCTTACTTTTATTTGCTTTGCTTTGATCGAATCTCAAAAAAACACGTCATTTATAATTCATAAGCAACATTTAAGACCAAGATTGAGTTCAAAGGAAAATAAATTTTGAACGGTTGGCTTTAACGTAAATGACCAGATTAGCTGCCCAATGACCAAAATGTCAGGGTTATCAAAATTGTATAATAGGCTATATGACAAAAATTACCAATATGGTCATATTTGCCTTGACGGTCGTTTAAGGCATTTGTTTGTTATTACCAACTGCTGTAGTACAAAAAGACAACGAAAATGAAAATAAATCGCAATTCCCCGAACTGAAACACCGATGACAAAACGAAATTTCAATAAAGTGCATATGGGCATAAAAGGCTTTATGCTGGCATTCGTGCTTATTGTCCGATTGCACTATATGCTATTTGGGCATTTTTATCTTGAAAGCAGAACTGTCAGAAATTAGAATTTTATGACCACTTGTCATACTGTCTAATCTCACCTTAAGGAATGGTATATGGCAGTGGAACGGTATTACGGTAACACTGCTGTTCAGCTGAACAGAACTGCCAGATAAAAATCATTTAGTATTAATTTTAAAACACTTTACATTTTGGAGGGAAACTAATGTCGTTTTCCATTGGGACAAAAAATCAATCATATTTTTGATCTAAATCACTTTTCGTGTTCCATTGGGAAAAAAAATTAATCTTTTTTTGATTCGGATCACTTTTTGCAGATCTCGATATTTTTTTCAGAATTCCACATACTACCACAAAACAGCACAGCTGTTTTACGTTATTTAGAGAAGATTGTTTTAAAACAAATGTGCAAAGTTTCGTGAAAACCAAAATAATGAAATACATAAACAGCAATGGACATAGTTTTGGGAGAATTATTATCTTCATTGTCTTCCTCATCATCTGGAAACTACGAATCACGAAAATTACTGCATTTGTAGCTACAACAGAGGAAACATTTTTCAAGCTGATTTCCATGGTTGATTTTACAAAAAAAAAAAGCAATTTGAACAGCTGATATTGTTATCAAATAACGCACTAATCCATTCACAGAAGCAGATCACTTTCATTGCATGTCCCATGAGCCGCATAAAATCTGAGATCTGAAAAATATTTTTGGTGGTCCCAATTGAAAACGACATAAATGACACCTTTGGTGCTGTTGGATTATCCCTACACTAATGTTGGCAATTTAAACAAGAATCTGTCAGCAATTTTCACTTTTAAGTGATTAATGTTGTATTCGATTGGACGCTCTCAGAGCACTTTTTTGCTCTCAAATCAATTTTTGTGTTCGTTTGGTACAAAAAAAAGCAATCTTTTTCAGATTTCAGAGGATTTTTTCTCAGATTTGCTTGAGATTTACCAATAAAAGTGCGTTTGACAGCTAGTGGAGTTTGTTTACGTTTTCTTTATATTTTTCAACTGCAAAGAAACGTATTGCATCGGGTGGATCTATTTTTGTAAATTATTTATGTACAAATGTTTAGAAATCAATCTGGGCGCAAATTCAGAATGTTTTAATATAAAATTTAACCAGAAATGAAAAACGTGTAAAAAAGTGTCGAAGGCTGCATACCTATATCCCATATCAACAAAAATAAGTGATATGGATTTAGAGTTTGTAAGGTGAAAACTTTAATATGTTTTCGTGCGCACGATTGATTTGCTCTTAGTTACAGAACTAAATACATAGTTCGTGCACAGAATGCCGACCGTGATTTTAACAATTAGGAACTGTTTATTTGGCCGTGGCATTGGGCGAATAGAGAGGAAAGTTGGCGGTATGTCACACACAACTACAGCCCGGCCACAGGCTGGACTCTGGGCCATTCATTTTCTTTGTCTTTATTGTACTAGATACAACATTTTGTAATAAATAACATTTGACAGCTAATCTGGTCATTTTCCTGTTGGCATTCATATGTATAATTGGCGTGCAGTCTAATCTTGGCTTCCGATAAAAAAAAGATATTTTTTTTTGGCAAATCGAAATCAATTTTAATAAAAATAAAAATACATTTTTCTCAAAAAAATTGATATTTTTGCCAAATCTAAAAAAAACAAAAGTTTTTCAGCACATAATTTACAACAACTACTGGAGTCTCAAAGTGTCAAGTAGAGTGTATAGTTGTTTTAATTGAGTGCAGAAAATCGTACTTTACTTTGTTTTGCTGAATTCGAAGCTCATTGTTAATTTTTCATGAATATTTTAAGCAAATGTACACTTATTCCTAAAAAATTTAACGGATAAAATTCTATGAACGCTGTCCGCAGCTTTTCTTAATATGAATTTCAATGTAACAAATAACAATACTAGCGCACTTAGCATTGGCTACCCCATAAAAATATAGCTTATAGGCAAGTAACGGGAAATCGTCCGAAGTTGGTGGTCTCAGTATTGTCTCTGGTTGGTGGTGTCAGTGATTTGTCTATGATATGTACTGTACAGATTATTGATTTTCATGGTTAACAGCAATAGTACGAGATGTTTTTGTAAATAACGATAAATCAATCGGCCTTACCAATATATAATATCTTTAGTTTCGACTCTAAATTTTATTAGTTCATAGTGGCTACACCTATGTTTCATACAAATTCCGCAATTGTGAGCTTCCGTAAATTTACAGTAAGAGTAAACTTTCTTATTACTACGGTGCAATGATCAATAGATGATCACGCCTTATTATAATCGTAATGAATAAAAATTACAAATTTGCGAGAATTTTGTCGTCCTAATGGAAATTTATTATGCTGCGAAAATAAATTTAGGCTGCTCTCCAATTTTTATTTTCAAACGTTAGCTAACGCCTAACCTCATTTTTACATTTAAAATCTTCACAAAAAGCGTCGCTGAAGCTAAGATTAGATTATGCCAATTATGCATATGAATGCCAACAGGCAAATGACTGGCTTAGCTGTCAAATGACCAAAATGTCAGGATTATCAAAACTGTATATTAGACTATATGACCAAAATTTCCAATATAGTCATATTTTCCTTGATGGTCATTTAAGGCATTTGTTATTTATTACCAAATGTTGTAGTACAAAAAAGACAACGAAAATGAAAATACATAAATCGCAATTCCGCGAACTCAAACACCGATGAGAATAAAATAATTATTTTTTCTTTTTTCAATCAAAAATGCCAGCAATGCCATAACAAAATTTTAATAAAGTGCATATGGGCATATAGGGCAAAGATAATGGAATACAGAGATATATAACTTTCCAGTGGAAAGGCGGCTGCCTACAAGCTGTTTTCCCGAAAAAATTCATGAAGTAACGCAATATCAGAGATGAAAGAATAAAAGATATGGATATCTTTCGCACGTCTATCCCCCCAAAACCCATTTGTTTACATTGTTGTTTTTGTAATTTCAACCCCCGTCTGTGAATACGTGTGAGGTACAAAAAAGCATGTTGCTAATGGCCGGCCAATATGGGCATCGCATTATTCAATTGTTTTGTGTTTGGTATTACACTTATGTGCGTGACTTCATGATTTTTTCGGGAAAACAGCTTGTAGGCAACCGCCTTTCCACTGGAAAGATATATATCTCTGTGTTCCATTATCTTTGCGCAATATGCTCATTTCTTTTCTAGAATATGTGAGTTCATGAATTGGACTTTAATGCTATTCCGAAATGTGTATTTCACTATTTTTTTTATTTTTATCGAAGCGTTAACATATGTGGCATTTAGGTCATTAGAGCATATGAAATATGCCCACTACATTGTATGACCATATTTTGTCAGGAGAACTGTCAGAAATTGTCATTTTATGACCACTTGGATCCTCGAGTGAAACCAATGGAAAACGACATAAGCGTATTTTTTTTTATTTTGCCTACCTGATGTGTATATATCATTTATTTCTATGATTTGCAACAACAGTTGGATCTCGTATTATTGTCGTTAAACATGGGAATCAATAATCTATATAGATCACGTGTAAATTAAAAAAAAACCCTTATTTGTAGAAGTTGGAGAAATACCTCAACAATGGATTGATTGAGCTGGTTAAGGAAGGCCAGTGGATACATATGTGCGACCCAGTCGTTTCCGGACAGAAAAACTTACTAAAATGCAAACTTATTTTTTTTTAAATAAATTTTACTTCATGTCTTGCGTATACTAGATTTTATATTACAGACGTACGAAAAAGTAATAAATTATGTCTTTCCTTACAACTAATATCTACATGTGTTTGTGTTGCATTCTTCTTATACTATTCACAAAATCGCATAAGACTATTTACATTTCCTTGACTCTATATCACAATAGAGCGGACAAATTAAAGGCTAATTTAATGCTATAATATTTATTTCAACTAGTTGCAATCTCTTTTTTTCTTCCTCTTCCTCCGGTAGTCGGTTTTTCGGGAGCAATGTAGTTATTGTTGTAGATGTAAGGTATAATATTCGCTTCAATGTCCAATTCTTGTTTTAGTATGGAACTCAAAACAAACTCTGTTGAGAGGATCCAACATTTAGGCTTACCCTGACGAATGATGTCCACAAGAATCGGCAAATCCGACGGACAGGTTATTATAAAATAATTATCTGGCGTTTCAGCGCACGTTTCGTTGATTAGCTTTAGAGAACGTCTAGTCTCCTCAACTACACCGCCCGAGCTTACAATCATTCGAACGATGTCATTCCGTGATGGAAATACATCCGGTGTCACGTAGAAATCTTTTCCGGCGAATAACGTTCGTCGTCGCGTTGACATAAGCACTCGTTCCAAGGGGAATTTAAGATTATCGTCAACCTCAATGTGATCAATTTTGTACTGCTCTGGTGAGATAAATTTACCAGCTTTGGCACTGTCCACAAGCCAGTCGCTTTTGAGAACATAGCTTACATGACAAATGGCATGTATAAGCTTACATGTACGACTCTCACGTGACATCACTAGATAATGGGCGTCTGTCGGATCTTCAACAACAATGCCACCAAGGCACCTAAAAAAATAAATAAGAAAATTGATTTCTTTCGAATTAAAACCAGGTCGATTTAATTATTACATAACAGCTTTCTTAAGTGAGTCCGCGTTGAACACTTGGGAAAATATAATTTTCGGTGGTTTCTCCGTGTCTGGATACTCCATGCAGATAATGTTTTCTGGTATCTCTTCTTGGTATGGAGATATTTTTTGCCTTTTAGACCGTGACTCATAGTGTGGATCGGAGAGACTTCGTTTGACCCTTTCATGCGCGTCTTGAGTAAGATTAATGGGCGCTTTCCAAGGAGCTGAAATTAAAAGCAAACATTCGATGAAGTTAAGGAATTGGTTAACAGAGCATAGGCCTGTTTCCTTACGATAATTCGAACACATTAGTCAAACTTTGATCCCTACCCTAATTGTTGCGTGGAAGGGGGCGAAGTGACGAATGTGTTTAAATGCATTATCGTTAGGAAACAGATTAAGTATTAATGGTAGATGCAGAATATGTATTGGATTCTGATTGTAACAAGAAACTTTACTCAATAACAATAATTAGCCAATGAAGGGAAGGGGTCCAGGTGTCACATCTTTTAACACTCTTTGAATGAAGTGATATGTTTTCTCATGACAGAACTCGATCCTTTTAGGAAATTAATGAAATGTTCATGTTGAGCTAAAAAAAAAGATGTAAGATTCTTCAATTCTGCACTGTCGCCTGCATAACATCGGTATCTCCGATTCCAATGGACATAGAAGTAGCAACCGTTCTAGATGACGTTTTCGAGCAACATATTTAGATTCCAGACCCAAAAAAAAGACTGGCGCAAAGTGGATGATCTTTTTGCTATCATAAGGCTTAAGATAAACTCGTCAGCCTTAAATGATTTCTACTGCGGAATACAAATTACTATTGAAACTCGACTGTAGACGGTAAGTTGCCATATTTTAACGCATGATATTCGATGGCAAAGGTTATACCAACAAAAAACTTGTAAATTTATTAATGACACCCTGTTTTCAAACTCTTTCCCCATTGATAAAAAATATAGTTTCGGGAAAAAGGTAAACAGAGACACTGTAAATCGTCGCTCTGACTGAAAATCTCAGCAATTTTTATAGTCAACTGATCAAAAAAGGAGCAGTAGTTCAGTGTGCTTGACAACTGAACGAGGGGTCTCAGAACTTTAACTTTGTCACCGCTCGCAAACTTTTGACAGAAACATTGGAGAGAATATCTTCTCTGGAAAAGCTTCTCCATTGAGCTGTTGTTCGGACTCGGCATAACATAAAAAAATAACTCAAACAAACGGTTGTGAGGAGCTAGGCCTATACGTACTTGTTGCGCCAACTATTCATTTCTTTTTCTTTTTGTATAAAAATGTCATAAGTGAAAAGTGCGAAAAGAAAGCGAGTAGAACTTAGCTTGTGGTAAATAAGTGAATAAATATCTGAACCATTTGCAAAAACGTGTTAAGAGTTTATAGAACGAAATCCATGTGGGCCGCTAGACAAAGGCTGTTACGCAGGTGAGACTCAATTGATAAACACGGGCTGTTCTTTTTTGTTGCTTATTCAAATTTCTTATTCAAATAGAAATACATTACACTGTGGCATGCCCCCAAAACAAAAATAATTTTGTATATCGGACAACACATTTGACTACAACAACTTACACCAAGAAAGTAAATAATTTTATGAACAGTGACTGCAAAACTTACCCATCAAGTGTCCAACTAGCATGTAATCAATCCGAAATGGAACTGCGAGATTATATTGTTGGTATTTCTGATTCTCATACTGATGCAGACCACTTAGATTGCCAATCACAATGTCGCTTAGCCACAACGAATTCACAACCGGAATTTGTTTCTCCTTTGCCTTGGTATACTTCTCGCCTTCTGAATGACGGCAAATTAACACGGTGTTCATTTCGGACAAATACGATGTGAAAACAGCTCCCATTTCTTCAACCATATTACGCAAACGAAACTCATCGTCATCATCAAATCCACTAACAGTGATAATATGTTTCTGCAGAGGCTTTTGGATTCCGAATATACTCGGAAATGGCAAATGTAAACATTGCCATGGCGGCAGAAGTTGTTTCTTTATACATGTGTCATTTAGCCAAAACGCTGTGATGCAGCGTTTGGAATCACGTATGGCTTGCATGACGACCCCATGGCGTTGAGTACGACAAAGCACATGCGTCACTCTGGGACCGTAATTCGATTCAACTTCGCCGCCAAAATGCTTGATCGTCTCAATC
Source organism: Cheilosia vulpina (assembly GCA_916610125.1). NCBI lineage: Eukaryota > Metazoa > Arthropoda > Insecta > Diptera > Syrphidae > Cheilosia > Cheilosia vulpina. The sequence continues at coordinate 3,736,608 of OU744276.1, forward strand.
CATTCGGGCAATTCATACTCGTCAGTCTTATCGTATTCCACAATGTGGAAATGACAGCCCAGGAGAAACAAGTCTGGTGGAAGTTTAAGGTTGGGATTGTGCCCATAGAACTGCGGGCGTGGTGGCAGTGGAGTTCGTGCCTGCACAAACTGTGCACTAGGCATCATGGCGGCATTTTGTTGGGGAGCTGCAACTGGGGGTACTACTATTTGAGCACCACCAGCGACAATTGTACGACGCTGTTGTTGTTGCTGCTGCTGCTGCTGTTGTTGTTGTTGTTGCTGCTGCTGCTGTAGCATTAATAGCTCCTGCTGCGATCGTGCTACTGGTACACCTTGATTAAGAACAGCATTACGTTGTTGTGTCATAAGGCGCAGTGTACCCGCTGCTGATGGTTCCGCTGGGGGAGTGGCAACCATAGGCGATGCATTCGCATCGGCAGTGACAATCGGAGGCACATTGTTAACCATGGTGGCACCATTGTTACTCAGTCGATTGCTAAGCATGTTTGCTAAGGCTGTTTTGGTTTTGAGATTCATTTGTTGTTGTTGCGTTTGTAGTACTGAATTCTGAACTTGCAAACTGTTAGCATCTTGAGATAGCATTAATGTCTGCTGCTGCTGCTGTTGTTGTTGTTGTTGCTGCTGCTGCATTGCGGTCATCATGGGTGAAGCACCACCTCCAGGTACAGGTGATTGAAGGCCTTGAATTTGTGAATCTGGCAATGTAGTTCCAACTACGCCGCTGCTGCTGGGTACAATTTGAACCGATGATTGTTGTAGTTGCGGAGGTTTTGGTTGTTGGTTCTGCTGCAGTTGTATTTGTTGAACTCGCAACTGTTGTCGCTGCATTAGCATTTGTTGATTCACATTGTTTGGATCAACAACGTTAAATTGCTGTTGTTGCGCTTGCGGTTGTGGTGTACTAGGCGGTTGAGGTTGCTGAGACTGTTGGGTAATAGGACTCAATCCTGGAGCAGCGCCTGCAATTATTATTATGTGATGTTGTTTTTGTTATGAAACTAAGAACACGTTTACTATGCTATTTGCATAGATATACGGAAATAAAATAAACAGAAATCTCTTCTACATCAGCGATTCCAGTTTATAGCCGAGAAAAGCAAACATTATCAGAAACAAAAACAGAAAGACGGCAATGATAAGTTAAGTCTTAATTGGAAAAATTCATGGTAACATGTAGTATGCGTTGTGGACTATGCGAAATTTATAATTCTCAAATTTCTTGAGTAAAATTTAAAAAAAAAACTACACAGTCTTGTTTCCATTGTTGAATTTAGAGTGAGGTTACTAAACCGGCTGTGTAAAAAGGACATACGAAAAATACAGGACTAATTTTGGCACATTACATTACAAGTTGCCGAACGGCATTAATCGAATCGAATTTAGCTAACAAATAAAGAGCTGTAAACGACGTCTATTACTTACCAGTAGTTCTGACAAGGACTTGTCGTGTGCCTTGCTGCTGCAGCCATTGCATTTGCTGTTGCTGCGTCAATCCAGTTGGCATTTGACTTTGTACGATAATATGTGGCGTACCAGACGGGCGTGGTGCACCTACATTATTTGCAACAACATTTGGCGCTCCAGGACGTGGTTGATTGTTAACCGGCTGTCGCAGCATAACTCGCTGCTTGCTCTGCAACTTTGCAATATATTCGGCCTTCTTTAGTGGATCAAGTGACATGAAATGCGCATGCGTTTTATCATCCAGCTGAATTAACTGCCTCTGTGGGGGACCTGGGATTCCAGAGGACGATGTTGCCTGCCATTGACCTGGTCGAACTGTTCGAATGAATTGTGTCTGTTGTGTCGCTGATGGATTTGGTGTTTGTGAGCCTGGTGGTACTTGCAGAACCTGCTGTTGCTGTTGGGGAGTCAGCGAAGCTTGTGCACTCCAGTGCTGTTGTTGCTGCGGCGATTGTTGTTGAATGATGATTTGCTGTTGAGGTGATTGTGGAGGTGGCGTCTGCTGGATTTGCTGTTGGCCGATGATTGCCTGAGCATTTTGCTGCTGCTGTTGTTGTTGTTGTTGAATAAGAACTGTTTGTGTTGGAGTGACCTGAGTTTGAATTATTTGTGGTGTTGTTTGCTGCTGTTGTTGCGATTGCTGTTGATGAGTCACCTGATGTTGGCCGATAAGAGGATCGCCTTGCTGCTGAAGAAGCTGTTGCTGCTGTTGTAGCTGCAGCTGCTTGTGCTGTTGTTGCTGCAAAATGATTTGGTTTTGTATGGCAATGGTTTGGCCTTGGCTTGTAAGTATCTGTTGTTGTGCCGGAGGCTGCTGTTGAATTTGTTGCGGCGACTGCGCTATTTGCTGTTGCGGACTTTGCAAACTCGACGAGGTTTGTTGATTTTGTTGAATGATTATATGTTGTTGTGTGGGTTGCTGCTGTTTGTTTTGCAGAAGTTGTTGTTGTTGCAAATACTGCAGTCGCTGCGGATTTATAATATGCTGTTGATTAATGATTATCTGTTGCTGTTGCTGCTGTGGCTGTTGCTGAGGTATCGCATGTTGTTGAACCTGCTGTTGGGTTCGGTGTTGCGGAGAGTTTAGTATGACTTGTTGCTGTTGCAGTTGTTGTTGTTGTTGTTGTTGTTGATGTTGCTGTTGTTGTAGTAAACTACTTTGTTGCATATCCACTTGTCCCACCGTAACGTTAGGTGTGTGAGGGTACATTGGGGGCGGAGGTTTCTGTTGTACTCGACTAATGGTCCCATGTGGTGATTGAATGTTATTCAATTGCAATTGCTGAAGTTGCTGTTGTGGTGATTGCTGAAGTTGCTGCTGAAGTATTTGCTGCTGAACTATTGGCTGTTGTTGTGTAACCTGTTGTTGCTGTTGTTGTTGTTGTTGTTGGACTTGTTGCTGAACTTGTTGAAGGTTGCCTTGGTTCACGAAAAATACATTTTGATTTTGGCTTTGCAGAATCTGTTGCTGTTGCTGAGGTGTAAGTTGATTAAACTGCTGCTGGCTTATGATAAACTTTGCTGGAAATTGCTTGTTCGTCGTTTGAGAGCCCACATTGATTTGTTGCTGTTGCTGTTGTAATTGCTGCTGTGGTAGCTGCTGTTGCTGTTGAATTTGCTGTACAAGCTGTGGATGCTGCTGCACCTGCTGCTGTTGAATAATCTGCTGCTGTTGTTGTTGTTGCTGCTGCAGATTTTGTGAACCAATTATTTGCTGCTGTTGAGGCTGCTGAGATGACTGCTGGTACGGTGGGGATTGCAACTGAGAAACAACCTGTTGTTGCTGCTGCAGTATTTGCTGTTGACCACCTGTCACAGCTGGTTGTTGTACAATTTGTTGCGTTACGCCCAAACCTTGCTGTTGTATTATACGCACTTGTTGTTGCAAGCCCGGCTGCTGCTGCTGTTGTTGTTGTTGTTGTTGCTGCTGCTGCTGGGAGAATTGTATTTGCTGGGGTACAATTGTAGTACTCTGCTTCTGCATCAGCTGTTGCTGCTGTTGTTGCTGTTGCAATTGTAGAAGTTGTTGTTGTTTCTGTTGTTGTTGCTGCTGCTGTATGTTAAGCATATGACTTTGGATGATTTGTTGGCCCTGGGCAGTTGAGGTATTGATGACGTGCCTTTGAGTAATAATCTGGTTATTGCCTTGGCTTATGACTATTTGCTGTTGCTGAACTGGGTGTTGTTGCTGCGAATGCTGAGGGTGGGGAGATTGTCGAGGTGATTGCTGCTGTTGCTGTTGTTGCTGTTTCTGCAGTTGCTGTGCCATTTGCTGTCGCAGGATAAGAGATTCGTGGTTGGGACTTTGCGCGGTTCGACTGAGAACCTGAGCAACTTGAACCGGGTCCGTAGGGTCGATTGGCTTAGATATGATAATTTGCTTCGTCTGCGATTGCTGCTAGAAGTAAACAATGCTATTAGATATATGACAAAAGAAAAGCTATAGCTATGGGACTCATACCTGGACAGAAACATTAGAAGATCCGCCATGCTGTGGTGACCGCTGCAGGAGCTGCTGCTGCTGCTGAATCTTCTGTTGCTGACTGAACGAAAGCAGCTGTTGCTGCAGCGTTTGCTGTTGTGTGGGGGTATTCCCACCATTGGAACCAGCAGCTATCTGCTGTTGCGTTACAATCATTTGCCTGTGCTGCTGTCCTGCGGGGGCATGCTGCTGCTGCCGCCCTTGCTGTAACTGTTGCCGTAACTGATGATGCTGCACAGTCATTGAGTGTTGGGGAGATTGAGGTGGTGGTGTCATCTGTGGCGCTGGTGAATGCAAAGTTCTGGGTGACTGTGAGGAAAGCAGGCTTTGTAATTGCGGCTGGGGTGAGGGCGACTGCAGAACAATTGGTGATTGATTTTGTTGCATCCTTGGACTTTGCTGGTGCATTTGCAACTGCTGTTGTAACGATTGTTGTTGCTGGATTAATTGAGCTTGCTGATGCTGAATTTGACGCTGCAAACTTTGCTGATGTGGCGTTAGACTCTGTCCATTTTGTTGCTGCTGTTGGAGAAGCTGTTGCTGTTGTTGCAGAATTTGTTGTTGTCTGAGAATATGTTGTTGCAGCATTTGCGGTGACATTGGAATTGATTGAGTTTGCGGCTGTGGCGGATGCTGCTGCTGTTGAGGCGGTTGCGATTGTTGCGGCTGGGGAGACATAGGCACCGACTGGTGTTGCGGTGATTGCTGCATTTGAGGCTGCGGTGTGGACGGTTGGGACAGCGACTGTTGTGGAGTACGGGGTTGAGGTGTGTGAGGTGCACTTACAGATTGCGGTGTTCGCGGCTGTTGAATAGGTTGTTGTGTTTGTTGTGGTTGGGGCGTACGTGGCTGCTGCAAAGGTGTGGTACATTGCTGCGGTTGCGGCGTTCTTGGCGGACCGGTTGGTGTTTGCGGAGTTCTCGGCTGCTGGGGTGTATGGGGTTGAGGTGTAAGCGGTTGTGGAGTTCTCGATGGCTGGGGTTGCTGTTGCAACTGCTGCTGCTGTGCCAATTGATGTTGCTGTTGTAGCTGCTGCTGCTGTTGTAGTTGCAACTGTTGCTGTAGCCTTTGTTGTAACTGATGGTGCAACTGAATTTTCTGCTGAATTATCTGTGTTTGCTGTTGCTGCTGAAGTTGCTGCGGTTGGTGCTGCTGTGGCTGCTGTTGCTGTTGGTCAATGTTTTGTGCTGGTTGCTGAATTAGCTGAATTTGAGATGAAGGGTTGGATGAAGGCTGCTGTAATTGCTGCTGTTGTTGCTGCTGAAGTTGTTGTTGCAGCTGCTGCATTTGTTGAAGCGATGGACTTTTTAGGTTCCGTTGCACCGGGACGTTGACGATCTGCGGCTTAACACTAATAGGCGACTTTGTTAGTGTAGATGTCACAGCCTGCGGTGGGGTTTGAGTTTGCGTTTCGCCTGTTACCGCATTTGGCTGTTGTATGATTTTTTGTTGCAGTATGATCTGCGAAGGTTGTTGAATAGCAGTAGTAGATCCGCTAGGAGTTTTTCCTTGCGTGATAGATCTTGGACGCACGAATATAATTGGAGATTGTGTGGACTGCGGCTGCTTGTTGGCTCCTATTTGCGAATTTGGTATTGTCGTGATAATAATGTTGTTCTGTCCTGTAGACGATATTGAACGAATTATTTGCGCAGGTGCAGGAGATGTTACCATTGTTTGGGTGACAGACGCTGTGATTGGAGGTTGCTGCGTTTGTGGAAAAGGAAGATTTGGGGGCTGTGTTTGCTTTTGTACTGACAAAGCCAATGATTGCTGCAAAGACTGTTGGGTTGGCTGCTGCTGCTGTTGTTGCTGATGTTGTTGTTGTTGCTGCTGCTGCTGTTGTTGTTGTTGTTGTTTTTGCTGCTGTTGCTGCTGTTTGTGTTGCAATAACTGTTGTTGATGCAACTGATTAATCTTTTCTTGCTGTAGTGCCTGCTGTTGTTGTTGCTGCAGCTTTTGTTGTTCTTGCTCTTGTATAAGTTGTTGCTTAATCTGTTGAATCTTTTGCTGTTGTAGTAACTGCTGGGCTTCCTGCTCCTTCTGCAACTCCTGTTGTTGTAACTGCTGCTGTTGTTGCTGCTGTTGCTGTTGTTGCTGCTGCTGTTGAATCTGTTTAACTTTCTCTTGCTGCTGTTGCATTTGTTGTTGTTTCAACTTTTCTTGTTGGTCTTCCTGTTGTTTTTGTTCTTGTACTGTTTTCGGCAACTGTTTACTTACAACGGCGTTGCCTTTCTTCTCTACGTTTTCGTCAAAGCCAATAATTTTTGCTAAAGCCGATAACGATGGCTTTTCCAAGTTCGATGTAGCTGGGGTGGCAGCTACAGCTGACGCCGGAGTCATCGCTATTGGTGTCGTAATCTTTTGATGTTTAGGTTTATCCAATATCTTAAGCAGACGCGGGTGGTACGGTTCACACGGAATTATTTCTTTTTTCTTGATGCATTCTACAACCCAATCAGGCGAAACTAAACTTATTCGTCCCTTTGCCAGTGAGTTCGCTTTTATATATGCGTTGCCCGAAGCTGTGCCACATATCAAATGCGTCGTTTTCGTGTTAAAATTCGGACTTATTTCAGCGCCATAAAATGTTAGCATAGCGTACAATTTGCGACGATCAGTCGCACTGACTTGTGATAAAGATGCTCGGACGCCAGTAAATATCCGTGATTTATTAGGATCGAATGCCTTTGTAGAGGCCAGGCGACCGAGTTTTACACAGTGGGTTATCCAATTTTCAGTAACAGGTGTTACACTGTACAAATCGATGAACATGCCAAGTTCTGCTTCTGTGTAATTGCTGCCGCAAACGATATGGGTAACGAGTTCGGTGACATATGGACGTGATTGCGCGCCACCATTTTTAAGAAGTGATTCAACCTGTGAATAAACGATGATTTCTTTAAACACAGAATTTATATAATAAAGGAAAAGCAGTCGAGTTTAAATACAAGAATCATACGCAATCAGAGAGAAGAAGAATTGACGATTTGTTTTGTGGCTGTGACCCCAGAAGCAGAATAGACTAGTAATCGAACTCAATTTAAAGCTGTAATAAATACATTTCTGGGGGTTCACTGGTGGCTGTGCTGAAATGAACAAGGGGTCTTTGATCGCCGGTTTTACATTGAGTTATTCAGGACTTGATTTAACGGCATCTTTTGAACTAGTGAATTACCCGCTAACACAAGGTATTCAACCGAATGCAAAAAAAAAATGAGATACACCGTTCCATGTTGTAGAAAGTAATGGAAGAGGAGATGAATAGTCTACTAACATAATATCTAAATTGCCACGAATTAATGAGCAACCGGCAGTATGCATTTTGCTGTAGTTTTTCTATTCCCGTTACGTTGAATGCGTTTCGCAAAAGAAAGACAATTTCTTGTCTTCTTATATATCAATGAACTTCTATCAAAAAGTTGACATCTTCAATCTAAATGGTTGCTAATGATATTCAATTGTGTAAACTTCCTGTCAATAGACAATACGTAAAATACTGTTCTTTAAAAGTCAGTAAATATCTTCCGCTTGCAAACCAGAGATTCTCATAAACAAACACACCATCAATACCGCTTTCGACAGCCTCAATAGAGACGAGCTATACATTGCCATGTTTACTTTTGGTATTCTTATGAAACTCTTCTTCCTGTGTATGATGCTCTGCTGAGCTGTCCCCAGGGGGTTTTATCCGCTTAAGACGTGAGATTCAGCATCAATTTTTACAAGCTGGACTTCTGCCTGTTACCGAAAATAGACGTGAATCGGCGAAATGACTAGGACATGAACAGCAAATGGAATACTAAAGCAGTAAGGGAACACCAATGTGGCCTACAAGGTGGCCTAGGACAAACCAAAACTTTAGAGATTTAGCTCAAAAATTGAAATAATGCGCCAAACGCATTAGTAGAGAGTATTGGAAGACGAGAAGAGGTGGTATTATTTTGTAAATAAATAGGAATTTGTTGCTTTGATATGGTGGCTACTAGTCATATTTGCAGATTTCGAAGAAAGCAACAAGTATGTATATTCACCAAACGAAGTGGCTATTCGCACGTTGTCAGAGACACAGTTTAAGTCGACGTATAATTAAAAATGGTGTTATAAGAAATAAGGTGGACATTAAAACGTACAGGCTTGTGCCCGAAAATGAAATACTGGAGTTTAGGTCCCTTTAAGCGAGCGAAGCGAGCTACATTACCCCTATTTGCCGCGTTTAACCGTAGCCGTCGACCTAAGCCGTGTCCTTAACGACGTGCGAATAGCATCAGCCTTCACCGAAAAGAAATATTTAATAAAAATTAGTTTCCTGCAAAACTCCAAAAGACTGAAGCTATTTTTCTTACAATCCGTCTTCGAAAAATGATTTCGTTATCAAACGATATGCTATTCAAAGTACTACTTGCATTTTTGCAAACCCTAGAGGTAATTTTGCGAAGACTTTCCGAAATAAGATAATGCTCGAAAAAATCAGTGACTTTCGCTTTACCCAGTGGAATGGGTGAACGCTAACAAAATAATCCGCCGATGTGCTAACCTAATTAGGTTTCTGTTATCTAGATTAGAAAAGGAAAAATAATATAAATGTAGGTAATGTAATAATTATTGTTAACCTGTTCGTCTAAATTGCCGCTTACGAAGTACTTAACGATGGAGAATAGATCCTCCCTAACTTGAAGGCTCTCCATTTTCTACGTCTTTTTGGTGTATGCCAATATTTTATCCGTGATGTACTTTTAAATTATTTTGGTTTTGCACATTATACATTAGTTTTGGCTTTTTCCTACAGTAATTTCAAAAAGCACACACACGACACATAAAATAATCACACTTTGTTGGTATATATCCGGAGACTAGGTTTTAGATTATGTTGAATTTCACATAAAACGTTTTGCACAAAAACCAAAATTAAATCAATTTATTATCATTCGAAAAAATGAATATTAATGAAGAAAAAGATTGTGGAAACATAGGAACTCCTACATTTCCAATCCTAGAAGAAATAAACGCAAAAAATGATAAGAGTGTAAAAAAATCAACGCCACAAAAACCGAAAAAATGAAGTTTCGAGCAATAAAAAAAAAAGTGCAAACATGGCTGCGTGGGGAGTGATGCCAGGTCCCGATAGCTTATGACAGGCACTTGTGTTTAATTGAACAAAACTTTTTTTGAATAGGAGTAATATAATACAGAGATATATAACTTTCCAGTGGAAATGCTGTTTTCCCGAAAGGTTCATAAAGCCACGCTAATTTCTTTTCTAGTATATGTGAGTTCATTAATTGGACTTTAACGCAAGAATTCGTTGTTCCGAAATGTATATTTCACTATTTTTTCTATTTTAATGGAAGCCATAACAAAAATCAAACAAGTTCAATACGAAACACAAAGCAATTAAACAGAGCGCGATGCCCATAAAAGCAAAAGGAATGGTTTCCAGCCATCAGCTTTTTTTTTAAGTCCCTCATATTCACAGACAGGGATTGACATTATAAAATCATCAATAGCCTTGTTTTTTTGAGCTTCGTTCTCAGCAAAGCAAAGTAAAGTAGGTTTTTCCGCGCAATTACAACAACTACGCTCTACTTGACACTTGGAGACTCGCAGTAGTTATTAGCCGTGTTTTTTGAGCTTCGTTCTCAGCCAAGCAAAGTAAAGTAAGATTTTCAGCACACAAATTACAATAACTACTGCGAGTCTCGAAGTGTCAAGTAGAGCGTAGTTGTTGGAATTTTTGTGCTGAAAATCCTACTTTACTTTGCTTTACTGAGAACGAAGCTCAAAAAAACAGGCCTATTGTAAATTGTGTGCTGAAAATTCTGCTTCACTTTGCTTTGCTGAGAACGAAGCTCAAAAAAACAGGCCTAATGTAAACAAATGTTTTCAGCGGGGAAAGATATCCATCTCTTTTAATCATTCATCTCTGCTGCTGAGCTGAGGCTAACTGCCACTAGAAATGAGAGCCGCCCGTATGATGAAGACAGTAGGTATGTGCCAATGAAAGTTGAACATAAAAGCAATATAGAAAATTCAAAAACATCAAAGTTTTTACCAGAGATGAAAGGCAGCCACCTTTCCACTGGAAAGATATATATCTCTGTATTCCATTATCTTTGGATAATGGATTTTTTTTAATGAAATAAATTTATTTTAATTTTTTGAATAATGAAAAAAAATTATACGAAAAATAGAGGATTTTTCTAAAAAAAATCGTCGGCTATCCCTCCATAAACGTCAACTGTAACAGTAGTTGTTCATATGATCGATTTCAGCCTATCAAAGCCGAGATATATCTTGTCAGATAGCTGTCAGACTTATGTCGTTTTCGATTTGGCAAACAAATCAGTTTTTTTGAGAAAAAATCAATTTTTTTTTGATCGAGGTTGCTCTTCATGTTCGATTTGCCACAAAAATCATTTTTTTTTTTTATCTCAGATCACTTTTGAGAAATCTCAATTTTTTCTCAGATTTTACACATGCTTTCACTAACACCAATAAGGCATATTTAATAGTTCGTTCTATTGACGTTTAGTGTGTTGATAGTCATGTCATTAAAATAAATAGTTTCAATAATTTGAGATATTTGTTTCTCCCATTTTCCTTATTCGCACAAAGGGCCTTTCGGACATCGAAAATCCCACATAAAGGAAGAAATCTCACCATCTATAAACACTATTGTACAAATCATCCGCTCGCAGTTTCACCAACCTAAAAACTAGAACAAAAAGAAACACTTTTTTGGTCGATTGTCAAAACAACTGACAGTGTATAATTTTTGAGAAAGATTCCCGATAACTATAGGAATAGTCCAATTTTTTGGGCGATTTGTATAAATATCTGCTTAAAAGAATTACTACTGTGTCCACCATGAGAATCTTCTCCCTCGCCAAGCATGGTAAGATATGTAATAAGTCGCAAGTGGAATATACTGTTTTTGTTTGCTGGGCTGATTTATATAGGTTATGAGATCTTATGTCATCAACAAACCCATTTCTCTGTAAAATGTATCACTTTTTTCAAATTATATAGGACGTCGTTTTGTTCCTCAGAACGTCCGGATGTATGCCTTAGAAGGTAAAGACATCATAACACCGGCTAAAGGCTACATTTATGTCAATAACAAGGAGGAGAGTATGGAATTGAAAGATGTTACAGACAGGGCTGCTCAAAAGATTTTCTTAACTGAACTCATGCGTGGTTTTGGTGTTACCTTGGCGCATATCTTCAAAGAGCCGGCTACTATTAATTACCCTTTTGAAAAGGGACCATTAAGCCCACGTTTCCGTGGTGAACATGCACTTAGACGCTATCCAAGTGGAGAAGAACGTTGCATTGCATGCAAGCTGTGTGAAGCTATCTGTCCGGCGCAGGCTATTACCATAGAAGCGGAGGAACGTGCTGACGGAAGTAGACGAACAACGCGATACGATATTGACATGACCAAGTGCATATACTGCGGATTTTGCCAGGTATATACACTTCCTTAATTTATTAATTCAATGTTGGAACTGTTTTTTTTAAGGATCGCGGGATCGTATACATTTGATTTTAGTTTATTTCTTATTAGAATTAGAATATAATCCGCAATGGGAACACATACGCATTTTATAATTGTTTTTTTTTTTTCTTTACTGGAGTAGAATGACTGCCAAATTATCCTATAACAGTGGTAAAAATGTCACATATTTCGGAAACAGCTTCTAAAGCTCTGTTTTATCATGTTCAATTATCAATTATCATTCGCTTAAATGGAGTTCGCCCATTATCTCAGAACAACCTTCATGATTTTTTATTTATTCTCCTAGAATGATAGTATAAAAACAGATCGAAAAGTTTTTGTAGATTTTGTGCTCCTCCATAGTTTTTCATCCTCAAAAATTAAGTTAACCAGTAAATCTATATCCATAATTATTTAACTAGCATCGACTTTTAAAAGACACGCGTATTTATTACTTGTATTACATGACCGAAACTTATCCTACATACATAAAATTTATTTCTTCTCCTAGAATGATAGTATAAAAACAGATCGAAAAGTTTTTGTAGATTTTGTGCTCCTCCATAGTTTTTCATCCTCAAAAATTAAGTTAACCAGTAAATCTATATCCATAATTATTTAACTAGCATCGACTTTTAAAAGACACGCGTATTTATTACTTGTATTACATGACCGAAACTTATCCTACATACATAAAATGCATTTACTACAAAGTTTTGTTGTTCAGTTTTGCTCTACACTTGTTTTTTAAGGAAATATTTTCCACCTATGTTTGTGCAGTTCCGAGCAATATAAAATAGCTCTTCAAGGATATTGCTCTGCATACATTGTAAATTTAACAATTTTAATGAAGAGAAGAACTCATCCCACGGAGTGTGGCACGGATTACCCCTCGCCCTCGGACAAACCTTTGTACTCTCTGGGTATATCTAAAGCAATATAAATAGAAAATTTCTTAACCATTTTATCATTCATATTCGATGGCTATTAGTTATGTTATCGCCTAGATAATTCTAAACATAAGGCATAATAAATTGCAAAGTATATTGAAAATGTATTAGTTCCCCATCCATCATCTACCTATACATATTTTCTTTGCTTAACTATACATATTAAGATTATTCCTATTTTTACAGGAAGCTTGTCCCGTTGATGCCATCGTAGAAGGTCCTAATTTCGAATTCTCCACAGAAACACACGAAGAACTCCTTTATAATAAGGAAAAACTTCTCAACAACGGCGATAAATGGGAGTCAGAAATTGCCTCAAATTTGCAAGCTGATCATTTGTATCGCTAAATTGGCAGGCGTCGGGAACAAAGGATTGGTTGAGTGATATTTTTAACCAAGAAGGAAACAAGAACTGGCAGTTTAAAAGAAATAGCTACCTTGTTCCCAATAGTTGTCTAATTGAAGTAATGCTACTAGGAAAATAAAACCACTTCTTTTCCAGTTTGGAATAAGATAAAACAGTTTTCTCTTTATTTTTGTTTAACTCTTTTCTACATATAGACGAATATAAAATGCTTATTGGCCCGGACCAGACAATGACTTTTCCATGAACTTCTTTTTTGCAAAGCAGGTCCACCATTTATTTGGCTTTCCATCATCGGAAAATACTTTGTCACACACTCGACTGCCTGTCTCATGGCGCAATTGAAGTAGATACTGTCTCATCAGATCTAAAAAATAACATTAGGAATTAAGTAAAGAATATGATTTAAGAAACTAAAAATGGATTTGAAATTAGTCTGTGCCCGACATTCTACACTTCTGGTGAACCAACAACACACAATCACACAATTTAAAGAGTAAGCCATGAGATGATAGATGACACACATTGCGTGCATAACTTTCTGTATCTAACCTGCATCGGTGAGCCCCGGCTTTGCGTAGACAGCATTTAATGGAAAACCGGCATCGCCGG